>OU343161.1:161584602-163984602 GCA_910595825.1 Philhelius pedissequus
TATACAAAACGCAAAGTATGGAACTACAATAACTGACATCATTCATTTTATTGGAAAACATTTTAAATGTTTTGATGTCAAATTGTTTCTTGGAGTTACAAAAAATCTGAACTCCAACATCTTAATTTTAAGGTCAGTGTTCCTGAAGACAATTATGCCTATTACCGAAGTCTCTCGTTTTTTTCGAGACTGTCGTTTTCAATGTCGTGTCGCTTTGGTGCCGTTTGGAATGCCACCCATAACTTTTACGACGCGACCAATCTTTATCAGATTTCTAAACGATGAAAAAGTAATAGATATCTGTCAAATTCAAATAAAATTTATAAAAAAGTCATTGGACGAAAACAAATTCAGTTTAATTTCATTTTAAATATTAATTAATTAAAATGAAGATGATGATGATAAATGATTTCATTTCTTTCATCTTTAAAAGCGTAGCGTGCCGTCGTTTCTTTGCTGCAGGCTCTACATTCTCATGTTGCGGTTCTTGACGTTGTTCCGAAACTTTACCTTGAATTTCGGCGATACTATCTGTATATCTTGTAAATAGTGAAGTGAAGTGTCTTCAGGCTGAGTTTGTTTTGACGTGAGTTCCGATGCAGTTGTCAAGGAGTTTTTGAGTAAATTGGGCTGCGACATCCCGATGTGCTTTCCCTTTGGATTTAACTACTTTTTGAAATTTAGCCAATTTGCTACAGCATTTTCCAGTATAGATAAAGCTTGCAACTGATTTGTGCCTCCTCCAGATTTATTTATTTAATTAGTTTTGTGAATAATTTTCTTTTTTAATTAAAATTTCCATCAGATCGGCCTAAACTTGAAAAAAGCAACGATTTAGAACTTGTATATTTATTAAAGTGATTCAAACATTTTGCCAGCTAACTCCATATCTTACTGGACCTTTGCTGCTCAGCTAACAAATCCCATTGCCTGTTTATGTCGATTTTATGCATTTCCTTAAAAAAAAAATCTAGCCAACTGCTCGTTCCCCTCCATCAGCTGAACAAACGCCTGGAAGTGATTTTGATTTGTTAATTTCAACTGCAAATGCAAAACATTTTATATTTTTGTTAACATATGTTAAATTAAATAATACTGTTTTCGACCTTCCATTTCCCTGTCGTGAACAAATTTTTCTAGGAGAGATACCGTCGTTTTTTTTGCGTCTTATAGAATACAGAATGTCACAGAATTGAAAACGACATATGGAATTCAGATTATGTCGCGTCGTAGATTTTGCCGTCGTTTACGACTTCGGTAATAGGTATGGATATTCGTGATCTTTTATGCTATAAGAAATGGCCAAAAGAATGTTCAGTTCGTGAATTTTCAAACAACTTGCCTGACAACGGCATACAGAATTTCGGAAAACCAAACGCAGCTCCGCAGGGAGTTTAGGACTTTTTATCAGAACATGCCAGGAATGAGAGGAGATTTAATTGAACTTCGCCGAGTCACGGCCTCATGTGAATATAACGTAATTGTCCTAGTTGAAAACTGGCTAAAAGAGGATCGCCTTGATGCTGAAATGTTCGACTCTTTGGGGCAAGTATTTTGTTGCGACCGGTTTCTCGCTCCAACACAAAGCAAAGGAGGCGGAGTACTGCTAGCAATTTATTCTTTTTTGTCCTGCTATCCAATTGCCTGCCCATCATCATATGACAATAACTTAAACCAACAAGTTTGGTACAAAATTAATGCCGACAGTAAAAATATTTACTTAGGATGTGCCTACATCAATCCTAACCAACGCACTGAAGTTTATGAAGCTAAATTGAATCGTGCCTCGGATATCTTATCTACACTCGATGAATACGTTGAGTTTTTCTTCTTTGGCGACTTCAATCTTCCAACAGGACTGGTTGCCCTGCGATGACACCAACTCCATTTTCGATCCGGTTAATATTTCAACTGAGCAAGTCTTCTGTTATTGATTTTTTAATAAGCATGGTTACAATCAAATATGTTGTTTGAAAAATAATTTTTCGAATGTTCTTGATCTTGTTTTTGTCAATATTTTTGTTTCAGAGGAAACTTCATCTATCTTTGCTAACAAAACAAGTATATTTCATAAAACATTTAAGATTCACTATTTTTATCGCGACAAAACACGATTAAAGATAAATGAGAGAAAATTAGTCTTTGATTTTCAGAATGATGATTACGAGAAAATTAACTTTGTGTTGAATAACATCGACTGGTTTACTGACTCACCAACGGTAGATGAGTGAAGTTCGGAAGCTTGCATCAACTTTGTATTCAATTTTTAAAAACTTTATTCCAATACAACTTTAACGAATTTAAAAAACGATAAGAACAATGATCATCGCAAATGGATAGCCTCCGGTAATTTTCAAGATTATGGATTATTTTTGACCTTCAACGATGAATTCAAAAACTATGATGTAACGAGTTTCTTTTCGTTGAGGATTTGCTGGCACCAAGAAAAAGAATCCCAAACTAGCTCATGTCGTAGGTTCTTTATCCTCCTCGTTAGCAAAATAATAAAATGCCAGTATTTGTACATCTCGGTGTTAGCGATGCGCGAGATACTTGTTCTAATTCCCACCCTACCTGGTTGTTTTCTCGCTAAACAACCTATTTTTAAACTGTTCCTTCTCCTCTACTTTCTTACCCTATCTTCTTCATCTCCTCATCTTCCCCTTTTTTTAAAGAATCTAAAACTTCATTATTGTTAGGTTATTATGAATTTTTTTTTAATAAAATTAAATTAAAGCTGTTGCTAACAGAGTAATAATATTTAAATTATTATGTAGGTAACTTTCTCTACCTCTTTTTTTTGTGTTGGATTTTATAGTTATCGTAAAATTAAGGGTTAAAAATTACTAGATATGTTTATCAAAATGTGCAAAAATTGGGCAAGGCTTATAGAAAATATGTATGTCAATTGGATATAGGAATTCACTTACCCCAACATTACTCGTCGCAGTGGCCACTCCACCGATAAACATAGGTGTGTTGGCGATTTTGTCTTTATTACGCTTCCTTTTATTTCTGGGTATTATTAGGTTTAACTTTCTATAAATATTACCACACTTTCAAAAAAAAAATGATAATCTAGCTCATACACATTAAATATGTACATATATATATTTATTTATAAATACATAAATATATGTATGTCTATATGTATAGGTATGCAACCACTTAATAAAGTGCAACAATTCAAATAAGTTACCACTTTTACAGTATAAATATTACTAAAATCCAATATAGATTTTAATGAATTTAAAATGAATTCGAAAATTTAACTTTGATTTAAAACTCTTCTCCCGGTTATTTTTTTGTAGTTCTTTAGTAGCAAATGCAAAACGGGTTTGTACCAACTCCTATATACAGCAGGTTCCAACGACGTCTTTTACTTTAGGCGGCTTCTTCTTCTATTTAATTTCGGTCTGACGACCCACTTTCGAATCGGTGATTCTTATTACCGATTTGGGATTATTTAATGTAGATTATCTGGATTTGGGATACTTTTGGAATCCCGTCTGAACCCGTTAGCACGGCGTTTAGCAATATATTTAGGCCGTGAAAAAAAAAATTTAACGGCCTAGCTTGAGTTCTAGTTTGTGGACTTGAGTGATCTGATATATATATTTATATCTACTGATGGTACTTTCCACTCTGGAGTCGGTAAGTCTTATATTTCCCAATCCCTCGACTAGCACTTCAAATTATAAATGTATTTGAAGTTCCTACGATTTTGTTGCCTTTGTGGCTCCGTCCGGTTGTACTTTCGTTTCTTTCTCTGTAAATTTTCCTTTTTTTATGCTGCTTTTGATACCTCCAACAGTCTTTTTTGGAAAAATGTACCAACCGACTGCTTTTGCTAAAGAACCCTAGCTTTAACAATCCGCACTCAAGCATACGAACCAAGATTTTCTAGCCTTTGTCAAAAATACGGCTACTTACACCCATATAATTACGCTTATAGATGTTATCCATTTAATTATGCGTAATCATAATGTCGGTGTAAATATCTTTGTATTTTCAAGCACTTGTTGTCATCAATTTTGAGTGCACTCGTATTCATGAGTGTCATGAAAGCCGAATCTAAATAAGTCTCATGCAACATACATGCACTTCCCCTACAATTCTAACATTTTATGCTAAAAATTACTCGCATTATAATTAAGGTGACCATCCGTCCCGTATTTCCCGGGACAGTCCCATATTACGCTCGACTGTCCCGGGTAAATTTTTAGAAAACCCGGGACGTACAACTGTCCCGTATTTTATTTTTTGTCCCGGTTTTGTCGCGGGTTTGTCCCGTATTACCATATATTTATTTTATTTGAATAACGTTAACAAAATTTTATTGAAAATAATTTAAATATTTGTTTAATATTTTGATGTCAAAGTGCGAATCCGCCTTAACAAATGGTGCAGAGGGATTTACTATAAAAGCATGTTCACTGAACGCATTAATTTGTCACCTTAGGGGGTGGCCGTGGCGCGATAGTTGTGTGCTCGCCTGTCAACCTCGTGGTTGCAGGTTCGATTCCTGCTATTGTCTATATCTTCTTATATTCCATTAAAAACCAATTCTAAAAATTGTCATAAAAATGATTTGCTGGATTACTCATTACATGCTGTTCAGGCATAACACTAACAACATGTGATTGAGTAAACTAGCATACTACCCATAAAATATGACAACGAAACAAATAAAATAATGCGAATTATAAGAGACATAAATAAATAAGACATGGTAATTCTATCCGCATTAGTTCAGCCGCCATCCCTGGAGATAAATCTGCGACAACAACCAGCTCTAGTCTCAGAACATCGCGCCACACATTTTTCCTATCCTTCTTTCTCTTCTTTCACCTGATGCCGCGCTGTGTTACAAACATATAAAGGGTATTCATAATCCCTTGAGCGCGTGCAAGATTATAAAAAAAAAAAAAAAAAACCTTCGTCGAGCTGTCAGATTTCTTTTCCAACTGTATCTTTACAACCTTCAAACTGTATCTTCACAAAAAAACAAAATACCTACATACATTTGAAAAGTGAGTGTTTGCTTGTACAAACAAATGGATTTTTTTTCTTTTAATTGTTTACAATAAATTTAGAAATTTGTGAAATGCCTTCAAATAGAAAATGTGAATTGAACGATGATCTTTAGGGAGAATTTTTCTTCATAAACAACAATGAAAAAGCCAATACCGTTACCTGTTTAAAATATGTTTTCTGTAAGCAGTGGTAGAAGATATGATATTAAACAGCACATAAAAAAAAAAAAAAAACAATCTGACTTTGATGCCACTTCCTGCTAAATGTATGATTCTTTTTTAATTCGACAAATTTTCAAGGGCCTGCCAGGAAGAATACAATTAATGAAAGCACCTGGACTCATTCAGGTCTAATGATTGCACAATGCACATCGAAACTTATTAAAAGCTGCTTTGATCAAATATATTCCTGTGCACATGTGGTTCAATGTTCTTGAACCAAATTATATTGAAGTAATTAAAACTTCGCTGCGCAGAGTAAGTTTTGTGACAGTTTTTTTCTGATTGTTCTAATCATGGCTGTACAAAACTGTCCGCTCTTGGTTCGGTATTTTACACCACAACTAGGTATCGTTGTCAAGACTTTGGAGGTTGAAAATCTTCCAAGGGAAACATAGGACATCACTTCAAAATACATAGATAAAACTTTGGTAAAATTTTGGCAATTTGTCCTTACAACATAAACTGTAATTTTGGCGGGTCATCAAGGAAAGGCAAGAACAAAAATTTTTGATAAACTGCAAGCCATTACCGGTAATGATCTCATTGGAGTTAATTGTGTGCTCACGATTTAAATAACTAACACAAGTTAGTCCAAGTTACCAGTAGACGAAACCATCAAAATACTTAAAGAAAACCTGACAACAAATGCAAAACTAAACCAACAACAAATAGATGAACTAATAAACAGCAGGCATACACCCAGAGGATGCCGTATTGGACGATGACCTCTATATAGTCGAAGATCCGCAGGAGAGAGTGGAGGCTGTGGGGGCTGCTTTCCAGCAAGTGTACAAGGTGAATGCTAGCATTCACCCGAATCATGACCTGGAGAACAGAACTTTGCGTCATAACTTATGGCTCCGGAACGATATAACCGAATGGCGATCTGAGAACCTTGGTTTTACCGGGTTTAATGATGAAGATTTGGCAAACGCCATAATCTCCGACCGAAATGGGCCCAGTCCCTTGTTAATTTCGAAGAATGAGCTCCAGCTCATCCGAAGGGATAGGGCGAAACAGGAGAACCAGCTCTGGTGGCTCTCTGAACATCATCATATTTAAAGTCGATGTAGATGGTATGTCTTGGCCGACTTACATAGATTTAGGGCAATTAGGTCTAGGGAACAGTCTAGGTGGTACCAAAAAAAAAAAAATTAAAAATAGGTATGTATGCATATGTGCATGTATCTGCGTGTCTGTGCATGTGCGTACGTATTATATGTGCGTATGTACATGTATGTGTGGGTTGCATGTTGTTGTGTGTCTGCATGCATATAAAAAATAAGCAGACAAAAATCAAAAAACGATAAAAATGCTGCTGTGGCTGTTCTAGTTTTTAAGTACGAGTAGTTTTAAGTGGTTTTGGGTATTATTAGGTATTTTAAGTAGCTTACGTTATTTTTAGTTAATATAAGTTAGTTGTATCTAGTTTTAATAATTTTTAGTCTATCTTTAGGTTTAGTTTATAAGTAAAAAAGAAAAATATGATAAGATACCGAGTTTTTTGGCAATAAGTTTTTTTGGTTAAAAAAAAATAAAATAATTAGATTTAATTAAAATAGTTTTTAGGTCGAAAGACATTAGTTCTAAGAGTTATTGTTTAGTTTAGAGCGCCCGTAAAGGCCCAGTAAATTAGTTATAAGTTATTGATAATTAGGCTAGTTTTAAACATTATTGTCTAGCTTTAAGATAGTTATAAGTTAATATTAAATAAAAATGAATTTAAAAAAAAAAAAACAGTTAACGCTGCGGCGTACAAAATGTTTGGCGCGTAACCTATAACCCCTGCTTGGCCAAATATAGGATTTAGAGTGGGTTCGAGTTTGGGTTAATGCAAAGTTATTTGGTATTTGAAGATTTGTTGGACCTAAAGAAACTGCACTTTACGAATTATGGCTTTATGACACTGTAGACAATTTAATAAAAAGTGGTTTTGGTAATTTTCAATTTTTTTTTCGAAAACTATTAAACCCAGATCCATCTAGTTTTCAATATTCGATTAAAACAGAAAAAAAAATTAAATGCACGACTGGATCGTACGAACTTGCTCTTGTAGGTAACAAGTTTAATGTATCTTAATATTGACGCCGCTTAGTAGGTAGGTAGTCTAGTTATCATATGTATCTTTTAAGCCGATGTAGGTAAGATTACCTTGACTCTTAGTATAATGAATTGTCGAATTGATGATTCAATGAATAGTTTGATAGGTACCCGCCTAAAAATGTATGTATATTTAAATCTATGTAATGGATTGTAACTATGTAACTTAGGAGAGAATTATGTGCCTACATACATAGATAGATCCTAAGTATTAAAATGTGTACATATAATAATGGAAATGAAAAATGTAGGTGGGTAGGTAGCTATATACATATAACTTTGTAATTTAGGTGCAATATGCATAAATAAGATTCACGTGATTTTTAACGATGTATACATATGTTTGCATGCTGTCCCAAAAGTCAACGTCGAAACGAAAACGGGTGATAGGGTAGGCGGTGACAGTTATCAGAAAAATAATAAAACAAATCGTAGCCATGTATTTTGTGATAGGCATTCGAAAAAAAATCGAAAAATGGTCACCCTGTGACTGTCTTTCAAGTGCCGTGATTCTCATTTTTTTTGTTATGAAACCTTGAATAACCCTTCTAACAATTGCATTGAAAAATTTAAACACAACTGCATCAGTTTTCAAGAAAACATTAATTTGTTGCCCAACTCAACATTTTTACATGACCCTAATTCAATGGAGTATAGTGTAAAAAAAATGTACTACGAAATTTTGGCAAGTTACCTTAAAGGTTGGCGTGTTCAATTCTCATTTCAAAATTGTATAACATTTTTGAGAATATTTCATAAATAAGAGAAACAAAAATGTTTTTCTCAAATAACCTTGTTTTAAGATAATTTTTTTTTAATTCATTAAAAAAAAACTAAATGCAATCTAGGCTCTCTCGTGTCTGAGTTCGAGGGAGGTGAACAGTAATTTATAAGTAACTACTACCAGGCCTATAGTAACGAGGGCTATCAGATGTGATTCATTTCTAGTGATTTGGTTTAAGTTTTAAATAAAATTCAATTTTTCAACAAAAATTACATCAAAAGTTTATTTAGATTAGCTATAACAAATGTTCAAATTGTTTGCCTCCAAGACCTACATCTTCCTAAAAATGATCGGTTTATAAGACGGGCAAATCTCCTTGAGTTGATGTCTGCAACAGCCTCCGTGATTTTTTGTCGCAGCTCGGATTTTTTTTGAAAATTTGAGTATACCGTTTTATTAACACCTTTAGGGATTATTTGCATAAAAAAAATAATCTTAATCGGTTCATCCAATAGTGAGAAAGGCGCAAATATGAACAGTGGTTCTATGGGAAGTACCGTTAATAAGTACGCAAAATAAAGTATTTTTATACTTAAAAGTGGACTGTACTATGCTCTGCTCAATTTATATTTCCAGTACATGGAAGATAGGATATTTGCCTTTCACCCTTACTATTATGGATTTCAATAAGCTATCTGCATTTCTATAAAGCTTTTAAATTTTCCATGGTTGCCGAAATTGAGCATTATAAATTAGCATATTTCTCTCTCAAATGTCGGTAGGGTTACCAATTGTTAATTTAGATTTCATGAACAGAAACATGTGCATCATAAACTAAATCTAAAAAAAATTAAACTAAATCCAAATAAAAATAAATCTATCTTTCTTCACACCACTAAGAAATAAGATAGGAGGTGCGTTTTCTTAAGAGTTCCCCAGAAGGCCTAATCTATTTTAACGTAAAAATAAATCACAGAAAAAAACGTATAAATAAGGTATAATAAGGAAATTGTGTCCTTCGAAGAATTTGAAGCCATTTTAAATGTAAATAAACACAGCACCAAAATAATGAATTCACCTCAAATAGCACCGCACTATTTTAAATATTCACCCTTATTACGATAGGCGTTTCGCTTAAATAACGAATGTCATTTTCAAATATTTGTATTACGATTAGCGTTGTATATATCATGTTTCTCAGTGTAACGCCTTAATTCGAGTGGAACTTACATTTTTGTAAAAGAAACTTCACTCATAGTTATTACAATAAGCGTTACGCCTTGTTTATACGCCAACTAAAACGCTCTTTTTTGTCGAACAAAAATATTTAAACGACTCGTCGTGAAATTGCCTAAAAATATAAGTTTTGCTGTTTTCTATCACCCTTATTACGAATGGCGTTTCGCTTAAATTCGAATGTCATTTGCAAATATTTGTATTACGATAGGCGTTGTATTGTCATTTTTCTCAGCGTAACGCCCTAATTCGAGTGGAACTTGAATTTTTGTGAGAGAAACTTCACTCATCGTTATTACAATATGCGTTCTGCCTTGTTTATACACCAACTAAATAGCGTTGTCGTTTAAACAAAAAATGTTTAAACGACTCGTCGCGAAATTGCCTAAAAATATAAGTTTTGTTGTTTTGTATATTCTTTTTTAACACTTTATTAAATTCGGGCTTAGTAAAAGGTAAACATTACAAATGCTGAAAAATGTAACATTTCGCGGAGTTATGGAACTAATTTCAAGAGAAGAGGAGGTATCACAAAATGCACAAAACAAAATCAAATTGGAATCATAGCACAACATTGAATTCTTTAACATTAAGTTTTAAAATCGACACACAATATCCTTCTTCCTTGTGGCATTTTGTACTGCTTTTTTTGTGAAGTAAAGAAAGGCTACCTTATTCAACCTAAAGTATCTACGCATTACAAATCTGGAAAGAAGAGAATAATCTTAATTGAAAATATTAGGAATTTGATTTGTCCATCTACTTACTTCGTATCTGGCAAATCTCACGGTTTTGATTTGGAAGTTGGACTTTTATTAATTTAATCAGCAGAAATTGAATATGAATTTAAAAATTAATGACAGTTGCATTGATTTTTTTAAAAATCAGCTGCTTATGTGGAACGTATTTCGATCGAAAACGAGTGTCGGTTTAGTATCGTAATACCGACAATAAAACGCCTACAAGTGACTCGACACAAAAAGTGAGAGCTGTCCTTGAAGATAAACGCCAATCGTAATAAGGGTGATTATATTTATATACACGAAACCTTCTTCGTTTTATTTTTATTTTCATAAACAGAAAAACTACTTGGTAGTTTAAAGTTTCAATTATTCAATTGGTGCTCTCTATAATCGTAATGTCATGTTTGATTGTTAGAATTTTTGCACGAATCCATAACTTGCTTTATAGTACATACCTATAATAGCAATCTTTTTTTTCATTTTTTTCCGAAATTTTGACTTTGAAATTATTTTTTTTTCAAAAACTGTTCATAAATGGAAGACTTTTCTTTTTGTAAGAAACGTACAAAACTTGATTATAAGTATTACCGTTATTTGTAAATATTTGTTTTCATTTGAAGTGTTTTTTTTAGAAAATTTTGTATAAAAAGCAAATTAATTCCGCACCAAAAATATTAAAATTCAGTTCTTATTAGAATTTAAATTAGCGAAAAACTGACTGGCCCACATACAGCACACTCTTCTTC
Organism: Philhelius pedissequus; assembly: GCA_910595825.1. Classification (NCBI taxonomy): domain Eukaryota; kingdom Metazoa; phylum Arthropoda; class Insecta; order Diptera; family Syrphidae; genus Philhelius; species Philhelius pedissequus. The sequence continues at coordinate 161,595,410 of OU343161.1, forward strand.
ATCTGACATCAATCGATTTTACTATACAAACGTCAGAAAACTGAAAATTTCGGTCAGTTATTTTATTATATATACTACGTATTATCACATTTATTAACATGAAGTGAAGTTAGAGTTGAATGACACGTTCATATTATATATCGAAAACCGTCCCCTATGAAGGGTCCCGACTGCTTAATTATTTTTAACATATAATTTAAATATTAAAGTAAAAAATAACGTTTTTTTTCTCATTTTATAAACTTTAGTTCTAACGAGGAAAATACAATATTTATTTGCTTTTTTTTCTTTTCTTTTAGTACCGTCACCACCACTTAATTTTATAATGAACCGAAATGATAAAGAACTCTTCTTTAGTTGGTCGCCACCAAAACTACCATCAGGTCGTGTTGAATTTTATGAAATTCGTGTTACGGTTCGCAACAATAATGAAAGTGAGATTTTGAAAACATCTCGTGTTGTAGGCCATGTTTGTAAAATGAATATTCCATGCTATGACCCAAAAAATTCGTATATTTTTGATGTGCGGGCTGTAAACCTAGCTGAAAGAAGCGAAGTTGATTACCATACATTTTCCAAGCGTGATACATCATATTTTAAAGGTTTACAGCAAGGTGGATCTAAAAAACGACGGCATTCAAATGCAGAAATCAATGCTTCCATAGGTGCTTCCTATCAAATCCATGAACCTACTGAAAAAAACTTGCGTCATCGATATGAACGTGAGAATTTGAAACTAATTGATACAGCGGAATCAACGTATGTTACACAACTATATAATCAAACACCTGACGAAATACAAGCGGGAAGTGATGACGATTTTATATGCATAGGCGGAGAAAAAGAAGTTGTTAAAATTTTAAGGCAATATAATGGTGTTAGTCAATATAAGCTTTTCTATTCGCCGTGGCAGAATGGTCCGTTCTTTGCATGTAGCGAGACAAAATTTAGTAAGTTGACAATGCTAACGATGGTTGTAATTGTCGTCACCATGCTATTGCTGGTAGCTGTATATTATGCTCGAAAAAAATACAATAAAATGAGCAACATTGGGCTTGTAATCCCCGAGGGGCTTGATGATAATGTAAATGTTTCAAAGGGAGTCGACAATAAGATTGAACGTGATGATATAATACGCAGTGGTGAATTATTTTACGAAAATCATCGTTTACTCTCAAAAGTTGGAAATGATTCTGGCTTTTTAAACAGTATACATTGTCTAGACAAAAGTAGTGGTTATGCTTGTTCTGACCTTCAAGACAGCGCAAAAAGTTCACAAAGTACTGATTCTGTAGAACTAAATGATTTAACAAGTTGCTCGTATACATCTTCGCCCTCACATAGCCCGAATGCGAATATAAGAGAAATGTCCATATCTGAAGATATTTCCAATCCTGTAATTCAAAATTCCGTTCAATTACGACCATCCGAAAATGGTTATATAAAGCAAATAATGATGAGTAATGGATATGTACAGCCGCAAGTCTTGCAAAAAGTAAGTATTTCAATAATTTTTCATAATAAACTTAAGTATAAATGTGATTCTTTGATTATAAACATCCACTATATTTATATACATTCATTTAAACTTCAATAAAATCGACAAAAAGACCAAACAATTATCGTACTCCAACATTTTTGCTTATATAATATAACCAGATCAAATAGCACACAAATAAGTTGGATATACATATATTATATAGCTGTATGATGCAATTCAAAAAATATTCCTAAATATTCTTCAAGGAATTGAAGTCACATTATATTCCAGGGTTTGCTTTAAAAAGTTCAACCCTATCATGGTATCCGTTAGGAGGGATCTACGATCGGAAAAAATATTTACGCGTACAAGCTCATTCAGTTAACATAAAATATATTCATCTGCCTTCTCATCAATTATCCCTGACTTGTCTATTTTTTAAATATTTTTTTTATAAAGAAACACCGAAAACAAACAACATTACACGTTGCTTTTGAATGGTGTTTTTTTTTTTGTATATCGTCGGTTGACAGTTAAAACTCACAAAGTGCAATTTTCAGCTCAAATGACTTTATGTCACCAATGCAATGACTTAATTTTTTGGTCAACTGTCGCTGGAAAAAATCATTATGTCCATTAAACGGTCCTAAGCACCAGTTTCAAATTTTTAAATATCATAAACTGAAAAATGTTTAGTTCTTACGGCAGAAAAAAATCATTAACGTACTTAATGAATTTTACCTGCCAACACTCTATGCCAATTACCTTATTAAAAAAAATGTTTTTAAGATAAGCCTTTGATTTGTTTTCCAATTTAAATATAAAATACAAATTCTTATTGTGCTTGTCGAAAGTTAAATCGTAAAACTATTGTGTAGTGTTTTTATTGAAAATATTAGTTGAAGTTTTAACAATTTGCTATGAATAATACTAGAGGCAGTGTTGTTCCTCTACGTGTCGACTTTAATTGTCTACATTTCAACGTGGACAATCGGTCGACAATGTAGACAATATGTCGACAATGTAGAGAATATGTCCAAAATGTTAACAATAAATTTGACATCTTAAATCTCACAAATAAAATGCTTGCAAAAAGTTTTTGCTTCAATGATAGGCACGTGGTTTTAATATTTTCCATAAAAATATAAGTTTCAAGAAATCAATTATAAAATTTTCTTTAAAAATAAAAGTTTAAGGCGCGTGGGTGATATTAATATATCTGGCCAACTTATAAACAAGACATTTGAAGAGCAAGGCTATTTTTTGGTGAAACCCAATAAAAAATACTTAGCTCTTTGCACAATGTTCAGAAAACCTTGCAATGGTAATGGAAAATGTAATTGTTATATAAATATTTATTCAAAACTAAAGCCTCTGTTTACATTTTGCAAAGGAATCGATGCATACCTCCAACAATAATTTCTGAATCGGATTATATCTCAATGGTATTCTTATGATATTCAAAGGACATGTCATTCAACCATTTTATCAGAGTAAAATCAATAGCTTAAAATTTGTAATTCTTTTAATTTAAATTCTAAAACCCTACTTTAAATGAGTTTAAAATGAGAGTCGACTCTAAAAAATGAGTTTTAAAATAAGGGCCCACATTTGATAATTTTACAGCAGCGAGCAAAACGCTCGTTTATGTTTCTTAAATTGTTTTCCAGTTGACGTTTGACATTTCATAACTAAAAAAATGAAAGAAAAATGTTTTCTAAGGATGAAGATTAGATATAATATTTTTTGAAGATTTTGAGCTTTTGGAAAACCAAAAATATATAAAGTTAGAAGAACTGGAGGACCTAGAATTTTATTCAGGATACCGATTTAAAAAAAAAACAGCGGATCGATTTTTAATTGAAATTTGAAAAATCTGACATAAGCTTTCATAAATTTATAAATATAGTTTTTTCTGTTCTTGTGCTTATGTTTAATTTTAATTCTGTTTTGTTACTATATCTTTCAAAATAAGGTGTGTTCAACATAAGTTTGATATACACATTTATGTCGGCAATTGTGAATTGTCTACATCGAATTATCTGCATGTAGATAATCATGTAGTCTTCATTTATAGTCTACATAGCACAACACTGCTAGAGGTACTTTGCTGAATTGGCAAGCAATAAACAAAGGCATAATAAAATGATTGATAATATACTAAGATTAGATATCCTGTGTGGTGTCGTTTTTTAAAACTAAGGATAATCAGCCCTATTCTGCTATTTGTCGGCGGGAATTTTCTCTGTATTTTCAATAATCACTATTCTGATATTCATACAAAGTGAACATGGTATAACTTTATAAAGTCGGTAATATTGTGAGGTATTCTGCTAATCACGTAACACACTCACTCCATACAATTCAAACTCGCATATAAAATGTTGCGCATTCGATATCTGTTGTCTATCTGGCTGAATGTTGAAAGGTTGGCGGGTATTGAAAAGTATAATAAATTTATTAGAAAACTTTGATGGAGTTGCTTACAAATGAATCTATGGGCTTCAAATAACAATTTTTCTATTTAGAAATTAAAAAAAAATAATAGTACCACATTTTACCCAGTTTTTCTTATGTTTCTTCATATGCAAGTTCTTTGTTTGGGGATTTCCTTATAATGGGAAAAAATTCAATACATACAGATACAAGTAGTTTTGATGTTTTAAGCCAAAACCCTGTAAGTTTATTATTTTGAAACCAGACAAAAATCAGAGTTGATTTAATGTTAAAAGCTATGCAATTCCGTTTACCTTATACATTATTTTTGTAGGTCTTGCACTTTTGATTTGCAAAGTGTTTTGCAAGAAAAAATCTTTGTGTGTTTTCTTTGGATTAGGGTCAAACAATAAAGTCTATCATATGAATAAAACTTAAATTCATTTGTTATCCGCCAAATTTTAGTTATAGCTTATAAAATAGAATTTTAATTTTGAATTATTCCTTAAAACCTCATTATCTCAAATGAACTCTGAATGCACTTAGTGAATTTTACTTGTCAACCGAGGACATACTACTGACATTATTCAGCCAAGTAGAAGACTTAGCATTATACTTTTCGTAAAAGACCTTCCTCTAAACTTCCGTCTTAATTTTGAAATATTTGCGGGAAATTTTCCACTCCTAATTTTCCGTCGGCGAAATTGGAAAAAGAATATCGTTATGCTTCGCCTGAATTCCTGACTGTTTATTGTGTCTTTTTCGTATCGAAGTGCATTTGACTTTTTCAACACGCATACCATTTTTTATGTTTGTTCCCTAAAAAACGTCATAACTCAAATTTCATGTCGAAAAACGTTTGTAGTGCGATAGAAAAGACGCGCATATGGGAAAGTGGGATAATAATCGATACAATAAAACCAGCTAATCGGGACACTCTATAATCGGACCGCACCTTATGCATTCCCTGCTATTTTTCATACAAATTTCCCCTTATAATCGAGGCACCTGCTAATCGAATTATGGATCACTAAGATAACATGCGTTGCTTAATGTATTCACCTGTCTAATTCGTCCAGGCGTTGGAAATACGAAATATGTATGCATCGCATTTTTTTTTTATTTTGTTAATAGTTGTACTCCTCGCCGCCGGCGCACACTGTGGCCGGTTGTACGGAGAGCGTGCTCAAAACTTAACTTTCACTATTCGTTTCAAAAACGGTTTTTTAGGTTGTATAATTAAAAAAAAAGGAATAAAAATTGATTTATAAACAAAAATTATTTTTAATTATTTTTTTTTAACTAATTCAGTTCAATTTTCAAATTCATGTATGAGTATTTTACAAATATTTCCATGGTATAAAACAAAATCATTATATTTTCAACGTTCTTCCTCTAATAAGTGAATTACTTCGGGGTCAAATGATTTTCGATTTGATGCAGGTAATGAGCGCATAAGTCTCAAAACTGGATCTGATGATATAAATAATCGATTAAAATTTTCAGTTATATTATCTACTCTGGATGTTTATCTGCTGAAATATTCCCTGTAAGTTTTAATGAGTTTTTTTGCGACCTTTAGTCCAAATTAATATGCGTTTCGCCCATGTACTACAGTTGGGCTCATTATTTGTTTATTCTTAATATTCCCGGTAAGTTTTAAAATCCTTATTCCTAGCTTCGCTAAGCGTGCGAATAGGCAATAATGCGTTGTTAACAATTTCAGGTCCGTGGATAAGAATTTTGTGAACAGTTGGTGTCATTGACATCCATGGATATAAGATTACATTTAATTAAGCAGTATTTTCACACTATTTTTAAAATTTTTCAGGGTTGGTATTAAAGGCACTTGATATGGCTTGTATGATCATATATAATCTTATTAATTCTTGATTCACTCCGGTTATATTTGCGGATGTTTCATAATTTTGAAAAAAAAACTTTCGAGCAACATTTCCATCATTACTACGGGTTATCAATTTTGTGGTTTCAAAAGTAATCGTAAATAAAACACATAAAATATTTTTTTTCATGATATTTCTTTTTTATTATAAAGTTTGAACGTTGACATTATGTGTGAAACACTATATCATTGAAATGATCACCAAGCGAATACTTGCAAGCATCGACTCTTTTGAGGTAATTTTCGACCACTTTTTGACAGATATTGGGCGGTATCTCAGCCATAACTTGACGATTGTTGGTTTTCAAGTGCCCAAGAGTTAAAGGTTTATCTGCATAAACACGGTCTTTCGCGTAGCCCCACAAAGAAAGTCCAGCGGTGTCAAATCACATGATATTGGTGGCCAGTTGATATCGCCACGGCGAGAAATTACGCGGCCAGGAAATGTCTCTTACAATAAAGCCATATTCGCTCGAGTCGTGTGGCATGTGGCACCGTCTTGTTGAAACCACAAACATATTCTCCAAGTCGTATTCTTCAATAGCAGGCAAAAAAAAAGTCGGTTATCATATGACCATAACACTCCGAATTGACGGTGACAGTCGTTCCATCGTCGTTTTCGAAGAAGTAAGGTCCAATCACACCTCCGGACCAAAGAGTGCGAACGGAGGCAAAGATAAAAAAACACTGCTAAGAACAAGATTTCTATTAAAATAACTTTTCCGATGCTGATAGCTCTCGTACTCTCTCGTTTAGAGAACTACGAAATTTAAATTTGTTTTTTATAGAATGTAAAAATAAGCACACAATCAGAATGTTGTTAGCAATTGCTTGATTTTTTAAGTTATAAATTCGAGCGGCTGTAGGCCAAGAAAAACACTGCAATGTTTCGAACGTGCTTACGTTCTTCATCAGGCCTTTATTTTCGAAATATACAAATAAACAACAATACATATTATATTAGTTAACAACAAGTGAAATGTCAAACAAATACATTTTTTTAGGTATATATATATGTACTTTTAAAATACTAAACTAAATAAATTGAAAAAAAATTAAACATATAAAGAATGAATTCAATAATGGTATAAATTTGTGCGGAAAGCGAGAAATTGCAAGAAACCTCGACGTGTTAAGACATATATACATCTACGCCTCTAGATCTACCATCAAGTGAGTAAGTTCTCTAGTAGTTCGGGTTGGCTTAAGTCTTTTATTTTATAAACAAATAGGTTTGAAGTTATTTCGACTTTCAAAGGAAGCCTTTGCCTTTGTTTTCGAGGAAATAAAATATGAGTTAATAACGATAACGGCATCCCAACTATTTGAAACTTGCCGCAACGCTGAGATTTTTGGGGAAGGAGCGTATCGAAAAGATGTTTGAGAATGTACCTTAATGGGGATGGCACATGAAAAGGCTTCCAAAATAATGTCCGAAACGCTTAAAATATTACAGAAAGTTTTGCACGAAATTTATATCATTTAAAATGACTGAGAAAGCTTTTTTTATTATTTTTTTTCGATTTAAAATGTTTCCATACGTTTGAAAAAATAATCATTTGCGTAAATAATAACAAATAAAAATTATAAACATACTTTTCTCCAAGCATCAGCATTTCCTGATGGTTATTCATTACTGTTTAAAACCATTGTGATATTATCCCATAACTCAGCTGCCTTAAATTTAAATTCAGGAGCATAAGTGTTCTTGCGATTCCTTCAGTTTCTTTTTCAAACTCAACTAGCGCCGAGAATTGCTCTTGATTCATGGACTTCGGTTTTGGAATCATAAATATTGATTAAACAGTAATAAATATTTTTTTGGACAATTAGTATATTTATTAAAGCAATTACTCAACTCGCATAGTTTTATTTCAATGAAAATCCAAAAAAAAAAATGTTCGCTTATCGAAACCTGAATCCACCAAATAAAAGCAGTTCAATTTAAATGCGCCAAATGTATTAAATGACATTTAAAATGTGATCTCGATTTGTAAAATATGGCGAATATAAAACTAAAGAGGCGAAAGCGAAAATAATAAAAATGACTCGCCCCGAATTCCATAATCAGGCCTCAGAAAGTGTTATGACCCCCCAAGTACTTGAGAGCATACATGATTTCATGGGACTAATATTCTTTTGCACTCTTACAGTTGATAGATGCCTTAAATACCTTTATATATACATATCCGCTAGCCGGGGGCCACGTCGGATAGTATCCTTCCCATCGTTCTGAAGAGGTGCTCTTCAACGCTGGCAAAACCTCTGCGTAACCTATTCCATATATCCTACTCTATTGTTCTCTTTCCGAGTGAATATAAAACTGCATTTGTCCAGCCTGTCCCGAAAAAAAGGTTAATTTCTTTCCCTCTAACTACCGTCCATTTACAGTTACGTCCCTTTTCTCCAGGGTTATCGAAACGCTAATTAGTTGTCAGCTTACGAAATACCTTAAAGCCCGGAAACTCCTTAATATCGGGCAGTATGGCTTTCGTAGTAATAGGACCACTGGTGGTCTGATGGTATATCTCACCGAACAGTGGCACAAATCTTAACATCGTTTTGAAGAAAGTAAGTTTGTTGCGCTTTATATTTCAAAAGCATTTGTTAGAGTTGGTATCGATAAATCTCTTCTTCGTTCGATCAGAAATTACCTTTGCGACAATACAAGTTGTATTGGACGGTTGAAGTCTAATATTCATAAAATAAATGCTGGTGTACCACAGGGGTTAGTCTTGTCTTCAACTCTTTTTCTCATTTTCATTAATGATTTCGTATCTGGAACTTTTAATCCAGGAAATTGTTTTGCTGACGATAGTACTCTCATCTTTTAATATTCGTTTTCAGATTCAACTCCTTGTTCTTTGGATATGGAGATAAATTCTGATCTTGACAGCATTGTCCAATGGGGAATAAAAAATTGATTTTAATGCTTCAAAAACTCAGTGCTGTCTTCTGTCGTTAAAGCAGAACCCAGCTCCCAGGTCCATATCCATAATCGACACTTGCATTGAAGAAACCGATAAGCTTTCAGCCCTTGCACATCACCGATCACCTCTTATGGTATGACGTCGAATAGACGTCGCCAAAAATGCTGCAAAGTGTTTGGACTTTCTTCGAAGATGCAAGAAATTCTTCAACCGTTCTGATCTGGCTGTAATCTATAAGGCCTTCATTTTTCCAAAGCTGGACTACAACTCTCACATTCGGGCAGTAGCTCCCAAAACTCATTTGAATCTTTTGGATAGAACTCAAAATAGAACTCTAAGAATTATTGGCGATAGCCCTATAATGGAAACACTTACATCTCTAGAACACCGCCGAAATGTTATATGTCTCTCATTATTTTATCGCAATTTTTAAAAATAATGTTTTACCGAAATAACCAGTTGCATTCCACCCCTTAAACTATTCAACCGTAACACTTCTAGGAATGCTCATAAGTTTAGCCCAACTTCGCCAAAATTCTTTCTTTAAAGGCTTTACCCGGCTCTATTTTTCCCTCCCATTTTGATATTTAGGCAATAAATGTTTCCCTATTTTCCTGACGTTCGCACTGATCATTTTAAGGGTATTCAAAACCCGTCTAATGCACTCATTATTATAAAAAAGTGGTGCAGATTGCAAACGGTTGGCAAGAAGGGGGATAAACAAACAGTTTTGCTATCCCGAATTTTTTTATATATACATTATAATATATTTTATGCAATATGAGCGCACTCAAGGGCTTATGACTACCTTTAAGATGTTTGAGCACAGCACGAGCGATTAGGAAAATCGGATAGGATTTAATAGGAGATACCGGTGGACATTAGTTTCGAATGTTTGAATATCATAATGGGAGTGAAAATAAGACATTTTCATTGAAATATTACATCCCGCTTTAACATAACTAAAATTATTGAAACTAAGCTCACGTAAATTAAATAGCAATTTTGAAACTCGTATGCAAAATTCATTTTAGAAATTTTTATAAGGTATTTCTTAATGTGTAATTTTTTGTATTCTTAAAGTAAAATTTATATATGTATTAAAAGATATGTTTTTTTTAAAATTACATACAGTGTATGCACAACTATATCGCTTATTTGCTGCAGGAGCGACGTAACTCAAAAACATCCGATTCTGAGCTGAGAACAAAATTGTGGAGTTTTCGTTTCGAACAGTCGTTCTTGTACCAAATGAGCGATAAGTACATTTCTGTAAAACTTTCAATTTTTTTAATTCTTTGTATGTTCTTGTTCGTGGTTTAACTTTTTATTCATCATCTACTAAATTTATTTCACGTTGCGCCATTGCCATTTTGTTTTAATTATCACTCATGTTCTAATTTCATTTCTTGATCGACGTTAAAATTCAAGTGCTCGTATTTCACTGAGATTACCAAATCTTAATTCTTTAATTTCGAAATCACTCAATTTGCACTAGTAGCTACATATATAGTTTTAAGTTCTTCGATATAGAAGTTAGTATATACTAATTTGTTTTTACTATTAGTTGCAATCAAAGGAGGCCACTTCATGCAATGGCTATACAACTCTGGATGCCATGGGAAAACCATTATTTCCTCAATCATCTACAAAATCTTCTGCACCAATAGCAGATGAGAGAAATAGCTATGAAACCGATGGAGCAAACAATATTAACAACAAAGAGATATCACATCCCGTAGGTGGGAATATATGCGGATATGTAACACATAAACAACTCTCTGATTTTGGACGTCTACAGTAAATAATTTTACTTTAATTAAAAATAAGGTTTTTTCTTGAATAAGACTTATAGTATTAAGAAAACGTTATATTTTTTACTAAATATTTGTTTGTACTTTGATTTCGTTGAATTAAATAAATGCCACTTTTTTATTTTATAAATACAAAATAATTTATTATATGTACCTAAGAGTGGTCTCTACAAGGGTCATTGTGTAATATTTTTTGCTTACTTTAATTTTTATAATCACCCTTTTTACGAATGTCAACTATCAAATACATAATAATTTCTGAAATTTGTATTTTAAGACTTATTATTAATTGTATTTCCTTATAAAAATATATAATTCTGAGTGTTGGGAATGTTAAAAATTGAAATGCAATATTTATCAACAGTTAATTATTGATAGTTGGTATTAGTAACAGGACCGGTGTTGGAGTCGAAAGTAAAAGACAACAAAATATATAGCCGACACAATTTTTAATAGCGAAATTACAATTTATTGAATTCAAATATAGATTTTGCATTATCTAATATAAGGCGTTTTTCTTTTTTAGTTCAGAACAGAGTCTGAGTTGTCGAAAAATAAGTTTGTGCTTCTTTTTCACTCAGAGCTCCGAATGTGTGTTTCTTTTTTCGTTCCGAACATGTGCATAATGCGCTGCATGTGCTTGAACACAATGAACTGAGCTTTAAGAGTAAAGAAGAAAAAATAATCAGATTCAATTAAAATGGCGAAACAAGTTGGACGTTTGTTGATTTTTCAATGTCTTCTAAGATGCACCTACTCATGAAATATTTTTTATGTTGCAGTTCTAACATTGCTGATGGCGAAATCGACTGCTTAAACATCAACAGTGGTGGGTTGATTTACTGTGAATTTTTGAAGTTGCCACTCTGGAAATGTAGCCAAACGTTAGTTGGTATTCCCGAAAAATCACTGCTCGAACCTGTACAGTAGTGGGGTTGTAATGCTACCAATTGCCTTAAGTTGCGAAAAACTCAAATAATTTGTCTAAGAAAAATGTTGCAATGGAATTTCAAGATATTTAGACAAAGATTACGGAAAAAAGCGCGCCCTTTAAAAAGTCATCTTTTACCCTAAAAAATGAGTAAAAGGGGGAAAAAATACTTTCAAACGTTTTTTTACATATCTCAAAAACTACACATTTTCATAAATCTGATAAAGCAATTCTAGATTTCATATAAAAATAGATCAAATAATAAAATTATAGAAAAAATGGGGGTCCCGGGGGTAAAAGTACCCTTTTTGCGCATCTCTAAAACCAAATGTATTTTAAAGATTTATTTCTGCTGAGGTTTGATTTTTCACAAATGCATACATTTATAATTATACATATATAAAATAAGGGAGGGACAGGGGAATACCTTTTTCATATTTTTTTTCATATTTACCTTCACAAATTCAAAATCAAACAAGTTCAAAACAAATAGAAAACAAAATTTAAAAGATGGTTAAGAATAGGCAAAAACCGATATATGCACCTACTTAACATATATTTCCTGGTCGTTTTAATCCTGTTTCTATTTACTTTGTTTTTGTTCTCGTTATCAGTTTCTCAGAAAAAATAGCCTAGATTATTTTATCCATAATTGTTATTTTATCCTTTACCTTAATCCCTCAAAAAACAACAAACCTTTTTAGACAGAAGATCAATAATTGATAACGCAATTTTTGTTATGTTTTTCTTCTTTTCAAATTTTGTTTTATTTTAAAAATTATAATTTTATTCTCTACAGGAAAACCTCGTCTGAATATGCAAATATTTCCATTTAACAGGTTAGATCTTCTAATGTACCCATTCACAGAACCATTAGCTAAGAGCCCGGAGTCGACCTTGATATTTGCGAATCCACAGTTGTCAATGAATTTGCCAATAGCTTTAAAATAGGTCATCATTATGTGAAAAGGCCAAATGTAGATAAAAATATTATTGAAACGGAGTGCTTCGGTGCTGTGTAACTGGAGTGTGCTGTTTTCGCAATGCCCAAATCATAACTAACTTGTATATGCCTTTCACCACATTCTTCGATAACCTTTTGGCATTGAACCATTGTCTCCAGAATAACGTTGGTACAAGCTGCAGAGTCATTTATAGTAATCAGATAGGAAATTCTTTGTTGGACTAAAATATCCTGGTATATTAAACTATTAAACCGACCTACGACTACCTATGAAAGCATCCATAATGTTTCCATTTGATTGGAAGATTTAACATTTTCTGATTTTTCGGAAGTTGAGATGAAGAATCAAGTGGCAGAAAAGTTTCTGTGATTTTCGGTTTTTTGGTGTATGATTCTAACTCATGTGTAGTAACATTAAAATCGAAACCTTGTCCAAAGTTCTCATCAATGTTCTGGAAAATGAACCCAATGGTGTCGTGAAGAATTTCCTTACCATTAGTTGAAGTTATTAACCGCTAACCCTGTGCATAATTTCAATGATCTAATGATGTCCTCAGGGCAAATATCTGATTGATTGGTGACTGAAAAAGTTGCTTCTGGCAATGTTCTCGCGACCTCTATGTTTTTTCCGATCTAGTTTATAGAAAATGCATTTTCTCGATGTTCGCTTCTTCAGCTAAATCTTCACAAATGTCTTCTGATGCGTCGAGCTCTTCAGAAACATCACCGTATGTAACCTCTGGTGCGACGAGTGAAACATCCTCCGATTCTTCTACGGTTTGCTGCGAGGATTCATTTACTTCAATGTTTTGCCTTTAAAATATGTAAATTCTTACGTTAATAAAGTAAAACTAAAAATGTATGAATATAAACACTCCATTTCTTTAATTCGAAATTAGGTTCACTTCTGAGTTCATTATCAACTCGTTTATATTTTATACTTAATGCATTGAACTTGATCAAACATTTTGAATGTCAACCTTCACTTTGACTTAAGGTGAAAAGGTCTACGAATATAATAATATAACAATATTATGGATGATTTAATCTAGGGTAACTTTTCTGAGAAACTTATAACGAGAAAAAAGTACAAAGTAAATAGAAACAGGATTAAAACGGACAGGAAGTATAATAGGAAAAAATATTAGGTGGGTAGGTATATCGGTTTTCGACTATTCTTATCCATCTTTTGAATTTTGTTTTCTATTATTTGTTTTGAATGTGTTTGATTTTGATTTTGAATTTTTCCTCCATCTTTCATCAAGTGGATATACTCATATCTTGAAGATAGGTTATATCAAGTCAAATTCAGAAATTCCTTCTCAAGACCGTTTACTACCTCATTTGTGTACGTAACAGCGAAATTCTTATCCTTGCAGACGATATGAAGATTTTTAAAAATATATCATCTTCAAAGGATCGAACTCCACAAAATGTCAAACAATGACATTTTCAAAAAAAAACGTTCTCCTCATCACTATGGCTAAGTTCATAATCTTAAAGATACAGCACCACTACCAGGGGGTCAATTCCCGATCTGTGAAGATGTGAAGTGATAAATTTTATCACGCTTTCACGTCTAATTCGATTCTCGATTCGTGAAAAAGTGAAGGTAAATGCCAAACATTTTTCATATGATAATTTTTTTATCACAGTCAATTGTTTTGTGAAGAAAATGTTTCTAATCGAATATTAAGAAGAAAAACAGGATTTGGCACATGACAAGTAAGCAAAAATAATATTTATGCACAAATTTATTTTGGTTATAAGTTATATTTGTGTTTATTCGAGTAAATAACGAAATTGTTAAATCAACAGATTGACAACAGCCGACGCGACGGTGCTCATTCCCGCGACAGATCGTTGGAAACTACCCATTGTAAAAAAATGCAGAGCGCTTTACCATATTTAAATGGCTTTGAAGCGCACTTATAAGTTGAGTGTTTTTCAAGAATGCTATCAATTCACGTATTAAATCCATGCATAAATGTTTTGGGAATCTATAAAGTTCAATAAAGTGCTCCTAGTTGTAACTTCGAATAGATTCTGCCCATCTCGAACGGAAAGCCTCAATATCCTCATATGAAAAAATAATAAATCTTACTCAAAACAGAGATACTATTGAATATAATATAAAACCCACAATTGTTCAGTACGACGTCTTTTTTTTAATTTATTAAACGGATTATTATTCTGGACATTATTCTTAAGCAAATTTAGAAACTGAAATGAAATATTTACCTTTCCCAACAAAAAATCTAATCAGAAATGACAGAATTTATCATTTAGTACTTTTTAGTACAAACTTTATCACAATGATTTCTAGAATCGCATTAGGCGTGTGCGTGAAGTTGGAAAATGATAAACCTCTGTGAAAACTGAAATGATATTTTTTTTATCACTTCACAATTTCACAGATCGGGAATTGACCCCCAGTATCGCGTTCATTAATGTATAAAAACAGTAATATTTCTGTATAAATTTGGTATCACTTGTGGTCATTAATGTAGTTATACTGCCATACTACAGGGTGGCGCACGAATCGTGCTACAATAAGAAATTTAAATAACTTTTATTTTAATCGATGTATTTCATTAATTTTTTTTATTGGATTAAAAATTAAATTTTATTTTAAATAACTAATGGTCTTTAAAGATGATAGACCGCAAATGACCTCCACGTTCACCCACGCATATGTGGCACCTGATCAGAAAATTGTTCATTGCGGCCTGAAGTGTTGAAATTGGGATCGCCTCAATTATTGTCTTAATGGACTGCTTCAATTCAGTCAAATTCCTGGGTTTCGTTTTGTTGCTTGACATAACCCCATAAAAAAAGTCTGGTGCAGTCAGGTCAAGTGACCTTGGGGGCTAGCGGAAAGTGAAGTTTCTGGATATCAATTTGTTTGGGAATTTTCGTTGGAGCTCCGCCATAACTTGTGTGGCTACGTGTGCACTTGCTCCATCTTGTTGAAACGTCTTCGGCGAAGTTCTTCTTCATCTTTAAATAACGTTCCCCATTGACAGTTTGTGTTACACCGTTTTCTTCAAAGAAGTATGGCCCGACAATACACTTTGATGAAACTGCGCACCACACAGTGATTCGTTCTGGGTGCAGTTCCGTCTCATGGAGCATTTCTGGATAAGATTTACTCCATATACGGCAATTTTGCTTGTTAACATTGCCGTTTAAGTCAAAATGGGAATCATCAGACAAGAACGAACAATTTATCAATGTGTTATCTTCTTCGGCCATTGCAATCATTTTGCGGCAAAATTCCAGGCGAACAGGCAAATCCTGAGGGTTTAACTTGCTTGTAATTTGGACTCTCTCAGATGAACTACCAGCAATGTGGGATGTAGGTATGGTTGTAATGTTGATGTTGTTAAATTTGTGTCGGTTAGAATCAAACAAAGTGTCAACAGAATATCGGCAAAAAGGGCAAAATCCTATAACTTCTGAACTATTGGAGAAACCTAGTAATTTTTTATAAGATAAAACTGTATGTATTACTAGGTATGCTATACCTACATTTTAAACATTTTTTACTACATCAGATTTTTTTGTAGTTATGCATTATGTACCTATTTTTGCATTTTTTGAATTTTTATGCAGGTAGGTATATTTCTAATAATAATATAATAATATTAATATTTCTAATCTAAATTTGAATTCTGATACTTATGTAGGGTAGGTATGTTTATATACGAAAAACTCCAAAAATCTTGGAGCGGTTTTAAAAAAAAAAAATATTTTTTACATGTCATCAGTAGGTATATATGTATATATTATATAAAGAAAGTTATGTAAGGATTCGGAAAAATTTTTTTTTCTAACAATCACTCATGACATTACGATCATAGAGAACACCAAGTGGGTGCCCCAATTCCGTCTGTCTGTCTGTCCTCGAGTCTGCAGCCTAAACGGTTCGGTGGATTTGATTCAAACTTGGTACATATTGTTTTTTCGGTAATATGCCCACACGTTTTTTCATTTTTTTAAGGCGACAAATAACAGTAGCTCCAACACATTTTTTTGGTCAAAAACAAAATTGTTATTTTTCTCAAAAACGACTGCAACGATTTTCATAAAAAAATTGTTAATTAATGAAAGGAAAGGATTCCTTTTGATAATTTTTTTTTTGTGAACCTCTAGTACCCCTTGGTACCTCTTGTAGAACCAATTTTTTGGTTTTCGATTTTCTCGGAAACGGTTATGATTTTTTTTTTAATTTCTTCCGCAGACGCTCCTAGAGAATTTAAACACTACTGTGTACCAAAATTTTCCCAAAAAAATTTGGAAACTAATTTTTTTTTTGAAAACTCAAAATTTCGAAAACGACTTAATAGATTTTTTCAAAACTTCGTATTTGGTGTTTTTTTGACATTACTCGTATCTGGAATAATTAAAAAAAACTATTTTTCTAAAATAAAAAACAATGGTACCTTCCATACAAATGTTAAATAACCGTTAAGAAAAAAATTATTTCTCGAAAACGGTTCCAAGAATTTTTATAAAAAATGTCTTTATTCTCAGATTAGTACAGTTCACTTTTAAATATAAAAATATTTTGTTTGCGTACTTATTAACGATACTTCCCATAGAACCACTTTTCATATTTTTGACTTTCTCAATATTGGATAAACCGATTAAAATAAATTTTCTTATACAAGTGCTCGCTAAAATTGTTAATAAGACTGCATACTCAAGTTTCAAAAAAAAAGTTTTTCGATTTTTCAAAAACCAGTCACAGAATTTTCTTTAAATTTGAATTTTATATGTATATTAATAATATTTTCAAAATGGCAATTTAAATCGAAAAATGTTTTCAAAATTTAATACCTAATAAATTAATTTATTAAAAAACCGCTCCAACGATTTTTGACATTTTTTACATTTGTCCATTTATTTTTAGTCGATAAACAATGCGTTTTTAAACAAGTTTTTTCGTCACATCGTTTTGTATTGTAACAAAATTTAGCTTATCTTTGACGTTTAATATTTTTTTTTTCAAAAATGTTTGATAAAAAAATTATCAAAAAAAAAACTCAATTAAAACAAAAAAACTATTTGAAAATTTTTAGACAATCAAAAAATATGATGTCGATTTCATAAAGCTTTTCCATATTAAATTCACGTTTTTTACAAATCAATTTTTTTTCGTTTTAAATAAATATCTAAATAAATAAATTTATATGAAAAAAATATCAAACCATGTGAATAACGACGTAAGAAAGAAAACATTTGATTACATGAAATTAAAATAAATCGATTGCATATTAAAATGGTATGGACATAAAAACAGATAAATTCAATAAATAGTCCAATGGATTAAAACAAATGATAGTATACTTGTCTAAGATTAACGAGACTGCATTCAGACTAGAATCTTCCAATTTCTCAAATAACCCTCTAAGAAGGACGCAAAAAAAACATCTATATAAACTCTATGTAGGTTCGTACCTTCTTGATTTGATTTGATTTGCAACAAGTGAATTCTATTTATAAAATTTTTAATGTGATTTGGTTCTTGAGATAACCAAATTATGCTTAGGACTTTGATATATTTTCCTTTCCTGCAAGAAAGAATAACTTTTTTGAGAAAACAATGTAAAACAGATAGGTATGTAGGTACAAATATACAAACAAAAATATATTACCATATTAATACGATGCTCTGGTCATTTACCTTGGTATGTAGGATAAATCACTGCAGTCCTGGTCCAGATGTTCATAAGTCTCTTTTATGTATTACAAATGTTATATTTTAAGATACTATACAAAATATAAGATACCTACTCTTTGATGTAATTCAAAAGGCTATATGTATTTATTAAAAAGAACAGCCGACTTTTAATTGTACAGGCTATACTTTCAATAAATACACACTGCTTTCTTATTATTATTATTAACAAAAAAAAATACACTTGATAAAAACACTTTCAATAAAAAAAAAAAAAACAAAAATAAATATTCACTTCACGCAATAAGATATACCAAAGAAGGTATGTATGTAAGTATGTATACACCTAATTATTGACACTTCACAGGTTTAAAAATAATAATGTTTTCACAACACTTAACATCAATTAATTCCATTTGCAAATATGTGCATAATTGCATTGTAGGTGTTTTAATAAAACCTAGAATTATCCAAAAAAAAAATTATAAATTATTTATCCAAAAATTCACAACCAACATCACAAACTGAACTTCACAAAATCGCAAAACAATATGTATGTATGTATCTGCTGATGATGGGATGTAGCACTCGGTTCAAGACGAGACTAAGGCAATATTTTGAGGCTCTTCGATGATTACTTTTAGCTTACTTGATTATTTTTGATCTTTAAATCTTCTTTATTAAATGCAACTATTTTCTTTCCTTTTTTATTTATTCTTTTTGCTTTAAAATCGGAATAAAATCTTTCAATTTCTTATTCTTTTTTTTAATTATCAGCTTTTTTGTTTTAACTTTTTATCATTCAATTTTATATAAATACATAGTATACTATTACTGAACTTTGCACTAGTTTAAAAGATGTTGTATCTTATGTGTAAGGAATTGCTAAAAATAAATGAAATGAAATGAACAAAAATGAAATGAAATGAAATCTGCACATATTGACATGAACATTTTTCTGTTATTATATTAATATTTTGTATTCACCAACATTATTATGCACCAGAAAAAACACCTTGAACTTGAACTTCTAAAATTTGGAAATTAAAATGAAAAAAAAAACCAAATCAAACCAAAACAGAACGAAACTAAATGTAAAATTCACACGCTACTTACTTAGGTGGCGCTACAGTTCGGGACGAACCTGTGGGCTGATTAGGGAATACGAAGCGAATCGTTTTTAATACGATATCTCATTTTTGACTCGCTTCGTTTTGATCAATTAACGAATTCGAAGCGAGTCGTAAATTCTACTTCCAAGGATTTCCAGATTTCAATCAAAATCATTTGTTTTGTCCGAGGTGCATCAACTTTGTAACAAAATATTTATTTAAATAAAAAATGGACTCTAATGTTATTTATATAAATTCTAAACGCAAGGAAGAAGAAGAAAACTCAAATTCAAACTTGAGAACAAAATTATTAAGAAGTGCTTCTTCACCTTTTCGTCCTTGCTTCGAGTCAGTGTTTTTGTGTACGGCTAGAATTACACGCTCCACGTAATCGGTCATAGCGTTGACTATGATGTCACCACAAAATTTAGTTGCAATCTGTCACCACACCTTGAATGCCTTGATCGAAAAATTTGTATCAATGGAGTAAATAACGTTTTCATCAACACATTAACAACATGTTTTGTTGCCAATCACAAGACGTTTCACAATTGGAATATATATTCTGATGTCATATTTACGTCAGCGAGACAACGCGTTGACCAATTACGTTGACCGTGTAATTCTAGCTTAACGTGTTTATTATTTGTAAATTTGCTTTATTTTATAAAAGCAATAAGTTGTTTCGGCTTTCAAAAAAAACATTTAAAATTGCCTTGGACGAAATAAAAGACACGGGTTCGCAAATAAAACATATTTCCTTTTTTAACGACTCCAAATTATTTACTTCACAATTAATTAAACACCACTTTTCTTACTAACACACTGAACACTTTATTATTCTACTTACAATAAAAGTATACCAATTACAAACTTAATGGCGCAAAATTTAAAATGATTTAGTAATATGTTAAATCATTTTTAGTATGATACTAGTTAGGTTAAAAAGAGGAGTTTGCTAATTTTAAACGAGTTTAGTATCGTGTTATCTTCTTAACATTTTACTAAAGTTAAAATCACCTACTTTAATTTTTTAGTATCGTACTAAGTCCATAATATCATCTGATAGTATATCAGCCTTGCACCCTGACTAATATTTCGTGTCCGAATATGCAAATAAATAAAAAAAGGAACAATGATTTTCTTTTGCAAAACACTTTATTTTATTTTATTTTTTCTTTACTATTAAAATGAACTTTTCGGTTTCACGATCAAACAGGAAGTAAGTCAAAACCTACTAAAAATCTTTTTTCTCACCGTTATAAGGCCTTCCTATTGGCTGGGCAAATAATACATGTAATATATTTCATTATTTTTAGTCGCAACGGAAAACAGAAGTTCTCTCAGCTTTGAGAGATTGGCTTCGGTTATCCGTTATGCATGGCGTGGCAACAGAGATGTTGGTATGTGACTCCTCCCGCCGATAATGGACAGAATACGTTTGAAGCGTGTGAATGTTCATAGTTTTATACAATTTTTTACAAATTTAAATATTTAGTAAATGTTTATTAACGGTGGCGTATACGTACTATTTTTTGTTCAATTTAACAATTAAGGTTAATTTTTATTTTTAAACCAAGTTAACTTTAATTTATGGTTGACAAATGAAATTCAATACTTTATTACCTTCAAATTTTTGTTTTATATAAGATAAACAAACAAATCTATATAATTAAATTTTTTTTTTTACAATGAATTTTGTTTGTCTTTAATATACATATTTTTTTTTATAATTCATTAAATGATATGTTTACGTAATATTTTTTTTTGATAGCCATTACAAAAAAATTTATAATAGTATGAAAGTAAAATGAAAATGGATAAACAAGTTTCAGTTGAAAGCACTAAGTTTCATGATTTAATTCAATTTCCTTCTTGGTTTTTTATTGTTTTTCTGTCGGAATAGTCCCAGTAAGTTTTCTATCAAACTGTATAGGATTCTGATATATATAGTTCCTTTTAATTATATGTCTATCGCGATTAACAGCCGGACTGGTCCTTAAAATAAGTTATTCCTTCTCTTTCACATCTCTTATGACATATCTGGGTAGGTGTTTTATGTTGTGGAAACCTAAATTTTTTACTAGTTCCCTATCTTTGTAAACAGGATTATCCTCACATGTCTCATTTAGCTTATTTATTTGTTTTGTTTCAAGCCCTCGTTTTCTAATGTCTTCCCATTCCGACTCGTTTAATGTATTCTGTAAAAGGTCATTTGGTTTATATTTACTTTTAGGATGTATGGTATCGTTATATAATTGAACCGCTTTGTAAACTAAAAGAAATCATTCTATTACCGCATTACCTGTGTGGGTATTTGGAGATGTGAAATGATAAGATACTCGTATTACACATTACATTACATATTATACTACTCCGTAGATAAATCTACGAAGTAGAGACACTGAAGCACTGGCAACGAGACCATTGGCTTAAAAATATCAACTGTATAGACTAAGAGCCCAGGGCCGGCAGACATACGTCATTTTATCATAGCTGATATTTTTTCTGTGTATAGATACTAGAGTAGATAAGAAGGAATGGACATTCCGAATTTTTAAAGCTGGGGCTTCTCCGAGATATGCAGTTTTAACAGTGCATTTTCAACTACGTTATTTTATCAAAGCTGATATTTTGATATGTTTAAGGGGATAGTGTCTCAAACTATGTTTGACACTGTCAAACCCCTAGCGTGGGGCGTTTCGTCTGGCAGACATCTTTAGGATGTCACCTTAAAGGTTATCTATATGCCCTTGTAAAGATGTTGAGAAGATTAAGATGTCATCTAAATCACCACACATATTTTATTAACGTAGTCAGACAGTACATCATTCATTCGCTGAAATGATGAAGGAGCATTTTTCAATTCAAACGGCATTCGCGTGAACTCGTAGTTCCCGTTTGCTATATCTATATTTAAAGGAATTTGGTGGAAGCCTTTCGCAAGGTCGAGGGTTGTAAAATACAATGCGTTGCCTAAGTTGGAAAAATGTCCTCAATATTGGGTATTGGGAATTTGTCTTCTGTTGTCACTTCATTTAATTTTCGAAAGTCTACTACAATGCGCCATTTTTTTTTACCAAAATTGTCAGGCTTTTTTTCGACTACCCAAATTGGTGCATTGTACGGGCTTGTTGATTTAACGATGATACCAGATCTTATCATTTCGGACATTTTTTTTTAACCTCGTCCTTGTGAGCTTCTGGATACCTATGTTTTCGAAAATATAGGGATATCATTCTTTGTTGGTATTTTGTGACTGTATGACAGAACACAAGACAAATTGTCACCTTCAAGGTAAAATTCTTTACTAAACTTTTGCATTAAGGCGGTTAAATATTTAATTTCTTCCTGATTAAGGTTATCGATTTTAAGTTTGTTTGTAATTCTGTCTATGCCTGGTTCTATGAAATTAATGTCTATTATTTCTTTGCTTAATGCATTAATATCTTTTTCTGAGAAGTGAGTTGTAGAATGACTGAAAATCAATGGTAAGGTGCTATCTCTCGTAATGAGCTTGCACATACTCCATTTCCATATTATTATTATTACTTGAATTATCCGAATTTCGATAAGTTCGTTTATTAGCAGAATTTGAATAACTTTTTTGGGAAACATATGCATTATATTCATGTCTTATATATCCTGAATTATTCATACTGTTTCTATTTTGACGGCTATTTGTATTTTGAAAATTCGAATTTTCAGGTTGGTGATAATTTTAACGATAATTTGCAGTATTTTTTCGCGAATTTCCTGAATAATTGGCTGTCTATTGCCTGTGAGTTGCTGTGGATTATTTATACCAGAGCAGTAGAAATTATCTGTATGTATCAAAATGTTCCTATCTTCCATTATAGTAAGGGGATTTCTAGCTTGAAGAATTAGTTTGGGATTATTGGGGATTTTATTTATGAAAAGCTTTAGAGTTATATCCTCGTTAAACCAAGAGGTTTCAATCGAAAAATCTGTTTTTAACGTTTAGTTTAGTAAGAATTGATCAAAAAGTAGTTCAGTTACTTCGGAACCTCGGAATTCAAGTAATTTTATTTGGCTTTTAATATTTTCTACGCTTTCTTTTATTTTATAGTTTAATAACAATTTTTTTTTTTAATTCCTGCCAACTCATAGGATAAGTATTGTTTATTAAAATGACATTAGCAGATCCTTTAATTTTTTGTCTAATTTTTAAGTCAAGTAACTCTTGTGAGATTGCACTTAAACTTATAACCTGACTATATAAACAGTCCACGTGTCGAATAAATAACCCAAGTTCTCCAGGTAATCCAGTGAAATCTTGTATATCTTTGATTAAATTAAGAAGTTCTAAGTTCGCCATACCTTGTTCGTTGTCTTTTCGTTTCTTGGAATTCTTTGTAGTTGCTAAGGTTGTTTTTTAGATGTGTGTTCCTCTTCGTTTTTTTTCTCGGTTCGATACTCGACTTTGATTCTTGTTGTTGTAGCACTAATTTTCCTGTGTTTCCGCTTCTTTTTCGCGGTTCGATACTCGATTTTTATTCTTGTTGTTTCACTAATTTTTGATATTCAATTTCAGATCATAAATTGGAGAATGTAATATAAGTTTTTTTTTTAAATAAGCACAACGAAGAAAATAAAAGAATGTATTTAGATTGATTTGTTTATATGATAATTTTTGCCTTTGCAATTAAACACAATTTTAAAGCACAATGGAGTGAGAAAGAGAAAACAAAATATTTTGTTGTTACAAAACGTTTGCAATCGCTTTTATTTTACTCTTTCCGACTGCGCCACTAATATGTCGTGTCCGAATATGCAAATAAATAAAAAAAGGAACGAGGATTTTCTTTTGCAAAACACTTTATTTTATTTTATTTTTTCTTTACTTTTAGAATGAACTTTTCGGTTTCACGATCACACAGGAAGTAAGTCACAACCTACTTAACATCTCTTTCTCACCGTTATATTGGCTAGGCAAATAATACATGTAAGATATTTAATTATTTTTAGTAGCAACGGAAAACAGAAGTTCTCTCTCAGCTTTGAGATTTTGGCCTCAGTTGTCCGTTATGCATGGCATGGCAACAGAGATGTTGGTATGTGACTCCGGTGGGGCCAGGCATTGCACATATAATCTATAGTAATATATTGAATCCGTTTTTATTTACGGTCTATTTGAACACGCGGCTTCGCTTGTTTCTACATGGAACTTTGCAACATAGAGAAGATTTGCCGCCACATTTTGAGAAGAGAGTAAGAGATTTAACTGGGAAATATTTTTTTTTGCCATTTCAAGCAGAAAGGAAGAACAGATAAATTACCAATTGCCATGCCAGGTCAGGTAGAAAAATATTCAGTGCGTGTATGCTTGTGTGTACATTTACATTGAGTTTCGATTTGTTTTGTTTTAATGGGCCAATTTTTTCATTTTTTCCGATTTCTTCAAATTTAAAAAAGTTGAAGTTTTAGGTTTTTTCTGTGCTGTGTAATATATTTGTGAATAAAATGTAAATATATTATGTCCATAGGTACGAATGTACCTACCAGTTGTCTGCAACTGCACCGGCGCGTTATGCTTAAGCTGCGGGATTGTAATTCCATCAGTCGTTTACCGTATATTTGGAATTTAAATATAATATAAAATAAAATCTTTGGAATCTCTTTACCTAACCTAACTACAGTACCTAACTACATGAAAGGCAGTCTTATTATGAATGAATAATTAATACATAGGTATATACATATATTTTGTCAATAAAATTTAGGTATTTGTGACAAATTCATTAAAATATATAGGTAGGTATAAGAAACTCATAATCGAAAACTTTGACCATCAATTCTGAGGCACTTAAAAAAATAAAACTGATGTCGGTTTGGTAACAAAATAATAAGATCGAGTACCTATAATATTTTTTGTCAAAAAAAAATATTTTATTTGCTCTACCACTTTCTTGTAAATTCACTTTTTATTTTTCAATGACGGAAAGCGTTTTCAATGAACAGCTGACATAATTGAAAAATCAAAAGTGAATTTACAAGAAAGTGGTAGAGCAAATAAAATATTTTTTGATAAAAAATAATTATGTATCTTAATACCTTCACCAATAAGACGTGACGTGAAATAACGCCAAACGAAATAAAACCAAATTTGAAATTCGGTCTTATTTCTTTTAATAACAACAATGTGGCTTTATTTTGTAAGTCATAATGAAATTAATCTAAAAATTATACTTGTTTTCCCGTGGGTAGGTGTAAAACCTTCAAAATTCTATATGATGACCGAAAAACGCGTGCTCATAGGTGTGTGAGATTCTTACTGCACTAAAAACACCTCCTCCTCCCGATTGCAACTAAGTTGAAATTTATCTAGCAATTTATTTTTAACGAATTTAATTAACGTGTTGCAGGTAACTATCCGGTGATAGCTCCTGCTTATACCGCGATTTTAAAGCAGGTTCTCGTTTACTGCACCAGATCGGAGGCTTTGTCCTTCGCAGGCGGCGTACTAAATCCGTCTCATCGATAATTTCGATTATAGTACTATTGCAGTGTTGTAATAGCCGTTTTCTATGATTTTGAGCAAAATTTTTTATTTCATCGCCAACCGTGGGAATCCCGAGATCTCTGTGGAGATCTTCGTTTCTAATGTACCAAGGTGGGCTTACAAATGATCTTAGGAGTTTATTTTCAAATGTTTGTAAGGTATTTAAATTAGAATCTTGCGTACAACCCCAGAGTTGTATACCGTAAGTCCAGACAGGCTTAAGCACATGCCTGTACAAAATTAGCTTGTTTTCGATCCTGAGCTTAGAGTGTTTCCCGAGCAACCAGTACATATCTCTGAGTTTATTATTTAACTCTTCGCATTTCTTTTTAACATGCGGTTTCCATTTTAATTTCACGTCTAGAGTCATTCCGAGATATTTTGCTTCGTTAGCAAACGGAACTTGAACCGTATTAACAAATACCGGTAATCTATTAACTTTCTTATACGTAGAATCTACATGGACTGATTTTACTTCGTTGAGCAATATCCGCAATGTTTTTGTGCAATCATTGACATTATTCAGAGCTTTTTGTAATTTTGTCGTAGAATCATTTATCGTTTGGCCCACTGCTAGTATGGCAGTGTCGTCAGCAAACGTGGCTACGATAGTGTCTTCTGTTTGAGGTATATCACGTGTAAATAATAGGTACAATATTGGACCTAAAACACTTCCCTGAGGTACCCCACCCCCTTTTTCTTTGAGATCCGAGTAATCGTTTCCATGTCTTACTCTAAAAGTCTATTTTCTAGATATGCTTTTAGAAGCATATAAAGTGCTTTTTATTTTATTTATTTTTTTATTTATTTATTTATTTAAAAACGCTTACAAAGTAAGATATACATCTTGTAAAGTATTGTAAGCCTTTAATAATGATGTTAGATAATAATTCTAAAGTAAGTAAAAATTAAATAACAGAACACAAAATAAATGAATAAGATTCATATACTTCTAGTTATGGATAAAAAAAAATAATAATAATTCAACGATTTGCCAAATACTTAAAAACTGAAGATGAAAATTTGCTTGTGCTTCCTATTCCTCTTATGGAAACTGGCAGAGAGTTCCAAAGGTTAATGACATGAATATAAAATTGCCGCTGAGTATTCAGGTATTTAAATCTTGGCGTTATGAGAATGAGTGACCTACTTGAATGAGGGAAGTTCAGTCTACTGTGTAGATAATCGGGTTGTCTTGTCTGAATTAAGAGTTGAAGATATTTTAGTGACCTAAATTTCAATAGATTATTAAGACTACAACCACATAGTTGGTCAGAAAAGAGTGAAACGTGATCAAAAGGGCGGAGATTATATACGAAACGGGCAATGTTATTATAGACTACATTAAGTTTTCTAGACGTCTCATAGTCCAAATCGCCAAACACCTCACAACAGTAAAGCAGCATTGGAAGCAAAAGGGTTTTTGCTAACAGAAGCTTAGTTTTCTGTGGAATGAAGCTTTGAACGATTCGAAGAGCTCTAAGGCTTCCATAAGCCTTCCCTATAGAGCTGTTAAGATGGTCATTCCAAGTAAGAGTCCGATTGAAAACCATACCTAGATTACGTGCAGAATCAACATAAGCGATGGTCTGATTCTCTATCTGCAGAGGGCTGAGTATAGTTTTATCGAAAATCTTACGATAGATAGGCAATGTCTTTGACTTAGAAGGGTTTAGGTGGAGATTGTTTATTAAGGACCAACGTATGATGTTTTGCAAGTCCTTGTTCATAAGAGAGACTGCCTCGTCTTTCGCAGTTATGGGCCGGCTGATCAAAAGCTGCACATCGTCAGCATACAAATGGATAAAGCAATTTTTAACTATGTGTGGCAAATCATTAATATACATAGAGAAGAATAGAGGACCCAAAATCGATCCTTGTGGGACCCCGTGAGGTACATTAGCAAAGTTAGACGATCTACCATTTGCTACAACACGTTGTTGTCTACTTTTGAGATATGAGCGGATCAGTTTGCACGACTCATTTGAAAAACCGAAACTTTGTTGCAGTCTCCTACAAAGTACTGTGTGATTTACGGTATCAAAGGCCTTGGAGAAGTCTAATAGTGTGAGCAGAACAAAATGGTCTTTATCTAAGGCAACTCTTATTTCATCTGCAACAAGAAGTAATGCCGATTTACAACTACGTTGTGGTCGAAAGCCAGACTGACATATACTGAGAAGGTTGTGAGAAGTGAGATGATTTTGTATTTGCTTGGAAATTGTCTTTTCAAATACTTTTGATAGAAAAGGCAGAATGGCTATTGGTCGGAAATCTATTTCCGTACCTGTACATTTCTTGGGAATGGGAATGATCTTTGCTTTCTTCCATTCTGTAGGGAACTCAGATGTTGTCAAAATATGGTTAAAGATATGTGTTACAAATCTCAGAATGTAGGGAAGCAAAAGTTTAATAAACTTAGGGTTAATTAAGTCAAGTCCGATAGCATTTGATTTAATTTTTTTAGGCAGAATTTGTTTTGGTTTAAAATTTAGGTCTTCGTGCCACACCTTATCAAAAGCTTGCTACACGTCTAGGAAGACCGCCGAACAAATTTTCTTTTCTTCAAGAGTTTTCTCAATGACGTAAGTGATCCTATGCACTTGGTCAATTGTCGAATGCTTGCTTCTAAATCCGAACTGATGTTCAGGTATTAGGCGCTTTTCTTCTATTATTGGCTGCAGGTGCAGAAGTAATATTCTTTCAATGACCTTAAATATTACGGGCAGAAGCGAAATAGGTCTATAAGATTTCTTATAATGTGATGGTTTTCCTGGTTTGAGACCCATTATAACTTCCGCAACCTTCCATTGGCTCGGAACGTACTTTAGCCTTAGAGTGGAATTTATTATATAAAGAAGATTAATTCACCCTTTGCGAGGAAGCATTTTGAGAACTTCGGCCGTAATTAGGTAATATCCCGGAGCTTTCTTATATATAAGCTTTATTATTTCTCTACTTAATTCGGCAAGGGTAACATTTCTTGTTATGTAATTTTCGCTTGAGTTAGAACTTATATTTAAATTTTCGTTGAGTACTTGCCCATAAAAAGGTTTAAATGTGTTCTCCAGGTAATCCGCGAAAACGTTTGCTTTCCTTTGTCGCTTTTTGCCCATTCGTTCTGATCATTCTTACTCGGAGGCCTGAGAGCTTTATTTTCTTCGTTACTTTATCAGCTTTCCAGAGTGAGTAGTTGGATTCCTTTCCTGCTGTCAAGCTTTCAAGATAATTTCCAACTTCAGAATTTTTGAATTCTGCTATCGTCTTTTTTAGTAAATTACACAAGCGATTTAAATTTACCTTGTTTTGAGGAGCTCGAGTTTGCTGCCATTTCTTACGTGCTTTTCGTTTTTATTAAATCTTTTATTTCCTGCGGATATTTTAGGTTTTTAAAGCGCGGCATTTCTCTTTGGTACGGGGTGTTTTTCCATGCGACTTGTTGTACGATATTGACTAAGTTATCTACTTCGTCTTCATATTCGAGAGGCGTTTGTAGTGAAACCCTTAATTCAACGTTATCCTCTATATCTTTCTTAAAACCTTTCCAGTAGGTTTTCCCATTGGTTAGCGTGGGTGGTTTTTCATTTTTAACAAGATTTTCGCTCATAGTGAGAATAACAGCAGAATTATCTGAGAAAAGATCAAAGCTTTCTGTTATGCTAATTTTATTGGAGGGTATTCCTTTGACCACAAAAAAATCAATAAGGTCAGGTATTTTCGATGGATCTGTCGGCCAGTAAGTCGGGTTGCCAGTCGAATGAAAATCGCAATTATTTTCCATTACCGCTTCGTAGAGCATTCGACCCTTTTGAGAAATAACTCTAGATACCCAAAAGCTGTGCTTCGCATTAAAGTCACCACAAAGAATAAAATTTTGTTTGAGTAACTTTAGCACGTTCATAAATTCATTCTTTTCAATTTTACATCGTGGAGGGCAGTATATGGAAGATACATTCAGTACAACATTCTGAGTTCTAACCTGTACACCGATTAATTGCATTGATTCAGCCTCTATTTTTGGGCCTATCGTGTGTTCGTGTTTTTTTGTGACTGCGTAAATTTTGATCGCCCTTTTTGTAGTAATTCTTTTGCTATTTCACAGCCTCTATAGTTGGCCGGATGACTTTTATTACAATTTATGCACGTTGCTGCACTTTTGCTACCTGAGGTGCAAACTTTAGTAAGATGATTTCAGCGCACTTTACACACCTAGGTTCTTTTTTGCAATAAGTTTGCATGTGATTGAATTCTTGACAGCGTTTACACTGCGGAATCAGTTTTGAACTCTTTCTTAAAGGTCCGATCTTAACAACAATATTGAGGGTTGTTTTAATTTTGTAAATATCGTCTATTTTCTCTGCCTTATCAAAGGTAAGAATAAATAGTGAAAGACCACGCTGTACCACATTTGTTTCGCTAACTTTTTTTTGTGTTTCTCTTTTGACGATGTCCACAGCATCTAAGATCTTATAGTTCCTCTTTAGATCGTTAATAATATCGTCTTTTGGACATGATGGGTGCAAACCTCTCGCTACAACACTTAAGGGTCTTTCCGACTTATTCTCATAAGTGTACCATTCCACATTTTCTTCGTGTAGTTTTTGCGACAGGAGACGATTACTTTCAGGATCTTTCACGCAAACTTCCCATTTGTTGTTATTAAGTAAAATAACTTTAAAGTCTGATGGTGTTAACGTCTTTAAGATAGTTTGCACCCGGTTATACACTGCAATACCGACAACATTAATTGGTGGCGGAGGCCTAATTTTAATAGGTTTTTCTTTAATATTGGCATCTTTTGGTGATTCAATTTTTTCAGGAAAACAGGCGCCATCAGGTGAGCCAGCTCTTCTTCATCAGTCTCATAAATGACATTTTTCGCTTGTGATGAACCAGTATTCGAGTCATTGTGGTGTTTATTCTTTAGCAGTTCATTATTATCTTTCTCAAGAATTTCTGTTTTCATTGAGTCCTTTTTTACTCGCGCATCTGGCGTTACCGGCGAACTCTTCTTACCGTTGTCACTCGATTGGGATGGAGGTGATCGGGCAACCCTTGCTTTTTTTAAGAAGGGATTTATTAAATGCAATAATTGGCTCTACCCAGAATCCGTAGAGCCGACCTCCGAAGAGGGTGGATTTTCAAGTGAACCTGGATTGCCACCTGGGGTAATGTATCTATTTGTTTTACTCATTGCATATTTATGTATACGTTCACTCTCAGTATATGGAGGTTGGATTTTATTCTTTTTTGCTCCCCTACCCGAAGGGGTTAGGTGCTGTAATGATCGTACTGCTAAATAAGGGGCTGATGCTTTTCCGAATGTCACCGTTTTAAGTGCATAGATCCTTATGGGCTCATCACTGGTATTCCTCCATACTATGAGTTGGTATGGGGTATCATCTTCTGCCATTCATATTTGTCGGTACATCATGCTGATGTCTGCTACAAAAGCCACCTTAAACTTTCTCTACTGTGCTATGAGATCTATTATATACATTTGAAGTCGTGGGCCAATCAAAAGATAATCATTCAGTGAAATTCTCTTAGACGTTTTGCATGAAGCATCAAACACGACTCGCAGTTTGGTTGTCGATCTCGATTGCTTCAAAACAGCATGAGGTGGAAGGAAATAGTGTTTCCATCTTCTAATTCGGTATATGTTTCAACTTCCTTCATGTGACCAAGTGTATAATATTCATTAAGACAAGATGTGTAAGCTTGTTTTAACTTCTCGTTTAAACTTAGGCGTTTTTCGATTTGAAAAAACCTTGCCACTGCTGCACCTTTAGAATTTCCAAGATTTGGTCTTTCATTCTTCTTGAATGGTAACTGCACCTCATATCTATTATCTTCTCCTCGTCTTGTTGTCTTTTTCATAGTGAAGTTGACATTGGTCTTCTTCTGGTGTTAGCTTGCGTGTATATAGGTCTTCTTCGATCTCCCAAAATTTTCTCAATTCAACATCCAGTGTGCTGTGATGCCTTTTAATTATTGTCTTATGCATTTGAAGATTGACGGTGGTTGTTGCAGTCAAAATCCAGCCTAATTCTGTTTTTTGTGCGACAGGACATTCATTTTTTCTTCGAATCAATCCTTCGAGAATTATTCCCGGATAAACATCGGCACCTAAAAGAATGTCTATCTTTCCAGGTTTAAAATAGAATGGTTCTGCCAATGGAAAATTTGAAAAATTGACCCATGAAGTTATGCGTACTTGACCAGCAGGTAGTACAGATGTCAGTTGGGAAAGAACAAATGTTCTAACATCAAGACTGAAAGAAAGGTTGGTACATGAGGAGAGTGTGATAATGACCATAGAATTGGAAGTGCCCTTTGAAGTTTGTCCCATGCCCTTTACATTTGCAAGTGCCCTTTGTATTTTAAGATTAAGGAGTTGTGCAATATTTTCAGTTACAAATGATGCTTCTGACCCCGGATCTATTAACGCGCTAACAACATGTTGCGTTCCATTAGCTGCCAGAACCTTAACCAAGGCGGTTGCTAAAAGAACATTGTTGTGTATGTGGTTATGGATTGTATTGTATGTGGATGAAGGCTGGGAATTATACTGGCTGTTATTCCACCTGTGTTGGTAGTTACTCTGATTAGAGTTGAAAGAACAATCTTGCACGTTACTATCTGCATTGGATGAAGTGATCGTCCATTGTTGTAGATATTTCCAGGAACGGATCGATACGGGTTTTGAATTTGATTAAAATTCGCGATGTATTCATGTCCATTATTCCATCAATTTGTATGACTGAACTGGTTTGTATCACCTTAAACAAAGTGGATGTTATACGCTGTGTGATTTTGACTTTGAAAGGAGTTGTGAGGGAGGTATTGTTTTGGGATTCAAAGTGTAAGAGTGTATGGTGTTTTTTACCACATTTTTGACAATAATTTCCGCTTTTACAGACTGAAGCATGGTGGTCATATCTCAAACAATTGGAACAGACAGAATTAGCTTTAGCCGCTTCACTCCCTGTTTTCGCATCCATTTTCAGGAATTTTTGGCATTGCCGTATGTCATGTGATGCTTTACACAGTCGACAAAGACATTTCTTTGCCTCAGTTGACGGTTTCGTGTTGATATTTATTTGCGCGACCCTTTTGAGCAGTTCAGGTTGTTGCGCCTTGGTTGAACTCCATATTTTCTAAGGAGCTGAATCTCCCTTCAATAAATGCGGAAAATGATTTCAATTCGGGGGTAGACTTAGAGGACCCAAGCATTTCTTCCCAATCCTTTTGTGTTTGGAGCGGCAGTTTTTGATACACTACATAAACGAGAATAGCATCCCAGGTTTCAACAGCAATCCCCAAATTGGAAAGTGCCAGAATACAGTTTGTACTTGTATCATGCAAAGATTTTAGTGCTTCTGCGGATGCGTGCGCAATATTTCCTTGCTCCATTAGCACCCTCAATTGATTATTGACTAATTTACGCTTATTTTGGTAGCGGTCATTTAATATTTTCCATGCTGCAGCATAGTTTTTCCCATCAGCATCAACAGATAAATGCTGAATCAACAACGCTTCATTATCTGTCACATGAGTTTTTAAAAATTGCAGACCACTGGGTCAACGAGCCGGAAAATTTTGTTTAATTTGAATTGTTGCAAACGAATGTCACACAATGAAATTTTTGTCGTATTGAAACGCGAAATGTCTAAATTCGTTTGAGTTTCTTTAGTAAATTTATCAAGCTCATCGTTCAACATTACCGGTAAGGAAAAATAAACACGTTTGATTTTAGCAAAAGTATCTGACTCGAAGTAAGCCTCTTTAGAAGAACTATTCACAATCAACTCTTGATCCTTTTTGGCGCGTTTAAAACATTCTTCACTATCATTTATGCACGTTTTCGATTTCCGATTTTGCCTCATCTGCATTTTAAAAATCATTAAAATCAAATTCGATTTCTTTCAAAATAAGATCTTGACGTTCGATTAGTTTGGAGAGGCTAATTTTCGACATTTTCACTTCACTAGTTAGTATTATGAGATAAGTATGTATGTATGTATAAAGAATGTTCTCAGACTAGTTAAATCCCAGAAATTATTTGGAACGCAGAAATGTATATAAATTATCTATGTATAATTATGTTTGCAATAAAAAGCCATATAAAGAAATTATATTCCTACCTTAGTTTGCTTTTGCAACAGTAACTTCAGTGTATGACTATCAGTTAGAGTTACAGAAGCCTTATGTTGCACAGTTCCTAGCTGTAATTGCTGAATGTTGACCAATATGCCACTGATAAACCGTACGATAAGGTATTTTTCAAGTCGTTGGGACTGTGGCCGATAGACTGTCCGTCGATGATCGGGCTGCTATTTTTTAGATTTTTAATCTATTTTCACACTAACCCACAGTACACTTGTAAATCCTTTTATTTAAGTTTAATTCCAATAAGGGCTCGAAGGACCATGTTCTGAGACTAGTTGAGTCCCAGAAATGATGTTTATATCTTAAGTTTGTAATTTAGTTGAAGTACTGAAGAAGGGGCCTTGTACTTAGTTGAAGCACAAGAATAAAAAATGAAAGAAAAAAACTGTATTTAACAACTAAACTGACCACTTTATTTTGATTCAAAAGTAGAAGTGCCTAAGAACAATACTAGAAGATCAAAATTTTAACCTCTGTTTAAGAAGTATATAACAAAATCAGCTGGGATAGTAAATTCTATCTGAGGTTATTGACTTTCTTATGTAATAACACATATGGAGAACATTATTGCTCTTGTATTTAAATATTTAATTTTATATTATAAAATCACTGTGTTAGAAGAAATAAATGGAGACATTGACTTGTTGCAACAGGAGTACCCAAAATTTTTACTGGCCTTCTGAAATCACAGGCAGACTACATTGCCAAGGTGTTGTCTCATCGTGATGACCGACTGACTAAACGAATGGCACTATACGAGCTAAGAAACGAGGACTGATGGGAGTCAAAATGGAAACATCTGCGAAACAATTTTGGTGAAGTATTATCGTTAAATTCACAAAATTTGAGTCATGTAAGAAAACAGCTTTACAAAATAATACAAGCGCACGAAAATTCTGAACGCGATGGGTTTATAATACAAGCTCGAGAATCAGATAGCAGACTACTTTACTCACAACTGGAACTTAACCTTATGCAATCAAACTACTTTAATGATTCACTTAATTACAGGGAAATATCTTTAATATTTAAAACAAGATGTGAAGTTCTTCCGCTAAACGGATCTCCTTACAACAACAGTTTTAACCGATTTTGCACGTTATGTAATTTGAAAGCCAAAGAGTACTGTTTTCACGTCATAGGTATATGCCCCATTTTTGCTTCCCACAGAAAAACATTCGTTGGAAAGGAAACTATGACGCTCCACGAAACTATTTCAGTGCTAAATGATTTCGGCTGGAAAAGACTCTATTCTTTTTTGAAAGTTATTTAGTTATTTATAAATATAGGATGTTACTTCTTACCGAATTTGTTTAAATATTTATTAAAAAAATAAAAGAATCAGTATTATAATGTTTGTACTTAATTTGCTAACCGAGCTGACGGCAATGCCATAGCTATAAAATTCATCAAAAATTATAAACATTATATCAAAAACGAAAACGAAACAATAAATGAATTCCTTACTTACTTACTTTATATAATTTTCCGCCAGACGTTTGCACGAATACCCATTAAATATACTTGCATAAATGTGGGAAATAATCAGATGTTCATTGAACTAACTTTATGAAGCTTATTTCTTCTCTTTTTACATCAAATTCGGAGATAATTTTATCTGATCTGTAGAATATTTTTCCCATACAAACTTTGACAGTTCATTTCTGCGGAGATAAAATTATTTGGTTTCTTAGGTTTATCTGGGTTTTCTGCCGTTGCATGAATACATTTAATATTTTAACGCACTAACAAAAATGCATAATCATATTTATTCGGGCTTGCTACTCCTCTGCCTATACGGTTATCAATAAAATACTGCTTATGTTATATAATATTGGCAGTGTGACCAATGAAAAATTTCAAATCCTGCTAAAATAGTGGTTTTAGCATTATTTTTTGACTACAAAACTGCTAAAAATAAAAATTACTGGATCGCACGAACTTGCTTTTATGTTCGATCGCATCGTATGCAAAAGATGTCTATTAAAAATCAAATATAGTTTTAAAGTCGGTTTTTACTTAATTTTTTATATATACAAAATTTCTTTAATTTTTTCTAAAAAAATTGGTATGACAATCTTAAATATTTAATAATATAAACTTAAAAACAAAAGATTAAGTCGGCTTAATCAAAGAAAAAATAATTCAAAATTCTGAAATAAAAACTTATTTGAGTTTATGAGAAAAAAAATTAAAATGTGTGGAGCGGTTTCTGAGAAAAAAAGTTTTTTTTAAACTTTTTGAAAACATTTTTCAAAAAAAATTCAAAAACGCCAATTCATAAGTATTCATCAAATACATATAACTATAATTTTTGAAAAAAAAAATTATGAGATTTAATGAGTTTTAAAAATATATATTTTTTTAAAATGCATGTAAAAATACAAAAAATATTAATTAAAAATATTGGAATGCAGTATAAATGGGCTTCCTACACCTTTATATGTGTGAAATTTCGAAAGAATCGGTTTAGCCATTTATGAGATAGTTGAAAGCAAAAAACATCCTATGGAAAGTACCGTTTTTAGACATTTAAATTTTTTTTCAACCATATGATCGGTCGTACCTAAAAAGATGCACTGATTTTTTTAAATCAAAATCGTTAGAGCCGTTTTCGAGAAAAATAGGTTATATGGCAGATACCGTTATTTTTTGAGCTAAAAGAAAAATTTCAATTTCCCCTCTGTACAATACCTAAAAACCTCTATACCAAGTTTGAAGCAATTCGGCCCACCCTTTTGGGCTGTAGGTGTCACATACATACAAACAGACAGAATTTTTAGACCATCTTTTTTATGTTTGGTTGTTATCTCAAAACTTTTTTTCGACCAAGTAAAAAAGCCAATATTTTTGTAGGAAAAAAAAACTGCCAAAAATCCTGCCAACTCTGGAAATCCTGTAATTAGAACGCAAAAAAAACTTAAATTATATGCCTGGACCAATCAAACTTTGTCTTACATTTAAAATACCGAGTGTATATTTTTTGTAGTTTTTTTTACTTTAGTATGTTGAATTTTAAATAACGTATTAAAGCCAAAAAAGAAGTTGTTTATTTTGTCAAGTTTATTTAAAAAAAAAGTATACAATCTTACAAATTGTTATTAATCCATTTCGCAAAAAATAAACAACAAACATCATGTAGTATATGTCAATCTAATTAAGTAAAGGTTAAAGTTTCTTGTTCTTCTTCTATGGTAAAATTAAATTTTGATGAACCAACTTGTTTGATTATATTAGGAGGAATTACTGCCGTCTTAGGCAAATCGGCGTATCTCCACTTTTTGAGTTTTCAAAAAAATGTGACTAACTATTTTGGGATTTCGCACTTTAAAATTTAATGCTTTTCAAAACTTAAAAAAACTATTACATTAATTAAATAATGTTTTATTATTATTTAGTATTATTATATTATTATAAAGCTCAATTTTTGATTTTTGGCTTTTACGCCCTTTTTACTTATGACGGCAGAATAAAGAAAAGAAGTTTACTTGCTGCAAAATTCGTAGATTTTGTGGAGTTCGCGATTGAAGCTAAGTATGTAATGAGCGATACGCATTTATGTTTGATTGAGTTTTAAGTTATTAAAGTAATATTTTATTTAAGGTTTGAGAAATATGAAAACCTGCTAGATTTCCTGCTAAAACCAAATTTCCTGCTAAAAAAAACTGCCAGCAGGATTTAAAAAAAAATGCTAAAAGCAAACTTTTCCTGCTAAATTTAGCAGGAAAATTGCTAAATTGGCCACTCTGAATATGGGTATGTTCAATATAATGTATACAATATACATATGTATTTTTAGTGAAACACACAAAGTGGAATGCACAACTGGCGTTAGTTCCAATTATGAACACAAATTTAAGATAATACAAAAAATTATGTCATAAACAAAAAATATAACAAACGAAATTGTTTCATTTAATACGTACTTTTTTCAGACTCTTAAAAATGTAATTTTATGCATATACAAATAGGTATAGCTACCTTCAATGTTTAGGTAGGTATCTACTTTATATCTTTAAGCTACCAGGGTAATTTCGCGCGATCTAGTCAATCATTCTATTTTTAAGAAATATGTATGTATATGTAGGTACCTATCACTTAAAAAAAATACAAATATGTTCTTCATATAGGTTGATACATACTAAAAGGTTTTATATTTTTGAGGATTTATGATTTGCTTAAGATTAAATAAAATGTTCGCAGTTGTAGATGTAGTTAAAAATGAAAATACAACTTGAACATAAAGATAATAATTAAGAACGCGCTTTATTTCAAACATGCGACATAAACATCAATTATGATCCATTCACCAACAGTTCTTCTTTAACAAGAAAGTATGTAAATTTAGCTGATCTTAAACGTCGCTAACTTTACTTTATAATTAGCCTACTAAAAGTGAGAGTACGATGGTCGATTTTGTGGCATCAATTATATTGCGGCTGAAGCGGCGGACAAATTCATCTCATTGCTCAAAGCCGTCCACTTTCAAACAAAATGGTACCAACTGGTTGAGGTATCGGTCGTTTTGTATATCTTTCTAAAGACATTCATTTTGCTGTGATGTCTGGCTTAAAAGAAAGTTGTTAAGTGAATTTCTAAAAAAAAAAAAATCATACCTGATGCATGCTCAGTTCGTAGTTTGTATATTTCACGCATCAGACGTATAATTTATTTTGTGCCATATGTATCTTATTAATTATAATTAGATAAAAATAAGCAATATAATATAATTTAGAAATATATGTACAAATATGGTTATTGTATCACCATGGATTATATCAGTGACTATGTTTTTGTGCCGGCAAATTATGTTCGTCAATTCTGAAAATGGTAAGTAAACAAATATTATACTTATTTACTTTAAGACAGCCAAAGAAGATGAAATCTTGGCTTCATAATATCATGGTTATATGTTTTTAGATTTTTTAAGTTAATTTCTTGAACATTTATAATTGCTTAATATTAATTATCTTAAATTGTGGTTATTATAATATTATGGTGGCATAAGGGGCCTACGTCTTAATATTATTTGTTTTTCTTAATTTATGCGTTACATCCTTAAACTTATTACAAAATGTGATATTTTTATTCTCTTAAAAACTTTCTCAGAGACGAAAAAGAACTCCAGTAGTTTTGAAATTTTAATATAAGATGTATACCAGCTCTAAGAAATAATAGATTTGTAGGATCTAGTGGCGGTATAATGTGTAGTCTCATACATATTTACACTGATAGTTATATTATGTTTAAGAATCTTCAGAACAATATACCTAATTAATGAGATCAATTACGACAAAAAACATTTTCAAATTCTCCCTATCTACATATTTAAATTTTAATGATTGGAATATGAAATATAATGACCTATAACTTTTTTACCAATCACAACTATGCAAATATTATAATTTTGAGATTTAAATATGGTCGTATACAGGATTTTTATCAGAACCCGGTCTTCTTGAACAATTACCGATTTTCTTCCGAAAGGAAACCCTAAGATAACTGTCTTAGTCAAGATTGAAAATTATTATTAGAATTGATATAAGACTTCGGATTTTTACCCTAAATGGAACTTCAGATAGCGATTCAACGGGGAATTATACATTGAAGGTTGCTCAGTAATAGACTTCTGAATCATAAACGGTGAATGACTAAGCATTGTTGCAGACCTTGAGACTTATCCAGCCAATTTGTCACCGCACCTCCCCATCGCTTTCTCTTGCAAATTTGATAAAAGTTTTTTAAGTTCCCAAGGAAGCGAAACCGAGTCTAAGCTTAAAGGGAACGATATAAAGGCAATTAATTATAAAATTAAACTTAACCACTAGGTAGATTCTATGCAGAATATTAGAGCTGGTACTGTAGAAAACTTAACTAATTTTGTATTTACAGCTGTGCGAGTTTCTCCAAGTCCTAACTCTAACAAGCGTAGGGATATATTTAAATCTAATTTGTGCGACGAATAATCTGCCCCATCGAGGTAACCGTCGTCGGAGCACAATTCTCTCCAATTTACTACGAATCGGAGTCATTTTGCTTCGAGGTAGTTCTCCGATCGGCTGATCGGAAATTGTGCCCGACGAAACTCAACGCATGTCATTTGTAACCGATTAAGTACGTTTAATGGTTTTATTTATGACATATACAAACAAAATTTTCTACGAAGACCTCCGAGAAATGAGAATTTTCATTGCGCAAATGTATGTTGACCAAACTTTATCAAGCCAGAGGTGCAAATCTTTATATGAAGGAAATCTTCGGGTCTGATTTTACATTGAATTCATGCATATGAAAAATGATCGTGTATGCATTAAAGTTTTTTTTGTTGATTTCTATTCTCTAACTTTTTAATTGAGCTTAGCACAACATGCTATTTAAATGGCAAACTGGTGGCCGAGTGCGTTACGTTTCATGAGTGAAATCAATGATAATATCTCATATATGACCGCTATCATATAGGATTTCACCAAGGCATTTTTCATTGAGGAGTGAATTTCCTACTGGTTTAGTGTGCTTGGAACCGGAAGTTTCGCTATAGTATGGGGGAACCGTAATTGAGATCTTTTATACACAACTGGCAACTCCGCTTTGACAGAAATGCAAAAAAAATTCATGTTCTAATTATTTATAAGACAATTTTTATTTTCAAAACGCTAATTTGGTTGATTTTCTTTTTTCGATGGTGGGGATCCTTGAGTACCTGTGATTTGTCAAAAAGTAAAAGCATTTTTTGAATGAGATCCTCCATTGGAATGGCATTAAGTAGAACTTTCAGTTCTTCTTTCACTTCTTTTATTCACCATTAAACTGAAATCACCGGGGTAAAGCTTACGATGTAGTATTGTTCCAAAATCGATGGGTTACTGTTCAATATCCAGATAGTAGTGCACTTTATTTATTTATTATAGTTTATTATTTTATATTTATTTCACTAAAATAAAACAAGAAAGGACAACTTCCGTAAACAGAAAAATGAAATGTCAAAAGATAATCACAGCTGTTAACCATGCAAAGTAAAAAATGTTCATAACCCAGATAGTTTTATTTTCACGGGATGAACTATATTCAGCATAATAAAACTTGGCTATTGTAGGTACGTAATTCACATATTCAGAATCTATATGGGATGGAAGTAGCATAATTAATAAAATAGCTACAAATCCAACGAGAACAAAAACAATCAAATGTTATCGTATATTATGAACGTTCAACTTTGTTTTCCTCTTTGCCTCATCCTTATATAAAATAAAAAATTAAAACATGTGACGACAATAAATAAAACTTTACTATATTCGTAAACGAAATTAAACTACCTCATCTTTTCTTCCCCTCTCCCTTTCTTCCTTTGCCCTCATCCACAAACTAATTTCTGCAAAGGGGGAAACAGCGATACTAGCGACCCCATATGCATATTACAAGAAGAAATTTTCCTGGTCCATGATAGTACTATAGACTATATATACAATGGATAAACTGGCAATTTCTCAGAGGGCAATGGAAAGATTTATACTGAAGATCACATTACTAATGCCTCTTTGAGAAAAGACAAGTGTGTCTTGTGACCTGTGATTATACCTAACACAAATACAAACAAACACCTATGTAAAAACTTTCGCAATTCGGTACGCAGCTTCGGAATACAGAATTTCTGGCGAATATACTGCATTATTACCTTAGTCGCTCCATGTTTTGTCGGTTTATGCGCACTGTCCATTATCAACCAACCTAATCGAGAACCATTCGGTACGATAGCTGGATGCCTTCTTTCAAACTCTATCTCCGCTCTTTCCAACCTTCCTCCAACTCTCAAAATTCTCTTGTCATTAGTGACTCTATCCTGCTCTTGTCCTGCAAACAATTGTTCTTGTCTATACAAGCAATTTCCTTTCCAAAATATTTCTCCTGTTCTTTCCGTAGTAGATGATCAATGGATTCCATTTTCTCTTCAGAAGATGGGTGATCAAATACACCTTCGAAACCTTTCGTACCTTCCCTTCTATCCATCTGAACGTCTCTGCTTTCGTTGCTTCATCCTTGCTCTAGTTGCATTGATGAACCGAAATATGTAACTTAATATGTTAACTGGCTTTTCCTGGTGGATGCGTATTCAATAACCGGAATACTCTCTTCCATACCTTCAACATATATAGACAAGGGTTCTGAACTCCTTGTTAATACCATCACCTTCATTTCATCCCTCCCCACCATCTGAAAAACTTGGCACAAAATTTTCAGATTTCCAGGTGGATCTGGGCGTTGTAAGCCATTCCGGGCCATGCAGCTAAAGTTTGTTATTCACCAGTAACAATGGTTTCACTCCCCTGCTCAAACGATCTGCGGGGTTTTCTTTCATCCCTACATGTTTTTAAATCGCATGGAAGTTTATTCATCCAATGCAATGCTATAAGTGAATTTGTCCAGAGATTATATTTAATGCCTTCCCATTCCATTGCTTTGACAATGCTAACCAATAACCGTCCTAGCAGCTCAGCTGCTACCAGCTCTAATTTTGGAATTGTTATTGTTTTCAACGGCGCAACACGCGTCTTCGCTGTTAACAATTCCGCACCAATCCTACCTTCAGCATGTGCCGTTCACTGCTCCATAAGCTCTTTCCGAGGCGTCTGAAAATCCATGAATTTCTTTCCGTGTACCAAAGTAACAAAACGGTCCATATTACATGACGATGATATTCCGCAGGACTTTTCAGAAGATGATGATGGTGTGTCTTGCATTTAATGCAATGAGCTATTCAGCATTTCGCGTCCAAGAGAGCATTGGCTATGTTGCCAGGCATGCACTAAATGGTGCCATGCATTGTGTGCCGCTGTTGATCAAAAAATAAAACAATTCCTTTGCAAGCTCTGCAATGAAGATTAATAAAATGAGGTTTTGTCATCTCATCTCATCCAAAGCAATATGTCATCTTACCCAAGGGTATGTCATCTTATAAAAGGCTGTGAACTAAATTTAAAATAATTTTTAAAAATACTAATACATGTTTGAATTCAATAATTTTTTTTTAATATAAAATAAATAAACTAAATTGTCCCTTTTTTCATTGCTATGAGTCCTAGATTTTTGTATTTTCAGCTTTAGAGAAAAAGTATGTCATCTTAATCAGATCTCCCCTAATATTTGTCTTAGGTTTCTTAATATATTTATTATCTATATTTTTTTTGTGAGATTATTCATCTCATACTCAACATGAATGTAAGATTTTACTTCAAAGATTTTACTTTCAACATTTTTTGGGATAACTCAAGATAGCTTTTATGAGAACGGTTGAGTTTTTTCATCAGGGGTGGCCGTGGCGCGATAGTTGTGTGCTCGCCTGTCAACCTCGTTTTGCAGATTCGATTCCTGCCGTTGTCTATGTCTTCTTATATTCCATTAAAAACCAATTCTAAAAATTGTCATAAAAAAAGTTGCTGCTTTGCTCATTACATGTTGTTTAGGCATAACACTAACAACATGTGATTGAGTAAACTAGCATACGCATAAAATATGACAACGAGGTAAATAAAATAATGCGAATTATAAGGGACATAAATAAATAAGACACGGTAATTCTCTCCGTATTAGTTCAGCCGTCATCCCTGGAGATAAATCTAAGACAACAACCAGCTCTAGTCTCAGAACATCGCGCCACACGTCTTTCCTATCCTTCTTTCTCTTCTTCCACCGGTTGCCCGCGCTTTGTTAAGAAAAACATATAAAGGGTATTCATAATCCCTTGAGCGCGTGCAAAGTTATAAAAAAAAAAGATGTTCTTTTGCACGCATTACAACAGCAAAAAGTTATTCCAGATTGCTGAGAATAATTGAGTGAACATCCCCAATAATAAAATTAACCTGCGGAATGTCGTGATTTGTTTTGCGTCGATAAATCATTGTTCTATGTAATTTGTCCATAATAGTTCCTGAATTTAAAATATCCAATATAAAAAGTTGTACGAATCGCTGTACGG
This sequence comes from Philhelius pedissequus, assembly GCA_910595825.1. NCBI lineage: Eukaryota > Metazoa > Arthropoda > Insecta > Diptera > Syrphidae > Philhelius > Philhelius pedissequus. The sequence goes on from OU343161.1 coordinate 161,639,328, forward strand.
GTAAGATAAGGGACTATTTTCTTACGTTCCATCCATCAAATGTGTTATGTGCATTCGTGTATTGAAATAATTTAGTGCAAAATTACTTACATTTGTGTTTGTTTTTATGCATTTTAATAATATTTTTTGTATGTCTCCTTTTAAGAACTTGAGAATTTCCAAGTTTTGACAGCTCATAAGCATATTTCTTAACAGATTTCATAGCAGATTTAGCATGCCAAATACCAAAATTATAATTCATAAAAGATTTTTTGACAGCTTAACCTTTTGTATGTAAATTCATAACAGAATATCTAACAGCATAAAAATCTCGGCGAATAGGCCTAATTATAATATTCATTTCGATTATGGAACGTGCAATAGTGTATTCGCAGTTTTTTTGAAATATTAATCATTTTCTATGTATAGAAAAACAAAACTCTACTGCGAATCCAATTTTGCGAGTTGTATAATCGGAATGCACTGTACAATCTTTTATTTAACATTTATTTCTAAAATGCATACAGGAAGTGACATTGCTTACGAAGCAACACAAGAGCTCGCTGCCTTAAATTCTTTTCTAAGCAAACTATATGCAGAGGAGCAGCCCAGACAAGCTGTAACACCTTCAAATTCCATGGGAGAACTAGCAAGTCGAATACCATGCTTGTGCGATAAAGGCGTTTGCAAATGTTGCACATGTAAAATAAAAATCTACTTATTGTTTATTCTATTTAACTCCAACTTATTTTACACAGCATTACTTTCAATAGTCGGTCTTAACGGATGTATGGAAGTTTTATACAAGCCTGAAGAATTTGCCTTTGATCTTCGTATTAAACTGAACAACCATGTTTTATTTCAGCGGAGCGTGTCGGGCAAAAATCCCCCCCCTTTTTGTTTTCGACCACCCAGATTCGGGTTTGTTAAAGCCTGCATACAATTTTATGATGTTTACTTTTTTGGTCGTAATATGCACGTTTGCATGGACCTAGCTGGATATTTTCAAGGATATGAACTTTTCGAAAGGTAATTTAAGATAATGATTAAATAAAAAATTAAAATATTGGTAAAGTATATTTTTTTAGATCATATGATTGTCTCCAGTTGGGGATTAAAGGTGTTAAAATAGTGAAGCCTGAAGAAGGATACCCACTAAAGCCAACTGATGTGGAAGTAGAACACGGAGATGATGATATAGAGGATTATGACGAAAACGTTGTTAGAAGTATTTAAATTTTTAAAAAAGATACTAACTTCAAATATTATGTACACCGGTATGTACATATTATATTAAAATATATTTATATTTATCGAACAATAAATGAAACAATGTTTATCGCTTTGTAAGGATTGTACGAATTGTCAAAGAAGGGACTGACGAAATTCAGAAATAATGCCGGATTTACACGACTGGCAAGTTCGCAGTATTTTTGTAATTTCAGTGACAAAATACTGGCGTTTAGATTTTTTTATATTAGATTATTAGATTATATATTTTATTAGTTAATTTAGATTACAATTGATTACAAAAATAAAAAAAAACTGGCTTTAATGCAGTCTGCCTAGTCGACAAAACATAAAAATATAACATTTAGTTAAAGATTTTTAGTTCCATATTTTAATATTAATACCAAACATATAATTTAACAGCTTTTATTAATAATTTTATTTCTATAGAACAGTGTTTTTTAAACATTTTGAATAAATACTTTGTCAGTTATTTAAAAAGTGACATACACTGAACCCCTTTCAAACTTAATCTAATTAAAAATCGAGTTCTGGAATTAAAATCTGAATTATTGAAAAATCTGGAAATTCGAATCATCATCGTACTTGGTTATAAAAAAAATACCATTTCTCGCTAATCTTTTGGACCACTTAAACATCTTGAATAAAAGCCTCAAAGGGAGAGAATAAAACATAATATCTGGAAAAGACAAACTCAACGGATTCCTCCGATAACTAAGTGTGTGCCCAGAGTCTTTGCAAAAAAATATATGGTTCTTTTCCCTGCATTCAATATATTCTCGAAGAAATTTCATCAGATGATTCGATATCTGTGAGGTCTTACACTCCTCTCATGATACAGACTTTGCATAATTTGGAGGAGAAACTATTAAGTTACTTTCCAGAACTGGATTCTGAAGGTGGAAATGACAAATATGAATACTAACTCCTGTTTTGAATATGCCGGCTTGACTCGCCGATCTACGAAGATGATAGAAAATCTTACAGTGATAGATTTAGCTGCAGATAGGATGCTAGAATGGAATTCAATTTAAAAACCATTAATAATTCCTGTATAAGGAGAAGAGGTGAATAGAGGTGAGTATATAGCTGGCAAGAGGCTTTAAAATTGTTAGTTTTATTTGCCACTTCATACGTATTTAAACTCACGTTCTCTTCAATGGTAGATATAAAAACTAAGAAGAGAAATAGACTCGATATGGAAAATGATTGAATTGTTAATGTCTCTTAGATAAAGCCAAGATTTAAACCCAGGGGGTCGCGACCCACACTTTGAAAAGCACTGCTATAGATTATAGCTAATCTGCAATGGTGAAATAATTTTTTCATTTGCATGTTGTTAAGCAAGTTTATAATTTGATTTCGTTTTAAGTTATCCCACCCAAAGGTATTTCTTCTTTATTCCTTAAGAATTGGACATATTCCCATAAAGCGAAAAATATCGTCTCTCTCTTCCAGGTTACATAAGGAGCAAATCATGGGCAAGTCCTATCTATGTGCCATCAAGTTAAGTTGAATAAGTTCACCTCGCAACTTTATCATCATAGATATATCGGCGATACTGTTGTCGTCTCTAAATTAATTCCTATCTTCCAAATTATGGTTTAGCTTAGAGTAAATTTATCTATATAGGGATCCAGTGGCATCGTTCATATATTTTTCTCTTTGCTTTCTGTCCACAGCAGAAATCAGCCGGTAGAGAGACACTTTCATAACATCCTGACGAGAATTATCAACATTCAATTCCATCCCAACCTCTCTAGCAAACTCCATCCAGTCACCATACAAGCTTGTTTTCGTTTGGATAACTTGAAGAGCTGCTATCATTGGAAGCCGGTGATTATCCATCTTCATAACTTTCATTATACAATCTACTTACATCTTCAGGTTTCAGGATGAAAAGAGGAGATAAACCTGTTTCCAGCATAATCACGTAGTTGGGTGTATTATTCGGCAAATAAAAAATTCGCATGATATAGAATCGAAGCAGTTTTTCTACGCATTCATAATGCTTCGCTCCCCAAGTGTGTACTGCGTAAAACAAAACTAATTCCGCTTTCGCCTCAAATAACTTGTACTACTATGTGCGATATTTTTGTTATGGAAACATCTTTCCAAGTTGCGTTGTTTGCGCCCCTAGCATTTTGCAGTTTCTCTTTTAAATGTTTTTCCATACTTACATTTTGCGTGAAGTGGACTCCTAAATACTTGAATTCCATGTCAACTTCAATAGCCTCGCCATTATAGTGCCACTTTTCATGTCATTTCAATTGTCAAAGAAAAAGTGCGATTCTAGTTAGCTCTCTTATATTTCTTAAATTTTGAATAAAATTAAACAGATTTTTGTTAAAAACAACACCAGAACTTTGTGTTTACTATTTTGGAACGACATTTACAATAGTTTCACGAAGAATTATCCTTAAAAACGTAGAATTTAACTATTTTATAAATTCACATAAAGCAAATTTTAATAGCATTATCATAGTTCGTCGATGAACCGTAAACGAAATTTAACCGAAATATCTCCAGAACAAAGCACGCCCGCCAAAAGGAACTCAGCATCTACGCCTACAAAAATGGGAATAGGAAATCTATCCGTTGCTGATCTCAAAAACATCTTAACTGACACCCTTGATGAAAAGCTTAGAAATTTAGCTACAAAAGATGTCTTTTTAAGTCTTTGCCAATGAGCTGTTTTCCCTGAAGGAAATTAATTCTGAACTCAACAACAAGCTATCAGTTATGACGGAAAAATTGAGCTTCTGGAAACACAACTGAAGGTTCTTTGTCGCAAAAACAACCCCAAATCTATTGTAGTACACCTTCCTTTGGATGAAGAAACCGATGCAATACAATAAGCAAAACATACTTGCAAGGGGCTTCTACAATTAAACTCAGGTGAAGAAATCACTGTCAGACAAATTCGCAACAACAACAACGAAAGAGCACTGTCATCGTAGAACTTCCAACCGCGGAAATCATAGGATTTAGTGTTTTTCGCGAAAAATCACGTCTATCCCGAAAGAAAAGAAAATCGCTGATGGAGATAAAAAGCAAATTATTGCACACTAACCCAAACGCAAAAATTTTATTAAGAATAGACAACAAGTTGCTGATCAACAATAAACTTTTTGTCTGCAAGTTTTTCCATGGCTTACTTGTCAAATCAACAGCAGAGAAGTCATTCCTCACTGAGATGTTTGGTGACAACTACAACAAATACATTAGATGTGTTTTATTGGGAAATTTATCCGCCGTAAGTTTATCCCTCGTAGCATTTTACATACAATTCGCTATGGTCGATAAAAAGCTAAAGTAGAAGCTACGGTGGATGGCTGGTTGACGTTCAGTCGAGTCTCGATTCTGATTTTGTTAGTTTTGTTGGTACGATTGATAATTGAATTGAATCTCAATGGATGTGTTAATGCAGTGTTATAATAGCTGTGTTTTATTGGGAATCTATCCATAGTACCGTAAGTAATGCCCAAAAAAACGCATCGACCGTAGCATGGACCGTAGCTTTTTTATTTTTGTAAAAATGGTACACCTGCACAGCAGTCACAAGTAATGAAAGAGTCTTTTGCAAAGTAAAATTATTAAAAAATCAAAATTAGGAACAATAATTAGCTTTTATTCATATAAAATAGAAAGTAGAAAAACGTACCAATATTTAATTTAAGTTTCAAACCTATTTCTTGTGTTCACTTTTTCTGCATTTGCAATTTTAAATTCGAAGATTCATTTTGCGCCAATAGAAAGGAAATGATAAGTGAACGGGTTTGTTCATAGACTATGGTCAAGTCCCTTTTTACACAGGGCAATTTTTGTATTGCTTTAAAAACCGTCTATGGCTTTCACACGAGGATACACAATTACCGGAATTTTAATGTTTCTTGGTTTTGAACGCACAGTACAACGTAGTTTAAATTGTTAACTCCCCTTACATTTCCCCTTTATATTGCATGCCTTTATTTATTTTCTGAGTAGATCGATAGCTAGAGTTTTATTTTTCAAGTCAATTTATAAATTTATTTTCTCAGTATGTTTAGCTTTCAATTCAATATTCACTCACCAGCGGATTAAGGAACAAATAGTTAACATTTGGTTTGCAATTTCCATGCACATGGCCAGAAAAAAAACAATGGGATCACAAAATTGTACGCCCAGTCCATGTCCATGTAGTGAAGCGAATACGGTTCATGGCCAATGTCCATTAAACAGTGAGGAAAAAATCACATTTGTGAAGTTCAGTTGCCGCTTAGTGCGCTTAGGCCAGGCGCGCACATGCATTTTTTTCGGATGATCGCGCACATAAGCAACTTAAAAATCAATCAACGAGATAAACCAACACACCGACAACATATTTTTATTTAATGTGCGCGCATTTACATTATAGTTCGGTGTGATTCAAACTGAAGAACTTATTTGGGGCGATCGTTCGATTTGTGCTAAAACACAAACTTTTAAGTTGCTCGAATCGCAGACTGAATAGTTTTTGCGTGTGCATAAGACCATGGTATTCACTTTAGCAACCAAACTGTTGCAAAATTGTAAGTTGCATATTTGCGCGCCTGGCATTTCAGCTGATAGAATTTCAGCCGAATAAATATTTTGCTGCGCAGTGTCGAGCAGTTCTTCTATAGTGCAATTCCACTCAATGCGGTTTGTCTTCTCAAATTGCTTTTTTGTAGATCTAAATGAAAAGATGATTTTTTTCACCAAACTCCGTTTATTTATAACTATCAATAAAAATTGAACACAAAACTAATATTGGTCTTAGTTAGTCAAAAATAAAAGTAAAACCGAATTCATTCCATAGATATCGATTTTTTTTTTTCAAAATGGAAATCGAAATTTGTTAAAATTGATTAATTGACATTAGGAGTATGCAAAATTGCAGATATAGGTTGAATTTTAGACGTACTCCAGAAAATAATTGAGCAAAGAATATAGTTTTTAATAGTAAAAGTCAGAAACTTTTCAGAAGAACAGCTCATAATTTATTAAAAAATGGAATTATCTAAGATTTTAGATATATAAACTGGCCAACTATAAAAAAAAGAAAAAAAAAAGAATCAAAAAGATCGATTTGTCTTACGAATGAAATTAATAATTATAACATTCCATGAACACATCCATCGAGATTCAACCCAATTATCAATCGTACCAACAAAGCTAACAAAATCAAATTCGAGACTCGAATAAACGTCATCTAGCCATCCACCGTAGCTTCTACTTTAGCTTTTTATCGACCGTAGCTAATTGTATGTAAAATGCTACGACGGATAAACTTACGGCGGATAAATTTCCCAATAAAACACAGCTAATTATTAATTTAAGACAAATCGATCTTTTTGATTCTTTTTTTTTTTAATAGTTGGCCAGTTTATATTTCTCAAATCTTAGATAACTCCATTTTTTAATAAATTATAATCTTCTGAAAAGTTTCTGACTTTTACTATTAAAAACTGTATTCTTTGCTCAATTATCTTCTGAAGTACGTCTAAAATTGCACCTATATCTGCAATTTTACATACCCCTAATGTCAATTAATCAATTTTAACAAATTTGAATATCCATTTTGAAAAAGAAACCAATATTTATCGAATCAATTCCGTTTTACTTTATTTTTGACTAGCCAAGCCCAATTTTCGTTTTGTGTTCAATTTTTATTGATAGTTGTAAATAAACGGAGTTTGGTGGAAAAAATCATCTTTTTATTTAGATCTACAAAAAAGCAATTTGAGAAGACAAACCGCATTGGGTGGAGTGGAACTGTACTATAGATGAACTGCTCGACACTGCGCCACGCACTACACGGAAACTGAACTCACAAAGTGTGTTTTTCTTCACTATTTAATGGACGTTGGCCATGGGCGGTATTCGATTCACTACATGGACATGGACTGGGCATACATTTTTGTGATCCAAAATGGTGAAATGGCAAACCAAATGTTAACTTTTTGTTACTTACTCCGCGTATGTTAAGTGCAGTCTGATGAGTAAATATTGAATTTGAAGCAAAACATACTCAGAAAATAAATTTGTAAATTGACTTGAAAAATAAAACTCTAGCTATCGATAAGCTCAGAAAATAAATAAAAGCATGAAATATAAGGGGAATGAACAATTTAAACTACGTTGTAGTGTGCGTTCCAAACCAAGAAACATTAAAAGGAAACAAGTAAATCACCGGCACTTTTGTTTTCTCGTGTGGAATGCATATACCATTTTTAAAGCAATACAAAAATTGGACTGTGTAAAAAGAGACTTGACCATAGTCTATGAACAAAGCCATTCACTTATCATTTCAGTTCCATTCCTGCAAAATGAATGTTCGAATTTAAAATTGCAATTGCAGAAAAAATGAAAACAAGAAATAGGTTTGTAACATAAATTAAATATTCGTACGTTTTTCTACTTTCTATTTTATATGAATAAAAGTTAATTATTGTTCATAACTTTGATAATTTCTTAATTTTACTTTGCAAAAGACTATTTCATTACTTGTGACTGCTGTGCAGGGGTACCAATATTACAAAAATAAAAAAGCTACGGTCCATGTTACGGTCGATGCGTTTTTTTGGGAATTACTTACGGTACAATGGATAGATTCCCAATAAAACACACCTATTAGCTGTGTTTTATTGGGAATCTATCCATTGTACCGTAAGTAATGCCCAAAAAAACTCATCGACCGTAGCTTTTTTATTTTGTAAAAATGGTACACCTGCACAGCAGTCACAAGTAATGAAAGTCTTTTGCAAAGTAAAATTATTAAAAAATCAAAATTAGGAACAATAATTAGCTTTTATTCATATAAAATAGAAAGTAGAAAAACGTACCAATATTTAATTTATGTTTCAAACCTATTTCTTGTTTTCATTTTGTTTTCATTTGTAATTTTAAATTCGAACATTCATTTTGCATCAATAGAAAGGAAATGATAAGTGAACGGGTTTGTTCATAGACTATGGTCAAGTCCCTTTTTACACAGGACAATTTTTGTATTGCTTTAAAAACCGTCTATGCCTTTCACACGAGGAAACACAATTGCCGGAACACAATTTGCTTGTTTCCTTTTAATGTTTCTTGGTTTTGAACGCACAGTACAACGTAGTTTAAATTGTTCACTCCCCTTACATTTCCCCCTTTATATTTCATGCTTTTATTTATTTTCTCAGTAGATCGCTAGCTAGAGTTTTATTTTTCCAGTCAATTTACAAATTTATTTTCTGAGTATGTTTGGCTTTCAATTCAATTCACTCAACAGAGATCATATTGCACTTAACATACGCGGATTAAGGAACAAATAGTTAACATTTGGTTTGCAATGTCCAGAAAAAAAAACAATGGGATCACAAAATTGTACGCCCAGTCCATGTCCATGTAGTGAAGCGAATACCGTTCATAGCCAATGTCCATTAAACAGTGAGGAAAAAGCACATTTTTGAAGTTCAGTTTCCGCTTAGTGCGCTTAGTCCAGGCGAGCACATGCATTTTTTTCGGAAACGTAATAGTTTAAGCACTAATTGAACGATGATCGCGCACATAAGCAACTTAAGTAATTACATGCAATAATGCATCTATAGCATTATAGTCCAGAGAAAAAAGAAAAAGCTTAATATTTCTTAAAAACGTTGTTTCGACTCTCTCACATCTAATATTTTCAGGCAGGTTATTGAATAAACGAGGTGCAGTAACTAAATAAAAGTAACAAAAGTGTGATTTTTTAATATTAGGTACAGTGACCAAATTCAGGCTGTTGACACGTAAGCTATGAGATCCATATAGTTTAGCAGCTGTATATCGATTATTTTCAAAAAATATTTTTAAAACTGTATAGAAATATAAGTGCTTTAGTGGCAGAATTTTAAGATTCTTGAATAAATCAAAACTTGGAGTTCTACGATTAACCCTAGCAATAATTCTGATAGCAATTTTTTGCTCAATAAGTAAAGGCTCAATTTTGCTATAATGCGTACCTCCCCAACAAGTCCATATTGAAGCTTGGATTTAAATAAACCATTGTAGAGCAATTTTAGAAGAGGCATACTACAATACAGACTAAGATGGTAGATTTGTCTAACAACTCTTTGAAGATAGAAGTGTGGCTTTTCCACCTCATCTGTAAATCAATCAATAAACCTAGGTATTTGAAAGTTTCAACTCGCTCAATTCTAAAACAACCATCAGAACAAAGCTGGTTTTCATTATAAGAAGAAATAGAATCATGGAAGCAATCATTATTAAGCCGATAACGAAGAAAGAAAGGTGAATGGTAACATATTGAAATATCTTCGCAGATATTACCTTTTAAGTTAAAAATCATAAATTTTGTTCTGTCACTTATAGTAAGTCGATGAATATAAAACCATTTACGCAGTATCTCGAGATCATAATTTAAATCAATAAATAATTGGAAATAGTTTTTCGTAGATTATGACAAAGCAGTATCATCAGCAAAAGCTGTGATACTGCCTTTAAAAGGTTGAACCAAAAGGGAGTTAGCAAAAATCAAAAAAAGGTTAGGGCCCAAAACAGATCCTTGGGGGACACCTATTTTAATCAACCTCATTAAGCTAAGATTATCCCGAATCTTTACTCTTTGTTTTCTATTCATTAAATAGGTTTCAAACCAATCATACACGGTACCTCTAAAGCCGGCTCTATACAATTTATCAAGCAACAAAACATGATCCACCGTATCAAAAGCTTTAGTTATATCAATAAACAGAGACGAAGTTACCTTAGAATTGTTCAAGCTGCTATGAATTTCACCACAAAGTTTTAAGACGGCATCCTCCGTAGACCTACCAGTCATAAAGCCATATTGGTAGTCACTAAAAAGTTTGTTTTATTTAAAAAACAAAGGATTCTGCACTTCATCCCTTTTTCAAAAATTTTTGAAAAAAATGATAGGATGGATATGGGACGATAATTATTTAGGCTTGAGATGGTACCTTTTTTATGAAGTGGTATAACTAAGGCTTTTTTCAAGGCATCAGGGAAAAATCCTTTTTGCAAGCTAAGATTAAAAATGAAACTTAATATATCGGAAATGTAAAATGCAATTTTTTCCAGAGTTATACTAGAAATCAAATCATCAAAGAAGAGTTCGAATTTTTTAATGACATTTTATGATTTTAAATAATTCTTCCGAACTAAAATTTTTAAAGAAAAAAACTTCTTGGTTGAAAACTATCATCAATGATAGTGTTATTACAACACAACGCATTTTCAAAAGATGAAAAATTTGATAAATTATCACTAATGTTTGAGAAAAAATTATTAAACTTTTTCAGGATCTGTTTCAGTAGAGTTTTCAGTTTCTATTGTGATATTCGGTTTTGTTTCTGTTGAGGATACCATTTACTATTACATCTGCTTTATAATTCATATTGGTATTTCTATGTACTCTTAAGAAAATGTGATCCAAGCAAGAAGTACCTCTTGTGGGTACATTTATCAAGGACGCAAGCCCGAAGGAATATAAAACAGCTAAAAAATTGTCAGCATCAAACGATTCAGTCAGAATATCAATATTGAAAACACCTATAAGGACTAGGTTCTTATAACTTTGATTTTCCAAAAATAAAGAAAATTCATCCACAAAAGCTTTTATAGAGAAAAAAAGAAAACCGAGCACAAGATATAGCACAATTCACGACAATCATATCAGCGGTTTTTAGTCTCGGATACAAAATATCGCACACAATGTCACTCCTATAAAAAACTGCCACACCTCCAGCAGCATAAGAATTATTACAGTAAGCAGAGAAAGTAAAATTCGGGATAGAATAATTAGCTACATAATCAAAAATCCATATCTCAGACAGAAATATGAGATCAGGTAAGTGTTTTAAAGATGCGAGATGAGCCAAGAAAACGTCAAAATTTTTTCTAACACAGCGAATGTTTTGATGAACTACAGTGAAACCAGAATGCAGATCCACCTATCATTTGAATGTTGGTGCGAAATCCAGCAACGTTGTAGATATAACTACCAGCAATGTGGGATGCAGGTTTGGTTCTAATGTTGATGTTGTTAAATTTGTGTCGGTTAGAATCAAAAAAAGTGTCAACAGAAAATCGAGAAAAAGGGCAAAATCCTATAACTTCTGAACTATTGGAGATACCTAGTATAAGATAACTGTATGTACTACTAGGTGGGTGCCCCAATTCCGTCTGTCTGTCTGTCCTCGAGCCTGCCGCCTAAACGGTTCGGTGGATTTGATTCAAACTTGGTACATATTGTTTTTTCGGTAATATGCCCACACTTTTTTTACATTTTGTTAAGGCGACAAATAACAGTAGCTCCCATACATTTTTCTTTGGCCAAAAACAAAAATGTTATTTTTCTCAAAAACGGCTCCAACGATTTTCATAAAAAAATCAGTTAATTAATGAGAGGAAATAGTACCTTTTGATGATTTTTTTTTTGTGAAAAAAATTGTTATTTTTGGTACCTCTAGTAGAGCCATTTTTTAGGTTTTTGATTTTCTCGGAAGCAGTTAATTTTATTTTTTTGAAAATTCTTACGCAGAAGCTCCTAGAGAATTTAAACACTACTGTGTACCAAATTTTTTCAAAAAAAAATTGTTTGGAAAGTAATAACTTTCGACTTTCTCAATATTGGATAAACCGATCAAGATCATTTTTTTTATACAAATGCTCCCTAAAATTGTTAATAAGACTGCATACTCAAGTTTTCAAAAAAAAAAGTTTTTCGATTTTTAAAAAATAAATAAAATTTTTTTTTTTGAAAAATCGATTTTTCAAAATGCAGCCACCAAATTTTTTTTTAAATTTGAATTTTATTTGTATATTAATAATATCTTCAAAATGGCTATTCAATTTTTTTTTTTTGAAAAATGTTTTCAAAATTTAATACATAAAAAATTATGTTATTATAAAACCGCTCCAACGATTTTTGACATTTTTTAAGAATACGAAATTCAGAATATGTGGTTTCAACAAGACGGTACCACATGCCGCACAACTCGAGCGAATATGGCCTTATTGCAAAAGACATTTCCTGGCCGCGTAATTTCTCGTCGTGTCGATATCAACTGGCCACGAAGATCATGCGATTTGACACCGCTGGACTTTTTTTTGTGGGGCTATGCGAAAGACCGTGTTTATGCAGATAAACCTTTAACTCTTGAGCACTTGAAAACAAACATTCGTCAAGTTATGGCTGAGATACCGCCCAATGTGTCAAAAAGTGTTCGAAAATTACCTCAAAAGAATCGATGCTTGCAACAATTCGCGTCGTTGTCATTTAAATGATGTAGTGTTTCACATATATTGTCAACGTTCAAGCTTTATAATAAAAAAGAAATATAAAAAAAAAATATTTATGTTTTATTTACGTTTACTTTTGAAACCGCAAAATGGATAACCCTATATAACAACCTTGTACCATTAAGAAAATAAAATTGTTTCGTTAATAGAACCTTGTAGAAATTCACGTTATAGATTGAACCTCTTTTCTCTTAATGAACATACAAATATGCCATCATTAGAACCTAGTATTCCATTAAATTGGTGTTAAATTTGAATTTCAAATAAGTAGCTTAAATTTCTGATTGTACAATATTATTTGGTGTTAAACTTCATTGCTTAAAGTCTGATAAAGTGATAAAATATATTATTTGTTTTGAGTCTGCACTGATTATTTATATTTATAAATACGGTAAGCCGTAAGTAAAACTTGTAAAACTTAAAGCTTAAAACGCTTGCTATAAAGCTTTATAACTTAACCTAACTTAAAACAATGAAACTTAGGGGTATGGATTGAATTTGGTGGACGATTTAATAGTAGGAGTTTTAGGCGTGGAGTTCTGAGATTGAAGTCGAAACAGTTTTCGTTTAAGTCAACCCTACGCAGCATACGGGTAATTGGTTCATTGAATCCATAGGAGGTACGATGAGTAGACTGGCAGAAGAGGCGAGGGTTTCCTAGATTACGGGAGTAAGTGCTAAAAATGATAGTTGTAGAGGGTTTCAGAGAAATAGAATCTAGGTATGTAAGTCGTTTTTACGAGGAATATTTTCAATATCGCAGAAATTAGCTTACAATACGTATAAACACTAAGCTCTTGCTACATTCAAGCCTAAACATAACTAAGATGTACAACTTATACAATGATTCTGTTGAAGATCTCGTAAGGGAAGTTATTATACATAGATATATGTCAAACACAAATGTTAACTTAGATTTCCATCAGCCGAAATCTTATAAATATGAAAGAGGCCTATCGTACTGCAGAGAAAGACAATTCACTATCAGAAATCTTAATAAAACACAATGAAATTCATATTAATTTAAAACAAAAAAATGATGCGAGAGACAAAGACTCTTGAAAAAGAATCAACGATCCGGATTCTGACGTTCAATCTTAAAAATGTTATATCCTGTGTTTGATCCTTTATGTCCCTCAAAACAAGAATTCGACAATGGCTCTTATTGCTATTCAACATTTCATGAAGACTCATCCATGCGTTGAAAGTACCATATATTAAAATACTCCCTACCTGGAAATTCTGCACTGCAGAAAGTCGACATGCACACAGCCAAATAGAAAAATATCTACCCGTAAATAAATACTTTTCACCTATGGGGCTAATAGGGTTGCTGAAAACAAGTCAATCATCTCAGGCCCGCAACTTTGTAATGAAAGACCTACGAACTTCTACTACTTGATTATTTTTTGTTTTTAGCAACACAACAAAGCAATAAATTAAACAATGTTATGAATTCAATTTTTTTAATGCTGTGAACTTAATTTTAATTTCTACTATAAAATTTAAAGAATTATATCATATTTTTCTATAATTAAAGATTTTGTATTCAAAAAGAGGTGCAATTATGTTTTTTATCCCTTCAAGATTGAAGAAAAACTTTCGCCTAAATAAATATACTTTTGCTTTTGTTTTGGAGCAGATTCAACACAAATACAAAACAAATTATCGGCCTGATGGTGTCACTCCAAAGCTTTAAAAAATATATGATGTATTCAAATATTCAAAACTAAAACACAGCCACAACTTCTGGTGTCCTTTTGTAATTTTAGATATGCAATATTGGGATATTCGCTGGGCAGATTTATCACTTGTTTATTCGTTCTCCCTAAAACCAAAAGCCCACAAGTCGCATATAAGGTTTATTTCTTTATAACTTACATTTTAATAAACAATTTCTTTAAAAATAGAACACTTTCCACAACGAGAACTTGTCGGAGGACTTCGGAGAATATTTTGTTTGTATCTGTCATAAATAAAACCATTAAAACCACTTCATCGCATACAAATGGCATGAGTTGAATTTCGTCGGACAGAATTTCCGATCAGCCGATCGGAGAACTACCTCGAAGCAAAATGTCTCCGATTCGTAGTAAATAGGAGAATTCCGCTCCGACGGTTACCTCGTCTGTGTCGTCTCTTCATTTCTAGAAATACTCTATCTCTCGGTCCATAAAAACAATAATCTCGATTCTCGTTCTTCTTTTTACATGCGTACACAGAAAATTTGTTAATCAGCCTTATCACAGGCCCCGTCGTAATATATTCGTACTACGAATCCCGAACAAATGTATTATATATACCCCGTCGTACTAAAAATATTCCCTACGAAATTCGGAGTTCGGGAAAATTGGCACCACTAGCCCCGAATGAATAGGAAGTTTGACTGTTTTTTCTACGAACAGTTATTTTCATAGTAGCCTGTGGAAGTGGAAGCAAAAATAAAAAATTACTTTCAGACAAATAGGCACATCGCACAAAAATATTGAACTAAAAGAGATATGTAAGTTTATTGCGAAATTAAATGTGAAAATATATAACAATTTTACGATTTGAAAAGGCAAACAAAGCCTTCAAGAAAAAGAAAATCCTGAAATCCAAAATTCCTATTAAATCCATTTTTGATTAACAAAAAATTAAATTGTCAAAAAAATTAATATCGTTTTTGTTTGGCAATCCGGAAGCCTTACGGACGCTTCTGAAAGCGTTCACTACGGAAAAAATGACATTTCTAATTCTGTAACTAAGAGAATTTTGCTTCTGGATTTGAAATCAGAATCAGAAGCACTCACACATTCATATACTTGAACGTCAAACTCGACTGTTATCAATTTTTGTATCATAATTGTGCAAAAAACATTTTTTTTGAATTTGAATATTCTCACGTACACAAAATTTTCAAACATACAATTTCTTTAAATTCAGAATCGTCAGAATCACACAAAAATGCTCAGTTGGGATCCCGGATTGCCAAATAAAAACGCCATAAGAACAAAAATAGAAAACCATTTTTCTTCTCATATATTGACGTACTCGTAAATCAGATGAATTTGAAACTCCGAAAAATGGGTTGCTGTGATGCAATGATGTTTTGATTACGTTCGGGGCTTATGATGTGAATTTATTCGTATTCGTAGCGTAACAGAACATTCGGACCTTTGCTACGAGGGACTCTATGATAGGAGTGAAGGTGTGTCAGACACTCAGTTTTTTTTGGATTCCAAAGTGAAATTTTGGTCCGTGGTTTTGCTTGAAAGGGTAATTACGACAAACGACACTAAATGCATATATTCCACATGAACATAAGCGAAAGTTGGCGTTCAACGCCATACCCAATTACAAATTCTTGTGTCGTGTTTTGGTTTGGCGTATCGCAATAAGGGTGATTGCCCGTCACACAGCGTTCTTGATCGATAATGTGTATGCAAATCATTCATGGAACAACATTCAACAAGTATTTTTGTTGTTAGTTAATTTAATGAATGAATGAAGTTAATTTTTGAATCTTTGCCAGTAGGGAATAAGAAAAATAATGGGGGTTATCATGAATAAAAATTTCTCCAATTCGATTGTTGGGAACGTAAATGATGCGCAGTTTCCCTCGAATGGTACCGAATAAGCTTTCCCAAGGAATTTTGATGTCATTTTATACGATTTTTTGTTCGAGGGAAATTTATTCCGAAAAATTTGGAGGGAATAAAATATTCCGTGGGAAACGAAATTCCCTTGGGAGATTCCCGATAGGGCCTAATATTTGTATGTGTTTATTGAGCTAGATCTTGGATTGAAAATGAAAATTTTGTTTGGGGGAAGGCCAACAAAACGCGCACCCAATAGTTTTCACACATGTTTGATATCCAACAGGAATGTCAAGCAGATTCGATAAATATGTACCCTACTTTAATTAAATGTCGTTTTAGTGATGTGCCCTCTTTATTTCAACGTAGATATGATAAATCGGTTTCTTACGAATTACTTATGTACACAACACTAAAATAATATGTATAGCAAAAGTAAAACAGGAAATCTGAAACTTTTTTATTTTCTTAGCTTAGAAAATGTTTATTTTGTATTGTTTATAACATAATCATTATAATAATGACAATAGTAATATTACGGGTAATTACATTTACTTACTATATGGCTCTCATATGCACAGAGAGGAAAAAAATTGAAACAAATTTTCTTTATCTTGTTTCTTACCAATAAAATAATATTTTTCTCCATAAAATTTCAAGTCGAACGAACTATTTTTTAGGCTCTTTTGATGCTTTGGGCAATTTTTCAAAAATATATAAATGATTTTAATTTAAACAAATAAATTATTTAATTTTATTTCCCATTTTGTTGCTTAAAGCCAAATATAAGTTTGTAATTATATAAACATAAATTAATTTCTACACATTTGATTTTACAACAAAAAAAAAATACTTTTAAAAAATCATCAACAGCATGAAAAAATACACAAGCAATCGTTGATGATGAAAATGCTTACACCTATTACTATAGAAGATGACAATGAGGGTTATGCAAAATAAATGAGAGGATACGACGTCGAATATACCCAAGAAAAAATAATCGGTGGAATATAATGGTTCGTGCATTTTTTTTTCAATAGAAACGCAAGAACGTATTCCTCGCACTTGCACTGTTATTGCTGTCAGCTGAATCACTCATAACATATGTAGCTGCAACTAGACGGTGGCCGCCTGTGGCCGACCGTGGAGGTGATTGCTATTCTCTAAAAATACCCCTTGCCTTGGCAGAAATTTTTCGCACTCGACCCCTGCTACTAACGCTCACTAAAGCCTCATTGTTATCGCTATCAGTTTGCTCGTCGTTGCTATTTGCTGCAGTGGCTGCCATGTTTCCATTAGCGTGCCTCAGTGGTACTCTTCTTCGAGTACGATTATCAGCAGTATCATCAGATTCTTCATTATACCGGGGTCGTTTCTGGTTGCGCGTGTTTCGTGATCCCCGTTGTTGTGACCCACCATGGTAATCATCATCATCGTCAAAGCCAGGATCATCATCATCGTCTTCGGAGTTAAGATTTCGTTTTCTACGTTGACGTATATGCCGAATATTTCTACTATTACTTGCCAAAACCGCCGCTGGGCGCCGGTTTGGTGGTCGAGTATTTCGAGTTGGAACAAAAGATGTAAGTGGTTGATTGTCATCGGAGTCAGAATCTTTAGATCCACCATCAGTACCCTCATCAGAGCCTCCCGAGTCGTCGTCTTCTTCTTCGTCAGCTTCTTCTTCCTCTTCAACATCTTGTTCTGTTGCACTAGTTTCTTGACTGTACCGTGGTCTTCCACGTCTTGGGGCTACTACTACAGTTGGCAGGTCTTGGGGTGTTGTGCTATTCACATTATTGCGCATTCTAAGTCGAGAAGACACATTTCCAATAATGCTTGACATTTCGAGTGGATCCTCTACAAAATCAAGTTCATCAGCATTGCGCTGATGTCGAGATAGTACTCGTCGAGTGTTACGAATTGTTAAAGACCGAGGCTCACCATAGTTATGATCAATTTGTACCTGATGTGAAATGCTGGCAGTAGAACGCGAAAGATTTGATGATGATGATGATGGCATTGCATCCTGGTTTGCAGTATGAGAACGGGTGTTGCGTAAGCTTGTTGTATTTTGTGGTCGCAAGGTTCGGGTGTAAGGCCCAACAAGAATATCATCTAAAAAAAAAAAACATTATATTTCAAACAGAACTAAAGAATGTAAGGAACAACCATATATACACGTTATTTAAAAAAAATATACTTACCTAAACGATGACGTTGACTATTTTGGCTTGAAGCAAGTGGTTCGTTATCACTTTCATCGTCATCATCTTCTGAAACAACATTTGTGTTGCGATTTGTTCTTAACTGGCGGATAGTTGTCGGAACTGTTGAACGACTTGTTGAAGGAATATTTAATGTTCCTCCATTTGTAATGACACTACTCGCGTCTTGGCTAGAGTCCGAATTTTTCTTTATGACACGTGGATTTACACGTGATCGTATAGGAATATTCTATAAAGAAAAACAAAGGGTTGTATTTAGAAAAAAAAAATAAAAAACTAAGTTTTACCTCTCCCCGTTGTTCGACATGAATTCCTTCATCTTCTTCAGCACTGCCACGTGCCCATTCCATAAGTGCTCTTCTGGCACTTTGCCTTGTCGGACGTGCCACTTCTTGATCAGTCTCCGAATCTGCAATTACATTTCGCAAATTTCGAACTGGTAAGTGGTAGCTGTGATCTGTTTCAGCCGCTGAACGCCGGTTACTTATTCGAGTGGCTCTTGAAGGATTTTCATTTTCAACTGGTAGAGAAACTGCAGCCATTGCTGCTGCCGATGTAGATGGTTGCTGTGATATTTTAATAGGGCGGCCTGTTTTTTTCTTTGGTGATTGCTGATGTGTCGATCCAGATGCCTCTACTGCATGGACAGAGTTCTGATCATCATTTTCCTGTGATATGTTCACCTTTTTCGCATGACTTTTTTTACTGGGACTTGTACCACTTCCGTCTGTTTGTTTTGAAGTTGTATTATTTTGTCCTCGGCCCTTTGCAACGTCATCATTATCCTCGTCGTCATCTGAAACAATTCTTCGCCGAACTTTAGCTTGTCGTTTCTTTTTAGGAGCTTTTCTTTTTGTACTCGAGCGGCGTTCATTCGGCTTATAACTGTCCTCGGAATCGTTCCCTCTGTTACGGCCGCAAACTCCAGATCCACTACCGCCTTTTTTCGGGGTTCGTAACTTGCTTTCCCCGCCTTGATTATGATCATGACTATCGGTATCGTCCTCTGAAGACGAGGAACTACTAGTCATAGAGCTGGATTCACCTAAGCTCTGCCCGTTAGCATCTTGGCTATTCGGGCGAGATGTATTGCGACGCAAATTGTGGCCACTTGGACCCGGCAGCGATTCAATTTGGTTGGACGATGTGACTCTATTTGAGCTAAATGCTGTCGTTGCGTGGGAACCAGAAGCGTTTCTTGGTAACCTATTGCGATTACTGCTCCGATGTTGTGCACCATTTGGCGTAGAACTATAATGCTGCGTTGTTTCTTCATCAGCGTCCTCATCATCTGAACTGTGATGACGGTTATTTGTTCGGCCACCATTAGTGGTTTTTGCTCGACGAGATGGACCCGAACGAATACGATTTCGATTAGATGGTGTGCGTTTATTTATAGATTTGTTCATTCGTCGACGAGCTGCCTTCCAACTTGATACTACTGGTTTGATGTGTGATTCGAAGAGTGCACTCAAACGAAGTGTCATTGAATAAATCTGTAAAATACAAGGAGACATTATTATCATTTACATTACTTTTTATTAACACTATTAAGACTATACAGCCAAATAATTTGAATATTAAGGAATGATGATAATTGTTGGGAAAAAAGAAAACTTAAATAACTTTGGCTTAGATTAAGATGAAAAACGATTTCAAGTTTACTTTTTCTTAAATTTAATTTTAATTCTTAGGAAATAAACTTTAAGTAAGGAGATGTTCTGGAGTCATGATCAACGCTGTTATACGCTTTCATACGGGTCGGTTTCCGTCTAGGCCAGCTTATATCAGGTTTGTATTCAAAGATCCGAAATCATTTATTCAAATTATTGAAAAAAAAAATAAGTTCATAAAAAACAGAAACCGAACCGTATATACACTCAGAGAAAAAAATAGTTACTTTTGTAACTATTGCCATAGTCATTCTATGAATACCAATGAAATTTATTGAATGACTATTTTTGCAAAAAAATAAATTGAAAATAGTTACAAAATAGTTAAAACTCAATCATTTTATTTAGTGACTATAGAAAATAGCTAATTGTGACTATTTTGATATTAAAACATAGTTATTAAAGAGTTTCTTCAAAATAAGAATTAGCAATCAATTCCGACTACTCTATAATAGCTTCCTGCTATGGAATAGTTGTACTACCACATAGTTGAAAATTACTATGTGTAGTTGAAAATTACTATGTGTAGTTGCAAATGACTATGGCGTAGTAGTTTCGTTTGCTCGTCGATAACCTAACAGTTCATCCTAACTATTCTGTATAATCACTTCTTACTATGCCATAGTAGCATTTGTTTAATTAAAAGCATTATGGTACACAACAACTACATAACACGTAGTAGAAAATTACTATGTATAGCTACAAATGACTATGGAGTAGTAGTTTCGTTTCTTTGTTACATGTCGATCATTTTGTGCTGAGTCGCCTTTTGGAATAGTTCTTTGCAAAAATAAGTGGTAAAAAATTGAACAATAAAATAAAATGAATAACCAAAAAGATTCTAATTTTATTAGTGAAACGTTAAAAATATAGAAGTGCTCGACACCAGTGGAGAAAATTCAATTTTTCAATTTTTAAACATGAAGGACAGGAAATACATGTAGCAAACCCAAGTGAAAATATTCTCCAGACAACAGATATCTATGAGACTACTGATACCTATGAGACAATCGAGGACGAAAATCTGTTTTCTCTTTCACAGAGTTGGGATCTTGGAATTCTGGTCCAAAATTTTGTTGGTAAGATTCATAAATTTTAATATAAATATTAACTAGATAGCTAACGCATATACATTTTCGTATGAGATCAAAGTAAAGTTTTACGACCATTTTGTATAAGACAAAAATGTCACCAACAGAAAAAAAGTTTCGGTGTTTTTTTTCTTTTTTGGAAATAATTGCTTATACGAAATAAATGTATTGTTGCAATCTTTAAAATATAAGTAAAATTATATGAAAGATTAAAAAAAGTACACTTCGTTACTACAATTTTAAATATATCAGTATGAAAAAATATCTATGAAGAAGTTGAATTTTAATATAATGTGTGTTCAATGAAGCTGTTCGGAACAGATTAGAACACTTTAGAACAGAAAAGTGCAGGATTTTGCTGTTAAATGAGAAATGTTCTGTTCTAAACTGTTCTGGATTGGGAATAGTTTAGAGAACTTTAGAACAGGATTTTCTGCACTTGATTTTTAGTTGGAACAGATTTGTGACAACTGTCTAAACCAATTATTGGTGTTAAAAAAAAAACCGTTTCGGTGTTATATTTATGGCGATTTCGTTTCAATTAATAGGATTCGCTACTAAGACCAACACTTTTTTGCTTTGAAAAGAGCGGTTACGGGTCTAATCTCTTTTTGTCACTGTGTGTGCTGCTTGGCAACTACTTATATAAAAAAATCTTCAATTCGTTAATACATCATTAGTTCGTTTTTATTTTCTGAATTTCGCGGGGGAATTCCTAAATCCACATGCACTTTTTTAATATTTGTTTCCAAAAAGTTTTTAACAATATTTGTTATTCTTAATAATATTTAATTTGTTTTCTGTACACTGCCACAAAATAAAAATTAATTGAAAACAAAACATTTGAGAAACTTCAAAACAAATTTGTATTGTAGTGTATGTAAAAATCTGTGTACAAATCCTTTTTGAATCCATCTCCAAAAAGGGATTCAATACGGATCTGTTTTTCTAGAAAAAAATTGGTTTTAATTTGAAACGAATCTGATTTTCAGAAAAAAATTGACGGCGGATCGAAGTCCAGCTCGATGTTTTTATTGAAACGAAATCGACATTAGATTTAGTTGATAAATCACTTTCCGTGTCGAATTCATCTGAATTTAATAAAAAATATTTTAAAAACAAATTCAACTTCATTTCTGATAATTATTAAGAACTCTTCTGCAAGAATAAATGACCTAGAATTGTAGGTAAACAACAATAATTTTTTTTATAATCTCTGTCAGATGACGACTGTTCTAGTTCCTTTTTATTCCTTTTATTTTCCTCATTTATTTCATGTTGTTATGTTTCTAAAACATTTTTTTTTTCAAGATCTAGGCCTCGATTTTAATATCTTAAAATTTTTAAACAAAGACGATTTAAAAGAAATGTTGGGAAGTGACAGAAAATCGTACGGGTTGTATGTCTGATTGCGAGAAAATTTGTCCATGTAAAAAAAATCTAAGGTAAAACTGTTAACCTATTTGTTTACATTTGTTTTACTTTTAATGCAAATTAAAATTAGGGATTTAGGGTGCATTCGGCAGCTAGCGCTACTATAGTGGAAGAAAGCATAAGTTGTTGTTCCACAAATATAAGTTCCTGTAGTTCAATCTCAAACAATTTCACAGATTTTGTAAGTAACTCGTTTCGTGCTTTTGTATTGAATACTATATAACAAAGCATATTTGGAAGCATACGAACTTGGGGATGAATACAAAAGACCTTTAATTTTTAACTTTAATAAAATAAATTCCCCACCATTTAATGTTCATTTTGTAAGTAACAAAAAATTAATAAGACTTAAATAATTTTTTTAATTGTTTATTTTTCTTAATTCTTATACAATTTAATGTAATAGCGTAATATAATTAATTTTTAACTTTAATGGAATAAATTCCCCACCACTTGATGTTTATTTTGTAAATACCAAAAAATAATAAGACTTAAATAATCTTAATTGTTTATTTTTCTTAATTCTTAAGATATAATAAAATTTAAAATGATTTCAGAAAAATTTTGTTGCTGTTGATTTTTTGGAGAATTTTCAGGGAACAAATTATTTTTCTATATACAGGGAAACTAAGAAATAATCAGGTAAGCGTTTCCAAAACAGGTAACGAAGATGACGATAAAAATAATCATTCAAGGATTATTTTAATAGTAGTGTATAATAAAAGTTAAATTGATTATTAAAAAATTGATTCTGAAAAAAATTGATTCTGAAAAAAATCCAATTGACAATCAAAATAGTTAAAAATAACTATAACATTGACTATTTCTATAGTTGATTTTACTTTTGAAATTGTTAATTCTAACTATTGAAATATGTGAATGAATAGTTATTTTTAAAAAACCTCAACTGACAATAAAATAGTTAAAGATAACTATAATATTGACTATTTCTGTAGTTGATTTTACTATTGAAATAGGTGATTATAACTATTGAAATAGTTGATTCTGACTATCGAATAGTTATTTTAAAAAAAAACCTCAACTGACAATAAAATAGTTAAAAATAACTATAACATTGACTACTTCTATAGTTGATTTTACTAATGAAATAGTTGATTCTGGCTATTTAATAGTAAGCTTTAAAAAAATGTCAACTGACAATAAATAGTTAAAACCAACTATTTTTAGTAGTTGCATTAACTATTAAGGAGTTGATTTTGATTAAATTATTAGATGACAATGAAAATAGTCACAAATAACTATTTTTAACTATTTAATATAGTGTTCCCGATTTTTACTATGAAAATAATTAAATATAACTATTTTGTTTCTCTGAATATAAATGTCAATAAATGATACGCTTATTTCATGCGCTATGTACCCGGATAGGTACCCTTTTCAAACCGAATGAAATCCATAGTTGCGTTAACAGCAAATGTAGAAACTTATGGTTTTCCAGAACTTCATTATACATTTGGGCATCCATCCGCCCATTAACCTGGCCCACGCCTTGATGAGATAATGAACCATAAAAAAATCTTTAGTGCAAATTTCCTTTCAAGAATATCCAAAATGGCTTAGTCAATACCAGAACTGATTCCCCGCCGAAACTTGATATCTGGGATTGTACTTTTGCCCAGGGGCCTTCCCACATAAGGAATATACTATGTAATTAATTAATAATACAATGGTAACAAATATCCCAAAAAGAAAAACAAAACGAAAGATAAAGCAATAAAAATCGATTTTGGTGTGACCGTTTTCATTTTTTTTTTGCTCGGTACTATACATACATTATTATGCATCGCCAAGCTAGAGTTCAGAAATAACTCTTAACCATTATTTTCAGTTGGGTTATCACTAAGAGTTGACAAAGCGATGCGATGCGAGAAACAACTTGCAATTAGAAAGGACGAAATAAAAAACAACATACGCATTGAAATTAAATGGACTGTTTTTTTTCTTGACGTTTAAGTCAAAACAAACAATTCTCGCACAAGCTCGATGAAAAAGTGGTCAGAAGAGTTTGTGAGCGAGATGCTTGCGATAGGTGTGTGGGAAACTCACATGAAATATCGCTTCACTGTGTGTACGTATAAAGAGTAAATGTATATATTTTTCTCGTACGCAAACGCTTCTCGCATAGGATCGCTTTGTTGCACCACTGTACGCGCCTTACTTCATTCAAAAGGTGACATTTGGCGTTTTTCTTTTTTAGCTCCGAGTAAAGAACTCAGCTGTCAAGAAAAGATATGTGTTTCTTTTTTAGCTCAGACATATTTAATCTCTCAACTCGTGTTTCTTTTTTAAATCAGAGCTAAATTGGGGTATGAACCATTAGCTCAGAATAAAATGACCGATCAAATGGAGCAAAGTGCTGGGCGCGGCTAACTTTACTCATAATTTTAACAATAATCACTAAAGTAAAACCAATTAAAAACAAAAATGAATTCGGAAAACGAATGCTTTGGATTTGGTGGTAAATAAGTTTTAATAAAAACAATTATAATAATATATGACAGTTCTGCGCTTAACCTTATTTCAAAATTAAATCGGACATATCTGACCATGCTCTACTCAGATCTAAATCGGTTTGCTCAGGCTCTGCTCTTTTATGGTCTAAAAGCCAGCGACAAAAATAGTTACGTCATTTGATAACGCAAATAACTAATTTTATTGTAATCTTTCAACACTGGTGAAAAATAATCCCGAAGTCTGCCAAGCGTCTAGTTTTGGGTGCGGCTGCCGCGGACGCCAAAAGGAGTAAACAAAATCGGTGAATTTATGTCATTTGATAACGGCTGATTTTTGCCTAGATCATAGCGTTCCGTCTATTAGGTCTTCGGTTGAGATTTATTTTTTAATTTAAAATATTGATTGACTGTTTTCATAAAATATAACTGGAGATGATCGGTGTAAAACCATTTTCGTCCAAAATAAATAATATATGGTTAACGTTTGGATTTCAATGTTGTAATGTTTATTTAGTATAATAATTTCTTAAAATAATTATTATAGTATGAAAAGATATTAGGAAATTATTATCACACCAAAAACATAAATGTTAAAAAAGTAGTAAAGTTCTTCTATATACAAAACCCATTGCGTAACAACTCAGCCGTGAAAACTAGTGAGCTCTAAAAGTACCCCAAGTTCTAAGTTTATTAATGGTAAATATCAAATATTTTAAGTAGAGTAATATGAAAGAACCTCAAAATTATCAGAGAAATCTGTTATTTGATGACCGGCTTTAATTGTGTTCGTTAACTTGGCAAATTTTCTTTTATTACCTAATTACTCAGTTTTGAAATGAAAACTTGCCACAATTTAAGAAAGTAATCATTAAATAACAGATTTCTCTGATAATTTTGAGGTTCTTCCATATTACTCTACTTAAAATATTTGATATTTAACATTAATAAACTTAGAACTTTGGGTACTTTTAGATATCACTACTTTTCACGGCTGACTTGTTACGCAAAGGTTTTTGTATATAGAAGAACTTGGCTACTATTTGAACATTTATGTTTTTGATGTGATTTCACTAGTTTTTGCAAAGATTCTTTTTATCAGGAAAGGTGGGTGGAATAAACGCCCAATGAATGCCTCATAAGGTAACGTAAGTTTTTAATGTATGCCTTTTGTGAAGTGATCTATTGAAACGGTAATAATTGATAAGAAGTGCGTGGATGAAATGCCCCTGCATGAAAAACTTCATACTCGTAATTTTAACTTTTTCTTTGTAAAGCTGACTGCTCTAACAAACATAATCCTGCACCAATCGGAAGTGCTCTCAAATAATTTAATATTAATTCTGTAAAAATGGGTGTTTATAGCTATCCTATCGCTCTACCAATGTTCATCATTCTACGACAATCAGTAGTTCTCTACATAGTTGATATCAATTCTATGGAAATGGGCGGATGCCACGCACCCTGAATGAAAAATCTCAAATTTTAAAATTTTACATTTCCTTTCACCTCTAGCCTTACCGTTCTGGGAAATGTCATCATTCTACGACAATAAGATGTGCTTCTTATAATTGGTATCAATTCTATGGAAATAAGCGGTTGCCACGCCCCTGAATGTAAAATCTGAAATTTTAAAATTTTGCCTTTGTCTGCACTTTGAGCCCTACCGCTGTACCAAAGTTCAATATTCCACGACAATCAGAAGAGCTCCAAATAATTTATACCAATTCTATGAAAATGGGCGGATGCCACGCCCTCTGAATGAAAAATCTCAAATTTTAAAATTTTAAATTTCCTTTCACTTCTAGCCTTACCGTTCTACCAAATTTCTTCATTCTACGGCAATCAGTTGTGCTTCTTATAAATGGTATCAATTCTGTGCAAATGGGCGGTTACAACGCCCCTAAATGTAAAATCTCAAATTTAAACTGTTGCATTTGCTTGCATTTAAAGCCCTACCGATGTACCAAATTTCATCATTCTACGACAATCAGCTGCGCTCCTTATAATTGGTATCAATTATATGTAAATGGGTGATTGCCACGCCCCTGAATGTAAAATCCCTAATTTTAAAATATTGCCTTTGCTTGGGCTTTGATCTCTACCCCTGCACCAAATTTAATCATTCCATGACGGTCAGAAGTGCTCCGAATAATGTATATCAATTCTTTGAAAATGGGTGGATACCACGCCACCTGAGTGAAAAATCTTTAATTTTAAAATGAAGTCTTTGCCTGCAATTAAAGCCCTACCGCTGTACCAAATTGCATCAATCTACGACAATCAGAAATGCTCCAAATAATATATATCAATTCTATGAAAATGGGCGGGTACCGCGCCCCCTGAATATAAATCTTAAATTTTCGATTGTTTCCTTTGTATATACCACAAAGCCTACCGTCGTGCGAAATTACAAGATTCTACCATGTCGGGAAGTGCTCCATAATTTTGATGATCTGTCAGTGAGTGAGTCAGTCAGTTACGATTTTTGCAGTCTTATATCTCGGGAACCACTAACGCTAAAGAATTGATATTTGGCGAGTTGCCTAAGCCTGGTGAGCTTAGCAAATGCTGAGAGTTTGAAGTTCCGGACTTAATTAGTAGTGAAGTTAGAGGGGGTCGAAAATCGCCACAGTTTGTTCATGTAAATAGGGTGTAGTGCCAGAACTTGGCTGGGCACTACCGTGCCCTTTGATACGTACATATACTTATTATTTTTAAGTATTAAGTTTAACTAAAAGTAAACTCTCAAGGGTTTTTGAACTGAAGTTATGACTTTTTTCGCTCAAAATAAAATTTAAGGATGAAAATACTTTTCCTGCTGTTACTTGCTTTTGGGACTTCAAGCCCAATCAATTAAAGTTCAAAATATCCGGAGATTTAAGTTTCAGTTTGTTAAAAAATGAAAGAATATTGGTATCCAACGGCAAATGAGGGTATATAATGTATCGAAGTGTTATCTAATACCTACTTTGTATATGATGAATATGACTGATCGCATATTCAGCCAGAATTGCATTTCGAATCCTTAGAATTCACATTCAGTGAAAAGTGGTGACGTCACTGATACTAAACAAAATAATGATTTTCGTTCATTAGTCATAAAATTCACATTCAGTTTTTGCTGAAAACATTTGGCCACACTTAAGTCGTGCGTTATTGGTAAATTTGTTTTAATCAGTCAGTTTAGCTTTGACCACCTGTTGACGAGGTAGGTCGATCTGGCCAAATGTAGCTTTGTTGCTCGAAACTGCCCCCCACCAATGGTAAGGAGTTTCGTTGTAAGTTAGATAATTGCCACCATGGGCTTCGGTACCTGCTGATCTACTAGTGCTTTTGCCTGCTGTGCGCCACCAGGGGCATTGTACCTGCTGATTGTCACCAGGGGCTTTATACCTGCTGATCGCCACCAGAGGCATTATACATGTTGATCGACACTAGGGGCATTATACCTGGCGATCGCCATCAGGGGCATTATAACTGCTGATTGCCACCAGTGGCGTTTTACCTGCTGATTGCCACCAAGGGCGTTATACCTGGTGATTTGCCACCAGAGGCGTTATACCTGCTGATTGCCACCAGGGGCGTTATACCTGCCGATCGCCACCAGGGGTATTATACTTGTTGATTGCCATCATGGGCTATATACCTGCTGATTGCCACCAGGGGCATTATACCTGCTGATTGCAACCAGGGGCGTTATACCTGCTGATTTTCCACCAGGCGCTTTATACCTGCTGATTTGCCACCAGGGGCCTTATACCTGCTGATCGCCACCAGGGGCTTTGTATCTGTTGATCGCCACCAGGGCATTATACGTGCTGATTGCCACAAGAGGCGTAATACCTGCTGATTTGCCACCAGGGGCGTTATACCTGCGGATTGCCACCAGGGGCGTTATACCTCCTGATCTGCCACCAGGGGCTTTATTCCTGCTGATTGCCACCAGGGGCTTTATACCTGCCGATTTGCCACTTGCCGATCTGCCGCCAGGGGCGAGAAACCAAGTGCCGATACCAGAAGAACCTGAATGAACAGACCGGTACTAACGAGGAACCAGAATTCAAGAAGGTAGTACCAGATCCAGAAGTCACGCCAAGGACTACTTAGCCAGATATTGAATACACGTTATTCAGGAAGTACCTCCACCGCCGCTTTATAACCCGAATACCCGCATACCAGACCGAAGGAACAACGTAACCAGAATTTACCCGAACTTTAAAATATCGTATGTTGTGATTTAATGAGTGGTTTTTAATAAAGATTTTGATATTAAGGTGTTAAAGACCTTCATTTGGAGTTTCGTGTTTTCTTCATTATGACCCTGGTTATCCGACGAGCAAAACCTCGACTGGAAAGCAAAAAGCACATCACAAATTGGCGCCCAAACAGGGGCTATAATGTCAATACCCGTAAAAACAAAATCTAAAACACTCATACAACAAAAAAGGGATATAAGAGCTCACCATGTCCGATACTGAAGAGGGAGTCGACGTTTTCACTAGCCTGGGAGCCATCTACCTCCTAAGGAAACAGGAGTTGGTAGTTCGGATGAGCCAGCTAGGTATTGAAACGGAAGGTAATACATATGTTTTGAGAGCCCGTTTCAGCGCTTATATTAAGGAAGCGAGGCAACGAAAGTCCACACAGAATTTATGTGAGGAAATTGAAAGATTTACAAATGAAAGAGAATACCAGGAGGAAATAGCCGCAGCCAGTAATACCAGCAGCACGGATAAGAGTAAGATTCCGAATTCACTCGTCCAGCTGTTGCCAGGACCAAATGAAGAATTGCTCAGCCTCCAGGATCACGCCCTGGGCCTATCGTTGATCCGATCGTCCACAACTCGACTCTCATATCTTTGGCAGGCCTGTTGGCAGATTTTCCATCATGATGCTGAGGTCATGAACACTGTGAGAAAGTAGGGATTGAGATTCGACTGTAAGGGTAACGCCTTTAAATTCATGGAGGGTCGAGGAACTGATTAAATGCTATGATATCCAGCCCGGGAATATGTTGAAGGCCCTACCAGAGGTGCTACGAGGAACAGCCTTAGAGTGGTACCGGATAAATAGAGCTCAAATTCGAACATGGCAAACATTCCAAAGTTATTTCTTGGGACACTTCCTGCCAGCCCGATACATATACAAGCTAGAGAACGAAATCATGCGCCGGAGACAAAGGTCCAGAGAGAAGGCTAAAGAGTTCATCCAAGCAACTCAGTACATAACTCTTTTAGAATGGTCGATCGAATTTATGGCAGTCTCCGTCCAGAATATCATTTGCATATTAAGAGACAAGACTTAGAGACATTGGACGAGCTAACAAGGTTAGTCATACCGAGGAGTATGAGTACATAAAAGGCAAAGGTCAAAACTCGCGTCAGACTTCATCTCGACCCCTCCCCGGACTAAATAGAACGTCGTCTTCATCAACGCCACCCCGAGTAACGTTTGAACGAGGCAACGTTAACCTATCTGCTTCACCGATTGGGCAGTATGACAGAACACTCACTGCTGGAATTGCAAGCAGCGCCAGCGGGGGCATACAAAGAGTAACTGCCGTCGCCCTTTCCGGCTGGTTTGTTCATACTGTGGTGAGGATGGTCGGCTGACAGAATATTGCGACTGTCACCCGTACCGAGTTTCCATATTAGATGCGAGAATGAACTCGCCGAACTCGGTACCGATAGCGCCGGGTAATATAAATTTGCATTACAATTGGAAAGAGAAACCGTCATTTTTCGCAGGCGCGAAATACAAACCAGGCAACATCCACAACTTGCTGTACGAGAATCCCGTGCGGATCCAAGGTATCTTACCCCTGTCAACATTTGCGATCAGACCATAAAAGCTTTGTTGGATACGGGAGCTACTAAATCTTTTATTAACGCGAAAACTTGCCGCCTTTTTCGGAGGAATAAAGTACCAATGCGGTAAACACTTGACGTGCCTAGCTAACGGAGACCTCGTCGAGTGCCGAGAGCATAACAGTTTATTTGCGTCCGTCGACGGACAACCTGTGTGTGGTGAAGTAACATACATGGAAGAGCTCAAGGAAGCAATGGTAATTGTCACAGATAATATAAAAGTTCAAAGGTTAAGCATTTCATTCGATATTGTTTAATATTGTTAACATCTATACCTGACTCCTCATTATTTTTCATCTATAAAAATCAATGGGAATCCCTATCCCTTTCATCTAACCCAATCTGCAAAAAATCCTATTCTATATCAGCTGTCAAACCAATGCTCCCTATTCTGAATTTCAGCAGAATTGAATATAAATCCGTATACAGATTTCCACCTGGCCACGAGGTATCAAACATTATTCTTAATTTTGTAGTTAACCTGTCCGGCCGATAAACAGCTCGATGCGGTAAATAATACACTCTCCTCACTTGTAGAATTCATAAGAACCTCTTGTGATGTACTTTGTTGTCGAAGGGTGAGGTTTCGCTCGTCGGCTTCCAGGGTTCTAACTAAGGTAAGTACCAAAAGCTTTAGTTTAAAGGTTCTTTATTCGTGTAACTAGTTTAGTATGATTTTTTATTTGTAAATTCAAATTATTAATTATATATATATAAATAACAAAAATACATTTCTTTTACAATATACGGAGACGATGTTTTGAAGGTTCTGGTATCTTAGAGTTCTTCGCTTAGGCTGAAGTAATTCCCTGCTAATGCTGATCCAGATATCGGCTTCGGTAATACAGTGGTAGGCTGAGTAGGTTCCTTTCGTATGGGTAAAGTCGTCCTTGTTCGCCCTATATTATTATGACTGACACGTCCTGAGTCCACTTCTTGCGACGGCTATCTATGGTTTTCACTAGCTATCAACGTCTTGCGACGGCACTCAACGGTTTCCACCGGCTATCAACGGCTTTCACCGGCTATCAACGTTTTGCGACGGCTCTCAACGGTTTTCACCGGCTATCTACGGTTTTCACCGGCTATCAACGTCTTACGACGGCTCTCAACGGTTTTCACCGGCTATCTACGGTTTTCACCGGCTATCAACGTCTTGCGACGGCACTCAACAGTTTTCACCGGCTATCTACGGTTTTCACCGGCTATCAACGTCTTACGACAGCTTTCAACGGTTTTCACCGGCTATCTACGGTTTTCACCGGCTGTCAACGTCTTACGACGGCTCTTAACGGTTTTCACCGGCTTTCAACGTCTTACGACGGTTCTCAACGGTTTTCACTGGCTATCTACGGCTCTCAATGGTTTTCACTGGCTATCTACGGCTTTCACTGGCTATCAACGTCTTACGACGGCTCTCAACGGTTTTCAATTGCTATCTACGGTTTTCACCGGCTATCAACGTCTTGCAACGGCACTCAACGGTTTTCACCGGCTAATAACGCCTTACGACGGCTCTCAACGGTTTTTCACCGGCTACCAACGTCTTACGACGGCTCTCAACGGTTTTCACCGGCTATTTACGGTTTTCACCGGCTATCAACGTCTTACGACGGCTCTCAACGGTTTTCACCGGCTATCTACGGTTTTCACCGGCTATCAACGTCTTACAACGGCTCTCAATGGTTTTCACCGGCTATCAACGTCCTACGACGGCTCTCAACGGTTTTCACCGGTTATCTACGGTTTTCACCGGCTATCAACGTCTTACGACGGCTCTCAACGGTTTTCACCGGCTATCTACGGTTTTCACCGGCTATCAACGTCTTGCGACGGCACTCAACAGTTTTCACCGGCTATCTACGGTTTTCACCGGCTATCAACGTCTTACGACAGCTTTCAACGGTTTTCACCGGCTATCTACGGTTTTCACCGGCTGTCAACGTCTGACGACGGCTCTTAACGGTTTTCACCGGCTTTCAACGTCTTACGACGGCTCTCAACGGTTTTCACTGGCTATCTACGGCTCTCAATGGTTTTCACTGGCTATCTACGGCTTTCACCGGCTATCAACGTCTTACGACGGCTCTCAACGGTTTTCAATTGCTATCTACGGTTTTCACCGGCTATCAACGTCTTGCAACGGCACTCAACGGTTTTCACCGGCTAATAACGCCTTACGACGGCTCTCAACGGTTTTTCACCGGCTACCAACGTCTTACGACGGCTCTCAACGGTTTTCACCGGCTATTTACGGTTTTCACCGGCTATCAACGTCTTACGACGGCTCTCAACGGTTTTCACCGGCTATCTACGGTTTTCACCGGCTATCAACGTCTTACGACGGCTCTCAATGGTTTTCACCGGCTATCAACGTCCTACGACGGCTCTCAACGGTTTTCACCGGTTATCTACGGTTTTCACCGGCTATCAACGTCTTACGACGGCTCTCAATGGTTTTCACCGGCTATCAACGTCCTACGACGGCACTCAACGATTTTCACCGGCTATCAACGCCTTACGACGGCTCTCAACAGTTTTTCACCGGCTATCAACGTCTTACGACGGCTCTCAACGGTTTTCACCGGCTAATAACGCCTTACGACGGCTCTCAACGGTTTTTCACCGGCTACCAACGTCTTACGACGGCTCTCAACGGTTTTCACCGGCTATTTACGGTTTTCACCGGCTATCAACGTCTTACGACGGCTCTCAACGGTTTTCACCGGCTATCTACGGTTTTCACCGGCTATCAACGTCTTACGACGGCTCTCAACGGTTTTCATCGGCTATCTACGGTTTTCACCGGCTATCAACGTCTTGCGACGGCACTCAACAGTTTTCACCGGCTATCTACGGTTTTCACCGGCTATCAACGTCTTACGACAGCTTTCAACGGTTTTCACCGGCTATCTACGGTTTTCACCGGCTGTCAACGTCTTACGACGGCTCTTAACGGTTTTCACCGGCTTTCAACGTCTTACGACGGCTCTCAACGGTTTTCACTGGCTATCTACGGCTCTCAATGGTTTTCACTGGCTATCTACGGCTTTCACCGGCTATCAACGTCTTACGACGGCTCTCAACGGTTTTCAATTGCTATCTACGGTTTTCACCGGCTATCAACGTCTTGCAACGGCACTCAACGGTTTTCACCGGCTAATAACGCCTTACGACGGCTCTCAACGGTTTTTCACCGGCTACCAACGTCTTACGACGGCTCTCAACGGTTTTCACCGGCTATTTACGGTTTTCACCGGCTATCAACGTCTTACGACGGCTCTCAGCGGTTTTCACCGGCTATCTACGGTTTTCACCGGCTATCAACGTCTTACGACGGCTCTCAACGGTTTTCACCGGCTATCTACGGGTTTCAATTGTATTATACAAGGCTCCTTACCACTGGTGGGCGGAAACCTATTATTTTATTTATTTATTTTACTTTTTTTTATTGGCTGACCTTGGATACTGGCGGCTTTGCACTGTCTTTGGCTATTGACCAATGTGAACTGCCACTGGCACAGTTCCTCGATGATTTTTGTGGCTCTACTACGGGCTCTACTTATCCTACTTTCCTGTCGGACTAAGTGTGAGCTGTATGGTGGTAAAGTTTAATAAACCATACAATGTGCTGTCGGCGCCACGTCACCAATTATGGTTTGTTTTACTATTTTACTAATTATATAATTTGATGGTTTAGCGGGTGTTGCGGCAAAGAAATTCTCCTATTAACATTCCAAGGTTTATGTCTTATTTGCATCGTGGTGATACGAAGGTGGCCGGGGGTGTTCTATTTATTAATAACGTACTTAGAATTCATCATCGAGGTCCCTGGTTCGTCGTCACGATGCTATCATCAGTGGAGATTTCACCATTTAATAGACATGCATATTCGTTATTCACCACGTTGTGTGTTTTGTGTGGTGGCTATAGATTGTTCGCTGATAAGCACTCAGTCGTTGATGATGATGCGAGGAGTGGACATGCTATAGGAGCATGTTGTCGATCGGGTAGGTATTTCCATTATTGCAGTAACGTAGGCGGGGAGGGGCATCTTGTATGGAAATGGTAGGTATGGTAGATATGTATGTCGGATGATGTTTTATTTGTTTAGGCTGGTATACTACGGTGCGGGTAAGTAGTTATGGGAATATCAGCTGGGTATGCGGGGGGTGTCAGCAAAGGGGGAAAAAGGGTTACAATAGTGTTTTGTAATATATTGCCGCCATTAGGTTCGTTTGTTCTTTATTACGGCTCAGGGGATGCGGGGGGCGTTAGGTGGTGAAGTTTGTAATGCTTCATTACACTCTTCTGCGAAACCACTCGTCATATATTCAACCCTTTCTGGTAGGGGAACAAAAAAGAATATACCCGAGGTAAGGCATGCCTGTCGTAAGAGGCGACTAAAATCCAAACTCCGTATACTGAGAGTGAACGTATACATAAATATGCAATGAGTAAAACAAATAGATACATTACCCCAGGTGGCAATCCAGGTAAACTGGAAAATCAACCCTCTTCGGAGGTCGGCTCTACGGATTCTGGGGAGAGGCAATTATTGCATTTAATAAATCCCTTCTTAAAAAAAGCAAGGGTTGCTCGATCACCTCCATCCCAATCGAGAGACAACGGTAAGAAGAGTTCGCCGGTCAATGAAAACAGAAATTTTTGAGAAAGATAATAATGAACTTCTTCAAAAACTTGATGAAGTAGTAAAACTTTGTCAGGAATTAAAGAAAGAAGTTGATCTTCTTCGTAAGGAAAATGAGGTGCTGAAGAATAAACACCACAATGACTCGAATGCTGGTTCATCACAAGCGAAAAATGTCATTTATGAGACTGATGAAGAAGAGCTAGCCCGCGAAACAGATAAGTCCTCAAACAAAAGGCCGAGTAAAAAACGCAAGGTTGGATCCTCACCTGATGGCGCCTGTTTTAATGAAAAAATTGCATCACCAAAAAATGCCAATATTAAAGAAAAACATTTTAAAATTAGGCCTCCGCCACCAATTAATGTTGTCGGTATTGCGGAGTATAATCGGCTGCAAACTATCTTAAAGACGTTAACACCATCTGACTTTATAGTTATTTCACTTAATAACAACAAATGGAAAGTTTGCGTGAAAGATCATGAAAGTTATCGTCTCCTGTCGCGAAAACTAAACGAATAAAATATCGAATGGTACACTTATGAGAATAAGTCGGAAATACCTTTACGTGTTGTAGCGAGAGGTTTGCACCCATCATGCCCAAAAGACGATATTATTAACGATCTAAAGAGGAACTATAAGATCTTAGATGCTGTGAACATCGTCAAAAGAGAAACACAAAAAAAGATAGCGAAACAAATGTGGTACAGCGTGGTCTTCCACTATTTATTAACTTTTGATAAGGCAGAGAAAATAGACGATATTTACAAAATTAAAACAATCCTCAATATTGTTGTTAAGATCGAACCTTTAGGAAAGAGTTCAAGACTGATTACGCGGTGTAAACGCTAAGATAATTCAATCACACGCAAACTTATTGCAAAAAAAAACCTTGGTGTTTTAAGTGCGCCGGAAATCATCTTACTAAAGACTGCACCTCAGATAGCAAAAGTGCAGCAACGTGCATAAATTGTAATAAAAGTCATCCGGCCAACTATAGAGGCTGTGAAGTAGCAAAAGAATTACAAAAACGGCGATCAAAATTTACGCAGTCACAAAGAAAACCACCAAGCCAAGTAGAAAAGCAAGTTCTTAAGACCTCTAAGAGGTTAAATATGCCCAAATACCCAAAGCAAAAGATCAATAAACACAACCAGAGCAAACACCAAAGAAAGGTAGTGTAAACACATATGCCCAAATAACGGCTAAGAACATACCTTTACAAAAAAAAATACTGCTGGTGATCCACTCACGAACGTCTTAAACATAATCCTTTCGAAAATTGAGGAGCAATGTGGTACAAATAAACTTATATTTGATAGGCTAACTAAACTCGAAAACAATTTTCGGCCAAAACGCCCTACAAAAAGAAAAACATGATGGAAAAACTCAAAATAATTACTTGGAATGCCAACGGATTATTGCAAAAATTTGGAGAACTAGAAATGTTTATGCATGAGAAAGATATTAATATTTGTTTGATATCGGAGACGCATGTCAAGAAACAATCAAATAGTAAGATCAATGGATATTTAGAATACCACGCAACTCATCCGTCGAACAAAGCCACAGGTGGGGCATCTTTATTTATAAAAGAATGCATCGAACACACGATAGGCCCAAAAATAGAGGCTGAATCAATGCAATTAATCGGTGTACAGGTTAGAACTCATAATGTTGTACTGAATGTATCTTCCATATACTGTCCTCCATGTAAAATTGTCCTCGATGTAAAATTGAAAAGAATGAATTTATGAACGTGCTAAAGTTACTTAAACAAAATTTTATTCGCGGTGGTGACTTTAATGCGAAGCACAGCTTTTGGGGATCTAGAGTTATTTCTCAAAAGGGTCGAATGCTCTACGATGCGGTATGGAACATAATTGCGATTTTCATTCGACTGGCAACCTGATCCATCGAAAATACCTTACCTTATTGATTTGTTTGTGGTCAAAGGAATGCCCTCAAATAAAATTAGCATAACAGAAAGCTTTGATCTTTTCTCAGATCATTCTGCTGTTATTCTCACAATGAGCGAAAATCTTGTTAAAAATGAAAAACCACCACGCTAACCAATGGGAAAACCAACTGGGAAGGTTTTAAGAAAGATATAGAGGATAACGTTGAATTAAGGGTTTCACTACAAACGCCTCTCGAACTTGAAGACGCAGTAGATAACTTGGTCAATATCGTACAACAATCCGCATGAAAAAATAAGCCGTACCAAAGAGAAATGCCGCGCTTTAAAAACCTAAAATATCCGCAGGAAATAAAAGATTTACTAAAAACGAAAAGCACGTAAGAAATGGCAGCAAACTCGAGCTCCTCAACACAAGGTAAATTTAACTCGCTTGTGTAATTTACTAAAAAAGACGATAGCAGAATTCAAAAATTCTGAAGTTGGAAATTATCTTGAAAGCTTGACAGCAGGAAAAGAATCCAACTACTCACTCTGGAAAGCTGCTAAAGTAACGCAGAAACCAAAGCTCCCAGCGCCTCCGATTAAGAATGATCAAAACGAATGGGCAAAAAGCGACAAAGAGAAAGCAAACGTTCTAACTCAAGCGAAAATTACATAAAAAGAAATGTTACCCTCGCCGAATTAAGTAGAGAAATAAGAAAGCTTAAGTATAAGAAAGCTCCGGGATATGACCTAATTACGGCCGAAGTTCTCAAAATGCTTCCTTGGAAAGGGTTAATTAATCTTCTTTATATAATAAATGCCACTCTAAGGCTAAAGTACGTTCCGAGCCAATGGAAGGTTGCGGAAGTTATAACGATTCTCAAACCAGGAAAACCATCACATGATAAGAAATCTTATAGAACTATTTCACTTCTACCAGTAATATCTAAGGTATACCTGTGACAAGTTTCTCGCACTTGATGTCAACCGGAGAAGAGCTTTCGTCAAAGAGAAAAAGCTATGTTCAAACTGCCTCTCGCCTGGCTACATTGACGAGAAATATCGTAGTTCCAACACCTGCCATAAATGCCGCATTCGTCATCATACTTTACTGCATCAATTTGAGCCTTCGACATTCAGTGCTTCATCCTCCATACATGATATGCAATCTTACCTTACCCTAACGAAACACCATGTGCTTTTGGGAACTGCAAGTGTTGGCATCATCGACCAATCGACGTTATCAACCAGCCCGTGTACTCTTCGACAATGGATCTCGTCTGACATTTATCAGCGAATTTTTTTTTAGATGAGGAGATGTACCAAACTGTGTCTTATAATAAAAATAATAATTACCCTAGGTAAAGCATACCAAACTCTAGGGGCGATGTTCCTTATTTTTTTTTTGTATTTATTTTATTAAGCATTTTTAACGATCAAACTTAAAAAGAAATATAAAAAAGTTTATACGCTAATAACTTCGGGCCAACGAATGGTAGGTCAAAGATAAGTACATGCAAAAGTCACATTTTCCAAACTCTAGAGGCGATGTTTTTTATTTTTTTTTTATTTCATCTTCTTAAGGGAGTTTTTTGTACCTAGCAACAAATTATAACAAATTCAATCATTAACAAAGCAGATACAGAAAAAAATGTAATTGGTCAATGTGAGGTATCGAAAACTCAGCTCAGTTTGCTATAGAGTTGGGCAATTTAGTTCAAATCGTGCTACTGAACTAGTTCGTTCATTTTAGTTCAGTTCATTGAAAATTCCAAACAAATATAAAAATTCTTCATTTATATATTTTTACTTGCGATATGTGTACATACATAAGTATGTAGGTACTATAGGCAAATTTTGCAGTTGAAAAAAAAAATCGAAATTCAGATTTAAACTTGACATTACGATGGTGGAGAACACAAAAAAGTGGGTCCCGCAATCCGACCCATCTGTCTGCCTGTCTGTACAATGAGCTACATCCTAAATAGCTCAAGCGATTTTCTCACTCAATTACATGTTGTTAGTGTTATGCCTGAACAGCATGTAATGAGTAATCCATCAACTCATTTTATGACAATTTCGTTTTTTTTTTTTAATGGAATATAAGAAGACATAGACAACGGCAGGAATCGAACCTGCGACCGCGAGGTTGACAGGCGAGCACACAACTATCGCACTACGGTCCCCTAATTAATCGAATTAAAATTAATTCAATTTATGAGCAACTTTGGGATTTTCCTTTTATATTCATCTTTTTTTTGTATAGGTATTTTAACTTATTGCATTGATCCCCTTTTAACCCCCCCACCCCTAGAAAAATTGTCACCAACATTTTGGTGTTTGAATTTTGTCGATATCTTTAATACTTATCGATATCTCCTACTCTAAAGGAAAAAAAATAAAATGCAGCGATCTTCAGCTTCATCAATAATAATAATAATAATAATAATAATAAAAGTAAAAATGCATAATAATAATAAACATACATAATAATAATACATAATAAAATTTGCATTCAAAAAATACTGATCCGTAAGTATTAAATCAATTTGTCAGGCAGATCTCAGATCATATATATTTGATTATTGCGGCAATTTGTTTGTCTATTTTCCTCAGAATTCTGGTTACTTTATTTATATATAGAACTAATAAAATGTTTTAAAACTCAGTTTTACAGTTGGAAGTGATTTCAAAAACGATCTTAATGTAGAACATAGAAATATATTTTACCTCTGAGAAGGGCTTTTTTTCTCTCAAGAGCTTTCTACACTTGTTCGTATATAATAATTATAGAAATAACTAAAAGAAACCGTTTCCTAAATTGAATAGCTAAAAAAAACAGACTGCATTAATCAAGAAACAACAAGTAATCCTGTGCGATTTTTCAATGTTTCTTCACATACTTGTTATCATAAAAGAAAAACTAATCAATAATTTAAAATTCAACAATTACAAATGAATAAAATTAAAAATTAAAAAAAGAAACAACTAAATAACTAATATATCTTACCTATAGTCCAAAATGCGTTTCGCCCGGGCACGATAGTTGGGCTCATCAGTTAGATGCTATCGTACCTTTCCAAGACGCAATATTTTTGGTTGATGTCTACCGACTCTAATAGAATTTGCAGCATATATATACTGCAAATTATATTTTTCTAGGGGAATTTGGTTAAATTCATGCACCTAGAAATATGTATTGATTTTATGCCCGTGGTCTGGCCAGTATTTATATTCGAAGAAAACGCAAACAATATTTACATATTATTTTTGTTTTTGTGGACTGTGTGGATTAAAGCCAATTGAAATATTTTGTGACCTGCAGTCCAAAATGCGTTTCGCCCGGGCCTCATAGTTGGGCTCATGTTAGATGCTATCGTACCTTTCCAAGACGCAATATTTTTGGTCGATATCTACCGACTCTAATAGAATTTGCAGCATATATATACTGCAAATATGTATTGATTGTATGCCGTTGATCTGGCCAGTAATTAAATTCGCAGAAAACGCAAACAATATTTACATATTATATAATATGTATGTAAATATTGTTTGCGTTTTCTTCGAATATAATTACTGGCCAGAAAACGGGCATAAAATCAATACATATTTCTAGGTGCATGAATTTAACCAAATTCCCCTAGAAAAATATAATTTGCAGTATACATATGCTGCAAATTCCTTTAGACCCGGTAGACATCGACCAAAACTATTGCGTCTTGGAAAGGTACGATAGCATCTAACTGATGAGCCCAACTATCGTGCCCGGGCGAAACGCATTTTGGACTATAGGTCACAAAATATTTCAATTGGCTTTAATCCACACAGTGCACACAGTCCACAAAAACAAAAATAATATGTAAATATTGTTTGCGTTTTCTTCGAATATAAATACTGGCCAGACCACGGGCATAAAATCAATGCATATTTCTAGGTGCATGAATTTAACCAAATTCCCCTAGAAAAATATAATTTGCAGTATATATATGCTGCAAATTCTATTAGAGTCGGTAGACATCAACCAAAAATATTGCGTCTTGGAAAGGTACGATAGCATCTAACTGATGAGCCCAACTATCGTTCCAGGGCGAATCGCATTTTGGACTGTAGGTGACAAAATATTTCAATTGGCTTTAATCCACACAGTCCACAAAAACAAAAATAATATGTAAATATTGTTTGCGTTTTCTTCGAATATAATATATCTTACCGTCGACTGATCCTATACACACAACGACAACAGACAGACACAGGAAGAGAAAGCATGAATGGAAAGGGAGGAAGAATTTGTTTTCGTGATGAATTAAAGCGAGCAATGTGCCGAGTGCAATAAGATGTCTGATTCCACACTACGGCAGAACAATTTAAACATCAAACACTCAAAACTCAATGCAATAGGGTATGCTTTCAAAGAGTACTTACGCGAGACCTCTTATTTGTATTGTAGTTCTTGGAATTTTGAAATATCAATCGGACGTCTTTAGCAAAATCCACGGGATCTTCATAATTGCCACCAAGTAAGTCTTCTTTAACCGTACGCAAATCCATTGGTGTATCAATGATTTGCAAGTAGTCTGGAAACTGCATTGTATCAACTGGCTCACGGAAAGGAGTTGAGTCTGGTCGTAGCCACATCATATCTAATAGTTTCCGACAGTCTGCTTGCCAAGCATCATCATTACGATTGCGGAGGTTTCTAAATACAAACAACAAGCAACAAATTTATTGTACTTGAATATTTTCTTTTTTAATTATGGACAAACCTAGTACTTGCTCCGCTGCTTTTGCGAGTAGCTGAACTGGATGGACCCGCAGTACTTGTCGAAGGCCCTGGCTCATTTTCATTATTATCATTCTCCGATTCTGATGAAACATATATGTCCACCAATTGGTGATATACGGGAGCGACATCGATATCATTTTGTTCCCTTTAAACAATTAATTTTGAAGAAAGCTTTGTCTAAAGGTTTATTTTACACGTTACCTTATAATTCGTAGACATAAATCCGTTATAATTCTAGCATGTCGAACAATAGTCGTATGTTTCCTGTTGAATTTTTCAGCATTTGTTGCAAGGTATCTAACATCGAACTGCGCCGATGTGATACGACGATAGAAATGATTTTCGAACCTAGCTTTAATTGTTGTCAGATCTATAGGGTACTCAATTAAGTAAGCATAATTAGGATATATGTTGAGATCTACGGGGGCTAAGAATGGCTCAGCAATAGAAAGACGCATGACTTGTTCTAGGCCATTAATTATTCTGCGACAGGACCCATCTCTGTCACCACGGTGCCATTCTTCTGATTTGGGCTGGTATAGTGTTGCGCGAATTTCTTCTGGTAAAACCGAAACTGCTCCACCCACCTCATCAGGTAAACGATTCTCATCTATGGGTTCCATATCCCACGGACTCATATACTCATATTCTCCGTTGTCCCATCGCACACGGAAACACATAAAGTACGAGTTTGGGTATTCGGGTGAGAGCAAATGACGTGATTCAATTTGACCCATCCACCATCCATCTCCAATCATGCATCTATATGAAAAAGGATATTTAATGACCTAAGATAAATTAAGTAATCGGTATTACTCACCTGAATCTATCCCCGATTCCCCAATTCCGTTGTACTGCTAAATCAAATGTCTGTCGCAGTACGAGGAAATCCAACACATCTGGCATATCGTGATATTTAATTTTGAAACTCATGCCGGACATGTTCCCGCCTTCAGTTAACATTGCCAACTTGAGGCAACAAAGCCTTGGGGGTTTAATTTCATACTTTATTCCAATAACTCGCACCAATTCGTGATCCCGCAATTCTCGAAAATTCCATGG
Source organism: Philhelius pedissequus (assembly GCA_910595825.1). Classification (NCBI taxonomy): domain Eukaryota; kingdom Metazoa; phylum Arthropoda; class Insecta; order Diptera; family Syrphidae; genus Philhelius; species Philhelius pedissequus. Next base: position 161,682,607 of record OU343161.1, read on the forward strand.
CTCAGAGCTATGAGTGACCTTATAAGATTTTTTAGATCGCACAGCATCCAAGTAGCGGTGATGTCCTTGTCGAAAGTAGACTACTTCATCCCCCATCTGCGGGTAATATGGAGTTTTACGGGGTATTACCTCTGAAAGCCATTCCGGGGGTTTATAAACTTCTGGAATTTCTCCAGTCATATTTTCAGGTAAAACTGGACGTTTGCGACGATTCTTTGATGGAACAGCCGATGTATTAGCCTGGGATGTATCATCACTGCTGCAAGAAGAACTTCTTCGTGCTACTGGTTTCCGTTTAGATCGCTTTGGGGGCTCTAGATTTGGTCCTGGTTTGTCTGCAACCCAATCAGAATAATCTGATGACTCCGAATCAGTCGTGGATGATTCCTCCTCCTCACTAAGATTCTCCTCAACGTTTGAATAACTTGTGTCTCCCGATGAATTGCTACTTTCCTCTTCTTCTTGTTCCTCCTCATCAGGTGGCTCATCAACATGTTCTTGTCCTCGCACAGCTCTTGTTCGATACGCAGGACGCGGTCCACGACGTGCACTCCGAATGCCTCGCTGACGATTCGATACTTGCATTGCTGTGTTCGCATTTAATGTATTTATCATAATCGGACGTCGACGCATTTCCCGTTTATATTGATCCATTTCATATTGACCTGCTGCGTATACTGTTTGCCTTAGATTTTGCGTTTGTGAGTATTTCATCGGGCGAACATAAATTCGACGTATGAACTTAAAATTCGTTTCTCTTTGCCAGTTGCCACTACTTTGGCGTACACCTTCCACATCACCAGTGCGTCGTGCTGGCACCAGAGGGCGCCCTATTGAACCTGATGCACGGGGAGAATTTCCACTGCCATTATTACCACTGTTATTTCGACTACGGTCATTATTTGAATCTGGAATAGGATCAGCTCCTTGGCGGTTCGCTAAAGCTTCAATTAGGCGGTCGATGTGTGAATAACCACCATTGTCATCGATTTCAACTCCTTCCATGCCCATTGTTATGTTAGGTACCAATTGCTCAGTGGGGCAGTTCTCCCTTCCAGGCACAAGTCTTTGATATGCTGGTGGATGAGGATTCCCATCGACATCAACCAAAAATGGCGGTGGCATAAGATGAGGCATAATTTGTGTCTGCTCATCAACTACATAATGCTGTGTGTCTCTTAAGAGTGGCCGATAATCTGTGTGGAAGAATAGCTCTACTGGAAGCTGAAAATAGTTTTGGTTATAATTTTAGTGAATATGTATATACGATAGAATAAAAAATAATATAAGTTACGTTTTTAAATCTTTCTGGGCCGATTCCTAATCCAAAGATGAGTATATGTCCGTGGGAATCTGTGGCCGCAATCATTGTCCCATCTGGGGACCATTTAGCGTCGAAAACACCACCATGACCTTGTCCATCGATATTGTTTACGAAATGTGCAACGGATATACCCTGTTCTATGTCCCAGAGAAAAACTTGACCATCGTGGCCAGCGGACAATAAAACATATTCGTCTTTTGGGTTTGATTCCAAAACGTAGAGCTCGTCTTTGTGACCACGTAGAACGCAATGAAGCTTACCTGTTTTGGCATGCCAAATTTTGATCTAAGAAAACAAACGAGATGTAAAAGTACAAACTTCAGATAATATACTTACAGTAAAATCGTTAACAGCTGTTATTACGTATTTATCAGAATAATCCCAAGCAACCATTGTCACCTTCAACTTTTTGCCTTCTTCTGGTTCTGGACATCTGTATAGATATCATTATTGAATAGTCTATTCAATTAATTATGTTAAATCTTACGTTGGTAACCGTTCAGTCATGTTTAATTTCAAGCTTTTCCATTGCTGAGATTCAAAAGTCCAAACGTGTGCAGTTCCATCCTTACTGCCAGATATAAATTTAAGTCCACGGTGTGCCCACTGCACTGAATCAACTGCATCAGTATATGCTTCAGTTTCAAGTATCCTTTTGGGGCCATCTTCTGACATTATATACACTCTCGCATGATGATCGGCTGATCCAGCTGCAAGAAACATTCCTCCTGGAGAAAACGATGTACACATCATTTGAGCCTGACCGGGGCGCAATTTCTCATGATACTGTATTGGTTTTGGAGCAAATATTGTCTTCCCAGCTCGGGGAGTTGTGTACTGCCAAAAAGCAATTGAGCCATCAGTGCTGGTTGTCACTAAATACTTTAAATCTCCTCGAGGTGAAGGACAAAAATTCACTGATGTTATCATTCCTGTATGCCCAGAAAGCACTGCAATCGGGGATGTAGTTTGAAGATCCCATACTCGAAGAATTCGATCGAGGGAGCCAGCGGCTAACATTGTATTATCTAAGTTGATTGCAATGTCTGTTATTTCTGCTGAAGCTCCCCGAAGTGTTGCTAAGAGTCGACCATCTATTGCACTCCATATTTTAATAAGAAGATCATCAGCGCCCTGCATTAAAATTGTGTTTAAATAAACGAAAATCTTATTTCACATCAATTATATGGTTACTGTGATAATATATTGGCCAGTCCGATCAAAAAGAACACAATAAACAGATGATAGGTGTCCAACTGTGCGGCGCAAAAGGCGTGTTTTGCAGTATAAGCTTGTTGGAATAATAAGTTTCCTTCGAACCGGCCCACCATATTCTCGACCAATAAGAACTTTTTCTGAATAAATACAAATTATTTAAATAATCATTATTGCTCAAAGTATTGAAAAAAATTACCTATATTATGGATTGGTTTAGTCACGGCAGAGTCAGGTAAGGAAACTCCATGTACTCTAGAACAATAATCCAGCAAAGACCTTGGTTTGTAGATACTTTCCTTTGTCCTCATCAAACTTTGCCTGCCGCTCCCGAGCAAAGACAGTATACCAGGAACCGCTGGTGTAAGTTCATTGTCAAGTATAGGTCCTATGCGCGCACAAATTTCCAGTAAATGATTGGCTCCAATATGGGAATATTTAGATTCCTGGATTTAATTTAGTTGTTTAGTACATAGAGTAGAATTTTAAATTTAATATTATTCAAGAAAAGTATAGAATTTTATTGAATAAAAAATTTTTTAATTGTTACAACATTTATACATTTGCAAAAGTAACAAAAGTAGTAGGTATATTATGATTTTAATCTACTCATACTAATGGAAGTAGGCAACTCTGACTAGTGCTATATAGAAGTTATACAAAAGTGCTCTGTTCAAATATTATCATTTTTTAAATAATACAAAAAACTTAACAAAATATATTTCATCTTAAAGTGACCACACCGATAACCGAAAGGCAAGTGAGACTCACAGATTATCCCATTTTAAATTAGTATCACTGTTTGAACCACTTATTATGATCACCTAGTCACTAAGAAAGAATATTAGTAACCATTTTAAATAAACCTAATATACATAAACTAGTTATTGATGAGCCCTAAGCGCAAAGTTGTTGATACCTCCTCCGAAATAACAACATTAAAATCTAAAAAGGAACAAAAATGATGGCTCAATTGGTCGTATCCATATCCATCCATGAATTATGCCAAATGTTCGACCTTAAACTTAAAGACGTTGCTACTAAAGACGATATTGTTGCTCTGCGCAGTGAGATTTTTGAGATTAAAACTGAAAATGAGAAACTGAATGATTGTCTTAAATACAAAGTGCATTCTCTTACAAAATGAAATCAACCAAATTAAAACCTCAGCTAACGCGGCCAACTTAATTTTTCGGTTGAAAAAAAGCCCTAACCGAAAACACCTGTAAAACATTATCGGAGTCGCAGGATATAATAACTGTCCAAGAAATACGAGAGATAAGCTCAGCAAATGGCACAGTTACAACTATGGCAGAATTTAAAAACAAAAATAATGCATTTAAGGTTCGTACGAATACAAAAAGTCCTAACGGAACCGGAGCATCCGTAAGTCGGGATTACCCTCTAAGCGTCAGAAGCGTAGCATAGTTTTACAACTGAGAAAACCTATTCAGATCACCCAACCTCGGATGAAAGTTTACTGCGCGACGATAGACTCAGCATTAATAAAACTATTTTAGAATGGGTTGATAATCAAGGTTTTGTTACTAATCAAGAAAAAGGTTTTAAAATAATTGAAGATAAAAATCTGTTTACAAATTCTACAAAATTTAAACGTAAACCAGCAGGAAACGTCAGTTGGGCAAAGTACTTCATCAGCTGGGAACACAATGCAAATCTGAGGTTGAGACTCAGGACTCGAAACACTCCAGCACATTGCAGCTTAAACAATAATCTATCTATCTATCTAACGTAGATGCCGTCTGCCAGAATTTAAATATAGTTAACATAAGAATATTAAGTTATAAAAAAGCAGGTTTAAATAATAAGATACACTTTATATTTTTAAAATTTTATTAATGAATATGAAATTTTTATTTTTATTGAACAGTCTCCATCTTGCTCTTGATGAGTTAACATCACCTTGCAATTTTGACAGTGACTTAGGTATAGTAAACGTAGTATCTATTTATCCTTCTTTATCACTTACCCGTGGTATTTTTTCTCTTTCATTAATTTTTGCTCTAAATTTAATTTTCCGCACGTGGTTGAGTGGTTTCCCTTTCTTTAATTTTCCGCAATATGGGGTCAAAACCTAGAGGGAATCGCTTTTAAGGGCTATTCCCTTAAATCTCACTCTCTAACCCTGCAAAAACAAAATGTCACGATTTACGAAGAGTTCCCATCTCCCCCTAATAACACCATTGCCAAAAACCCAAAATTCATCCCCAAAGTTCGAGGTATAGTAAACGTAGTATCTATTTATCCTTCTTTATCACTTACCCGTGGTATTTTTTCTCTTTCATTAATTTTTGCTCTAAATTTAATTTTCCGCACGTGGTTGAGTGGTTTCCCTTTCTTTAATTTTCCGCAATATGGGGTCAAAACCTAGAGGGAATCGCTTTTAAGGGCTATTCCCTTAAATCTCACTCTCTAACCCTGCAAAAACAAAAAGTCACGATTTACGAAGAGTTCCCATCTCCCCCTAATAACACCATTGCCAAAAACCCAAAATTCATCCCCAAAGTTCGAGGATAAGCCCATCGCTTCCATCAGTGTGTTCGTATTGAAAAAAAACTATTGACGCAGTAAGTACGGGATACGAAAATATAACACAATAACGTGACGGTAGTATTCTCATCCTAGCAAAAAATAATAAAATTGCTCAAAAATTTTTTAAACTAACAGACATTGCAAATATTTGCCCAGTACAGGTTAAATAAAATGAACACCTCTGCTAAAGGAATAGTATATACTCCCTGGCTAAAAAATGTCGCAGAATCGGAAGTAATAGCCGAAATGCACACGCAAAACGTCACCGAAATTTAAAAGTTTAAAAAAACAATTGAAGGCAAATCAGTCCCTTCAGGAGGTCAATTCCCGATCTGTGAAGATGTGAAGTAATAAATTTTATCACGCTTTCACGTCTAATTCGATTCTCGATTCGTGAAAAAGTGAAGTTAAATGCCAAACATTTTTCATATGATAATTTTTTTATCACAGTCAATTGATTTGTGAAGAAAATGGCCCCTGGCGGCACTCGACACAGCAGGCCGAAGCTCTGGTAGATCAGCAGGTACCGAAGCCCCTGATGGTAATTACCTAACTTGCAACGAAACCCCTTATCACGGGTGGGGGGAAGCCTCGAGCAACAAAGCTAATGATGACCTGACTTGTAATATGATGAACGAAAATCGGCAACAAAATAAATTAATTTTAGTATTTGTTTGGTGACGTCACCTGTGTACACTGACGGCGAATCATATCGAGTCGAAATGCAATATTATCTGTATATCAGTGGGTATTGCCGGCGACAAATAATTATGATTAAATTCTCCTTTTCAAAAAAAGGTAGGTAGCATGTACCGCTTCGTTACAGAAATTAACTAAGATCTTCATTTAACCTGACTACACAATTATCCAGACCAATTGAACGCAAAATGTATAGTACAACATCATCAGCATAAAAATGAATTTGGATGTTTTTAAATAAGTTGAGAAGGTCATTGATGAATAATGGAAATAAAAGCGAACCCAAGACTGAGCACTGTGGTATACCCGTGTTGATTATACTGGGATTACATGTACCCACTTCAGTTTTTATGCGGTGAATTCGATCAAGTAAATATGTGCAGAAGCCTTAGCGAAGAGCTAGCAAAATTAAATTTCACCTTAAGGGTATGTCTCATGGCAAAAAAATGATTAGTGCTTTGCGCGCTAAGCTTTGTAGCGTTTACATTTTTTTAAATATTTAAAAGAAATAAACGGATTTTGATTGGAATTATATTGGGCAAAATATTTATTAAGCAATATAAATTTCAACAAAATGTTTTGATTCTTAAAACCACTATAATATTAAAAAATCATTAAATTTTGGTAGGTACTTGTGAAAACCAATAATGCATGTGTTAAATATAATTTTTTAAAAATATTTTTGTCCAAGAGAAAACAAATTTTGAAAACTAGTAGCCGTTATAGAAAACTTTGAAAAATAGGGCAAATTTGCTTGTGGTGTAAATGTAATATTTGATAAAACTTCCAAAGTAAACCAATCAGCTAAGTCTATTCAACTTTTTTTCAAAGTCTAAGGATGTGTGCAGATATTTGTATTTATTATTTTTTTTTTAGTAACAGTATCTTTTTTTAGGCAAAAAAAAAATGCATTTTTTTCCAATATTTTGCGCAATTTCATTTTGCGAGCTGATTTTTTTTTTTAATTTTTTTTAAAGCAAATCAAATAGCCGTCCCCAACTACCAGGTTGTAACTTGGGATAAATCAAAAAGGCGCGGTGACATGCTTCAATGCATGCGTTGCCAAATGTTCGGCAACGCCGCAGCAAACTGCGAAATGCAGTCACGCTGCGTTAAGTGTGGAACCACAATGCGGATGAATGTAAGTTAGCGAAGGAACGGGTCGAAGATAGGACCCAGCTAAAATGTGCACATTGGCGAGGCCACTTTCATTTTCATTTCATTTTTCATTTTTTTCATTTCATTTTCATTTTCATTCATTTTCAGCTAATGAAAAATAACAAAGCAGCAAAGCAAATAGTGGTAGAGAAACGCCCAACAGTGTGCCCTCCTACAACAACGCCCTTCAACCCCCAAATTTCTTACGACCAAATGGCTTCAGGAAAGGAGAGCACGGTACAGCCTACACCAAAGGTAGCCCAACAGGCCCCCGTGCATAAGGCGCCGACGGCACAAGCGGATATTATGGGCATTCTGCTGGCCATACATGGGGAGTTGATAGGCCTTCAAAACCAGATAAGGGAGCAGGCGAATAGGGTGGATCATCTCTACTCTGTTTTGCCGAGCTTAACGCAACTTAGAGGTTAAGGGCGCGCTGCCGGAGAGGCCCTTTAAGATCCTAGCTGTGAATGTAAATTTACTTATTAGGAATGAACGTAGAGCAAATCTATTCCAAGTGCTTAAAACATAAGGCCCGATGTGTTTTTGGCTCGCGAAACTAAGCTTAACCAGAAACATAAATTGACTAACAACAATTACAATATCGTAAGAAGAGACCGACCGAAATCCACTCAAGGAGGAGGCGTCGCAATCTTTATATGTAAAGGCATTAGTCATAAGGTAATATAGAATATTGATGTGCGAAAATTTCGGACATTAGATGCATGCATCATATGCATTCATCTCCAACAGGGGAAGCGAATGTATATGATCGCTTCCTACCGGAAACACCTCAGCCCACCCAATTTATAACAAAACTTGAAAAACTTTTTGAATGCTTAAGACTGAGCTCTGAAGAAAACTTTTACATATTGGCCGGTGATTTAAACGCCAAGCACATAGATTGGGGAAATCAAATACAAAATCCTCGAGGTAACCATCTGTATAATTGGATGGATCAATACAATATTGAGTATCGCATCGACCTTCTTGCTACAGAGGGGCCATCGTTTCCAAGAAGCGGTGCCTATCTGGATCTATTGCTGAAAGACGCAAGACTAACAATTACAGACACTGTGGGTCAACGGCCAAGAAGCCGTAATACAACTTCCGAAGAGCTTATGGAGTTGGAGGAATATGTGCATGTGCATACTTAGAATTACAGACAGTAAGGTGTACCGGCCAAGCTTCTCCAACGCCATATTGAGCGAATTACGCTCAAATGGTACATCCCCACCAAATGACAGGATCCTGACAAATACGGATATCGACAGATACTTAGAACAAATGAACATGCGATTGCAAAGACAAACCGATTTGAACATAATCAAAACTACGAGTACCCTCCTTTTGTTGCGGTTGTACAAAAACACAATCCACTAACACATATACATTCGATAGTCGATTTGGTAGTAACGAAACCGGATGTGGCTTTGTTTCACCCATCGTTCGTTCCCGTAGTTATTTTTTTTCAGACGTGTGAGTGTTGTTTGTTTTGTGTATGTTAATGATATATGAAGCATCAAACGAAGTGAATTGATCGCAAGCATACACATACATCTGTTACGACAGTAGACGATAGCTAACATAACTCGGTTTGATCTTGTATGTTTTGTTACAAACTCGATTAAGAAATGAAATTTCGCTAAAATAAATCGAGTTAAATCAAACCGAGTTGCACTGCGCATTGGGTTTCGGTTCGTTTTTTTTTTATTGTGATTGTAAGTAGTAACTCTGGTTGAAATGATCAGTTTTTTTTTATAACTAAAATTGGTAATGTACAGAGTCAAACAGAGTTGCAATCTAAGTGAATATCTGATTTTGAATTTGTATTCGCTTTTTTTAAGGTTCTTGTATACGTAATTAGAACGGGCTGATGGGGCATTGAATGTTAGTTTGTTTTTGGTTTCGGTTTGTTTGTGTTGTGTAATTAGATACATTTTTTTTGTGGAAAATGCCTAGTCCAAAAAAGACTTTAGTATTCTTATGATATTTTCATCAAAACACAGGAATGAACTGAACATTTTTTTTATAAACCGAGTTAGCTAACTCGGTTTGCAACCCGGGTTATTCAAAATCTAACTCGGGTTAACCCGGGTTGAGAATTTTTCGGTTTGGCACATCACTAGTATGTGCACATATCTTCATGTATGTACGCATATGTATATATATGCATGTATGTATATGTATGGGTATGTATGTCTGTATGTGTCTGCATGCTTATTAAAAAATACACACAAATTAAAACAACAAAAAATTCTGCTGTGTCTGTTCTAGTTTTTAAGTAGATTTAAGCAGTTCTGTGTATTTTTAGGTATCCTAAGTAGTTTAAGTTAGTTTTAATTAGCATAAGTTAGGTTTACTTAGTTTAAGACAGTTTTAATTAGTTTTATTGTATCTATAGCTACGTTTTAGTTATATATGTATATAAAAAAAAAAGATAAAGATACCAAGTTTTTTTTTATAAAAATAAAACCATATGAAACGATAGTATTAAGATAGTCGTTAGGCCGAAAGGCATTATAAATAAGATATGTAGTTTAGCTTAGAGCACCCGTAAAGGGCCAGTAAGTTAGTTGTAAGGTATTGATAAGTAGGCTAGCTTTAATTTAGTTATAAGTTAAAGGTTAATAAAAATTAATTGAAAAAAAATAGCCGCTTTAAAAAAAAAAAAGAATTAAAAATGCATTTCAATATAACATCATTTGTGGTGCAGATGTGAGCGATTGAGAGCTAATATAATTCCAACATATTTTTTAGGCATTTTTTGTATTACATTTAAAAAAGTTAGAAGTTCTTGCACCCACTGTTTATTTAATCTATTTTTATAAAAGAGGTCTATTTTGCATTTTTAACAACAAATTTCTTTTCGCACACAAAGAAGTTTTAGTGGAATGAAAGTTATAGTGTAGGTATAAAAAAGGGTAAATACGAGTAGGTGTAGGTATCGCAAATCGGCTGTCATATATTTTGTTTTCTTAATTTTTTTTTAGCGTTCCATCACTCCTAGGTAGGTATAGTTTTTTTTTTGTGATTTTGTTATAGTGATCTTTCTTTAGATATGGGAAAAGACAGGAGTCATATAAAAAAGACGGTAGCTTGATGGAAGTCCGTGGTCACTTTGCATAGTGGGATCGTTATTTGTTTGAATATTGTGTAATACATATGTATGTTGGCTCATCTGCTGGAAGGTTTTCTGCTTTGAAATTAATTATATTTTATGTACAATGTTTTTATGTTTTTTTACGATAGATAATGTTTGTAGTAAGCACCTATTTCAGTAATGAGGAGAAAGCCGCTTTTCGGTTGTGGCACGTTCCATAGAAAAAGGGTTAGCGTGGAAGAAAAACTGAAAAAACATTTATGTAAATAAAGTTCCCATTGTTATTTTGGCAAGTATAGGTATGTATGCATATTGTTTACCAAATAATTCCTATATAGGTAGGTATTAAGTACTTAATATTTTTACTTGCAATATAGGTACATACTCGTGCACACATACCTCCTATAGCCTATAAGGCAAGTATGCACTTGGAAAAAAAAATCGAACTCGAGATTTTAATCAAACTTGGTATTACGATGATAGAGAACACCTAAAAAGTGGGTCCCGCAATTCTGTCTGTACAACTGTCTACATCCTAAACGGCTGAAGCTTTTTTCTTCAAACTTGCTATAGGTATTTAAACGTTTTAGGTGATTGTCATAAATAGGTTTTTGAATCTGTTTGTAGGCACAAAATGAACGGTACCTGCCATACAATTTTGTTTACCATCTTTTTATCTCGAAAATGGCTTTACCGATTTTGATAAAAAAAAATATGTGCACTACTATAGTTATACCTAGTCATTTTAGTTAATTCTTTTATACATATTCTGTTATTAGCGGTAGCTAACATACAACCATTTTTTATGTTGGACTTCCTCAAAAACGACTTGACGCATTTCGATTAAATTTTTTATGTAGGGGTCCCTTAAATTGAAAATAATACTGCCTACCAAAATTATTTAAAAATATTTTCTTGTATTTCTTTAAAATTCAGTTTTTATAAAATTTATATTATGAAATACATACAATTGTGATACTAACATTTTTTTATAAAAAAAATTACGAAAATTAATTTAAAAAAGACAAAAAATAGGTACATTTGAACTGTTTCTACTAACATCTTATGCTTAGGATGTTATCCAACATACGAGCAAGTACGTATCCAGTCGTGCATTTTATTTTTTTTATTACTTTTGGTAATGTAGTTATTCGAAATTTAACTAATTTTAAGTTGAGATCCATTTTTGAATTACAAAATTTTTTTTCAATTTAGTTTTCTACACTAAGAAAATTTCAAACAGGAATAAAAAACCTGTGATAGTTTTCTTTAATTTTTAATAGGTATCTTGAAAAGTAAGACTTACGAAGCACGTCTCAAAATAAGTATTTATGATATTTCCAATAAATATGTACGGTACCATTAAAAAGTTATCCAAAAAAAAATTCCTACCTAATAGGTACATACACCTACTCTATCTATGTAGGTATCATAATTCAAAATTGTCCCCTATCAAGAAGCATCAACATGCTCAGATTTTTTGTATTGTATGTGACATAATAATGGAATCCTTCCTATTAATATATGATCATGAAAAACAATGCGTAGGTTCTACTTGACAGTGTATCTTGTCTACATACATACAAACATGGAGAAAAAATTGCTTCCAACAATATTTAAAAAAAATAATACAAAAGTTTGTTTTCTTCTATCAAAAAAGAATTTTAATCTCAAAAATAAAACAGTGGAAACGATTTTTGTTTCATCCCAACAAGAAAAATTTTAGTTTAGTTTAGTTTATTTTCATCAAACAGAGTACAACTCTTACAGACTACTATAAATAATTAATAAGATAATTAATATGTATAAATATTTATGTACAAAAATAAAATAAGTAATAATATAAGTATAACAATAGGTAAATCTTAATTACAAAACAGATTGCGATAACAAAGCGGACATTAAATTTTTTTTGAAGACATCTCTTGAATTAGAAAAAATATCTATAACCTCTACAACAGAATTCGTTTCTCTTATGCAACGTGCAAACGGTTCGTTTCTACTATAATTTGTTCTATGAAAAGTCTCTCGCAGATGAAAATTGGAGCGGAGAGTCCTTGACGGAAAGTAAAAAAGTATCCGTTCTAACAAAAAAGAGCATTTGATACGATTACTTATTAAATCTTTAACAAACATTATTGAAAAAAATTTCCTCCTTATTTCAAGCGTTTGAATGTCTATAAGCAGGCATCTAGATGGATAAGATGGTACTTCCATATTCCAATTTAATTTGTAGAAAGCATACCTAGTGAATCGTTTTTGTATTCTTTCTATTCTAGAAGAATGAGTGATATAATAGGGGTTCCAAACTATGCTGCAATATTCAAATACCGATCTAACAAGTGAAATATATAATTTTCACAACATAGGTACAGTACAGCTCTTCGAGAACCACTAAAAAGGCTGAAAAACATTTCCATACCTAATTTATTTTACAATAAAAAATACTAGGTACCTACTTACCTACCTTTTTGGGTACAAAATTATTATTTTCTTACTTTTGGTTAGGTACCTACCTATAGATATTTAATAAATTTTCAGCTGAGAACCATCCCTGAATTACAACTTTTTTCGAAATTAAAATTCCTACCGGATCAAGTTCCCCAAATTCCGAAATAAAATACTAGTAAGTGAGCGTTCCCTGTACAAGTGTACATACCTACCTACTCTGATTCTTTTATTTTTACCAGCAACACGAAAAAAATTCAAAAAACAAAGTTTGATTAGGAAGTATGTACCTACCTACCTAAAATCTTCAATTTACTGGAAAATCTCGACCAACGAACAAAAGCTGTGTTTTATTATCGCCAATAACCCATATGGTTCACCCCGCGAAAATAAAACGATATGGGTTAGGTACTTATATGTATGTACCCACTGTTCGCCGAATTTAATACTAATATTTGCAAACCCAGATCTCGTGTTGTTTTTGTAATACGTGTTAAAAAATAACCCAGACCCGTAAATAATAAAACGCAGCTAAATTTTACCTACACATTATGTACATAAAGAATGATGCACTACATACTCGTACATCTATGTAGCTATTAGGTATTCAAGAAAAATCATCTCCATACTTTTTTTTTTTTTTTTTTAATTCATTTTTATTTAATCTTAACTTATAACTATCTTAAAGCTAGACAAAAATGTTTAAAACTAGCCTAATTATCAATAACTTACAACTAATTTACTGGCCCTTTACGGGCGCTCTAAACTAATCTATATCTCTTAATACTAATGTCTTTCGACCTTAAATCTATTTTAATTAATTCTAATTATTTTATTTTTATTTTACCAAGAAAACATATTTATAAAAAAACTCGGCATCATATCATATTTTTATTTCTTTCTTATAAACTACCTAAAGCTAGACTAAAAATAATTAAAACTATATACAACTAACTTATACTATCTAAAAATAACTTAAACTACTTAAGATACCTAATAATACCCAAAACCACTTAAAACTACTTAAAAACTAGAACAGCCACAGCAGCATTTTTTTTTGTTTATTTTTTTATATGCATGCAGACACAACTATATGCAACCCACCCATACATGTACATACGCACATACATATACGTACGCACATACATGTACAGACACGCAGTTACATGCACGTATGCCCCCGCATACATACATATTTTTAATTTTTTTTTGGTTCCACCCCGACTGTTCCCTATACCTAATTACCCTAAATGTATGTAAGTCGGCCAAGATATATCTTAATCGACTTTAAATATCACGATGCTGTTCAGAGAGCCACCAGAACTGGTTCTCCTGTTTCGCCCTATCCTTTCGGTCCCGATCGGACACAGTCCTACTAAACCGAAGGCGCTCCTCTCCACATTGAGCGATGACGGTTCGACCATACAAGAGTCGCCTATCTACAGTTTTACGGCTGACGTGGTAGATAAGCGGAACCGCCATTCTATCATGTATCAGCCCTCGACTGCCTAAATAAAGGAATGCTTCGGGAGGGATGTAGCCACTTAACCGCGCACTCTCAAAATATTCATTATTGGGGTAGTAAGCCCCAAAAATTAAACTGTTGGTTGAGGACATCGCTCTTGCAGTGTGACCCCGAATCAGCTTAAACAAAAAATTATCTATTCTGTTTATGTTGGCTCCGTTGTATAGAACCTGGTTGGAATAATATCTTGTGTACTCCGACTCTGGTGTTCTGTGTAATCCAAGGCAACGTCTAAGACATTGCCTCTCAAACACCCGAATCTTTTCCATTTGAGATGGGGCAAAGTTGAACCACACCGGGCATCCGTAGGCAATCATCGGCCTGATGAGGGCCATGTAGCAAATCACCTTCACACTGTTGTCAAGACGGCTGCTATAAAACAGTCGTTTTGTCAAGACAAAGGCTCCCCTAGCCATGGCCAAAGCAGCACCTATATGTCTGTCGAAATACAGGTACTGATCCAACCAAATGCCAAGGTACTTTACTACACTTTTACTCGCCAGTGGATGTCCATGTGGCCCTACGATCACCAGCTTGCGCCAGTTCTTTCTCGTATCCCTTGAGGCGCTAGACAACGGAGTCCTAAACAAAATAGTTTCTGATTTCTGGAAGTTGATTTTCAACTTCCAGTCATCACACTATCGCTGAATCTTGTCGAAGTCACTCTGCAAGAGACTTTTGATGACCTCAACTATATTAGCTGTTCAGATCGCTGGTGTAAATGCTGAATAGAATCGGCGAGTTAACCGCTCCCTGCTGAAGACCATTATTAATATTAAAAATTGCGGTAGAAGTTACATTGCCACTCTTGAAAACAAACTACCATTTAGCATGTCATAAAGCATATACAATAGAGGTTTACTTATACATAGTCTGGTTAGCTTTAGATAGACCTTCTAACCATACGGAGTCGAAGGCCTTCTCCAAATCAACCAGACAGGCACCCGACACTGCTTTTTAGTTTTGTTCCATTGGATATCAGAAACTAGTTTAGACGCGGCAAGAATTGTGTCATGTCCCGCCTTAAAACCTAACTGATTATCCGGGATGATATTTTTGTCTTCCGCCCACTTGGACAGGGCTCTATTAATTACCTTTTCAAATACTTTGCTGATACTCGGAAGAAGACTTATCGACCGGAGATTCGCCGGATTGGAGTTGTCCCTTCCCTTTGGGAGAAGGTGCACCACAGCTGTCTTCCACCGCACTGGATAATATGCATTATTCAGCGCGTTGTTAAACAGTGTGGTATAAATGTCAACTGCTTCTTGAGGCAAATGTCGTAGTACAACGTTGGATATACCATAGACTCCTGCTGACTTCTTTTTCTTTAATGAATCGAAGATGAGCTGGAGCTCATTCTTCGAAATTAACAAAAGACTGGGCCCATTTCGGTCGGCGATTATGGAGTTTGCCAAATCTTCATCATTAAACCCGGGAAAACCAAGGTTCTCAGATCGCCATTCGGTTATATCGTTCCGGAGCCATAAGTGATGAAGCAGAGCTCTGTTCTCCAGGTCATGATTCGGGCGAATGCTAGCATTCACATTGTACACTTGCTGGAAAGCAGCCCCCACAGCCTCCACTCTCTCCTGCGGATCTTCGATTATATAGAGGTCATCGTCCAATACGGCATCCTCTGGGTCTATGCCTGCTGTCAGAAGTACGTCTCTGATCTCTGACGTCCTCTGGAGCTTAAGACACGGAAGATCGTTTTGTCCTTTCTTCTAAAAATCTTATTAATTTTTGGGAACATACTTGGGTCGCTAGAGTTAACGGCACGAATTTTATTGTCCCAGAACAAATTAATAGCCAACCTATAATTTTATTTGGTCAATTGGTTGATGTTTTTGATGGACGACTTTAGTGTCCTAATCTCCAGATCTCGTGTATCAGTAAACTGTCTGTACAAGCGTTTTAGTCTGGTTCGAAGTCCACTTTTTTGGCTGTGAAGTGAGTCAATTGTCGCGTTACGGTACATGTTAGTTGCGTTACGTTCTTTGTATTTCGGTATTGTTCTGTTCATTGTTCGTAGAATCGTTTCGTCAATTTGTTCTAAGTACGAGTATCTGTCGCTTTCAGTATTTGTTAGGTTCCTGTCATTTGGTGGAGATATACCATTTGAACGTAATTCACTCAATAAGGCATTGGAGAAGCGTAGCCAGCGCACCTTACTGTAATTGTAAGTATGCACAGACACATACTCATCGAATTCCATAAGCTCGTTCGGAAGTTGTATAACGGTGGCGAATCCGCAGTGGTCACTGTCGTACTCGATCGTTCGTAAACAATTTCTTGGTCGTTGACCCACAGTGTCAGTAATTGTTTGTCTTGCGTCTTTCAGCAATAGATCCAGATAGGCACCGCTTCTTGGAAACGATGGCCTCTCTGTGGCTAGAAGATCGAGGCGATACTCAAGGTTGTATCGACCCATCCAATTATACAAATGGTTACCTCGAGGATTTTGTATTTGATTTCCCCAATCTATGTGCTTGGCGTTTAAATCACCGGCCAATATGTAAAAGTTTTCTTCCGAGCTCAGTCTTAAGCATTCAAAAAGCTTTTCAGGTTCTGTTATAAATTGGGTGGGCTGAAGTGTTTCCGGTAGGCAGCGATCATATACATTCGCTTCCCCTGTTGGAGATGAATGCATATGATGCATGCATCTAATGTCCGAAATTTTCGCACATCAATATTCTATATTACCTTATGACTAATGTCTTTACATATAAAGACTGCGACGCCTCCTCCTTGAATGGATTTCGGTCGGTCTCTTCTTACGATATTGTAATTGTTGTTAGTCATTTTATGTTAAGCTTAGTTTCGCTAGCCATAAACACATCTGGACTTATGTCTTTAAGCAATTGGAATAAATTCGCTCTACATTCGGTCCTAATCAGTGAATTTACATTCACAGCTAGGATCTTAAACGGCCTCTCCGGCAGCGCGCCCTTAACCTCTAAGTTGCGTTAACCTCGGCAAAACAGAGTAGAGATAATCCACCCTAGTCGCCTGCTCCCTGATCTGGTCTTGGTGACCAGTCAACTGACCCTGGATGGCCAGTAGAGTGCCCATAACATCCGCCTGTGCCGCCGGCGCCTTAGGCACGGGGGCCTGTTGGGCGACCTTTGGTGTAGGCTGTACCGTGCTTCCCCTTCCTGACGCCATTTGGGCGTAAGAAATTTGGGGGTTGACGGGCGTTGTTGTAGGAGAGCGCACTGTTGGACGCTTTTCTACCACTGTTTGCTTTGCTGCTTTATTCTTTTTTATTAGCTGATACGTCGGGCATCCCCGATAATTAGCGGGGTGTCCGCCGCCTCGGCAGAGTACACATTTAAGCTGGGTCCTATCTTCGACCCGTTCCTTTCCTAACTTGCATTCATCTGCATTGTGGTTCTCCACACTTAACGCAGCGTGACTGCATTTCGCAGTTTGCTGCGACGTGGCCGAATCTCCATACTCCATTGACAAGAGAAATACTACTTTCCAATTTGCCACTTGCTTCATAAATTCAAACCATATAGAGACAAAAAATCTACCTACACAAAAAAACAAAAACCAGTTTATCATGTAAAAAACTACCGCAGACCCACAGCTGTGTTTGCTGCGAAACCCAGAATACCATTGATCAATTAAGTTGTTTTCAGTTATATAGGCTTGGAATTAGAACATACCCAGTAGAAAATTTCGACATCAATGACATTTTGGTGAATTCGATGAGCAGTATGTAATGATTTCATAAGAAAAAGGTTGCGCATTGTTTCATCAGTTAACTAAATTCAAATGAATTGAATGTTTAAATTCACTACAATTTCAGTTACAAAATCGTAAACGATGATTCATGAGTTCGTAAATGATGTTTGGTTCTCTGCGGTGGTTGTTCTTATTTCTTCCCGACAACAAAAAAAAAATTAAAACAAAAAAGCCTTAACAAAAAATAAAATAAGGTTTTCTCTGGCATGAGAAGAGCGATGAACACTGCGTTTTTTCTACCTGCCCCACGAAATGCGCTGTGTTCTTTTGGCAAAAGCCATCGGCAGCAAAGCAAAATTTACACAAATTACAAATACAACAACCTGCCTTCGCTTTAGATTGGTGATATTTATTCGAGTATCGAATGATATTATGTTTTTTAGTTGTTAGTTCCGATGATTTTGATGAATCTCGAAGTCCTAATTCATCGAGTTCTTCTCTCTGTCAATGGGCACGTTCACCCATTTATTAGATAAGTTATCTCACAAATCAAACAATGCGAATATATTTGTGAACAATTCGGAAAAGTTAGCTGAAAGCAGTAAAAATCAATAATTTTTGGTGAATAATGTGTTCTTTTCTTAAAACAATGGTTTCACACCTATTCACGTACAGGAAATAACAATTTCTAACTCAACAAACTAGGCCAGGAATTGGTTGTTGCAGAACGACAAGTCTAAATTCATATTATTCTGAACACAGCCTTACTTCTCTCCTTCTTCCATTATTCTGACATTTATTCGTTTCTTTGCGCTCATCCGCTTTACGAGTTCATTTAAGTTGAGGCATTTCCTGATTTGTCGTTCGCCAGCCAAGGAAGAAAGAAGGGGGTAAAACTGCGGTAAGATTATAAAATAATATTGAGTATATTTAGAAATAAACGACGTACACGAAGTATTTACCATTCATCGTAAGTTATATTCGTTATCCCTTCCAGTCGCCAGCCGCGACAATTCTTTATTTTGCAGTCTACGCCCTGCAATTAGACGCCATCATTGGCGCCGTAGAATATATATTAATAGCCGAATGCTAGTACGCGCGCCGCCTCCACAATAAAGGAGTCTGCGCTTTCAAGACGAAGCTGCCATTACCACTGCTGCAATCCACATATGTAACGAAAATTCCGTCTCACTCAATTTCGTTACGACCACTACGAGTATACACTTGCCATGAATTCTGTCGTAGTGACAACTTCAGCTTTGACTTCCACAAGCACTGCTTTTAGCACTACAGCACAATGTTCTCCGCTCATGCCGCACTCTGCCACTGCCGCTGCAGAACACCACGGGGACATTCTGCTGAACATGCAAAATTAAATCTTTGCGCTGGAGAATCAGCTGAAAAATACAAAAGCAAAGTTGAAGGAAAGCGATTTGCAATGCAATTCGATTATAATGGCTGTGCACAGTCAGGTGCCACTAGTTGTCCATCTCGTACCCACATCAATTGTATACGAGACAACGCCATCACTTCAGCCAGTTACAACGCCAGCTGCAACAAATTCGAATCTGACCTAGTTATCAACTAACATTCAACCACTGTCATGCATATTTCAGCGACAAAAACAGTAGCATTTATACGCAGTCAGCAACGAGTATGCCATTCATAAATGCCACAATGCCGCCGGCAAATTATGGTTACCTGAATGCAACTGTGGGGGACACCGGTTTTCCTCGCACGTCGACCCACAATGAAGTACAGCCGCCGTCTTCCACTTATGGCATCGCATCCCTACATGCTTCTCACAAAGTATGGTATCTCGAAAAGTCCAAGAGCTTCCAGCGTTCGGTGGACAGCCAGAGGATTGGTCCATTTTCTATACCGCAATCGTACAGTCAACAACCGCCTACAAATAAACAAAGCTAGAAAATAACCAGCGGTTGCAGAAAGCGCTAACAGGTGAAGCAAGAGGAGACTGTCAAATCTCTTTTAATTCACACCGATAATGTGGATGCTATTATCGGTCTGCTTTGCTTTAGGTTCGGTCGTCCAAAACAGCTTATACGTAGCCAAATGAACCAAGTACATGCGATTTCGGCGATCAGCGAAAATGCAGCGATTCGTCTTATACCTTTCGCAACTAAATTTAAAAATATTGCCGTATTTCTCCAAACAGTGAACGGCATTATTGGAAGAGCTGGTAGCCAAGCTTCCAATGACTAAGAGGCTAGAGTGGACTAGATGTGCTGCTCAGGTGCAACCATATCCGACGATTACATATTTCAGTGACTGGTTAAGTGACCTGGCCAATCTGATGTGTACAGTGCAGGATACTGAGGACGAAAAAGCGCATGCAAGAGAAAAGCACCGCCCAAACATACCACAGTGTATTTTATGCCAAGGCCAACAATAGGTAAGTGAATGCAAAAAATTTATTGAATTAGCACTACCTGAGAGGTGGTCCAAAGTAAAACATAACCGCCTGTGTTTCACTTGCCTAAGACCCGGACACTCAACACGCGACTGTCGCAGCAGGGGCCTTTGTTCCATTAATGGTTGTCAGAGGCGACGTCACAAGCTACTCCACGAAGTACCTACCATACGTTCTGCTCCGCAGTAACAACAGCCACAGGGGAATAAGGCCAAAGAATCAATTATTGCAAGTACTTCTGGCAGCACATTGCTGGCACGGCAGGATGTTGCCAAAAAATAACAGTTTGTTATTTCGTGTATTGGCAGTCACGGTTTACGGTCCAAATAAAGCCATAGACACGTATGCCTTCTTAGATGAAGGATCATCAATATCTATATTGGATGCCGATCTGCTGAAGGAGCTGGGTCTACAAGGTCAACAAAGCAGCCTAAATATGCAATGGATAGGAGGAATACATGCTCAAGAGCGTACGCAGCTAGTCGATGACTACGTCAGTGGAGCTGATAAAAGGAAGAAGCATATGCTACGAAATGTCCATGGAGTGTCAAGTCTTAACTTACCGACTCAAAGCTTGTGTGAAAGTGATCTTCATAATCTCAGTAGCCGCCTGGGGGATTGAAGTGGAAGCCATATTCCCAAGCGCGCCGAGCCGAAGCTGTTAAACGGTCTAGATCGCTGCCACTTGGGATTGCCAAATGATTCCCATGCGATTAACAAAAACGGCCCATACGCTGCGAATACCGATCTAGGATGGGTAGTGTTCGGCCCGACCACAAAGATCACCTCCACAACGTCGTCATGTCTTCTCACCTACACATCGAACGACGCACGAGACATTGCATAAACTGGTTGCGGACTATTTTGAGACCGAGAGCTTTGGGGTAATACCATCACCTCCAGTCGAAAGCATATCCGACATTCGAGCTAGGAGGTTCTTCAATCAACAACGAAAAGGATTAATGGAAGATTTCAAACCGGACTATTGTGGAAGACTGATGAAGTTGAGTTGCCTGACAGCTTTTCAATGGCAGTGAATCGTTTAGCTAGAACGTTAGATGAAGAGGGATGAGAATTTCGCTGCCGCCTATAGTTCCATCATCGAATCTTACGTGGTACCTACCACATTTTGGAGTAGCGAACCCCAATAAGCCATGCAAACTAAGACTTGTTTTTGATTCCGCAGCCGAGGTAAAGGGTACATCTCTCAATTCGAACCTATTGAAAGGACCTCAAAAATACCATCCGTTGCCATCAGTATTATTTCACATTCGTGAAGGAGCCATCGCAGTATGTGGGGACATCCGGGAGATGTACCACCAAATACTTATTCATCTCGACTTCAGCTCATCATCACGCTGGCTAAAACAGCCAAATTTTCTGCTGAGGAAGGAAGATGTGTGGCCTGCTTGTGCCACTACTATCTCAATCGATCATGAAAACGATGAAGAAGAGCTTCGCCCGAAATATGCGATGATCATAGTAAGTTCAAGTACTACAGATTTTAAACGTTTTTCTTCTCTTAACAGGCTTGTAAGAACAATAGACTGGGTTGTAAGATTTTACCCTTTTAATATACGGGTTTGGATTTGTTTGGTCCACTAATTGTTTCGATCGGACGCCATACGGAGAAGCGCTGGGTAGCGCTATTCACATGGCTGTCTGTGCGTGCCATATACCTCGAGATTGCCTACGATCTTTCCACCGACGCACGCAGGCATTTTGGCAAGTCGCAATTTTATCAACCGTCATGGAGCTCCTACAAGAATTCGTTCCGACAATGGGACAAATTTCGTTGGTGTCAACCAGGAAGCTGTGACTGTGATCGTGTGCAAGACGAATTGGCCACCAAGGGCGTTGAGTGGGAATTTAACTGCCAAGCAAATCCATCGGAAAAAGTGTGGGAGCGAATGGTACAATGTGTAAAGCGGGTACTTGGCCATACACTCAAGGAAGTGTATCCACGCGAGTATACTCTGAAATGCCTTGTAATAGTAGCCGAAAACGTGGTTAATTCCCAACCACTTACACATTTGCCAGTCGAACATGACCAAGAAGAGCCACTTACGCCGAAGCACTTTCTGCTAGGATAGATGGGCCTCTGGAGAAACTATGTAGCCTAAAGCCCAGTACTTAGATCGGGAAAAATAATATTTCCCATACAATTTTTTCCCAGGACAAATTTTATCTGTTATTTTTCCCGACCAGTTCTCACCTCAGCGCAAAATAACAAAATTTATTTCGAACTGTACATACAAAAATCTCCACTTAATTTTTCTAAGACAAATAATGTCCGAATCATTGTTTTGCTAGACAAATTGTAATGTTTTATCACCTCATAGCGTATCCCCTGTTTAGGTTTAGCAATATTAAAAGATATTAGGAGATATATAACCAGAAAAAAAAACATTGAAAAAAGTGGGTAGGTAAATTACTTGCAAGAATTCAATCAATTCAACATTTGATTTCAGTTAGACAGTAGCGTAGCTAAATTGGAATGAGTAGGTACAAGGAGGACGTACTTTTAATAAAAGTATGGAAATATTTCTGAGATTTAATTGGTATTTTATTATCCAACTATGTGTTTGTATAAATTTGAATGGAAGAGAATTATAAATTAGGGAAAATCAATGAGGTTAAAGCAAAAAGCAATAAGATTGAAGCTGAGAAAATCGAGGAATGTAATAAATCAGTAAAAAAAATTATATCGAAACGGGACAAATTAATAATTTTGCATATAAAGGTTTATTTAATTTACATTACATAATGTACGTAGGTATAATGTATATTGAAAACGCATAGAAACATCAAGCGAACTTGCGTTATTTTTGTTAAATGCTGTTTAATCTTTGGCGTCATTTTTCGCATTCATTGTAAATATGTACTCGAAAATCATATTAGATATCTACATTATAAATCTTCCTCAACATGAAATTTAGAACAAAGCAAGTTAAACAATGTACATTATTTCTTTAAAAAAACAGTC
This sequence comes from Philhelius pedissequus, assembly GCA_910595825.1. NCBI lineage: Eukaryota > Metazoa > Arthropoda > Insecta > Diptera > Syrphidae > Philhelius > Philhelius pedissequus. The sequence continues at coordinate 161,705,742 of OU343161.1, forward strand.
ACTAACAATAAAAGCATTAGTGAATGTTCTTATTATCCCTTACGGAACTTTTCTTAGATATGCTATTGTTCGCATTGAAATTGTATGCTTATCTCTACAACTCCAAAATTTTGCTTGGGAAAAAATATGCAGAGATAAAATTTGCGTTTGCTCGAACTGAGTACTAGGCTTAAGGAAACAATGGCGAATAGCTCGACAACTGATGGATCGGTTTTGGAAAAGATGGGTAGCAGAGTACCTGCCAACTCTAACAAGCCGGGCCAAATGGTGGCAGGGTCAAGGCCAATAACGAAAGGAGACTTACTATTTGTGTTTGACGAAAACGTACCACGCAGGCAGTGGTGTCGAGGTCGGATTGAAAATGTGTATACTGGAGTCGATGGAGAAGTTCGAAGTGCTGACGTCCGTACATGTAAAGGACTGGTGAGGCGACCCGCAACAAAGCTAGCCGTTCTGGAACTGAATATGAGTGAATCGGGACCGATCCACGGGAGCGGGGATGTTGCAGAACGACAAGTCTAAACTCATATTATTGGGAACGCAGCCTTACTTTTTTCCTTCTTCCATATTCTGGCATTTATTCGTTTCTTTGCGCTCATCCGCTTTACGAGTTCATTTAAGTTGATGCATTTCCTCATTTGTTGTTCGCCAGCCAAAGATGAAAGAAGGGAGTAAAACTGCGCTAAGATTATAAAATAATATTGAATTAAATGTACAAATTGAATCTTTATATTTAGAAATAAACGACGTACACGAAGTATTTAACATTCATTGTTAGATATATTCGTTATCCCTTCCAGTAGCCGCGACATAGGTTTTAATTATTATTCTTGCTATATGAATCATATTAATAAGCATAGGTAAGGGGCGCTCTTCTACTTAAAGTAAAAGTTAAAGTTAGATTATTCGTGCGAAACTGCCAGATTAAAAATACTTAAATAAAAGATGTTTGAGGCTTTTTAATCAGCTGCTGTCAAATTGCCTAAAAAATTAACTAACTAAATATTGAGAGCGCCCCTACCATAGTTCTAAAATTGGAATAGCAACAAGCATTTAAAGAGCAGGTCAGTACATATCTTTTATTTAGTAATAAATAAACACTCATTAGCAGCACGAAAGTGTATGTTAACGATAGATTTCTTATAGCACCTGCAAGACATAAACTGTCAAATTCGATTGTGAAGATTATTAAAATCTCTTCTAAAGTCTTTATTTTGTTATAACAACAATTGGAAATTATCAGATCAGTACATTCTAAATATTTCAAAATATAGTTTATTGCCTAATCAGAAAATGTCAAATTTTATTGATGGATGTCGTAGATAATCAACTTGACCCTAAAGCTCGTGTCAAACCGATTTTCACGGCATTTGACGTGAATATAAAAGTGGACATGATCGTCTTTTTTCAGTGTTTCTTTCTTGCGACGTTAATAATTTTTACGAAAACACGACTATTTACCCTAATCATGAGATTCTAAAAGGGGTTTTCTGTCCGCATTTTATATAACTCATTTTTAATTAACCTCTACTCCAGCTCAATTTTTGAGCCGCATGTAAACGAAGTTTAAGAATACTTAATAGTTAAATAATGAATGCGATCATTTTTGCAAGGAAACATAATGCGAACATACTCTTTCATTGGCACAAGATCTGAATTATTGAAAAAAAACGTCAAACACAAAATAATTTTAAAATGAACACACTGATGTGGAAAGTTCAACTTTTTGTTGATTCTTACTGTTTCATATATAATTCATTTTATTTGCATCTTTTAATTCAAGGTATTCTTAAATGCCTTTACTCTGAAGAAATAAAAACAAATCAAGTGTTGATTTATTGAATTTAGTTATTAGGCACAAGGTTTGTAATACCAACTTAAAAATACAAAAAATCAGGCTGCTGCGGATAGTTCTTTTGGAAAATACTGCTTTGCTGCCGATAGATTTACCAAAAGAACACGGCTATTGTAAGCATTTAACACATCAAAAGAAGTTTATTTTTTTATCAGTGTTTTTTTTTTTCAGAAATTGTATTGAGTCACCTGAAAGGTTACAATTATTAACCTTAAGATATTTGGCGACTGGTGGATATTTCGTCGACTTTATTCAAAACAAAAATTTAAAAATGCCAATATTTCGTTTAGCGCATATATACGCAATACTTAATGCTGGCGACTGAAAGTGCAAAACCTGCGCAGAATTAACAAAATGAATTGCTAAAACCGACATCAGATCAAATTTAAAAGAATCAATTGATGATAAGGTTTACTTTCGCATTAAGATTTTATTAAGGCAACATTTTAAAAGAAGTAGGTACCATATGGGCTTTACCTAGTGATTTCATAATTAAACATTCATGCCATTTTTCATCATATATAATTCATTTGCGAATTAACGAGTTACATTAACAGAGTGAATTAATGGATGAGCATTCATGTCATTGTTCACCTGCTGAATAAGCAACTCTAAGTTATCTAGTGATTTCACTGCTTAAGGTGCATTCTATTTTTCATCACATATAATTTGCTTATGAGTAAAATAGTTACCCCTACTTCACTGGTAAGTATTCACTTCGAAAATCACTTGGTGAATGCCAATGACAGCCCCATGTTAAATCCATCGATGTTTTCATACCAAATTCATTGGGTGTAGCTTCCACTCATTGATGAAAAATTGGTGATTCATGCATGAATTTTTTGAAATTTCTTACTGGGTACATAAATAATTTTTTCAAACACTTTACACAAGAAAAATAAAATACTGATAGGCCCGAAATCAGAAGGATTATTTTTTAGGGACTGGTGTTATACTAGCGTTTTTCCCAGCATCAGAAAATTGAACACTATAAATACAAAAATTGATTATTATGATAGGGAGCATATACTTCAAGAACTTTGGTTAAATATCGTTAGGATCAATAGAATTTGATTTAACCGACTTGATAGAACAAACTAACTCGTAAGGACTAAAGCATACAAATGAGAGGGTATTTCCAGCACCAGAAACATTATATATATAAATTATGAGGGATACATGAACCAGAAGAAGGTGGGATCAAGACATATATTTTTATATATGTTTATTTAGTTTGATCAACTATTTGACAAATTCTAAGTATGTATAACAATTTAATTTTGTGTTTAAAGAAAAAATTGAAGGTTAAAAAATACAACCGAAAAAAGAACAAAAATCAAATTTAAAAGCTTAACAAAATTTATAATTTGGCGCTTGAAGCTTTGAAAGTTGGTTTCGGATTTTAAAGCATTTGGTTGTGAGTTAAAAAGTCGGAGTCCTTTCCAGAACAAAGTGTTTTGACCTACAGTTGTTCTTGTGGGTTGGGCACGGTTGCCAGAAAACGGATTCTAGCATCACGTTTCACCGCACACGTTTTCTCGCAAAACGTTTTCTCGCAGCACAGTTACCTATGTAATCATATCTTTTCGCACATTTGCCCGGGGTAATGTTTGCTTTTTTCGTACAATTGGATTAGGTACGCAATTGCGAATGATTTTTCCTCTAAGAGTTGGTTGGCGGAGTGGTTTATTGGAAGTGGGTAGGCATATTATCAATTTGAGCATTTTGCAAATGGTTCTTTTAAGAACAAAACAAAATTTTAAAGAGATATAAATGATTGGTAGTGATTTTGATCTATTTGTAAGTTTGTAGTTCTTTTAAGAACTAAAAAAATGATTAGGAGATAAAATTGATTTCATTGTCTATATTGGTCTTGGCACAAATCCTAAGAATTACCTTCGGTGTATTTTTGTCATACAGCTCAAAGAGAATTTTTAGCGACGCATTATATGTATATAAAGTTTACGGGGTATAAAAAGCTCGGCTGCAACCTCCATGCTTGGTCCAATTATATGATTTGGGGTGGAGTACAGTTTTGGCGAATGCAAAGTTTTTTTTTAATTTAAATTTTTGTTGCATTTAAAGAAACATTGCATTAAGCTTCACTAGTATTTTCATATACAATATACACTACTGTATGAGAATTAACAAAACGAACAAAAAAATTCCCCGCGTTGAATACACACAATATGCACTAATCTAATCTAATCATCTAAACCAGTGTTTTTCAAAGCGTGGGTCGCGACCGACCCCCTGGGGGTCGCAAAGAATTATTTGGAGGATCGCGGTCGCAAACCGGTAAGATTAATAAGAAAAAACATAAGCTGTAACTTCTTGTACTAAAAAAAAGTAAAATAAAAAACATCATTTTTTTGAGACGAGTGTGTCTGTTTATTTTTTAACAAATGTTTAAATTTTGGTTTTGTCTTCGAGACATTAACATATAAATCATTTTTCAAATCGTGCCTATTTCTCTTCCTAGTTTTTATATCTAGCACTGAAGAGAACGTAAGTTCTCATAGGTATGAAGTGGAGTGGCTAATAAAACTAACAATTTTAAAGCCTCTTTTGCCAGCTCTGGATATTCACCACTTCTCTTTATCCAGAAATTATCAATGGTTTTTAAATTGAATTCCATTCTAGCATACTATCTGCAGCTAAATCTATAACTATAAGATTTTCTATCATCTTCGCAAATGTTAGATCAGCGAGTTAAACCGGCATATTTAAAAAAGGATTAAGTATCCATCCTTTTCATTTCCACCTTCAGAATAAAGTTCTGGAAAGTAACTTAATATTTTCTCCTCCAAATTATGCAAACTCTGTATCAGGAGAGGAATGTGAGACCTTACTGATATCGACCCATCTGCTGAAATTTTTTCGAGAATCTTTTGAACACAGGGAAAAGAATCATATATTTTTTTTGCAAAGACTCTGAGCACACACTAAGTTTTCCGAGGAATCCGTTGATTTTGTCTTTTCCAGATAATATGTTTTATTCTCTCCCTTGGAGGTTATTATTCAAGATGTGTAAGTGATCACAAAGACAAAGATTAGCGAGAAATGGTATTTTTTATAGCCAAGTACGATCAGGAAAATTATTTGAATTTCCAGATTTTGAATCTTTTAAGAACATCAATAATTCATATTTTAATTCCAGAACTCGATACATAATTAGACTGAAATGTAAATGTAATGTATTGTATTTATTTATTTTTGTGAAATAAAGGCCTGATGATGAGCGTAACCATGCTCGAAACGTCGCAAAATTAAAACAGTATAACAACTTATTTTGACCTATAACCCACTTAAAGTCTTCTTAACATGTTTATTACACTTTTAATTGAAATGTTCTTACGGATTCTTATAAATAAATTAATCTTTTTAGACATTTTTTTCACTATATAAAGGTTTATCCATTTTGCGGTTTCAAAAGTATAGGGCTGGAATTCGACATCTGTCAAACTAAGTTGTTAAACCAATTTTTTTTTCAGTTGAAAGTCTGACATTTACGAAAATGGATCGCTTAACTATCGCACAACGCATAAAAATTGTTAAAACCTACTACAAAAATGGTGATTCTGCCACAGCCACATATCGTGTTTTAAGAGATTATGGTTTACATAATCGTCCAACTACGCAAGCATTGGCAAAATTGTGAAGAAATTTGAAGACACTGGATTGGTTACAGATAATGTAAGGCTTGTGCATCATCGTTTCGCACGTACCACTGAAAATATCGCTGCTGTAAGTGGAAGTGTTGCCGAAAACCCGAATGTGTCGATTCCTCGTCGTTCCCAGGAATTAGGACTGTCTTACGGTACATTATAGCGTATTTTGCATTTGGATCTACACCTACATCCATATAAAGTCCAGCTCACACAACAACTGAAGTAGATACGTCGAATGTGTGCTTGAACAAGAGGCGGTGGACGGCGATTTTTCGAACAAAATTTTCTTCAGCGACGAAGCACATTTCTCACTCGGTGGGTATGTTAGTAAACAAAATTGTCGTATTTGGCGGGTTCTGAGAGTCCTCAAGTAATTGAAGAGAGGCCATTACATCCACAAAAAGTCACTGTTTGGGGCGCTCTTTGGTTCGGAGGTGTGATTGGACCTTACTTCTTCGAAAACGACGATGGAACGACTGTCACCGTCCATTCGAAGCGTTATGGTCACATGATAACCGACTTTTTTTGCCTGCTATTGAAGAATACGACTTGGAGAATATGTGGTTTCAACATGTGCCACATGCCACACAACTCGAGCGAATATGGCTTTATTGCGAGACAATTCCTGGCCGCGTAATTTCTCGTCGTGGCGATATCAACTGGCCACCAAGATCATGTCCACTGGTCTGAAATTACTTCAAGACGTTCATTATCAACTTTAACATTTATTACATTCCCGGTTATCGAGGAGTTGCTTATTATCATAATTTTTGTCTTTGAAACCTTAAGTTTAAGTTTGTTTGCTTTCAGCCATAAACTAAAGCTATCCATATATTGCTGCATTTTTGATATACCTTCCTATAAATTGTCACAGCTAATATAAAAAAGTCCATCATCGGCAAAGAATGCAAAATCACAATTACGTAATAGTACTACCGATGTCACTGATGCAGATGTTAAAGAGAAGCGTACCCAAGACAGAACCATATTGTTCAATGCAAACTTCCTCTGACAATGTATTGTTAACCTTTGTTTTTTGCGTTCGCCCGGTTAGATACGAAACCATCCAGGAAAGCGATTTGCCTCGTACTCCATATTTTTCCAGTTTTTCAAGTAGAATTCCACTATCAACTATCTCAAAAGCCCGTTTTAAATCAAAGAAAACAGATTATTTTGGTTTTAGCGTCGGGCTGTTATTTCCAATTAGCTATAACCATATTAAGTGTACCTTCACATGAGTGCTGTTTTCTAAAACCAGACCGGTTTTCAATTATAAGCTTATGGGAGTCGAAAAATGATTCCAGTTGGAAATGAGCATTTTTTTCAAGTACCTTCTCGTGAAGAGGGAGGGCATTAATTGGTCTATAATATTCACACTTAGTTGAGTTTTTTACTTTTGGAATTAGGGCTATTTGAGCCATTTTCCAGGCATTGGGAAACACGCCATCTCTAAATGATTGGTTCACGATTTCTATTAACAGAGGTAATTACGCTCATATTTAATATAAAACACTTTTTTAATATCCGAATATTATATTTCACGAAAACTAAAAGCTATAACATTCATTTCAACTTGTATTAAAAAGGGGAAAATTAAATCGAGGTACTTATTTCGGATAAGCTATCTACAATTTTTTTTAAATTTGTGTGCCAGCAATGCATCGTCACTATAACTTATATTTTCGAAAACTACATTTTTTATTTGCGATTGCTTTTGCTTCAGGACCAACTGTTTTATAGCTCTGCACATTGACTTTTGATAAGCAATTAACGAAATCGCTCTTTTGATATTTGAGCCACTGATAGTTTTCGTTCTTGATTCCTTTTTTGAGTTTGAAATTGGATCAGCTTTGATACGTTTTGAATTTGTTATAGCGAGATCGATTAGTTTTTGAGGTAGTGGTTAATCTGGTTGGCTTTGTATTTATTTGCTTACAGCCGTTATTAATTAAAATTCTTTCAATAGACCTTTTAAATGTTTTATTTTGCATCCAGTCAATGTTAAAATCACTTATTATAAAAATGTTGTCTATATACTCAGATAATTCATCCACTCTTTAAATTTTTCACAAACTTTTCTTTTTAATATCTCGATGAATTATAAACAGCCAGTATGATAAAGAAGAAGTATCACTATAAACTTTAAGTTTCAGCCACCCTACATCCTTGTTCACAGAATATTTTTAATAGTTTCTGCTTGCCAAATTTCTTTTAAATAAATAATAACACACCCAGTATGTCTTGATTCACTATTACATCTGTTTATATTATAATTGTTTAAATAAAGCTCATTATCTTCTATTTCATCAGTAACAACTTTTCGGACAGAAAATTAGTCTGAGTTTACTTGCTTACTGATGCCATTCAATAATAAAATAGTAAGGTGTCATTTCCATTTTCAATGTTCTTTAAAACGCATTTTTACAGGGTGCGGTTGGTTATACTTGTGCAAGGGACTGTATGCATATCTGCCCTCATTTATGAATATCCACAAAAAGAACAAAAAAAAAATCCAAATATCTGAAAATAATGCTTCCAACAATAACATATCTTATGGTGTCATATCGTATGGTCATATCGTATATCATATCGTTGGTCGGTTTGAGAGCACCACAGAAATTTGTTAACCCCTAACGCCGCAAAAGAAGTTTTACTTCAAAAATGCTTAATCCACGAGTTTTCTGAGGGCCAGTTGTGCAAACGTGGTTTAAATTTTATCTCACGATTTCGGCGGATTAACTGGAGTTCAACGATAATTCAAGTTAAAGTATATAATACAGGGTATCCGCCGGGAAGGTATACTACTTTGTTTGTTTATAATAAATTATGACTAAATGAAAGAGAATGGATCTTATATTGATAAATGTTTTATGTAATGTCGGCGATTATGTATGGAATACAATATCAGGTAAGTGTCCGCCTCTGTTAGTCTCACAATTGCGAGCCCTTTTGAACACATTTTTCATTACATTCTCACGCATTTCACACGGTATTTCACTAACTTCATCACGAATATTTTGTTTGAGTTGCTCAAGCATTTCTGGTTTGTTTGCATAAGCCTTGCTTTGCAGATATCCCCACAAAAAGAACTCCGGAGCAGTCAAATCAGACGACCGTGGAGGCCAATCAACATCACCATTTCTTGAAATAACTTATTGTGCAAAGAGGTCTCGCAGTAATTCTATTGTAATCCTGGCTGTATGCGATCTGGCATCGTCTTCTTGATATCACATGTTAATTGAATCCAAGGCATGCAGTTGTGGCGTTAAAAAGTTTTCAATCATATCACGATATCGCTAAAGATAAAGAAGTAAGGTCCAAGGATTCCTCCTGACCAAATTGCACACCAGACTGTAGCTTTTAATGGATGCAAAGGTGGCTGATGAATAATTTGAGGGTTTTCCATTGTCCCGAACCGACTATTAGGTTTATTCACATATCCATTCAAACGAAAATGTGCCTCGTCACTCATTGTTTTTTTCATGAAAATCGGGGTTGTCATGGGCGTAAATGGTCTAGTGGAAGAAGCTGTTGTGTTAACTAAATCTTAAATGGAAACAAATGCAAATCCTTGTGCAAAATTGTGACCAAAGTTGTTCTTTGAAGACCAAGCTCCTCAGCACGGCGTCGAATTGAGGTTGATGGATTGTTTTCAACACAGCAACAATAATGTTTTCAACCGATCTTGCATTACGGTGTGGTCCATGCTTGGGCCTATCACCTACAGACCCTCTTTCTTCGAAATCATTGACTACAGACTACACGATAAACAGTGCGTTTTGTTGGCACGTTGTTTCTCCCAAAAATTTCACGTAACTTTCTCATCGTTACAGTAATCGATAATTGATTAAAATGATTTAACGATTAAAACACGTTGGTTTATCGAATATGTTTCCATAATAAATTTGCCACGTGTATACTTCACGACTGCCGAATATGAACTGTCAAGACTAATGTTTACCAAAATGGCGGCAAAACAAAGTAGTATAATTTACCGACGGACACCCTGCAGAAGTGTCATACATGCTTAACCCATCGTTGAACCGCAAGTAATCTGACGAAATCAGCATTTAAATTCACTAAACCACGGATCAAATATTTAAACCATGTTTGTAACTGGCCCTGCCACAATAATTTAGTAGTTATATATACATACATATGTTAGGAAATATCTTCCACGTTTTATTTTAAAAGTGTTCATTTATAAATGCGTTTCTGTTCCTCGTTTAAATTCGAACTCGTCAGTTAAGTCGGTGTTTGGATTTCTTCATAGAAATTAGGAAAATTCCACTCTTTGTCCACATTGTGAAGCACAGTCACATCAACTACAACATTTTTAGCTGTACCTAAGTCCACACGAATCCTATCCAGCACTGTCCTAAATTTTAATTTTAACTGTCCATTCAGGCATTATTTCGGCTTCTTGTAGAAGTGTGGCTGTTATTGTAGCTTTGTTCTTTTCTAGTGATTGGATTTCTTAAAGGCGTAATTAAAATGTTTGAACATGGATATCCTGCATCACCAAGCAAAACACCTTGATGTACTCGTACATTTACACTTTCTTCTAGTTTGTTCTTAAGACGACAATTATTCCATATATTTGAATCGTGAAGAGAACCACGAGATCGTGCCGCTATATATACAGGGTGGCCCACGAATCGTGCTACAATAAGAAATTTAAATAACTTTTCTTTTAATCGATGTACAGGGTGGCGCACGAATCGTGCTACAAAAATAAAACGTAAGAACTTTTTTTCAGTGCGAGTAATCGGCTTATTTTTTTTATTTTATAGTCTACTATTTAGATTTATCAAAATGAATGCTTGGGATACTGAAAAAAGGATTTGGATAGTGCAGCGATACCATTGTTTGCAGTCCGTCAATTCTGTCCAAGGGGAATTTAGGCTGGAGTTTGGCGGTACTGTCCCGATTAGATGGACCATTATGAGGCTAGTGAACATGTTTGCCGAATCTGGAAGCATCGAACGAAGACCGTATCATCGAGATGCCAATGTTCGGGTTCAGGATACAGTCGTGGCTGTTGCGTCAGCAATACAGGCAAATGTTTCGACTCAACACTTATCGGGCCAAATTTGAGTTAGCAGTCGGTCATTATGACGGATGCTTCATGATGACTTAAACTTGTTTCCGTACAAAGTCTAAATAACAAGCAACTTAAACCCTCAGGATTTGGCTGTTCGCCTGGAATTTTGCCGAAAAATGATTGCACGTTAATTTTTAATCCAATATAATCTGTAGCTTTTAGTAATGCAATATATTCTGGAACAAGTGGGCTTCTTTTTCTACAAAGCTTTGTACTACGGCTCGAAAGATATGTATCCGAGGAACGTAAAACCATGTTTATCACATCTCGATTCGAGTTTTGTCGTGAAGAATTGCGACTAAAATGCGCTCGAAAACGTAAATTATATATTCTTTGTTTCTTGCTTCTTGGACTTCTTTGGACAACTGCGGAAATGGTAAAATGCAAGCGTCAATAATTTGCTTTAAGCGCATAAGCAACTTATGAATACTTGGAGGCATATAACACCAAGAATAATGCCGAAGGTATATATCACTGGTTTCTCTAGCATAAAGTCCAAACTTTTTAGAATCAATTTCACATTTACTTGATATTACTTCAAGTAAAACTTGAAAATAATTGACTAAGTCAATATTTAGCCCTGTTATTTCAATGATTATTTCTGGATTTTGAAAAAACTTTCTTGCAGTGTTGCCATCAGTGGTGTTTCCGGCAATGAGTCAAGGAGATGTGCTTCATTGTTAAATCTAGCAAAGATTGCAATTTTATTCGTGCAGACACACCAGTGACCGTTAATCCTTCTTCTGTTGAAGCAGTTTTTTTGGATTGATGCACTAGGTATTATGTCAGGTAAACATTTGCATTAAGCTCTTTCAGCTTCTGTCGCATAGCAATAGCACAAGTGCTTCTTCGGGTGAGATTATTTTGTTCCCGTTTTCTTGGCTTAATCTTGCCTTCTTGATTTCTGTGGCTCTTTGAGGAGAACAATTTGCAAGCTCCTTCATTAAATTAGCTGCATCTCTTTTCTCAGCTGATCTCATATTTATTTCAGCCGCAATTGCGATTTCACTTGGAATTTTTGAGCCAATCAATAAATTAATTTTACGTTTTTGCACCCTAAGTGTGCATTCTTCGAATAGTTAAGGAGTCTCCCCCTATCCGCACCTGAGCTTGTTGATGGAACACCTTTTATAAAACTTTCTGGTAGCTTTGGTACCATACTTCATTGAATTTATTAAGTTTTCCAGATTTCGCCACTTCGATCCCCCATTTTCAGTATTGAGCTCACATACGTTTAAAACACTCACGAAAAATTGTCTGTGTTGGTCAGACCGAATTCTTGCATGATATTGTTAGACATTTGTTTGTTGCGATCCTCCTTCCATGAGGTTCTCCATATACCATAAATTGCTGAACTTTCCATTTCACTACATAGGTCAATTGAAAAAAAAAATGTTGTGACCCCATACCAGAAACAAATTCTAACACAGAATATACCAACGGAGAATTTGGGCCCAATAACACGATGGATACATTTATAAAACTCCTTACCAAGTTACAGAACACAGTAAAAATCATTACTTTTAAGGTCTTCAAACATAATATTTTTAATTTTTTTATTTGTTAGTTCACAAAAAAAAAATGTTTACCCTGAGAAGTTCTTAGATATAGCCAAAAATAAATAAATTAAATTTTATTTGCACAACTAATATTTCACTTGACCACGCTGTTATCAATTTGACACAAGAAAACAAATGAGCTCTAATTTTTTTTCCACTTGAACAAATCTGATGTTTGTGATTCTGTTAAACGACCAATATAATCGTTTTCTTGTTTCTGAGTTTGTCATTCTATTGACGGAAGTTTTACCTTTCATATGATACCAATTTTGTTGCATTTGAGACATTTATTTTTCATTAAAGTTCTGCTAGATTGACAAAATTACACACTGTGCGTCGAATCGTTCGAAATTCGATTCAAGGTTCAGCAATTTTACATTACATACATTATACTACTCTGTATTCATAAATCTACGAAGTAGATACACTGAAGCACTGGCAACTATAGCATCGACTTAAACATTACACACATTAGTACAACACAACCACAATGTACACTAATGTGAAAAAAATAGTCAGCGAATCCTCACAATGTAGATATATACATACGAGGGGCGTTCAATATATTCTCGGTACCGGGGTGAAGCTGTGGTTATATATATAAATTGATATTTATCAAGTAATACTATTATTTTAGTGCATTCATGTAAAATTTCATATAAATGTGATTATTAATTCGCGTTTTATCTCTAGTTAAACAGAATCATAATGGCCAGTGAGACAATGATGGTAAAAATTGAGCATCGCGATGTAATTAAATTTCTCACTAAGCAAGGAAATAGTCAAAAAACTATTCATGAAGAGATGGTGGCTGTTTACCAGGGTTCCGTACCTTCATTATCAACTGTGCAAAAGTGGTCAAGTGAGTTCAAGAGAGGCAGAGAGAGCATTGAAGACGACCCCCGCTCCGGCGCCCCGGGTACTGCTTGTACGGCAGAAAGCATCAAAGAAGTCGAAAAACTTGTTCTTGAGGATGCCCGAATAAAAGTAAAAATGATGGCAGAGATCACCAAGCTTTCAACTGGTACCATTCACACCATTCTTTATGACCACCTTAACCTTTCAAAGGTCAGTGCAAGGTGGGTGCCATGAATGCTCACAGCGCTTCAGAAAAAAGTGAGAATCGCATGCTGTAGAGAGCTTTTGGAGATGTGTAGTGAGAACGCGGACTGTGTTATGGATTGAATTGTTACTGGGGACGAAACCTGGCTTCAACACTATGACCCTGAAAGCAAACAAGAGTCCATGCAGTGACATAAAAAAGGAACAGACCCAGCGAAGAAGTTTAAAGTCACTCCGTCTGCCGGGAAGGTCATGGCCAACGTTTTTTGGGACTCAAAGGGAATCTTCCATCAACGCTACATCCTACGCTTCCACTTTGCATAATTTGCGGGAGGAAATTAAAAGGTAAAGACGGGGTAAACTCTCAGCGGGTGTGTTGCTTCTTCATGACAACGCTCCTGTTCACACGGCGCGAGTTTCCAAGGCTGCTGCGCGAGATTGTGGTTTCGAAGAAATCCAACGCCCACCCTATAGTCCAGACCTAGACCCTAGTGATTATTTCCTGTTTATGGATTTGAAAAAATGTCTTCGTGGAAAAAGATTTTCGGATGATGAAGAACTCAAGTCGGCAATAAATGGTTATTTTGCAGAGAAAGAGGAAATTTATTTTTTTGAGGGTTTTAAAAAGCTTATCTCAAGATGTAATTTGTTACATGCATTGATATTAGGGGAGATTATATTCAAAAATAAAAACAATTTAAATTGAATTCGCATTTTCCTTCATATCGATACCGAGAATATATTGAACGCCCCTCGTAAGTATATGCACTCATCTATGAATATCCACAAAACGAACAAATAAAATTCCAAATATCTGTCGTTGCCATTGCATCCATAGATTTTGTTTACCCCAAACGCCGCAAAAGAAGTTTACTTCAAAAATTACATAAAGTTATTACAGGTACCTTATATATAGAACTGTTTTTGATTTTCGACTTCCTAATAACGGTTTAACGAAATTTCGATGTAAATTTTTTTATAGGTACTTAATTTTTTTTTAATTTAATAAATTAACTAGGTACTTACATACATATGGCAATTACCATATCAATTTGTCTTGGAATAAAATTAAAGAAATTTGGTATATAAAACTTGAGTAAATCTTGTGCTTACGATATGATCGAACATAAGAGCAAGTACGTGTGACTCAGTCGTGCATTTGTTTAATGGTCCTAAAACTATTTTTATGTAATTCAAAATTCATACATTCTTATCAGTAACTTGCCTGAGATAACAGATATAAAACAACAATTATGAGATAGTAGTTATCACTAAATCACAGTCTGACATAGCAGATGTCACTAACACACAATCTGAGATAGCAGATGCCACTAAACCACAAAATGTGAAGCTTTACTATATTCTGAGGATTGGTCCTTTTAATACTCCGATAGAACTCAATTTCTGGTGTTCGTCTACGCTCCCTTATGAATATTTCCGTTGAAACTTCATATAAATTGAGTGAGAAACTTATCGAATTCATATTCTCTCTCTTTATATAAGCACCGTTGTACATAGATTAGAATTAGGCTTAGATGTAAGATGACATTAGTTTTTAGTCAGTTTTAATTTGGAGATAATAAAGAATGGACTCAAATAACTCGGTGTTTGATTAGTGTTATATAAATGGCCACGAGGAAAAAAAAGTGCAATGCCTTTGCACCTACCTAACACAAATTATCGGACTTACATTCTATGGCACATAGATTGATCAAAAAAATAATAATCAAGAATACATCTACATATTAAACTCAGTATATTTAATAGTTATGGATTTAAATTTTAAAAAAAATCTGAGACAACAACCATCTAGTCTCCGAATATCGCGCCACACATCTTTCCTATCATTCTTTCTCTTCCTTAACCTCACCCTCACGCCCGCGCTGTGTTGAAACATTTAAAGGGTATTCATAATCCCTCGCGCGCGTGTAGATTATAAAAAAAAAAAAAAAAAAAAAAAAACAACTTTCAACTTTCTTCACACAGAAGAAAACAACAAAATCAGCTGATCTGAATCGAATGTCAATGACATTGGGTACATTCAGATCTCGGTAAGATAGCCTATCTATGATATGTTAGGATCCACTGAAGATACTGAACAACCAACATCGAATAGGTTAAATTTGTATGGGTTTGTGCATATGTTTTTGACATTTCTCATGCGATAAAAAAGTATACCAAAGTTTTTCGGATAGCTTAAGATTTTTTTTTCGACAGCAGTTGTTTTGTCATCAGCTGTATTCTTACATGGGAATACAACAACACCAACCTATCCGGATAGCTGTATTTCGGTTATTGAATGAGGCCATTCGCGCCAGATATAACAAATAGACTTAAAACAGTGTTTCACCGCAACAAAATGATGTTGATGTTCTCTAATACATTTTAATTAAAAAACAAATGTGAAAGACAAAAAATACAATTTAGACAAATCCGGAGTTTATGAAATAAAGTGCAAATATTATGGTCAAACAAAAAGATCAATTTTAATAAGGTTTAAAGACCATCAAAATTATATCACAAACAACGATCCGAAAAAATAAGCAATTGCAGCACATGCATTACAGGAACAACATTTGCCAATTACTTTGAATGATATTCGCATACTCGTCAAACGATAGCGTTTGGACGATAGCTAAATAGGTATCGTCTTGCATTGATTTTGAAGTTTGTAGGTGACTGTAGTTGAATAATTGAGGAGCCACTGTAGTTTGACATCTTGTTTTTGTCTATCTGTTGCATTTTCAAATTAAAGGTAAAATGTTTCGGCGCAGCAATTTTCTTGTTAGAAAGTGGAAATGAAAACGCAAGTTGGGAAGACAAATCAAATCCCTTATCTCTTCCTAACCATAAGTATGATGTTTTTTTTTATCGTAAAAATGTATAATTGTAATAAGTTATCTATCCTAGTTTTGTTCAACGCTTTCGACTATCAAAGGAAGCATTCGTGATGGTACCTGACACAATAATTTTATCAAGCGGGTGTCATTCAACCTACATATATACCTCCAATAATAAGACTTGACTTGGTAGTCCATTTGACAACTCAACTAAAGTTTGAGAGTTTTTGAAATGTACCAAATGCACTCAAATTATAAACGATTGACGAGACGATGGTGGTTGAGTTACGTGAAGCAAATTAAAGACGATCTCGTCGATCATCGTTTTCAAAATTACGGAATGACCCTCCAGATTTATTTAATTGTTTTTAATTTGTTTTCTCCCTTACTCTTAAACTTTTTTTTAAAATATAAAATCATTTACAAGATAGCCACTCTATTTAGTTTCATGTAATTTGTATAATCATTGGCCCATATTCATAGATGTTTGATAAGTTGTTATTAGGTTGTTGCTAAACTAGACCCGAGATTATGTAATTCATAAACAATTTAAATCCATTTCTAAAATAAAAATTCGAGTCTAACATTAGTCACAACAGGAGTTTTCTTTAAGTTGTTTTTAACTCTTCCGAACATGAAAAATACTTGAAAAAAAGTAAAAAAAAAAATTGTGACACAAAAGTGATTTGAATTGAATATTGTATTACATCCAAAAACATTTGCTTTACATACTTCATCAAAATAAAGAAAAATGTCAATAATTGATGAAAACATTGAAGAAGATGTTGATATCTTGGTTGATTTGGAAATGGTACCGCCAACAAGAAGACGAAAGCGCTATAGGACAAGAATCGACCCCTTTGAACTGACTAACGACGAATTTTATGAAAGGTATCGATTCGACAAAGACACGGCAACATTTATAATTGATTTGCTAAACCAACCAACTAAAAGAGGTTTGCCAAGATCTGGAAGCATTCAAGTGTTAACAGCATTAAGATTTTTTGGCCGAAATGTTCATCAAAGTGATATTAGTAATGTTAAGTTTAATATAATTTTTTAGTATGATTTTTTTTGGATAACTCATTTTACCTTCAATAAAGGCGACCTTCATGGAATGTCACAACGAACTGTTAGTCGAATCATTGCGAAAATATCTAAAAAAAACTGGCTTTGCAGCTTCCCAATTTTATCTTTTTTCCATCTACAAGTACCGAAATATAACAGGCCAAATCCGAATTTTTCCATACAGCTAGATTTCCGGAAGTTATTGGGACAATTAGTTGCACCCATATTCGCATTAAATGTCCTGCAAAAACCGTCGGAGATGTGGTGGCTGGCCACTTTCTAAATCGGAAAGGTTATTATTCCTTAAACGTGCAAGTATGTATGGATGCAATTGAATCATTTGGAAATAATGCAGCCAAGTGGCAAATAAATTTAGATTGTCTTTGAAGCAAACTGTAAAATAACGGATATCGTTGCACGATCTCGGGGCTCACGGCATGATGAACGTATTTGGAGTAACAGTAGACTTAAGGTCGTTCTTGAATCGACACGAAATAACCACAACGGAATTTTGCTTGGAGACGCCGGTTACCCTTTATCTTCCATTTTGTTCACTCCTGTAAGGAACCCACAAAGTCGACAGGAGGAAAAATTCAATACTTGCCACATCGCTACAAGAAGTAATGTAGAATGCCTAAATGGGCAGATTAAATCAAACTTCCGATCTATTTTTGAAAGGCTGAGAGTTGACTTGTATACGGCAAAGAACGCTGTTGTGGTAGTTGCAGTTGTACATAATATAGCGAAAGAAAGAAGTCTCTCATGTAAGAATAAACTTGTTATTCTTAACATATATCAACTAAAGTAAAGAATTTCTTGCAGTTTTTGATAACAATAATGAAGTATTTAATGAAATAGAATTTCCAATACAAGACGAAAATGCTGATGTAAGGCCGATCACAGCAAGAATTTTATAAATAGACATTTTAATTAAAATTATATTTTATAGAAACAAAAACGAATTGTTAAATATTTTATGAAAACTTCATATATCAATAGCACTATTTCCATTTTCAGTCTTTTGAATTCAGAAACAACAAAACAAAAAAATGTTATATAAAAGACAAAAAGAAATATTTGGGTTTATAAGGCAAAACAAACTAACGAAAAACACTGATGTAAACAACACAAAATATTAGGCAGAAGTACTAGCCTTATCACTTTTTTAATTTGTTCCGTCTCCAAAACAGTCGTTTTAATCTCCATTTCGACTTCAAACATATTTTCATGCGAAATTCGATTTCGCAATAGTTCCATCCTGAGTTTGTGGCATTCATTATTTTGACGCTCTTTCTTTTGAAATTTGCTTACGACGCTGGTGAAGTACATCAACAACTGGCTTCATAGTTGCTTTCGGTAGCCGTTTCAGCTTTTGAATAGGAGTTTCTATCGGAGCTGGGGTTTCTTCCTGCTCTTCTGTTTCGTTATAACTCAAGCAATGCTGCATTTGGATTACTGTATCAGCCTCTGGCGGATGAAATAAAGTCCTCCATTATCATGTCTTTTATTATTAAGTCTTTTTCGGTAGGCTCTTTAATGTTGATTATATTGCCCGTGGCTCTTTGGGACACTTTTATTTGACTTACATTCCTGCGAGCAGTATTTTTCATGCGATGCCACTGGTCTTTTAGCTTCTGAAGTGACCTCGTATATCCAGCTGCATTCATATTATGTTGAATGTCTGTCCATGCTGCGTTTTTGGTCGAAATCATCTTGACATCGTTTCTCCTGTCGTCCACGATTTTAAATTTAAATTCAATTTATGCCTGGTGCAAAACTAATAAAATGGACTTAAACTTAGCAAAATGTAAAGTTATGACATTCACTCGCAAGCTGTCTCATTTAATAATTAGTTCCCATATTGCTGAGCATTCGTTGGAACGTGTTACTTATTTTTGTGATCTGGGTGTTATTATGGATGCTAAGTTAACATTCTGTTACTGTGATTATTTATTAAATAATGCAAACCGTAAGCTTGGTGTCATACGATGGTGGGCAACTGATTTTAATGACCCGCATGTACTAAAAACTCTTTATTGTGCTTTAGTAAGAAGTGGATTGGAATATTGCAGATGTGTTTGGAGTCCACGTTATACTTCGTATATAAATAAAATTGAGTCTATACAGAAAAAGTTCCTACTGTTTGCACTTCGTAATCTCCATTGGAATGAAGATATAAACCTGCCTCATTATACTCATAGTTTAAAACTTTTAAACATTGAAACTTTATGTAAAAGAAGGGCTATATTAATGTCATGTTTGTGTTTAATTTTTTAACTAGTAATGTAAATGCAAGTGAATTATTAGGTAAAATAAACACAAATGTCCCAAATAGATTTTTTCGAAACTATGAACTTATAAATTTATAGAACTATATATGGTCAACATGAGCCTCTATTTGCTGCATGTGTAGATTACAATAAATATTGTGAATACTTAATTTAATATAAATTCGAATACTCTAAAAACATTTTTAAAACGATTAATTGAATAAACTTTCTGTGTAAATAGGCTAAGAATACAAAATGTGTATATGTAGATAAATAAATAAATAAAGAGAATATAGAAAAATTATATAATACTACAAAATTATTAAATGAATATTAAAAATCTTAACAAAAAATAAAAGAATATAAAATAAATTTTGCATAATTAAACTTAATACCTCTGGTTTGATTTAACCAACTGAATGTTATATAATAGGACGCGGGAAGTCAGTGATTGGCGTCAACATGGCGACGTACAGTGATACAACGAATACTACACGTCAATTGTGCTTATTTTACCTCCAAGTGGTAACCATCGGATACTGGTCTCGTTCATCCGAACTTGACTTGCTAAACTAATAAGCGCGAGTGTTGAACAAAAGACAAAAATAGCAACACTATAATCTTCTGTCGGAAATGACTGGCTGTAAAACTGGGCTGAAGTCTTGGACAAGCCTATCAGAAGGATGGTGTGCGGCGGATGAATTCACCACAGGGAATCAACGGTGCCATCAACAGCACTGAGGATAGAAACCGAGAGGAGTGTTCCCACTACGGCACTTCTCCCTCTACAAGACGACAGCGGAAGAATTCCCCAGATGGAATCAACGGTGGCGTTTACAATTCCAGTGAGGCTGAACTACTTAGTGAATACCTTACACGAGCTCCTACGACATATTCGGAGCTCAGGCCTATAAGTAGCGTTAATCCGGCTTCCCTCCCTTGGAGTTATATTGTAAGGGTCTGGTCCTCCAGGTTGGGGGTCGTGGCGTCGTGGTGACTTCCAGGCCACGTAAAGCAACTTTTAGTTTCGAAGCAACAACAAGCCTCGGATACGGACGGATTTACTGTTGACGAACCCTGCAAACGAAATAAGGACAACAAACTTCGGATTTGCACGTGGAATGTTCTGTCTCTCTATAGACCAGCCAAACATTTAGCGGAGGCCCTAGGCTGCTACAAAGCAGACATCACCGCCATCCAAGAAGTGCGATGGGATGGGCCGGGCAAACGAAAATTGAAAGACTGCGATATCTTCTATGGTGACTGTTATCGACCACAAGGGCACGCCTTTTTGGATGTGGATTCGTCGTTAGAGGGAGTCTTAGACAAGAAGTCTTGAGTTTCAACTGTGTGAACGAGCGCCTCACGACAATTCGCATCAAGGCTAAATTCGCCAACATCAGCCTCATATGCGCGCATGCCCCACAGAGGAGAAGGATGACGACACCAAGGACGAGTTCTACGAGATTCTGGGCAAGACGTATGTCCTAGCTATGAAATTAAAATTGTCTTAGGTGATTTTAATGCCAAACTAGGAAGAGAAACCGTCTTTGGTGGCACAATCAGAAAATATAGCCTGCACGACACCACCTCCGATAACGGACTCAGGCTAATTGACTTTGCTGCGGGGCGAAACGTTGTGCTAGCCAGTACGCAGTTCCCGCATCTCGATATACACAAAGGGACATGGCGAATTCCTGGTCAATCAACCGCCAACCAGATTGACCACATTGCGATCGACGCAAGGCACTCCTCTAGTATCAAGGATGTGCGAACGTTCCGAGGAGCCAACGTGAACTCCGACCACTACCTCGTTGTAGCCAAGGTAATATTAAAGATATCCAGACCAAAGGCAAACAGGAAAATACTGTGAGAAAATTTGCAGGCGGCTACAGTCGCAGGAAATCACAAGGTCCTTTTCCGATCAAGTCTCTCACGCCCTCTTAAATCGTCCTTTGCCGCCAACTGCAAGTATCGAAGACCAGTGGAAGAGTTGCCAGGAAGCAATCAGAGATACCGCCTCTAACGTGCTTGGCCTCGCACGACCACCACAGCGAAACCCCTGGTTCGATGTAGAATGCCGGCAAGTACACACAGCCAAACAACAGGCATACAAAGCGGCGCTGCATAGAAGGTCTAGAGCTGCTCGCGAGCTCTACAAGCAGAAGAGGAGAGAGGAACACAAGAAGGAAAAAGAAAGAGGATGAGAAGCGCGCGATCGAGGAAATAGAGGTATGCCATTGGTTTTTAATGGATTATAAGAAGACATAGACAACGGCAGGAATCGAACCTGCAACCACGAGGTTGACAGGCGAGCACACAACTATCGCGCCACGGCCACCCCACCCACGGTCCAACTAAGCTGCTGGAGCTGATGGTCTTGCGGCGGATTTGTTCAAAGCGGCTGGCTATGAACTGGTAAGGAGTATGCACCAGCTCATCTGCAAAATATGGTCGGAGGAAAGCATGCACGATGAATGGAACCACAGCATTGTTTGCCCGATCCTCAAGAAAGGCGATCCTCTGGCCTGCACCAACTACAGAGGCATCAGTCTTCTTAATACCGCCTACAAGATCTTCTCTACCGTACTTTGTGAGCGCCTAAAGCCTTTCGTCAACAATTTGATAGGTCCTTATCAGTGTGGCTTTAGGCCAGGGAAGTCCACTATCGACCAAATATTCTCACTACGGCAGATCTGGGAAAAAACCCAGGAATTTCAAATCGATACTTACCAACTTTTAATCGATTTCAAGGCCGCGTATGACAGCATCTACAGAGACGAGCTATATAGAGCCATGTTTAGTTTTGTCATGCGACTTCTTTAACATCATTCTTGAAAGAATAGTGCAAAACTCTCACGTCAACACTAGAGGCACAATCTTTCAAAAGTCCGTCGAATTACTCGCTTACGCTGACAACATTGACATAATCGGACGAACAAAGCGTGTTCAATGGTGCTTTCGTGAATATTGCGAAGGAAGCAGATGGGTTTAACAGTGAACGGAAGCAAAACAAAATATATGCTGTCAACAAGAAAAGACACCCAGCACCGGCGTCTCGGACAGAACTATAGACAGCTATAATTTTGAAGTGGTCAGACTTTGTATACCTAGGATCCGCTATAAACACAGCGAATGATACCAGTGCTGAGATCAAACGCAGAATTACTATTGCCAATCGCTTTCTTTGGGCTAAGAAGGCAATTGAGAAGCAAAGCCCTCTCTCTAACAACTAAACTGTCCATACATAAAACGCTCATCATCCCAGTCCTGATGTATGGTGCAGAGACATGGACAATGTTAACGGTGGATGAGAACGCGTTAGGTTGTTTTGAGAGGAAAATTCTAAGGGTGATTTTTGGGCCCGTCTGCATAGATGGGGAATGGAGAAGACGATACAACAACGAACTATACGGGCTGTACAGCGATAACGACCTAGTCACAAAATTGAAAAGCCAACGACTGAGATGGCTGGGTCACCTAGAGCGAATAGACACCAATGCTCCGGCCCGGAAAGTCTTTGAATCCTGCCCCATGGGACAGCGCAGTAGAGGTGGACAGCGTAAAAGGTGGCGCACGCAAGTGGAAGAGGATATCAACCAACTTGGAGTGCGAAACTGGAGACAGATAGCTAGAAACCGAGCCGACTGGGAGAAGCTTGTTGGTTGAAGCCCTGGTCCACAGTGGACTGTAGCGCCACCTTAAGTAAGTAAGTAAGTTTTGCGTTCTTCTGGGCCCATAAGCTGATGAAATCTGTTAGTTTCCAGAAAGACCCTTAAATACAAACACGTCCGTTTGTTTGAAGAACAGAAAAATTGAATAATAATTTATTGATAACATTTGATAACAAAGTCGATAGAATACTATAAAATTATTTCGACAAAGTGTTTAAGTAGTTTTACATTCAGTTTCAACATCAAGCAACACACATTCACAAAAAAAGATTAGATCCATATATGTTCGTTACGAAGCAAAAAAGTATTGTTTTTAGGAGCGAATCTTTTTTTCTGAAACGACGATCAAATGCACAAATATTTCTGAGTAGAACAGCTGTCAAACTGTCAGCGACACAAGGCAAATTTTACACCATAGTATTTGTCTGTTAAAATAGGGTTAGGGTATAGCAAAAGTGTTGTAAAATCTTAGTCAGTGCAAGATGTTGTGGTGCAAAAAAAAGTTACACTTTTGCTCTTTTACAATGATACTAGACCAGTTGCATCGGATCATAGGCACCACTACAGAATTAAGTTTCCTCACTTTATAATAATTGTGATATTTATTACTTTTAACCATAAGTCTACCACATAAAAGTATCCGCGTATTAACATTCGTACTCCTCTAAAAAAAAAGTTTAGCCAACATTTTTAAAGCAATGAAAAGAAAACGTAAAAGAAAATCTGCAGCAATAAGTTGCCATGAGTGAAATAAGACTTTCCTGATGTGCATCATCCGTAGAGTAAATATATAGGTGTCTTTGACAGCAAAATGTGAAAATTTGTAAAAAAAATGTACGAATTATTGCATTCTGCTTTCAAAATGCATAGGAAAAAAAACCCAAAGTAGTTAAGCTTGGTGAAAATTTATAGATACCAAACAGGCATAATGCAACTGTAAATGTAATGTAACTAGAAATTTTTGCCAAGTTTACCAAACCTGTTTTTTTTCTTGTGTTTTGACAGCAAATTGTTAAAATTTATTCAAATTCGTAAACTCTGTTTCCAAAAATAAAACTTTCAACAAAAGCACTATATATGTACATTCCAAAAATTAGTTTTTACTAACGTCTATTTCTTCCAATTATTTCCAATAATGAAATGGCTAAGCCATTGAAATTGCAAAACCGCAGGCAATTAGTTACCTAATATCGTCATAAAGTAAAAAAGCGTAATAGAAATAAACTGCAATTGTTTTAAATATATGTAGGTACCTACATAAATACAAATTAAGAAACAATAAAATTCTGAAAATATGTTTTTTTTATAATGGTTAATCTTTAATTTGGTTTAGTTATGCTGCATCAAAATTGCAATCAATTGGTAAGTACTTAAAAAAAAAACAACTAACCGAAAACCAATATGGCGACGCCTTGACGGCGACAACGTAAATTAATATCGAGACAAATAGTAATTCCATAATTTAATGGAAACCCTACCGATGAAATAAAAACAAACTATATGTATGTACACATTGCTTTGGTATAATTTTATACGAGCGCTAAAAATAAAATTGTATTCAAAATTTGGCAAGATTTAGATTCTTGCATGGGTCATACGAGAATTAATAATGCAATACTTTATCTTTATCCAGTGTTTTTGTCAACAAAATACTTTGCGCGAGTACCTAATGGTAGTGCATTATGAACTTCATTAAAGTGCTAAAGCTAATGATTGCAAAATTGCAAAGGGAATTATTTTAACCCAAATCTTGTTGATTGAATAGAAGTCTAAAAACAAATATCACATACTTACCACTGCGTGAAACCTTTTACTTATTTAAAATGGAAAACAAAAGAATACTTAGATTCGCACTTACCAACTCATCAAATGTTTGGTCATGTTCATTGCCCAGCCAATCGGTGCGCCGCGGTAGAACCTATGAGAAAGAAAGAGAAAAGCTTTATTCGTAGTGTTTGTTGTTGAATTTATAATAGTAGGTCATATTATAAACTTATAATGCAACAATAACAATAAATTTTATGGAACTTTAAAAAAATCTCGGTAATGGTAAATAATTCGACCTTGCCAGGAATCCGAAGACTATTTCCGCAAAACACAGCATCTCGAACGTAACTTATATTCTTATTTTTGCGTACAAACTTTAAAAGAAAAAAATCGGGAGCCTAAAAACACGTGCTAAACCATAACAATATATTCAATTGTATTTTTAGTATAGTTTTAGACTTTGAAACAAGTAGACGTCTCGTATGGCAGAAAAATAAAAAAATAAAATTCAGTCCCGGGATTGCAACTTACAAGTTCCTCAAAGATCCATAAAATCTAGCGTAAAATAAACTTTCAACTTTAACTAGGGTAATAAATAACTCACCTTTTTTTCTTCGAGTTCCTTGACGAGGACCTATAAGCAAGAAATAAAAATATTTTGTTAACTTGCACATACATTTCGCATAAATACGAAAAAAATTGATTCGATCTCTCGGGACGAGAATGACAATGGAGGCGAACTAACCTTTGCAGTTTCTTTTAGGGGTCCAGCTGCGAGAAATTTTGATATCAGAAAGTATAATTCTGCAAGGAAAATAAGACATTATTATTTAACAACCGCCACTCAATCTTTTGCTTGGATTTAAGGATAAAATTTGTAGCACAATTGCAGAAAAAATTCAAATAGGTTTTTTGCCACTTTTTTTTTTATTTTAGGTTTGATTTGCATTTTGTGTTTACCTGGAACCACAACATTTTCATTTGACAATAGCATATTATCCATTTTTCTTTAAATTAGAGCTCTAAGGTAAATATAAATGAAAGCATTTAATTTATCGGAATTTATCCGATTTTTAATAAAATATATTGAAGATTTTTGCTCTTTCACATAACACAAAAACTATTAGACGGATACCGTCAGCCATTTCTTTTCGTTCCTATCCTTTTTATTTTTACTTGTATTCGTTGTTTTTTTTTTTACATCTACCAAAATGTTTAGGGTAGGTATATATAATCTGTAGATTCGAAACTGATGTTGGTTATAAACCCACAGATGAGTACTACTGAAATGATTAATTTCGACGTCAATTTTTGGTGAAAATCATATTCTTGCAGCTGTGTGTTGTTTTTCTCTATAAATTGCATTGGCCTCATTCAAAAACAAATTATTGCTCTCTTAATAACACAAAAAAGCCATACTAAGTTCTATTTTTTACATTGTTGTATTTGTACCTTTGAAACTTTATCCATGAATAGATGTGAAATCGAAAAACGAAACAAAAACAAATTACTAAGGCTGTGGTGTCTATGGGTCTATAGGAATAGGACCAGAAACAGAAAAAATTCTTGGGTGCGTTTTTTTTAATGTATCTATTGGAAAAGGAACGGAAAAGTTACTTGGGTGCGTGTTTCAGCGTGTAGGCAAATGTCAAAAAACAGTAGAGGTTTCGGGTCCTTATGTTATTAGTTTATACTTAATAGCATAAACTAATAACTTAAAGACCAGAAACCTCTGCTTTCATTTGACATTTGCCTACATGCTGAAACACGCTCCCAAGTAACATTTCTGTTTATTATCCAATAGACACATTGATAAAAACGCACACAAAAATCTTTTCTGATCCTCTTCCTATAGACACATAGACAACACAGCCCTAGTAATTTGTTTTTGTTTTGCTTTTCGATTTCCCATCTATTCATGGATAGAGTTTCAATTCAACAAAATTAACCATGTAAAAAAATGGGTGTGGGGGGTGAAACGTACGAAGGTTTCCAATCTGTATTATGGCTTATTTGTGCTTAATAGCTTGGTGTTGTTGTATTCCCATGTAAGAAGCCATCTAAATACCAAAAAAACTGCTGCCAAAAAAAAAAAAAAAATTTCGGTTATTGAATGAGGCCATTGGCCTCGTTCGGTGCGCGGCCGATATGCTCTCCAAGATACCTTTGTAGCGGATTTATTTTCGAACGATTCAGGTAGCTTTCTCGTTATGTCAGTTGTATTGCATACACATCTGAAGTTTTGAATCAGCTGTTCCTTACATTTCCAACCGAATCTCAACGAATCCAATAATTTTTGGGTAGATTGAGATTTGTTTTCGACAACATATGTTTAGTTCATCACCCGTTTTTTCCTTAGGCGTTACAACAACACCAAGCAATCCAGATCGATTAGGTTGCGCCACCGTACGAGGCCATTAAAATGCGTTCGGTGATAGGCCGATAGGCTGTATACATGAATTATAATTGGGTCTATTCGGCGAGATCTTTTATTCTGTATTCTGTTATGAATTTTCATACAAAAGCTTAAATTTGCAAAAAATCTTTTATGAATTATAATTTTGGTATTCTGCATGCTTAAACTGCTATGAAATCTGTTAAGAAATCTGCTAATGAGCTGTCAAAACTTCGAAATTCTCAACAAATCTTTTACGAACTGCATTTTTGGTATTCAGCATGACACAATCAGTTATGAAATCTTTTATGAATCATAACTGAATAAAAGACACATTTTGGTTACTTTTATCATAAAAGATTTAAATATATGTAGTAAAAACTTTTATTTCGTGAATGAATTGTTCTTAAAAGGAGACAGATATAACAAAAAATTATTAAAATGCATAATAACATACTCAAATATGTAAATAATTTGAAAACTAAATTATTTCAATACACTAAAGCACAGAACACATTTGATGGATGAAACATAAGAAAGTAAGTCGCTTATCTTGTCGATGTGTGTTTTGTACAACTTTTTATAATGGATTTATTAAATCCAGGAACTGTTATGGACAAATTACAGAGAACAAAAATTTATATTCGAGAAACAAAATACGATCATTCCACAGGTTAATTTATTGTTATTCGTCAGTGCCAACTGCCGAGAATTTTTATTTACTACATCTGATAATTTGATAGCAGATTTTAGGTCTGTTCTTATAAATGTTTCTTTTTCGAGGTTCCATAACAGACTTTTATAACAGATCGAACTCCGGAATACCAATTATAAAATATCTTTTATGGTGGAGATCTGTTATGCATCATAACAGAAAATTCGTAGCAGAATAAAAGATGTGGCAGAATAGGCCTAAATAACAAGATTACGAAACGTTTTTAAAATATAAGAACAAAGAAGTGTCGTAATCTTGTTTTTATGAATCATGGCTATCAAAAGTTTCCTTTGCAGCGGGTATTGTATTGTATTGTATTGTATATTATTGAGACTTGAAATGAAATGTTGCATTAATAATTGATATCTTATATCTAGCTCTTTCTAGTTTCTAACTTTGAATATTCGGAGGCTGTAATGTATGGCCGTCCTCTACTGTTACTTATTTACGTTTACAATATACCAACATGGCTTGTCTTTGGGGGCGTTCTGTAGCCACAGCTTTGCTGTGCAATACGTTCGTTGTTGGTGTAATACGTGTTAAATATCTGTCAATTAACATCTGAAAACATATCATTTCCAAATCGACGCCAAGCTAGCGCAAAATTTCTGGTATACTTAGGTATCGTAGTGCAAAGCTTACTACGAAATCAGCTGTCTTTTTAATTGTTGCTTGTGAAGTTTAGCTGCGTTTAATTATCTACGGGTCTGGGTCTAGGTTATTTTTTAACACGTATTACAAAGCAACACGAGATCTAGGTTTCTATCTGGGTTTGCAATTATTAGTATTAAATTCGGCGAACAGAGGGTACATATCAGTACATAACCCAGATCGTTTTATTTCTACGGGGTGAACCATATGGGCTATTGGCGATAATAAAACACGGTTTTTAATTACGTACCTAATACATCATCTTCTTCTTGTGAATCGGGTGAAACATTTGTGGTTCTTACTTCCTGATTCATTTTCAATTTATGTTTTAGCCAACAAATATATGTTCAATTCACTTTGAGCCGAAGCGTAATCTTTTTTTTCTATTTTGACTTTTGACAGAAATGGTTACCTATTGGGTTTTATACGTTCACAAACGCACAATATATTTTTCAGCAATGTATCAGAAAGCTGTGCGACACCGAACGCCCTCTTTTACTTTTATTTGTTATGTAGTTCTTGCTCTCGGAGCTATAAAAAGGTTTCTTTTAGACTATTGTCTTATGTTTCGGTTGCTTGTTACGTTTTGTCACTTATACAATAACCTAAGATAAATATATACTATGTTTATCCTACTCTTGCTCGTAATTGAGGGTTATGTATGCGGTTGCTGTTGGCGTTTTACCACCGATTTAAAAAAAATACCTAAACTAAAATATAAATATATACATATTTACAAAATAGTTGCCTTTATTTTTTCTTTTTTTAGGTAGAGTGAAAGCTCATTTTTATATATACACAGATATTCGTTATATTTATAACATTTTCATTGAAAAATGGAGCTGGGGCTCATATTTAAAATATAGAAATATATATACATACTTTACTTTTAAAAGAGCGAGAGTGCGTACGCACTATATACTTTGAATTATACATAATGAATTATGTAGCTTTTGATAAAAATTAAAGTTGTAAGAATTAACTTCTTTTGATTTTCGTAAACAATTTAGATATGCAGAAATTCACACATGATTTGAAAGAGATTGCTGCATTTTTAGACAATACAGTATCCGTTTGTTCTTTGTTCTCACATCCAAGAACTGTATATTTCGGTCCGTTATTTAGCGGGTTGTGCAGCGTGTATTGTTTACCGCTGCTGTTGTATACGATCCCTGAGGATGCTTCAATTTCGGGACAGCATCTTCCCTTGTTGAAGATGTGTTGTTGTGGTCGATGTGCGAGACTTGGAACCGGCGATGTATGTAATTTGGTTGGCTTCTTAAGTTGCTGTTCCGATCGCTCAAGTTCGACACATCACTTGTTTGTGTTTAGTTATTTGCACAACTTATGAGGGCACGATTTGTTTTTTTTCTCTATTTTATTTATTTATAACACGATTACTTTTTATTTTATTTTTGTATTATTTACTTCTTTTTTTTTGGTTTTGTTTGATGTGTGACACACACGTCCTTTCATGGCGAAAGCCAGTAGCATACCTCCCTTTGCAGCGGGTTTGCTTTCGAACGATCCTGGTGGCTTTCTGATATGTCAGTTGTATTGCACACACGTATGCAGTCTTAAATCAGCTATTCCTCCCATTTCCAAACTAACGGGGACGATCACACAATTATTGTCAGCAATCTGCAATAAATTTCTGTTGTTGTAATGCGTGCAAAACACATCGGATGAAAAACAGTTGTTCTCATGAAAGCTATCTTGAGTTATCCCAAAAAATTTGGAATAACTAGTTATCCGAGAACAAATGTATACAACAGCTGACTGCAAAATTGGTTTGGTATGCTTTTTGTTCTGATTTTTTGACAGCTTTCAGCTAACCTATCTGATTCATCCACAGATATACTCCGAGAGCTTGGTATTCCTCGTGTCATTTCTAATAAGTGAGTGAAGGCCCGCAATCTCAACGAGTCCAATAATTTTTGGGTAGTATGAGATTTGTGTTTGACAACATATATTTAGTTCATCAGCTGTTTCTTTCTTAGGCCTTACAACGACACAAAACAATCAGGATTTCTTTGGGTGTGTCTCCGAACGAGGCCATTAGTCCCAATTTATTATGCACGAAGCCCTATATAGATCAGAGCATAGAGAAAGTAATTACATAGAGGCGCAACTCGTTCCCCCCTTGCCTTATAAACCCGCAAATTTAATTTCTTTTAAGGTGAGTAAGTGAAAAATCGCTTAAATCACTCTTGTTTTCCTATCCTTGAATACATGTGTGTGGTGGATTAAAAAATACTTTTTCTCAAAAATGACAGCTGTTCTTTCTGTTGATTTGTCAAAATCAATTTAACAGTTCTAAAAAATAAAATCCATTTCTTTTCATTTTCAGGTTTTATTTATTCTTTAAAAAAGTATTCTGTATTTTAGTTAAAAAAATGAATAGTGCGTTAGCTGTGAAAAGCTTTAGATTTGTTTCCATCAGCTCTATCATTTGTAGGTTCGGACCAACGAAGACGTTCTGGTGATCAAAAACCAAATGTGGTTTTGTATTACATTCACAACAACAAGGTAAGTTCTGAAAAACAAATCCTTTGCAATTATTCAACTCTTAGACTCAAGGAAGCCACCTAGGGTCACTGTTATTGGGGATTTTTATAAATGATTAACCCTCTTTGACGATGCGAAAATTTCATTTTCTTGCAATCTGATATTAATCATTTGCAAGAATGGCATAATTACAATGATCTCACACTGAACTCTAAGAAATGCAAAGTTATGACCTTTGCTAGAGAGAATGTTTTTATAAATGAATACTTTATAAATAACGCAAAACTTGAAAGAGTTACATTTTTTTGTGGATTTGGGAGTAATATTTGATTCGAAATAAGACTTCAGAACGCACATCGATTTTATTATAGCTAGAGCTTCTGTTCGTCTAGGAATGATTTAACGTTCGTCAAAAGGATTCAACGACCCTTATGTGACTAAAAGCCTATTTGTTGGACTGGTTCGATCGATCTTATAATATGGTTGTCAAGTTTGGTGCCCATATTACTCCTGCATTTGATATATTTTGGCATCAGGCTCACTTATCGAAAATGCGTGCATTTGGTATCGAAGAATCTCTTCTTCGTTGCATTAGAAATTACTTTCCGGACCGCTCAATACAAGTTGTATTGGACGGTTTCAAGTCTGATATTCATAAAATAAATGCTAGTGTGCCCCAGGGCTCCGTTCTGTCTCCGACTCTCTTTCCCATTTTCAACAATGATCTGTTGTCTGAAACTTCTAATCCAATATACTGTTTTGCTGACGACAGTACCCTCAGTTTTTCTTACTCGTTCTTAGATTCTCATCCATGTCCTTCGAATATGGAACTTGAACGGCAGCGTATGATTTTCTCATTAAATTCTCATCTAGACAGCATTGTCCAATGAGGAATAAAAAACCGCGTAGAATTTAATGCTTCAAAAACCCAATGCTGTCTTTTGTCGTTAAGGCGGGACCCTCTCCCAATGCCGTTGTCCATTAGTGGCGCTTGCATCGAGGAAACCGAACAACTTTCAGTTCTCGGTATGTGCATCACCGACCACCTTTTGTGGAATGAACACATCCTATCTGGCTGTAATCTATAAAGCCTTCATTCGTCCAAAGCTTGAGTACAATTATCGTATTGTCATTGTCATATTATGGGAGCCATAACGCACTTAAGTCTCCTGGACAGAATTCAAAAAAGAGCTTTAAAAATGACAGGTGATGAAACAATAACTAAAACAATTGAGCCTCTAGCGCATCGTGTCGCAATATTTTATGCCTTTCATTATTCTATTATCGATATTATTATAGACAGTGTTCTAGTGAAATAGCCAGTTGCATTCCTCCCCTTAAACTATTCAACCGTAACACTCGCGCTTCTAGGAATGCCTATCAGTTTACACTTGAGCCAAACTTTGGACGTAGTATCATGTATAGAGATTCCTTCTTTAGCCGCACAACACGAATGTGGAATGCTTTACTCGACCGAATTTTGCGATAATCAGAAATTTAAAACCAATGTACATCGGTATTTCCTGTCTAATCCTATCCCATTTTCCTAATCGCTCGCACTGTGTATAAACATTTTAAGGGTATTCATAATCCCTTGATTGCGCGCATAATTAAAAAAAACCTATCACTCTCTTATGTAACCAATTCAATAATTAGAATTCTTTCATAGATTTTAATCTTACTTCCTTGAAATTAAAAAAAAATTTACTCATAAACAATTTAATTCGTCACTAGTTAAAATCTGTAATATTATTCTTATACATCAAAATAACTTTGATCAATAATGTATCTGTTGTTATATAGTCAAAATAAATAAATAAATAAATAAACCAGCTCTATAAGAACTACACCAACCACAGCCCTTGAAACATTTCTTTCTTTAACCCCACTTGACCTATTTACGAAAGAGTTGGCGGCCAAGAGCGCTATATGTCTAAGAGAGTGGAAGAATTGAAAAATTGGCCATTACGGTCACAGCACTATAACAAGTCTTATAAATACCACAATTCAAACAGACCATATCTCACCGATCATTGACTTTAACCCTATCGTACCAATAGTGATCCCAACAAGGGAAAGCTGGAAGGAAAATCGGGTCATCAACAAACATCATGTTTCGATCTTTACAGACGGATCTAGGTCAGAAATGGGGGTAGGGTCAGGAATCTGTTCGAAAAATCCTCCTTTAGCGAAATCATATAGACTTCCAAATTATTGCTCAGTATTTCAGGCGGAGGTGCTTTCAACAAGTGAAGCGGCTAAACATCTCTCCGCATGTAAAATGGCCAACAGGAATATAGATATTATAGATATTTTCATAGACAGCCCGGCGGCAATCAATGCCATTTCCCCAATTATCACAAAGTCAAAACTAGTGATCAGCTACCGCAATAAACTAAGATTGCCAAGCGAATCGAACTTAGTCACCCTAATCTGGGTCCCAGGACATAGTGGTATGCAAGGAAATGAAATCGCAGACGAACTGGCCAAATCCGGATCATCACTTGAACCGAGCTAAATAGTTTCCGGGATATTTGTGCCACTGGCGCAAGAAAATTTAAGAATTCAGCAAACTCCTCAAAATTGCAAACGTCAGATGGGCAGGAATTGACAGCTGTCGGGTTACGAGGAATCTTTGGACAGAAATCTATAGGGAAAAAACAGATTATTAACTAGTGCTTAACAGACCTAAACTGTCTCTCATAATGGGCATCTTAACGGGTCATAACTCAATGGGAACCCACATGACCAGAATGGGCATCAGCAGATTTGACTTATGTAGAGGTTGCATGGACGAAGAGGCGGAAGATGGCTCAAATCACTTCCTTTCTGAATACCCGAGCCTAGCCACTTAAACATATCGTGAAATTTATTCAAAAGTCAGGATGGTTTAAGTAGGCCTCTCAAACTCAAACCTAAATCTTCCAATTTACACCCCTCCTTAAATTCCTCCCTTCTTACCCTGGGGACCGCAATGGATCCATTGAGATCCGAGAGAGGTGAGGCGGCTTGCCGTTTTACCACCCCTTTTAACCTAACCTAACCTAGATCACCCAAGAATTTTGTCCATTAAAGGTTATGGTGGATGCATTTCTCTTTGGACAGTCTCTAATTTTGTCCTTCACTTTCTCAAACTTTCCCTGAACAAGCTGTGCGTCTACTTTTGAAAATTGTTTTTCGACAACTTCCATGCGATCGTTAAGAACAATGCATTGGCTCTCGAATGCAACTAGCTTCGATTAGGTTTCTCTGATCTTCTAGAACGTTCTTTTGCTCATTGCGTTGTACCCCAAATCATTCGAGAAGATTTTTTTGCTCCTTTTTTTGTTCATGTTAAGAAAACGTTTAGTGGGCTATAGGTTTCGACGTTTCGAGCATGGTAACACTCATCATCAGACTTTTATTTCACAAAAATAAATAAATACAATACATAAAAACAATAAGTTAACACTATTTTCAAAGTCTCGCCAACAAAACTTACGGACTCCGCTGTCTAGCGCCTCGAGGGAAACGAGAAAGAACCGGTGCAAGCTGGTGATCGTAGGGCCACATGAACATCCACTGGCGAGTAAGAGTGTAGTAAAGTACCTCGGCAGCTTGGATCAGTACCTGTATTTCGACAGACATATAGGTGCTACTCTGGGGAGCCTTCGCCCTGACAAGACTATTGTTTTATAGCAGCCGTCTTGACAGCAGAGTGAAGGTGATTTGATACATGGCCCTCATCAGGCCGATGATTGCCTATGGATGCCCGGTGTGTTTCACCAGCTCAAATGCAAAAGATTCGGGTGTTCGAGAGGCAATGTCTTAGACGTTGCTTTGGCTTACACAGAACACCAGAATCTGAGTACACACGATATTATTCCAACCAGGTTAAATACAACTGAGCTAATATAAACAGAATAGATAATTTTTTGTTTAAGATGATTCGGGGTCACATTGCAAGAGCGATGTCTTCAACCAACAGCTTAATTCTTGGGGCTTGTTACCCCAATAATGAATGCTTTGAGAATGTGCGGCTAAGTGGCTATATCCCTCCTAATGCATTCCTCTTTGTATTTAAAACCAAATTAATATATCAATGCCTGAGAACTAAGTTTGCCTACTGAAAGCTTACGTATTTCATTAAACTAATTTTCACACATTTATTAAAAAAATCGAGTTGGATTTTCGACCAAAAACTAATAAGAGAATAGTTCAGTAGAATATTCACTCAATGTGTCGAAATCAATCAATTAAAAAACGTTTCCTTTTCTTCTAACAATCGATTGGATTTTCATAATGATGAACTAATCAAAACTATGTAAGTATGTGTGTACCAAGTTTGAAGAAAATCGCTTCAGCTTCTATCATTGGAATGCTAAGTTTGAAGAAAATCTTAATTTATATATTTTTTCATTACTTTTCCCAATTGTACTTAAATACATGCATACCAAATGTATCGTAAGTAAAAAAAAGATTTTTGTAGCTAACTTTATTCCTTGCTATGCTCACGTTTTAAATTTAGTTTTATCGCGATCACTTGAATATATATCCGAATTAAAAGTTTTTTTTGGCAGTTTTAATAACATTGTAAAAGTCAATATTATATCCCAATTAAATACAAGATATAAGACTTTCACGAATTTATTTTTTTAGATTTACTTAATAAATCAAAATATGATAATTTCGAAGTTTCCAATCCAGATGAAAAAATATCTTCTTTAATAATTTTTTCCCTGGATTTTTTAATTTTACAGCTTTAAAACATTAACTTAAAGTTTTGTATACAACTTCTTCTCTTCGAAAACTTGACGTCTTAGCACTTCATAACCATTAAAAAAAACAAATATTGCGTGAAACATTCCCCCAAATTATGTAAGTACATTTGTCTTTTACATTTGAAATGTTCATTTACCTACGTTTTTTTAGCGCGCTACTGAGCCGCTTTTGGAGAAGTACCTACCTATTGACACCAACTCTAAAAAGATAAAAAAAAATGATAATAATAAATTTGTTAGAATAATTTCTTTTTTTTTCACCAAATCCAAATCATAAGATAACTAAAATCCAAACCATTGTATGAAGGTATGAAAATACACATGAAAACTACCCCTACAATTCAGTACCAAACTTATAGTGCGTAAGTATCATTGTAGGTAGGTATTCACGTAAGCAAAATGAATAAGCGATTGAAGTAACAAAATTACTAACATTGCTACATTTAGACAGAACGAAAAACAAAAATCCATTCATAAGTTCATTGTATTTATATTCCTCTTTGCCTTATCCTCATATACAATAGAAAACTGCAAATGTGATATCAAAAATATACACCACATTTGGTTTTCTCCCTTTTATTCAATATTGCTATAAGAACAGAAATAAAACTACCCCATCTCTTCTTTTCCGTCTCTTATTTTTCTGCCACACTCAAAAAAAAATATCAACAAAGGCAAATATCTCGCCACAAGCGCCATCTGGGCAGCATCGCTCATGAACAGATTTTCATGTTCCATGATAGTACTCGTACCATAGACTATATATACAATGCCCACGCTCTTATGTACAAATGCAAAAATGTAAGCTAATGGGACTTCGGCATTGTATATATATTCCTATTGACAACTGGTAAGTTGCTTTCCACGGCACCTGGAAATCAGCGCGTGAACATTCAATTGGAGATAGATTTTTTTTTTGATTATGATTAGTTTGTTGATTCAGTATGTAAACACTAGTTTTCACAGCTGACAAGAATTTGACAAGCTGACAAATCAATATATTTTTATTCAAATTGCAAAATGAACTACAATAAGTATCTTATATTAATTAATTTATATTTTTTAAGATATCAACGGATTATAACACGGAGTTCAATAAGACCTAGAAGACAACGTGAGGTATGTGTAAATGAAAGTACAAATTAAAACTTGCCTTACCATTGATGCTTTTTGCAGAGTGTTAGCTATGGTAGAGCTCGTGTTTTTTCCGAAGATGTAAATGCGATTTTAAACAATGATGATATAAAATGCCGGGAATACTTGCGTTTAAAAAGTACCATTTTCAGAAGGATTGTGTGTCTCATGCCAGAGAAACGGAGTGGGTGGACGAATGAATACGAGCTAGTGGTATTCCTTTATTGGATGGCATCTGGTTGCAGCTATAGACTTGCTGGTGGCTTCATTGGGATGAGCCGATATACTGTAAAATGTATAGTGCACAAAATGCTTGATTTCTTTTGCGTATCTATGCGTCATCTTATAAGGCTTGTGCAACCCAATAATTATGAAGAAATCGCCGCAAAGTTTTGCAGACGTTCTAGATCCAATATTTTTGAAAATGCAATTGGAGCTATGGACGGTACTCACGTCAGGATACTTTGTCCAGTTAGAAAACATGACGAATACCTTAACTACAAACATTTTTATTCGATTCAGTGCCAATCTGTTGTTGATAGCAAGTTGATCTTCAATGACGTTTTTGAAGGATTCCCTGGATCAGTACATGACACTCGAGTGAGTACAATGAACATCTTTTTCAATCAAGCAAACAATAAATTACTATTCTATTAGGTTTTGAAAATCAGTCATATATATAAAAGTGGCAATTATCCAACACAACCCTATTACCTGCTGGGAGACATTGGATACGCATGTCGTTTGCACCCGTTGCCTATCATAACTCCTTATAAAACACCCAATTCTGATCAGAAAAAATTTAACACTGCGCATAGCAAAGCCAGAAACGTCGTGGAATGTGCTTTCGGAATAATGAAAAGTAGATGGAGAAATGTTTTCAATAAGGGATTGGAGCTAAAAATAGAAAATAGTATAAAAACTATATTTACGGCATGTGTTTTGCACAACATTTGTATGGAAGGTGAAGATTTAGGTAAGTGTTCTAAGCAATAATCGATTATAACTTTAAAGTCATTGTATTATTGTAACTTTTTTACTCACAAAGGTCCTCCAATAGAAGAACCAATGGGTGTGAATGAAAACGCACTGGATAATCTTGGAGTTGAAGACGGCGACTCAAACGATGCGCTAGAGTTTCGTAATTCGTTATTACAAAGATTACTTTTATATTAAAATATATAACATATTAAAATATCATGGTGTCGGAAATAAAAGTTGTTTTCAATAAATTTTTAAATTATGTACTTCATTTATTATTTAATAATATTAAGGTAAGGTAAAGTAGGATTCATTTTGTTTATTCTTCAATCAATCTAATCTTCTTCTGAAGATGAACAAATCAAAAGATTATTGACATTAATGTCGGGATAATCTTTTGCGACCATTTGCCCAAAAACGGCCATAATTGCCCCCATTTGTTTAGTCAATTTTTTGTCCCGCTTCATGCAGTATTTTTCATACGCACTTATTTTGGTTGCTGGAACAGAACGTGGAGTATTTGACGTGGTTAGGCGGTGGCTTGAAGTGATCGGAAATGTTGGCGAATCCACAGGAGGAAATGAAAACTACTGCATCGATGAAGAGGAGGGGGACGGAGATGGTTCCGATATATCTTCTGGTATAGCAGAAGTTGACGCCATCGAAACTGTACACAAAAACTGTCAATGAGGTAAGGAGGGTGGTAATTGTGTTTCTTGCTGGCATACTCGTGAAACAGCATCGCTCATTTTCGTGTTCCATGATAGTACTCGTACCATAGACTATATATACAATGCCCACGCTCTTATGTACAAATGCAAAAATGTAAGCTAATGGGACTTCGGCATTGTATATATATTCCTATTGACAACTGGTAAGTTGCTTTCCACGGCACCTGGAAATCAGCGCGTGAACATTCAATTGGAGATAGATTTTTTTTTCGATTTGACGTGCAATGTATTTCCGATAAGAAAAACCAAAAAAGCGTCTGGAAAACATTCATTTTACTACTTAATTTTATATGAACGGCTACCCATATTATTACTTTAATATAATAAGAATACATGTGAGTATGTAAATCAAGAAGAATATATATCAAAACTTAATCTTAATTTGCGCTATTTTGCAGACAAAAAATGCAAACAAGCCCGAATTGTTGTTGTCTTTTTTTAAATGAGCTCATGTCATCAGTGAAAGTGATGTCAAGTGCGTAGTATGGAAGGGGGCTTAAGAAACTAAAGTAAAATAGGGGTTAATGAATTTCTATGTTCCCATATTTTATAAAGCAAAAGCTCAAAATGATGGAGGTGGGCATTGCGCAAATATGTTTACAATATGGATGTAGGTATTTCTATTAATTTAAAGGTTATATGCATTTCTTACATTTTTTTATTAGCGGAAAATTGATGAAATCATTTGTCGTCTGTGAAATTAATTAATATAATTCGTTTTTCTAAAGAGAACTCTAAAATATATCTTATTCAATAAACATAAGTATATAATATATTCAAGATATTAATAATATAAGAACCCCTTTGTACGTGGATCCAATAAAATTGTTCAGTAATTTTTTTGCTAAATTTTGATATGTAATTTTCAATTTTTGTAGTTTTTATTGATATAAAAATTACATACATAAAAAATATATTAAACAAAAATAAAATGCCTCAGTTTATAAACAAATTTATATGGGATTTATATGGGATTAGTTTTTTTCCTTCGTCCGGCAGGCACCTTGTCGTGGTGCGAAGGCTTAAGTTTCAAAGACTCATCTGAACTGCTGGTTTGGGGACAAACCCAAAAACGGTAGTAAATTTTTGAGGAGAAACGAACAAAGACCTGCACCGCCCCCCCCCTAATCCAGGGTGTAAAGTGTACCGTGCCCATTGGATGGTTTGCAGTCAGGGGGTATACCGACTGTATTATAATGGTGCCTCTTTGAAACTAGGTCGAATCAAAGAGTAATTAGACCCTACCACATCATGCGGATGTGATATGGTGGACCCCATTATTTCTCTGGCTACTCGTGGGAACAAAATGTATGCCAAAACAACAAAAATAACAAAAATTACAAGAAGTTCAACACTCCCCGGGATGTTACCGCAAGTGAATACGTAGATATAATGGAGAGAGATCTCCGTGGAGACGATCTGAGACGATCTGAGACCGGTAATTAGTAAGTACCTGAAGAGGAACTCACGAAACCGGGCAGTAGAAGAAACGTCGACCTCTGGTCAAGGGAGAATATCTCCTAGACAAAGCGCCACTCCAACTACAGCTTCCACTAGCAAGGGGAGAACACCTCCCGCGCAAGTGAATACTGTACCTCCAAGTGCCACAGAAGGCGCAAATGATGGGAAGTTACCATCATCAAAGACCGCAATTCCACCAAAGAAGCCATGGTACCGACGAACTTACCCGCTTCCGGAACTGGGTGCGCCGGGTGCCCTGTTCAACCCGTATAGGAAGGGGGCTAAGTGGAGCCAAGGCAAAATGGTATCACCGGTTCCTTGCCGAGGCGATGCCCCTGCAGGAAGCCAGGAATAAGGTTGATGTGAGGAAACATGCACTTACCAGTGAGACAAAAAGCTTGACCGAGGAGGGTAAGAGGAAAAGTAGCCAAATAACTCCTCCCCAAAGGCAAGAAGCCCAAGACTGCGGCAACGTCAAATGAGGAATCCAAACTCGCTAAGACAAGTCCCGTCGATCACAGGCTCTCTTATGCAGCTGCGGCCTTGACCGTCAGAGTTGCTCTCATGCCAGGGGAATATCTTCAGGTCACCCTGAATGCCAAAGAGTTGTCGGCACTTGAGGAGGTCATTATTAAGGAGGTTTCACTTAGCTGGAAGCACAGGCTAAAGTTCAATGGCGTCCACTTCAAAACCGGTCTAATTGTGGTCCACTCTGCTGGCAAAGAAACAGCAGAACTTCCTCGCTTAAAGAATGGGCACCAAAATTGAGTACTTGGAAAGACATCCAGTTGACGACCTGCATGGGTAAACAAATCCCAAAAATGCAGACCATCACGATATTCTTGCGAAGCAGTATGGGGCAAGATGACAACAAATCCTTCGCACTTGTTCAAACCCAAAATGAGGGACTGAATGTTCAGCCCTGGAGAGTGGTGAAGACCGAAAGTGAAGGCAAAGGGCAACTTCTGGTGATCAGCATCGATGCCAAGTCAGCTGAGATAATCGTCAAAGCCAACCACTACAAATTCGGGAAGGTAACGGTCTCTGGCTTAAAGAAATCAGCCCAAACCACCCCTTTTAAACCAGGAAGCCGTGATGAAAGAAAAATCCCAACCGAGGGAGGCCTGAAACACGTTTATCGACTGGCACCACCAATTCCTGTGCACCCACCACCCAATTAATTCCCAACATCATCTCCAGGCATTCCACCATCGTCACCATCTACAGCTCCGCTGTCAACAAACCAAACTGATATCCAGGCACCATTACTGGGAAGTATTAGACTGGGTCCAACAGACAAAGAGATAGAGGGCATTGACCTCTCTCAGAGTCGTATGGACCACGACGAATGGCTTCCGTCCGAAGAGGAGGAAGAAAACCTGCTGGCAGATGATGGGGCATTCGCCCCAATCTGCTAAACAGAACAGGATGACTGGACCCGGGATCAGCACAAAGCTAGCCCAAGTGAACATCCATCACGCAAATGCAGCATCAGCTGTCTTGGCGAGGAAGTTCACTGCGGACAACGTAGGGTTAGCACTGATCCAAGAACCTTGGATATACAATGGTCAGGTAAGAGTGTAGACAAGTAGCGGCTCTAAATTGATATTGGACACGAGAAATGACTCACTCAGAACTTGCATAAAAATAAGAAATAATACAAATTTTATATGTCTTTCAGAACCTACGACGAGGGATTTGGTCCGATACAGGCCCAAATAAACATTCAGGGGAAGTATTGGACAATGGTTGTAGCAGCAACCTACTTTGTCGGTGACGATGCCAACATTCCACCAACCGCGGTACAAAGGCTAGTTGTCTACTGCAGCCAGAAAAAGCTTCCATTTCTGGTCGAATGTGACGCAAACGCCCACCATACAATATGGGGAATCACCGACATTAACCAAAGGGGTGAGTACCTTTAAGACTATATGTTGGTTAAAAATCCAGAAAAATTTAATGTAGGGAATACACCTACCT
The DNA here is from genome assembly GCA_910595825.1 of Philhelius pedissequus. NCBI lineage: Eukaryota > Metazoa > Arthropoda > Insecta > Diptera > Syrphidae > Philhelius > Philhelius pedissequus. The sequence continues at coordinate 161,747,928 of OU343161.1, forward strand.
TTGTTACTAGAACAAGAAAAGAAGAGTTAGACATAACTTTACGGAACTCCGAACGTAGGCTGTCTACTAAGGGATTGGAGAGTATCCAATGAACCCTCAATGTCTGATTAAAGATTAATAGTGCTTTACTTGGAAGGCCTTCTCACAGAGAATACCTCTGGAAGGAGCCCCAAGAAAACAAACTTGGACCTATACAGACATGTACTTAAATTAAAACTAGGGAAAATAGTCCTGGTAAGCACGACAAATAGTTACGTTAATTAGAATTTATAGTTAATGAGTTTAGAAGGGAAATACAGGAGGCATTTGAACTCAGTTGCCCTACTAAACCGATTAAAAAACAGAATACAAATCTGCCAAAATTAAGATCCAAGGTTAGAAAGCTCTTCAATGAGGCAAAAAGAAATAGGGAATCGGATAATTACTCCACCGAACTGCCTAATTATAACAAAGAAATAAGGAAAGCCAAAATCAACAGTTTCACGTCTTTCTGTGAGGGAATTTTCTTAACCCCTGCTGCGGCAAGAGTACACAAAACACTTGCAAAAGAGAAGACAATAACATCATTAGCGCTTCGCTATAATGATGGGAGCTTCACAGAAAATGAAGAGCAGAGGGCGACTCTGCTACTTAACACGCATTTTCCAGGCAGTCTACCATAATGGTAGAAAACTCAATAGAGAGAATACCTCTGAAACCAAACAAAGAAGACTGGCAGACTGCAGCAAGCATATACTCAGGAAAAAGGATTGAATGGGCAATTAGCACCTTTCAACCCTTTAAGTCACCAGGGGTAGATGGTATCTTCCCAGCCCTTTTGCAAAAGGGCAAAGATGATGTAATGCCCTACGCTGTGGAGTTTTGTAGTGGACGATCTGTTAGAAAATCTGAACTCCCAGGTATACACTGTATTGGCTTTGCCAATGATATAGTTATTACAGCCCTAGGGAAGTTTGAAGAAACTTTATGTGATATACTCCAACGAGGATTAACAATCACAAGGAAATGGTGTCTTTTTGTAGGACTAAATATCAACCCTACAAAAACGACGGTTAAACTATTTACCACGAAAAGACTTCTACCACACATGAAATCTATCAGGGTAGATGGCGAAGTAATAGAAACTAAGAGGGAGGTTAAATACCTAGTTATCCCACTAGATAGTAAACTCCTCAGGAACAAGCATGTAGAATCAACCGTCGGGAAAGCCACAAATACCCATGCAAGCGACTTGCAGGCAAATCTTGGGGTTGTAAGCCCAAAATCCTCAGATGGATGTACACCATGATGGTAAGACCCATCATTACCTATGGTGCGGTCGCATGGCACAAAAGAACCGAACTATTAACTAGGAAATCCCTAGAGAAAGTACAAAGGCTCGCATGCTTAGTCATAACTGGAGCAATGAGAACCTGCCCTACATCAGCCATGGAGGTTATACTTCATCTGTCTCCTCTACACGAGGTTATTGGAAGTACTGCAAATGGAGCCATCATGAGATTTGCCAAAGAGGGAACTGGGACTGGCAAATGTATAAGTCTCAGGGAAAGAGACAACATTCGGAAGTCTTCAGTAGCAGACCTTATTGACATTCCAAGAGATGGCATGATTAAAAAATATAAATTCTAGAAAAACGTTCAAACGAAGTTAAGTAGCAAGAAAGAGTGGGTAAGGGAAACTGTTAACTATACTCTGAAAGCAAACACCATCAAGTGGTACACTGATAGATCGAGAACATCGGAAGGGACTGGTGCAGGAATATTTGGGCCAAGAACCAAACTTTCTATACCGATGGGACAGTCTACTAGTATTATGCAAGCTGAAGTACAAGCCAAGGTAAATGTGCAGATCGTAACCTCGAAAGAAATTACAATAAACAGAATATTGCCATCATGTCAGATAGCCAAGCCGCGCTCAAAGCTTTGAGCTCCAACTCTACCAGTTCTAAACTGGTATGGGAATGTGTAGGCATGTTAAATGAACTCGGCAAAAATAATATTGTCACACTTCATTGGGTACCTGGCCACGTAGGTGTCCAGGGCAATGAGGAGGCAGACTCCTTAGCAAAAATAGATGCGTCGACTCCCTTACTCAACTAACATACTCTCTAGAGCTAAGCTCCCAAAATCTGAAAAACAATTTTGTAAGCCTCTTTTAGGTCCAATTACTATCCTTAGAGTTAATTTCTTGTAACGAAACTTAAATTATTCTCAAAACGTTTTTTTATAAGAACTTAGCTCTCTACAATTTCCTAATAATTTAAATCTTGTACTTGAAACAAATTTGCCTCCTTTAACAAGATTCCAAGAACTTAGAGATTTATAAAAATCTTGTTATGAAATTTAAAGCCCTATATATCTTCAATCCCATAACAACTGACTTGTCGGAGTCTAAGCTATTTTAAAATTCTATAACGAACCTTATAGAAATTATGGTATACAACATTTATTACAAGATCCTAATAGAAGTTGCATTTTCGAATTGGCACATGGATTCACATACTTACTCATCACACGCCAAGTCAGGACGTAGTCGAAATTATTAAATGGATGTGAATTGTTTTAATTGAATTGTTTTAATTTTCCGAAAAGTGTTTATTGTTCTAAAGCTTTCTTCAAATATTTCAAAATGCAAGTGTTTCGCGACAAAAAATTACACATATCAAATAGCGAAGCATTCAACATTTGTTGTTAAAGGGCTGTGGATTTTATTAGAAGATTGATCGTCGCCGTCGACTTAAACGGGTCATCAAAAAAGAAACATTTTTATAATTTTGTAAATCAAATTTACAAAAAAATGTTTGATTGGTATCTCTTTTGGGCTCGATTTTTTGAATAATAATTGATTATTTCACACTTTCAATGGCAAACACCTGTAATAAATTGGCAATCTTCTAGTGTCGTAGCTGAGGCCCCCTTCCCTTACTACATCCGTGATTAATAGTTTAATATATATGTAATCCCATAATGAATATTCCCATACGGGCCAATAATGAATATTCCCATACGGGCCAATTTTTCAACAGTCAGTTAGTACATATTCTCGAGACAGAGCAAAAATCAGTTTTTCAACAGTCAGATACAATTTGATCTAGGAATAAAGTTTTCTGCTCATTTTAGAACAGAATAAGGTGTTATCTGAGGAATAAAATAAATAGCTATTTTCGATATCAAAAACACTTTGAAAAATTATCGCTTTAAAATAAACGTCAAACAAAATTAATTACTATGAAATAGTTCGGTACTCGAAATAAAAGTGACATTCAAATTAAATTATTCTATAGATTGTTTTTTCTTGATTGAAAAATTCGATGTTGTTATCCGGTTGTTTAACAGTCAAGTAAGTTAATTCCTCTGGCAACTAACTGGATGTTTATCTGGAGATTGAAAAATCGGCTCTAAGAAGACTTAATATAAACTTAGTAAATGAGTGTGAGAGTGATTAAAAGTAGAGGAAACCAAACTGTTATAATGGTCTTATTGTAATTATTAAAGGATTCTCTCATCACAACAGCAACCATATTTAAGTTCGCAGAAAATATTCTCTGGGTATTTTGAGGGTTACCACACATACAAAATGTGGATACGTTGAAATTAATTCTAAAAAGTATTTATATTAAAAACCCATTTTTTTAAACAATTTATGTGCATTATAAATTTCACAAACATAAATGGCAAAACAATAGCATGCAAAAGATTCTTTCTAATCTCGATACAAAATATTTAACAATCGAAATGGGTATTACTTTAACTTTTCGACGTTTCTCTATTGAAACCTTTTGTGAGATGAAAAATGTTACTTGGGTAATTCTGTTTTGTGACATTAAAATATCTACCAACAATCACATTTCGTCATTTGTGTAAATGCAGCATTAAGGCCATAGAGAAAATAATTAGTTTCTCTATGATTAAGGCTCTTAGTGTGTCTTATGGATTGCTTTTCAGATTTAATTTGACTCACAAGTTAATTCTTATGCATTTAGAATTGCTATCATCCACTATAATATCTAAAATTAATTAATTCCCAAAAGTATCCAAGGTAACTCTATCCTTGATAAAAAGTAGAAATTTAATAATTTAAATATGCCTTATTTTGAAGGCGCTTTGTTTTTTTTTCGAGGTAAAATCTAAGAAATAGTAGATTCAATTTCAACCGCATTAATTTTTAACTCCCATATACGAACAAACAATAAAATAAAATAATGTATCGCCATTATAAAATAATGAATAGTTGACTTAGAAAATAAATAGTATCCCAAATACATATCAAGTCCATCAGTTTTTAGCCATGACATACACACGCAAAAACGTAAGTGTTTGCTTCTTTCAAAAAAAAATTAATGAGAAAGATATAATTTTGTTAAGGTTTATTTTCTTTTCTCTTCTCATTTTCTATATTCTCTTTTAGCAACTCCCATTGCAAGAAACGCTTTCTCACAACAAGACTTAGCCGACCTTTTTTCAATATTCTATATCTGTCATCCCATTAGAAGAATACAACTCTGGTAGGGAGCATAGAGAGGCTCTCATAACTAGGCCATTTAACGCTTTTAGCAGTATTATAATAATCTAGAAAAATTCTTCAATATTATTTTGGCTACCTTAAATTAGTCTGATTAGGCTATTGGAGAAAGTTATGAGAGGAAAAATGTTATGTACTTGGGTAGTGGGGCCTGAACCATACTGCGGAATAGAAGAAAATGCGATTAGAAATAAAATCAAAAAAGAAGAGGCCATAAGATCCAACAATTGGGTAAAACTCCCCAAACTGCGCCAGTCCAAACTACTACTTGGGAATTATAACCAACAATGATTCACAGACCTTAACCAGAAACAACCTCAGAGTAATAACGGGTCTCCTTACAGGACACTGTAAATTAAAAAGACATCTTAACATCCTTAGCATAGTAAGTAGTGCCACATGCAGGTCCTGTGATGTAAAAGAGGTAACGCCGGACAATATTCTGGGCAGTTGTGATGCACTTGTTCATCAAAGGAAAAAACACCTTGGACGATACCAGGTGGACGAGAGCGACTTACCATCTCCAAGAATACTTCAAATACTCAAATGCATGAGGTAAATACATTTGGATGAAGAGCTGTAAAATGAGCTTTCCTCACCCAGCTCTAGGCGGGGGCACAATAGATCTCAAAGTCGCAGTGCAACAACCCCATAGTAATATTCAATCATTCATCAAAAAATTTTAGGCTTTCTATAAATTATTACACCTGCATACATAAAACAATGTATTTTTTTTTTTAATTTTAAAAAATACTTAGATTTTTGCCCCCATAATTGGTATGAAGAAATTATTTATTCTCTAAGCAAACGTTCAATTATTCAAAAAGATTCATTTAAAAAAAATAGTAATTTTAATAATCCTGACAACGAACCTGTCTTGTTTTTTCGTACCCGATGATGTTGTTATTGTTTCTCGTTGAAAGGTTGTTTTTTATCGTTTTTCATTTTAAAAGTAAAGCATCATAGTTATCAATTTCGATTTACTTGACGCTTGATTTAAAATCTTTCATGCTTTATTAGCCTCTTGCTGTCAAAATATTTATACCTGTTCATACAAAATTAATCAGAAAAAGCAATATTAATGAGAACCTTTTTTGGTTTTCTCTTACGGGAAACACATTGACCGTCAAATCGAAAAATATATATCTCCAATTGAAAGTTCACGCTCAGACTGCCAGGTGCCGTGACTCCATGCGTCAATGGCCTCATTCAGATGTCGGTACGATAGCCTATCTAAGATATATTAGTATCACTGAAGTTCCTGAACAACCAACATCAAATAGGTTGAATTTGTATGGGTTTGTGCAGGTTTTTGACAATTCTCATGGGATACAATAGTATAGCCAGGTATTACACAGCGCGTGACTGTAACGTGCAAGGCTTGGTTATTTTCTTTTGAGCTTCTACGCGCGTACACAAAACCTTTTTCCCATTTTCAGTATTGCGCGTTTATTTGGACAGCTATCTTTCATTTTATCTTCTTTGCTCAGTGCAGATATTGAAAAAAAATTAATTTTTAAAAGAAAAATGGAAGCAAAGATATTTATATAGGTATTTCGGATGGCAGAGACAAGGATTGTAGGGAATGGGGTTCATTTGGTAATTTAAAATAAGCTTAGAAGTTTTTACTTTGCTCCATTTAAATTGTTCATTCATCTACAGCGAACATTAAATGAAGTAAATCCAAAAAAGAAAGAAAAAGTAGAAAGAGAAACGTCAAAAACACGCAAGGAAAATCCTACCCGCGCGTGTTCAGATAGATTTATTTCTGTTTCATCCTTTCGTTCTTTCTTTCTCTTTCGCAATTCATTCAGGCAGCGTTAAACACGAGCTGTGTAATACCGGACATACCAAAGTTTTTCGGATTGCTCAAGATTTTTTTTTCGGCAGCAGTTGTTTTGTCTTCAGCTGTATTCTTACATGGGAATACAACAACACCAACCTTTAATAAATCGGTCATTGAATGAGGCCAATACAATGATTTGGGGCTTGAAACGGACGAAAGCTTACGAACTTGGTATGACTTATCTGTGGTTCTCATCGTGGTTTTACTTATCTATCTGTGATAACACTTTGTAGGTTGTTTATTTAAAAATAAAATTCTATTACCTACAAAAGTGTTGCTTCTTTATTAATGTGGTGAAAGAGAAATTGTAGGTTTATTTTTATATATATTTTAGCAATCGAAGCGAATATATATAAATAAATATATATCATGCATTTAGTTGATTATCTCGCCAACAGTATCAATTTTACTTAATTGTACATATTTCAAAAAAAAAGTAAGAAAAAATAGTTTTTAGCAAAATGTCTTGGATATCAGAATATCGGTATCGATGGTACGAAACGTTAGCAATGAAAATAATACGGTGTGGTCATGTGCCGCGTCATATAGCATTTATAATGGATGGTAACCGGCGATTCGCCAAATCGGAACGTATTGCCAAAATAGATGGCCATTCGAAAGGATTTGAAAAACTTGCCGAGTGCTTGCGATGGTGTCTTGATGCTGGTATCCAGGAGGTTACAACATTCGCCTTTAGTATCGAAAACTTCAAGCGGACCGAAGATGAAGTAAATGGACTTCTCGGCTTAGCCAAAGAGAAGTTTGAAAAATTGCTTATTGAAAAAGATAAGCTGCAGGAACATGGAGTAAGGATACGTGTCATTGGGAACATGAGCCTACTACCTTTTGAACTGCAGCATGTTATTTCTAGAGCAATCCTATGCACTGAAAAAAATGACAAGTTATTTCTAAACATTGCACTTTCCTATACTTCCCACGATGAGATAACCCAAGCTGTGCAAGCGGTTCTGCTTCACGGATCTAACACATTAAATCCAGATGACATAAATGAACGTCTTCTTGACGAGTGCATGTACACAAGGAAATCACTTTCACCAGACTTACTATTCCGAACTTCCGGAGAAAGTCGTATCAGCGATTTTCTTATGTGGCAGGTAATGTATAGACGATATAAGGAGTTTCTATTATTTAAATTATTTATTTAAGTTGTGCGGTAAATTTCACACGCACTCATTTTAGGTAAAACTTTCAATTTTGTATTAATTTTTACTTGCGATATAGGAACTAGGGCAAATTTTGCATTTGGAATAAAAATCTAACTCGATCTAAATAAAATCATGTCTTGGTCAGAAAAAAACTGTTTAAAATTGAACCCGTTAAAATCTAAATGCATAATTATTTATAAAAACGACTTGATTTAAGTTATTTCCCTTCAATTCGCATAGGTAATACAAATATTGAGTATGTTGATAGAATTAAAAACTTGGGAATCTGCTTCAATTCCACATTAAGCTGGGACTACCATATCCAAAGTATAATTGGAAAAATCTACGGTAGCCTCCGGAGTTTGTCTTATTCGAAACAATTCACTCCGCAAAATATACGATTCCGGCTAGCAAAAACTCTGATTATTCCAATAATCACATACGGTGCTCAAATTTTCTGTTGCCTAAGCTCAGAAAAGAAAAGGAACTTAAATGTCGCTTTTAATAGCATCATCCGTTACGTTTACAATCTCAAACGTTTTGACCATGTTTCTGAATATAAAGAAAATTTACTAGGATGTACTTTAAACACATACCTCAATTACATAACTTGTCACTAAAAAAGATCCACTTTACTTATACAACAAGTTAATTTTTTCAAATTCAAATAGATCGTTTACTTTTATTCAACCAACACATACATGTTTAGCAACTAAACGACAATTCTTTGTGTGTGCTGTTAGACTATGGAATTCTCTACCATTAGACATTAGAAAACTACGAGGTACTTTAAATTTTCATAAAATGCTCTTTAGGTATTTGGCTAACAATCCTGATAATTCTTAAATAAAATTAAAATAAAATAAAAAAGTATTTTTTTTTCTCTCATGTAAATTGTATTATTGTAAAATTGTAAAATAATAATTAGTTTGTTGTATTGTTAAAATAATTTATAAATTGGTTTAACTTTTGCTTTTTTTAAGACTTAAATCTGTTGTAAAAGATAACGGGTGATTTTTTTGCTACTTGGTTTTTGACGTTTATATTTTTGACAGATCACACATGACAAATTCCACGAACATTTGACATTTCGATTCAGTATTGTTTGCCATTTCATCATGAATAGACTTACGCCTGAACAACGTTTGCAAATTATTGAAATTTATTATCAAAATTCGTGCTCTGTGAAAAATGTGTTTCGCAAGCTACGTCCGTTTCAGCGACGAGGCTCATTTTTGGCTAAATGGATACGTGAATAAGCAGAATTGCCGTATTTGGAGTGAAGAGCAGCCAGAGGCAATTCAGCAGCTACCAATGCATCCCGAAAAATGCAAGTTTGGTGCGGTTTATGGGCAGGCGGCATCATTGGGCCGTACTTCTTCAAGGACGATGAAGGCCGCAGGGTTACGGTCAATGGAGAAAGGTACCGTTCGATGATAACAGATTTTTTTTTGCCGAAAATGCAAGAATTGAACTCGGTCGACATGTGGTTCCAACAGGACGGTGCCACATGCCACAATGCACGCGAAACCATGCATCAATTGAGAGGCGAATTTGGTGAGCAGTTGATCTCACGTTTTGGCGCAGTCAATTGGCCACCAAGATCATGTGATTTGACCCCGTTAGACTATTTTTTGTGGGGCTATGTTAAGTCTATTGTCTATGGGGACAAGCCAAACACGATTGCTGCCTTGGAAGCCAACATTGAACGCGTCATTGGTGAGATTCCGGCTGAAATGTGTGAAAAAGTTTGCCAAAATTGGACCTTCAGAATGGACCACCTGAAGCGTAGCCGCGGGCAACATTTAAGTGAAATTATTTTTAAAAAGTAAATGGCAGAAATTGATTTATCGATCCAAATAAAAATTTCATTCACTTTTTACAAGTTTCTGTGTTTTTTTGAATTTTCAAAAACCAAGCTCTTAAAAAATCACCATTTACTTGAATAAATAAATAAAGTAAATAAATAAATAAGATATTTTAATCGCACTTAGCAATACAATGATTGAGAACACCAAAAAAGTGGGTCCCGCAATTCCGTCTGTCTATACATCGATCTACAACCTAAACAGCTGAAGCAATTTTTTTTAACTTGTTACTTAAGCGTCTTAGGTGATTGTCTCAAATAAATTTTTGAATAGTTCTTTAGCCCCAAAAATAACGGTACTTGCGATACAATTTTTACTACCATCTTAATTTTCTCGAAAACTTCTCTAACGATTTTGATAAAAAAAATCGGCGTTTTACTATTATAGGTATTTTTATTTACGTGTTTTGTTATCAGCGGTACCTCCAATACATTTTTTGATTTTCGACCGTCTGATTAACAGCTTGACGGATTTTAACCAACATTTTTATATGGGAGGACCCTTGAATAAAAAAAAAAATACTGCCAATACCAGTACCAAATACTGACGTTTTGGTACCAAAATGATGGTAATAAGATTTAAAATATTTTTTTGTCATAAAAATGTTTTATTTGCTCTACCACTTTCTTGTAAATTCACTTTTGATTTTTCAATGATGTCAGCTGTTCATTAAAAAAGCTTTCCATCATTGAAAAATTTAAAGTGAATTTAAAAGGAAGTGGTAGAGCACATAAAATATTTTTTTGACAAAAATTATTATATCTTATTACATTCATGTTGGTACCAAAACGACATCAGTTTTTTCTTATTTTTTTTAACACAGTATCAGAATTGGTCGAAGAGAGCTTATAGCAAGCTCCGTCTTCCGACCAATGTTTTGCCAACACAGAAAACTGTGTTATACCACCGGCGCATCATTTAGTGCATTGTTAGTTGTTAGTAGGCAAACTCTATTACAAATAACACTTACACAAGTACAAAATGAAAATATAAACAAATAATATTACATCGAAAACAAAACAAGAACATAATATGAAACAAAAACATTTAGGATCGTAGAACACTGGTTTTGAGTATATTTATTAATTTAATTTTACTGATATTTAAATCAAAAATGTTTGAATTCCAATTTAAATGTCTATCCATACGTGTCAAGGGCTCATGCAGCCCATAGTTAGTCCTATGTGTTGGGACTTTAATCAAGCCAATTATATTCTCCTCCCCGATAATTAAAAAAAACTGAACATAGTAGGTCTGATGCATCTGTGGCGCCAGTTATTATTTGGTGGAAGAATTACCAAATCATTGTTAGTTCTTCTCTGTGCAAGTGTTTGTATTTGAAGAATAGATAAACGTTGGGCATAAGGGAAGGCGTTCGAAGGATCACTCCACTGAAGCCCTTTCAATGCGAAATGAGTAAAGTTTCTTTGAACAGATTCTAATCTCTCAATATGAATATCGTAAAAAGGAGTCCAAACCTGCGATGCATACTCAAGATGGGGACGAACCAAGCTGTTTTATAAAGCACGGGTAACATTTGGATCAACAAATTCTTTGGACCAACGCTTCATAAAACCTAACATTTAATTGGCTTTGTTAACGATGATATTAATATGGGCAGAAAAGTCTAAATTGGGCCTAAAGAGAACTCCAAGGTCCCTAACATAGTCATGAGAAGTAGGAGAACGTTTTTCTTGAAAATGTCATTGTTTGACACTTTGTCGGGTTAAGATTCAAACTGTTCTTTTCACACCACAAGGCAAAGTGGTTAATATCCTCTTGCAATAGAGTTCGATCCTTTGGAGAAAATATATTTAAATAAATCTTCATATAGTCTGCAAAGATAAGAATTTCGATATTGCGTACACAAAGAGGAGCATCATTAATAGCCAATGTAAAGAGTAATGGTCCAAGATGGCTTCCCTGCGGAACACCTGATTTGGCAATAAAGGGTCTTGAGTAAGAATTTCTGAATTTGACTTGATATAACCTACCTTCAAGATACGAGGATATCCACTTGATGAAAGATGGAGGAAATCCGTATGAATTAAGTTTAAACTTGATAATCTCATTAGATAATTGATCAAAAGCTTTCTTCTTGACCTATTTCCAAAGAGTTTAAACATTTATTCAAAAATACAACTAGATTAGTAACAGTAGAACGTTTCTGCATAAAACCATGTGGTTGGTTGCAGATAATATTTTTACATATAAATGTCAAACTATCACATACATCTTGTTCGAACAACTTTGGAATGCAAGAAAGTTTAGAAATTGGTCTATAGTTGATAATATTGGTTTTGACTCCCTTTTTAAATACTGGGGTTATAAATGCATTTTTCCAAACTGAAGGAAATTTACCTAATTTCAAAGATAGTTCAAAAATATTTCTCAGAGCAAGAGCTAAAATGGACCTAAATTTTTTTAATACAACAGGTGGTATCCCACTAGTTCCAATAGAATAGTCCTCTTAAATGTGACAAAAAACTCAAAATTTTTTCACGCTCTATTGGAATATTGTTAAATGATACTTGAGGACAATTTCGTAAAAAATGAAAATTTCGTCAACAACTACAGGTGAATCAATGAAGGATTGGTTAAAATTACTTGCAAATCCCTCACAGATTTCAGAAGTAGTACTCAAGATTACGTCATTATACATGAGATTTACTGGATACCCTTCACATTTCTTTTTAGATTTATAAATTTCCAGAAGTTTTTCGGGTCTAACTTCAAAGAACGCCCCATGGTTTCCAGATATTCGCTATAGAGTTCAAACGAGAGTTTTTTTAATTCTTCAAAAAGGGAAATGTAAACTACTTGATTCTCTACTGTCGTGAACCTAATGTGTTTTTTTCCAACCCTTATTTCTTTTATTTCGGATACATTTCAGTTCTTTTGTGAACCAAGGATAACAAGAAGAACTATAGGGAATAGATCTTTTTTTGGAACTGTTTCATAAATGCATTTCATCAAAATGGAAAAGAAGCTTGAGATAGTTGAGTCAAGATCATTAGAAATCGGTAAATGTTCTATACCGGAGTTTATTATCCAAGAGCTTTTGAAAATCACGTTTGCGAAATCAAAAGTATGGGAACAGTCATCAGGATTACTATTTTCTAGTAAATGACCGCCCAAGTCAAGAAAAATGTCAAGAGGCGGGTGATAACGATCTATGTTAGATAAAGCAGAAGTAGATTCTACCACTAATGTACTAACGGCGTCAGATGAGAATACAAGGTCGAGTTGTCTATCTTTAAAATTGTGTATAGATCTAACTTGATATAAATCCGTAGAGATAATATTATCCAAAGTTTGGAGCTCCTGTTGGGATGAACTTGTGGAAGCTTCAAAATAGGATTCGTCATCAAAGGGAACCCAATCAATGCGAGGAAGATTAAAATCCCCTAATAGAAGGATATTACTATCAAGGCTAGCTAAACTAAAAATAAAATCGAGTGCTAAAGAAAGTTCAGTGTATATTGAAACAGGACTTCTAGGTGGAATATAAACATTTAATACAAATAAGACTATGGATTCCTTAGTTATTTTGACGCACAACAGTTCAATTGTCGTTTGAATGGGAAGACTGTTTGTGTAGAGCAGAAATTACTCCTTACAGCAATAAGTACTCCGCCACCAACTGAATTCATAATATCAACATGACGACCCTTTCGGTAAACTAAGAACTAGCTATCAAAAAGTTCTGTGTCTAAAATTGAGGCATTAAGCCAAGTCTCAGTCAGGGCAAATACATCGTATGGCAAAGATAGGGAATTATTATATGTCTTGGAAGTTTTGCTTCGAAGACCCCCTACATTTTGTTAGTAGAGTGGTAGCCTGGCAGTTTTTTGAATTTAAATTTAAACTAGAAACCGGGTTTATATTAGATTTCTTTCTCAAGGGGGCTATAAATTCTTTCACCAACGTATTAGGAGGCCAAGCACTACTACATATGTGTTCGAAGAGAGAATTTGGAGCAAATATTTTGAAAGAAGCTACGAAACTGTTAGGTTTACTTATTTTGGAACATTTGACGCATGATGAATTTGCAATAGCTTTGGTAGCAACCAAATGATCTAATAAGTCTTTATTTGTTTAAAGTGCCTCAGAATTGATAGTCAAAGTTTTCAATGCTAAGTTTAAATGAAAATATAACTGACGCCATATGGTACATTATTCCTATGAGCGTTATTTAGATAGAAAACATTTTTTCTGTAGACACCAGTGGTGGTTTTAATATAGAAAGAACACGAGGTATCGGCCTTGGCTTGAATTCGACCCCATTGGTGAATATCCCTAATACATTCTACGTCACCGATCTCGAAGTTTCTTCCTTTACAGACTCCATTTTGTTTATTGTAGTTGTTTGCTTGTTGTCGTGGTTCCTCTAACTTGGTGATTTTGTCCATGTCGACGAGTCTTGGCTCAAATCGGTCACTCGTCATCGGCATAATTGAACGAATTTTTCGAACCATTAAAGCTCGTTTGCTGATATATAACTTAAGCCTTAAGTTGAACATAAATATTTATGATTCGTATCAGCAAACGGGGCTAAGAGTTCGGCTGGACTGGATCCGTTATTGAGTGGTGTAGCACTGTATTCCAATAGGGCCAACTGAGGATATTCTTTATTCTTCTTCAAAAGCATTTTGAAAATTTTAACAGCCGACTCAACGAAGCCATTGCTTTGAGGAAAACGAGGGTTAGATGTTATTTGCTTGAATACCCAGGATTGAGCAATTTGACGAAACCGATGTTTGAACAATACTGAACTGCGGTCCATTGTCAGTTCTTACTACTTCCGGTATGCCAAATCTAGCAAATATCGATTTTAAGTGTGTGATGACGCATCGTTATTTCTGGGATTCTATTCGCTATACATTTACACGTCTTACATTTACAAGTGCATAGGTCCATTACTCTAGTTTGCCAAGGGCGCTCTGGCATTGGTGAACTAATGAGTGCCTCGTGTCTGGGGACCAAAAATTGTATGCAGAAATTGTAATACACCGCCGAATAAATTCTTGCATCTGTTTTGAGAATCTAGGCCACCAAACGGACTGTCGCATCCTGTTTTTGTATTTTTCAGCGCCAATGTGTCCAATGTGCATTGTTGCTAACATCTCCGGTCGCATAGCCTTTGGGATGACTAGTCGATTCCCGTGCATCGGTAGTTTAGTTTAATTTATTCATCAAACAAAGTTACAATAAGTACTTAAGTAATTACTTGATATAATATATGTATAAATATAAACGAAAATTATAAAATACATTTTAAACATTACCACCAGCAAAGTTATTTAAAATTAGCAAACGATTTGTTTTGAATAGATATCTACTTATATTAAAGTCGATCAAATCGCAAACAATGTTCGTTTCCTTCAAACATCTAGATATTGGTTCATTGGCACCAAAAACAGTTCTGTGATAAGGCACGTTAAACAACAACTGGCAGGAACATTAAACCCGATTAAAGATAAAATTTGAGACATCAATATGTGCTGTTAAAATGTCGCGAATAAACATAACTGCTTAAAACTTTCTTCGAGTGTTCAGGGTAAAATACCTAGCAGACTACCTCTTGTTTCGTGTGGGGGCATATCTATGCCCCAGTGGAGTCTTTTTACAATCACTCTTGAAAATCGTTTTTGAATTTTTTCAATTCAATTTATAAACAACAAAGAGGACCAAGGTGGCTGCTTTGAGGTACTCCCGAAGTTACATAAACGGGTGAATAAAGAATATTATTTATACGAAGGTATGAATTCTGTCGTTTAAATATGATGTTGAAAAGTCTGTGTAGATAACGTCGTACTGACAACCATTCTCTAAACCATTTAGCACTAAATTACTTAAAATAATAAGGTGGGTAGCAGTAGATCTACCAGATACGAAACCATGTTGGTACGGGAAATTATTCGTTTAAGATAAGGCATTAATTTATCGTAAATCAATTTTTCAAACAATTTGGGAATAGTAGAAATTTTACATATTGGACGGTAATTTGATACATCTTGTTTATTTCCCGATTTTTAAATAGGAGTAATTGTTGAACGCTTCCAAATATGAAGAAACTCGTCGGTTATCAGTGAACGATTTAAAATAATTTCTAATGGAACAGCCAAAGGTTTTGCAGACATTCGTAAAAATTTTGGAGAAATTCCATTTGCATCTGGTGGTTAAAAATTGAAAAAAAAAAGTTATTTTACTCCGAATGAATTTTTTACAGATGAATCTTCAACCTTTCAAGATAATAAAACAAACCGTCAGCCGCCCGTATAGCGGTGGAAAGACCGTCAGCCGACGTCATCAACATGACGCGCGCCTAGTTGACCTGAATGTTACTCAGTGACTTTAAATGATAACCTGACGCATTTTAACTACACAAACATTCGGCTGATGGCGTATTTTTATTTGTTAATAAGCAAACAACCTGAAAATTATAATATTAGTTTCATATTAATTTCGCTACTTCAGCGAAAAATATTGAATGAGAACTAAAAATAAACAAAAAAAAAATTTAAAAACGAAAAAAATGCTGCTGTGGCTGTTCTAGTTTTTAAGTAGTTTTAAGTGGTTTTGGGTATTATGAGGTATTTTAAGTAGTTTAAGTTATTTTTAGTTAGTATAAGTTAGTTGTATTTAGTTTTAATTATTTTTAATCTATATTTTGGTTTGGTTTATAAGTAAAAAAGAAATGATAAGATACCAAGTTTCTTGTCAATAAGTTTCCTTGGTTAAAAAATAAAATAATTAGATTTAATTAAAATAGTTTTTAGGTCGAAAGACATTAGTTCTAAGAGTTATTGTTTAGTTTAGAGCGCCCGTAAAGGGCCAGTAAATTAGTTATAAGTTATTGATAATTAGGCTAGTTTTAAACATTTTTGTTTAGCTAAGATAGTTATAAGTTAATATTAAATAAAAATGAATTAAAAAAAAATAATGAGAACTAGATACACAAAACCAATTATTTACAGTAGATTCTTATTCTCATTTCAACACTAGGATCTATTTTTCAAACCCATTGATCCATCACAGTAATTTGGTTTTTCGGTAGGTATTCCTTTAGTTAAAATAGCAACCATCTTAGAAGTTTTTAAATAAATAGTTCAATTAAATTCATTAATGACGACATCTCTAACGAATGCCTGACATCTGTGTTTAGTTCTTGCGTGATAAACATTTGTTATAGTTAAACTAACTGCACTTTGATTAATAATGTTGTCTTGTACTTCTGGTACTAATTTTTTCTTTAACTAAGTTAGCCAAAGTGCTTCTTGAAAAGCCGCACTTCACGACATGTATTCTGCTTCTGTAGTTGATAATGCAACTGTAGGTTGTTTCCTAGAACACCAAGAAATTGCTCCACTTTGCATTTTAAAAACATACCCGATGACTGATCTCCTGTCATCAATATTTCCAGCGTATTCTGCATCACAAAATCCTGTTATAAGCTGATCTTCGTTGTTCTTTTTAGAATAACAAAGTTTAAAGTCTGCAGTACCTTTCAGATATCTCAAGATTCGTTTTGTTGCTATCCGATGAACTTTTCCGCGATTCAGATTAAATCGACGCAAGTTATTCACAACATAGCTAATATCAGGTCTGGATAGCTGTGCAGCAAATACCATGCATCCAATCAGTTCCTGATATGGAATTCTGGCCATCTCTTCTCTCTCCAGTTTTGTTTGTGGCGACATATTTTTACTTAACTTTTGGTTATAATCCATCGATGTTGCACAGGGATTGTAATCAAACAAAAACCATCTAATAAATCATTTATATATTTTTCTTGACCTATCCAAAGTTGACCATTCGCTCTATCCCTCTGCAACCGAATACTCAAAAACGAATTTGCAGTGCCAAAGTCCTTCATGTTAAAATGCTTCATTAAATTTGCCCTTAGTCGATGCTTGAGTTGACGATGGTTATCCAAGATTAGCAAATCATCTACATATATTGCCACTATTAATATATTTCCATCAATACGTTGATGATATATACATGGATACAACTTTAATTGCTTCATTCCAAAGTCTTATAAAACATGTTCTAATTTCTGATTACTCATTCGAGAAGATTGTTACAAACCATAGATTGTTTTCTTTAAACGAAGAACTTTCTCTCCACTTCCAAATCCTTCAGGTGGTCGAATGTAAATCTCTTCATTTAAATTTCCTTGTAAAAACGCCGTTACTGCATCCATTTGTTCTACGTCGACGTTTTCCCTTACAGCTAAAGCTAGAAAGAATCTAATGGATTCGTACCGCACCACAGGAGAAAATGTCTTCATAATCAATTCCTTTTCGCTGACTGCATCATTTAGTTATTTTGCCATTTGTATCCACTTTTGTGTTGCTTCTCTCCAATCTTCAGCGTCCTTGCTGGTAATAGCTTCTTTTTTTTTTAATTCATTTTTATTTAATATTAACTTATATCTATCTTAAAGCTAGACAAAAATGTTTAAAACTAGCCTAATTATCAATAACTTATAACTAATTTACTGGCCCTTTACGGGCGCTCTAAACTAAACAATAACTTTTAGAACTAATGTCTTTCGACCTAAAAACTATTTTAATTAAATCTAATTATTTTATTTTTTTTTAACCAAGAAAACTTATTGCCAACACACTCGGTATCTTATCATATTTTTCTTTTTTACTTATAAACTAAACCTAAAGATATACTAAAAATAATTAAAACTAGATACAACTAACTTATACTAACTGAAAATAACGTAAACTACTTAAAATACCTAATAATACCCAAAACCACTTAAAACTACTTAAAAACTAGAACAGCCACAGCAGCATTTTTATCGTTTTTTAATTTTTGTTTGCTTATTTTGTATATGCATGCAGACACACAACAACATGCAACCCACACATACATGTACATACGCACATACAATACGTACGCACATGCACAGGCACACAGATACATGCACATATGCATACATACCTATTTTTAATTTTTTTTTTGGTACCACCTAGACTGTTCCCTATACCTAATTGCCCTTAATCTATGTAGGTCGGCCAAGACATACCATCTTCATCGACTTTAAATATGATGATGTTCAGAGAGCCACCAGAACTGGTTCTCCTGTTTCGCCCTATCCCTTCGGTCCCGATCGGACACAGTCCTACTGAACCAAAGGCGCTCTTCTCCACCTTGAGCGATGACGTCTCGACCGTACAGGAGTCGCCTATCCGCAGTTTTCCGGCTGACGTGGTAGATGAGCGGAACCGCCCCTCCATCCTGTATCAGCCCTCGACTGTCTAAATAGGGGAATGCCTCGGGAGCCACTTAATCGCGCACTCTCAAAATATTCATTATTGGGGTAGTAAGGCCCAAAAATTAAGCTGTTGGTTGAGGACACCGCTCTTGCAGTGTGACCCCGAATCAGCTTAAACAAAAAATTATAAATTCTGTTTATGTTGGCTCCGTTGTATAGAACCTGGTTGGAATAATATCTTGTGTACTCCGACTCTGGTGTTCTGTGTAATCCAAGGCAACGTGTAAGACATTGCCTCTCAAACACCCGAATCTTTTGCATTTGAAATGGGGCAACATTGAACAACACCGGGCTTCCGTAGGCAATCATCGGCCTGATGAGGGCCATGTAACAAATCACCTTCACCCTGCTGTCAAGACGGCTGCTATAAAACAGTCGTTTTGTCAAGGCAAAGGCTCCCCTAGCCCTGGCCAAGGCAGCACCTATATGTCTGTCGAAATACAGGTACTGATCCAACCAGATGCCAAGGTACTTTACTATACTTTTACTCGCCAGTGGATGTCCATGTGGCTCTACGATTACCAGCTTGCGCTAGTTCTTTCTCGTATCCCTTGAGGCGCTAGACAACGGAGTCCTAAACAAAATAGTTTCTGATTTCTGGAAGTTGATTTTCAACTTCCAGTCATCACAATATCGCTGAATCTTGTCGAAGTCACTCTGCAAGAGATTTTTGATGACCTCAACTGTATGAACTGTTCTGTACGCCGGCGTACGCAATTGCCTGAGTTATACTACCTATCAGATCGCTGGTGTAAATGCTGAACAGAATCGGCGAGTTAACCGCTCCCTGCTGAAGACCATTATTAATATTAAAAATTGCGGTAGAAGTTACATTGCCACTCTTGACAACAAATTTTCTACCATTTAGCATGTCATAAAGCATATACAATAGAGGTTTACTTATACCTAGTCTGGTTAGCTTTGGATAGAGACCTTCTAACCATACGGTGTCGAAGGCCTTCTCCAAATCAACCAGACAGGTACCCGTACACTGCTTTTTCGTTTTGTTCCATTGGATATCAGAAACCAGTTTAGAAGCGGCATGAATTGTGTCATGTCCCGCCTTAAAACCGAACTGATTATCCGGGATCATATTTTTGTCCTCCGCCCACTTGAACAGGGCCCTATTAGTAACCTTTTCAAATACTTTGCTGATACTTGGATTCGCCGGATTGGAGTTGTCCTTTCGCCGGATTGGAGTTGTCCTTTCTCTTTTTTGGGAGAGGGTGCACCACAGCTGTCTTCCACCGTACTGGATAATATGCATTATTCAGCGCGTTGTTAAACAGTGTTGTATAAATGTCAACTGCTTCTTGAGGCAAATGTCGTAGTACAACGTTGGATATACCATCGACTCCTGCTGACTTTTTTTTCTTTAATGAATCAAAGTTTAGCTGGAGCTCATTCTTTGAAATTAACAGGGGGCTGGTAATAGCTTCTTGATATATCAATGGATCAGTATTACCGTTGCTACTTGCCATATGCCTCGAGATCCTTTCATGATGCTGAAGGTGAAGCCCATCAATTTCATACGAAATCGCTGTATTCTTTGAGTCATCGACGTTTTTCGTAGTAAAAATAGTGATCAACGGCTGTGATTCATTTCAATCGTGAATTGAATGCAAATGATATATATAGTCTCGAAATTTCTCGCAAGCCCACTTGTAGTACGGGAGGTAGCGTTAATTTGAAAAAGTGATCATTACACCGGCTGAAATTAATAGCACTGATAGTTTTCCACTAATTCATAATACATCAGGCCGTCAGCCGCCCCGCCAGTGGTGGAGCTAGGTGTAACGGCGGGTCAAAGTGGTGGTTTTTTTTTCAAAAAATCATTATACACCGCTCCAAAATTTTAGGGATGGTTATTGATGTTCTAATTAATATAAAAATTGCCGTCAGCCGCATGGATGGTGGTGGAAAGACCGTCAGCCACGCACCTAAACTTGTAAAAAAAAGTAATTTTACACCGAATGAATTTTTTACAGATGAATCTTCAACCTTTCAAGATAATAAAACAAACCATCAGCCCTCGTATAGCGGTGGAAAGACCGTCAGACGTCCTCACAGTATGACGCGCGCCTAGTTGATCTGAATGTTACTCAATAGGGTGGGTTAAAAAATTATTTTTGTTCTAATAGCACTAAAAAGAGGCCATCTGGTGTCCATAGCACATATGCAAAATATTTTTGAAATCGGTTGACTTTATCTGCTCCAATTTATCTTTAAAGTTTTGACGTTTTCAACTTATTTACCATAATTGTTTTTTTTTTATTTTTAAAATTTTTAAATGAGGTGGCTTTGACTTTCTGTTGGGCTCATTATTTGAGCTTTATCCTGCTGGATTCAATTATAGGATTTGGGGCTGGGTCGAGGTTGGAAGAATAATGCACATACCACAATACTTACCATTTTGAAGTTGCATACAGTCATCTGTTTATTGGCAAACAACTGTCAAAACAAAAAAAAAAGTTGTCCGTTGTATGAAAAATGAAAACTTTAAAAATTAATTAAAAAATAGAAATAAAAGTTTCCTCACTTTAAAATTATTATATATATTGTTTTCAAAGCATAAATCTTCCGAATAAAAGTATCCGCGTGTTAAAGTTCGTGCTCCCCTAAAGGAAACTTCAGACAAATCCCTACTGGCTCGTTTTGAGAAGTAAGTAAGTAATACTGCTTTTACATCATGTAATTTGAGCTTGCGATTTTTGAGCACGTTGGTGAAGAGGGAATTATGTGGTGGCCGGGGTAGACAAAATTGCTCAGGTTGAAAAATTGCAGAGTTATCGCAAGGAGTGCAAATATATGTTTGAAGAAAGTTAACATCTATTAAATATCGCAGTATTTAAAAGTATATTTGCAACCGAATAGAGTCCAAAAGAGAAACATGGATTAAAAACCGCAGTGGTGTAAAAGCAGTATAAGTAACTTTATTGAAATTTTTTTAGTTTTAAATAATTTCACTTTATTTTAATAAAATTAACAAATCAAATAATTTAAAATTCCTGACTTAGAAACTGGTCAATACGATTTTGATTTATAGAGTATTCTACAGTATAATATGAATGTTTGGTAACTAGAAATTTTACCAAGTTTCCCATTTTTACTTGTGATTATAGGTACTATAAGGCAAGTTATGCATTCGTAAAAAAAAAAAAATTCTAACAATCAAACATGACATTACGATAATAGAGAAGCCTAAAAAAGTGATCGGCAAAAAATGTCTGTCTGTCCGTCTGTATGTATAACGAGCTACAGCCTAAACGGCTTAAGTGATTACCTTCAAATTTGGCATTTGTGATTATTTTGGCATTCCTCAGAGGGGAAATTGAAATTTTATTTTTAGGCCTAAAAATAACGGTACCGGCCATTTAAAATTTTAAATAAAATTTTTTATATAATTAAAATTAATTTTTGAATTTTTTTTTTGAAAAATCAATATTTTTAAAACTAATCCAAAAAAAATAATTTTAAATTTTATAGTCATATGTATATTAATAAACTCTACAAAACTGCATACCAAAATTTCACAAAAAGTTTGTTTTCAAAAAACTAAAAATAAAAAACCGGATTTCATCAAAATCCGCCCTACAATTTTCGAGATACTTTTTTATAGAATTTTCATTGATCCGTGGCATCTAATGGCGTTCTTTGTTTTTTCAAGAAACTGATTTAAGTGATCCTTTTAGCACTTTTTATCAGTTTCAAACACGATTTTTACCCACCTACACACCATTCACTTCCATTATTATACGTATGTATAATATATACATAAATATGTACATATATTTACATACCCAGGTGCCATTTATGTAGGTAGGTACACATTACTCTCCTAATTTACATAATTAAAATCTTTTTAAATATACATTTGTAGGATAGTACCTATGTCACCATTCCTTTAATCACATGCATTCGACAATTCATTAAACTAAGAATCAAGGTAATCTTAGATACTTCGGCTTTAAACCTGCACAGGATAACTAAACTAGACTACCTATACCTACTAACAACTTCAGTGGTTAGCTACTACTTTACACTAAAGTTGTTAGCTACAAGAGCAAGTTCCAACGATCCAGTCGTGCATTTTATTTCTATGGGTTTTAACAGCAAAATCTGAAAATTTGTACAAATTCATACGAATTTTCAACTTACAAAACACACCTAATATATTATGTGTCCACTTAACAAGACCATAATAACTCAACAAGACCACAATCTTGAATAAACTTAGCCTGTGTATAAATATAGAAAACGACATTAGATAGGCTATCGTATCGACATACATTTGAATGTGCCCGTCTCCCATCAAAATAAAGGTTCGTAGAAGAATCTGTCAAACTTCCTATTCATTCGCGCTAGAGAGGTTTTTATTGGCGTTTTGAGAACGTGGTATACAAATCAGAAAAAAAAATATCAAAGATAATACAGAAATAAGAGTAAATTATTATGTTTAAAGATGTCATGCCATCATGCTAAAAAATGTCAAGTCCAAACAAACCGCGAAAACCATAAAAGTTATAAAAACATCAAGGTTATATTATGTAATTCAAATTCAAAGTATGTAGTTATTTTTTACTAGTTTTTTTAAACCTCATTTTAAGAACATTGCAGTACAAAAATATTACTCACTAAAATACATAATTTTGATATTCTAAAACTTTATTTTCTTTCTTTTCATATTTTCAGCTCTCCACATCTGTGCTATATTTTACAAGAGTTCTTTGGCCACAAATAACTATCTGGAACTTCCTTGCAGGTATACTGAGCTACCAAAGAGCTTCTGATTACTTGGAGATTAAAGAACAACAATGCCGTGAGGATCAGATAAAAAGAACCAGTTATTTTACAGATCGAGTTCAAGTTTTCTTTTACAGATTAGAAATCTATCGAAGAAAATTCTTATTAAAACTATCTAATATGGATTAGAAAAGAGTAATTGGAAATAAATACTAAAAAAAATATGGTTTTTGTAATGTGCCTGATTTTTTTCTTAGTGCACAAAATAGTAACAATATAAAATGTACAACAAAATAGCTGTTCGACTGCTTTAATAATCCTTGAATGTACTGCTTATAGTAGCGATCAACATAACATCACAACAGATGCAATGCTCCTTAAATCCGAAAACCTAACCTTTAAGGTGACAATGGCGCAGTGGATATAGTGCTTGACTGTTAATTTATGTACATAGACGAGTGTGTTCGAGCCCCACGCTAGGCAGCATTCTTATCTATACCTCCAGTTTTAATTGGATGCCACACGTGGGTTATAATGAGCTACTAAAGACCCAATTCTCAAATCCACTGTGCCAACAAAAATTCTTTCCTATCTGTCTATTCCTTCTTACTAATGCCGTGCAATTCATGTTGCATTTAAAAACCGTTAGGTATTGCATGCATAAATATAGTTAAAATTATTATTATTATTAGTTTAGTTTATTTCAATCTTTAGTACATGACTTATAAGATTAACAATAATAACGAGATATGTATGTATATACAGTTAATTTAACAACAAAATAAATAAAAAATAAAAAAATTAAAAATGAATTAACATAATGATATAATAAAATAAATAAATAATTAGTTGGTACAACTTAGGAGCTGTGAAACTTTACTCTTAAACGATAATCTGATTATACAGGGTGGCGCACGAATCGTGCTACAATAAGAAATTTAAGTAACTTTTATTTTAATCGATGTATTTCATTAATTTTTTTTATTGGATTAAAAATTAAGTTTTATTTTAAATAACTAATGGTTTTTAAAGATGATAGACCGCAAATGACCTCCACGCTCATCCAAGCATATGCGGCACCTGATCAGAAAATTGTTCATTGAGAACTGAAGGGTTGGAATTGGGATCAAATTCCTGGGTTTCGGTTTGTACACTTCCTGCATGACATAACCCCATAAAAAAGTCTGGTTCAGTCAGGTCAGGTGACCTTGGTGGCCAGCGGAAAGTGCAGTTTCTGGATATTAATTTGTTCGGGAATTTTCGTTGGAGCTCCGCCATAACTTGTGTGGCTACGTGTGCACTTGCTCCACCTTGTTGCAACCAAATCCTACTGAAAGGGATACGTCTTCGGCGAAGTTCTGGGTAAAAAAAACTCCTTCAACATCTTTAAATAATGGTCCCCATTGACAGTTTGTGTTACACCGTTTTCTTCAAAGAAGTATGACCCGACAATACACCTTGATGAAACTGCGCACCACACAGTGACTCGTTCTGGGTGCAGTTCCGTCTCCATTCTCTTCCATTTCTGGATTAGATTCACTCCATATACGGCAATTTTGCTTGTTAACATTGCCTTTTCAGTCGAAATGGGCATCATCAGACATGAACAAACAATTTATCAATGTGTTGTCTTCTTCGGCCATTGCAATCATATTTCGACAACATTCCAGGCGAACAAGCAAATCCTGAGGGTTTAACTTGCTTGTAATTTGGACTTCGTACGGAAACAAGTTTTAGTCATCATGAAGTATCCGTTGTAATGACCGTCTGCTAACTCCAATTTGGCCCGATAAGTTTCGAGTCGAAACACTTGGATTTGCCTGTATTGCCGATGCAACAGCCACGATTGTATCCTGAACCCGAACATTGCGATCTCGATGATACGGTCTTCGTTTGATGCTTCCAGATTCGGCAAACATGTTCACCAGCCTTATAATGGTCCATCTACTTGGGGGCGTACCGCCAAACTCCAGCCTAAATTCCCTTTGGACGGAAATGACGGACTACAAAGAATGTTATCGCTAAACTATCCAAATCCTTTTTTCAGTATCCCAAGCATTAATTTTGATAAATCTAAATAGTAGCCTATAAAATAAAAAAAACATATGCAGATTACTCACACTGAAAAAAATTTATTACGTTTTATTTTTGTAGCACGATTCGTGCGCCACCCTGTATGTTGAATTGAACACTGAAGAGGAATGAATTTTCTTTGAACATATTCAATACGATTTATGAAGGGCACCAAATGCAACACGCATATTCCAAAACAGATCTTATCAACGAAACATATATCGATTTAAGCGTATATGGGTCTGAGAATTCATTCGAATTCCTTTTTAAAAAGCCTAACCAGCTATTAGATTTGGTTTTAATAATATAATAATAATGCTTAATAAAACTCATCTTACTATCAAGAATAACCCCAAGGTCTTTAAATTTTAAAATTAAACTCTTCCTAAATTAGATCCCTTTCACACAGGTAAACCAGTTGCTGGAGATTTTTTTGACGTTTTCCTTTAATTGCCTTGTACCTTTCACACGAGGAAATTGATGAGGAAACTGAGTTGCTCGTTTTTTGAATTGCTTTTGATTTGACATTCGCTTTTTGTAAACAAACAAACGCTTGTATGCGGATATATACTGCTTTATTGTCTGAATGCTGTTCTCTGGTCGTTATTTACATTGCTATTGCCATTTTCACGTATGTATATATATTTTTTTAATTTCCAATAAATAATAGAATCTATTTTAGTTTCATTTGTACATGCATCTTTGCGATTAAGGAATCTGCGCAACAAAGTAGCTAATACTATAGAAAACTTTGGGCCAGCAACCCCAATGGGAGTTTTCCTCAACACAATGAATATTACAGGTGAAACTATTTTAAGTTAAATAAAAAGAATTTAATGTTAATAAATTGCATACCTTAATAAATGTTTTATTAAATTTGTTCTGAAATTAATTTTTTTTTTAAATTGTTTGTAGTAGTAGTAAGGTCTTATATGAGTCAGACATATCGCAAACTACCCGACTCTCAAAAGGTCTTCTGAAACGAGCATAATTTTTTACTCATGACCTTGCATTTTATAAGAATTAATTCATACATTGGTGGACGATTACTGTTTCTGTTATTTTTGACTTGGGTTTAATTAGTCGCGAAAATTATCTTTTCTTAACATCTTATCGCGATAGCGTTTTATTTCTTTTTGCCGAATCATTTTGTCGAGGTCACGATTTCGATGTTTTTTTGGACCCATTGTATGATGATTTCTCAAGTCAATCTTTGAACGTTCAGCAGCGTGATTTTTAGATGACAACGACGACTGTAAGGAAGATTGCAATGGAATTGCACTTGTTTCATTTCGATCTGCAGACCTTGAACCGGGCTCGCTATCGCTTTTGTCTTCAGCGTCCTCGTTATCAAGCGGAACCAATTCTTCCAGCTGCCTTCTGAAGACGGCTGCACTCTTTGTTATAAATGCTTTCGGATGAGATGGTGGCAACCATGCAACGTTGTTGTTTCCTGTGTTCCAGTAATAGAAACACCCGCATCCGGAGTCGTAGATTTCTTTCCATCCTTTGGGAAGTGTGTATTTTCTGATAAGTCGAGCTCTTCTCTTCAGATAACTTTTCTGGGGTTCTAAAACTCCATTTCCCCAGCGTGTAACGCAGTAGAGACTACATTTGTGATAAATATTGTATTTGTTTGGGCATCCCTTGCAGCCGGATGAAGTACCTTCTCCTATGAGCAATTTCATACGCTCGATCCAGAAATTTTCTTCAATTCTCCTTTCGGGTTCATAAGAATCAAACTGCGAAGGATAATCAATGTCTATTTCATCGTAGTCTTCTGCAATGATTTCTTCATTTTCGAGAACTTCATCTGCTTTGCTTTCAATTAGGCCTATATCAAAAATTAAAAGAATGTTAATTTGTAAATTAATAAACGCTAATAAAATAGTAACATACTAGAATCATCAGCAATTGAGCCTTTAACGAGACCTCGAGATGCTAATCGTTTAAGTAAAGCTGGTGGTAATGACATCCTGATTTGTGAATTATGATTCTGCAATCTACGTAAATAAAATTAATGTATAAAATGTGTACCAACTCGTGATGGATTGAATTAAATGCGGCCAATGGCATTGTCACAATCATCACAGGAACAGCCGCCGGGAAACCTTGCCTACAAGAATTAAAACTTAAAATTTTCTTTCACAATGAATTTATTTAAGTAGCTCACTTGGTTTGGTTTAATGTTGTAATAATATTATTGTAAGAAACAATTTCTCTTTAAAAAAATATATGTTTGACTGATAGATCTGTCTCCGAAGACAGACTTCAAAATGGAAATCTAAGAAAATTTCAAAGCAAAACGTCAAAAAAATCTCTTCAAATCGTTGACCGGGGAGATTTTTTTCATTGCCCTTACTTCTTGCCCTTCTCACCAACAAGCTCCCAGTTGCCGGCAACTCAGTTGCCTTGTGTGAAAGGGGTATTAGACGTCAATTTTATGGGCAAATAAAGGGTGCTTTCATAAATGCATGGTTGCTTTGTTTACATGCGATCATATTAACGTCGGAAAAACTATTTGCGCATGCATTTTAATTGAATTTATGAATACTTTCTCTGTTTGGTTATTTTTTCTGTGGATCAGAAACAATTCTGATGTGTATTTTTAATTTTGAGTTCAACTTTGAATTTTCTAGCGGAAATTTGGACAGATGTGAACAGTAAGGGAAGGTGTACCACCGTTTATATCATACTGTCTCTTTCTTTAAGAAAAAAATCTCGTATATGATTGAAAAAGGCATTTGCTGATGTTGAAGTGAAGGTTGTTGTTTATACACCAATCGTAATGCCGTTCTAGATCAGACTGTGAAAACGCGTCCATATTATGCCGAATGATGCCGATCGGCCTGTGCCTCGCCACTAATTCAGGTCGTGTCGTTGGGGTATCTTTCATGGATCCGTTTCGTTCAGGTTGAATTTAGTTCGGTTTCGGCATGGATCGGGACGTCCATACTGATTCGGCATCTTTCCTTAATCTTTATTGATTATGCTCTAACACAATAAGAAATAGCTTATAATTCTGTGATAGATAATAGTAAAAAAAAAATATATACAATTATATTGCTTAAATTAAAAATATGCCTGATAAATAGAATGAGTTACAACCTGAACTTAGATATCTCCACTTAGATTTAATTTTATATTGATTTTAATTTTTTGATTAATGAGTGCAAGCGATATGAAAATGCTTCCGTGCGTCGGTTTTTTTGGTCACTGTAGTTTTAGTAATGAAACTATTTTTTTACATTAGCTTTCCCGACGTTTCGGCAGGGGTTGCTGCCTTCCTCAGGGGAACTTTATTAAGACAAAAAATTATACATTGATTACATTCAGTATTATAACAATTATAACAATAAAGTGTACACTCACTATTTTTGTATTAAAAAATTTTAATGTTATATCATTAGGAAATCATTTATGAAAGAGGATAGGTGCTGAAGATGAGACAAGAGAGCAATATACCGCAGAAATATTTTGTGTGTCTTGTTTTCTATTCATGTTGTTGCTGTTGTTTATTATGTGTAATGTTTCCAGAGTATATCGTTTCGATACATGTTTCTCCGTCTGCAGAATTTTGACACCATCAAAACATGGAGAATGACCGCTTTCGATGCAATGGCTTGCAAGGACTGTCTTCGCAGGATTATTAAGTTTTATGTCAGACCTGTGATTTGACATACGTTGTCGAAGGAATTGTTTTGTGGTGCCGATGTAGCACAAGTTACAAGTTTCTTCCGGCTTCCCATTACAATTTATCTTGTATATGACATCTGTTTGCTTGTCTTTGTCAGGTTTTACTTTAAGTTTTGTGTAAAGGTGAGCCAAGGTTTTATAAGATTTGAAGGCTAAGCGGACGTCCGTTATTTTTTTGCTTATGGCTTCTTTAAAATTCTCGCTTAGGCTTGGCACATAAACCATACATTTGAAGTAACCATCCATCTGATCCTTATTTTGTGTGAGGGGAATTTTGTGCCTGTGTTTTTAAAGCAATCCTAGAATTATGACCGAGGGATAGCCATTATCGGTGAAAATTTTTATTATTTTCTTTTCATTTACATAATGGAATCGTTCATCAGTAAGTGTAAAAGCTTAACTTATCAGGATGGAGGCAGTGTTCATTATTATGTGTCTGGCTTGTTTGGACCGGAAGTTGATTAATCTGCCCGATGCTGTATTTTTTTGGTACCAGTCGAATATTAAACGGTCATTTTCTCGGCGAATCTTCACGTCAAGAAAAGCTATCGCTCTATTTTGTTCCATTTCAATAGTGAGCTGGATTTTCGGGTGGTATCCATTGAGAATACATTAAATTTTATGGATGTTTGTTTGTCCATCACTGCAAGTATATCATGGACATATTTTGCAACAAACGTGGGTTTCTCATCAATTTCCTTGAAGCATTCATCTAATACGTGGTCTAGCACTAAGTCTGCAATGGTGGGTGATAGCGGGTTTCCCATAGGCATTCCAAAAATTTGTTTGAAAGTGTCTTTAAATTGTAGATAATTATTCTCTTTCAAGCAAAAGTCCTCCAAGGTTTCGTTATGTAGATGATATTTTAGCGGTGATAAAAAGTGTAGAAGTAGATTCAGTTTTAAATACACTCAATTCCGAGTTCGACACCATAAACTTTACTTATGAACCAGAAGAAAATCAGAAGCTGAATTTCTAGGACTTAACCCTGTCAAGAAAAAACGGAAAAATAGAATTTGCTGTATATAGAAAACCAACAACAACCAACCGATACATCACAAACGACTCTTACAGCCCAATTCAACACAAATTCGCTGCATTTCATTCAATGGTTCATCGCCTATGTAAACTCCCACTTTCAATCGCAAACTATGCCGCGGAATACGGCCTTCTAAAAGATATTGCTGCCATCAATGGATACAACCCATCTGTAATAGACCATCTCATAAACAAACACACCAAAAAACTTAAAAAATCAGAATTAACTGCTTTTTACAGACAAAACAAAAAACTTCACGAAAACAACAACCCAGAAAGAGCTTCGATGACGTATTTATCACCGATAACTAACAAAATATACACAAAATTAAAACAACAAAATATAGAATGCGTATTCTCGAGTAATGGAAAATTAAAAAATATGCTAAGATCAACCAAAGACAAATCCACAGTTATACCCCTTTCACACAAGGCAACTGAGTTGCCGGCAACTGGGAGCTTGTTGGTGAGAAGGGCAAGAAGTAAGGGGAATGAAAAAAATCTCCCCGGTCAACGATTTGAAGAGATTTTTTTGACGTTTTGCTTTGAAATTTTCTTAGATTTCCATTTTGACGTCTGTCTTCGGAGACAGATCTATCAGTCAAACATATATTTTTTTAAAGAGAAATTGTTTCTTACAATAATATTATTACAACATTAAACCAAACCAAGTGAGCTACTTAAATAAATTCATTGTGAAAGAAAATTTTAAGTTTTAATTCTTGTAGGCAAGGTTTCCTGGCGGCTGTTCCTGTGATGATTGTGACAATGCCATTGGCCGCATTTAATTCAATCCATCACGAGTTGGTACACATTTTATACATTAATTTTATTTACGTAGATTGCAGAATCATAATTCACAAATCAGGATGTCATTACCACCAGCTTTACTTAAACGATTAGCATCTCGAGGTCTCGTTAAAGGCTCAATTGCTGATGATTCTAGTATGTTACTATTTTATTAGCGTTTATTAATTTACAAATTAACATTCTTTTAATTTTTGATATAGGCCTAATTGAAAGCAAAGCAGATGAAGTGCTCGAAAATGAAGAAATCATTGCAGAAGACTACGATGAAATAGACATTGAGTATCCTTCGCAGTTTGATTCTTATGAACCCGAAAGGAGAATTGAAGAAAATTTCTGGATCGAGCGTATGAAATTGCTCATAGGAGAAGGTACTTCATCCGGCTGCAAGGGATGCCCAAACAAATACAATATTTATCACAAATGTAGTCTCTACTGCGTTACACGCTGGGGAAATGGAGTTTTAGAACCCCAGAAAAGTTATCTGAAGAGAAGAGCTCGACTTATCAGAAAATACCCACTTCCCAAAGGATGGAAAGAAATCTACGACTCCGGATGCGGGTGTTTCTATTACTGGAACAGAGGAAACAACAACGTTGCATGGTTGCCACCATCTCATCCGAAAGCATTTATAACAAAGAGTGCAGCCGTCTTCAGAAGGCAGCTGGAAGAATTGGTTCCGCTTGATAACGAGGACGCTGAAGACAAAAGCGATAGCGAGCCCGGTTCAAGGTCTGCAGATCAAAATGAAACAAGTGCAATTCCATTGCAATCTTCCTTACAGTCGTCGTTGTCATCTAAAAATCACGCTGCTGAACGTTCAAAGATTGACTTGAGAAATCATCATACAATGGGTCCAAAAAAACATCGAAATCGTGACATCGACAAAATGATTCGGCAAAAAGAAATAAAACGCTATCGCGATAAGATGTTAAGAAAAGATAATTTTCACGACTAATTAAACCCAAGTCAAAAATAACAGAAACGTAAATAAATTGTGGAATAGTAATCGTCCACCAATGTATGAATTAATTCTTATAAAATGCAAAGTCATGAGTAAAAAATTATGCTCGTTTCAGAAGACCTTTTGAGAGTCGGGTAGTTTGCGATATGTCTGACTCATATAAGACCTTACTACTACTACAAACAATTTCAAAAAAAAAAAATAATTTCAGAACAAATTTAATAAAACATTTATTAAGGTATGCAATTTATTAACATTAAATTCTTTTTATTTAACTTAAAATAGTTTCACCTGTAATATTCATTGTGTTGAGGAAAACTCCCATTGGGGTTGCTGGCCCAAAGTTTTCTATAGTATTAGCTACTTTGTTGCGCAGATTCCGTAATCGCAAATATGCATGTACAAATGAAACTAAAATTGATTCTATTATTTATTGGAAATTAAAAAAATATATATACATACGTGAAAATGGCAATAGCAATGTAAATAACGACCAGAGAACAGCATTCAGACAATAAAGCAGTATATATCCGCATACAAGCGTTTGTTTGTTTACAAAAAGCGAATGTCAAATCAAAAGCAATTCAAAAAACGAGCAACTCAGTTTCCTCATCAATTTCCTCGTGTGAAAGGTACAAGGCAATTAAAGGAAAACGTCAAAAAAATCTCCAGCAACTGGTTTCCCTGTGTGAAAGGGGACTTAGTATTTATTGTTATAATTGTTATAATACTGAATGTAATCAATGTATAATTTTTTGTCTTTTTTGTCGTAATAAAATTCCCATGAGGAAGGCAGCAACCCCTGCCGAAACGTCCGGAAAGCTAATGTAAACAAATAGTTTCATTACTAAAACTGCAGTGATCAAAAAAGTCGACGCACGGAAGCATTTTCATATCGCTTTCACTCATTAATTAAATTCCAAATTGGTCAATAAATCATCTAACAATTTAAATTTTTTTTGTTTTAAATTCAATTTTTAATTTTAACTTTAAATTACAATATAATTATTTGTTAATAATTAGATATAATAGATAAAATTTAATTTTAATTTGAAATTATATAAAAAGTTTTAATTTAATTTTTAATTACTTAATGTATAAAAATATAACCCTACTCAGTTTGCTGAAAAATAAAAGTAAATTTAAAAGATGATACATGATTCATTAACAGTTTAGATGCTCTGATTTTCCAGAAATAGCCCCAATTCCCTCCTAAATCGATGCGTGTCATTTGTTTCTCGAAGATATCGCGGAGTGTATTCAAAAGGCAGATGGCAGCAATGAAGAACTGTCTTTCTGATATTATATAATTGAAACAGAGAAAAAAAAGATTAGTTTGACGTTTTCACTATGAATTGGCATTCAAAAGTCAATATATCAAGAGTAAAACAAAATAATAATTAGAAAGAATAATAATAATTTCGGTGCAGTGAACAAATTTAATTTCAATAAATAAAAATGAGTTATAACTTAAAAATATAGGCGCAAAATTCTAAACAACCTGATGTTGAGGGCTTAGCACGATATTACTTAACAGTTTGCTAATACTAAAGCACTTTACTAATATTTTCCTAATTTTAAACACTTTAACTAGCACCATAATAAATCTATTTTCTTAATAAACTACAACTAAACACGCCTAAAAAGTGCAAAAAAGTAAGCGAACATGACTTTTTGACGTTTGTAAATGTCAAAGTGGCATATGGATTTAGTACGATACTAAAAAAAATAAAGTAGCCATTTTGTGATTTTAACTTTAGTAAAATGTTAAGAAAATAGTACGATACTAAACTGGTTTAAAATTAGCAAAATCCTCTTTTTAGCCTAGTATAATACTAAAAACGATTTAACATATTCCTAAATCGACTAAGATTTTGCGCCATTGTTATTCCAACATTTTATCCTTCAAAATTGATGCAGTAATAATCTTCCTGGTGCATGAAATCTGGCCAGGGCACGAGATCGATAATCTATAATGAAAGTGAAAAACCAACTTCTTGAATGAGCAATATTTGAAGCTTTATCAGACCAACACTTCCAGCTAATGGATTCCATGTCGACCTAAAAAAAAACAAACACTCGAAGACAAGCCACACTATCCACTTCGCTTACGAGATTCATTGTATATATAATCTATAGTAATATCATGTGGTGTCTACGTATGTTAGCCACCTAGTGTCCTTGTCCAAAAATTTCTCTCAACAATAAAAGTTGCGGAAACAATGTTTAATGTTGAGCAAATTTTCAGATTGGGAAACATGTATGTGAATATATGGTGGAATAATTGACAATTGCGGGAATGGGAACATTATATAGAAAATGTTTAAGAGTGCGAGTGAACAAAAAATAGAACATTATAGGCAAAAAACGGTATTTTTCGGTATTGTATTGCATGCATATACCTAAATATATATGTGAAACATAGAAATAAATTTTTGTAGGTGTAGATAAGTGGATTTGGTTTGGGTGTGTAGTTCCTTATGAATGAAAAAGATATTTTTTTGCTTAAGGGCGAGAAAATGGAAATACAATGTTTTTCTCTAGATGTGGATTTGGTTTGGGTGTGTAGTTCCTTATGAATGAAAAAATATTTTGTGTTTAAAAGCGAGAAAGTAGAAATACAGTGTTTTTCTGTAGATGTGGATTTGGTTTGGGTGTATAGATTTTTACGAATTCATTGATATTTTTGTAGGTAATATCATTAGAATTTTGAATTTTGTTGCGAAATCCAGCAACGTTGTAGATATAACTACATAAATGTGGGATGTAGGTATGGTTGTAATGTTATTGAATGGTTGTCGGTTAGAATAAAAAAAATGTCAATAGAAAATCGAGAAAAAGTTCAAAAGCCTTTAACTTCTGAACTATTTTAGATAGTAATTTTTTATAAGATAAAACTGTATGTACTACTAGGTAGACTATACGCACATTTTTGGTTAAACATTTTTTTCTACTTCAGATTTTTTTGTAGTTATGCATATAGGTACATATGTATGTACCTACCTATTTTTGCATTTTTGAATTTTTGTGTAGGAAGGTATATTTCTAATAATAATACATATAATAATAATAATAATATTTCTAATCTAAATTTGAATTCTGATACCTATTTAGGGTAGGTAAGATTATATACACATATTTCCAAAAATCTTGGAGCGGTTTTTTTAAAAATAATTGTTACTTGCAATTGTAGGTGTATTAAGGCAAGTTACATACATACATATGTTTTTTCTAACAATCAATCATGACATTACGATCATAGCGAACACCAAAAAAGTGGGTCCCCCAATTCCGCCTGTCTGTCTGTCCTCGAGTCTGCAGCCTAAACAGTTCGGTGGATTTGCTTCAAACTTGGTATACATATTATTTTTTCGGTAATAAGCCTACACGTTTTTTTCATTTTTTTTTAAGACGACAAATTACAGTAGCTCCCATACATTTTTTGGCCAAAAAAAAAATCTTATTTTTCTCAAAAACGGCTCCAACGATTTTGATTTAAAAAAAACAGTACATTAATGAAGGGAAGGGTACATTTTGATAATTTTTTTTTTGGAAAAGAATTGTTATTTTTGGTACATCTAGTAGAACCATTTTTTTTTGGTTTTCGATTTTCTCGGAAACGGTTTATCTGATTTTTTTGAAATATTTACGCAGAAGCTCCCAAAAAGGTTGAACACTATTGTAACCAAAATTTTTCAAAAGAAAGAAAATCATTTTTTTTTGAAAACTCAAAATTTCTAAAACGACTCAATAGATTTTTTCGAAACTACGTATGTATTTAATGGTTTTCTGACATTATCTTGAATAGTTAAAAAAAAAACTATTTTTCTAAAAAACAGTCCATTTTCAAATATAAAAATATTTTATTTTGCATAGTTATTAACAGTACTTCCCATAGAACCACTTAGTTTTTATTAACACACTTTAATATTTTCGACTTTCTCGCTATTCGATGGGCCGATTAAAATTATTCTCCGAAAATTATTCTTGCTAAAAGTGTTAATAAAACTGTTTACTCAAATTTTCAAATGCGAGTTTTTCGATCTTTAAAAAATAAATAATTTTTTTTTTTGAAAAACCGATTTTTTAAAAACCAATATTTAGTATCAGTAATTTGTTTTGAAATTTGAATTATATATGTATATTAATAATATCTTCAAAATGTCGTTCCAATTATTTTTCTAAAAATGTTTTTAAAATTTTATACATAAAAAATTAATTTAAAAAAAACCGCTTCAACGATTTTTGACATTTTTTTTATATATTCTTTATCCAGGCTTATCTTTGATGTTTAATATTTTTTCAAAAATGTTTGTCTTCTTTCAAATTTCATATTAAGAAAAACATTAATCAGAAACTTCACTTTTGTCAAAAAAAAACTATTTGAAAATTTTTAGCCAATCAAAAAATATAATGCGATGTAAACGGTGATTTTTTAAGAGTTTGGTTTTTGAAAATTCAAAAAAACACAGAAACTTATAAAAAGTGAATGAAATTTTTATTTGGATCGATAAATCAATTTCTGCCATTTACTTTTTAAAAATAATTTCACTTAAATGTTGCCCGCGGCTACGCTTCAGGTGGTCCATTCTGAAGGTCCAATTTTGGCAAACTTTTTCACACATTTCGGCCGGAATCTCACCAATGACGCGTTCAATGTTGGCTTCCAAGGCAGCAATCGTGTTTGGCTTGTCCCCATAGACAATAGACTTAACATAGCCCCACAAAAAATAGTCTAACAGGGTCAAATCACATGATCTTGGTGGCCAATTGACTGCGCCAAAACGTGAGATCAACTGCTCACCAAATTCGTCTCTCAATTGATGCATGGTTCTGGTGCAGTGTGGCATGTGGCACCGTCCTGTTGGAACACATGTCGACCGAGTTCAATTCTTGCATTTTCGGCAAAAAAAAATCTGAATCTGAAAAATACTGAATCGAAATGTCAAATGTTCGTGGAATTTGTCATGTGTGATCTGTCAAAAATATAAACGTCAAAAACCAAGTAGCAAAAAATCACCCGTTACATAGCATTTCCAAATTAAATTCACGTTTTTACAAATCAAGTTCAACTTTTTGCAAATCAAATTCACGTTTTTGGAAATTAAATCGTTTTAAATAAATTTTTGTGAAAAAAATGTCAAACCATGTCCATAACAACGTAAGAAAGGAAACATTTTATTACATGAAATTCAAATAAAATAGTTGCATATTAATATGGTATATACATAGAAACAGAAAGATTCTTTTTTGAGAAAACAATGTAAAACAGATAGGTATGTAGGTACAAATATACAAACAAATATATATTACCATATTAATACGATGCTGCTGGTCATTTAACTTGGTGTGGAGGATAAATAACAATCACTGCAGTCATGAGTACAGCTGTTAGTAATTCCTTTATCACAAATGTTACATTTTAAGATACCAAACAAATTATAAGATACTGTTTGATGTAATTTAAAAGGCTATATGTATTTATTAAAAAGAACAGCCGACTTTTAATTGTACTTCCAATAAATTCACACGCCTTTCTTTATTATTATTAAAAACAAAAAAACACTTAATACAAGCACTATAAATTCACACAAAATACTACCTACAGCACAAACTGGAATTCACAAAACAATTATGTAGGTATGTAATCTGCCCATATTCAACTGGACATTTTTCACTATTTCATTATTATTAAGATGTTATTTTTCTCATTCTTATCGAAAGACCTTGAAACACCTTGAACTTAAACTTTAAAAAAATTGTAAAAAAAAACTTGCCAAAAATAAATCAAAACAAAACATAACAACAAAACGAAACTAAATGTAAAATTCACACACACGCACTGAATATTTTTCTATTTACTTGCAATTTATCTGTTGTTTGTCCTTGACAAAAAAAATATAGTTTTTAATGAACTCTCTTACTCCTTTTATTAATATAGGCATTGTATATAGATATTAATAGTACTATCATGACGACGAAATTCATCCAGCCTGGAATAAGTTCTACTACTCATCATGGGTTCCACTACCAAATCGGCGGTTAGGTGGTGTTGGTGTGTTAAGAAAATGCGTATGAAGGGAAATAGTGTGATAATAAATTGATGAGAGAAATATATAAAACATTTATTATAAGTTAGAGGACAAAAGGAGAACAATCTATTTCGCAGGCTTTTTTGTTTTTTTTTTTTTATGAGGATTTTTTGTTGAGTAGGAGCGGGTTGTGTGTGTGTGTTTTTTATTCTACAGGCAGATAGAATGAAAATTGTTTTATGGCTGTAGGGAATATTTAAATATTCAGGTATACACTTGTGTGCAACGGTCACTACTCAGTAAAATAAACTTTTTTACCAAATGAACAAACATGATAATTTAAGAGTTAAAATTTGAGATTTCTGTTAATCGTTGTGCAAAAAAAAATTTTTCTTGTGACAACTTTTTTTTTAATTTTATATTAATATTTTTTTTGGATTTTGAAAAAAAAATATTATTTTTTTAAAATTCAGGTTTGATAAGTAATTTCGTAAAAAATGGAGTTGACGAATTTTCAAATAAGAATTATTTATTAATAGGTTTTATGTATTTTTTCAAGTCGTTTTTTACTTATTTTTTTTAAATGAGTATTTAGCAATATATGTATATATACATTTGAAAATATTATTTAAAAAAATCTTCAAAACATTTAATATTTATTTGCAAAATATTGTTTTTTTTTTCAAAATCCAAAAAATAAAATAAAATTTAATAACAATTTTTTTTTGAAAATTCTTGGAGCCGTTTTTGAGAAATACATTTTTTTCTTAACGGTTTTTAAAATTTGTATGGGAGGTACCGTTGTTTTTTATTTTAGAAAAATAGTTTTCTTAACTATTCAAGATAATGTCTAAAAACTACTAAATACGAAGTTTCGAAAAAATCTATTAAGTCGTTTTCGAAATTTTAAATTAAAAAAAAATAATTTCCACAATAATTTGTTTTGAAAACTTTGGTATACAATAGTGTTTAAACTTTCTAGGAGCTTCTGCGTAAAAAAATTAAAAAAAATCAGATTAACCGTTTCCGAGAAAATCGAAAACAAAAACATGGTTCTACTAGAGGTACCAAAAAAAACAATTTTTTTCCAAAAAAAAAATTATTAAAAGGTACCCTTTCCCTTCATTAAATAACTCATTTTTTTTATAAAAATCGTTGGAGCCGTTTCTGAGAAAAATAAGATTTTTCTTTTTGGCCAAACAAAATGTATGGGAGCTACTGTTATTTGTCGTCTTAGAAAAAAATTAAAAAACCGAAAAAAACAATATGTACCAAGTTTGAAGACAATTTATCAAAGCGTTTAGGCTGTAGACTCGAGGACAGACAGACAGACGGAATTAGGGGACCCACTTTTTTGGTGTTCTCTATGATCGTGATATCATATTTGATTGTCAGAAAAAAAAATTTTGAGAAAAATAATATTTATCTTTTTGGTCAAAAAGAAAGTTTGGCAGGTACCTAGGTAGGTACTGTCATCTTTCGTCTTAAAAAAGCTGATAAAAAAACTGGGGACATGTTTATGAAAAAACGTTTAGGCTATAAACATGAGGACAGACAGACAGAGAGACGGAATCGCGGACCCATTTTTTCGTCTTCGCTATCATCGTAATGTCAAGATTGATCAAAATCTCGAGTTCGATTTTTTTCGAATCCATAACTTGTAATAGTACCTGCATTTATAATATCGCTAGTCAAAAAAAAAAACTAAAAAAATACTGCCTAGGTATACCTACTTTATTTCCTAATAAAACTGTCTGGAGAAAAAATTGAATTATTCTCAATAGATTTTATATTTGAAAAAGAACAAAAAGTACCTATGTACATACATATTGTATGTAGATGGGTATCTGGGTACACATGTACCTACCTAAACAAAACATATTGAAATATCTCAACATTGCTTTGCTATTTTTGCATAGAAAAAGTGAAAAGTAGCAACGTTGCTACAATTCAAAATCCTAAAATCCACCAAATATCTAAAATTTGAAAGAAAAATTTAAAATAAATTCTATAATAACCTATACATGCATGTATATCCATATACATTCTTACTTCAAATTCATGTATACGCCAATAGCCTTGATATAATTTATTTATGCCCACCATATTTTGAAGGTTGCCATGACAAAAACAGCTTATTCGGTTTTCTCCCTTACCCTCTATATTGTTGTCAGAACTAGTAAGTTTCGACCGTCTCCCTTGCTTTTTTGCGTATTTGCCTCTACATTTACTTCGTCCACATCAACAATTCAATATCAAGAAAAGAGAAACTAGCGCCCTCATCGACGGAACTACTAGCTAAAAAATTCAGTCTCGTAGTAGTACTATAGGTTTCATATACAATGCTATAGGTTATATATACAAAGCGAGATTGCAACTCGTCGCTAAAACATTTTCCACAAATTCGAGGCACCGCCATCTTTGTAGGTTTATTGCATCTTTTATTTTTATATCTTTTTATAAACAAAACAAAATTCGAAGGCAACGACTAATTTCACCAGACAAAAACAAATTAATGTTAATTTCATTTCAACAACGAAGGATCGCTGTTAAAATTCATTTGTATTTGGGTTGAAAGAAATTTGAAAAAACGTGTTAATCACTTATTTGAATGTGTGTGTATCAAACTAATTTGTTTTTCTCATTTGGTAATTCTTTGCTTTACTTTACTACATCAATTGTTAACTTTCTAACAAACACTAGATGGCAGGGCTTCTTAGACTTTGTGCCAATAGATAGCTCTACTTTGTTTGCGTAAAATTTGTAGAAAGGTACGAGTAATATCGACAACAGATGGTGCTTGGCCTGAAATAGTCGCTGAAAGCAGGGAACCGTATTTTTTGCAAATATTGAATGGAAATGAATCACAACTAGCAGTCCATATCTAGTATGTCAATTGCTTCAACTATCAAATAACCTGCAAGCAGGTAGAGACTCGGTACAAGGTTGTTGCGAAGCAAAAAAAGATTATGGAAAATAACAAACGAGCCGAACCTGAGGATGTCGATAAGAAATGTTTTCTTTTTGTTATTTTTTTATTATTTGGAATGTTTTGTTTATTTAAAAGAAAAATCAATACTTAATTTATAATACACACTACATATATAATATAAAATATACATATGTACTTATTTAATAAACATTAAAAACTATTTTACTTTTATAATCTCGATATTTCACATAGTTGCCATGAACTAGTTGAGCTTGGCGAAATCGGCTCATAGACGCTGTTGGATTCTAGACATTCCTCATGATCAATATCGTCATCAGCTTCTTCTTCATCTGAGTCATCGAACTCAACATCATCTAACTTAGATGTTGACCTCTTGGATCCCTCAGTTGTTGTGTTGAGTTTTCGAACTATGAGCTTTTAGGTTATGTTGGGCGGATGCAGATCATGGAGAGTAGTTCCTGGTTCGGTCCGTATAGTCGTTGCTTCGTCAGTTGTAATCGGTGTTTGAGTGGTTAGTGTGGTGCTACTACTAGTGCTGCTCGGTTGTGTTTTAGGCGAAGAAAATGGTCTAAGAGGCAGCTCTTTCACAACGTCATTATATATTTTTTTTCCGTGGGTAGGTGTAAAACCTTCAAAAGGCTCTATGAGGACCGAAAAACGCGTGCTCGTAGGAATGTGAGATTCTTACTGCACTCAAAACAGCTCCTCCTCCCGATTGCAACTAAGTTGAAATATATCTAGCAATTTATTTTTAACGAATTTAATTAACGTGTTGCAGGTAACTATCCGGTGATAGTTCCTGCTTATACCGCGATTTTAAAGCGGATTCTCGTTTACTGCACCAGATCGGAAGGCTTTGTCCTTCTCATCGATAATTTAGATTATAGTACTATTGCAGTGTTGTAATAGCCGTTTTCTATGATTTCGGGCAAATTTTTTTATTTCATCACGAACCGTGGGAATCCCGAGATCTCTGTGGAGATCTTCGTTTCTAATGTACCAAGGTGCGCTTACAAATGATCTTAGGAGTTTATTTTCAAATGTTTGTAAGGTATTTAAATTAGAATCTCGCGTACAACCCCAGAGTTGTATGCCGTAAGTCCAGACAGGCTTAAGCACCTGCCTGTACAAAATTAGCATATTTCGCGTGTAAATAAAAGGTACACTATTGGACCTAAAACACTTCCCTGTGGTACCCCACCCACTATTTCTTTGAGATCCGAGTAATCGTTTCCATGTCTTACTCTAAAAAGTCTATTTTTTAGATATGCTTTTAGAATCGTATAAAATGCTTTAGGCAGAATTTGTCTTAATTTAAAATTTAGGGCTTCGTGCCACACCTTATCAAAAGCTTGCGATACGTCTAGGAAGACCGCCGAACAAACATTTTCTTTTCTTCAAGAGTTTTCTCAATGACGTAAGTGATCCTATGCACTTGGTAAATTGTCGAAAGCTTGCTTCTAAATCCGAACTGATGTTCAGGTATTAGGCGCTTTTCTTCTATTATTGGCTGCAGGCGCAGAAGTAATATTCTTTCAAAGACCTTAGATATTACGGGCAGAAGCGAAATAGGTCTTTCTTATTTCTCTACTTAATTCGGCAAGGGCAAGTTATAACTTATATTTAAATTTTCGTTGAGTACTGGCCCATCAAAAGGTTTAAATGTGTTCTCCAGGTAATCCGCGAAAGCGTTTGCTTTCTCTTTGTCGCTTTTTGACCATTCGTTTTTATCATTCTTAATCGGAGGCGCTGGGAGCTTTGGTTTCTTCGTTACTTTAACAGCTTTCCAGATTGAGTAGTTGGATTCTTTTCCTGCTGTCAAGCTTTCAAGATAATTTCCAACTTCAGAATTTTTGAATTCTGCTATCGTCTTTTTTATTAAATTACACAAGCGATTTAAATTTACCTTGTGTTGAGGAGCTCGAGTTTGCTGCCATTTCTTACGTGCTCTTCGTTTCTCCTTTACTAAATCTTTTATTATTATTATTATTATTATTATTATGAATCTTTTATTTAACCAAAACTTTAAATATACCTATTCTAAAAATAATTTTAAGAACATTAGCATGGCAAAAAGTATTTGCCGTCTGCCTGAAATTGACATTTATTGAGAATAAAAAAAAAATAAAGAAGAAAGTTTAAGATTATAATAAGCTTAAAGTAAATATAAATAAATAATACAAGGATGGATAAATATACATACATAAATTTAAAATTTTGAATTTACTCTAAAGAACTGTTTCGGTAATCTAAGGCATGATCAATAAAACTGATAAGGACCTTCCAACCGCACTCTCCGTTTAAAATTTGTTTCGCTTCCTCGTTATTTAAATAGCTCTTTGAGAAATAAAGTCTTCGAAGTTCTTGCAGAATAGGACAAACGGCTAAAAAATGGTTGACATCTTCGATTTCATTTCGATTGCAAAGGTTACACCTGGGATTATCATTTCTGTGGGGTTTATAATTCAAATTTAGCATCTCAGTCCTTGCCTTAAACAAAGTACTTATTTGATTTGCAGAGAGTTTACTATTAAAGTAATTGTTTACAATCAGAGTGTGATTAAGTTGCTTATAGACCAATCTGCTTGGAGAGGTTTGAGCCCTATTCAAAAACTTGAGATACAGTGAATCATCGACAATTGCAATACAATCATAAAACCTACCTTTCCAACTAGCAAGGGAAGTTGCACTAAGGTTTAGATTAAATCCGTGTGCATTTGCTATCTCCTGCCATTCTTTGAATGGAGACAAATTCCTTCGGAATGCAAAATCCATCATTTGCTTATGAAGATTTTCACTTGACCTTTGCATTACCTTTATTATATAGTTGGCATTATATTTAAGATTTTTAAGATAGATTGGAGGGATACCTGATTCCACATGTATGGCATAATTTGGTGTAGCATTTGGAAGTTTAAAAATTTGTTTAAAAAAGAAGCGTTG
This sequence comes from Philhelius pedissequus, assembly GCA_910595825.1. Taxonomy (NCBI): domain Eukaryota; kingdom Metazoa; phylum Arthropoda; class Insecta; order Diptera; family Syrphidae; genus Philhelius; species Philhelius pedissequus. Next base: position 161,791,876 of record OU343161.1, read on the forward strand.
CACGATCTCAAATTCATCGAGATCTTGGTAACCAAAACATTGACTGGCATAGCATAAACACGAATTTATAGTGGCTTCAAAGACTCTAAATTTAGCTGAGATGCCTATGTATTTGTTGCAGAAGATTTTGTTCCACATAAGATTTATTGCAGTTTTTGCCGACAAGCATTTATCTTTAACATGAGGACGGAAATCTAGATTGCTACGAAAAAGAACACCTAAATATTTAAATTGGTTAACCACCTCTATAGGTTCACGCTTCAGAAACCATGTTTCTCGAGGGCTTCTCCTTCGACGGGTACTTTCAAAGATCATAATTTTCGACTTCGCGGTGTTTATATTCAGGTCCCATTTCTCACAAAAGCTTTTGAGTCTATTAATTTGTAATTTTAATGTGATAGGGTTGTCCGACAAAACGACAAGGTCGTCCGCATAAAGTAGAACCTTAATAAGAAGATTCCCAAATCGAACACCCCCAGGCAAATGACGCAAGACATCATCAATGAAAAGGGCGAACATAATCGGGCTTGGGGCACACCGCTATTGGTACTAAAGAAGCTGGACATTGCACTCCCATTTGCCACAGCGGCGCAAGTATTGGTGAGGAGAAGTTTATAGAGTCTTAAAAATTTCGTCGATATACCTAACGTTGATAATTTATACAGTAGTGAATTCCGGTTGATATTATCAAATGCTGACCTATAATCAATAAAAAAGACATAAAGTTTTTGTTTGTTTTCGATGAATCGTTTTGCTATATTGAAGAGTGCGAAGATCTGGTCCACAGTTGAAAGACCAGAGCGAAAACCAGCTTGGAAAGAGGTTAGTAATTTGTTCTCTTCAACCCACCTCATAAGCCTACAATAAAGAATTTGGATAAATATTTTTCTAAGACAAGGTAGAATCGAAATGCCTCTATAGTTTGCAGGTGAGCTTGGGTCTCCTTTTTTAAAAATTGGACAGATTTGTGATTTCAAAAATACCTGAAGTATTTCTTCTTTTTCAAGAAGCTTATTAAAAAAATCAAGAAGAAGATTTAGGAACGCCGGAGAGGAGTTTTTATAAAATTCGGCTGGAATTCCATCTAGCCCGGCTGCCTTGTTGTTTTTCATATTTTTAAGAATTTCTTGCAATTCATTTATTGTATTAAGCTCATCTAGGTCTGAAACATCAATTGAGGGTAAAGCATATTGAAAAATTGGTGAATTTGTTGGAGGGTTAAGAAGTTCCATGAAATGGTTTGCTAGTGACTCTATATTTATTGTCGTTGCTGGAAAATTCTTAACCTCACTTAAACATCTTATCTTAGACCAAAACAATTTTGAATCTTTGCATTTTGATAAACCTACTGCTATGCCGTCCATGAAAGTTTTTTGTTTATATTTGCATAGACTCTTATACTTTTTGTTTGCATCTAGGTAGAGCGAAGAAATTGGAATTGGTTTTCCTAAAAATGTTAAGCATTGCAAAAGATTTTTTCCTGAGTTTAATGCATTCCGAGTCATACCACTCAACAGCAAAATTTTGGTTGCCATTGAGTGGCATGGCTGAACGCTTTATGACTTCTATTATTTCACCAGCCGACTGCTCGCAGGACCATGATACATGGCTCGCTAGATTATTTACTTGAACATCGAGTCTACGCTTGTACACAGCTACCTGACTATTGACCCATTTATATTTTCGAACTGATTCGGTCAGCATAGAATCGAAGTTTTGAAATTTTATGGATACCACTATTGGAAGGTGACCTGATTAGATTGCGGGTTGTACCTCAAAATCCTCTATAAAAGTAGGCCAATCGCCTCTAGCTAAGCAGTAATCAATTACAGAACAACCCTGACCAGAAATAAATGTTAGTTCACCTCTGCTATCACTTTTTGTAATTCCATTCAAAATCATTAAACCGAAGTCCTCAGCCAGTTCCATTAAACGCCTGCCATAACTATTAACATTTACGTCCAAAGACCTTCTCAAACTAAAAAACGCGTGTGAGGTATTGTTCATCAAAGAAGCTGGGTTTTGAAATTCACCGATTCGTGCATTTAAATTACCTAATATTAAAATATTCTTAAACTCAATTTAATTTAGAAAGGAATGCAACTCATAAAAATCGTTAATCCAATTAGTACAATTTAAATACGTTGGAAGAATGTAATATTGTTCATGCCTATGATTTAACGTTATCACAGTCCTTCTATTTACAGAGCCTATACTAATAAAACTTTTCAAACTACTTCGTATAGCTATCAAATAACCTCCACTCGCTCTACCAAAACTACTATTGCGGGTGGCGGGAATAAATTTAATAAAAAAATCTTTGAAAAACTTAACAAATTGGGCTTCCTGACGATCTTCAAGAAAAGTTTCTAATAGAATAATAATGTCAAACTCTAATATAAACTTAAAAAAATCTGGAATTGTTAATTTGTTTTTAAGACCACACTTAAAAATGTTTACATTGAAATTTACTTGGCAGACGGCAACACTATCCTACAATTGATGACGATGTTGACTGGATCCTGGTTGTTGATGTAGTCTGTTAGGTGGCACTGATATCGTATAGGAGTCTTTATTGTTGTTGTAGCTGTCAAAAAATCAAAAGAATATTCCTCCGCATTGTTTACAATCAATCCGCGTGCAAAGTTGTAGGAAAATGCATAGTTATTAATGTGCATTTTTACTCCTTTTATCAAAATTTTCGCGCTTGGTGTTATGGCGAGTAGATTGTTTTTGATTCCGTAGAGTGATTTCCTTTTTTGTCGTGTGATGAAAGACTGTTTACGATGAATCATAATACCAGAGTTTTTGAGTTTTGGCGTTGCGTTAATAACTTTATTTGCAGTGTCTCCCAGGTGAAATTTTAGAACCACAGTGGATTTGTTCGTATTGTTGTTTGTGAACTCTTGTGCGCTTTTTATCGGTAAATCTGCACTATCTTGAAGATGAAGAAGACCCATACAAGTTTGTTTTGCATACTCAACTTTATTGGTCTTCCCTTCTGCCGGAAAATGCACCACAGCAGAATTTTCGTAGTTTTTACGTGATATCTAGTTGACGTTCTAACAGTTGGCAATAGTTTTCCATTGCAGTTACTCGTTGCATAAGATGTTCGTTTTGTGCTTTGAGTGACTGCATTTGTGATGCAATTGCTTGAATATCATCCTTTTTAGCAATGTCTTCAAATTTTGGGATAACGCATTCGTTAATGCAATCGAACAGCATATCCTTTAGTTTATCAATGGACATATTTCCAACTGCCATATTATTATTTTTTCCCGTGTACACCTTTTTTGAGTTGATTGAAAGTTCTGGTGAGCTTTCTTCTCTACCTCGTTTAAGCGGCATATGCAATTTTGATAACGGTGCACTATTGATTATGTCGCCGCGAAAAGTTAAGAATTTTGTGTCTTAAATGTGTAGTTCAAACAACAAAGACGTGCATTTCCCGCAAAACAGATTCACTCAACGATTTTAAAAGTTTTTATAATAAATTGAACAATTTTAAAAGTATAAATCAGTTAGAAAAGAGGACCGCACACAGAATCTGACTTTCTCAGTTAATGACAGATGTCAATTACTACTATTCTTTTATTTCCTGCTGATATTTTAGGTTCTTAAACCGCGGCATTTCGCTTTGGTACGGGGTATTTTTCCATGCGGCTTGTTGTACGATATTGACGAAGTTATCTACTGCGTCTTCAAGTTCGAGAGGCGTTTGTAGTGAAACCCTTAATTCAACGTTATCCTCTATATCTTTCTTAAAACCTTCCCAGTTGGTTTTCTCATTGGTTAGCGTGGGTGGTTTTTCATTTTTAACAAGATTATCAAAGCTCATAGTGAGAATAAGAGCAGAATGATCAGAGAAATGATCAAAGCTTTCTGTTATACAAATTTTATTTGAGGGTATTCCTTTGACCACAAAAAAATCAATAAGGTCAGGTATTTTCGATGGATCAGTCGGCCACTAAGTCGGGTTGCCAGTCGAATGAAAATCCCAAATAGTTCCCATTACCGCTTCGTAGAGCATTCGACCCTTTTGAGAAATAACTCTAGATCCCCAAAAGCTGTGCTTCGCATTAAAGTCACCACCAAGAACAAAATTTTGTTTAAGTAACTTTAGCACGTTCATAAATCCATTCTGGAAAGATACATTCAGTACAACATTCTGAGTTCTAACCTGTACACCGATTAATTGCATTTATTCAGCCTCTATTTTTGGGCCTATCGTGTGTTCGATGCATTCTTTTATAAATAAAGATGCCCCACATCTTACTTTGTTCGACGGATGAGTTGCGTGGTATTCTAAATATCCATTGATCTTACTATTTGCAATAAGTTTGGGTGTGATTGAATTCTTGACAGCGTTTAGACTGCGAAATCAGTCTTGAACTCTTTCTTAAAGGTTCGATCTTAACAACAATATTGAGGATTGTTTTAATTTTGTAAATATCGTCTAGAATAAATAGTGGAAGACCACGCTGTACCACATTTGTTTCGCTATCTTTTTTTTGTGTTTCTCTTTTGACGATGTTCACAGCATCTAAGATCATATAGTTCCTCTTTAGAGCGTTAATAATATCGTCTTTTGGACATGATGGATGCAAGCCTCTCGGTACAACACGTAAAGGTCTTTCCGACTTATTCTCATAAGTGTACTATTCGACATTTTCTTCGTTTAGTTTTCACGACAGGAGACGATAACTTTCAAAATCGTTCACGCAAACTTTCCATTTGTTGTTATTAAGTGAAATAACTTTAAAATCTGATGGTGTTAACGTCTTTAAGAGAGTTTGCAGCCGGTTATACTCCGCAATACCGACAACATTAATTGGTGGGAGGCCTAATTTTAAAATGTTTTTCTTTAATATTGGCATCTTTTGATGATGTAATTTTTTCAGGAAAACAGGCGCCATTAGGTGAGGATCCAACCTTGCGTTTTTTACTCGGCTTTTGTTTGAGGACTTATCTGTTTCGCGGACTAGCTTGTGATGAACTAGCATTCGAGTCATTGTGGTGTTTATTCTTCAGCACCTCATTTTCCTTACGAAGGAGATCAACTTCTTTCTTTAGCTCCTGATAAAGTTTTACTACTTCAACAAGTTTTTGACGAAGTTCATTATTATCTTTCTCAAGAATTTCTGTTTTCATTTAGTCCTTTTTTATTCGCGCATCTGGCGTTATTGGGAAACTCTTCTTACCGTTGTCACTCGATTGGGATGGAGGTCATCGAGCAACCCTTGCTTTTTTTAAGAAGGGATTTATTAAATGCAATAATTGGATCTCCCCAGAATCCGTAGAGCTGACCTCCGAAGAGGGTGTATTTTCCAGTGAACCTGGATTGCCACCTGGGGTAATGTATCTATTTGTTTTACTCATTGCATATTTATGTATACGTTCACTCTCAGGCAATATGCTTGACGCGAAAGATCACATGGTATTGTATCAAACAGTTGAGATCTCCCACGTCGTGACATTTTATTTGGACTGCATGAGTTTGCTGAATCGAAACCGAACGCCACACATCGATGCACTGTAATGGCGAAAAGTTGAATGCACAAGAAATGTAACTGCGAAAAAGAACGTATAGATAGATAGATATAAGATAGCTGCAGTCTTACGGCTTAATCTGAAATGCTTTCGAAACTGTTGAAAGAATTGTAAGTATATATATAATATAAAATATATTTACCTTATCGCCTGTATAATTATGAGTAACTTGGGCGAAATTGAAGACTGATTGCCTGTGGTTCCTAGTTTCACTAACGAGTTCGACCGCCTGTACCAAAGTTGAGCTCCTGGATTAAAGTATCATAAATAAGTCTTCATTCTCGGACTATGAAGACTAAAGCAATTCAAGGGCGCTTTCATAATACGATTTGTTGGTGTTCATACTATCTTTAAACACAGTTCGTTGCGTCATTTATATTAATTTATATATATTTTTCTCACAATTATAAATTATTAACATGAAACTTGCATGAAAACGTTTTGCAAATAATAACAAGAATTGACATCTCCGAAATGTTAAGTTTGTGGTGCGTGTGACTATCAGTGTGAAAATCTGTGTAAATCCGTCTTCAAAAAGAGATTCGAGAGAATTCAATTCTTTCAGAAAAAAATCAATTTCTTTGCCTAAGAAATTTGTTTAAGGGAAAAATTTGCTATAGATAATAAGAATACAGAAATAAGGTTTGTTTCTTTTCACAATCTTCTACTTCGAAGAAGATTTCGATTAGATTATTTTCTAATCTTATTTTAGGAGATTAAAATTTGTATGGGAAATCTTCGAGATTCAGAATATTTCAAAGAGGATTTATGGTTAATCCACTTAAATCTTGATTAAATGGTAGGTGAACACGTAGTATTGGACGCCGGAAATCTGATTTTATTATAAAGACATATAGGTTGTTTTGCTCGTATTATATTTTGAAGGAGAATGAGTGTCCAAAACTTAAGAAAATTTTCAAAAGTCATGTTCAAAAAATTCATTGATAGGTGAGATATATGGTCATAACTTATAAGGTTATAAGTAAAGTACTGTTAAAAGCTATTTTCAGTTTTCTTTTCCTATTGCTAACACTAGTTTAAATTAGGTAAGTCATTTGGCTTACAAAAGACTTTATGATTAATCTATTGAAGGGTATCTTGAAAGTTTTCCAAAATGAGTTCATTTTAATAATCGTCCGTGAAAAGACGTATTTTCTGTTCGGTAAAATTAACGTATAATAATTTCAAATAAAGTGTTTATTATATCTAAAGAGAAAATGTTTTTTTTTTTTAAACTTCTCGCGAAGAGAAATAAACATAAATGGTGCGAATATGTTCAGTTAGCTCCACTAGACCATCATATAGCAGAACCGATCGAATACCCTTCCAAAATACTAACAAACATTAAAATAAATTGCAATAAAAAGAAATTTCCAAGCCACTTTAGAATTACCTTTGAATTTTGCAATTCATAACTGACATGTCAAAATGTCAGTTTTGAAGTTTCTATACATTTTATCGATAACTTAATGAAAATCATTTGGTAGCACAGTTTTTATCCTCTCCAAAAGCTAAGCCCCAAGAATTACCTGGGTTAAAGTTAAGCACCCCCGGGGATTAGTTGTTGTTGAATTTAGCATGCAGATTGTTAATCCCACTCATCGTTTTTTTCGTCCACTTTCCCCGGGGCTTAGAAAAAAACACGCCTAATGCTACTCACTTACTATGGTTTGGTACTGAATATTGTTGGGGTAATTTCATTGCGTTTATACATCTCATGTACAGGTATACAATGGTAGTTTGTATGTTTGTTTATGGTTTGGATCTTATTTATATCATTCTAGGTACCTATTTGTGATTTTTATATGACTTTTGTTTCAATAAGTAGGATTCGCTATTAAAACCATTACTTTCTTACCTCGTAACGAATGATTTCGGATTGAATGTCTTTTTGTGACATTGTGTGTTTTGCTTGGCAGCTATAAAAAAAACAAATATACCTACCTACCTATTCAGTTATTAATATTTTTAATTTTTTAATATTATTAATTTATTTTGTCTGTAGGTAGGTAGGTACACTGCCACAAAATAAATATTTCATTGACAAGACAACATTTGAGAAACTTCAAGACAACTATGCATTGTATTGAGTGTAAGAATCTGTACAAATCCGCGCGCTCAAAATGCTATATAAAAATCTTAAATAGCTAGGTAAGTTAAAAAAAGATAATTATTTTGACAAATTTTAAGTACCTACCTATTATTTTATTTTTTTGTTTCAGACTTGATGTCAATACTTGTCCAAAAGCAGCTCAGTCAAACTTTCAAAAAATCGAATCGGAACTAAATTAACATTAAGATAAGTAAAAGACAAATGTAGGTACTTACATACCTACTTAACTAATTTTTTCTTAAATAGGTGGCATGTGGGGCAGGTGGTGCTTTGTTGTTGGTTCAAGCTCTAGGTACCTACATACCTATTTACAAGTTCACAAAACAAAAATTTATATTTATTTTATTTTTAAACTAATAAATAATAAGTATTAAATGTAGCTAGGTGTAGGTATATTAGAATATATTGGAAAATAAAAACATGAACAAAATTTTTAAAAAATCTGCATTTTTACTTGTGATATATTAAGGTGGTATATATTTGGTGTGTGTGAATGTAGGTATTTAGGCACAATTGGATGAAGTACCTACATAATTAAAAAAAATATGAATTATAGCGAGTTTCATTCAAATTTCAAAGATCTCCCCTCAAAATGGAGATTTGATCTTTCAATGAAACTTTGTGTCCAAATTTAATTGTAGTATTGGCTGCGTTCGACTTACTTGAAGCAATACGGATTGGTTTGTGTTGTTGTAACGCCTAAGGAAAAACCAGATGATGAACTGAACATATGTTGTCAAACACAAATCTCAAGCTACCCAAAAATTATTTTTATTTGAAGAACAGCTGATTCAAAACTTCAGATTTGTATGCAATACAAATGACTTTACAGAGAAAGCTATCTGGATCGTTCGAAAACTAACCCGCTACTAAGGTATCTTGGCTAGGCTATCGGCATTGCACCGAACGCGGCCAATGACTGACACACACATTTCTGAAAAAAACATATCTTCAGCAATTAAAAACTCCCCTAAATTTATAAAATTTAAATTATTAACTTTTTCGCCTATTTTGTTTATTTTTTAGTTTAATTTTTTAGCAGGGACTGGCACGATTTCACAATAAATTAATTACAAAATAGTTTCCATTTGATGTTTGACAGAAAAAACGTTTAACATGTATGCGTGCATTCAGATGAATCAGATCTTTCGTGTTGAGATCTGATCCAGATTTGCTCTTTTTGTTGGAATGAAACTCTGAAAATTCGAAAAGATGAAATCTTTTGTCAGAAAGAGCAGATCTTTTCTTGAATGAAACTCGCTATTAAGGTTTTTATTAATCTCAGAACATTTTAAAATAATAGAAGCTGAAGCGATTTTCTTCAAACATTGTAGGTAGGTGCATACTGCTTATTACTTACTGCTATTGAAAAATGATATGCCTTCAAAACAACATCATATGCATGGATAACTCCAACGTTTTGATTAAAATTAAAATAAGTTAGATAATACACACTTATTTACATTTACATCCGTTAACATATTTTGCAAAATAATTACCGATGTTAAAACATAATCTTTAATCAACTTATCATCTACCTACTTTTTTTTTAAATAAACAATAGGTATAAAGTTTTCTCATTTATTTAACAATAAAACTTGGTTATATACTGTTGATTTTTTGGTAGCTTTTTAAATGGATGTTATATGTATGTATGTAAATAAACTTATTGAGTTCGATAAAATGTTATGTCGATACGTTCAATTTTTTGAGGTACTTAAATACAAATTTTATAACATTCAGTACAATTTTGCGCTGCCGCGATATGTTTTGAAAAATTAAACAATTAAAGCGTCAAGAGTTAGAAGGGGTTAATTGACATTTTTGATTTTTTTACTACGTTGTTAAAAAAGTAGGTACAATTCGATGCACTTTTTACACTTTGATACAAGCTTAAAGAAGATTCCCCCCCCGCCCCCTGTTGTATATTAAATCTTAGGAAGCGCTGCCGCTGTGCGGCGGATGCGATGTTAATTTCCATTGTTTTTTTTTAAACCTTGAAATATTTAAAAAGACTACACACTGAATTATAAAATTCAAGGAATAGTTACATGAGTATGAAGGCGCCTAAGTACAATGTATATTTAAGTCCAGATTATGGATTTTAATCATGTAACTTAGGAGGGTAATGTATACCTATACCTACATAGATGGAACCTAGGTATGTAAGTATGTACATACCGTGAATGTCAAAAGTAAGTAACCACCCATATGGTTTGTTGAATAATATACAATATAAACAAAAAATTAAAAAAAAGCGATTTCCAACAATATAAAACAAAAGCTTTATTGTAGCAGTAAATCAAAATAAACATAAAATTCAAAATAAATTGAATTTTCACTATAATAAAAAACTTAACATATTCCATATGTTACATGTCAAAAGTAAATAAACATATGTTATTTCTTAAATAAATATATTCAAATAGTACTTCGTTTGGCTCTCTTTAGACTTTATAACTTCTTTAAGTCTACCTGACATGGATAGAACAAAGTTATTTGTAACATCAGAACATATTTGGGACCATTCTTCAACTAAAGCCTTTTTTAAATCTTCTTTGTTCTCTTAGTCCTTTTACGAATTTGAGTGTCCAAATGATCCCATAAATGTTTATGGTGTTTAGGTCCGCCGATTGTGAGGGTGATCGAGCTGTTTTGGAGTTTGATAAAGCAACCATTCTTTAACGAGCCGCGAGGTATCTTTAGGATCATTGTCTTGTTGAAAGATCCAATTGCAAAGCAAACCTAATTTGTCTACGCTCGGTTGAACGTTATTCCTAAGGAGGTTAAGATAGTCTTGCTTACTCATTGTTCTTTTAATGAAGACAAGATTTCCGACCCCAGATACCGCCATACACCCCCACATGTTTCACTGTGTTTCTTACATTTTGTTCACTAAATTCTTTAGCTTTTTCAGTTTTCAAGTACGTTTGAAATTTTCCAATCTTTTAAATTTTTCAAATTTATCAATATTTTTTTCACTGAAACAAGGTTTCTATTAACAATTTGGCCATTTTCCCGATATGATGTTCCTTTTTCTTCAAATCGACAATAGATTTTTGGGTTTCCACTTCTCATTGATAAAAAGTAATTTTGCACTACTGTTAAGCTTTTAAACACAACTACAGCTTACAATCTGAAGTGATGTAAAAAGAAAGATTTACCTCCACCGCCATAACTATTAAGTTTTTTTATATTTTATTATTGACAAATGTACTAGTTTTATTTTGAATTTTTATTTTTATTTACTGCTGATAAATAAAGCCTTTGTTTTATATAATTGAAATTCCATTTATGATTATTAATTTTTATTAAATTGTATATTATTCAATTAATCATATGGGTGTTTACTCACTTTTGACACTCACAATACCTATATAATAAAATTAAAGGATGTAAGTGGTAGGTAGTTATACACATATAAATAATCTTAGATGATTCATGAAATATACATAATATGCATGTGATTTTTAAGGATATGTAAATTTAAATGTATGAGAACCTACATGGTACCTATTATATAATATGTATGTATTCAGTAACGTAAATAGCAACAACATGTCTGTATAGGTATAGGAAAAAAATTGAAACGCATATTTAAAGTAGTAATGTTATTAATATATGTGTGTAGATGATCCGAATAATAGTTGAATTTAAAAAAAATTAATGATAAAATATATTTTTGTTTTCTTAAATGTGGACTGCACTATTCTAAGAACGCACACATATTGTTTGATCAAACATTTTTTTCTAACATTTGTGTTACAATGGTACGCGTTGTTTTTTTTCGCTTCAACATTTTTGTTTAAGTACCTATTTACGGTAATGTCAAACAACTATCAAATACGAGGTTTTGAAAAAATCAATAAAGTGTTTTTCGAAATATATAGAGTTAAACAAATTTGTTGAATCATATTGGGTTACAATACTCTTTAAGTTTTTGGAAGCTTCTCCATAATAAAATTTAAAAAAAATCAATTAAGCCTTGTTCCAGAAAATCGTGAACCATAACCATTTTTAAAAAAAAAAAAAAAAAAAAAAAACACTACCAAGAAAAGAGCCTTTTCTCTTCATTAATCCACAATTTTTTTCAGGATTTACCTTTTTGGCATAATATACCATTATTTTTGGTCTCAAAAAATGCAAAAAAAAAACTAACTCAACAAACTGTGGGCATATACCTATTACCGAAAGAACATTATTATTACCACGATTGAAGAAAATCTATGCACGCGTTTAGGCGGTGGACTCACAGACAGACAGATAGACGGAATTGATGGACAAAATTAATTCGTGTTCTCTACCATCGTAATGTAAAGTTTGATCCAAATCTCGAGTTAAATTTTTTTTGCGAATCCAAAACTCCCCATATATGTATGTATGTAGTATCTCGCAAGTAAAAAGTTATACACATTCTTTTCAATCAAAAATGCAAAAAATAATGCATTCCTAATGATAGGTATAGGTACGTCTTAAATAAAATAAAATAAAAAAGTTATCTCATAAAATTTATTTTTTACATACCTCCTACTTTGGTATCATATTAGAAAAACGTAAATTTATTGCTTTAATATCGGTATGTAAGAATAAATAATATTTATACGTTGGTAGTATTTTATTTAACTCTTTAATTTTTACGCGAATACTGTTTGAAACTGAATTTAAATCACGAGCATTGTAGGTATTTAAATATCTTTTTAAAGGTACGTAAATAAGTACATACCTATGGTAAACCGGTGCACATTCGGCGGAAAAAATTCAAGGGTCCAAATTTATGATAATTTTACAAATTTGACAAAAACTCTCAACTTAATATGAAACGTTAATATTTTACCTTTTAAATAGAATAATGAACTTTTCTTGTTACTAACAAAAAAACATTTATATTTTAAATTTCAGAAAAAAAGCCATTTAGCTGAATGTGTTGAATTGAATTGAATTTGCTCTGTCAGTTTTTTTTTACAATTTCGAACCATGTTTCTATGAAACAAAAAGAAAAGATCTCTAGACAAAGTATTTAAAAATTTTGCTTCGGGGTACATTCGGCAGATGACAAATGTGCCCCATAGACGTCGACGAAAGTGCCCCTTTCACAAATGACGAATGCACCCCGATGTATCAAAATTAATTTTACATGTTTTATAAATAAACGACTTAAATTCTGAACATATTTAGGTAGTTATACTTTACGCTTAATATTTGATAACACAACTTACAAAATATCACTTTTATTTTCATCAAAACAATATAAAAAAATGCTTACTTAACCAAACACGAAAATTACTGAGAGGCACCACAAAACAAACAAACGCTTCCAACTTTCTTTGCCGACTAACTAGAACTGTCAAATTATAATGCATCGTTTACATTTGCAAATGGAATTGATCGACATTTAAATAACGGGTTTACACAGAAGCGTTCATAGTAAGAACGCCAAATACGAATGTACCCCAAGGACGAATGTGCCCCAGTTTACCATACCTATCTTCAATGCCACAACACTTTTATCCCACACAGGGTTTATTTAAATTCATAGGTAGGTAGGTATTTAAAAATTGCTTGAATTACACTCATCACAACTCAATTACTTATCTACGGCTCCAATTAACCTGAATTTAATATTATTTTTTTAAACTCAAAACAAACCGGCGGACAAATTTATTTTCAAAAAAATGTATTGCCGAAACGAAAAGTGCAGTAAATCAAGGTCAAAAACTCTTTTTTTTTTGTAACACAAAACGAACACACGGCAAACATTTAATCCACACATACCTATATATAAAATTATAATAGTGCCAAAACCAAAACTAAGTCGAACGGGGTACAATTCTTCCAAAAATCTTTATGCATGCATATGTTTAGGTATGCATATGGTAGATTCTCCAATTTTAAATAAATGTGAGGAAAGAAAAATACACAAAACAGTATACATATACACATTTTGCAATTGAGCCCAAGATAGTAATTCTTATAGAATCTACTCCCCGGACGTACCTCTTCATGGTAGTGCTATAGAAATTTATATACAATGGCACTACACATCGTTTTCATACATAATTTAAAAAAAAAACAAGATTACGACACTTCTTTCTTTTATGATTTAATTGACGTCATATGTGAACAAGGAAAACCAAAGAAGTGTCGAAATCTTGTTTTAATTTTTCATGGTTTTCTTACACGGTGTCTCCACCTTCTATATTTTATAGTATACTATCTGTCATTTTAATAGAAAGAAAGAGTGCTAGAAAATTTGGCATTGGGCAATTTATAGAATACTATTTCCATTGCACAAATGTCACGAAGGAATACGTATCAATGTGTTCTTGCTCTAAGTAGCATTACCAAACCATTGTATATAGATATTAATAGTACTATCATGACGAAGAAATTCATCCAGCCTGCAATAAGTTCTACTACTCATCATGGGTTCCACTACCAAATCGGAGGTTAGGTAGTGTTGGTGTGTTATGAAAATTGATTAGAGATCTATATAAAAAATTTATTATAAGTTAGAGGAAAAAAAGGAAAACAATTTATTTCATATTTTTTTTTGTTTTTTTTTATGAGAATTTTTTTGTTGAGTAGGAGCGGGTTGTGTGTGTGTGTGTTTTTTATTCTACGAGCAGATAGAATGATAATTGTTTGATGGCTGTAGGGAATATATAAATATTCAGGTATATACTTGTGTGCAACGGTCACTACTCAATAAAATATACATTTTTACCAAATGAACAAACATGATAATAATTTAACAGTTAAAATTTGAGATTTCTGTTAATCGTTGTGCAAAAAAAATTGTTGTTGTGACAAATTTTTTTTTATTTTATTTTAATATTTTTTTTTGATTTTGAAAAAAAAATATTTTTTTGAAAATTCAGATTTGATATGTAATTTCGTAAAAAATCGAGTTGACGAATTTTCAAATAAGAATTGTTTATTAATAGGTATTATATATTTTTTTAAGTCGTTTTTTACTTATTTTTTTTTTAAATGAGTATTGATCAATATATACATATATACATTTGAAAATATTATTTAAAAAATCTTCAAAACATTTAATATTTATTTGCAAAATATTGTTTTTTTTTCAAAATCCAAAAAAATAAAATAAAATTTAATAACAATTTTTTTTGGAAAATTTTTGGAGCAGTTTTTAGAAATACATTTTTTTCTTAACGGTTTTTAACATTTGTATGGGAGGAACCGTTGTTTTTTATTTTAGAAAAACAGTTTTTTTTAACTATACAAGATAATGTCTAAAAACTACTAAATACGAAGTTTCGCAAAAATTTATTAAGTCGTTTTCGAAATTTTCAATTTTCCAAAAAAAAAAAATTCCAAAATAATTTGTTTTGAAAAATTTTGGTATACAATAGTGTTTAAACTTTCTAGGAGCTTCTGCGTAAAAAATTAAAAAAAAGATCAGATTAACCGTTTCCGAGAAAATCAAAAACCAAAAAAAAAAAATGGTTCTACTAGAGGTACCAAAAAAACATATTTTTTTCCAAAAAAAAATTATTAAAAGGTACCCTTTCCCTTCGTTAATGAACTCATTTTTTTTATAAAAATCGTTGGAGCGGTTTTTGAGAAAAACAAGATTTTTGTTTTTGGCAAAAAAAAAATGTATGGGAGCTACTGTAATTTGTCGTCTTAAAAAAAATGAAAAACCGTGTGGGCATATTACCGAAAAAAACAATATGTACTAAGTTTGAAGACAATCTATCAAAGCGTTTAGGCTGTAGACTCGAGGACAAACAGACAGAATGACAGACAGACGGTCCCCTAAGGACCCACTTCTTGGTGTTCTCTATAATCGTAATGCCATGTTTGATTTTTAGAAAAAAACATTTTTGAGAAAAATAATATTTACCTTTTTGGTCAAAAAGAAAGTTTGGCAGGTAGGTACTGTCATCTTTGGTCTTAAAAAAGGTGAAAAAAAATGGGAACATGTTTATGAAAAAAACGTTTAGGCTGTAAACTAGAGGACAGACAGACAGAGAGACGAAATTGCGGACCCACTTTTTCGCCTTCGCTATCATCGTAATGTCCAGTTTGATCAAAATCTCGAGTTCGATTTTTTTCGAATCCATAACTTTACCTACATACATATATACTATCGCCAGTCAAAAAAAAAAATTAAAAAATACTACCTATGTATACCTACTTTATTTCCTAATAAAACTGTCTGTGGAGAAAAAATTAAATTATTCTGAATAGATATTATATTTGAAAAAGAACAAAAAGTACCTATGTACATACATATTGTATGTAGATGGGTATCTGGGTACACGTGTACCTACCTAAACAAAACATATTAAAATATCTCAACATTGCTTTGCTATTTTCGCATAGAAAAAGTGAAAAGTAGCAACGTTGCTACAATTCAAAATCCTAAAATCCACCAAATATCTAAAATTTGAAAGAAAAATTTAAAATAAATTCTATAATAACCTATACATGCATGTATATCCATATACATTCTTACTTCAAATTCATGTATACGTCAATAGCCTTGATATAATTTATTTATACCCACCATATTTTGAAGTTTGCCATGGCAAAAACAGCTTATTCGGTTTTCTCCCTTACCCTCTATATTGTTGTCAGAGCTAGTAAGTTTCGACCGTCTCCCTTGCTTTTTTTCGCATTTGCCTCTACATTTACTTCTTCCACATCAACAATTAAATATCAAGTGGTCTCCATGAGCAATTTTTATAGAAAGCGACCTAGTTGATAGAAAATCTAGATCGTGGATACCCCATGTTAGAAACCAATAGAGCTACACATTTTTTTCTTCCACAACAAAGTATTATGCACATGAGAGCGACCAACGACCAAAGAATTGACGAATATTCGTCCATTTTGACATTTCATTCACATGGCTTAAATTCTATTCGTCACGAATACAAGTAGAAAGTCTAATTTCGAGGTTAGACGCGCGCGAACAATTCATTCGTCGATGGGTGGATGGTATGTGGAACGCGAATAGAGTTTGACTGTTCGTAGGAATCAGATGCAATTCGCAACTACCAATATTGTTTTCTCAAATTTATCTTATTTTGGCGATTAAAATGTAATTTTTTACTTTTAATTTTTTTTAATTATAATTTTTCTGTCGTAAACATTAATATAAATTATATTTCTACAATTTTGTTTGGAATTTGTGAAGAATTTAGGTTGGTAAATTGTTTTAAATTGCATTTATTCGTTTATTCGTCGGTCTTTGGTCGCTCTCATGTGAATAGTCCTCAACTACTAAAAAGCTACAATTAATTGCATATTCAAAGTATTTAATTTCAGAAAGTGAAATGCTAACTTGACACACGTACTGAAAGCTGTGTGCATTCAATTGTGGAACCTAAGCTCATGCAATCTTGTATTATATATGAAAGCTTGAAAGTTTGCGGTAGAGCAAAAAAAGTATAAGCAAACACTACACTACACAGTGCCAGCAAGTTAAGAAATTACTCCCCGATGCATTTAGTTATATTGTGAGAGTTTCGAACTTCGGACGGAATTACGGTAATCTAATTCTACGCCATCGTTATTTTGTCGGTCGTGTGGGTGCGTTTCATTATTACCCCTGCTCTACCAACTGTTATATATATCTTCCTGTTAGCCCATTTTTAGCAATGCCTGGTCTCTTTACCCTATAAATTCCCATCTATAGTTTCTTGTGGTATTTGCCTACTAATTTATTAAAACATATTACTTGTTTATAACTTGTTTTGTTTGTGTTTTATTCTGTTTAGTGTTTTGTGATATTGTTTCATAACAGTCAGTGTAAAAATTATAATAAGTATCTACCTATCTAACATAGGTACCTAGTTTTTTCTTTTCATTTTGTGAGTAAACGTGCTAAGAATAAAAAAATAATTTATTTTCTGCGCATCTGTTTTACCACAATTGCCTTTCCCAATCTTCGGGTAAAGTAAACAATATTTGTTTGCATATATATATAGATATATATCTGACTACATAATATTTGTATCCATATTTTTGTAATCGACATTAATTATAATTGTTTAGATATCTACCTACATACATATTATCTAGGTACATTTAAAAAAAAATATATCCCAAGTAATGTTGATTTTGTGAATATTTTATTACCTACTTTTAAAACAGCTAAATATTACCTACATATGTCTGTTGAATATATTTTATTTAAATACCATTCATATAAAAACATTAAGTAAAATATCAGTACCTACGCACATGTATCTACCTATTTATCTTTTAAAATTAATGAATTAATTCAGCTGCTGATAATTTTTAATTAATGTTTGTAGGTATATAAATTTGGTAGGTAGGTATACAGTATTTATATTTAGCAGTCGTGCATTTCAAATACAATACCTACTACATAGGTATGTATATTATTACTAAAGCTTATCTCGGTACTTTGGTTCCTAGGTATACCTACATATTTCGAGTTCTAAACAAGATGAATTATTTATTTTTAATTTAAAGGAATAAGTTAACAGAATGTGAGTGATTTCAACAATTTGTTTACATTTTACTAGCGAATATTGTAATCATTGGTTGTGTAGTAAATTTATACTGTTTGAGAAACATATATGTAGATGTAAAACGAGAGGGAGCTTCAAAAAATAAAAGCGAAGTAGATTGACCCAAAAAGTAAATTAGATTTAAGAAAAGGGAAGTGGATTTCAAAATCATAATTTTAATATTATATTTAATTGCAAATCTTATGTATTTATCAACAGCAACAGAACATTTGCAAGGCGAACGAAAATAGTAATAAGAATAACCTTCTCGAAATATGTGCATATTTTCTTCAATGTCCACTGAAGTCACCACAGACACACATACGGACACTTCATTTCTATTACTTTTGGGGAAATTTTGATTAAATGGTGTACAACAATATTTTAACAAAATTATACTTTTACCTGCGAATCTTTATCCACATTCTTGATTACTTATGTCGGTTTCGTTTCAATAAAAACATCGATCTGACGTGAATTTTTTTCTGCAAATCATATGCTTTTAAAATCAAAACCAAAATCCGTATTGAATCTCTTTCTGGAGACAGATTCAAAATGGACTTGTACATAGATTCTTACACACACTACAATACTACAATATTTGTTTTGAAGTTTCTCAATTGTTGTGTTTTCAATTAATTTTTATTTCGTGGCAGTATACAGTAAAAATAAATAATTATTAGGGAGCCACCTGAAATCCCCCCCCCCCAAAAAAAAAACAAGATATCCAGTGGACGAAACCCCCAAAAAAATATCCAACAAGAGAAAATCCACATGGGAAAAGAAGTCCTATATACTACCTTTTCCCAAAATCTCCAAAATCTCAAATAATCCCGATTCAGTTAATAAATTAGTTATTATCTGATGCATTTTAATTCAGGAAGTAAAATAAACATATACCCTGTCTTTATCGTATATTCCCTGATTAATTTAAAAAATGCCGTTTTTTCTAGAATTGACAGTTTTTATATTTTGCTTTATTTTATGATAAACTATTTTTTTTTTAAATTTCGAAATCAGGTCTTTTGTTTGCTTGAAAAAGTAAAACGGATTTAGAAAGCACTGTGTTTTTATTTTATCAAAAAAGAAGGATGAAGACAATTATTACATAATTATTGCATAAAGGAATAAAAATGTTGTTAAGGTTGACCCCAAATAAGCAGTGCAAGTAGTGAATCAAGCAATAAAATTGCGCGATTTTCTTTTGGGGATTTTTGTGTGAGATTTTCTTTTGGGGATTATGTCATTGCTCCATTTTCACTTGGGGATTTTGTCTTTGGTGATTTTTCTTGGGGATTATGTTTTTGGAGCAAACATCACCAACCGTTAATATTATTAATAAAATAAAATATTGTTAAAAAATTCTTGTAAACAAAGTATTAAAAAAGTGCAAGTAGATTAAGGAATTCCCCCGCGTGGAAGGAGAAAATAAAAACGAAATAATGATGTATTAACGAATTGAAGATTTGTTTTTTTTAGAGCTGACATCCCAAATCGTTCTTTTCAAAACCAAAAAGTATTGGTTTAAGCAGCGAATCCTATTTATTGAAACGAAATCGTGATTAGAAATATATTTTCATAGCGTATTTGGCTATTAAACACATTCAATTTTCAAACACTCTAGCTGTTTCCTTGTTTTTGTTTGAACGAAAATTAAAGCCTAGTACGCTGCTGGTGCGAAACGAAAAATCCCATACAAAAATGATACGACGAAATCATAAACGAAAATTTTCGCTCTACTTTTCGTTTTCCAGTACGCTGATGAACGACGAAATGTGTAATTTTAGTGGATAGCTGTACTAGATTTCTTAGTACAATTCTCCACACTTTTCGTTCTCAATTTAATTGACCGGCACATTAATTGCTTGCAAAATTTTGACATTTATTTTTTTTTATTGAAACAAAAAAAATTCTTATTTTCTTTGTGCAGTGTTCAGTGTATTAAAAAGAAAAATCTTATAAAAAATGGATACGTCTAATAAAACACTTAAAAAAGCCAATTTATCTCGGAAAAGTGCAAGTTCAGATTCTTTAAATTTCGGCCATAAGTCCCATAAGGCCCATTTCAACATCGACTAAACTAAATCTGCAAAATGAAAATGGAAAAATGGAAAGAATCACACTCTTCACATATATTTGTTTTTAAAAATCGCTGAGTTATGGTCCGGAAGATGGAATTGTTCAAGTTACAATATGGTATTTGAGTGCTTATCAAGCCGGACGAAAGGGTTCTGTTGCCAAAAAGCCGTACCATCCGATTTTGGGAGAAGTGTTCCAGTGGCATTGGGGCATTACTGGAGAAAAAGAAATGAGGAAGTCAAAAATGGGCCTATTCCTTGGCGCAAACGTAATCAATTAACCATCCTTGCCGAACAGATCTCACGTCATCCTCCAATATCTGCTTTTTATGCGGAGCACTACAACAGAAAATCACATTTGCCGCCCATGTATGGACAAAATCAAAATCCCTTGGTTTATCTATTGGTGTACACAATAAGGCGAGGGAATCGTAACACTATGTGACCTTAAAGCTACAAACGAGACACGGGAGCGAAGAAAAAAAAGTGTACCCCTCGCTGTAGCTACGTTCTCACCACCGATTCACACCTTTTTTCTTCTCTTCTGTGTGTAGAGAGATGATCATCATCAGTGTATACCCAAAAACTACTTAACCTTTACTTTAATCTAAAGAAAAATGATGAAAGACAGATAAGCAGCGTTGTACGCTGCCCAATCCGACGACGAAGATGTCGCTCAGGATGATGTGGCCGTCAATGTCGAAGGTCGGGGTGGCTACATGGATGATTTCTTTAATCAGGTCGAAGAAATCCGTGAAATGATCGATAAAGACCAAGACTATGTCGAAGAAGTTAAAAAAACAGCGCCATTTTGTCAGCGCCACAATCGGATGAAAAAAACAAACAAGAACTCGAAGGTCTGATGGCCGATATCAAGAAGAAATGCCAACAGAGTTTGTGGCAAGCTAAATGCCATCGAACAAAACATTGAACAAAACATCGAACTGGAAGAGTAGGCCAACACATCCAGTGCGGATCTGCGCATTCATAAAACCCAACACTCCACCTTGTCCAGGAAGTTCGTCGAGGTCATGACCAAGTTAAATCGCACTCAGACCGACTACAGAGAACGCTGCAAAGGCAGAATACAGCGTCAGCTGAAGATCACCGGTCGGGCAACTACCAACGATGAGCTCAAAGCCATGCTGGAGCAAGGTAATCTGGCCGTCACTCAAGGCATTATCATGGAGAAGCAGCAGGCTAAACAGACACTAGCCGATATCGAAGCTCGATACGCTGACATTATAAAGCTGGAGACGTCCATTTAGGAATTGCACATGTTCATGGCCTTGAGAGCCATGACAAATTATTGGACCGTCTTTAAAAAGAATTTGAACACATTGTTGTTATTTCAAGGTCATTACATAAATGTATTTATTTAAGTTTCTAAAAGAGTGTGTGGGTTATTTGCATTTTCCTTTAGAAGGTACAATCATTTATTTTATTTTCTCGAAGCTATCCAGTTTTCTTTAATTATTTACAGGGTTTATACAGTATGACAGTATTTTTCTTATATGTAATTATCTTATGGGCGAACAAGATTTAGTCTATTAGGGACAATTTCTCTAGTTGAAAACATTGGAAAACATTCTTTCTCACCGATCGGTTTTTAAAAAAATCACGTCTTATACGTTTCCATTTCGTTTAGTGGAAAGATTTTTGCATTTAACTACACTGAGAAATTTGCATTGAACGGTAGGGATATATTATGATATAGATTGGGAGTACCCAAATAGCTTTGGAGATAGTATCTAAAGTGAATGCCAATTACGCTGTAAGTGATAGTTATCCAGCAATTTGGGCAGTTCCCTCGTGCGCTTTAGATGATTTTTTGGATTTTTTAAAAAATAATTCTTGGATTTAAAAATGATTCTGGTTACACATAGAGGGCTTAAAATAAAACTCAGAACCGTTTAAATGATCCAAATTAAGCAATTACTTTTCGATTTATAAACTGGTTTATCTGCCGATTTGGTGAAATTCCTATCAATTTTTGAAAAACCAATGAAATTTTGAAGTAAACTACTATATATTTCGAAAACTACGTGCTTCATCGGGATGGTGTAAACGGTTATGAGTTCTAATTTATGGTTCCTTACTAATTCCGCATACCATTTTCAAGTCCGAGAATTATTTAAAAAAAATGACATAAGAAGAAAGGGCGATAACTCTGCAATTTGTCAATCTGAGCAATTTTGTCTACCTCGCATAAAGGTTAAGCGAGATAGGGAACCTAATTGGAGTGATGATGAGCGCGGAATGCTCAGATTATTGGTACAGGCGCATTTCAATTAGAAACTGGACAGTGATCTTATCAAATCGGGAGTAAAATTCTTCTTAAACAGTTCTTTAAAGGGATTGGTCGTGTTCATTTATATTTTGAGATTTCGAAAAGCTCATAATAATCAAAAATATTAAAATCTTAAAAAGATAAAAGGTACTTTGGTCGGTATTTAATATATGATATATAAATTTATCACGAGGCGCTAACAATAAAGTGGGTTTTATATCGCCTATAATTCTGCTGTTTAAAGTCGTTAAAATATTAATATATTTAATGTTTTAAATTTTAATATATTTAATATATAATATATAAATTTATCACGAGGCGCTAACAATAAAGTGGGTTTTATATCGCCTATAATTCCACTTTTTAAAGTCGTTAAAATATTAATATATTTAATGTTTTAAATCCAAAATTTCTTTTAAATACTGAAAGAAAGATGGAATTGTAGGAAAAGCTTAAATTTGATCAAAACCTTGATTTGGATCTGTTACCAAATGCAAAAATTGCCTTTTATCTATACCTATATGTCACAATTAAAAATTGGTTTGAATAATTTTGTAGGTAGGGACTTATGTATTTATGTGGCGTGAAAGTCGATCTGAGGCCCAATTCCGCAAGCGTGAATGCTTTTCTTTGTAAAAAATGTATTCAACCTCAAAATATGCGTGAATAAATTTGCATATCTGTGTACACGTTATCTGTCAGAAAAAATAAATTGTACCCTTGCGGAATCGCAAATATGAATGTGTACACTCCATTCTGTGTACCAAGAGAAAAATCACGCTTGTGGTATTTGGCCTCTGGAATACCAACACGTTACATTTGAAATTCTCCAAGTTACATACATTACTGGCCATATTTTATCTATATGGTATGTTTGTTTAGTGCTTAGATTTCAAGTATGATTTTTTGCGAGCTTTTTATATATACATACATACATATATAATATATAATAATCATCAGAAACCCTTAAACATGTCTAAAAATTGTGTTAAGATATCTAAGATTTGTGTTGAGATATCTAAGATTTGTTTTAAAATATGTATATAAAATTTGTAATGTAGGCTGTAAAGTATTTATGTAATGTAGGTCTATACATTAGTGTATATACATAGGTATGTATATAATGTATGTGTACATATTATGTAGGTGGGTAATTCATTGGTGCAATATTAAATCGAAATTGTGTTCAATCATATATTTATTTTGTCACGGGTCAGCGATACCACTTTACTTCAATTGAACAGATTTACTTCAATTTCAGAAAAAAAAAATTAAAATCTGCTTCCTACTTCGCACTATTGTTAAATTCTTTTAATCCCCTTTTAATCCTCTTCAATTTTAACAAAAAAAAAACTTGAATGTACTTCAAAAAAAAATTATTTAAAAAATGTTGTACACTCTTATGTAAGCCCAGATTTACATTTCAAAAGAATGAATTCGATCTAGCTTCACTTCAAACAAAAAAGCTATTACAAGTTTGTTATTGTTTTCTTTTTAATCCTAGTACGCTGCTGATGCGCAACGAAATTTTTCGGTCGTCTCCACTAGGAAAGCGAAATGCTAACGAAAACCACGGCGGAAAAATATTTGCGGAGAGTTCTATAAGCTGTCAAAAACAATTGACAAGTTGTAAAAAAAGTAATTTTGTCACCAAATTATTTTTAGATGGAAAAATATTTATCGCCAAATTACTTTTAGATATAATTTTTTTGAAATAATTCTTGGATTTCAAAATTGTTCTGGTTACACATGGAGAATTTAAAATACAACTGAGAACCATTTAAATGATCGAAATTATGCAATTACTTTGGGATTTATGAACTGGTTTGATGAAATTTCTATCAATTTTAAGAAAATCAATGAAATTGGGAGGTAAACCACTCTATAATTCGAAAACTATGTGCTTCATTGGGATGGTGTAAACGGTGCTGAGTTCTAATTTATGGTTTCTTACTATTACCGGATACCATTTTCAAGTCCGAGAATTATTTTTAAAAAATTACATCCAAAAGTAGTTTTGACACCAAATTATTTTTAGATGTAATTTTTTTTGTCACCAAATTACTTTTAGATGTCCATTTATGTTATTGTACGATTGAACTTTTCTAAATTACGAGTAAGTAGAGTAAAGAATGCGGATATATCATTTTAGAAGAAAGTTAACATCTATTAAATATCGCAGTGTTTAAACGTATCTCTACAACAGAAAGGAGACCAAAACGGAAACATGGATTAAAAATCGCAGTGGTGTAAAATCAGTATAACTAGGTTATAAAATGTAAAATGAGCTAAAACTGGTAGCAGCTTTTTAAATTAAAAGCGATCTTATGCTACGTTTTCACCTAAAAATAATCCGGTTTAAATTGAGAAGATTAAAAATTAATCTTCAAGTGTTTTCACCAGTGAAAAAAAGATTAGTTTGACGTTTTCACTATGAATTGTCATTCAAAAGTCAACACAACAAGACAAAAACAAAATAATTGGGAAGAAGAATAATAATTTCGGTGCAGTGAACAAATTGAATTTCAATGAATAAAAATGAGTAATAACTTTAAAATATTGTTATCCCAACATCTTGCAGCAAATAGATATATTTACATAAATACTGTAATCGCCTTTGCACGGTTTTCGTTTTTATATATTTGGGAAAGACCAACTTCAAAGTATTACTGTAGGATAGCTAAAACATTTTCCATTACAAATTCGAGAGCACCGACCGCTTTGGTCTTTGTATTTATTGCATTATTGCATTTTTTATTTTTATACTTATTTATAAACAAAAACAGAATTGGAAGGCAACGACAAATTATACCCAACAAAAAACAAATTAAATAATGTTGGATAGTTTTTTTTTTTTTTGCTGAATGTCAATGGAGAAAGTATGACATTCGAATAGGCGCGTTCTATGAAATAAGGTTTGTTTCTTTTGAGAATCTTCCAC
Source organism: Philhelius pedissequus (assembly GCA_910595825.1). Taxonomy (NCBI): domain Eukaryota; kingdom Metazoa; phylum Arthropoda; class Insecta; order Diptera; family Syrphidae; genus Philhelius; species Philhelius pedissequus. Next base: position 161,817,359 of record OU343161.1, read on the forward strand.
TTCGAAGAAGATTTCAATGAGATTAATGTCTAATCTTCATTTAAGGAGATTAAAATTTGTATGGGAAATCTTCAAGATTTAGAAGATTTCAAAGAGGATTTATGGTTAATCCACTTAAATTTGGATTAAGTGATAGGTGAAAACGTAGTATTAGTTAGTTAGTACTTAACCTGCTTAATAGGAGCGGACTATAATTTTGCGCCATTCTATTTATCTACTGAAAATCTTGGGCTTACAAATTATGGAACATATTGACAATCTTCCAATTTAAGTCGGCCGTTGAGGATGCCGAGCGGACGGTTGCAGGGGTCGTCGTATCATCAGTCGTAAATACCCATACACGGTGCGACTCAGTCCCGCCTCCGGGGGACCGTGCGTTAATGAATCTACCAAAAATTATCTCATGCGCTATTAAAATACAAGTGAAGTTACAACCGATTGGTCGTGTCGCCAGACCCGTAGACATTTTATCTTGACAATCGTAGCATCGTGAAGGGCTAAATGATGAATATGAACATGATGAATATTATGTATGTGAATTACAATTTTTCGGATGTGTTCAAAACTTTATTACGTGTAGGACATACTTTATTATTGATACTACATTGTAATTATGTCGATTTCTATTTGCCAATATGGGTTTTGATTCAGGATTGCAGATTTTTCTTTGCAAAAACAACAAAAACATTTCTTTTTAATTAAATGTGTGTGTATGTATTCTGTAGAGTAAGTCTGCTGTTACACGATAAAACTAGATGCAGCCGACTTTTCGGAAATGGCTTTTCGTAAGTGAAAGAGAGAAAAAAAATGCAAACTATGATACGAAAAAAAAAACGATTGAAAAAAAGAGCTTTGAAGAAAAAACTATAGAACATACAAAAATTTACCTAACATACACATTTTAATTAATTTAACAAAAAAATAGAACTTTAAGAAACCAAAAAGAATTACCAAACTAAAACAAAATCACAAAAAATTCACAAATTGTAGACAGCTCTGAAAACCTCTCAAAATATTTCAAATTCCGAATTTGATTTATCGAAATCATTATCACTTGAATTTTTTCATAAAAACGCTTGCAATTCGCAAAACTCGTCGAAACACTGACTATCATTAATTTTAACATTCTTATTGCCAATATGAAAAATAGTGTTTTCAGCATCTTCCCATTTCAAATTGCTTTTCAGAAAGAAAGAAAAACATTGAAACTCTTCGAGTTCAAGAGTACATTTTTCTATGTAATCAAACGATTTTTGATAGCATTTGAAGCATTCACTCTTAAATTCGTTAAATTTTTTTCATAATGGGAAAAAAAGTAAATATTTGTCCATTTGGAAACCGGTGTGCGCTGCTTGTCAGCGAAGTAGTAGACCACTTGGAATTTTTGAAGTAAAACGAGGCGAACTATTTTAGGTGATTGAATTATATATTTTATGGTGAAATTGAATTTATGTACATACGTAAATAAAAGAAAGTGAGTTTTGTGAAATAAGAGAAAAAAAAAAGATCTCTGCAAGAAGAGATAGTGTACAAAAATCGGGGAGTAAAAAGAGAATATGGTCTCTTTTAAAGAGATACGATGGACACCCTACTGTTTAGTCAAGTTGTGTAAAATCAAATGAAGGTGATCAAAGTAAGTTAAATATTATTTTTAAAACTGGCAAATACAACTCTTAATGCAATCCATATGTTTCCATTCTTCTTAATAACAACATTTTAAAGTTATAAGATGTTTACCATTACCCTATTTTCTTTTCATAACGTGAGTAAAAAACACCAAAATATGGTAAAAGTGAACATTTTGGGGTGATTTTTAAATGTCTTGGGTGTTGACTTAAAATTATTTTATATCAAAAAGGTGACCGCACATATCAATTAACAACCACAGCTCCATCATACACGTCGGATGATATTTTTCATGCAGTAGAAGACGTGTGCAACAAAAACGAAACATATCGTTAAGCCATATCGGTTATTTTTAATCGAGAATCGGTGGCAGGAAAAATCTTACTGCCATTATATCTCGAAGCAGAAAACCTGCACTGTCATCAAACGTGGAAGACAATATAGCAAAGAAAAGATATCTTATTTCAAGGGCTCGTCCTGGTTACCCATGCGATAAGAATGACTTGATTTAGTTGGTTCCTACATAAGGACAAAAACCCCTTTCCACAATGGGAGGCAAGGAGACGACTGGCACCAGAGTTTCATGTCACGACATCAAAACCATTCATTAAAAACCAGAGCATTTACGAAAACCTCGTATCAAACCCACCAAGTGAGTGCCGGGCAGTAATGATCACTACAGTAGTTTTGTGCGATGTCAAGATGGTGATCAGCTAAGGTCAGGTCGAATTACTGAGAAGTTCCTTTACTTCGCAATAGTTCAACTCTCAGTAATGCGATTTGATCATAGATGCGAGATCCCTAATTCTCAGTGGTTGTGTGAGCGGTTTCATAATCTGTGCGCAAGAAATGGAAGGCTGGGGGGTAAACCAGTCATTAATGAGCTCATTCGGACGCCTTGGCGGAGCCCGTCTCAGATTTTACCTCACCCCGGCATATCGGCTCTGCCGGGGCTGGCCATTCCCTTACATGCTCGTGGGACCAAAATTTAAAACTCAAATTTTATCTTAAAGCGGCCGAATTTGACATGATAGACTTAGGACGATTGCAGAAAGATGAACTCTTGGCCTAGAGCCAATAAACAACAAGTGGGACCGCTACTGACGTAGTGGCCCCCAACCACTCAGGAACCATAGTGAGTACAAGCCATATGCTGTGGTTCCTGAACCGTCAACAAAATCCGAAAAACCTTCGTGTAGCAAGGCCAGTCATAGCGAGCTACAAGATCAATCAAAAAATCTTCAGGCGCTCTTCGCAAAAACCAGTTCAACAAGTCATCCTTTATTTTAGCTAAGATCAGCAAAAATGATGAATGATGGTTTTTTCCTATATCATCTCAGCAAGCGAAGGACCTTATCCTAACTTTGCCTCCGGTGAGATAACTGCAAGACATAGCAGTGTCATGGCTGGAAATGATTTTTAAAGGATGTCTTCGCCACAAACACGTGCCACAATCATGGAGACAAGTCAAAGTGGTTTTTATTCCTAAAGTCTACAGGCATGGTCATGCATCCGCGAAGAATTTCAGGCCAATTACCCTGACGTCCTTTTTGCTTAAGGCTGGGTTGCCTATGCAAATAATGGTTGGGCGCTTTCAAATTGTTATATAACTTCTGCGGTTCAAGGGATAATTAATAGAAATAAATTAATTATTTAGGTAATGAATACAGCTAAAACATGATATTTTTTAAATTTTATTAGATTTTTTTTTGTTGGCAATCAAAATAAAAATACCGACTAAATTTTTGTAAACCTAAACTGATTTTTATTGGGAGTGTGATTTTGCTAATCCACGAAACTTTTTGCTTTTTTATTTGTATTTCTAAAGAAGAGTTAAGAAATAAAGAGCGAGGTTAACTTTGATTTTTTTTAAATTTTTATTCATGCACAATAAAATAGTTCATTCTTAGGTTATATATCGTTTTCGGACGTGTAGAAACAAGGGTAGCTCCTTCAATTTTAAACATAATTTAACAATTTAAAAACATTAATAGATCTTATGCAAAAGAACTATCAATTTATTTTTAAATTGAAAGCTTTGGTAAGGGAAAACCCCCAAAATGTCGCATATTTTATCTTTTTACAAAGCCATGGCTACTAGGTTTTATTGTTATAAATATTTTTTTTTGTTTAAATATATAGTTTGCTTCATTGCGTTGTGTCCAATTATTTTATTTTATTTTTTAATTTAAACTTTTTTATAACTTGAAATGTTAATTCAAAATAACCAAATTAGCACTCGATTTTTGAAAGCGGAAAAGCCTACTAAATATTTATTTATTTTTTTTATTTTTCTGTCTAATTTGGAACCATGGATTTAGTAATTTTAATTTTAGGAAAGAGGTGTTTTTTGATTACAGATTTGTTTGCAAGCGCACACAAAGAATCTTGCAGTTCCTAAGAATTCCACTGCAATATCAGCGGCGCTCAGTTAGGAAGAAAATTCTTTGTAATAGAATGTCGGCGCCCATCCGCTTTTAGAGTAAAGTTTTTGGTGTTCTTTTGTGAGCGTATACTTACAATAACAGTAAATATAAGAACAAACTTTTCTTAGAAATAATTTTTGTTTCTAGCAGGTAGGTACATGATGCAAGGGCATGGAATCGTGATTTGAGTGTGACGTAGTCAAGCGTATAAGTTAACACCCTATAAGTTGATAAGTTGACATCATAAATATGATTCAAGCACCAACACTTCACACAGAATCGCTTACTTCGCATCTAGAAGATTATAACTCATGCAAATTCCATCACGTAGCGAGACTGCAACCGGATAGCACCTGTGGGAACAGCAGCCGGATGCACTGGGTTGACGCGACAAGTCGATTGGTATTACTATTTAATTTTAAGTTAGTTCTAATTCTGATTTGTAATAAAGAGGTTCTGCGCCTCAAAAGACTTTTAAAAATACAATAAATATAATACAAATTTAATTGTCGCCCGAATAGGGACCGCGGGTGAAATATCCAGTGCAGTGAAAACAATTATCTTTCTATAAAACGCCCTCAAGTAGTACAGTGAAAAAAATTATTGTTATATAAACGCCCTCAAGCAGTGCAATTAACAATTGTTGTTATAAACGCCCTAAAGAAGTAGTGCACTTAAAAAATTGTTGTTATAAACGCCCTTAAGTAGTGCAATTAACAATGATTATCATAAAAACGCCCTCAAGTAGTGCAATTAAATTTTTTTTATTGTTATAAACGCCCTCAAGTAGTGCAATATAAAAACAAAAAAAAGCGTAAGAGAGCAGTCGAAGATTAATAAAATAACAATACACTGGTTAAGAACTCCCCGCGGTCGCGATTGTGTTGTGGTGAAATTGTGAACTCACAAAAAGGCCAAGAAGTAGCCCCACTAACGGGAAGACGAAACGGAAGCAACAAGGAAATATAGCTAGCCGCACCACCCGATCATATATATGATTGTGATAGCAATGTAAGTTAATTTTAAGAAAAACAAGTGAATTAAATTTAAAAGAAAAACAACTGTGGTGTATAGAAAACCCATTTCGAACTTAATTATAATTTCTAATTTTGTAGAATTAATCTAGTACTTAAATTTATCACTGTGAAAAGAAAAACCTATTTTATTATATTAATTACATTTTAAATTTTGTCAATCCAAGCCTTATCACTTACCCTTTTTGTTTCTCAAGCTCTATATTTCCTAATAATTTGTACACCCCCTCCAATAACCCTAAGAAAAATACAATGGCAAATACGAGAACAGGAGCAGGAGATGATGTGCAAGTTAGTCCTCCAGCACCAAATCAATTAGCACCAGGTCAGGTACCTCCAGTTCAAATACCACCTCCAGGTGGTCTGCTCCAAATACCACCACAAGGGCAACCTTCTTTTGTGAACCCTCCACCTCAGGGGACGATGTCCCATCTTCCTCCAATTATCATACCTCCCCCTAATTACACACAAGGTTCGATACATCAAGGCATAAACAGCAACCTCCACTCTAATACACAAAGTTCGACACATCAACGCCTAAACACAACCTCCACTCTAATAGACAAAGTTCTACACCGGAGTTAGATCTTGTGGTGACCTCAATTGTAAGTGGCGTCCTGGAACAACAAGGCAAACAAATTATGGAAAGTATTCTTAATCCCGACGTTCAACGTTTCCATGGTACCTAACAAACAATTCTCCCTCAATTCGAGAACAACCTTGACGGTTTGGATAAAATTCCGGATGTCGTAAGATGTCTACGAAACTTCTCTGGTGAGCCAGGAAAATTCTCCTCTTGGAAGAAAAGTGTAGAGCGCTATGGCATTATAAATGTCATTCGCAATAAGATTGTAGGGGAATCAGATGCTGCCCTAGAATCATTTAATACGCCCTTAAATTGGGAGAGCATAGTTCGTTGCTTAACAATGCATTATGCGGACAAGCGCGACGTTACCACCCTAGAGCGTCAAATGTTCAACCTGCTTCAAGGAAGTCAAACCGTGACACAGTTCTATCAAGCAGTCAACTCTCAATTGACATTAATAATTAACAAAATATCCTGTTTAGGAATTGGTGCTGAAGCAATGAGGATTTTTACTCAAAGTTATGGGGATAAGGCCCTAAAGACATTTATAAGGGGTCTAAGAGGCAATCTATCGGATCTATTGGGAATGAGAGAGCCTGCGGACTTACCGCAAGCATTACACCTCTGTCTCAAATATGAGAACCAACATGCTAGATCACCACACAACCAAATGCACCGAGGCGCAATAAGAAACAACTTCACTCCCTCACCTCCAATGTTGTTAAATCCATCCCAACAACAAACTTCCCCGCGAAACAGTACGAACATGTTTCCGCCCAAACAACAACAAGGGCACTCGAATTGCCCAACAAATCTTCCCAACTATCGCAACTATACCTCATTCACTCCTCTAAATAGACTAAATCCTGCACCAGAATACCGTCCAACCTATAATCCGCAACCCCAGCACACGTTCAATATCAAAACCAAATGCAAAACCAGGCTAACAGACACTTCCCAACTAAAATTAAGACCGAAGCGCTAACTTCCGGTCTCAGTAAACAGATGAGAATTCTGAATACTGGGCAGCAAATACAAAGACCACAATATCAATCGGCACCTCAGAGGCCAAATCAATATAATTATCACATTAGCCCCAATGTAGAAAATTTTGGAAGTCCTGGCACTTCCCAAAGTAAAGAAATATCGTATTCAGAATAAGACACATATTTTAAAATGTCTGAACAAGCCACTCAAGATCGTGGCGCGATAGTTGTGTGTTCGCCTGTCAACCTTATGGTCACAGGTTCGATCCCTGCCGTAGTCTATGTCTTCTTATTTTTCCATTTAAAGCCAATTCTAAAAAATAAATGTCATACAATGCGTTGCTGTTTATTCATTATATGCTGTTTAGGCATAGAAGTAACAACATGTGATTGAGTAAAACTAGTATACCGATGAAATATGACCAGGAATAAAAAAAAATTAATGCGAATTATAAGGGATACAGATAAATAAGACACGGAAATTCCTCTGAATTAGTTCAGCCGCCATCCCTGGAGATAAAATCTTAGACAACAACCACCTACAGTCTCCGAATGTCGCCCCAAACATATTTTCTATCTTTCTTTCTCTTCCTTAGCCTCACCCTCACGCCCGCGCTGTGTTAAAACATTTAAAGGTATTCATAATCCCTTGAGCGCGAGTAGATTATAAAACAAAAAAAAAAAGAATATTACCCCGATGAAAATGCAGATCGATCACTAGGATATAGACATAAATTTTTTAGGCTAACCGAGTCCTCGTTACCCTACTTTGAATGCAAAACGGGGACCGGAGATATTTAAAAATTTTTAATCGATACCGGATCGAGTAAGAATTACATCAAACCTGATCTAGTGCAAATACCTTTATCTAACGAACAAAATTTATGCTAAATCTATAGCTGGTGATGTTAAAATCAGTCAGCATACCTTTATAAACCTAGTCGGCCCTATATAACATTTTGTATATTACCCACTCTCAAAACTTTTCATGGGATACTGGGTAATGATAGTCTTAAGGAATTAGCTGCAGTTATTGACACTCAGGATAGTCGCATGACAATACTCAATAAAATTAATAGTAAAATCAAACAACTAAAATCACAGGCGGTTAATAATATAACTTTAAATACTGATTCCTTAACGAGCCATCAAAAATACCTCCTGAATTCGGTTGTAAGCAACCACACAAATCTATTTTCCCAGCCCGAAGAAATACTTACATATACTACTACACTTATTGCAGAAATTAGGACATCGACGGAAGACCCAGTTTATACTCACTACTATTCATTTCCCATGTCATTAAAAACATAAGTAGAAAAGAAAGTTCATCAATTACTTGATGACGGGATAAGAATACCTTCACGGTCTCCCTACAATTCAAAAATGAAAAGGAAGGCTAGACTCGAAGAGTATAACCACGAAATAAGATATAAACCTGGCAAAACAAATGTCGTAGCCGACGCTCTCTCTAGAGCCCCACAGTTATCACAAGTGCATAATTTATCAACAACTCAACATAGTGACGAAAATTCTAGACCGAAGTACCGGTCAACGTTTTTAAAACACAAATCTTTCTTAATAATGGTAATTCATCTTCTCAAACCTATTCAATAGTTTTCCATGACATCATCGCTATATTATCACAGTACCCCATTATAATACTGAAAATATTGTTTCCATTTTGAAAACAGTCCTAAGCCAATCCATTATAAGCTGCATAAAAACAGAAGAGAGAGTAATGGGATTGATACAACAAATTTAACCCCTACATTTAAAAAATTACCGCATTAGATTTACAAAAATTCAAGTTTTAGATATAACTAATGAAACAGAACAAGAAGAAATAATAATAAATACACATAAGCGAGCACACCGTAACGAACGTAGACCGTAATGTCTACTAAAATTGTAACGTCTGCAACGAAAGTAAATACGAGAGACATCCTAGTAAGTTAGAATTAAAAGAAACTCAAATCCCTCAATACCCAGGACAAATAGTACACGTTGATATTTTTACCACAAAATAATCTCGTTTTAACTGCAATAGATAAATTCTCAAAATATGTACAAGTAAAGATCCTCAAATCCAAAGTCATTCCAGATATAATACGACCTCTAAGGGAAATCCTTTTTTCATTCGGCTTACCCGAAACAAAATCTTTGAATTCCTCCTCCATTACCTTCATGATCGAACATGAGCTTAAAATTAAAATTTTTACAACTCCACCGTATTGCAGTATTATTAATGGCAAGGCCGCCATCGTTCCTTTACGGAATTACTAGAACGCGCAGTTCAAGAATATAATTTCTCAGTACACTCAACTCCTCGCAAAAAACCAATTGAGACATTTTTTGGACGCAGGGTTAATCCAAATCCAGAATTATTAGAAAAAGCGCGGATCGACAATATGCAAAAAAATCAAAGCAAACAAGCTGTTGATCTGAAGTACCACAACAAATCAAGGCAACCAATAAAAGAATTTATTCCTGGACAAATTACATATGTTAAACAAAATAAGCGAATAGGATCAAAATTAAATCGTCGTTATAAAAAGGAAATAGTAGCTGGAAATAAAACAACCACGGTTGTAACTCAGGCAGGCAGATCTGTTCATAAGTCGCTCATACAAAATTGAACACTGTTTCTTCTTAGATTTTTCGTCGCAACATGTACTGCAGAAGTACAGATCCTGGACTATTCCAGCGCTCAATCGATAGCCATAGACTCAGGGTAAGCAAATATTCAGTCAGGAACCTTCAAGATCATTGATAGTATTGATCTCAAGCAATGCGAAGTAATAATTTAAGAACTGGAAATATTCCTAACAGACAACACACTAGAAAAAAACCCCATCCTTCCTTTCCTAAAAAATTAAATAACCCAAATTAAAACCCACCTTAACCGCTCTATAGATTTTCTAGGCAGTGCCTGGAAATTCATTTCAGGAAGTCCTGATAAACAGGACTTTGAGATTATTAAGGAAAAAGTAAACAATGTGTTAACTAATAATAATAATCAAGTTGTTATAATCAAAATATTAATTAAAAAGACTGAAGAAATCGTAAACACAAAAAACAAAATCACTAGTGAAATAAAAAAAAAAGAGATCAATTCAATGACGAGCTAGCCTTAAGCATAGAATTAAAATTAGGATTAATAAAAGAAGAACTTGTAAATTTAGAGTATGCTATTCACTGGGCCAAGGCCAATATTGTGAATAGTTATATTCTTTAAAATATTGAACTTAACATTATAAAAAAAAAATGTCAATAAATAAGACATGCCATATGTAAATGTCTTGAAGAATTAGAATTTGCGCAAATAAAAATTGCTTCAAATAATTCCTTAATCCTATATATTATAAGTTTACCAACCACCACAGTAGAAACATGTAAAACAATTTTAATCAAGGCCGTAAAAAAAGGCAAAACTATTCTTAAAATACCTTACGAAAATGCATTAGAATGTAAGAATACAATTTATGGAGTCATGTCTCCATGTTTAACATTTCATAAATTATCTATATGTCAAAGAAATAATATAATCGACATAACCAATTCCACGTGCATCCCACATCTATTGAACAGCAGAGCCGCAAACTGCAGCAAAATCAATAATCAACACATACCATCGGTCGGATAAATCACACCAGGTATCGTGTTCTTAAACCAATATACCGGGTCCATTGAAGTAAACGAGGAAATAGTACCTTTAGATGGAAGTTATATCATACATTTCCACAACACATCACTCATAATCCAGAATCAAGTTTATAAATCAACTGAAATGTCTGCCTACAAACCTTTACCGGCTGTCCTTCAACCTGCTGCTATTAGAAAAAATACTGAAGAGTTATTATCTCTACAAATGATAAAAGAATTGCATGCCAAAAACTCAAAGTATATCGATCTTTTGGAAAACCCGTAACAAATACAATGGTATAGCCATTATTACAATCTCAATACTTTTCATCGCATTAGCAATATTTTACCTTTTAAAACTAAAAAGGAATATATTAAACCAACAATATCAAAAACAACAACAACAAATGCAATAACAATGATTGACGTTTCTGCCGTAGAAGAATCAGCACAGGGAAACCCTATACCAACACCTAGAATAATAGGGATGGAAGACTTTCCTCAACACGTCCAAGTAACAGCATCGAACGTGGGCGTTCGATTTTAAAAGGCGGAGGAGTTAACAGCCTATAAGTTGATAAGTTGACATCATAAATGTGATTCAAGCACAAACACTTCACACAGAATCGCTTACTTCTCATATAGAAGATTATAACTCATAACAATGCAAATTCCATCACGTAGCGAAACTGCAACCGGATAGCACCTGTGGGAACAGCAGCCGGATGCACTTGGTTGACGCGACAAGTCGATTGGAATTATTATTTTATTTTAAGTTAGTTCTAATTCTGATTTGTAATAAAGAGGTTCTGCGCCTCAAAAGACTTTTTTAAAAATACAATAAATATAATAAAAATTTAATTTATATAGCAGAACTAGTTTTTTGGTTTAACTTTCCTCAAGTTTTGCGGTTGCACATTGTATAAGGGAAGGTGAAAAAAAGGGAAGCATAGAAAAGGGTAAATAGGTGTAGGTATCGCTAATTCGTTGTCATATATTTTGTTTTCTTGAATATTTTTACGTTCCATCACTCCTAGGAAGGTATTGTTTTTTTTTGATTTTGTTGTTTTTGTGATCTTTCTTTAGATAAAGGAAAAAAAGAAGTCAGAAATAAGGGGCCCCAGCACGTAACTTGATGTAATCGAGTTTTGTCGATATAATCGAGATTTAGAAGCACCTATTTTGGTTCAATCGAGTTTTCTCTAACGATACAACGATATCGAGGGCACTCGATTGGCTCAAAACAATTTTCGATAGTCTCGACAAAACTCGATTATATCAAGTTACGTGCTGGGGCCCAAGGACAATAGCTATGTATATATGTATGCCCAGTTATTTTTTTGTCAACGCGTATTCCTACTTGTTGGAAGTTCGTGGTCACTTTGCATGGGGGGATCGTTATTTTGTTGAATATTAGCCGTGTTTTATTATCGCCAATAACCCATATGGTTCACTCCGTGAAAATAAAACGATCTAGGTTTTGTTCTTACATCGAATTTAATACTAATATTTGCAAACCCAGATAGAAACCCCGATAGAAACCTGGATCTCGTGTTGTTTTTTTAATACGTATTAAAACAAACCCATACCCAGATAATAAGAGATAATAAAACGCAGCTATTGTGTAATACATATGTACGTATGTATGTACATAACTATATATTTTTGTCGGTTCGAAGTTTGTCTGCTTCTTTTGCGAAATTAATTATATACAATAGATTGTGTGGTGTTTTTTTACGACATGTAGTGTTGGTTGGTACCCATTTCAGTAAGGGGGAGAAAATCGATCACTTTTTGATTTCTGTGGTGGAACGTGGCATAGACGAAGGGTTAGATTAGAGATAAGTCAAAGTATGTAGAAAAAATATGATCATTGCTGCTTATTTGTTTTTTTTGTTTTACATCGGAAGTGTAGAAAAATCTCCATAATTTGTTCCAAAAAACACGCACAAAAACTGAAAAACATTTAGGTAGGTATATGTAGTTCCCATTGTTATTTTGACAAGTAAATTATTTTACATATAAAACCAACATCAGTATGAGGTAGGTACATACAAAATATTTTTTTTTATAACTTTTGTAAGGTATTTATTTGAAATTTAATAAATTTTTCAGTTGAGAGTAATTTTTGAATTGCAAACTTTTTTTTTAAAATTTAATAAATGTAGAAACATTAAAAAAAACTATAAACATCGGAGCCAATTTCCAGGGTTCGGAAACGAAATACATGTGTGCTCCTTTTCTTTATTTTTAATATTTAGATAAATAAGACTTATGACGCACGTCTTAAAATAAGTATTATAGGCAGTAAGTAAAATAGGTAGATACCTACATACCTATGTGACCGTTCAAAAATTACCTAACAAATTGGGGATAACTCAGGCTCCAAAAAATAAAAATGGAGTCAAGTACGGGGTCTATCTCTCCCAGTTTAGGCGGGAGGTGCAATTTTCTAAAAAAAAATGAGTTAAAATGAAAAAAATATTAAAAACAACGGCAACACTTACAATAGAAAATTAAATTAAAAACTAAATTAAGGCTTTTTCATTTTTTTTTTCAAGACAAAAAATAACGATACCTGCCATACATTTTTTTTGGCCAAAAAGTTAAGTATTATGTATTTTTCTCAAAAAAAGCTCCAACGATTTTTATACAAAAAAAAAATCAGTTCATTATTGAAGGGAAAAGGTATATTTGATTAATTTTGTTTTGAAGAAATGGTTATTTTTGGTACCCCTAGTATAACCATTTTTTTGGTTTGCAATTTTCTGGAAAATGGTTGATTAGTTTGTTATGATGTAGTTAGCACAATATCGAAAATCCTCAAAACTAAAATTTCTTACAGACTTACTACATAGATACTTATACATAATAATGGAATCCTTCCAATTACTATAAAATCATGAGTCATGACACACAAACAAAAGGTGGGTTACCTACATGTAGTAAAAATGTTGGTAGGCACATACATAGGTACATACATGCCAACATATCAAAAGAAAAAATTGTTTCAAAAAATTAATTAAAATAGGTACAACAAACATTTCTTTTCTTCCACTTCGAACGACGCACGCCAGTCAGTCTAAGTTTGCGGAATATGTAGGCACTTACCGGTATCGAAAAAAAAATTGTTTTGAATACCAAAACTAGAAAAATAAAACTGTGGAAACGATTTTTGTTTCATCCAAGTACGACCAATTTTCACAACATACAGCTCTTCGAAAAACACTTAAAAACCTGAAAAAACATTTCTTGATACCTAAAAACCTACCTTTTTTGGCAAGTGTACTATTTCAAAAAAAAAAAATAATAATAATACCTTTTGGGCACAAAATTAATATTTTCTTACGTTAGCAAATAAAATCCCAAATTATTGGAAAATCTCGACCAACAAACAAAATGTACATACACATTGTGTGCATAAAGAATAAAGCATGTATGTATTCAAGAAAAATCATTTCCATTGAAAACAGAAATACTCATTTGCTTGCTTCATAAATTCCTACCATCTTTTTTTTTTTTTTTTTTTTTTTTAAACGGATGCGCGCACTAAAGGGGTTTTGACTACCCTTAAAATGAACAAGCACAGTGCGAGCGTTAGGAAAGTAGGGACGGATGCAAGAGGAGATACCGATGCACATTGGTTTTGAATTTCTGAATATCAAAATGGGAGGGTTAAATAGAGCCGGGTAAAGTATTCCACATTCGCGTTGTACGGCTAAAGAAAGAATCTCTGTACTTGACAGTACGTCCTAGGTTGGGCTTAAGGGTAAACTGATGAGCATTCCTAGAAGCGCGAGTATTACGGTTGAAAAATTTAAGGGGAGGAATGCAACTGGCTATTTCGCTGGAACAGTGTTAATAAAAATAGCGATAAAATAGTGAGAGACATATAACATTTCGACGATGTTCTAGAGATGTAAATGTTTCCACTACAGTTTTATCGCCAATCATTCTTAGAGCTCTATTTTGAATTCTATCCAAAAGATTCAAATGAGTTTTGGGAGCTCCTGCCCAAATGTACGCGTTATACTCCAGCTTTGGACGAATGAAGGCCTTATAGATTACAGCCAGATCAGACGGGGAGAAGAATTTCTTGCACCTTCGAAGAAAGCCCAAACACTTTGCAGCGTTTTTGGCGACATCAAATATGTGTTCATTCCACAAAAGGTGGTCTGTGATGCACATGCCGAGGACTGAAAGCTGATCGGTTTCTTCAATGCTAGTGCCGCTCATGGATAGCGGCATGGGGGGTGGGTTCTGCTTTAACGACAGAAGACAGCACTGAGTTTTTGAAGCATTAAATTCTACACGGTTTTTAATTCCCCATTGGACAATGCTGTCAAGATCAGAATTTAATTAGCTTATCATACGCTGCCGTTTCAATTGCACATCCGAAAAACAAGGAGGTGCATCTAAAAACGAATATGAAAAGCTGAGAGTACTATCGTCAGCAAAACAATTAAGTGGATTAGAAGTTCCAGATAAGAGATCATTAATAAAAATGAGAAAGAGTGTCGGAGACAATACGAAACCCTGGGGCACACCAGCATTTATTTTGTGAATATCAGACTTGAAACCGTCCAATACAACTTGTATTGAACGGTCCGAAATGTAATTTCTAATCCAACGAAGAAGACATTCATCGATACCAAATGCACGCATTTTCGATAGGAGAGCTTGATGCCAAACTCTATCAAATGCTTTTGGAATATCAAGCGCAATAATCTTACTTTCTCCAAAACGATGTAAAGATTTGTGCCACTGTTCGGTGAGATATACCATCAGATCACCAGTGGATCTATTGCTACGAAAGCCATACTGCCGGTCATTAAGGAGCTTTCGTTCTTCAAGATATTTCTTGAGCTGATAATTAATCAGCGTTCGCATGACCTTGGAAAGAAGGGACGTAAGTGCAATTGGACGGTAATTAGATGGTGAAGAAGATGCGCCTTTTTTAGGGACAGGCTGGGCAAATGCTGTTTTCCATCCACTCGGAAAGAGACCTGTAGAGTAGGACAGATAGAAAAGCTTACGCAGTGGTTTTGCCAGCGTTGAAGAACACCTCTTCAAAACGATGGGAGGGATACTATCCGGGCCAGAATTCTAATCTATGAATGCCTAGCAACGAAAAACTATCTACCAGTTTATCATCTAAAAAATAGGAACTGTTCATTTATATCTTCATACTTCATAACAGCGTTACCGGAGAAAAAAAAATTTCCCAATGCTGACAAGAGAAAGTGCCATTTTAGGCCACTGGGTGCCACCAACAAAAAGGTGAAAAAATCCCGAAGATTTCATATGAAATTTTTAATTTTATTTAAAGAATAAATAAACGCAAAATTAATAAATTATAAATTATAAAAAATAAATAAAAGCATCAATTAACAATATAAATCTTTATATATGGTATGAAGTGCTGCTAAGTTCCATCCTTTATTATTTCATTAAACGACAAAAGTGATTTTATAACTTTATAATGCCGGTCGTCCAATACGTACTTTTCATTCAACTCAATCTTTGGATTAAAAAATTTACAACCTCTTACACTAGTGCACAAACTTTCCTTCATCACAACAAAACGTGTTGGGAGCTCCGTACGCATAGTTGGCAAACTTAGTGAAATGTTGAATAACCTCGAACAGCTAGTTGATCAACTTATTCAATTGTTGCAGAACTCCGTACACCTAATTGATTAACGTATTCAATTGTTGAAGCTTCATACATATTATAGTTGACAAACTTACCCAAAAGTTGAATAACCTCGTACACTGGTTGATAAACTTTTTCGATTTTGACAAAACAAAAAGTTTTTCTAGTTTATCAACTGCGTTTTTGATATGCTTGTTCAACAAGTTGATGGACGCACTCATCCAACGCAACGCATAACAAATATTTTCACCTCAACGGCAACCAACACCAAACAAAATTAGAAAAGTTGATCAACGACTTGAACAAATAATGTGCAACACATTATCTTGAAGACGTTGCTCAACTTAAATCAAAATTTTCAGCGAGCGTACACTATCCGTACACTTGTTGAACAATTCGTCGAGCAACGATCTCCAACCGGATTAAACTCGTTGGTTGAATGGAATTGAGGACATCGTACATAAGAGTTGAATGTGTTGAACTCGAAATTAGTGCGTTGAACGCATTGTGGAAGACCGGCATTAAGAAAGTCGCATTTTATTCTGGGTTTTAATGTTATTAAGCGTGAAACAACCCGTTTCGGCTGATGCACTACCATGTGGTAAAACTAAGTTTGATCACGACCGTGGATATATTTGAAAACATTTGCCCGTCGATTCCTAGAGTGCCATTTGAAGCGTTTGAGTGCCACAGTGGCATTTAAATTAAAAAGTGCCATAAGTGCACGATCGTGCCACATCGGCAACGTTACTTCATAATATGATCTTCTTTTTCGTTTGTGCTTTGATTGGCTGTATTTGTGCGTAACTTGCTATACCTCGCTCCGAGACAAAATGGAAAAAGAGACAAGTTGGATTAATTGGGCATTCCAAATGGCTGACTTTGATATTAAAGAGAATAAATGATCCTTCACTAATCCATTCAAATGTATTTACATGAATTCTGACTTCGTTAAAAAGGGAACACAGCCTTAAGATGATTCTCAGCATGCATACCTCAAAGGCAAGTCAACAGAGACAGCCTTACACAAAGTAGTGGGCACGATCGACCAACCCATCCATTATAGGGAGTATATACTCGGGAATTTTTTAGACATAAAAGGTGCATTCAATAATGTCCTTACCGAATCTATTCAAGACCCATGACATAGCTGACTATATTTGAGACTGTATTATATCTATGCTTAATAACAGAATGAGAATAGCTTCGTTAGGGAAATAGACCGATACCAAATATCTAAATAGAGAAACACCACAGGGTGGATTTCTGTCACCGCTTCTTTGGGTTTTAGTCATGAATAGGATTCTAGTCAAGTTGAGGAATAGTGGTGCAAAGCTTGCCTCCTGTGACAATTTTCTTCAAAGGTTACAACACAACATGAACGTCGAGCTAATTGCTCTAAAAGTAGTATCTCCAAATCCCTGTCTGGAAGCATTACAGGAAATTATAAAAAAGCTCATCCTCTTAAGTCGCATCTTGTTAAAACCCGGAAGTATAGTGAAAGATGGTTCGACGAGGAATGTGAAACTGCTAGAAACATTTCGTTTTCACTTCTCACTTTATTTAGCGATTACAACAATTCTAATATCTAGTTATGGTATACTGAGGCAAACAAAAGATATAAAGCTCTGTGCTTAAGAAAAAAAGAAGAATGTAATGAAGGTATGATAAATTTATTATGCAGAACTAGATCGTTGTCTGAGTTTTGGAAGGCAATAAAGATTGTAATGGAATTAAACTTATGTGACTTAACCTTAATGCGGGAAGCTTAAAAACCCATTCTGAATCAGTACTCAATACTGAGAGCTCCTCCGTCAAGTTTCAATACGCAATGCCACTGATTGAAGATGACTTCCTGGAGTCAGGTTTTTCGAAAGAGGAACTACTGTTAGCATTAGGGACAATACCAAGAAAAGCAAAGCGGCTGGAACGGACAGGGTTTCAGCGGAATTCTTTAAGAATGCTGAGCTGCTATAATGACATTTTTAGAACCTGTTTAATTCCATCAACTTTCATGTCGTTAATAGTTTTTCCGCTTTTCAAAAAGGGAGATGTATCCATACCCCAAAAGTATCGCGGTATTTCGTTTTTGGATTCGTCCACGAAACTGTTTGCCAGTATGATATTTCGTCGACTAACCACGTGGGTAAATGATAATTCAAAGCTTAGTGAGCTCCAAGCTGGATTTCGATCGAATTACTCATCGATGGACTGCTTACAAATATCGCTGAAACTTACCTTCATCGTGAGAAAAAACTATTCGTTCTTTGTAGACTTTAGAGCTGCCTTCCACAGCATCGACAGAGAAGCTTTGTTTTTTAAACTATCTAACTATGGTGTATCTACTAAAATCATTTCCATTTTAAAAGTTGTTTATGGAAAAGATGCAACTTACGTTTGGGACGGTGATCATCAATCGTCGATCGTCGAAGAGAACGGACGTATTACTTTAAGTTACTTGGCATTGTCCCTAACGCGCTTTTTGTAATTTACCTCAAATAAAATATAGTCAATAAAGTAAATCGTTGATATCTGGAATAAAAATGCATTGTTTTATTTGCAATAAGAAAACTGATGAAACCCACAAGATAACTTGTGTTGATTGCGAATTGATATTTCATCGTACCTGTGTTAATGTAAGTGCAAATGACACAGCGTATATGAAGTCAAACAATATAAAATACAGATGTGACAAGTGTACACAGCTCTGCCTTTTATGCCTTCGGTATTGCCAACAACAACAACAGCAGGTATTACAGTTCCAACTCGAAAACAACAAAAATCTCGAAGTAATAAATACTCAACGCCAGCAACAGCCAATTCCTTGAGAAGCAACATCAAATTCTTTCCGTGCCTTCCGACGATTTAACCCTAATATAGACAACAATAAAATTACTCTCCAAAAATTTTATACGGAAATTTGAAGTCTAAAAAAAATTATCTTTCTGTCGCTAAAATTAAAGGTCAATGTACTTGAAAGCAAATTGAATTTGTGGGAGCAAAGGTTCCGTCTCTTCAGTTGACGTAGAAAATTGCTATGAATGAAATGGAAGAAAAATCTAAATACGAGACTTTTTGGCCATGCTAGCTAGCGAAAGCAGTTCAAGATATTTATGTTAACCATTGCTTTACTTAATATAAGCAGCTAAAAAATTGAAAAAAGTTAAGAATTTCAAGTATTTATGGTATAAAATTTCTCACATTATGTTGAAGAAAACTGAAAAAGGAAATGTTGTTGTCTAAATGTACTTCAAAATTAAAAAAAATAATAAAAATCAGAGCCAAGAAGATCTTTCTTACAACAACCTCTACTTTAGAGACAGCTAATTTTAACCATAAGATATTTAATGATAGTACAGAAAATATTAAATCATTTGTTATAATTCATCAAAATGTAAGAAGTCTACGGCATAATTTCGATTTATTAGTTAGTCATCTTGAAGCTTTAGAAAACTCCCCAGACATTATTTTTGTATACGAAATTAGGATTTATTCCTTTGAAATTGGTGATTATAGTATTCCAGGTTATACTTTTATTTCGAATACTAATGATTCGTATTCTGCAGGTGGAGTGGGTGCTTTTGTAAGAGACACATATGATATTTGTGATATTAAATGTTATAGTTTGACGAGTGCAGATGTTCCAAAATTATCTTGTGACTTAGGCAATGAATTTTTTCATTCGTTTGCATTTATACATTTAATTTTAATCGTTTTATGTTTTTTTGGATGATTTTTCTGATTTTTTGGGCGATCTAAGGACTAATAATCTCGTAATTGTTGGTGATTTCAACTTGTACTTGTTAAGTACTTGCCCTCGTTTGGATTCCTACCTTGCACTTATCTCCGAGCACGGTTTGGCATCATTTGTTAATGAAATAACAAGACCGATATCAGGCACCTGTCTTGACCACGTATTAGGACGTTTTAAGAATATTCACCTCACTGATTGTGCTGGTTTAAATTGTGACTTACAAATGTCAGACCACTGTATGAACGGTATTTTGCTCTTACCTCACTTTAGAAGAAAAGAAGATGTACCTTACTCAGCACCTAAAAACTAAAAACTTCGAATCAATTATACAAAAAATCCACAAAACACTTCTTTGAAAAACCATTATAATCAAATATGCCGCAATTTAAATAAGGAAATTCGTTCCTGCAGAGATAATTATTTTCAGTATCAAATGAGAATGGCCAGGGAAACCTGAAAAAGGAGTGTAGAGTAGTGAACAGTATTATAAACCGAAATGTGGGTGATAGAATTAATCTAATATCTTTAGGAAACAGTGATGTAACAATTTCAGATCCTACTGCTGTGGCAAATGTTTTTAACGAGTTTTTTGTTTCTGTTGGGCAATCGTCGTTTCCCAGAGACTCTACTACTCACTTCTGCAATGTATCGGACACTTTCACTCGTACTTTTCAAAGAAATAGTTTTTACTTTCAGTCGATTTCTGCCCATGAGATATTGTAAATCATTAATAACTTGAATAACTCAAATTCTTGTGGTAATGATGGGATTTCCAACATTGTGTTAAAAAGAATTAAGGTGTTTTTTTTATAATACAATTCTATTTGCTACTGAAGTTATTCAGCCAAGTAGAGGACTTAGCATTATATTAATTGGACTTGTTGAATTATTGATTCAAAATAGCTTTTATTGACTATAGGCCGTTAAAAGCTATTTTAAATCGTTAAAAAGAATTGCACTAAACATTGTGGATATTTAAGCATATCTCTTTAATTTAAGTGCCATCTCTGGAATATTTCCCGATGAACTAAAACGTGCAATGTTTATACCTCTTTTTAAAAGAGGATACAAAAAAGATAAAAAACAATTACCGGCCGATTTCGCTTTTATCATCTAGGTATATCAAAAATATTTGAAAAAATAATTAAGAATAGAGTTTTGAAGTTTCTGCAAAAAAATAAACTTTCTTAGCTCAAAAGAGTTTGGATTTAGAGCCTTTCAACAACTAATTGATTATCTACTGATTGCTCATAAAAGAAAACAAGACCTAAGGAATTATACAACTTTAGATTTAATCAGAAATGAACAAGATTCAGAAAAGAAACGGTCAACATTTAATTTCTATTCAGAAATTACATCTAAGCTAAAACCAATATTTTATAGACAAAACATCAGAATTAGCCAAAACAGTAAAATAAAAATTAAAAATCTGATTAGTGGATCAAAGGACAAAATTGAAACAATACAACCATCAGGTATTTACTCAATTGGATGTAACAATTGTAATAAAGAATATATAGGGCAGACAAGAAGACCAATTCTCAAACGATTAAAGAACATTTTGTGCATCTTAAATACAATGAATCAGAAAAATCAAGTGAATCACAACACATGCTAGATAATAACCACAATTTTAGTTTTCAAAATTTGAAATTAATACGTAATGTAAGTAATCCTTATGAGCTAGATGCTTTTGAATCTCTTTATATATTTAAAAATAAAAAATAATTAAATGAATAGTGGCGATGGACCATAAGAAATCCAATTTTCAAAAAAGTTTATATTAGACTTCAAATTCACAATAAATTTATTTGTGTAATTTTTTGTTTCTATTAAATTTTAATATTAATATCAAAATGTCATTATTATTTAAATAGAGCTTACTGACGATGAAAGAATAGCTCCCGAAATGTACATATAAGCAAAAAAAAAATAATTAAAACAAACGGCTTGCGTCTTATGTAGATAACAGACAGCAAAGGGTTAAACTTGGAAATTATATCAGAAGTTCCAAAATAATTAATCTAGGAGTTCCACAAGGATCTGTTCTTGGTCCTATTCTATTTTTTTTATATATATATGAACCCATTATTTGAGCAACCGTTTGTCGGAGAAGTTAAGGCCTTTGCTGATGATTTGGGCATTGCCCATAGATCTGTAAGTCTATTGAATTTAGAAGCAGATTTGAATTCTGACATCTCTTAGTGAAGCTTTGGTTTGCTAAGCATAAACTCTTAATCAGTAGTGAAACCAAGCTTATGTTTTTTAGCCTTACCTCTAAAATGAGTCCGAATATTCATGTGATTTTTCATACTTGGAATTGTGAAAGACTTAATCTTTTTTTATAGTTTTGATGACAATGCTCGTTGCAAGTCTAACTGTTTTGAAACTGTAAATGTCAGCTTGTTTAAATACTTAGGAGTTACCATTGACCGTAACTTAAAGTGGAAAGAACACATTTTAAGTCTTAAAAACTACTTTTTCTACACAATTCGTTGCTTTTATCGTCTAAGAATGTTCTGTACAAATAGAACCTTAAAACATTTTACTACGGAATTTTACATTCCAAGTTGAATTATGGAATTAGTTGCTGTGTTGGTGCATACCGAAACAAACTTCAGCAACTAATTATTCTTCATTATTGCTTTACGCAAACGTAACCAATCTTTCGTCGCTATTCCTTTCTCTCGTACAACATGTTTTAGAAACTCATTTACTCTTGCCTCTTGCAAATTGTTCAACCGACTTCTAGCTGAAATAATGTAAGTTGCCAAAATACTCTGTTCTCATTTTTAAGAAAAATAAAACTCGGGCTTCTTGAATGTGATCATAATAAAAATGAAATTTAGCTTAATTAGTTTAATTTTATTATATAGATGAATATAAATTTGTATAGACCAATTTGGTATTGTTGCATATCTACACACTTTTAATTTCTCTTTAAAACTCATATCAAACTAATTTATTAATGTAATCCAATTATTCCTTGCTTAGATGATTAACTATTTAGCTTATCTAACAAAGATTTCAATTTTTAAAGCGATTTGAAACACAAAATAATTCAGGGCTTTAATTATTGCTTAGTTGATTAACTATTTTTTTTTTAAGTTTACAATTTTAACGTGATTTGAAACACAAAAGAAAAAGTATCAATTTTGATAGATTAGCAGTACATTTTGTGACTTAATTTTCCATGATTCAAACCAGAAAATGGATTATTCAGCTGGAAATTGCAATAAGTGGGAAATTAATCGCATTATGTTAAAGGAAACAATTTCGGTAGGTAAGAGCATGTTGGCAATATTTATAGAGGCTGAACCAGCCCGTTGATCCATTTAAAATTTCATAAAGTAGCGATATAAAACTTTCCTGAAAATATAATTGACGAATTTCTTGGCGTGACCGAGGAAACTTAAATTGTATGTTAAAAGGACTCCCAAATACTTAAACTCCTGTACTACGTCGATATTTGTATTATTAATTGACCAGTTTTCTTCTGCTCGTCTTCTCGAAATTCTCTTTTCAAATACAATCCTAGTTTTTTGGGTATTAATTTGAAGACCCCTAGATTCACAAAATTAATTTAGTCGACTTATTTGCATTTGTAGTGTGAACGGATTATCAGCGATGTAACTAAATCGTCTGCGTATAACAGGACTTTGATTTTAATGTTGGTAAAATTAACTCCTCCAGGGAGAACATCACAAACATTATCAATAAATAGGGCAAACAGTAAAGGACTAAGGATACATCCTTGGCGGACACAAGCTTGTAGATTACAGCTTGTCTATTGACTTTATCAAAAGCAGCCTTAAAATCAACAAAGCACGTGTATAGCTTCTTTTTATGTTCAATGAATTGCCTTGCGATACTCGAAGTAACAAAGACATGGTCCATGGTCGAAAACCCTGGGCGGAAACCTGCTTGGAAAATACTAAAAATGTTGTTATCGTCAACCCATTTTGTGAGCCTTTCATTCAGAACTGTGGTAAATATTTTTCTTATTGAGCTTAGAATCGAAATACCCCTATAATTTTCTACAGCATTCACATCGCCCTTCTCAAACGTTGCAAAAATAACAGAAACATTGAAACTGGTGGCAATACATGAATCGTTATACAATCTATTGAAGAACGCAACGAGATAGTTTTTAAATTCCGAAGCGAAGTTTTTATAGAACTCGACAGGTATGCTGTCCATGCCTGGCCTTTTTATTTTTCATTTCTCAAGTATTGCTTCCACTTCGGGTAGTGAAATAGCTATATCTAGTTCGCTCACTCTAGTATAATGCATCGCATAATCAAAGGTATGGAGGTCTTCATCAGCTGAGAGTAGAGTTTTAAAATGAGCTGCTAACATCTCAGCTTCTAAAGAGTAATTCATACCTTGAATTCGCCCACCGATTTCACGCACTATATCCCAGAATAATTTAGAGTTAGTACAGTTGTCCAATTTTTAACCACATTTTTTAAATAAATGGTTTTCTTAGATGAACAGATTTTTTTATAATCATTATTGACACTTAGGTAAACATTTTTGAAAAATTGTGAATTTGTTATTCATTAAGGTAAACAAATGAAAGTTTACGAAGCATTTTGCATTCTTTGTCAACCCATATGTTTTTCGGAGAAAAAGTTTCTGAATTTTTCACTGCAAAAGGGGTCGAGACCTTAATGACACGTTCTATACTTTCACATGTCTCCTCAACCGAGCTTGTATATTGATGCATTAGAGAACGTGAGTTATTACTTAATAATCTTTTGTATAGAATTGCATTGTTTTCCGACAATTTGAGCTTGTTAAAACTTGTCAGTTTAGACTGTTGGGATGCTTCCGTTAATTGTTTTTTGATAACAATTGCAAAATGAGCCGAGTAGTTAACTGGAGCTACTTCAAAGTCTTCAAGCACGTTCAACCACTTTCCTGATATCGCAGCAAAGTCAATAACGGAATGACCTTGTCTACTCACAAACGTGAAGTCCCCATCTGAATCGCTTTTATAAGACCCATTTAGAACAATTAGCCCAAATACTTCGAAAAACTCAATTAAACTCCGACCGTTACGGTTAAGAACTTCATCTTCTACACTCAGATATTGAAACTCGCGGTCGTAAAGTATTAAAAAAAGAATTCTGCTATCCATCAATCCTAGCATTGAAATCCCCGACGATCATTATATTATCAAAGGAAGTTTTATTCATGAAGTCCACAAAATCATCGAATTCGTTTACCAAATTGTTGCAATTTAAGTAGATAGGAATAATATATAAACAATTCGTATAAAATTGTCATCTCAGCTGCAGATTTGACAATCAAACCGCGTGAAATTTTATAAACAAAGAGTTGGTTGTTTATAAGCAATTTGTTGTCTCCCTTGACCAGAATTTTTGCATTTTGATTAAGTTGGAATAATTTCTGCCTGGTTTCCACAAGTCTTTTTCTCCGGGATATAAGTGATTGTTCACGAAATATGCTAATGCCGGAGCCTTTGAGCGTGTGTGCGGCGGCAATTAACTTTTCGGTGATCTCGGCTGATTTAAGCTCCATTACGACAGTACCTCGTTCAGTGTTGTTTTTGTGTATTAGTTTGGATCTATTTACTTCGATTTCATTGACTTCGCTTAACTTCAGAAGTCCCTTGCAAGTCTGTTTAGCTAATTGGATTGCATCGGTTTCTGTCTCTAAGGGAAGGTGTACCACAATAGACTTTTTAGTTGTGTTTCAAGAAGATCGCAACTTTCCGTCATGTCAGTGAGTTTGTTGTTGAGTTGAGCGTTAAGCGTATTCAAAGTAATTAGCTCATTCGAAAGAGTTACAAGATCGTTTTTGTTGGCAAGATCTTTAAGCTTATCTTTTTTGTTTTTTTTTTGTTTTACTTTTAAGGTAGAGCTTAGAATTGCAATTCACTTGACAGTCACTGTCAGTAGCTACTGTTTCATTTGCTCATTCTCAAAAAAAATTCCTGAGTTGGATTCCCTAATATAGCTTGACGAGATATATTCTGCCATATCTGTCGCGAAAGATAACAAAATTCCTGGTTTGGACGGAATACCTAACGAATTCTATAAAAACGCGAACCCGTCTCTGGTTATAGAAATACATAAGTTATTTAACGAAATTGAAATTTGAATCTGCAAATATACCTTCGTCATTCAAAAAATCAATAATATAACCGCTTTTTAATAAAGGAGCTGCTAGTGTAGTATCTAACTATAGAGTACTAACTTTTCTGGACTCGCAATATAAGACACTGCTGCTGCTGTTTGGGATGCCACGAGTCTATCGGATTTCTTCTCCTCTAAAAAAGGTGTACGACAAGGCTGTGTAGAGAGCTGACTCTTCTATTTGTCCTCTTTCTAAATGATCTACATGGCGAACTATATATTGGTCTATTTCTAGATGGTCTTCAAATTAACGCCCTTTTATATGCTGACGACATTGTCCTCTTACCGGATACTCCTGCTGATCTACAAGAACTTATTAATTATTTTATTACATACTGCAACAAGTGGAACCTTGAAGTTAATGTTGATAAATCTAAAGTTGTAATCTTTCGAAATGGCGGACGAAGAGCTGCTTGTGAAAAATGGTTATTCAATGATGCTGAAATAAATGTGTCAAATCAATACAAATATCTAGGCGTAGTTTTCAACCCTAACATGTCTTGGAATGAACACTTAAATATAAGATTGGGATCACCTGAGAACTCCATCAATGCAACATGGTCCAGGCTACTGAGGGATAAATCTGTCCAACACTCTACGAAATTTAAAATATATGATGATGCTTCAAAAGCTATAATGCTGTACTGTACTGGTATGGGGATATCGTGAACACATCCAAGTTGAAAAATTACCGGAAAATGCGCCGAACTATGCTTTGCACATCGAAACAGGTTTACCTTAAGCTTTCTTAACGTCTTTGATGCTTCACTTTTCTTATATAAGAAGAACCTTATCTCTTCTCAATGGTAATTTACTCAGAATCTTATCTAAAGCCATTATTGCCAAAAAAATCTTCTATGCTAAGGAATGGTTGGATCATTTTCATTGTACTTCGATCGATTTTTCTTTCGACATAAGTTTGCTTGAATGGCATGGACTGCATAGTATTCTTCTAGTAAAGCTTAGAGAAAAACACTGGATTGAACTTACCACCTGCGCCAAACAGTCTCAATTCCATGATGAATACTGCAACTTGCTGTACTCCGAAGTACCAAACTACCAAGCGACTTTACCTTTGTCTAGATCTTTAAGAATTCTGGTAACTATATTTGTACGAAAGAAGATACGTCCCATGAAACTGTTAATGTTCTTAAGTACATGAGGATTTATAATCTAAGAACTGCCGAAGGTCCCTAAGATAGGGTGGGTAATGGCCTCACTGCGTTAATATCTGCAGTGCTCTGTTGTGATAATAGTACGCCCGTCTCTTAGCAGTCCCATTTCCTTTCCCTTTTCTTAGGCCTGATAAGTGTTGTTGTATGCAGGCGAGGTTAAATTTCCGGGGGCAAGATCCCCCATTCTACAATCTGATGCAGTGCATGTGCAAACAGGCCGCGTCCGCGGAACTTGAATTCTTTCCCTTTTACGACACGTTTCCAACCTCCTATACCGTCCTTTTTCCTACCCATCCACACTACAGCAACCTATCCTTATCTAGTGAGCTTACCACTGGAGTGTCATTGGAAACTAGCGTTGGAACCGACTGAATAGGTGGTAGAATTTCGTTTTTTACAATTGACACAATTTTTACTGCCATTGGGACATTGTAGTAAAATTTAGTTCGTTAATATGAATATTATAGAGCCCAGTACGATATAACTATAAGTATTGTAAAAATGAGAGATTTCAACAAATTACCAAAGTGTGGGCACCACAAAACTACAAGTAAACTTGAAACTTAACAATTGTACAAAATTTGGATATTGACTTTTTTCTGTACCACAAAGCTACAAGCGTAAAAAAAAATTAACAACTGTAAAATTAAAGGCTCCAGGGGACTATACCACAAAACTACAATTTAACAATTGTACAAGCAAACGCCAACTAAAAATGTTTAATAAGTAATTATTACATTACATTTTATACTATTCCGAAGATAAATCTACTGATACTGAATCACTGGCAACTAGACCATTGGCTTAAAGTTTTACACATATTAATATCAAAAAAGAAAACAGCTACGTTTGTTAAATTTGCAAATTTCCCTTTTTTTGTACAAGTTACCTCGCCACGGCTAGACAATGCGGAGACAAAAAAGTGCAATGAGTAAAGCAAAGCTTTCAAAATTTTCTGTTTCACAGTAAGAACAATGTTGCTATTTGTTGGTGACTGCTTAGAAATTATTCATTCAACTCAATAAATTAAGCGTACCGTATTTATTATTATTTGTCGTTACGATTTTCTTTGTTGTCATTTGCAAAATTATGTTAACTTACCATATGTTTCTTGTTATCATCATTTCATATCAACCTGTAAAATCGGAATATAATAATCGGAATTTAATAATGTTTCTTGTTATCATCATTTTATATCAACCTGTAAAATCGGAATATAAACTCTAAATAAAAACATTTAACTGTTCAATTTGTTAAACTTTATTTAATAAAATCAACCTCAATCGATGAAATTGCCTGTACTCCGCGCGGCACTTGGGCATTTAAAAGGTTCCTTAACGAGATTAGTTTCTTATGTTGAATCCATTTCGGAAGCAACCGCATACTATGATTTAAAAATTTCGTTACGATAAAGTCGATGATCTTTGGAAAGAATTTTCCGCAACTCAAAACCAAATATACGTATTTTCGGAATACGAGAATTATTCGGATCCAATTCCAGAATTCGAGGAATTCGAAGCCAAAGTTTTACTTGTTAAGTCGAGTTTTTTATTGGCAATCACTGAACGGGAAAAAGGGGTGAAAAAAATGATGTTGTGTCTCAGTTAGCTTCACAGCAAAAAAATTTGATTGACACATTAAGCCAATCAACAAGTGTAGGAAAGGATGATGAGGATTTTATTGCATTTGTTCGAATTGAGCCATTTTCTGCCAATTACAAAAATTGGCCAACTTTCAGATATACTTTCCAAATCGTGGTCAAAAATAAGCCCAAAATTTTACCTGTTCGAAAATTTCGTGGAGAGGCGTTGAGTCTTTTAAGTCACTTTAAAATCTGTGATGAGACGTACAATGAAACATGGGACAAACTTGAGAAGCGTTATAATAGACCGCGTCATATAGTTAATAACTTCGTACAAGCACTCATGGAACTATCGTCGGTTCATTATCCAAATGTTACTGTCTTACGAAAAATATCTGACGGACCCGATGAAATTGTTAGGGGTCTTAATGTAATGTCTTCGATAATCAGAGTTCCGTGGCTTATTTACATTCTAGTAAATAAGTTAGATCCCGAATCTCGACAAGCATGGTCTGAAGACAATTTTTCGGAGGATGATCCTACTATAGGTCAGTTACTAGAGTTTTTGGACCGTCGCTGCGAAGCCTTAGAAAGTTGTAAGACAAGTACTCGTCAAACTTCTCGCTCGAAAAATACCGCCGTAAAAAGCATGTATGTTTCACCGTCCACAGTATGCCAAAAGTGTAAAGCAGATCACAATCTTACGCAGTGTCAAGAGCTTTTTGACATGAATGTTCAATCTCGACGAGATTTTGTTAAAATTAACAAAATTTGTTTAATTGAATTCGCAGTGGGCATTCTTCTGCATACTGTCAATCGAAACTCCGTTGCAAGACATGCAATACGCCTCATCATTCCATACTTCATGATAATTCGATAAACTCGCCTTCTATTTCTAACTTCAATTCGTTATTAAATACAAGTACATTAGTGCATGGCCCTCCGTATATTCATTCGAACCACCAACAAACACTAATTCTACCCAAAATGCAATATTCGGCATCAAAAATTCGAAAAATTCTAATTGTATTCCCTTAACATCGCAACCGGTTATCAATAATCATTCTATCAATGTAACTAACCCAATCATGCAGACGTTACTTCCTACAACCCTAGGAAAAGTTTTGGATGTCAATGGTAGGCATCAGCAAGTTAGGTTTCTAATCGATACTGGCACACAGGTATCTTTTGTAACCAAGTCATGTGCTCAAAGGCTAGGATTAAAACGTAAAAATGCCCGTATACCAACAAATGGTATCGGGTCTACAAATGCTGGTAAGTCCAAAAGCCTCCTCTCATTAGTTATTGCATCACGTTGTGATACATACAGTATCCCTGTCGATACATATATTCTATCAAACGTGACGACAAACCTGCCAACCATTTCATTGGAATCATTTACATCGACTTGACTTGGCGGATCCTCTCTTCAATAGATCGGGCCCTGTAGACATATTGCTCGGTGCTGACAAGGCCAGGGATATATTACAAGGCCAGTGCGCAACTAGTACGCAAGGGTATCCTATCGCACAAAAAACTTTTCTGGGTTGTAGCTGGACCCTTTCGGCTGGTTTGTAGCTGGACCCTTACCTTTGATCCATTCACCCGCCTTACTTCTCACCATGTACATTTAAATATCGATTCCATCTTGCAATCTTTTTGGACAATCGAAGAAGTCGACCCCAATTCAATTGAAAACCGACAAATCAGAGAACGTTTTCTTCAAACCCATCGTCAAGATCCAGTAGGCAGATATATAGTCGATTTTTCATTCAAGTCGCCACCTTCGTTTGCTATTTTTCGTCTTGATTGGATGGAAAAAAAGTTTCTTGATGAATATCTAATCCTTAGGACATATGTCACTTATCCCAACATCAGACATCTCAAAACCAAACGTTTATTATTTACCGCATCATGCAGTTCTGAAACCAGACAGCAACTCAACAAAACTTCGTGTTGTGTTCGACGGGTCTTTTCAGGACATACAAGGTATTAGCCTAAACCACAAGCTCATGATCGGACCACCCATACAGCGTAATCTATTTTCAGTTTGCCTTCGATTCCGGCTGCATAAATTCGTATTTCCCACGGATATAGTTAAGATGTTTCGCCAGATATGGGTGTCTGAACAAGATTCCGGATTTCAACGCATAATATGTCCAAAGTCGCCGACGGAGCCGCTTCAATACTTTCGCTTACGTACGGTTACTTCCTTACTATGGAACTTCTTGGCTGTTCGCGTTCTAGAGCAATTGGCAAAAGACTACTGAAAAGAATTACCAATTGCTTCTGATATCGTTTTAAATGACTTTTATGTCGATGACGTAGTGTCCGGTGGTGATAATTTATCTAAGGCAATGCTTAAGCGCGATTCGTTAGTTACACTTCTCGCAAAGTGCGGTATGCGATTAAGTAAATGGCACAGTAACTTACCAGAACTTCGCCAAGACCCACATACGATAATGATTCGCGGCAATGCCTTTCGCTCGATACAGAAACTGATCCTTGGACTGAAGTACTAGGTCTGTTTTGGAACTCTGAAAATGATTTGTTTAGCTTTCGTCTGAATTATAAGCCCGAAAACATAGTAACAAAGCGCCAGATCCTAACAAACATAGCTAGCATCTTCGATTCCCTCAGTTTTCTCGCCACTTCGGTTGTGTCACTCGGAATTCTTTTACAAAATTTGTGGAAACGGAATGTTGAATAGGATGATGAAATTTCATACCCAATTGCTTGCCAATGGAAAAAATATCGTGACGAACTACCATGCCTTACAAAAATCGAAATACCGCGAACCATTGTAAAGAACGGTTTCCAATTACACGCTTTTTCTGACGCATCGGAATGTGCTTATAGTGCGGTAATTTATTCGCTTTATTTGTTACCCAATGGAACTTTCGAAACGAATATTTTCGCCGCTAAAACTCGTTTTTCCCCGATAAGACAATTAAGCATTCCTCGGTTGGAATTATGCGGTGCTGTCCTTCTGGTAAGACTGCTAGTTGCAGTTCAAAAATCACTTGACATAACATTCGAAAACGTATTCGCGTGGTTAGGTTAACAAGTTGTTTTATCGTGTCTTTCTTCATCACCCCGTAGATGGAATATTTTCATAGGCAACCGTACATCCGAAATTCTCGACACAATCCCAAGAAATAGGTGGTTTCATGTAAGAACAGATTGTTACCCTGCAGACTGTGCGTCTCGAGGAGTCTCGCCATCTCATCTTTTGGAGCACAAATTTATAGTGGAAAGGACCACTCTAGTTGAGAGAAAGTTCGGACAAATGGCCGATTGTTGCGCACTGTGAAGATGATTCTATCAGTAAAAAAGAAGAAAAAAAGTTACCCCGCAATCCTATTTGATCGTTGCTGATGACCACCCATTCGATTTACTCTCAACACGGTTTTCAAAGTGGAACATCGTGATCCGAATAGTAGCCCGTCTGCACTGCTTCGCCAATAGATGTCGCAAAGAAAGCATTCCTTCTTCAATTCATCTAGAACCACTTGAAATCTTCGGTGCAAAAAAGACAGTAATAAAATGGCTACAAAGTTACTATTTCCAAGATGACATAAAAACGTTTCATCAATTTAGTAAATTCCCTAACAATTCGAAAATCATTAATCTTTCTCCTTTTTAGATGACAAAGGCATTTTGCGGGTTGGTGGTAGAGGTTTGGGATCAAACGCTTCATTCAATACCAAACATCCAATGATCATACCCAAATGACACATCACAACGAAGCTAATCGCTCTCGACGCGCATATTCGATTCTTATATCCAGGAATAACAACACTTTTCGCACTCATACGACAAGAGTATTGGGTCCTTGGCTGTCGTAACCTTCTCCGAAAGATTACACACGATTGCATGAAATGCTTCCGACAACTTAACGCAACAACAAGTCACCTGATGGGCAACCTACGTGCCCAACGAGTTCAAGCTAGTCGATCTTTGCGCATTGTGGTTGTGACTATGCTGGACCTTTATCTCTAAGAGTGAAATCGGGACGAAAATAACCGCTTCGAAAGGATGTATTTCACTATTTGTGTGTCGTGTTACGAAAAAATGTTTTCATTTAGAACTCGTTAGTGACCTGACAATCGACGCATTTCTCGCCGCTCTCCGATGGTTTGTCGCTCGACGTGGTAAGCCATCTCATATTTATACTGATAACAGAACAAACTTTCGTGGGTCCGCTCGTTCGCTATCCGAGATGCATCAACTTGTCTTATCGCAAACCCACACCTCAATTGTTGCTGATTCTTTGGCTCGTGCTGCTATTTCGTGGCATTTTATACCTCCTTCTGCACCCCACTAGTAAAATTCGTAAAACAACATTTACACCGGGTGATAAGTCATGATAGCTTGACATATGAACAGTTCTATACGCTTTTGACTCAAATCGAGGCTATTTTGAATTCGCGCCCGCTTTGTCAAATTTCGGATACCGAACTCGATCCACTAACACCTGCACATTTCTTTTTAGGTGAGTCGTACCCTGCTATTCCCGTACAAGAGATTGATATGAAAGAATCGCTTATCATGCTGGCAACCACTGCAATCTAAAATCCAAGGTTATTGGAAACGCTGGCAAATGGAATATGTAACGTCACTACAAAATCGTCCCCGATGGCAGCAAACTCAAACCAACATCAAAGTTAATGACCCTGTCGTAATTAAGGAAGTTAATTTACCACCTGGAAATGGGCAATGGGTCGAGTGATTTAGAGTGATAGATGTATCTGCTCTGCTTTGGCTATCTATACTGCATATATCTATGTATATATGGGTGCCAGTGGCATGAAATTTGTCTCATTTCGATGGCAACGAAATGAGTTGGAATGCGCGGTGTGCCATATGATATTCTTCTGGAAGGTTGAGGGAGGTACCAAGTACTGCTGTAGTTTATGCATCGTCAGTGGCGACGCTGAGTTTCTAGGTCAATGGTGGTTGACCGAACACGCAGCAAAGACATTTTTTCTTACCCCACGAATGTTACAATTCCAACTCTAAATGAATAATGGGTAGTATAAAACACTAATACTATGTTCCCCCCAGAGCGAAGTCTGAGATCTCAGCAGGAAGCTTTCGAGATTTCAAGTTGGTGTTCACACTGCCAAATCCACTATTTCATCTTTCAAAAGCACAAACAACCACCATTTTTGCTTATCTAATCCATTAGCCCAATCCACGTTGTCAAATAAAAATTCATACTCCCTTTTTAATTCCTTATCGTTAGAGTGAAAGATCGTAGTTTGAACATAAAAAGTTTTTACCTAAGTATGCTGAAACTTAAAATGGACTCGTTCAAAATGAATTATTTAATGTGATTTCATTGTGATTTCACCGAAATGTCGCATGTCGAAATCCCAAAGCTTTATGTTGAAATGCGAAGATTTGGACTGAAATGTACGAAATCCGATATTTTGCTTCGATGGGAACATAATATATTACTAAAAAACTGAATCAGATAGTTATCTATGCTGATATGAAGTTTGGGATCAATAGAACTTTATAATTCAATGACTATTAGTGGTATCCCTTACTGGGATGATCACACAATGATTGCCATGATCAACCCAAAGCAACTGCAAATGATGTGGGATAGAGAGATATGGCTCGCTGTGCTGTGTATCAAACACTGATGTTGGTAGGTGCAGCAACGTGTTGTTTGAATTGATTTAGTGCCTTAAGCACTGGCAATGACACTTTGCACTTTTTATTTATCTGGGTTATTTTTATAATTTAGTAATTTAATTTGAGGATTAATGCACTATGGATTATAGTTTTTTTACTTGAGAAAGGCAGGCGCGGCGAACGGGGCACATCATGACTGACTCTCCGTGGACAATCATTTACGAATATTGGTTGGACAAATGGTAGTCGGTATGTGATTTTTTTTAAAATTTGTTATGTTTTAATTTTGTTCCGGCTATATGTACATCTTATAATAGCAAAAAAACACAAACTTTAAAGTGTAAACTTTACTCTTCCATAACGATTTTGTTCATACATTTTAGATTTTATAAAATTGTTTTTTCAATTTTTTCCTGACTACTGCGTAAATTATAATTTAGCATTTTCATATCATTCTAGATATAAGCGAGTGTATAAACGAAATGATTTTGCCTTTGGGCCATTCAAATAACGATGTCCAGCAACAATCACAATTATCATCATCGTTCTTTCCTAATATTGAAAATGATTTGACTAAGACATCGGGAAAGAAATATCCACATCACCAAATAAACAATGATACTTCTGGAGATGTAATAACAGCAACAAATGAAGAGGGCCCAATAATAGCAAAGACTGAAAAAACGACTACATGTTCAGATTTCAAATGGAATGAAATCAGTAGGTATCTGGATGCCTTGCAGGCCAATCTCAAAGATGGCTGGACTGTGCATACGAACAAAGAGGGACGTCTGTATTATTGCAAGTGAGTTTGAATTTCATTTTCCTATAGTACCTATACAAATCTAAATAATATGTTTAGAAATAAAATTTCTGACAAAAGTCATTATATCTAAAGCTAAGTATACACGATTGGAAGATATTTCAATAGCAACCAATGAGCTAACAATTCGTCGGCTGAGAATTATACGGTTCTAAAGGCCATTTTTACGAAAAATGAGATACGGGTAACGTTATATTCGTATTTTCAAGCACCCTCGAAAGCGTAAAACGCAAAAAAACAAGGTTCTGTCAACCATAATGTAGTTATTTTGAGAATTATAAGGTACTATGCCACAAAATTGGCTTTTTGTTTGACTTTGTTATTCTTATTGTGGGCAATAAAAAAATTACCCAAAATTACATAGATTCTTATTCACATAGAACTTTGTGTTCCCTAATTTTGTACTTAGAACCGTATAATTCTAATCAGAATGCCGAAGACATGAAAAAGTCATAACAAAGTTCTGTGTTGATTAATTTACCGTTGAGTTTCGAATAAGTTTGTAAAAACGAAAGTGTATCTGGTATATGAAAACTCATAATTTTATAGATAAAAGTGATATTTATAATAATTGTTTCGTTGCTTTGGCGGGTCAGTAAGACTTTTTGAATTTCTGACCTCTTTTACTGAAACAGCAACACTGCTCCTGTCAACAGGCATCTGTCAGTTGACTCCTGTCAAAACTTAAACTTGCTGCGTCAGTTAGTTTGTGTTTGACTGCTATTTTTATCAGACTACTCACTAATTTGAGGAGAAAATGGAAAAAAGTGAATTTCGTGTGCTTATTAAGCATTATTTCTTGCGAAAAAAAACCATTAGACCAAGGCTAAGCTTGATAAATACTATGGGGACTCTGCACCATCGATTTCAATTGTAAAAAAGTGGTTTACTGAATTTCGTTGTGGCCGTACAAGCACTGAAGATGCCGAACGTCCTGGACGCCCAGTTGAGGTCTCTACACCCGAAACAATCGAAAAAATTCACGATATGGTGTTGGCCGACCGAAGATTGAAAGTGCGAGAGATTGTGGAAGCCGTCGGGATCTCGCATGGCCCAGTGGTTTCAATTTTGAATGATCACTTGGGCATGAGAAAGCTTTCCGCAAGATGGGTGCCGCGTTTGCTCACAGTCGACCACAAACGCAATCGTGTAACAACTTCACAGGAAGGTTTGGCGTTGTTTAATCGCAATATGGAGGAGTTTTTGCGCCGTTTTGTAACCGATGACGAAACATGGATCCATTACAATACACCAGAGACCAAACAACAGTCAAAACAGTGGGTTTCTAAGGGTGAATCGTCGCCAAAGAAGGCCAAGGTGGGTTTGTCAGCCAATAAAGTTATGGCGACTGTTTTTTGGGATGCACGCGGGATAATTCACATTGACTACCTTCAAAAGGGAAGAACAATCAATGGGAATATTATGCCAACTTATTGGACCGATTCAAAGACGATTTGAAAAATAACCGACCTCATTGGCCAAGAAAAAAGTTCTTTTCCACCAAGACAATGCAAGGGTGCACACATGTGCAGTTGCCATGGCAAAAATCCATTAATTGGGCTATGAATTGCTCCCTCATCCACCCTATTCTCCAGATTTGGCTCCGAGCGACTACTTCTTGTTCCCAAACCTGAAGAAATGGCTTGGTGGAAAAAGATTTGACTCCAATGATGAAGTCATCTCGCAAACAAAGGCCTATTTTGAGGACCTCGACAAATCATTTTTTTTGGAAGGGGTAAAAAAATTGGAGAAGCGTTGGACAAAGTGTATAGAGCTCAAGGGAGACTACGTTGAAAAATAAAATTATTTTTTTATCAAAAAATCTGTGTTTTATTCCAAAAGTCACGGACTTATTGACCCGCCCTCGTACGATCATGCATAATAGTACACATAGCGATGAATTTATTGAATATATTTCACAGCATTTTGAAGAATTTATCGCAGGATGTGAAAGTAAAGGTAGGTATATCAATTAAGATTCTTTAAATAAGTTTTGCTTTAAAGACAATGTTTTAAAAAAAGATTCATTATTCTGTGAGTCGGCGAATATCGAAAGGAGTGTAAAACAAAGCCCTGAAAATTTGATTTCGGAGCTTAAAAATAATATAAGTAAGACACATTAGTAGGAACATTATTATATTGTTATTTAAAAATAAATATCTATTAACGATGGGAATGAATTGTTCATTAACGATTTGATTGAGGAGTATGTAGTTAACGGTAAAACCTTGGATTTTTCTTATTAATTGTGATTAACAATGCTGTTTTCATCATAAATATTCATCATTAAATGAGAATTTGATCTACCGATTATTGAGAAATTTGGCAATGAACCCGAAACAGTTGTAGTGAGTGAAGAGGAGACAATTATTGCAGTTCAGCACAAAACAATCACAAGAAAAAGACCAAGAAATACATCAGACGGGAAAGCAAATCAAAAGAAGAGTTTTCGAGCAACAGGTAAAACATGTGTCAAGCCGAGGTAAAGTGGTTCCTGCTAAAAGTATTAAAACAATTAAGGATTGTTTAAACAGCTGCAGGTTGAGGTGTCTTAATTTTATCTCTGAAACCGAAAGAAAATCAATTTTTGATAGGTTTTATAAGTTGGACTTAGAAGGCAAGAAACATTATTTGTTAAAAACAACCGAAAAATATATTCCGGCTAGGCGCCAGGACGTTACAGCCGGGCAGTATCGAGTCACATTAAAAAATATTCATTTAAATACTACCTTTTTTGTAAGGGAAAACTAAAATTCAAGTTTGCAAAGTTGTTTATCTTAGTACTTTGAGTATAAGCCAGAAAAGAATATATTTAGTTCAATCAAAAAAAAAAATAACATCAGCGGTACACCATCATCGAGCCAACAGATTTCCCTGTTTCCATGCCAAGCGGGTAACTAGAGTTCATATTATTGAAGCTGTTAAGTACCATATAAGCTCTTTTGCCGAAAAACTAGCAACAGCATCACACAATATCTAGAAGCAAATCTCACACAAGCAGAAATGTTTTGGGTGTACAAAAGGGTAAAGGCTGTAAATGAAGAAACTATTAAATTTAAGGTGTACCGAAAAGTATTCAACACCCAGTTCAATTTGGCTTTTCATAAACCACAGAAAAATAGATGTGTTCTATGCCAAGAGCACAAAGGCGCAGTTAAAAACAATATTATATCTGATGAGTGGTTCTCATATATAATGAGCATGTTCAAGAAAAGGAAGAGGCATATAAGCAAAGAAAAGTTGACAGAGAAAACACAGTTCCAGTATTGTGCTTTGATATGCAAAATGTACTAACCTGTCCAAAAGTTGATGTTAGCTGATTTTTTTACCAGTCTAAGTTGAATGTGTATAAACTTACCGGACATTTTTCACTTAACAAGAAGCTTTACTGCTGCTTGTGCAATGAAAGCAAAATGGGAAGAACTGGAAATGACATTAGTGCATTGTTGAAGATTCTATATCGTATTATGCTAGATTGTCCAGAAATTACAAAAAATTATTCTCTGGAGTGATTCCAGTATTCCTTAAATTCGGAACTCGTTGACAACCTTCGTACTAATGGATTTTCCTAAACAACACCCAGAAATCCAGGACATACATTTTAAATTCTCTACTCCAGGACATTCAACAATTCAGGAAATAGATAACGCCCATAGCTGTATTGAACGCGTCTTACGAACTCAGGATTTTTATTCAACCTTGTCTTTAATTCGAATTCTTTTGAACATTAAATTCAAAAAACAAAGTCTAACAATTTTAACAATGCAACCGTTAGAATTTAAAAATGTTTCCGAATGTTGTAAGATTTTCAACTTTAAATTAATACACTTTGCGAAAACAGTTCTACTGCAATTAACACAGAGCCTTACCGAGGTGTTTTTTAAGATTTCACATCTTGATATTACCACTAAAAAATGAACTTCTACCAAGAAATATCCAATCTTTTGAAGCAATGCTTAAATATATGCCTTTAATTGATAAACATTTTTTCTAAAACATAATGAAAATAAAGTACAAATAACAACCTAAATGAATAATTAAAATTATTTTTTATTTTATTTAATAATTAAATGTATTTTTTTGTAATTAATTTTTATTAATTATTACCTTATTATATATACAAAAATTCATAAAACTAGCCTAATTATAAATAACTTACAATTAATTTACTTTCAGGTGCTCTAAACTAAACTATATCTCTTTATACTAATGTCTTTCGACCTAAAAACTACTTTAATATATTTTAATAAATTCTAATTATTTTATATTATTTTTGTTTTACCAAGAAAACTTTTTTTTTTAAAAACTCGGTCTCGTATCATTCTTCAATTTTTACTTATAAACTACCTAAATCTAGACTAAAAATTATTAAAACTAGATACAACTATTATATATACTAACTAAAACTAACTTAGACTACTTAAGATGCCTAAAAATACCCAAAACCACTTAAAACTACTTAAAACTAGAACAGCCACAGCAGCATTTTTTTCGTTTTTTAATTCTCTTGTTTATATTTTGCTTACGCTTTCAGACAAACAGCTACATACACCCCACACATACATGTACGTACGCACATACATGTACAGACACGCAGGTACATGCACATATGAATCCGCATACATACATATTTAAATTTTTTTGGTGCCACCCCGACTGTTCCCTATACCTACCTAATTACCCTAAATCTATGTAAGTCGGCCAAGGCATACCATCTTAATTGACTTTAAATATCATTTTTTTTTATAATTTTGCACGCGCTCAAGGGATTATGAATACCCTTTATATGTTTTTAACACAGCGCGGGCATCCGGTGAAAGAAAAGAAAGAAGGATATGAAAGATATGTGGCGCGATGTATTGAGACGGTGGTTGTTGTCTCAGATTTTATCATGATGCTGTTCAGAGAGCCACCCGAACTGGTTCTCCTGTTTTGCCCTATCACTTCGGTCCCGATCGGACACAGTCCTACTGAACCGAAGTCGCTCTTCTCAACCTTGAGCGATGACGTCTCGACCAGGAGTCGCCTATCTACAGTCTTGCGGCTGACGTGGTAGATGAGCGGAACCGCCATTCTATCCTGTATCAGCCCATGACTGTCTAAATAGAGGAATGCTTCGGTAGGGATGTAGCCACTTAACCGCGCACTCTCAAAATATTCGTTATTGGGATAATACCCCCCAAAAATTAAGCTGTTTGTTGAGGACATCGCTCTTGCAATGTGACCCCGAATCAGCTTAAACAAAAAATTATCTATTCTGTTTATGTTGGCTCCGTTGTATAGAACCTGGTTGGAATAATATCGTGTGTACTCCGACTCTCGTGTTCTGTGTAATCCAAGGCAACTTCTAACACATTGCCTCTCAAGCACCCGAATCTTTTCCATTTGAGATGGAGCAACGTTGAACCACACCGGGCATCCAGCATCCATAGGCAATCATCGGCCTGATGACGGCCATGTAGAAAATCACCTTCACCCTGCTGTCAAGACGGCTGCTATATAACAGGCGTTTTGTCAGGGCAAAGGCTCCCCTAGCCCTGGCCAGAGCAGCACTTATATGCCTATAGAAAAACAAATACTGATCCAACCAGATTCCAAGGTACTTTACTACACTTTTACTCGCCAGTGGATGTCCACATGGCCCTACGATCACCAGCTAGCGCCAGTTCTTTCTCGTATCCCTTGAGGCGCTAGACAACAGAATCCTAAACAAAAGAGTTTCTGATTTCTGGAAGTTGATTTTCAACTTCCAGTCATCACAATATCGCTGAATCTTGTCGAAGTTTCTCTGCAAAAGAATTTCGATGACCTCAAATGTATTAGCTGTTCTGTACGCAATTAGATCGTCGGCGTACGCAATGGCCTGAGTTAGACTACCTATTAGATCGCTGGTGTATATGCTGAATAGAATCGGCGAGTTAACCGCTCCCTGCTGAAGACCATTATTAATATTAAAAATTGCTGTAGAAGTTACATTGCCACTCTTGACTACAAACTTTCTACCATTTAGCATGTCGTAAAGCATATACAATAGTGGTTTACTTATAACTAGTCTGGTTAGCTTAAGATAGAGATCTTCTAACCATACGGTGTCGAAGGTCTTCTCCAAATCAGGCACCTGTACAATGCTTTTTAGTTTTGTTCCATTGGATATCAGAAATCAGTTTAGAGGTGACATGAATTGTGTCATGTCCCGCCTTAAGACCGAACTGATTATCCGGGATGATATTTTTGATGAGCTGGAGCTCATTCTTCGAAATTTACAGGGGACTGGGCCCATTTCGGTCTGCGATTATGGCGTTTGCCAAATCTTCATCATTAAACCCGGTAAAACCAAGGTTCTCAGATCGGCATTCGGCTATATCGTTCCGGAGCTATAAGTGATGAAGCAGAGCTCTGATTTCCAGGTCATGATTCGGGCGAATGCTAGCATTCACCTTGTACACTTGCTGGAAAGCAGCCCCCACAGCCTCCACTCTCTCCTGCGGATCTTCGATTATATAGAGGTCATCGTCCAATACGGCGTTCTCTGGGTCTTTGCCTGCTGTCAGAAGTATGTCTCTGTTCTCTGTCGTCCTCTGGAGCTTAAGACACGGAAGATCGTTTTGATCCTTTCTTCTAAAAATCTTATTAATTTTTGGGAACATACTTTGGTCGCTAGAGTTAACGGCAAGAATTTTGTTGTCCCAAAAAAATTAATAGACAACCTATAATTTTCTTTGATCAATTGGTTGAGGTTTTTGATGGCCGACTTCAGTTTCCTTATCTCCAGATCTCGTGCATCAGTAAGGCAACAGCTTTACAGTCTGTACAAGCGTTTTAGTCTTGTCAATAGACCACTTTTTTTTCTGTGTATTGCGCCGTCATAGAATCGTTTCGTTCATTTATTCTAAGTATCTGTCGATTTCTGTGTTTGTCAGGTTCCTGTCGTTTGGTGGGGATATACCATTTGAACGTAATTCGCTCAATAAGGCGAGACTAGTATCGGTCTCGTTGCCAGCCCTAGTAGCC
Source organism: Philhelius pedissequus (assembly GCA_910595825.1). Classification (NCBI taxonomy): domain Eukaryota; kingdom Metazoa; phylum Arthropoda; class Insecta; order Diptera; family Syrphidae; genus Philhelius; species Philhelius pedissequus. Next base: position 161,859,472 of record OU343161.1, read on the forward strand.
ATCGACTAATATTTTGCGTCTTAGAAGGGCACCACAGCATCTAACTGATGACCCCAACTGTAGTACCTGGGCGAAACGCATAATTTAGTCTAAATGTCACAAAAGAACAAAATTTATAATTAAAGGTAATCTTTCATATATTAGATAAATTAGAGAATAAAAATAAAACACAATTAAATTGCTATTACAAATTATAAAACTCCATTAAACGAATGCATTTCGGTTGGTTTACCAACCATCATCAGCAACACGACTGGCAGTAAATTTAGTTTTTATTTATTTGCAGAATTACATACATATAAAATACAAATAGTTACATACATACTTTTAACATTGTTTACATTATTGCTTTTAAAAAAGTTGGAGCGAGTTTGATGAAGAAAGAGAATAACAAAGAAAGAAAAGTATAAAAATGAAACAGCTATGTTAAATGAGTGAGAGCAAGAAAGTTGAAGGTGAGATGAGAAACTGCAATCATAACAAAAACAGTACTGATTCAATGTTCTCTTTATCGGCGTTTAAAGCTGTAGCATTGAGGCTTAAGCTTTCATATGCGTCCAATATTCGTTGGTCAGTTAGCCTCTTGAGGAGGCGGACGTTGTCAATTGTTGTCGATAGATGTTGTTGTTGTATGGCGTGTGAAGCAGAGGCAGATTTATGATCCTCATTGTTTTTTATGTTATTTATATGTTCTTTGAATCTCTTTTTCACTGATCTCTTAGTTTGTCCATAATATTTTTTGTCACATTCATTGCATGTAATTTCATAAATGCCTGATTTGTCTAATGTTTTTCTTTTGTAGAGATTAAAACGTTCTTTAATAAGCCTGATTTAATATTTCTATCTGAAATTTGGATTTTTAGCAATGAAATTGATAATTTTAGTATAAATGGTTATGATTTTCATGCTGCCTGCAATGACTCTTACTCTTCTCGTGGTGTTGCTGTCTTTTTTAAAAAAGTTTATTTTTGTGATGTTTTTAAATTTAATTTGACTTCTATGGGTGTTCTTAAAGTTGTTTTAGAGTTAAATAATGAGAAATTTAAATTTTTTTGTGCCTATCGACTTCATAGTAGTGGTTAGGATTTGTTTTTGGGAGAATTAGAAGGATTATTAATATATGAACAAACGAACAACTTGGTGCTTCTAGGGGATATTAGTATTGATATCAAAACTAGTGGAAGACTATTTACAACTTGTGGCTGTTATGGGGCTTGATTACTGCATTGATCAGTCTACAAACATTACGGAGAATTCCAGAACATGTATTGACCACATCTTTTGTAGAAGTAACCGTACTGGCAAATTGTGTATCTCAAGTTCAATTGCAGCTTTTCATATCTCAGGCCATTGCATGACTAGCCTTCACTACATAGGTGTTGAACAGGCAAATGAGTGGACTTCATCTATAACGCACCTATATACCAAAAATTGACTTTGTCTTATTAAACTCCAAGCTTCGATTTGAGTTTTGGGACGCTGTCTATAATGGACCTGATCCTTCCTTAGCCTATGATAATTTCCTTTGTACACTAAAATCATTAATTGAAAGTTGTTGTACCACCAAGACTCAAAATTGTAAATCTAAGCGCCTAAAGCCTTAGATTACAAATGTTCTTGTACGAAAAATATGCGTAAAAAACAAATTAAGTAGGAAATGTAAAATATTTCAAAATAACTCCATATTAAAAGTCAAATATGAAACATTATGTAAGGACATTTCTGTTGAAGTTAAAGTTTGCAAAGAGAATTTCTACCTAGTCGATTTAAATAAAAACAGTCGTAGTATAAGAGGGGAATGGAGTGTTGTTTATAATATTCTTAATCGTAAGAAATATGATACAAAGAAAATTGTTGTTGAAAAAGGTGGGTTGTTACTTTCTAGTTCTATTTTATTCACTGATGCTTTCAATAACTTTTTAACTTCAATAGCCAATAGCATAGTAGATGGTTCATATGATTCTGATTGTATTCATTGCGTGAGTAGTTCAATTATAGAACAGAACCACTCTAACAGTAGTTTATTGTTTGAGCCTATTACTTTGCAATTATATAGAATCATTAATTCACTCAAGAACTCTAATTCTAAGACCGACGATTCTTGTTCTAATAATTTGTTTAAAAAATATATATATAAATATATAATATATAATAATAAGATGCTCTCTCACACATATTGAATAAATGTGTTTTTGGAGGTGTTTTTCCTGATGCTTTAAAGATTGCTGAGGTTATACCTCTTTATAAAAAATCAAATCACTAGGATATAAATATCAAGCAATTCTTATATAGGTTGCTAACCGAAATCATAGAGTCAGACTAGAAACTTAGTTTAATTGAACAAGCTAACGCTACGGTAGAGAAAACTGAAAAGAGTGATGTCGTTCAGCTCTCAAAACCTGGCGATTCTCCGTCATCTACTATCAAAGTCCCTGCCTATAATACAAATATTTTTTACCGCGATTATTTCGTTTCGGGACATGATTACGGCTGTTTATATTAAACACCCTAAACTATGTGCGGTTCAAAAACTCTTTCATTTGCATTTAAAAACGAAAGATAATGCAAACCATATTGTTTCGAAATTTTTATTGACGACACATAGTCTTGTATTATCCTGGAAAGCCTTCAGTGAGCAATACGAAAATAAACGAATAATCGTAAATAATCAACTCAAAAGTCTTCTTAATTTATCTAGTGTTGCAGTAGAGTCCGGAAAAAGAATTAGCATTTTACAGCGAGATATTAACGACAGTCTTTCAATTCTTAAATCTCATGCAATAAAAACAGATTCTTGGGATCCTATCCTAGTTTAATTATGTTCGAAAATACTGCCTGAAAAAACATTATCTTTATGGGAACAATCGCTTATAAGTCCAAGAGATATTCCAACAAGATGCGTTTCTAACTAAGCGTTACAGAGTCTTAGAAACTGATTCGGATATAAAATGTCCATCGAAATCAAAAGATTCAACAAGTACGGTGAAGGTTTTTAAACCACGTGGACAAAGGCCAACACCTTCTATCATTCCATACTAACACCAAAACGTTTAATTGCAAGCTTTGCAATAATAATCATCCACTTCGCATCTATCCTACCTTTATTCAAATGTCTATTCCCGAACGAATCTCCAAGGTACACGCTCTTAAATATTGTAACAATTGTTTGTCATCATCTCATTTAAAACCGAAGTGCCAAAGTACTAACCTATGTGTACATTACAAACAAAAGCATCACACGATGCTTCATATTCCTACCGCAAATGATCACCAAAACGAAACCAATTCGTTAATGCTTCTTCTTCTTGCCCTCAAGCTTCTGCTTCTAACATTAGCAAAAGTTCTTCTCATACTCAATTTCAAAGCAATTATATACAGTCCATTGAAAACCCTGTCTTAAACTCAGTTAACATTCAATATTTCCATTTAAAACACAATAAATCAGTTTTACTAGCCACAGCAGTAGTTAACATACATCATTAAGGGAGTGTGTTTACATTACGAGCTTTCCTATACACCGGTTCAGAAGTCACATTTATTTCGGAAGCTATTCAAAAGAAGTTGAATCTGCCCATTAAACCCATTAACGCACAAATATCTGGCATAAGTTCTATAATAACAGCTACCTCTTCGAAGATTTGTAATATTTGTCTAGGCTCAAAATAGTCACATTTTTTGCTAACGCGTTAGTTTTAAAAAATCTGACATGTAATTTGCCATCAGTTAATATAATCCAAGGTTCCAGTTAGCAGATCCATTCTTTTATGAAAGCTCAAGTATAGACCTAGTTATAGGAATGGATATATAGCCTTCAATTATTAAGGTGGTTTTAAAACAAATGTATTTGGTTCACTTATGGCCCAAAATACCATATTTGGTTGTGATTTATCAGGACCACTTCAAAACAATATAAATTCTTGTTCAACATTTGTTTCATATTTCAATGAACTGTCTCTCGATGAGCAAATTGCAAAATTTTGGGAAATTGACGATATCTCTGATCCTAAGCCCCTTTCATTTGAAGACAAACTTTGTGAAGATTTGTATGCAACTACAACTTTTAGAAACCCCGATGGTCGATATACGGTTCGACTTCCATTAAAAAATCCAATCGCAACATTAGGCTTTTCTCGAGACTAAGCTTTAAAACAATTTTATCGCATTTAAAAGTCTTTAGCGAAAACTCCAGACTTATATGCAAAATACAATCAAGTGTTTTACGAATATGGTACCCTAGAAACATGCAAGTCGTTCCATCAAATGAAATCATTCAAGGAAATCAAGTTTGTTCATTTTACCTGCCCCACCATGCAGTGTATCAAATAAAATTCGTGTAGTTTTTAATGCTTCATTTAAGTCCAGTTCAGGTGTAAGCCTGAATGATTTACTACACCCTGGTCCACTACTTCAATCTGATTTAACAACTTTACTTTTAAATTGGCGTATCTATCGTTATGTATATAATGCGGACATTGAGAAAATGTATCTTCAGATACGAGTACATTCAGATCACAAGCCGTATCAACGGATTTCGTTTCGTAGTCCCTAAAATGTCAATAATGATATAGAAATATACTTAAGTTCGTACGGTTACTTTTGACGTTAATTGTTCGCCATTTTTAGCGATTCGCACGTTAAAACAGCTCTCAGAAGACATAAAAAGTAGTTACCCCCTCGCATCTGAAGTTGTGAAAAACGGTTTTTATGTCAATGACATCTTGTCTGGCGCTCATGATGTTGAAACTGCGTTAAAAACCCAATATGAATTAATCGAAGCACTAAACTCTGCTGGATTCCCATTACGAAAATGGACATCAAATTGTCGCGAGCTGGTTGAAGCCATTCCTCTTCCGCATCTCTTAAAACAAGATGTTTTAGATATCGAAGACAAAAGCGTATCAAAAATACTTGGTATTCAGTGGAATGCAAACCTTGATGTATTTCATTTCACTTTCAAACCCATCACCTTTGGAAACGATTTGACAAAAAGATCTGTGCTCTCGGTTTTAGCACGTTTATTTGACCCTGCTGGATGGTTGGCACCAGTGGTCATTACGGCAAAAATAATCATGCAACAAGTCTGGCGTGACGGGATGGCATGGGACCAAGATATTGAGGCCCTAACGTTTCGCCGCTGGCAAACTTTTTTTCTCTTTATCATATATTCAAAACATTCAAGTCCCTCGTTGGATACAATATCGCCCATAGAATTCCATTCAAATTCATGGATCTTGCGACTCCTCTGAGCTCGCTTATGTAGCTACATTTTATTTACACGTTGAAACCTCTATGTTGTAAAAGTAAAGTGGCACCGGTCAAGCAAATTCCATTGCCGAAACTTGAGCTTTGTGGTGCCGTTCTGTTGGCTAAACTTTTTACTAAGGTAATAAATCAATTGCAGTTATCCACGCAGCATTTATTTTTGTGTACGGGTAGCTCTATTGTATTATACTGGTTAGATAAGCCCGCTTGTACCTGGAAAATTTTAACTTATAACACTTCAATCTCATCAAATATTGAAGAAATCTTGACCAAGTTCTCTTCATGGTCCAGGTTATTACGAGTTTTTAGTTATATTGTTCGCTTTTTTCACCGGACACATAAATATCACAGAAAATTCTTTGGTCAATCAACTACAACTCTTGCTCAAGCTGAAATTATTCATGCAAAAATGCTTCTTATTCGCTTGTCTCAAATTCTTTATTTTCAACCAGACTATAACAAATTGCTTAACAGCGAACCTTTTTCGCGAAAGAGTAGCCTCATGAAATTGAATCTCATTTTTGACAAGCATCAGATTATGCGCTCTAATGGAAGGCTCTCATATTCAAATCTTCCTCATAATGAATGGTATCCAATTGTTCTTCCGTACGAAGCCCAAATATGAAAACATTTTGTGATGTCTTTGCATGATATCAGTATGCACGGTGGAAACCAACTTGTGATTCAAATGCTAAAATGTGAATTTTGGATACCAAGAACCAAATAGTTAGTCAAAAATTGCATCCATTTTTGGAAGACGTTCAAATTGTATAAAAGGAAAATGCAAACCCAGATAATGGGCGCTTTGCCACTTGAGAGAACTGTCATTTTCCCTCCATTTACTTATACGGGCTTGGATTTTGCCGGCCCATATTTAATCAAAAGTTTTTCTGGCAGGAATTGTCCCATCACCAAAGGATATGTTTGTCTTTTCATTTGTTTCGGCACAAAAGCGATTCACTTAGAGGTGGCAAGTGATTTGAGTACCGAAACGTTCTTAGGTACCCTTAATCGATTTATTGCTCGCCGTGGCATGCCAAAAACAATATTCTCAGATAATGGAACCAACTTTGTTGGAGCAAGCAAAGCAATTTCAAACGATTTTAAGACTTTTCTAAAATCGGCTTCCGAAGAAGTATCTGAAAGGCTTAAGAATCGTAACCTCGATTGGAAATTTATTCCCCAAGGTGTCCCACATATGGGTGGACTCTGGGAAGCTGGGATTAAGAGCTTTAAGCTTCGTTAAAGAAAGGTAGCTGGGAACAACAAATTTACATTTGAGGAGTTTTCCACGCTGCTTGCTAGAATTGAAGCATGTCTTAACTCCAGGCCTATTTCTCCGATTTTCTGAAATTTTCTTTGTGGTGGTCCCTTATTATTGCCTCTTGAACCAGTAAAAGACGAAGCTTCCTTGACTTGTGTCAAAAGATGGGAAAGAGTTAAAATTTTGTATCACGAATTTAGCCGGAGGTGGAAGCAAGAATATCTTCGAGAGTTAAACATACGAATCAAATGGAAATATCCCAAAAGGGATATAGCCTTAAATGATTTGGTTGTTATTATGAATGAAAATCTCCCACCAAACGAATGGCGTCTTGGCCGTATTATTAAGTTATATCCCGGGCCTGATCAAAGAATTCGGGTCGTACATATTAAGACTGAAAACGGAGTCGTTACTCGGACAATCACAAAGGTTTACGTCTTGCTTCATCCTGACTCCGAAGAACTTGGCCTTAAATCTGAAGTTTAAAGTAAATTAATTTTTTTTTCTTATTTATGCAATACTTTTAATAATTAGAAGAAACAACGAAACAAAAGCTAAAGTTTTAATTGAATTAAAACGACAATAGATATACATATAACAAATTTTAAACATACAAGAACAGCCTTTTAACTACATGAAAAACTTTAATAAATTTTGTGCATATGTGGCGACATCTAACACTATCTATTTGCCATTTTGCTTCGTTTCCTTTTTAAGCTTAAAAAAGAAATCTTATAAATACGAGTGTCTCATCGAGAGATACCCTCTTCTTCTTTGGATTCTGCGAAGCATACACCGATCAGCAAAACTAAGGTTATTTGTAAGTAGGTTAAGGTTTAACTAATTTTTAATAAAGTGGATTTTATTTATTCAAAGCTTTTGATAATTTATTTTTCGAATCCATACATAGGTAACCATTATATTGCACCTATTTAAGAATAAATTTCGCATTCTGATTTTCTTTTTTTTTGGGCTTATGATTGTATTATATACATATATAACAAATATGTATTTATTCTTTTTATATATCATACATTTGTTTATATACATTATGTACATTATCCTCATCAGTGGGTTATCCGGATTTAAAGTAATCATACTTTGATTGTGTTTGTGTACATTTTTTTTACAGCCAATGCTGCAAGGCGACCGGCAATGTTCAGAAGAAAACCCATCCTTAAAAGTTATCGCCATTTTGCCTCAAGCGTACTTTTTTTTGTCCTTGAAAACAGAACAGGATGATTTTGCGTCTATCTTCTCGTTAAACTCGTGTGTAAGAAAGTATTGTTTCTACTGACATCTTATAACGTCGAAAGCCCAAATGTCAAATGTTATTTATTTTAAGTACGTAGTTTATTTGTTTAACTTTTTAAATTTGTATTTAAGTTTTTGTTTGATTAGTTGCTTAAGATTTAAATAATATAATTGTATTAATCGAAATTGAAAGTGCTCAGTTTAATAAATGTTGTTATGAAGTTGAAATTTCGTGTTTTGTTAATTTGTATAAGAGAGGATGTACTCACAATGTACTTAGGATGAGCGGTTGGAAGTGTCCCATCTAGTTGCGGAAGATAAAATTATTGTTTATTTTTGAAGATTTTATTTTGATTTCTTTTGTAGAAAACTCGCGAAATCCCAACCCTGAAACCAAATCTTTCTATTTTCGCGCTCAACACCAGTTTACACCTCTCCTATACCAAACTTTAAACTTTAAACTTTAAAACAATCCAAACACTTTCATCAACTATTTAATATGTTTTGCATTCCGGTTTTTGTTAAGTGATTTTTCCCGTAAATATTTCTTCTGATTTGCATCCAAATGCGGCACCTTCTAAGGAAGTGCAGCACATCTTCTTTTTCACATCGGTTACAGAAGCCACAGAAAGCTGGAAGATCACTCCTATTCGATTTAAAGTTGAGAGGAAGGATATATGCTCTCGTTATTTGGATAGCCAGTGGTAGCTATTTGGACTAATATGATTTTGCCAGTTTAAGGCCACTGTCGGCTAAATGGGAAGTCCTTAGAAGGCCAATTTAGTATTACTTGAAAAGAAAAGAGGGTAAAGTGATTTACCTTTCGAAGTTGAATGCTGCAACGGTCTATGTCTATGAAAAAAAAACTCCAAATTCGTAGTTTTCTTAGATCAACTGGTCATTTATTATAATTTTCCTACTCTATACAAAAATATTCTTAACCTATCACCGCTACCAATTTATATTTTCTTATTTTAAGTTTACAAATTTGCTATATTAACATAAAATATATCGCAATTAATTGCCCTAATATTGGAAAGCTAAATAAGCGTTCCTCAATAATTTTTATTACTAAATACGTGAACATTGTTGTCAATTATTGCTATTACAAATATATTTCCTACACATACGCTTAGTGTCATCCAATTTTATTGTTTATATTGCTTGACCCAGTTGAGGTTCTTTTTATAATTTAATTAATAGTCATTAACCAGTGCATTTTTTTTATACCAAACGATCGCTTATGGTTTCTGTGCATTGTTTGTATACAGCACCTGATCGCGTATCGTTTTGCATTGGTTCCTTCCCCAATGTTGCGATTTTCTGTCAAAGTTTAAGGATTCATTCTCTTGGCGGCACTTACTGAAAGCTGGATTTCTGTTCCCTTAAAACGAGGTCTGCGAGGCATTAATTTGGGAGATTCAATTGGTGCTACAATTGCTTGTTTATAAACTTTGGTGGTGGAAACAGGTATTGGTTTGGGTAAAATTATTAAAGGATTTGTGATTATATTCGATTGAAATGGCGGTTTCTTAACTACTACGCCAATATTAGCTGGCAAATGCCGTCAAAGGAGTGACAACTTAAGTTTTTGAAAAAAGATTTTAGTACATAGATAGATACAGTTTTTTATTGAAATACAATTAAATTTACATTAAATCACAGAATTATTAACTAAAAAATTATTAATGCATGGAATTTGCCGTCTGCCAGATTAACAATTAATAACAATTTTTGTATTAAGCCATCAATATACATCTCAAAACTAAAAAAGCAATTAACCATTTTTAACAATATAAATTATAACTAAATCAGAAGTTTTCATTCACTATACCAGTTCTATATCTAAGCGCAATTTTGCAATATTTGTATAGTTTGACAGCACCCATTTCATTCAACAAACTAAGAACTTGTTCTGCCGATAAAAAATCTCTTGAATATACTTCTATTTTCTCTGAGGATGGGACACTTCCCAATGAAGTGAACAACATATTCTCTTTCTTCCAAGTTGCACATATCACAATCTAGACGTAAATCGGCCCTGTGCGGATTAAAGATTTTAGTAATAATACAAAAATTGATAGTTATGTCATATCTCTAAATATTTCATCCACGATGCTTTTTCGGTTTCGCAAGGTACATGTAATATATTCATGACGGTATTTCCAGTTTACGCTATTTAATATGTTTTGCATTTCGGTTTTTGTTAAGTGATTTTTCCCGTAAACCTTTCTTCTGATTTCCATCCAAATGCGGCACTTTATAAGGAAGTGCAGCACATCTTTTTCACGTTGGTTAGAGAGGCCGCAGAGAAAACAGTAAACTTTTATTTAAAAAAAAATGAAGCTTGGAAAAAGTTCGAAAGGGATGTTGAAACGAAGCGTTACACTTTAACCCTGACCGCAGGCGCCGCCGCCGCTGTAAACTATAATTCTCGGCCGCCGCGCCGCCGCCTTAAATAGGAAAACCCAACTGATGTACCCACAGCCACCTTAAATAGACGATCAGCCCTGCCAGTTTGTACAACCAGCATAAGTACCCTAAATTAATGTGGAAATGTATAGAAAACACAATTGCCATATCAAGTACCCACCGCACCGAGTCAGTTACGCCACCAGCAACAACAAACATCATCCACCGTTGCCTACCGCACACGAGCATGCCGAGTTCCTTTCGGTAACAGCAACCGCTAACACCAGCAATAGCAGTGCAGCTGGAGGTAGCCGCATATACACGAGGTACATACAAACACAACCGTGTTTTCTCGGTTCACACTGTGTTCTGACAGTAGAATGCATATAGGAAGCTGACAATGCAAGGGCGAATCAGCTTTTCTTTAGCATAGCGTCCGTTCAGTATCAATTTAATGTACCTAGGTAAATATAAGCTCCAAAAAGCAAGCTCCTGGGTACGTAGTGTACCAGTTCGAAGTTTCTGAAAGACTTTTTGGCTTCACCGCCATAGAACAATAAACTTCAATTCGTCCCCTTGTCTATGCATCATGATTTGGCGCCCCACCCACCGACTTGGAATCTTTCGAACGAAATGCCCGCCACGCACCGCCACCGCCGTAATCCATAAATAGGCCCTTCGACACGATTCACGAGAAACCAGGCATCGAAGGTAACCTTCGAAAAAGTACCACCGGACCATCCCGTTTTTACCGTTCCGCTGCCGATCAGCTTTAACATGTGCGAATCCGAGGAAACACCGATGACCGACTACAGCCCATATAAAAAGATCGGAAAACTGCGTTGGAAACAAATTAGCTTTTTCAAGTGAGCTGACAAAAGGGGTGTCATTGAAAACGAACGAAGACTAAGTTGTATTTCGAATGTTTTTTACAAATGACCAAAAATGTTTACTACCCTTGGGACATTGTAGTATTTTTTGCCTTAATATTTGGTCATGCAAAGTTTGGTTCTCTCAATATGAATGTTACAAGTCCTTCTAGCTTGTTTGAACTCAGTTTTGAGTTTGGGCTCAGTTTAAGGCTATGTTCATTAAGAACGGGATGCTTTGTAGGAAATGGCAACCTCCTTTGCGCCGAGAATCTAAAAGTCTACTGGCTATTGTTCCCAATTGTGAGATAATTGATGTGATTGAAGTGTTTCATAACAAACTTTTGGAGGGCATTTTGGATCAGAGAGAACCCTAAAGAAAATAGGAAAACTCTTACTGGATCCGGCGCCGGTAAGGATGTGGCTTTTTATTCCGAAGCTTGTCACAACTGTGCGTCTAACCAAGACCCGAAAAGCAAGACAAAAGCTGTACTGAAACTTTTATATGGAAAACCATTATTGTCGACCAAAAATGGAAACAACTATGTTTTGGTTCTAATGGATTATTTTACGAAGTGGGTTTATGTACTTGCGCTCGCTGCTCACACTTCTGGCATTGTAGCCAGAAAACTGGGAGATGAGATGATTTCTTGTTTTGGTGTGCCACGGGAACTACATTCCGATCAATGCAGGAATTTCGAGGCAGGGCTTTTCCAAGATCTTATGCGAATAATTGGAATTCATAAAACAAGAACTGCACCTTTACATTATAGTCGGATGGTCTTGTGGAACAGATCACCAGGACGATAATGCAATTTTTATCGAAATTTTACAATTTTTTATTAGTTTTTTTGCGACCTTAAGCCCAAATATATGCGTTTCGCCCAGGTACTACAGGTGGGCTTATCAGTTAGATGCTGTAGTTCCTTCCTAAGATGGCATATTATTAGTCGATGTCTGCCGGCACACAGCTTTCAAACACTGTGAATTATATTATTCTAGGGGAATTCGGTTGAATCCAGACATCTAGAAAATAATGCCCGTGGTATGGCTTGTTTAATTATAAGGAAAAAAAAAATAAAAATAATACAAACGTATGTACATACGTTTGTATTGTTTTTATTTTTGTTTTTCTTGAAATTTTTCAATGACAAACAGGATAATTGGGATGGATATCTTCCCTTATTTCACATGGCTTATCGAGTCGCTCAATAAGAAACCATCAAACAATTTCCATTCTCCGGAGACAGATGAGACTACCTCCGGACCTGCCTTTTATACCTATGCAGAGACACTTCGTGAACAACAAGGAGAGATATATCAAAAAGCGAGAAGCATCAAGCCGCTCCAAAAATGAAGTTCAGGTATGACTTATCTTGAAATTGTGTGATTCCATCACACTAAATACAGAGTTCGTGTTTGTCCAAAATTACAGTCGAAATAGGATGGGCCCTATCGGGTTATGGAATTAATTACAGATGTTACCGCTCTGATCCAAAAATTGCCCAAGAATAAGCCAAAGGTCGTCCACATTGACCGCTTAGCCACCTACCAAGCAACCAATCTTTACTCATTGCAGATTTGGAGGAAAGCTTCCGCTCAACACGCTTCAGGCCAAGAAAAGGGGGAGTGTAATGCGAGCTACTTTCTGAACACCCCTTCAGCTATAAGCCACCAGAAATACTGACGTCTCCTTTACCAGCTATGTAGTCATCTCACAGGTCGATCTCAGAGGTCGATTATTAGAAGTATTAAGTTGAATTGTTTTTATGAATATTTGCCTTGTTTCTCTTGGGAGTTTCTTTTATGTGTTTAACTGTTCCAGGATTAAAGAACCCCATACTTTTGTATTAATATTCAACTATATGTTGTACATATGTATCTTTGTTTCTGCTTAATCTTGTAATCTTGTATCTTTATTTCTGCTTAATCTATCTCAAGATTTTGATCAAACTGGACATTATATGGATAGAGAACAAAGCAAAGTGGGTCACGCAATTCCGTCTGTTTGTCCGCCTAACTTTTAAGTGGTATACAGCATTAGCCGCTGAAGCGATTTGCTTCAAACCTAGCATCTCAGAAACAGATCTAACGATTTCAAAAAATGTGTTCATTTTGGCCAAAAAATAATTAACATAAAATGTTTTTGAAAACTTAATATTTTGAAAACAGGTTGACGATTGCCGTATTACATTATTGAGTCATAAGAATTTTTTCATGATGCTCTCTTACTGACGTAAGCAAGACTTGAAATATTACTATTGAATGAATAAAACTGGTTAAAATTAATATTTTTTTCAAAATTTTAAAAGACTACCGTTATGCGAAAATCGTTAGCATTCAGAAAAAACAAGTTTCCAATTCTATGAGCTCATCACCAGCTTCATTTTGTGCCTTTTATTACGGGACATTATACAAACAAACATTTGTATTGGTCTTTTGAGCACTATTAAATAGATCAAATACAGCAAAATATGTCAGAATTAAATTGATAAGATTATTATTTTTGTTAATTCCAGTCACATAACACAAACATCAGGTTGGCTACCGCCACTCGACAACTGGACGCAGTGTGTAGATTTGCCACATGGATGGGAGAGGGCTGTCGACTCAAAGGGTCGTCCTTATTTCATAAAGTAAGTACGCGTTTGTATGTATATTTTATAATCTCGTAATCATCATAGTACTACTCATTGACATACTAGATGTGCACCGAGATTTAGCTACTCGTATTTCGGCGAGTGAAGTGAGATGACTCGCCTTACTCACCGACTCATCTCACTTTCTGCCAAAATGTGATTGAGCTATTTAAGTGAAATGAGTATGTACGAATTTAGTTTCGAACACCTAAATGTTTTGAAGCAACAAATTGTAGGTAGCTACAATGCTACATACATGCATACGCAAAGAAAATGTGAACAAACAAATCAAAACAAGAAAATGTTCGATAAATTAATTCCAAAAGAAGTATTTATATTAAGTAAACATTTATACAACTGCATCTACATATTTTGTACATTAAGTACAAATGCACAAGTCCTACATTGTTATTAATGTGATTTACAAGATTATTGGAAATGATTTTTTCCATATTTTTTAGAGTTTATTGGATTCTTTTGGGCTAGTTCGTTGTGTTTGTAATTTTTATTCCGTGTACGTGAATAGGTGTGAAACAATTTCTTTGCAAAAGAACAAATACTTAACCAAAAATGTAAATACACTGAATTTCGGTGATGGACTGCTAGTTGTGAGTCATTTCCATACAAAATTTGCAAAAAATATGGTTCCATGCTTTCAGCGACTATTTCAGGCCAAGCGGCGAAAATGAAAAACAAATTGAGAACCATCTGTTGTCGATATTACCTTACTACAAATTTTAGGCAAAGAAACTAAAGCTGTCTATTGGTATATTGTATGGAATATGGAAAAAATGATTTCCGATAATCTTGTAAGATCACATTTAATATAATGTAGGACTTGTGCACTTGTACTAATACAAAATATGTAGATGTAATTGTATAAGTATATGTATTTAATATAAATACTTCTTTTGGATTTAATTTATTGAACATTTTATTGTTTTGATTTGTTTGTTTACATTTTCTTTACTTATGTATGTATCTAGCATTGTAGCTACCTACATTTTGTGGTTGCTTCAAGACATTTAGATGTTTGAAACTAAATTCGAACATACTCATTTCACTTAAATAGCTCAATTACTTTTCAGCGGAAAGTGAGTTGAGTCGGCGAGTAAGGCGAGTCATCTCCCTTAACTCGGCGAAATAGCTGAATCTCGGTGCACATCTAGTATGTCAATGTTATTACTAGTCATCTATGAACATATTTCCATATTTCTATGTAGTAGTATGTCACTACTACATAGATATATAGTTTTGATTGTACATATATATATATATATAGCTTAAATAAAAAAAATTCTCTACCGACATTTCATTTCACAGCCACTTAAATAAGACTTCCACCTATGAAGCACCAGATTGTGCACAATGGGATGAAATCCCACCAGAGCGCAGGGTGGTTGTACTGCAACGAAGCCAAAACGTGGGATTCGGCTTTGTTGCTGGCAGTGAACGACCTGTGATTGTCCGTTTTGTAACGGATGGTGGCCCTAGCATGAATAAGGTGAGTTGGGTTAAGGCTTTAAAGATTCATACTCGTACGCAGTCATACTTCAGTAGATAAATATTAGGCTTTTAGCGGGTGTAAATACATACATTCAAATATAGATAAATTGGAGTATTAATCGAATAAACAAAAATGCAATCACTTGATTTATGTATTGTAGATATAAGCTTCATTGCATTGGCTCTCCTACCTAATATACTTATTTTATTGAATAAATTTCTTCAAAACTTTTTATGACAATTATTATTATTACTAATTCAACTTTATTAATACATAAGTAAATTACATAATCAATAAGTAAGGAAATGAGTCTACCTACCAGGGCTTTGAACTAAAAATGACAGTAGATAATTAAAACTTCCTCTATCATTATATTGATGGTATGTAACCAAGGAAAAACGGAAATGTAAACAGAGAAAATTAATGTAACAATAGGTTATGTTACTTATTTAAAAATGTCGTTGTTTGCTTTTAACAATTAATAATATAACAAATAATATCAAAAATGTATGTACATAAAATACCTAATTATGTTATGTACATTCAGCACTTGTATAGTCATATAATAAATCAAAACCTTTCCTTCTAAATCAAGACATTTATCGAGAATAATAAATTAGTTTATTTATACAAAATATTCATTTAATTATGAGAAATTTATATGACATTGTATTAACAAAAATATCTTATAAATACTAAGCTTAAGAAAATATTTGTCCATAGGTATTATCTTACACGAAACGGACATAGTTAAGCCATCTCCAATTAAGAACTTATATATTTATTTCATTTTATTTTCGAAAAAGGATTACGTCTGGAGCACTTAGTAGTATTTATTTCATTTCTGCCTAATAACTTCGGCATATCTATTTCTCAAAGCGATGAGTTATTTTAAGCCCTTCTTCTTGGATAATGTTCCAAAGATAATTTATGTTCATTGGCTTTCTAGCCACAACTGCCCTTTTTATGTGCACCATATATTTTCGATCGAGTTCAAATCGGGTCTTTTAGCAGACCACTTCAGACCTTGGATCGAATTCGATTCAAACCAAGACTTTACTACCGAGAATAATGCTTCGGGTATAATGCTCCAGGCTAATAATAAATGTTCCACATAGTCCATATATAAATGAATTTCCAAAATGTCCTTATATATTTTTTCTGTCATTTTGTCATATATTTGTACCATAGGACACCTTCTCATGATGTATTCCCAAACAATCACCGATGAGCCCCATGTTTAAAAGATTTTTAGTTGTTTTTGTATATTTTGGTGCCAATTCTTTCAATAGAGGACGCCTCACGTCTTCCATCATTGTCAAAACGTTAAAGCTTGATTGATTGTCGTCTTCGCTCCAGGCAATCACATTCCAGAAATGTGTGTTTTTATTGAGATGTTCCCTAGCGAACCGAAGTCTTGGGCCATATATTTTTGTTTTAACTATGTAGTTGGGCTTACATATAGCTATTCCTCCATTAAAATTATTACCTTGGAGTCGTCTCCGTATGATTTTGGCTGATACTTTATCATCACATACCCTTTTTACCGGGAAACACTGCACCGACACATAGGTTCGATAAGGTTTTTTGGTCGTGTGAAAAGGAGATATACAGACACAGTGTTTCGCGAAATATTGTTCGGGTATAGTGTGCCGATATGGCATGTAAAAAGATTCTTCAATTTTTGTGAACAAAAATTCGTTCAACATGGCCCGATAACGATCGCCATTGACTGTACCGGCCACTCCTTGCTCATTTTCGAATTATGCCTCTGGACCAAAATCCACACCAAATAGTGACTCGTTTTGGGTGTATCGACATTTTAATGAATGCTTGCGGGTTTTTTGTGCCCCAAATGCGACAATTTTGCTTGTTACATACCCGCCAAGATCAAAATGAGCTGCATCTGAAAAGATGATTTTTTTTTTTGGCAAAATAGGCATCTTCTCTAAGTCAATCGCAGGTCCACTTAGCGAGCGTTGTTCAAGCGTATACACAACCATATTCGTTCAGCGGAAGGATAAAACTAATTATCTGTCAAATCAGACATGAGCTAAGTGTTACCATTCACGAAATAAGCACTAGTTGAAAAAAAAAAACGTTAGATAGCGGACCCGTTAGTATCCAATGAACTGTAGGACAGAAACATTTTAAAATCATGGTCCAATTTCACTTCGATTATTATTTTTTTTAAGTTTTTGACAGCCCCACACCGGTATGCATGGTGTGCAAAAGTCCATACAGAATCGGATTGGTTTGCCGGTAAGGTGTTCGATACTGGCGTGTAATAGGTGGGGTAACAGATGGGATATACCAAGATGGGATTCCTCGGCTCTCAGGTTTGCCTAAAAGCACCTAACGCACACAACTATCCCTATAGAATACACATAATAGATTGTGCCGTCCGCCAGCCATTTTTCTTATAATGTCATCTATCCGACATCCGTTGAAATCGGTGTGTATGTTCAAAAAGTATGAAAACTTAATATATAATATATAATATATCATATAGTTGACATTGTTTTTTTGTCAAAAAATCCATGTAAGTTGAACTGAACTTAACAAAAAGTGCGTATTGGTAAGGCGCTCACTAGCCAACTGATGAGTCCAAGTGCGATCGCCAGGACGAAACGCACATTTTGTGGACTAAAGGCCGATAAAAGCTATTTTGAATCACTAATGCACTTTTTTTTGTATACTACGTTTTCACCTAAAGATAATACGGTTTTAATTGGGTAGATTAAAAATTAATATTGAAGTGTTTTCACCAGAGAAAAAAAGTTCAGTTTGACGTTATTCTTCTGAATTTTCTTTCAAAAGTCAATATGACAAACAAAAATAATTGGAAACAAGAATAATAATTTCGGTGCAGTGAAGAAATTTAATTTCAATAAATAAAAATGAGTAACAACTTTTTTTTCCCCCCACTTTGTCCAGGATAATATTTATAACACCTGCCTGAAGAAAATCGATCAACAAGAAATTGACAATAATACTTGTCATTCAAAGCATTATGAATGCCAGTTAAGTTTCTACATTGGACGGATAGTTCTCCCTATTGGTAAAGATCTTTAGAAATGTATGCACAAACGATACATGCTGAAATAGGATAATAGTATGGTAATACAAAAAGTTTGGGTATTACACTTAAGAAGCTTACAAATTACAAAGTTATCCGGAGCATCCAAGTTCACAACGGATTTGATCAAAACCAATTCAAAATAGAGTCCGTGCTACGAAATAAGGTTTGTTTTTTGATAATCTTCTACTTCGAAAAAGATTTCAATGAGATTAATTTCTAATCTTTTTTTAGGGAGATTAAAATTTGTATGCGAAATCTTCAAGATTTAGAAGACTTCAAAGAGGATTTATGGTTAATCCACTTAAATCTGGATTAAGTGGTAGGTGAAAACATAGTATTAATGTTAACCTCACATTAAATGTTTATCACTTCAATCTAGAATTGTATTAAAGATAAATAAAATAAGTAACAATATATAATAACTTATAACAATGTTTTTAATTTAAAAAGCATATCGCTATATGTTTAGCAATTGCTTAAAATGAAATGAATGAATTTCGATTGTACAAGGCTGAACCACGATTGTATGATTGTAAATCCAGTTAATCGATTATTGTCAATGTCAATAAAATTAGAAAATGTCGAAACTAACCCCCCAAAATATTTTTTTTGAGTAAGTAAATTTGGTATATCAATGGGGAAATTAGTGTTGGGTCACAAATAACGGAGCCTACGACTGAAATATACAAAAATTCATTTCCCTATTTGAAAATACATTTACTAAAAGCCACTTGCCACAGGATAGATAGATAATTACGAAAGTGATCCTGACGAATATTTTCGTCGGTCTATCTACGTTCATTTCTTGGACCATTTTTATGCATGCAATTAAAAAATAGATTTCTCGACCATCTCGAATTGCTTTCCAAAATTCAAAATATTTTGCCTGAAAAATGTGGCAAGCTTGAAGAAGTGGGAATAAAAAGGTCTGAGGTATTTGCCCAAGAATTGCCAGATGATGTAAAAGTATGCTTAGGTGATTTTCGAGTCCAATTTAAGATGTGGAGCAGGTACAATTGTATTTCTTTTCTTTTCTTGATATATATGTCAATTTTAAAAGAACTATGGTTACAAGCATTTTCTGAGTATACCAAATGAAAACAACGGCCCAAAAACTTTATAGACTCGTGAAATGTTTTCCATTCGTCCTTATATAAGACAGATTACTGCTTTATGAACATCAGTGCGATACTTCTGGTATCTGTGGCATCAACCGAGTGAACTTTTTGATGCTTTCCCCGATTAAAACCTATCTCAGAGGCAAAACCGGAGATGAGCGACTGAACGGTTTGATGTTGCTCAACATCTGTGGGGATAATGAGGTTGACTATGAGGACGTTATAAATATAATAGCAAATTCAAAGGCATATGTATTTCATTTTATAAAATATTGTACCTACCTAAAAATTTATTTATTTTACGTATGTTCAAAAAACATATTATTATAATTATAAAGACAAAACAAATATTTAGTTTGTCCGCACTAATCTCAGAAAATATTCAACCGATTTACTTGACATTCATTTTATAAATTTCCTTATTTTAATAAGAATGTAATCGAATATTTCTTATTTCTTAAATATGTTTGATGAGTTAGATTATTAACTTTAAAAAAAATCGTACACTTTTTTGTCGAAGTTGACCAACATATTTAATTATGCTCTGAAGCCAGATATCTTACAAAAATGAGATCTTTTGTATAACGTCAATGGTTTTATGCATATTTTAAGCCCTAAATAACTTAACTTAACTGTACTTATAAAATGAGAAATAAATGTTTGTACAAATTATAAATTTATCAAGTTTTAGTTTTTTTGCATCTATGAATTCGATTCAATCGCAATGACTGCGTTGCTGCTTAGTTCCCATTCAATATCGTTCCGTGAGTGTTTATCGATTAACGAGGAACAGCAAGTAATAATATTTCAAGTATTAATCAGTTTTTGGGGAGTAGTGTGGCTTTTTATTATGTACCACAGTTTTCGAGTTCGAACAAAAAAATAACAGATATATAGGAAAAAATAATAAAATTCCCAATTTTGATGACCACGCTGAAAGGTACAACTCAACAGATTGGGCAGACTCTCATAGACCCTAAAAAGAAGATAGTTACTCTAAAAAAAGTAGGAAAGTCCCAAAGTTTTGACTTGATGCTAGGTATTACTGGCAGATACAAAAACAAATTACACAACCACGCCCCTCCGCCCCTTCACTATCCACCAAATGTACATTTTTGTCGTCAATTATATACCAAAAAATAAAGTAAACTAAATTTCCTACAAAATTCATACCTCAATCAATTTTGTTGGTTAACCTGTTTGGCCGCTAGAGCCAGCTGAAAAAAGGCAAAATTTGCCTATTTTTTTTAACTGTTTTTTTTTTTTCACTCATAACTCCAAAACTATGCTTGTAATTACAAATATGTCAAAATTTTCTAAAACTGCATTAAATTCTCTATGAAATGAATACCTTTATCACTTATTTTGACCAAACCGTGTTGCAGCTAGAGCACTTTGAAATTATATATGTCAAAACTAGAAAACGATTTTTTTTCATTTACCCACTCTCATGCAGGAAAATAAAATATCTAAATAATAAAAAAAGTAAATATATATGTATAATGTAATACCTAGACATCAGGCGCGAAGTGTCCATATAACTCGATTCCTTGCGGGTTACCTTTTGATCCATATAACTCGATTCCTTCCGTCTTTCCTTTTGAAAATCGCATCCTTAAGAACTTGGGGCACAATAGATCTGAAGGTCGTAGTGGAACAACCCCACAGTAATATTCATAACAACTTAAGCTTCTGACAACATGAATCTGGTTTAACCCTACACCTGCACACGCTGCCACCATTACTTTAACAACTCTGCCTTCAGTGCTTCTCTATACACATGCTGCTTTGCAACTCACGCCTAAACAAACATAAAACTATACCAGCAACAAAATAACACGCAATGTCTCGGGTTATAAAGTTTCTCGCTGGATAGAACAAATTTGTTTTCTTTTTTCTCCTTTCATATACTGCTCACTGCATTTGATACTTCTCTGCTCAATACACGCTTTCTTATGGTGAATTTGTATGTACCCCTCTTGCTTTTCGGTCTGAAACTCAGTGAACTGATGAATCATATGTGTTGCGTAGTGCGCTGCGCATGTCATTGTTGCTTGATATACATGTTTCATAGAGAGAATAATAACTCAATTTCCCTCACCAACATGTATAGGGCGGGTTGGTCGACGTTGAGGCATTGTATATAGAATAGATTTTATGTACAATGGTTGAGGTAGGTTTTTGCATTCTGCTTGTAAAAAAAAATAATTCATTCAAAGAAAAAAATTGATATAGCAAAAAAAAAAACAAACCGCTTCCTTTTTACTTATTTTGAGTGTATTTGTTTATTCATTCTGGTATGTCCAGAATATTCGGAATACCAGTTTTGCGTTTCTTTGTTCCATGGAATATTCCGGATAAACTATTTTGTTGTTTCTTTATTCATTCCGGAACTTTTGGAATGCATTCTTTTTATTCCATGTTAAATACGGAATGAAAAGAATATTCTCGGAATAACCCTTCATATGAAAGCAAAACAAATGACAGCAGCCAAAGACGAAAACCAAGTAAGCAAACAAAATGGATGTCCAAACATTGTTTATATTTTTATTATTGAAATAAATATATAAATACCAATTAAATGTGACTTCATGAATTAATAAATTAATAATAATTAATTTTTACTATTTTCCATAGAGACATCTGTTTTCTTGTTATCATCACAACACTTTAAAAGAGCTCATTGGTGTCATCTTTTTTCTTTTCTATTCCGGAGAGAATTTTTGTTTCTTTATTCATTCCATTCTGGATATTCTAGATAAACATTCCGCCTTTTCCATCCATTCTATTCCTTATCCGGAATAAATAAAGAAACACACTCTTTATGAATTTATCTTAAAGTTTAAGGTTGCCACTCCGCTATCCACTAACATTGAGATTAGATTTAATTTATTTTTGGCAGAAAGTGCAGAAAATAACTGCAATTCAATAATTTGGCACAACTGGCCCAAATGAATTCAGCAAATCCCATTGAGGCTTAAACTTATTGAAAAAATTAAGTTTACAAGGAGAACACAGTGTAATGCCTTAATATTGTGTTTTTTTTTGGGAATTTTGAAAGTATTGAACATTTAGATTTGAATTAAAAGTGTGAAAAGTTTTTGGGTATAGTAAGTTTTAATGAATATGACTTTAATAGTTGTAGAATGATGCTTAACAGATTTTCTCTTAGAGGAGTCAAATAATTTTAATCAGCTTAAATTTATTCAGAAAAAAAAAATTAGAGTTAGGACGCTCTACCAAATCAATGAAAATAGATTAAAAATGAAAAAATGGTTTCGTTTCCCATTTTAACGTTTCATTGTAACAAAAGTATAGTTGATTGACAGGGAGTTGTAAATTAAATAAAATGTTTTGTTTTCCTAGCCTTCTTGGTTTCTTGGTTTTTTGACGTGAGTGAGTCTGGTAACGCAGATGAGCTGACAAAGCATATTTTTATTATAATTGATACATTCTTCTGCAAGGACAAACTAATTGTTCAATCATAAGATGGTGCGGCAGTTATGTCTGGGGAAGTGGGTGCTGTTAAAAAGAAAGTCATTGACGCTTGTCCAATGGCTAATTTATTCCTTGCTATGCTCACGTTTTAAATTTAGTCTTATCGCGATCACTTGAAAATATATCGGAATTGAAATTTTTTGTTGGCAGTATTAATACTATTGTCGGTTTTTTTTTTTTAATAAATCCCAACCGACGCCTGGGGTATCGGAAACTTGCTATCATTATCATTCGCTGATAATAAACGTCATTTTAAATTTTGGATTAGATATACTCGTACATATAATAGTAACTTTTGTTAGAATATTAGAAATCCCTAACGAATGGGACACTGCCTTTGAGTGTTGGCTTAGCTCTGACTTTCTTAATAATTTTGAATGCATTTTTAAAAGCAAAAGCGATTGCGCGGAACCACCACGAAAATGAGGATTGCTTGAAATTGATTTCAAGTTATAAACGTCTTTTTGTAGAAATAAAAGACAATTTTACATTCGAAATAAATACAAGATGTAAAACTTTCAGAAATTTATTTTTTTAGATTTACTTAATAAATCAAGATATGATAATTTCGCAATTTTTAATGCAGATGAAAAAATATCTTGTTTAATAAATTTTTTCCCTGGATTTTTTTTTTGATTTTACAGCTTTAAAAAATAAACTTAAAGTTTTGTATACAATTGCACTTCTTCGACAAATTGACGTTTTAGCACTTCATAACCATTTAAAAAACGAAATATTGCGTGAAACATTTCCGCAAATTTTTAACTTAACAATAAATTTATTTAAGATATTGTATTTGCATCCGCAAAAAAAGTTTTCTTTCGAAAACGCTTTTATTATACGTTAAGCTCATTGTTACATTTAACTTAAATGGCTTAAGGTATAACAAATTTGATTGGAATTGCACAACCTTATAGTTTGATACTAAGTTATACATTTAAAAAAATAATTTCAAGTAAACTTTCGAAATTTAATTTTTTGGCGACTAATTTTTCATCGACTTACCTTTTGAAATTATTCACGCCTCGCCACTGCTAGACATATATATATCACTTACAGTTATCACAAGCCTTGGATAGCCTTTTCATATCAATTTAGCTCGAATCTTAAATGTATTTTAAAAATTACAGAAGATTTAGAAATGTTGCGGATCTGGTTCGCACAACATAAATTAATAGTAAGCGAAAAAGCAAAGCTCATTTCATTTAAATTATCAGGCAATGAATTATGTGATTTCAATATTTACTTTCATGCACATGATTGTAAACAATTTTGCCTTCTAATTTATAACTGCGGAAAAAGTAATTTCAATGGCAGGTTTAACTGCTCATCTAATTGTTTTAAAATTGAAAAAGTGCAAAAATACAAATATTTAGGAGCGTTAATAGATTACATTTTGAATTGGAAAGCTCAGATACAATCTATAAAGTCTCACATGTTGCTAGTTAGGCGGAAGGTGTACCTTATCAAACAATTCTGTTCCAAAAAAGTTTTGAACACAATTTACTATGGCCTGGCCCATTCCAATTTGCAGTATGGCACAATTATTTGGGGAGGTTCATATTATAACACTTTTGGACACTTGCTTACTGCTCAAAAATATTAGCTCAGAATCATTTGCAACAAAAATCGTTTAACTCATAGTTGGCCTCTTTTTAAAGATTTAAGCGTTTTATCAATAAGACTCCTTTATATATTTGAAGTTTTAAATGAGTTTAAAAAAAAAGTGGTAATATACCTAGCAGAAATTCTAAAATTTACGGTCTTCGAGTTAATAATCTACAATTTGTTAACTTTCCGACTGCTCACAAAAACTACTTTGCAAATTTTTTCAGCGTTACAGAACCTTCTTTGTTTAACAAGCTTCCATATCTTATTCGAACAATTATAAATCTTAAGTCTTTCCTCAGTAAACTTAAGGACTAGTTATTTACAATTGACTTAGCCGCTATTGAAGTAATTTTGAAAACTGCAAATACAAATGTCA
The DNA here is from genome assembly GCA_910595825.1 of Philhelius pedissequus. NCBI lineage: Eukaryota > Metazoa > Arthropoda > Insecta > Diptera > Syrphidae > Philhelius > Philhelius pedissequus. The sequence goes on from OU343161.1 coordinate 161,884,364, forward strand.
ATTAAAATTTTATTAAATATTAATAAAATTACAAAAAAAATAACAAAAATTGTAACTGTAATTGGGTATTATTTTTATGAATGCATTGTATTTTTTTATAGTCTTTTTTGTCTTTATATATTTGCTTTTCTTCGTTTTTATATTATTGGAAAATAGCACTTATCAATTATATATGTATATGCCAATGTCAAAAATCTAATTTACACAGCCCGATTCTTTTCCTTGTGACGAGTCAGAAGCCCCAATCCCTTGTGACCATTCCTTGTGAGGATTATAGTGACTCGATAACATTTATCGAATTCTCCAACAATCGTCACAAGAAAACTCACAACAAAACTCACCACAGTTAAAGGTGAATGGCCTAGTGGCATTATTGGAACAGCTGAATATTAGAAACAAAATAAAAATTGAAATTGATGCGGATTATTTATTAAAGATGTAATAATGAAGATACCCAAACATGCATAAATGAATTTATTTTTGTTTAAACAAATAAACAACTATCAAATAGAATCCGTTTCATTCATTTTCAAATAAGGAAATGTTAAAGGATTTATATTTGATGTGAAATGGTATAGAATGAACAAAATACCTACAGATAATCACACTATTGTGTGCTTACTGATAAAAAGTTTATGTAGGATGCTCTGACCCTTTTTTCTGTGGTAGTCGCTGCTGAAGTTTTCATCTCAAATTAAAGTGTTATATTTCAGTTTACTTTATATTGGAATAAAAAAGAAATTGTTTTACAAAATATTATATCGAATGCCGCATCGAACTATTTGTGAGTTGTGGCACCCCTGAAGTAGATCACAGCTTCGATTGTTCCTATGACTTCCAAATATTGTGACTTTGGGGGAGAATCCGAAAAAGTCACAAAATGATTTTCACCTCTGCTTGTGACGTACGAGGTATCAGTGATGTTGGGGAGAATCGGGGCTGTAAATCTAAATATAAAAAAATTTAAATGATTATCACCCCACAACACATATTTTATGTACTGTATTATATAATTTGTAACTTTTAAGTTACAGAATGAACATTGTCTAGACTTTGACATAATAAAGTTAAAATATGAGCGCATATCGAACACATACGATCGATTAGCGGGCAGCCTGGTGGCCTGTGTGCACAAAAAAACATGATTTTACAAACGAGCATTGGATTTGCGCATTGAGAAATATGGATAATTTCTCGAAGGCAAATGAACATCTTTGCAACTGTTGTTACGACCGACATCATTGTATATAAAATCTATAGTAATATCATGGAGTGTATGTATACTTATGTTAGCCACCTAGTGCCCCTATCCAAAAATTTCTCTCAACAATAAAAGTTGCGGAAAAAACGTTTAATGTTGATGAAATTTTCAGATTGGGAAACATGTATGTGAATATATGGTTTAATAATTGACAATTTCTTGAATGGGAACATTATATAGAAAATTTTTTAAGAGTGCGAGTGAACAAAAAAATAGAACATTATAGGCAAAAAAAGGGGTATGCTTCGGCATTGTATTGCATGCATATACCTAAATATATATGTTAAACATAGAAATAGATTTTTGTAGGGGTAGATACTTGGATTTGATTTGGTTTGGGTGTGTAGTTCCTTATGAATGAAAAAGATAATTTTTGTTTAAAGGCGAGAAAATAGAAATACAGTGTTTTTCTGTAGATATGGATTTGGTTTGGGTGTATAGATTTTTACGATTTCATAAATAATTTTGTAGGTAAGATCATTAGAATTTTTAATTTTGGTGCGAAATCCAGCAACGTTGTAGAATAACTACATCAATGTGGGATGTAGGTATGGTTGTAACGTTATTAAATTTGTGTCGGTTAGAATAAAAAAAAATGTCAACAGAAAATCGAGAAAAAGGTCAAAATCCTATAACTTCTGAACTATTTTAGATAGTAATTTTTTATAAGATAAAGCTGTATGTACTCCTATGTATACTATACGTACATTTTTGGTTAAACATTTTTTACTACTTCAGATTTTTTTGTAGTTATGCATATAGGTACAAATGTACATACCTATTTTTGCATTTTTGAATTTTTGTGTAGGAAGGTATATTTCTAATAATAATACATATAATAATAATAATAATATTTCTAATCTAAATTTGAATTCTGATACCTATTTAGGGTAGGTAAAGCAAAAAAAAAAGGAAAAAACTAAAAAAATCTTAGAGCGGTTTCTTAAAAAAAATAATTTTACTTGCGATTATAGGTACCTACTATTTTTCAGATTGGGAAAAAATTTGTTTCTATGACATTATGATCATACAGAACACCAAAAAAGTGGTTCCCCCAATTCTGCCTGTTTGTCTGTCCACGAGTCTGCTGCATAAACGGTTCGTTGGATTTGTTTCAAACTTAGTACATATTATTTTTTCGATAATATACCTACACGCCTTTTTCATTTTTTTTAAGACGACAAATAACAGTAACTCCCATACGTCTCTTATTGGCCAAAAACGAAAATCTTATTTTTCTCAAAAACTTCTCCAACGATTATAATAAAAAAAATCTGTTCATTAATGAAGGAAAAGGGTACGTTTTGATAATTTTTGTTTTGGAAAAAATGTTATTTTTGGGACCTCTAGTCTTTATTGGTTTTCGATTTTCTGGGAAACGGTTAATTTGATTTTTTGAAAATTTTTATGTAGAAGCCTAGAAAATCTAAACACTATTGTAAACCAAAATTTTCAAAAGCAATTTTTTTGTAAATACATTTTTTTTTAAAACTCAAAATTTCAAAAACGGCTGAATAGATTTTTTCGAAACTTCGCATTTGGAAGTTTTTTGACATTATCTTCACAGTTAAAAAAATTATTTTCCTAAAATAAATAACAACGATACCTCAAAAAGGGGGGTCCAAGATTTTTTATAAAAAAAATGTGTGTGTTCTTATATTAGTACAGTCCACCTTCAAATATAAAAATATTTTATTTTGCGTACTTATTAACATTTCTTACATATAACCACTTTTGGTTTTTATTAACACACTTTAGTATTTTCGTCTTTCTCACTATTGGATGGACCAATTAAAATTATTATCCTAAGATTATTCTTGCTAAAAGTGTTTACTCAAATTTTCAAATACGATAGTTTTTCGATTTTTTTTTTTTTTTGAAGAACAGGTTTTTCAAAAACCAGTCAGTGATTTTTTTTTTAATTTGAAATTTATATGTATATTAATAATATCTTCAAAGTGTCGTTCCAATTTTTTTTCTAAAAATGTTTTTAAAATTTTATACATACAAAATTAATTTAGAAAAAAACCGGTCCAACGATTTTTGAATTCAAATGGCATCTTTGTTTTCCCTCAAACTTTAACAACTAAGCAATATGAAAATATTTACATTAAAAAATGCGTTTTAATCAAGTTTTATCGTCACATCGTTTTGTATTGTAACAAAATTTAGCTTATTTTTGATGTTTAATATTTTTTTCAAAAATGTTTGTCTTCTTTCAAATTTCATATTAAGAAAAAAATTAATGGGAAGCTTCACTTTTGTCAATTAAGAAAAAAAAAACATTTGAAAATTTTTAGTCAATCAAAATATATGATGTCGATTTCATATAGCCTTTCCAAATTAAATTGACCTTTTAACAAATCAAATTCAACATTTGAAAATCAAATTCACGTTTTTGGAAATTAAATAGTTTTAATTAAATTCATATGAAAAAAATATCAAACCATATGAATAACAACGTAAGATTCAAATATTTTAGTACACGCATTTCAAATAATTGCATAATAACATGGTATGGACATAAAACAGACATAAATTCAATAAATAGTACATTAAAAAAAATGATAGTATACTAGTTCATATGTAACGGGTGATTTTTTTGCTACTTGGTTTTTGACGTTTATATTTTTCACAGATCACACATGACAAATTCCACGAACATTTGACATTTCGATTCAGTATTGTTTGCCATTTCATCATGAATAGACTTACGCCTGAACAACGTTTGCAAATTATTGAAATTTATTATCAAAATTCGTGCTCTGTGAAAAATGTGTTTCGCAAGCTACGTCCGTTTTATGGTCGTCATAATCGTCTTCAGCGACAAGGCTCATTTTTGGCTAAATGGATACGTGAATAAGCAGAACTGCCGTATTTGGAGTGAAGAGCAGCCAGAGGCAATTCAGCAGCTACCAATACATCCCGAAAAATGCACTGTTTCGTGCGGTTTATGGGCAGGCGGCATCATTGGGCCGTACTTCTTCAAGGACGATGAAGGCCGCAGGGTTACGGTCAATGGAGAAAGGTACCGTTCGATGATAACAGATTTTTTTTGCCGAAAATGCAAGAATTGAACTCGGTCGACATCGACATGTGGTTCCAACAGGACGGTGCCACATGCCAAACTGCACGCGAAACCATGCATCAATTGAGAGGCGAATTTGGTGAGCAGTTGATCTCACGTTTTGGTGCAGTCAATTGGCCACCAAGATCATGTGATTTGACCCCGTTAGACTATTTTTTGTGGGGCTATGTTAAGTCTATTGTCTATGGGGACAAGCCAAACAGGATTGCTGCCTTGGAAGCCAACATTGAACGCGTCATTGGTGAGATTCCGGCCGAAATGTGTGAAAAAGTTTGCCAAAATTGGACCTTCAGAATGGACCACCTGAAGCGTAGCCGGGGGCAACATTTAAGTGAAATTATTTTTAAAAAGTAAATGGCAGAAATTGATTTATCGATCCAAATAAAAATTTCATTCACTTTTTACAAGTTTCTGTGTTTTTTTGAATTTTCAAAAACCAAGCTCTTAAAAAATCACCGTTTATAATCCCATAGCAGCAGGTATATATAGAAGTTATACTTGCAACATAATTTAATAACATCATCTAAACTATTATTCCTTGTAGGATCTGTTAACAATTTTTTTGCATGGTACTTTATCTGGGTCTTGACTTCTTCGATGTGGTTCAGCATTGGGGAATACTGTGCCAAAAAGAGTATAATTTGCCTTCTCTGACCGACAAGGCCTGCGAACTTCCAACTTCGTGGACCTTATTGATACTTGCATTGTCCAATATTATCCAAACTGCGTTCCGTTTAGCATCTTCCAATTTCCGATATAACCCTATTAGAAGGTCGTAAAAAAACTGTGCTATATTAACTCTATTTAGGTATGTAGTTGATTTGATTTGCAACAGGTGAATTCTATCTGCAAAAATTTGAACGAAGGTGCGTATTCTTGAGGAAACCAAATTATGCTTAGGACTTTGATATACTTGTCCTTTTTTCCTTGTCTGCAAGAAATGATAGTTTTGTTTTGAGTATAGAATCAATGCACAACAAATAGGTATGTAGGTATATATAAAAAAATATATTACCATATTAATACGATGCTGCTGGTCATTTATCTTGGTGTGGAGGATAAATCACAATCACTGCAGTCATCAGTCCAGCAGTTAGTAATTCCTTTATCACAAATGTTATATTTTAAGATATTACACAAATTATAAGATACTGTTTGATGTAATTTAAAAGGCAATATGTATTTATTAAAAAGAACAGCCGACTTTTAATTGTACTGGCCAAACTTCCAACAAATTCACTCACCTTTCTTTATTATTATTAAAAAAAACACTTAATACAAGCACTATTCGAAAAAAAAACAAAGATAAATGTTCACTCCACATAAAAAGATACCAAAGAAGGTATGTAAGTATGTATATAATTATTGACACTTCACAGATTTTATAATATGTTCACAACACATAAAATAAATAAAAGTCCATTTGCAAATAGAATTGCATTGTAGGTGTTTTAATCATATCTACATTTTATCCACGAAATTCACACAAAATTACTACCTACAGCATAAACTAAAATTCACATATTCAACTGGACATTTTTCACTATTTTATTATTATTATTAAGATCTTATTCACAGATATTATATCGAAACACCTTGAACTTGAACTTAAAAAATGTAAACAAAATTGCCAAAAATAAATCAAAAGAAAACAAAACCAAAAAAAAACGAAACTAAATGTAAAATTCACACACACGCAATGAATATTTTTCTATTTACTTGCAATTTATCTGTTCCTTGTCCTTGATATGACAAAAAAATTATATTTTTTATTCAACTCCCTTACTCCCTTTATTAGTATAGGCAATAAATAAAATGTAACTTGCTCTTTCTAAAAGTCGATGGCTATCATTGTATATAGATATTAATAGTACTATCATGACGACGAAAGTCATCCAGCCTGCAATAAGTTCTACTACTCATCATGGGTTCCACTATGAAATCGGTGGTGAGGTAGCGTTGGTGTGTTATGAAAATGCGTATGAAGAGGAATAGTGTGATAATAAATTGATGAGAGAACTATATAAAACATTTATTATAAGTTAGAGGACAAAAGGAGAACAATTTATTTCGCAGGCTTTTTTGTTTTTTTTTTATGAGGATTTTTTGTTGAGTAGGAGCGGGTTGTGTGTGTGTGTTTTTTATTCTACGGGCAGATAGAATGAAAATTGTTTGATGGCTGTAGGGAATATTTAAATATTCAGGTATACACTTGTGTGCAACGGTCACTACTCAATAAAATATACTTTTTTACCAAATGAACAAACATGATAATAATTTAACAGCTAAAATTTGAGATTTCTGTTAATCGTTGTGCAAAAAAAATTGTTCTTGTGACAAAATTTTTTTAATTTTATATCAATATTTATATATTTTGAAAAAAAAATAATTTTTTTGAAAATTCAGATTTGATAACTAATTTCGTAAAAAATCGAGTTGACGAATTTTCAAATAAGAATTGTTTATTAATAGGTATTATATATTTTTTTAAGCTGTTTTTTAATTATTTTTTTTTAAATGAGTATTCAACAATATATATATACATTTGAAAACATTATTTTAAAAAATCTTCAAAATATTTAATTTAGCAAAATATTGTTTTTTTTTTCAAAATCCAAAAAATAAAATAAAATTTAATAAAAAAATTTTTTTTTGAAAATTCTTGGAGCCGTTTTTGAGAAATAAATTTTTTTCCTAACGGTTTTTAACATTTGTATAGGAGGTACCGTTGTTTTTTATTTTAGAAAAATATTTTTTTTAACTATTCAAGATAATGTCAAAAAACTACTAAATACGAAGTTGCAAAAAAAAACTATTAAGTCGTTTCCGAAATTTTGAATTAAAAAAAAAATTACAATTTTTCATCAAGTCATTCTGCCATCTAAGAGCAAGTTGAGCAGTCACATCATCAGAGAATCACATCACAGAACATTGCATGGCGGAGTGCAACTGTGCATGCAGTACATTCGATAACTTTTCTGGATGCCAACCTTAAGAAGAGCAGTAAAATCTCAGAACGCGTGATCTGTTTTCGCCAAAGGCAGTTTGTGGCAGAGCAACTAATGGGCAATTAACCTAAAGATGGTGTGCAGCAAGCAAGGGCATTTAAGCACAGTTGACTACGCCGTACCAGTGCAACTCAAAGCCAGGGCAGGCCGATCGAAAATTATTGAAAAGGGCTACATAGCCAATTTCGAGGCATGGTGACAAGAGCGATTCACTTGGAGCTTGTGAGTAACCAGTCTACGGAAGCATTTCTCGCTGCTTTCTATCGTTTCGCTGGAAGACGAGGTGCATGTGCAATTCTTTATAGCGATAATGCCACAACATTTGTGGGCGCTGACCGACAACTGCGACGAAGTGAGGAGCATCGGGCAAATCAGCTTCCCCTGGAGCAAATACATGCCATGGGAACCCAATGGAAGTTCATAGTGCCAGGTGCACCACATACTGGCGGCATCTGGGAAGCCGGTGTAAAATCAGTAAAACACCACCTACGTAGAGTGATAGGCAAACAAATTTTTATATTTGAGGCACTAGGGACAACGCTTGTGCAAATTGAAGCATGCCTCAATTCGCGACCACTGAGTGCATTATCGCACGATGCAGGAGACTCTACTGCACTCACACCTGAACACTTCCTCATTGGTGAACAAATTGTGCAACCACTAACAGCAGACATCACTAGCATACCACAGAGCAGGCTTAAGGTTTGGACCATACTCCATCAAATGCAACAACACTTCTCAAGAGGTGGAGCCAGGAATGCATTCGCACGCTACAGCAGCGATTCAAGTGCAGAGCGGAGCGTGACAATGTGGCACTTGGCGATCTAGTCCTGGTTAAGCATGAAAATATGCCACCGACAGTTTGACCTTTTAGTTTCATAATGGCAATGATGGGCTCGTGCGGGGCGCAGAGATCAAAATGGAGCACACGACACTTCTGCGTCCGGTGCAAAAATTGTGCATACTTCCTAATTACGATTCTTCGGCCAGGAATTGAAGACAAGTCTTTAATTGGGGGCGGAATGTCTAGACTTTGACATAATAAAATTAAAATATGAGGGCATAGCGAACACTTACGATCGATACCTAACGGGCAGCCAGGTGGGCTGTGTGCACAAAAAAAAAAATGATTTTACAAACGAGCATTGGATTTACGCATCGAGAAATATGAATAATTTCTCGAAGGAAAATGAACATCTGTGCAACTTTTGTTGCGACCGACAGGTAATGAACATCTGTGCAATTGCAGCTGCGACTGACATCCATCGTCAACAACCAAGATGAGCAGAACAATTAGAATTGCGCATCGAGAAATAAGGGAATATTTCTCTAAGACAATGAACATCTGTGCAATTGCAGCTGCAACCGCCATCCATCGTTAACAACCAAGATGAGCAGAGCAATTAAAATTGCGCATCGAGAAATAAAGGACTATTTCTCTAAGGCAATGAACAACCGTGCAATTGCAGCTGCAACAGACATCCATCGATAACAGACAACGCAATATCCCTACTCTTCGTGTAGGTATCCGATGGACTATATAAGCCAGCCAAATATGCATTTTTCTGGGAGTTGAAGTTTATGTGCCATTGTGCACTAACCATTATAGATCGAGAGCAAATTAAATTTATTATTATATACAGCCCTCTATTTTACATACATGTTTCACAAATAAAACTAAATGTTTACTCGAAACAAGGTTTTCTTTTTCTTGATTTGAACAAACATTATTATTTTTTTGCATTTTGTATATTTGCTTTAAAATGTTTGTTAAATAATTATTAGCTGGAAATAAATAAACTTTTAAAATTGAAAACAATTGAAATTGAATCGCAGCTTACACCTGAAACACGACTAATATGTTTGTCTGATATATACAATATTATCTATATGAATGTAAAGTTTTGATATAAATGATTACTAATAAAAAAATTCAAAAAAGCATGCAAATACAATAACTTGTAAATAAATATATATCAATTATTCGAAGAATATAAGAATATCTTCATGGGTCAAACCAATCGGCTGCAAATAATGAAAAATCACGAAATAAAATCGAGATTAGATAAACGAGAACAACACCACGGAAAGATTCAACAACAGCAAGCAGAGGCTGATCAGCCTCTCTCAAAGAAAATTCCAATGAGATTTCACCATTAAAAAACGTCAGCGGTATCTGATGGAAATGCAGCAAACGCACTCAGGACAAGGTTGAAATAACAAAACCACAATAAGCCAGTATTGGGCTTAAATTGATTCAGTTCTACTGACTTTAGTAGAACTAAGCAACCAACTCATGAGGTTAACTCTACTTACCTTCAATTGGAAGGTTATGATAAGGTGCGCAACCGAAAATCAAATTCTTGCCGGCTCACAGCAACCTACGACTTATTTAGAAGGGCAGACCTATTTTAAACTGTCCAAGATATCTTTGCAGAAATAAATAATAAAATTGTCCAGATATCTTTGCAGAAATATGAGACAATTTTTCGATCTCTTTACACTAATAAATCGATAAAAAAGGTAGTGGTATATAAAGACGAACGTAAGCAGAAGGCCCGGACACATGGCCCACCAATGCCTCAATTCAAAACTGCGCAAAATGTTGCAACAGGAACAGCATTTCTTGGCAGCGTATGTGCACACTGCGAACAGCAGGCCAGCTGTTTCAGCACTAAGTGAAACCCAAGTGAGTGAAGATTATGATCTCTCAGAATTTAGCCTATAATGATATAACTCAGTGCCATTATCCTTCCCACACCATGTAATCACTGTATTTGTGCGTAAAGATGTTGCCTATCAGCTTCAGACCACAACATGGCCTTGTTTGAATACAAATTTTAACTTCATGTGGTTCAATTTCACAGTCACTAAACACGTCATTCACACATACTTTATTTACCGTAGCCCAAGTTTGGACAGTAATTGGATTTTTAACGAACTCGATGCGTTGTCCGACTCTATCCAATGAATTGTTTCCTAATATCCGCACAGTGATATTGTTGTTACCGTCGATTCCAATGTTCACAATTTCTAGTGGCTACACTAATCTGGTAAGACAACTCCCGAAGGCAGGTATGTCGAGCTTTTTGCTGAGGTGAAAAATCTAACTCAGCTGGTTGCTAAGCCAACAAGAATACCTAAAGCTGCAGGTCACTCCGGCCAAAACCCTAGACTTGCTTCTTACTTCTCAACCTGGTAAATACACTATGTGTTATCGCCTCTAGGCACATCTGACCAATATGTTATATCAGCCAATTTCTCGTACTCAAATTATTCAGTTAAAAAAAACATTACAATTACAAAGAGGACCCTATAGCACTACGAGAAAGCCAACCGAAACGGTCTGAATAATTTGCTCACGATCTCTAACTGGTCACTATCCTTCGTCGATAGTGACGTTGACTCCAGCGCTGGCACTGGTATGATTACAAACTTAATTGTTAAAGGGATGACAGCTTTTATACTGAACAGAACCAAAAGCATCAAAAGAAAATAAAACTCGTGGTTCGATTTGAGCTGTAACATGGTTATCAGGTTGAGAGAGGTAAGTTTCCGAAGTTATAAAGCCAACCGAACTGATGAAAACCGGAATAAATTCAAACAAGCTAGAAAGACCTGTACTAGTCATATTCAACGAACTTTTTACATGCTCAAAATTAAGGCAAAAGATACTACAATGGTATTACAAATGTTTGCTGCTAATTCTACGCTTCCACAAAGTTCTATGACTGCTCCTGTACTTAAGAACATTATTAGTTACATGAGATGTATCCATTTTCGTACTTGAGTACGCTTGAGTTCTCAAGAATCTCGACAGACACAAATCCGCTGAAGAAGAGGTATTTTACGCTGGCAAAACCACTACGTAAGCTTTCCGATCTTACCTACTCTACTGATTTCTTTGCGATTGGAAAAAAGCATTTGTCCAGCCTGTCCCTAAAAAAGGCGAATCTTCTTCACCCTTTAACTACCGTCCAATTGCAAAAAAGTGGGTTTCGAACCAGTTCAAAATAGACAAGAACTACTCCACAAAATTGTTGAAGCAGGAGAAGAAATTAATTCAATTTTCGGTTGTCTGGTGAAAAGATCTTTTTTGCAGCGACGCAGAGCCTGTATTCGTGCCGAGGGTAAACAATTTGAATATTTGCTTAATTTTATGAAAAACTAAATGTATTACAATATTTTCTTTTGTTTCATTATGATTAAAGTTTTCCACAATACATCACGTAAACTTCAAATTCATTTCATATAGAATTTAAATGCTTCAAAACGGTTTACATATTGATAATTACGAATGAACAAATATCAAGTGTTGTACCATTTTGAAATCTTAATAAAATGGACCAATTTTTGAAACAACTTATCGAGGGTAGAGTACTACTTTTTTTTTAAATATGAAGCGTCAAGTTTGGGTTACAAATTTTTTTTCAACCATGACTGAGTAAAACTTTATTTTTCTCACAAAACTGATAATATATATTTTTTAGATTTGTAATTGGAATTAATAGCCGCGTTTTATTATCCACGAAGACCTATATAGGTCAGAGCTTTTCATGCATTACAACAATACTCTAAGATCTTGATATTTATCCAGTTCAATATTCCTGAACCAGAATGTAATTACACATGTCACTACCAGGGTTAGCTTTTAACTTGTAAAGGTTGGTACTTCAATTTTGAATTCTCAACCACTATAGAGGCGTTTTATTATCGCTCATAACCCATATGGTTCACCCCGTAAAAATAAAACGATCTGGGTTAAGAAAAAATTATACTTTACATGGTTGGTAGTTCTGATTACCTTTTGACGTTTCTTTTGCTGACACAGAAAAAAAAATGATTTCAGTCGTAGTGGATGTAAGTATAAATTGATAACATTTAATAAATAAAATAAATTAATTAAAGCTTTTACACAGTTTTTATACGACAGCTCTGGTAGTGATTGGGAATTAGTTCATCCAATTACGCAACCAGCAGTAGTGATTCGTCCTCCGTTGACGTGGGAACCCAAAGTCATCAAAGAATTGAAGACTTTGAAAGTATTAAAGCTGCATACTCGGACCAGGATTTTAAAACGCACTTTCGGCTATTAAGTCCTCTAGGACATTGCTCATGGCGTATTTTTTTTTTCTTGGATGAACAAATTCCGCCTGCCTCTTGGAATATGCGTGAAGGAATCCAATAGTTTCCTCCTTTGTCCAGATTCTTCGTTTTCTATAATAAAATCTTATTGGAAAAACATTTAATTAAAAACAAATTACAAATTACTTAAGATTTATTTTCATTTGCATCCATATTGTCTGGCGCCTGGGACTGTTTTATTTTTTGTTGACATTTGACTGTTTCTTGTTTCTTTTTTTCTCAGTAGTGACAATATTTGAGAAGAAAATTAGCCCTCTGTTCGTTCAACTTAATACTAATATTTGGAAACCCAGATAGAAACCCCGATAGAAACCTGGATCTCGTGTTGTTTTTGTAATACGTGCTAAAAAATAACCCAGACCCAGACCCGTAGATAATAAAACGCAGCTTATGTTGCCAAATAACCAAACAACCACTTATAATTTATTAAGTCTGCGTCTACACTAGTGCAAATTTCATGTGGTTTCCCATTGGTAAAAGATATCAATTTTGCCACGTTAAATCCTTCCATTGGGCAAACAAAAATTTGTTTCTTATTCTTAATCAATTTTGCAGATCCGTATTTTTCTGTGGATCAACCTCTCTTTTTACTAACACTAGTATAATTGAATGCATTTACTTTGACAACTAGTAGTCCAATAACATATCGAAAACAAAATCAATTCAAATCGCTTTCCATCAAATTCTATATTTATCAATGGAAATGGAAAGTAAAACTTACTTTCGTTCAAGTAAAACAGAATCATCTCTCCGCACTCCTTATTCTTTACTCAAACAATAAGTAAAAGCACAAAGAAAGAGCGATAACTCAGTAATTTTATATACCCCCACCACCACCTTTCGAAAGATACTTACGCGGTGCAATACAATTCAAAAACCCCGTAACTGGCTGAACAGAATGGACACGCGGTCGATCTCGCGGCACTTCAAAAACCGCTCTGTCAAAGTTAAAATGCATAGAAACTCGGTTGAGTGAATATAATGGAGCCGCGGACCCGTGTCGCGACGCTAGACATTGTTAAACTTTTTCCGTTTTTCCGCGCGTCGTTTGACAGATAACAAAAAAAAAAAAAAAAAACATCTTGTTGGTTGTTGCATCCACACAATTGTGTCGTCGGGCACTCTGACGCAAAAATACACATTCAGAATAAATTTGCAAATTAAAAGTTTGCAAAAAAAAATACAAAATCAATTAAAAACACAAAAGTGTGTTCTTTAGGCCGCGACTCCATTAGAAATATTTATTTCGGTCATTATTGCAGACACTACTACTAAAAATTTATATATCTTTGCTATGTGAGCAAACATAAATCGTGAATTTTCATTCTTCTCCATGAAGCGCTAAGCGCTTTATGTACTTTAGAATAGGTATTATCTGTTTTTTTAATGAATTATTAAAATTTAACATGAAAATAAGCGAACTATGAACAAGATTCAATGTTTTGTGAGAAATTTGTGCACGATTAATTTGGGATGTCATGAAATGTCAAATTTTATTTCTCCGTTTATTTCTTCTGAGAAGACAAGACATAAATACAGATTCTCATGTCTAAAAATAAAAAAAATCCAAATATAATGCGCCTGCACAAGAAATATAGATATAGTCTACACATTTCTTGCAATCATTTATTTTAAGTGGAGGCCTAGGGTTATATTTTGTTTATCCAATTTAAAGATGAGACAAAAAACAGTAGGTAGGGGCGGGAACCGAACGAGGGGAAAACCCGAGAGAAAGGTTTCATTTTAGCATCATTTATTTTTTTTAGCAGGTCAAAAATATTTTTATGGGGGAAATCTCCGGTTTAACATTAAATTCATGCATATGAAAAAGGATTGTGTATTCATTAGTTCTTTTGGTTCTTGTCTATTCTCTACCTTTTCACTGCATTACGTTTCATGAGCGATATCAATGATAGTCTCTCATATAGGATATAGGATTTCACCTATATCCTATATGAAGAAGAAAGAATTTCCTACTGCATTGGTGTGTTTGGAGCCGAAAGTTTCGCTATATTATGGGGGAGCATTAATTGATTTCTTTTGTACACAACTGGCAACTCCGCTTTGACAGAAATGCAAAAAAAAATCATGCTCTAATTATTTGAAGACAATTTTTATTTTCAAATCGCTAATTTGATTGATTTTCTTTTTTCGAAGCTGGGGATTCTTGAGTACTTGTGATTTGTCAACAAGTATTAGCATTTTTTGAATAAGATCCTCAATTGGTCTGGCCTTAAGCAGAACTTTCTGTTCTTCTTTCACGTCTTTTATTCACCATTAAACTGAAATCAGATTCTATTTAATCTAACGCCATATATTCACAGGTGTAAAGCTTACGATTTAGTGTTTTCCGAAATCGATGAGTTGCTGTAATTTATTCAGATCGTGGTGCACTTTATTTATTTATTATAGTTTATTATTTTATATTTATTAAACTAAAATAAAATAAGAAAGGACACCTTCCGAGCACCGCAGTAATCAATTTATTTAATGTAAACAAAAAATGAAATGTCAAAATGTAATCACAGCTGCTAACCATGCAAAGTAAAAACTGTTCATAACCCAGATCGTTTTATTTTCACAGGGTGAACTATATGGATGAACAAGTTTTGGACTAAAACCGGTTTTCGTCTTTAGTCCAAGCACACACGAGATGATTTCAGCTGCGTGAACAATTGTATACATGAACCTCTTTTTTTATGTGTTAGTTTTAGTCTTCGTTCATCAACGAAATTTAGGGTTGAATTTTCAATCAGTTCCGTACTGCACACTTCGCTTCCCTTGCCCAGAAAACTGTTCTTAGTCTGGAGGAAATAGTCTGGTGTGTGCAGACCCATTGAGCATAATAAAACGCGGCTAATAGCACGTTACGAAAAAAATAAAACCACCCCAAAATTTGGAAATTTGTGACCCCATTACCTAAAAATGCGGCTTTAGGTATTGATTTTTATTATTTTTTATAAATATTGCAATTATTTCTTAATCAAGCGAGATTTATTTTTTGTATTACTTTTCCCAATAGGGGTATACACTACCCTATTACTCTGTACCCACTTGACATTGACTTACGGTACACCCTGTATATGAATTTATTTTTGTTTAAATAAATAAACAACTATCAAACAGAATTAATTTTCAGAAAAAAATCTACCCGTCCAGATTTATTATTATCAGATTTAGATTTCTTTAGAATATAACAAATTAATTTCAACCAATGAAGTAATGTTGGTGAAAGAGTCTAGGAAAAATTATCCTTATACTAAAAAGTCAACCTTTGTATCTTAAAAATAAATTATTAAAATATCTACATATCTTAATTCGTAACAACAACAATAATTTGTAATATTTTTTATATTCTGGCCTTAGAAATAAAAGAATCTAGTAAATCAAATTAAGAACATGATAGGCGCCTCTATATGACATTTAAAAAATTCCAAAAAAAAATCTGAAATACTTCCTAATGTTATATAAGTAAATTACGTGGTGCCCGCAAAATTAAAGAATAATTACCACCCCACTGTATATATTATGCCCTCGGACAACATTTTCTTAAGCTCCTTTTTCACTTGTGTCTACACCCGAAGAGAACTGTATAAAGTTTGAAAACCACGGGAACACTATTGTGGTTCAAAAGAATTGTTTTAATTTTTATTATTGGACCCTCAACTATCAACAATTCAAAAGTAAACAACTCATTTTCACGTGCCAAACTGACTAAAGCCTCAAAAGAGCCTACAATCTGAGCTTTGTCTGCAGAAATAACATTAAAAGAACGATTACCTTTTAACATTTATATAAAGATTTAAATGCTTTAAATGGCCGAGTTACAGGATACAGCTCCATCTTTACACATTAACCA
Organism: Philhelius pedissequus; assembly: GCA_910595825.1. Classification (NCBI taxonomy): domain Eukaryota; kingdom Metazoa; phylum Arthropoda; class Insecta; order Diptera; family Syrphidae; genus Philhelius; species Philhelius pedissequus. The sequence continues at coordinate 161,900,725 of OU343161.1, forward strand.
TTACAAATTAAATAAAAAATTAAAGGGTTATTTTCTGTTTGCAAATTATTAAAATAACCTATATTATTTAGCTCATATTTTTCGATATCAATAATTACCAGTGTAACTAATTCTATTACCTCTGCTTCCGTTATTACTGTTATAGCTGTTTCTTGATCTCGTTCTGCTCTTCGATCTGCCCTTACTGATATTCGTCAGAAAATAGTTCTCTTGCACATGGCCCAACTTGTTTGCAAGAATTTCATTGCACCCCTACCAAATTTGACAATTTTTACCTAGTTGCCGCACTGTAGACTGGACATTCTGGACTTAGCATATAGTGTCCAGCCAGGTTCCGTCTGAAATCGCAATCACGGCAATGAATTGCATTATCATAATCCCGCTGCGAGTGACCCGACGGACCACAACGGAAACACACCAGTTCCATCTGTCTACATCTATATGCAAAGTGGTCCCGGCTGAGACACCGGTTGCAGCATTGCACTTTGTACTTACGACTTCTCCTTAATAGGAACGAGAAGTGCTTAATATTGCACCGCCCTTCCTCCAGGAGTCTACATTCAAAAACGACTGGAACTTGCCCATCGCCAACTGCCAAGGATTGCCAAGAATGGCCTCACTTTGGAATTTCTCTTTAGAGAGCTTGTAAAAGTTAAGCTTATGCAGCTCCACTTCTGCACGATTACCTCTTTTCCTTAGCGGTATCGCTGACGGCGGGTCATTCGCTTTAGCTCTGACTACAATGAATCAAGTTTCCGTCGGATTGACCTGCACAACTGCGTGTGAGCGCACCTGCGGCCCACCTACCAAACCAGCAGCAGCAGTGGCCGTAATCGATACCTGGGCGAACCAAGGACGTTCTGCTACATTTACACCTGCAGGAACACCCTTGGATTCAACCGGCGCACCGGAGGAACAACAGTCGAATGCTGGGAAACTTCGCGGAAGTTTGCCGGAGAGGGCGGCAACGCGCCTGATGATGCCGAAGACCGTACCTACTTCCTCTTGGATTTAAGTCCCGTTTTCTTCTTAGGGCTGTTCCTCTTTAGGGTTTTGCGAGTACATACACTTCCTATTCTCCCTATGCTCTACTACCGAACACTATCGAATGCTACAACAATACCATGAATACTACCAGAGGACTTACCTAAGCTCGCGTCTGAACAGCCGTAGTTGTCGGCTCCATATGCCTTCTCTGATGCATCACTAAATACATAAACCTATACGACATTTGGGGTCCTATGTGCAAATATGTGACGATAGATCCTGACGTCTCCTAAGTGATATAAATTTTTGTCGGAATTTGGACCATTTGGCCTGCAGTTTCTTGGGAAGAGGTGTGTCCCAGTCGAAACCAGATTTCCAGAGTTTTTGAGAGCCGGTCTGTTCGACAAAAGATCGTTCAGCGATACGTTGGTTGTGGTTTTTGCAGATGCATCAAAGATTAAGGACATAGTAATGAATAGTGAATTCCCTGAACCATTCGTTCCCAATAAGTGAAATTCTACCTTGCTGTTTAAATTTTTTCTCCCTTCCAGAATTTTTCGATGTCCTCTTGTACCTTGTCTTCGATGAAGATTCCACAAATTGATCATTGTGGCACTGTGCCTTCCGTTTTACAGTAATTCATATGAGATGTGCGCACAAAAGGGGTTCTTAATACCGTTTTTTTTAAATTGCGCGCACACAAGGGGCTATGACTACCCTTAAAATTTTGAAACAAATTGCGAGCGATTAGGTTAATGAGTTAGCACTAGACAGGATATACCGATGCACATTATTTTTAAATGTTTGAATTTCGCAAAGGACGGAAACATTCGTGTACTACGGCTGAAGAAGGAATACTGCACAATACGTTTCGAAGTTGGGCTCAAGGCTAAACTTGTTAGCATTTCTAGAAGCTCGAGTATTACGGTTGAGTTGTTTTAGGGGACGAATGCAACAATGAAATAATGATAGAACAATGAAAGACATGGAACGACGGTGTTCGCGAGGTGCATTTGTTTCATTTATTGTTTTATCACCTATCACTTTAAAACTCTTCTTGGATTCTGTCCAATAGACTTAAACGAGTTAGAGAAGCACTTGCCCAGATACGAAAATTGTACTCAAGCTTTGGACGAATGTCGGCTTTGTAGATTATAGCTAGATCCGAATGGGAGAAATATTTCTTGCATCGTTTAAGGAAACCCAAACATTTTGTATCATTTTTAGCGAAAACAAAAATGTGTTCATTCCACAAAAGGTGGTCGGTGATGCACATACCGAGAACTGAAAGTTGGTCGGTTTCCTCCATGCAAGCGCCGCGCCGCTCATATACAACGTCATTGGGAGAGGATCTCGCTTAGACGACAGGAGACAGCATTGATTTCTTGAATCATTAAATTCAACACGGTTTCTTATTCCCCATTGGACAATACTATCGAGATGAGAATTTAATGAGTTTATCATACGCTGCCGTTCAAGTTCCACATCTGAATCTAAAAACGAAAATGAAAAGATGAGGGTACTGCCGTCAGGAAAAGAATATATTGGATTAAAAGTTTCAGACAACAGATCATTCGTGAATCTAAGAAAGAGGGTCGGAAACAGAACGAAGCCCTTGGGGCACACCAGTATTTGTTTTATAAATTTCGGAATTGAAACCGTCCAATACGACTTGTATTGAGCGATCAGAAAAGTAATTTCTAAAGCAACGAAGAACAGATTCATCGATACCAAATACACGCAATTTCGATAAAAGAGCTTGATTGAAAACTATCAAATGCTTTTGAAATATCAAGCGCAATAATCTTACTTTTTCCAAAATGATGTAAGGATTTGTGCCACTGTTCGGTGAGATATACCATCCACCAGTGCACCTATTTCTACGAAGGCCATACTGCCGGACATTAAGTAGCTTCCGTTCTTCAAAATATTTCTTAATCCGATATTATTTGTTCATTTAAAATTCCCTTACACATATTTATTTTAAATTGATATTGAAAGTGGTCTTCGCGAATTAAATGCTGATTTTCTTTGTGCCCCTTTTCCAAATTATGTAAATAATGCAAATAAACGCCTTTCTTAAATGTTGATTCGTCAGTCCATAAAATGTGGTTGAGAATTTTCTTAAATTTTATGAATTTAATTATTAAAATATTTTGTTTTGTTTCATTACGATTAAAGTTTCCCATAAAACATCATTAGGGCAAATTTCCAATTTCTTAGACATAATTTTAAATGCTCAAAAACGGCTTAAATGTAGACAACGTATTTCAAGAATGAATAAGTAGCAAGTGTTAAACCATTTTTAAATCTTGATGAAAGGTCCAATTTTTGAAACAACTTGCATAGGGTAGAGTAGCAGCGTTGCCATAATGTGCCCGATCGTGCCATTTGGTCCTCTGTTTTTTATTCGGGCCCTTGGCCCGGAGGCAACAAGAAATGACCCGCATATCTCATTTTTTGTTATATTTTATAAAGTAATCTTTCCAATTTCCTCACAAACATTTTCAATGTGTTTCCTTCATAACCACGTTCTCATATTAGGCGTTTAACTTTTTAAGTTTTTAAGCTCAGAGCAGGGAAGTGATCTGTCAAAAAATATATATTTTTCATTTTTAGCTCAGACACATCAGGGCGCTCAAGTTGTGTTTCTTTTTTCAATCAGAGCTAGCTGAGAGCTATGAGCTCAGAATAAAATGTACGAGCAGATCACGTAAAATAAAATAATATGTAACTTCGTCTTTATTCATTATTTCCTTTTGTCAACTAATTAATGAGGGTTTATTATTTTAAATGTCTTCCTTTGTTTTGTTTTAAGGCGTGAAGCTGGTAATGACATGCAAATCATGCCGAAATGCATTTTTTAAAATTTGTAACGTCTAATGAATAAAATATTTAACAAGTGTTTTATAAAAAAAATAAATATATTTCGTGCCTTTTATTTACTTAAACGTTATTTAAACAAAAAAAGTTTTGTAATCAATATGAACTTAACATGAAACAAAAAAAAACATAAAACAAAGATGGAGTAAACTTTTTTGTGTGATATGACAGAAACAGACGGGAAAAAACAAACACATAAAAGTGCAGATTGAAACCGGTTGCTCTTCCTCTGTAGGTAATAAATATGTATTATTTTATTATTTTGCCAGTTAAGTGCTCCAGTGTGCCTCATCAATAAATCGGAGAGCTCTGACCAAACTCTGTTCGGAGCGTACTTGACATGTCAAACTTTTCTCAGTGCCCTGTAGTGTGACAAATGAAATTCAAATCCTGCTAAAATAGTGGTTTTAGAAGGATTTTTTTAATACAAAAACGGCTAAGAAAAATGCAAATTTTTTTTGGAAAAAAAAACTGTCACAAATCCTGCCAACTCAGGAAATCCTGTAATTAAAACGCAAAAAACGTAGATATATGACTGGACCAATCGAACTTGTATTAGGGTGACGTTTAAAATAGGGACCGAGTCTATATTTTCTTCTAGTTTTTTTAATTTAGTGTGTTGAATTTTAAATAATAGTCAAAAAAGAAGTTGTTTATTTTGTTAAGTTTATTAGAAAAAAAAGGAAATACCCTTACACATAGTTATTAATCCATTTCGCAACATAAAGAAACAAAAAAAAATCAGGTACCAGAGTATGTTAATCTAATTAAGTGAAAAATATTTATATATTTTTTTTTTCTGCAAAAGTGTTCTGGTACATTTGAAGCATCTTCAAAATATCACAAGATTCTTGCTCTTCTTTAACGATAAAATTCATTTTTGATGAAGCAACTTGTTTGATTATATTAGTAGGAATAATGAAGACATCACAACATTTCTGAGATAAATTATCTCGGATGAAAGTATATATTATTTAACATATCAATTTTCATTCGATTCCTGTTCATCCTTTACAAATGTCATTTTGCATTTGAGAAAGACAAAACTAAACTATTTGTAAGGGATTTCATTGGATACATCGATGAACATATTTACCTTGGAACAAAATTCCACAGCATTTTCATTACTCTCACATTTACTTAGATGTTGTTTCATTGCGATGCAATTTTGGAAAAATTCAGAATTCATGTTTTTATCTTTAAACATATCTTTTAATGTCGATGCTTATAAGTCTTCAAACATTTTTTGGGGTGGCCGTGGAGCGATAGTTGTGTGCTCGCCTGTCAACCTCGTGGTGCAGGTTCGATTCCTGCCGTTGTCTATGTCTTCTTATAATCCATTAAAAAACAATTTTAAAAATTGTCATAAAATAAGTTGCTGCTTTGCTCATTACATGCTGTTTAGGCATAACACTAACAACATGTGATTGAGTAAACTAGCATACCCATAAAATATGACAAGGAAATAAATAAAAAAAAAATAATGCGAATTATAAGGGGCATAAATACATAAGACACGGTAATACTCTCCGCATTAGCTTAGCCGCCATCCCTGGAGATAAATCTGAGACAACAACCAGCTCTAGTCTCAGAACATCGCGCCACACATCTTTCCTATCCTTCTTTCTGTTCTTCCACCGGATGCCCGCGCTGTGTTACGAAAATCATACAAAGGGTATTCATAATCGCTTGAGCGCGTGCAAAGTTATAAAAAAAATAGAAATGAAGTTTACTTGCTGCAAAATTCGTAGGTTTTGTGGAGCTTGCGATTGAAGCTCTGTAGTACGCAATTATGTTTGATTGAGTTTTAATTTTTTAAATTTTTTAATTTTTTATTTTATGTTTGAGCAATATGAAAACCTGATAGATTTCCTGCTAAAAGCAAAGTTCCTGCAAACAAAATTCCGGCAGGATTTGAAAAAAAATGCCAAAAACAAACTTTTCCGGTTAAATTTAGCAGGAAAATGCTAAATTGGCCACACTGGTGCCCTGCTCAGATTTCAAAAAGAAAACTGCTTATTAAGGCGCACTGAATTCATTCTTCAGACTGACGTGACTATATGAATAAATATTTATTTTGCCTAATAATTGTTAAAGTTTATTTTGAAAAAATATTTGACGAGTATTGGCCTTCACGTTTTGGAAATGACCCTTAGAAAGGCCCTCAAAAATGTTTTCTTTGTGGCAACGCTGTAGAGCAGTACATTTAAAAAAAATAGAAGTATCAAAGTTAGGTTACAAAATTTGTTTGAACCATTACTTAGTAAAACTTTATTTTTCTTACGAAGCTCACAATATTTATTTTTTGATTTGTGATTGGAATTGATAGCATGTTATTTAGAGTTACGTAAAAAATAAAAACACCCCAACATTTTGAAATTTGTGACCATATTACCTTAAAACTTGGCCTAAGGTATTGATTATCATTATTTTCGTAAATATTGCAATTATTACTTAACCGAGCGAGATGTATTTTTGTTATTATTTACCCAATACCATATCTTCATTATTACAACTATATATAATAAATAATCCGAATCAATTTCAATTTTTGTTTGGTTTTTAATAATCAGCGGTTCCAATAATGCCACTACAGAATTCATCTTTATCTGTGGTGAGTTTCGTTGTGAGTTTTCTTGTGACGAATATGGGAGAATTCGATAAAATAATGTTATCGAGTCACAAATCACAAAAATGCTCACAAGGAATAGTCACAAGAGCTTGTGACTTATGATTACTCACAAGGGGAAAAATCGGCCTGTTAGAGTTAGTCTTCAACAGATCGTTGTGGTGTCATTTACCTCTACTCCTATTGGCATAGCATATAGTAAGATAAGATAAGATAAGATAAGAAATAAATATAAAATTTCTCTTAAAAAAACTGGGCACAGGAAAATATTTTGTACATGTACATACAAAATTTCATAAAAACGAAATAGGCCATACAAACTTTATATGGGTAATGAATGTATGTTCAAATAAAAAATTCTATAATATTTTTTAAGATAAAAGCCTTAATGTAACAAAGTAAAAAAAATATACTCTTCTTCAACAAGTAAAAAAAATAAAATAAATAAGTCTTGTCTTCAAATAAATAAAATTTAAATTTAAATAAAAGGAAAATATTGTGAGCCTGTGCAATTAAGGTTACTACATGTCCACATATAAATGTACACGCATTGTTTTGTATTAAAGGTACATTTATCGTCGAAAGACAACCAGCAAAACGAAGTCAAGAGCAAATGTCGGAATCACATTTGTGTACATTGTTTTATTTGTAACGGGTGATTTTTTGCTACTTGGTTTTTGACGTTTATATTTTTGACAGATCACACATGACAAATTCCACGAACATTTGACATTTCGATTCAGTATTGTTTGCCATTTCATCATGAATAGACTTACGCCTGAACAACGTTTGCAAATTATTGAAATTTATTATCAAAATTCGTGCTCTGTGAAAAATGTGTTTCGCAAGCTACGTCCGTTTTATGGTCGTCATAATCGACCCACCGAGCAGGCTATTCAGCTCATTGTGACCAAATTTCGCACCAGTTTCACTTTATTGGACATTAATCCACCAAATCGTATCCGTAGAGTGCGTACCGAAGATAATATTGCTGCTGCATCCGCCAGTGTTGCTGAAGATCGCGATATGCCCATTCGGCGCCGATACCATCAATTGGGTTTGTGTTATTCGACCACCTGGAAGATTTTACACAAAGATCTGGGTTTAAAGCCATTCAAAATACAGCTGGTGCAAGAATTGAAGCCAGGCGACCTACCGCAACGTAGAATTTTCGGTGAATGGGCCTTAGAAAAGTTGGATGAGGATCCGTTTTTTTATCGCAAAATTGTCTTCAGCGACGAGGCTCATTTTTGGCTAAATGGATACGTGAATAAGCAGAATTGCCGTATTTGGAGTGAAGAGCAGCCAGAGGCAATTCAGCAGCTACCAATGCATCCCGAAAAATACACTGTTTGGTGCGGTTTATGTGCAGGCGGCATCATTGGGCCGTACTTCTTCAAGGACGATGAAGGCCGCAGGGTTACGGTCAATGGAGAAAGGTACCGTTCGATGATAACAGATTTTTTTTTGCCGAAAATGCAAGAATTGAACTCGGTCGACATGTGGTTCCAACAGGACGGTGCCACATGCCACACTGCACGCGAAACCATGCATCAATTGAGAGGCGAATTTGGTGAGCAGTTGATCTCACGTTTTGGCGCAGTCAATTGGCCAACAAGATCATGTAATTTGACCCCGTTAGACTATTTTTTGTGGGGCTATGTTAAGTCTATTGCCTATGGGGACAAGCCAAACACGATTGCTGCCTTGGAAGCCAACATTGAACGCATCATTGGTGAGATTCCGGCCGAAATGTGTGAAAAAGTTTGCCAAAATTGGACCTTCAGAATGGACCACCTGAAGCGTAGCCGCGGGCAACATTTAAGTGAAATTATTTTTAAAAAGTAAATGGCAGAAATTGATTTATCGATCCAAATAAAAATTTCATTCACTTTTTACAAGTTTCTGTGTTTTTTTGAATTTTCAAAAACCAATCTCTTAAAAAATCACCTTTTATATTTGAATTTCCCTCCATAAATAGATGTGAAATCTAACAACAATATTTGGTGTGATTAAACTACCCCCGAATGCAAAATATCAGTTTTATCCTACATAGATGCAAAAACATCAGTTCCATTAAGGTAATTGCTTGTAGGTAAACACAAATAGCTGCCCAAATATCCCATCTTTGTATTGCTCATCATCCAATTTCCAGCTGTCATTCCCTTGGAAAGTGGGAAATTGTAATTAAGGTCTTAACTTATGCATACGATTCAAAAGGCTTGTCACGTGCTTGCCTGCCAAAGTAAGAAAGAAAGGCTTTCTTATAACAATGTTTTTTTGTATGCAAGTTTCTTATAAGCGATTAATTTCGAAAGAAATATAAAGAAAAAGATAAGGTGGTTCTCATTGCGTTTCTTATAAGCGAGTTTTTCTTATATGAGTGTTTCTTTTATCCGTAAGATACTGTACTTACATATGTATATACCAATAGTGAAGAAATATCGCCTCTTGGATATTGTTTTCCTTTCTAACTTTTGTTTCTTATATTTCAGCTTCAACCTGGTGATCAAATACTCGCTGTCAATGGGGAAGATGTTAAAGAGGCTCCAAGGGACCATGTTATACAATTAATACGGGTCTGTGAGGGTCAAGTCGCACTTCAAGTATGCCAACCAGCGAACCATCATGATCCTGGTCGAAAGTCTTCTTTACTGTCGCCGGGGAAACGGGCGAAATTACGTTCTCGTCCTAGTCGTGTGCGTTTTGCTGAAAGTGTGTGCGTTAATGGAGCTCCATTATTTCCGGTAAGTTGAAGATGAACATTAAAAAAAAGAACACAAAATAGGAAACACAAACATTGACAAATTGGAATTAAAAGATTCCTTTAAAATCTTATGCTTACTTAACGGGATCCCGACGCATATGGCCAACACAGCGCGGAGGTTTATTGTCTTCTTGAACTTGGGTGTTGCGATTCAAAGTTTCTTGGCTGGAGCACTGTTGTCCATTCGTTCGATGTGATTTAACCAATTTAGTCGACGCGCTATGTTCTTTCAAAAATATTGCTTAACTTCTTCACTAGATCGCTGTTGCTGCTTTCAATATTGGGTGTGTTTTGGTGAGAATATAGCACAGTGAACTAAAACAAATTGAAAAAAGTTTAATGACTTTATTACGGTTCGATTTATTATACTTTCACTACAAATTCATTCTTTTATTTTGTTTGTTCGGCCCGCTCGAGTTGATGCTCTTACATCGGGTTCTTCATACAAACTCCACTAAGAAACTGAATGCTCAAGCAACCAGTAAAACGGCAGATGTAAAACGTCGTGTGGCTGGGTGCCTTGGTGTATAGTCGTGTGTCTGGGTGTTTTGGTGTGTAGTCGTGTGTTTGCGTGTTTTGGTGTGTAGTCGTGTCCGTCCTATTCCACATATATTTAGATTTTTAACAGAAATCTTTTGCATTCGATGTGATCGAGTATAAGAGCAAGTTCAAGCCATCCAGTCGAGCATTTTATTATATTCGCATTCCATTTACCTAAGTTTAGAATTATGTACATATTAATATTTGGACTTTGGAGAGTTTTTAATAAGTGATTCTCATCGGCTTTATGGGTCGTAATGATGATTAAATGAAAACAATTTTCATTTTATTTTCCCAACTTTTCTATGTTGGTTGTCATCTTCTTCAGGGGGCACCATTTACAAAATTAAAAAGAGATATAATGTTGTACATATTGATACAAGTAAACCAACAAAATATGACTTAAATAACGTTAAATTTTAAGATTTTTAATATACCAAACAATAATTTGTTTGCAACATATAAAAAAAAACAGAATACAAACAGATTTTGAATACTTCTTATTTGAAGATTAGTCTGCGTTTTATGATATTTACTGTCAGAAACTAATTAACAGTAAATGGCAGATATATTTTGTGTGTCTTGTTTGCGGTTCATATTATTTTTGTTGTTAATTATATGCAGTGTCACTAGTGTGTAACGCTTAGATGTATGTTTTTCTGTTGCAAGGATCTTCACTCCCTCGAAATTTGGTGTGTGACCGGTATCAACGCTGTGAGAAGCCAGTGCCGTCTTTTCAGAACTTTTCCGGCGAATATCTGACTTGTGGTTCGCCATTCCTTGCCGAAGGAGTTGTTTGGTGGTGCCGATGTAGCAAAGATTGCAGGATTCATCCGTTTTCCCCTGGCAATTTATTTTGTAAACTAAGTCTGAACGGCGATCTTTGTTGGGTTTCGTCTTCAGGTTGGTGAATAATGATGCAACAGTCTGATTCGACCTATATGCCAAGTTGACTTCCGGGTTGTTTTTCATGACCATTTCTTTGAAATTTTCAGAAAGTTTGGGCACATTAACGAAACTCTTATAAATACATCTCCTCTCTTCCAACTTATTTTCTGAACGAACTTGGTGTTTTTGACGGAGTATCAAATTCATTATAACTTCTGTCGGAAAGCTGTTGTCTAAGAGTATTTGCGTAGCTTTTTCTTCGTTAGCGGAATGGAATTTTCGGTCACTCAATGCAAAAACTTTGTTTATTAAGTCCGACGCAGTGTTTATACGAATGTGCGTGGCTTGATTAGATTGGAAATTGACAAGTCGCCCAGATGCCATATCTTTCTGATACCAGTCGAAAGAAAGTCGATCATTTTCGCCGTAGACCTTAACGTCCAGGAAAGCTATCGATCTGTTTTTTTCCCTCTCTGCGGTGAGTTGTATTTTTACATTAAACTGGTTAAAGCATCGTAAGACATTTTTAATTTCTTCTCTATCCACAATCGCAAAGACATCATCAACGTATTTTGGTATAAACTTAGGTTTGTAGCTTAGTTTAAAATATTTCCTCGAGTAAAAAATCTAAAACCAAGTCCGGAATCGTCGGTGAAAGAGGATTTCCCGTTGGCATTTCGTGTTCTTGTTTGTACAAATTGTCCTTAAATTGCAGGTAGTTGTTACCTTTGGGGCAAAACTTAATAAATCGATAAATTTGTTTTGGCTCAGCTTGGTATTTTCAGCCATAATTTTATATTTCTTTTTAATAATGATGATTGCAAGCTGAACAGGAACATTAGTAAAAAGAGGAACAGCGTCATAAGAAACCAAAATATCTCGTGTGCCAAGTACGAAATCGTTTGCTTTGGATTTAAACTCCTACGAATTTCTTACAGAGTGAGGAGATTTTTTCGTAGCACACTGTAATATTTTATCCAGGTACTTTGAAAGTTCGTAACAAGAAACTTTCATCGATGACGTTATCGGCCGGAGAGGCATATTTGGCTTGTGAAAAACGATATTTTGGTTTTTTATGACGCTATTTCTCTTTTTACTAATGTTCTTGTTCAGCTTGCAATCAGCATTATTAAAAAGAAATAGGAAATTATAGCTGAAAATACCAAGCTGAGCCAAAACAAATTTATTGAATTATTAAATATTTGCCTCAAAGATAACAACTACCTGCAATTTAAGGACAATTTGTACAAACAAGTACACGGAATGGCGACGAGAAATCCCCTTTCACCGACGATTGCGGCCTTGGTTTTAGATTTCTGACTCGAGGAATGTTTTGAACTAAGCTACAAACCTAAGTTTATAGCAAAATACGTTGATGATATCTTTGCGATTGTGGATAGAGAAGAAATTCTAAATGTCTAACGATGCTTTAACCAGTTTAATGAAAAAATACAATTCACCGTAGAGAGCGAAAAAAAACAGATCGATAGCGTTCTTGGACGTTAAGGTCTACGGCGAAAATGATCGAATTTCTTTCGACTGGTACCAGAAAGATATGGCATTTGGGCGATTTGTCAATTTCCGATCTAATCAAGTCACGCACATTCGTATACACATTGCGTCGGACTTAATAAACAAAGTTTTTGCGTTGAGTGACCGAAAATTCCACTCCGCTAACGAAGAAAAAGTTACGCAAATACTCTTAGACAACAGCTTTCCGACAGAAGTTATAAAGAACTTGATACTTCGTCAAAAACACCAAGTTCGTTCAGAAAATAAGTTGGAAGAGAGGAGATGTGTTTATAAGAGTGTCGTTTATATGCCCAAACTTTCCGAAAATTTCAAAGAAATGGTCGCGAAAAACAGCCTGGAAGTCAACTTGGCATATAGGTGGAACCAGACTATTGCATCATTATTCACCAACCTGAAGACGAAACCCGACAGAGATCGCCGTTCAGACGTAGTTTATAAAATAAATTGCCAGGGGAAAACGGATGAATCCTGCAATCTTTGCTTCATCGGCAACACCAAGCAACTCCTTCGGCAAAGAATGGCGAACCACAAGTCAGATATTCGCCTAAAAAGTTCTGAGAAGACGGCACTGGTTTCTCACAGCGTTGATACCGGTCACACACCAAACTTCGAGGGAGTGGAGATCCTTGCAACAGAAAAACATACATCTAAACGTTACACACTAGAGACACTGCATATAATTAACAAGAAAAATAATATGAACCGCAAACAAGACACACAAAATATGTCTGCCGTTGACTGTTCATTTGTTTCTGACAGTAAATATTATAAAACGTAGACTAATGAGAAGTGTTCAAAATCTGTTTTTAATCCGTTTTTTGTTTATATTTTTCAAACAATTTATTGTTTGGTATATTAAAAATCTTAAAATTTAACTGTTTTTAATTTTGTAAATGAAGACACCCCTGAAGACGACGGCAACCACCGTCGAAACGTTGGGAAAATAAAATGAAAATTGCTTTCATTTAATCATCATTACGACCTATAAAGCCGATGAGAATCATTTTTTAAAAATTCTCTAAAGTCAAAATAAAAACCAACTTGGTCAAGAACTTCTAAAATCATACTAATATTTGTCCAATAAGCAACCGCCGCATTTCTAAATTTCTGTTATTCCATATTATGTCCTATATAACTAAACGGTTATTTTTTAAGAGCTTGGTTTTTGAAAATTCAAAAAAACACAGAAACTTGTAAAAAGTGAATGAAATTTTTATTTGGATCGATAAATCAATTTCTGCCATTTACTTTTTAAAAATAATTTCACTTAAATGTTGCCCGCGGCTACGCTTCAGGTGGTCCATTCTGAAGGTCCAATTTTGGCAAATTTTTTCACACATTTCGGCCGGAATCTCACCAATGACGCATTCAATGTTGGCTTCCAAGGCAGCAATCGTGTTTGGCTTGTCCCCATAGACAATAGACTTAACATAGCCCCACAAAAAATAGTCTAACGGGGTCAAATCACATGATCTTGGTGGCCAATTGACAGCGCCAAAACGTGAGATCAACTGCTCACCATATTCGCCTCTCAATTGATGCATGGTTTCACGTGCAGTGTGGCAAACACATTTTTCACAGAGCACGAATTTTGATAATAAATTTCAATAATTTGCAAACGTTGTTCGGGCGTAAGTCTATTCATGATGAAATGGCAAACAATACTGAATCGAAATGTCAAATGTTCGTGGAATTTGTCATGTGTGATCTGTCAAAAATATAAACGTCAAAAACCAAGTAGCAAAAAAAATCACCCGTTATATCTAAGGTAATTGCACCAGTACCCGGCCACCTAACACATTTTCTTACTTTGAAGCTGAATAACCTAGTCCCCTGATTATATACACCAATTGTTACTTTTTTTTTATCGATTATGGAACATATTTAGTATTGAAAAAAAATAATAGAAACTTCAAATTCCTTTAATATATTATTAATAATCAATTAATTTTGGAAAAAGTCAATTTTCACAAGTACGCGGCCACCACATTTCAGTAGCCGGCCACTTTTGATCCATTACCCGGTAGTCTTAAGGAAATCTAAAATTAAACAATTTATATCAAATGTGTTTATCAACGTTTACGCTATTTATTATTTTTTTTAGCACTTTTATTAATGTTTAATAATATTGGCGCAACATTTTAAACAACCTATTATTAAGGCCTTAACACGATCCTAGTTAACAATTTAATTAAGCAAATAGCAAAGCATTTGTAGGGTTTGAATTTTGATGAACACAATTATTGTGTTTATGCGTTGTAAATTAATAATATGTTGATGGAAACCGAACATGTTATCTAAATAAGTATTCGATGTTTATATTTTCATCATTTAACTTCAATATTTACAAAAAAAAAAAAAAAAAACAAAATGTACACCAGCAGGACTCGATCTTGGGTCCCCCGGGTCCCTGGTTGAGATACTATCGGTTGACATTGTGGGTTTAGTACGATACTAAAATATTAAAGTAACCATTTGGTGATTTTAACTGTAGTAAAATGTTAAGGAGATAATACAATACTTAACTCGTTTAAAATTAGCAAAATTTTCTTTTTAACGTAGTATCATACTAAAAATGATTTAACATATTACTAAATCGTATAAAAAACAAAACTTTAAACAACCCATTGATAAGGGTTGTTTAAACTTGGAAATTGCTAATTAGGCAGAAAGCTAAGCATTTGTAGGGTTTGAATTTTGATGAACACAATTATTGTTGTTATGTGTTGTAAATTAATTATATTGTGATGAAAGCCCAACATGTGTTCTAAAAAGGTATTAGTTATTTCTATTTCCATTTTAACTTCATTATTTACAAAAAAAAAACAAATTGTGCACCAGCAGGACTCGAACCTGGGCAACCCGCGTTTAAGGCTGATATACTATCAGATTCCATAATGGATTTAACAAATTGCTAAAAGTTAAAGTAGCTATTCCGTGATTTTAACTTTAGTAAAATGTTAAAATCGTTTAAAATTAGCCCAATCATCTTTTTAGCTTAGTAAATGGCTAAAAGTGGCTTTAACATTTTACTAAATCGTTCAAAATCTTGCGCCATTGTTTTTAAATTATATTTCCTTAACAAAATAGGTTTTTTTTATTCAAATACATTATGTATTGAAATGACATTTTATTTATTTTACTCAAATTTGTAGATTATATAAGCATAATAGGTATTAAAGAAATTTAAAGTTAACACGTTTAAAATAATATCTTGGTTCTTTTTCGTTTTTTCTTCGGAGCCCATTGTCTGGAAGATCCTAAATTCTGTGTGATACTTTGATTTTTAATAGGTTCAGGGTAAAACAAATGTTTGGATAGAGAATTTGGGGATCTTTATCTTCAGGGCGAACAGGATCATTGTCTGCTTTCAGTTGTAATGATTTTCGAATGGTGGTAGTGTTAAGAAAAACTTGCGCGAATAAATTTCGCCTTGATATCAACATACTTTGTTCTCGGCGAATAAGAGTTATTTGAAGCAATGTGGATAACACTCTTATTATCGCAGTAAAGTAGCATTGTTTTTGGTGTATCTGGAGTTTGCTCACCTACCAGCCGCTTAAGCCAGACAGCTTGGCTGATTCATATATATATCTTTTTTTAACTCACCGTTCAAAAATGCCGTTACAGCATCCATCTGATGTACAAGAAGATCATCTCTAGCCGCTAGTACCAACAAATAACGGATTGATGTGTACCTCACAACAGGCGCAAAGGTATCCGTATAGTCGATCCCTCTCTGCTGACAAAAACCTTTCACGACCAACCTTGCCTTCCTTCGAATGGGCTTACCTTCACCATCAAATTTTGTTCTAAACACTCATTTGGAACTAATTGCCTGCTTACTAGGTGGCAACTCAGTTAAGGTCCAGGTTTTATTTGAAACCAATGAATCCAACCCTTCTTGCATTTCGTTTCTCCATAGTTCAGCATAACAACTCGAAAAAGCTTCTTCGGGACTTGCAGGATCACTTATAATCTGATCTGTTGCTCCTGGATTGTAGTTTGGCCTTAATAGGACCATACCATACCATATAGGACGTTCAGAACGCCGCATCATCCGGGACAAATATCTGGTCAAGAGGATCATCACAGTCTAAATAATCACTTTCAGTAGTTTCATGACTGGATGAAGCTTCATGGGGTTCAGCTTTCAAGCTAGACGTTGGCAATTCTATAACTTCTTCCCCTGAATTGACAACGGTATTCTGTTCACTGTCCTAAGGATCCACTAAGGGTGAAACAAAAGTATTAATATTGTTGTTGTCATTGAGAGTTACCTTGCTATCAGATTTCATGAACACCACATCACGTCTCGTTACTATTTTCTTCGTCAAAGGATTAAACAATCGATAAGCTTTTGACTCTATACTGTACCCAAGTAGGATACAATCGACTGATTTTGGCTCTAATTTGGCCCGCTTTTCTTTTGGAACATGTGCCATGGCTTTGCAGCCAAAGATGCGAAGGTGTCCCAAATCTGGCGTTCGCCCTGACCAAATTCCTTCTAGTGAACAATCGTTGCTCCTGCAAAGGTACTTGGTTCACTAAGAAAGCTGCAGTTGTGTCCGCTTCTGCCCAGAACTTGTTGTCTAAGCCGGAATCCAATAGCATACAACGCACTCTTTCAATTATAGTGCGATTGATATGTTCCGCAACGCCATTCTGTTCGGGCGTATAGACAGTAGTTCTTTGATGTAATATACCATACTGCTCTAAAAACCTTTGAAACACGTTCCCAGTATATTCAGTGCCGTTGTTGATTTTCCTTCAACACTGATTTTCAACAAGGTTCTTGAATCTCACAAATTCACTAAGCAGATTTTTGCTTAATGGGCACTACAAACACTTTGCGACTAAACACGTCGACGAATGTGACCAAAAATCTTGCTCCAGAAAATGATCTTGTTTTCAGCAGGCCCATTACATCACAATGCACTGGGTCAAGAAAACTATTTGCAGGAGTTCCAGAGTCCTTAAAAGGTGCACGTGTTTGTTTACCTTTAATGCAAACAATGCATTTTTTATCATTTACCGCAGAGAATTTGACACCCGATGAAGAATTCATAACTTTGCTTAGGTTCTTGTAACAAATATGACCTAATCTACGATGCCACAAATCATGACAATGCTTGTTCTGTATGTGTCGGCAATTTCATGGTTTCACAATTCAGACGATACGAATCATTTATAGCTCTTACTGTTGCAATTAAATTGCTTTCATCATCATAGATTTTGCAATTGTCATTCTCAAATACAACTTTGTTGTCATTTTTACACTACATTTGTTAACATCAAATTGAACTTTTATCTTCCATGGATAATTTCATGTCACCAGAACACTTCACAGACATTTTGTGATTATTTCCAACGATAACTTCTTTGTTTGTAACCGGCTGTTTTATATTGAGCAAAAAATTTTTCTCATTTGTCATATGAGCCGTAGCTCCCGAGTCGACAAACCAGTCGGAAGAACTTTTGTTTTTGACGAAAAGAGAAACAAATAATACCTTATCTCTCCTATTCGTGTCGGTGCAGCTGTTTGATTTCTTGTTTTTATCTGGGCAGGTTTTGCTAAAGTGACAAACCTGTTACACGTGTGGCAACGATATCTGGCAGTACTCGCTTTATTTGCACTTTTTGTGTAAAGTGCACTATCAGTACTTTTGTTATCAAATTTTACGTCTTGGAGAAGCAAATTCTTCACGACGTCCATGGTAAGCTTTTTTTGGAATTTTCCACTGCCAAAACCAGTACCCCAAAGTCATCAGGCAGCCCCGCAAGCATCAGCGATGCTGTTAATTTGTTGTCAATATTTAAGCCCGCATTTTGAACTTTCAGTGACGTTAGAATCATCGTATTGATATACTCCTGCATTGATTCGCAGTCGGTTAACTTAAGTTAAACCAATTGCTTTAGAAATTCAACTTTTCTCGTTAACCCACTGTCATCATACGCTGAAACCAGAGCCTCCCATGCATATCTTACCACTGTAGATGTTGCGAAGTTACTTGGCTCAACCATGAAGGTTATTTCAGCTAATGCACGCTAATTTAATTCGAAATATTTGTCATTCGGATCTGCGGATAATCCTGTTTCGATTATCTTCCAGCAATTCCTTATAACCAGGTATCACTTCGCGTGTCGCTTCCATATGTCGAAGCTTTCGCGACCACGCAGTTTCTTGAATGGAAATGAGAGCAATGACGACGACATTCCTTACCTATTAGGTTACTAATCGACAAAAAAAAACTATGGAGTCGTGCACAATTATTTACAAAAAATACTTTGTTTTAAAAAACAACTTTTATTTTTCTAATAGCACATTTATTTATTGAAATTATTAATTGAAACTAATTTAAATTGTAACTTTTTTTTAAAATTTAAATGAAGGTTTTCTTCCTATTTTCCTTCGATAATTTTAAAGTATATAATAATATTGATATTTTTGTTATAAAGATAATGTTTGAGTTGTAAGATAAATATATCAAATTTCTGAATTGTAAAATGTGTGGTCACAGACTTTGTAACTATTATAACGAAATAAATATATCTATATCTATAGAGGCCCATAACCTGTTAAGAAAAAAAGAGGTGTTCAACGGGGTAGGTTAGAATAAGTTCATTTGACAGAATTCATAAGTTGACGTGCTACAATCTATGATTTGATGAACGTATTCAGTGATAGTTTTCCCTTTTCAACAGGTACAGACATCAGAGGAAATCTTTCTGATGAAGTTGGTGTTATCTTATTGAAAAGAATGGTAGCAGAAGTAACCGTTGATGTGGGAATAGATTCGGGAGAGATAAAGGGGTGGCGTAAGGGCTTACGATGGATTAATTTCTGTAATTTTCTCCTCGATATTTTCAGCAAACAGACAGCAGCGAGCACAGCCGCTCACCTTAAAACTTATTCACAATGGATCAATGACGATTTTGGCCATTCTAATATTCTGAAATCGTTCCGATCACTTCGAAGTTACATTGATTACACCATCTCTAAATTAGAATTCGTCAAAAACTTCCAAGTCACCATCCCTCCAAGATCTGTCTGGGATGACTTAAGCTTTTTGGAAGATGATGCTTTAATTTGTATGATGGATGAAAAACTGATGACGGGATTGGTGGGGGTGTGTACTCAAACAAACGAAAAATAAATCTCTCTTCCGTCTTCCTAATCATTGCAGAGTGTTCCAGGCGGCAATTATAATTATAGCAATTAGAAAAAAACGTGATATCAACTACTGATATCCGTATTTTCTCGGATAGTCAGGAGGCTATTAAATCTCTGGAATCGTCATCTATAAACTCCATAACTGCTCTCAACTGCCGTTCATCTCTCATGGAAATGACGCAGCAATTCAATATTCACCTATGTTGGGTGCCAGGGCACAGGGCTTTTCCAAGGAATTGTTAGGCTGATAAACTTGCCAAAAATGGAACAATACTACCTTTAGCTGTAGAAAAGACAAACTGAAGATGGAGAAATAAAACGAACTGTATGATGACAAAAACTTGATCAGAATCGCTCCAAGCGTTTAATATCATTAAGCAGATTGCAGATCAGCTTCCTAATTGGTGTCATAACTGGACACTGCCTCATAGATAAGCACGCGACGAGGCTTGGAGTTTATTGAAATATTTTTTGTAGATGAATAGGAGGTGGAATCTGTTCCTCATCGCATGCCCTATTCTATCTCAAAGACGAAAGCTCTATCTTGGAGACTTTTTGTTCGACGATCGGAGCGATCTAAACAATATAGGCATCTACAGTCTCTTATGCGTCATTAGGAGCTCCAAATGGTTCAACGAACAAGAATTTTGTCGGAGGATTCATGTGGTACCACAAGGGACCAACTCTGGTCTAAGTGTCAGCTGCAACGCTGACAGTCACTTCAACCTAACCTAACCTTACCTAACCAGTTCTGTTGCTTGAATTGGTTTCTAGAATGGGACTTGGAAGTTCTAGATCTTTGGTACAATTCCAAAAACGTTTGTTCGTTAAAACCTAAAGCTTCAGATAACTGCAGCGTCCCATCTCCATTAAGGCCAAAAACCGTGTTAATAGGCAGTGAAATAAAATCCATCCTTCCTAAATTTTGAGACTCTTGCACATGGGTCGATTTCGTTACGTCAAAGATATGGAATAATTCAGAGACACATATTCCATGTTCTTCAAGGTTGTCGTTATTATCAAGGGCGACAGATGCTGTAATGGTGAACCGGTCTTTTTCTGCAGTGTGTAGTGGTTCTGTGCCTTCAACTTAAATTAAATAAGATAAATAAGTGATTGTTTTCCATCTTATTTTAAATGCATTAGCTATAGTCAACAGTATCACAATTTAATGGAAAAAGTCCGCATTTTCGAAAACCGTTTTTAATTCTTTGTGGTAAATTTGTGTTTTTGTAAAGACGATTTCTAAAAGTGTACAGAAATCCTTCCGTTTAAGAACTGCTCCAATGTGTTGCGTGTGCTATTCGCGAACTGTTTTTTCCAGTCCTCTTTATGAGGTTTGAATACGCTCACATCAGCTGGTTGAAGGATATGGATAGTATTTGGATGCAGATCATACAATATTATTTCGTTTTCATTAGAAAGCTGGCTTAGTAGGATTTAATCCAGTCCCTTTGGTTTGGCAAGAGGCATGAACTCTACCATGTAACATATCCTGCAAGGTGCTTCTTTCCACATTGTATTTTGAACCTGCTTTTTGATGGCTTAATTTATTAATTCAAATATCAATTAGTACAAGTTCGACTTTTTTTCATTTAGAAAAAGGTCTTGTATTTCTTTATCCGGAGTTAATAATACGATAATACTGATTTTTATTGTTTGGGAAACCTTTTTATACAGGATGAACAAAATCTCTTTAATTATATTGAACAAAGAATTAATAATATGTACAAAAAAAAAAAACTCCGTAAAATGGAACGCTATATCTTTGTCTCGAATGAAAAAAGAAACGAAATTAAGGGGGTCGCACGAGTCCAATTTCAGGATAATTTAACCGAAATAAAAGCACACGAATGTTCTTTAAGTTAAAAAAACAATCACCAAATTATTTAATAATAATAAGTCAAAGATACCCAAAGGAATAAGAAAGAACTCTACTTATCTTTTTTTTTAGATCTGCCAATTTTTTTTTCTTTCAAACCATCGATAGTTTCATCTTTAGACTCTCTAATAACGGTGCAAAAAGACTCACATTCTTCTCTCATTATAGGTGCAACTTGTTCGTTTCCAACTCTAGCGTTAAAGTCACCTACCAGAAGCATATTTTTGCAGCATATAGTGAGTAAGCAATCAATTAAATCGTTGTATTCCATTTGCCAGTTGCAACAGCTTATTTAGATTGGATAAATCTCCATAGGTTCTCCTTTGATAAGTATGTTCACATAGTCTCTATTTTCTCTCCTTATAAAGCAGCAATTTGTTTTGGACGAAAATTCTTTACTTGTCCCAAGAACCGCCCCCCACTTACTCTTCCTACTGTATGTGTTCGGATTGCAGCACTCCATTACAATTGAAATTCATTAAAACATAATTTTCTACTAGGAAAGTTTCATATAAAAAAAAATATTTCATGTTTTTTAACATATTCAAAAAATCTAAATATTTACTTTTATTTTTCAATCCAGCTACATTATATGATAAAATTCTGAAATTTAAATTATTATTTGATTTAGCTACTTTAATACTAGTGCAGACGTCAATACTATTAAGAATGAGTTAAAGGTTGGGATTGTGTCCTGGATACGGGATTATATCTGGTTAAGGATGTAGGTGTCCATGCCATCATTGAAGACATTCTTCTCTTTCGTGTTTTTGCCACTGTCAATAAGAGCTGATTGATAATTTCTTCTCCATCGCCATCTCCATCTTTCCAAATAAGCTTATCATTTTCGTCATAAAACAATATTTTATCTTCAACTTGAATATGTTCGCCTTTAAGTAGAATGTTTAAGTTTCGATTTTTCGATAGCCTTCTTGCATCTTTAATTAAATCATTTTTACTTGCATTGGTTTCTGGCAAGTCAGCGCATATTTCTTTGACGCGTACAATTAGATCAGCATTCTATATTGTAGGTACATGCACGATGATACTATTTTCACATGCATTTTTTGCCAGAAATTCTACCTCTCTTTCCCACGTACAACATCTAAGTTGTGTTTTGTGAAGAGCTTCTTGTGTTTGGTGCAGTTGAACTTGGGTAACCATCAATAGGCTTTGCAGCGCATCTATTTGGACATTTTGTTCTGCGATGTTGTTTTGCAAATCTACAAGATCGCCCTTAGTTGCGAGGTTGGCTGTTTTTCGATCAAACAATTGTTCTAATTCTTCCACTGACATTTCGCCTACACCCATTGTACAAGGGTTTTTTTTGTTTGGTTTATGGGTATCGGGTGATGTTTCACCTACATTTCGCTTAAGCATATATGTATATATTATATTAGTATGTATGTGTATACGCATGGGTGCAGGGGTAATTTTTTAATTTTTCGTGGGCTTTAGTCAGAATAAACGAAATTGGGCATAAGAATTTAGCATTCTCTATCGAGTGACATCTTTCGGGGACCAAATGTCCTCCGAACTTTTAGTTTTTGGATGTTTGCAGGTATTCCAGATCACATGTCGGATTATCCCAAGAAACGTTTGGTGTACAGACCACCCGTCTGTCATAAATTACATTGTGGATCAACCATCCACTTCGATAGATAGTGACGTCCATATTATTTCTAAAAAGTACTGGGAGAGCGTACCGATGACTGATGGACCATGGCTGCCCCACTCCCTCTCAGTAAATTGAAGAAACCACTTGTATAAAATAAGAAAAGGAAAAGCAAGGAATAAGGATTGGGAAGCCATAAAGAACGATTTTTGCCGCGGGAAATTTTTCCGTGACAACATACAATTAGTTATGTGGCCGTATACTGGTGCAGATTGTTCTAGGAACTGGCCATAGTAAACTCTTGACCAAAAATAAAGGCCGGATATTGAAATTTGACATATTTAATACATATTACTTATTATATGGGCAGATAAAAAATTTTATTTCGTTTTAACATAACAAATATAAATAAATCGATTTCAGGCAAAGTTCTGGTGTCTGGCCACCTTGGTCGGTTACTAGAACACCTTATAAAAATTGAGTTCTAGTAACCGGCCACCATATTTATATGAACTTAAAACAATACATTCTTATTATTTTTATATCTTATGGTCACTAATTATATTTTCTATCCAAAAAAAGATAAAATATATACTGAAACCTACTTCTTTTTCTTATGACTCTGGCTAACACTTGAGAAGTCTTAAAAGCACATCTAGCTTTCGGAACGAAATTCACAGACGTAACATTTTTTTTCACACATACCAACGATTAGTAGATTTGTCAAATTTTAACATCTTATAGGCCTGGAAATTTTCTTATCATTACCTATTTAATAAAAAGTGGCCGGATACTAGTGACTGGCCGGGTACTGGTATTTTAACATGCCGATCTGTATCCGTCTTGCCACCATTGTAAATCCAGCTTAAACATTGCTTAATTATTGAAATCCATTTTCTTGTTTTGTTTTTTTTACAGCCTTCGGCATTTTCACTCGGTGACATCTGTGTCCCTCCGATGGCAAACGTGCTCAAAGTGTTCCTAGAAAATGGTCAAACGAAATCTTTCAAATATGACGCCGCAACAACTGTAAAGGTAGTCGTCAAAATTAGTTAACAGCTCATTTCATTTACTCAATCAAGAAAATAGTCCATTTTTTTATTCCTGCAAATGCACAATCAAGTTTGTGAATGAATAAGGGCATTCGCAAATTTGATTGTCATTACATCAATCTAATCATCAATTTACAGGATGTAGTATCATCACTTTACGATAAATTGTATATATCGGCTAGCGAACACTTTAGTCTTGTTTTGGAACATGTGAAAAGTCTGAAGAGGAATAAACTGACACTTTTGGACCCAGAGGAATCATTAGCTAGGGTAAGTTAAAATATTTATAAGGTAAATCATAACTTTATGTGCTTTTTGACATTGAGTGAATTTGTCTTCAGAAATAAATTATTTTTATTAACTCGAAGAACGAAGCCATTTAGAATTGTGTACATTGAAATCAACCCTAATGACGATTTCAGTGCGAGGACAATTTTTTTTAATGAAATCGGAACATCAAACTTGTTAAAAGGAATTTCTGTCCAAATTTGGGTTCCGATAAATGAAACATGTGTGTACACAACAGCTCCTTCCTTAAGAAACGAAAATAGTTAATTTGAAATAAGTGTTAGTCATAGTCTGCCTGTGATTTAATACGCTCCTTAGATTTTGATATTTTTAATCAGTAAAGCTATCGAAATAAATATCCATTTTATAATAAAAATTGATATGCCAATTGGCATTGTGACTATTTTACAGTGAATTTTTCACAAAGTTTAAATTTTATGGTCAAAATTTTAATATAAAGACAATTAATTAATTTCATTGAGCGAATTTTAATTATACTGCCTTCCATCGTTCTTCATTTCCTCCGTTAAAGTTTCTCTGTTCCTTTCTACCCGGTGAGTGAAACATTTTTGGTATATGTTCTGCCCCTGAAGAAAATTTTGAGACTACATGAAATTGATTTTTTTTCATTACATGCTACAACCAATTTGAAATTGAGTGCTTGTGACGTGAAGTTTTAATTGCACCACATCATATTGAAGAACTTAATTAATTTTGAGAAATTCTACTCATGCTGTTTACATCGTCAAGTCCAGAGAGATTTAATTAATAACAATACAAAAGATCATAAACTAATAACTTAAAGACCAGAAACCTGTGCTTTCATTTGACATTTGCCTACAAGCTGAAACACGCACACAAGTAACATTTCTGTTCCTCTTCCAATAGATACATTGATAACAACGCACACAAGAATCTTTACTGTTCCTCTTCCTATAGACACATAGACAACACAGCCCTAGTAATTTGTTTTTGTTTTGCTTTTCGATTTCCCATCTATTCATGGATATAGTTTCAAAGCTACAAATACAATAATGTAAACAAATGGGTTTTGGGGGGTGAAACGTACGAAGGTTTCCAATCTTTAATTTGGCTTATTTGTGCAAAAGATTCTACTCAAAAAACAAAAATAGTTTTGGTTTCTCTTTGCATGATAAAAAACAAATATCGAGATTAAGCTGCTTATTTCATTATTACTTACATCAGCACTAGTCATATAATATACACAATATCAGTTCACAAAAAGAAAAGAGAACTTTATTGAATTCGTGGATCGCATTTAATTTAAAACTATTCAAATTATAGTGAATACCTGAACCTTTTCTCAACTGATGTATATTGGTTTGAGAAAAAGATAACAAGTACACTTAAATACGAAATTTTGTTTTCGGCTTATAAACTAAAACTTTAACAAAACATATAGTCAGTCAAAACATGTCGAACAAATGTGGAAAACCTGATTGTAATAGGAGAATTTGGCTGACAAATTTATAAATTTGTGGAAAAAAGTTTCACAAAAGATGTAGTTTACTAAGTGAAATGTCAACGAAAGCATTGACTGCGGACCCTCATTTATTGTGGAGATGTGAAATCTGTATTGCCGCAGGTGATTCCGTTTTCTCAATGCTGTCTGACTTACGGAAGGATATTGCTGATATAAAATTTCAATTATTCATGAATACCATTCCAGTAGACCTTAACAAGAAAAATAAAAATAAAGGCAACGATAAAATAGAGAGAAAAAGAAACCGAACATTTTCCGATACACCCAAAACTGAACCATCGATATTTTTATCCGAACAAGTAACAACTATAGCCCAAGCATCACAAGCGACAATTGAAATAACCGAACCTTCCGAAAAGGATACAGATACATGCCTTATTTTGGCATCAATTTCTCCTCAAGTGCAAGCCAACGCCAATGGTGTGGCAGAGACGGAGAAAGATAATGACAATGCGAATGAGCGAAATAAAAAGAAAAGAATTCATTCCTCTTCAAGGATAACGTTTGGCACCGATGTTTCATCGGTACTACCATCAGTAGCCCGTCTTCGTTATTTACTCCTGTCTCACTTGGATATAATCGCTTATGCTGCGTATAAGTTGAACTTACCAAAAACTATTTTTAATGTTTTCGCTTAATAAAAAAAGGAGTTGATAAATCAACTTTTCGCTATGTCAACTTCAAACTGGGAATTCCTTCAATTTGATTTAGTGCTGATCTTGAACCATCTTTGTGACCTGTTGGTGTTCAAATTAATAGATGTATCAATTTTCCAAAAAACCTAGTGAGACCCCCAGGGGAGATAAAGACGTAATCGAAATATCCCAATTCCATCGGATAAGTTATCACAATTACGTGTTTAATTTTAAACTGTTGGTGGTCTACGAACCAAAACAAATCAATTTTATTCATCTTCTACCGTACATGAGTATGACATTATCGTTCTAGTTGAAACTTGGCTCAACTCAAACATCTCGTCATGCGAACTTTTCGACTCTTCTTTCACTGTGTATCGAAAAGATAGATCGTTTTTATCTGGGATGAATTTGGGAGGCGGAGTGCTGATAGCTGTCAAGTCAAAGCAGTTGATCCTGATGAACTTGAACAACTTTGCGTATGCGTAAACTTAAAATGTAATGTAACCACAATAATGGATTTATTTTTTGTTGCAAGTTATATTCGTCCTCAAAATGAAATTGAAGTTTATTCCAAGCATATTTTTTAATATATCTGCCTTGGTTGGTGAATTAACGACTTATTAATTTCCATTTATACTCGGTGATTTCAATATTGGTGAAGTCACCTGGAGTTATCTTGAAGAAGAAAAATTGTTAGTTCCCTTTAATAGCTGTGTTTTATTGGGAATCTATCCATTGTACCGTAAGTAATTCCCAAAAAAACGCATCCATCGTAGCATGGACCGTAGCTTTTTTATTTTTGTAAAAATGGTACACCTGCACAGCAGTCACAAGTAATGAAAAAGCTTTAATTCATATAAAATAGAGATTAGAAAAACGTACTAATATTTAATGTATGTTTCAAACCTATATCTTGTGTTCACTTTTTCTGCATTTGCAATTTTAAATTCGAACATTCATTTTGCACCAATAGAATGGAAATGATAAGTGAACGGGTTTGTTCATAGACTATGGTCAAGTCCCTTTTTACACAGGGCAATTTTTGTATTGCTTTAAAAACTGACTATGCCTTTCACACTAGGAAACACAATTGCCGGAGATTGGCTTGTTTCATTTTAATGTTTCTTGGTTTTGAACGCACACTACAACGTAGTTTAAATTGTTCACTCCCCTTACATTTCCTCTTTATATTTCATACTTTTATTTATTTTCTGAGTAGATCGATAGCTAGAGTTTTATTTTTCAAGTCAATTTACAAATTGTTTTTCTGAGTATGTTTAGCTTTCAATTCAATATTCACTCAACAGAGATCATACTGCACTTAACATACGCGGATTAAGGAAAAAATAGTTAACATTTGGTTTGCAATTTCCATGCACATGTCCAGAAAAATAAACAATGGGATCACAAAATTGTGCGCCCAGTCCATGTCCATGTAGTGAAGCGAATACCGTTCATGGCCAACGTCCATTAAACAGTGAGGAAAAAGCACATTTTGTGAAGTTCAGTTGCCGCTTAGTGCGTTAGGCCAGGCGTGCACATGCATTTTTTTCCGAAACGAAATAGTTTAATCACTAATTGAATGATGATCGCGCACATAAGCAACTTAAAAATCAATCAACGAGATAAACCAACACACAGACAACATATTGATTTAATGTGCGCGCAGTTACATTATAGTTCGGTGTGATTCAAACTGAAGAACTTATTTGGGGCGATCGTTCGATTTGGGCCAAAATACAAACTTTTAAGTTGTTCGAATCGCGGTCTGAATAGTTTTTGCATGTGCGCGCACTCTCATATAAGTCCATGGTATTCACTTTACCAACCAAACTGTTGCAAAATTGTAAGTTGCATATGTGCGCGCCTGGCATTATAGCTCATAGAATTTCATACGAATAAATATTTTGCGGCGCAGTGTCGAGCAGTTCCTCTATAGTGCAGCACCACTCAATGCGGTTTGTCTTTTCAAATTGCTTTTTTGTAGATCTAAATAAAAAGATGATTTTTTTAACCAAACTCCGTTTATTTATAACTATCAATAAAAATTGAACACAAAACGAATATTGGTCTTAAATAAAAGTAAAACCGAATTCATTCCATAGATATTGATTTTTTTTTCAAAACGGAAATCAAAATTTGTTAAAATTGATTAATTGACTTAGGAGTATGCAAAATTGCAGATATAGGTGGAATTTTAGACGTTTTCCAGAAAATAATTGAGCAAAGAATATAGTTTTTAATATTAAAAGTCAGAAACTTTTCAGAAGAGCTGCTTATAATTTATTAAAAAATGGATCTTAGAAATATAAACTATAAAAAAAAGAAAAAAAAAAGAATCAAAAAATCGATTTGTCTTACGAATGAAATTAATAATTATAACACTCCATGAACACATCCATCGTGATGAACCCAATTATCAAACGTACCAACAAAACTAACAAAATCAAATTCGAGACTCGAACAAACGTCATCTAGCCATCCACCGTAGCTTCTACTTTAGCTTTTTATCGACCGTAGCGAATTGTATGTAAAATGCTACGACGGATAAACTTACGGCGGATAAATTACCCAATAAAACACAGTTAATATCAAAAAAGATGTTGAATCATTAGTCGTTGATTCATTATCATCTTTAGATTTATATCAAGCTAATTATATCAAGAATGATCTAAATAGAATATTAGATTTAATATATATTAGAAATGATTTTAAATATCATGTAAAGTTAGCAGATTTTCCCTATGTTAAAAACTCTATTCATCATAAAGCCTTATGCTTATCATTTGAATATTATATTTCTGCACCGACTCCACTAATTGATAGAAAATGTTATAATTTTGCAAAGGGTGATTTCACTGCACTAAATAATTTTTATGGTACCGTAAACGGGAATGAATTGTTAGTTGGTAGTTCACTTGAATGTATTTATGATACTTTTAAAAAGGTAATTTTTGAAGTCATTGAACTTTTCGTCCCTGTCTTCAGAAAGAAAAAATCTTTCATGCTTCCGTAGTTCAATAAAAGATTAAAGAACTTAGAGAATGCAAAAAATAAAGCATTTAAGCGTTCTAATTTAACAAGTAATGTAGAAGACCGTGAACATTTTCGTCGTTTAAGGAGAGAATTTTCTTTTTTAAGTTCATTCTTGTATCGTGCATATATAAGCTCTACAGAAACTAGCATCAAAACAAACAGTAAGGACTTCTGGTCGTTTATTAACTCTAAAAGGAAAAGTTCTTTGTTTCCACAATATATGGAGTACGAAAATATCAAATCGCTTGATCTTCAATCATCTTGTAATCTCTTTGCTGATTTTTTTCAGACAAGCTATAATTCTGAATCCATTTCAGACACTGTCAGTCTTTTTCAGAGTTATCTCCAATAACCGATCTTGCCCTTACTCAGTTATCTGAAGATGATATATTAGAAGGATTGAATGATTCAATGAATGATTGAATGACAACTTCATCAAATGGTTTAATTCATATCTATGTCATACGAGTAGAAAACAATTATTGCAAATCGATGGATATTACTCTAATTTTATAGATGTTTTATCAGGTCTACCTCAAGATAGCCATTTGGGTTTCCTGCAATTCATTTTATTTATTGTTATTTGTAAATGATTTGCCAACCATCTTCAAATACTGTTGTCGTTTAATGTATGCGGATGATGTTAAAATTTTTCTTGCTGTATCCAGTTTAACAGATTGGTTAAATTTACAGTTGGATATGCAAAATTTTTTAGATTGGTGTGATTATAATCACCTGGAGTTAAATTTTTCGAAATGTAAAGTATTTAGTGCAACGAGATCGGCGTCGTTAATAACATTTAATTACAAGTTTAGGGATGAAAAACTTTTACGAGTAGAGGCTGTCAAAGATCTTGATATATTTTTTGGCTCAAAATTTAGCTTTAAACCCGATATTGATTTTGTAGTCTCAAAAGGTAACTCTATGTTAAGTTTTTTAAAACGCAACTCGACAATTTTCAAGAATGTTTATACTCTTAAGACCTTGTTTATGTCTTTAGTATTGCCTTTCTTGGAATATTGTTCAGTTGATTGGTTTCCTTCTTATAATAATAGTATCTCAGAGATTGAAAGGATACAAAAAAAAATTACTCGGTTTGCCTTAAGGAAACTAAATTGGCCCGGTGATTTGCCAGATTACAGCTCTAGATGTGCTCTAATAAATTTAAAGACACTTGAATGCCGCAGGCTATCTCAAAGCATTTTGTTCATAAAGGACATTTTTGACAACCGTGTCAATTCTAGCGAATTGCTTTCATTTCTTTTTGTATTCCGGAAAGACGGTTAAGAAACCGGAATGATTTATTTTATGTTTCCACACATAGAACTAATTATGGGTCTAATGAGCCTATAACGCGTTCTTCAAGACTATATAATTCGCTGTGCAGTGAAGTCGACCTTTTCATGCAAAGAGATCATTTTAAGAGTGTTATTAACCAAATATGTAATAATTAATTATATCTAGTTTGTTTTTGTTATTTGTATATAAGTATGAATTTGTAAATGTATTATTAAGTAATCAGCAGGTCATTGTATCAATCATTAAATATATAAATAAATAAACAAAAAAAAAGAATTTATGTAAAATGAGATGGGCAACTTCAGGATTTTTTAGGTTTAGTCTCGTAATAATTAATGTGTACCCACCTCCTATGTACTGTATGCAGTAGTGTTATAAAATAAAAATACAGTGGTGGTCCAGTATAACGAATGATATAATATTCAAAGTCAATTCGTTATATCGAAAATTCGTTATATCGAATACGTTTTTCCATAGAGATCTTTAGATAAATAGAAAGTATAATTGTATTTTTCATTATTTTATTTCATACTTGACTTAAAAGAACAACAAAAAAACATATAATTAACTTGTTTTCCACCTTTACAATATACATACATATTAGGAATATAGACTTATTAATTGTATTCAAATTATGTACGTAAATAGTACGTACAGATATTTTGCTCATATTTAAGAAAACAATCGTCAATTTCCGACAGCTTCGTAATGACTCATGACTCACTATTTGAACTTCAGTTTCTGAGCTAGCACTTTCATCGCTAACATTATCCCGAATTTCGATTTCTTTAATATTGTTGCTGTCAATATTTTCGGGTTGAAGAATTACTCCATCTACATTATTCCAGGGGCCAATTTCACAGATCATACACTACATACATTTCATACATCATACACCAAATCGATTATTATACATTACATCATAATGTCTGTTTCACAGATACCATTGGAAGGTAGTGTATGATTCGCTTATACCTTCCATGAAAATGTATGATTTGACGTTTGATTGACAACTGTCAAATGAAATATGACATTTTAAAGAAAAAAAATTGAAGTTCGAAAAGAAAAAAATTTCGTTGCAAAAAATTTTAATTTTTAAAGAAAAAAGTGAAGAAAAATACGGTCAACCAATACAATGGATATTTTACTTGAAGACGATTACATCGTTGACGTTGATCTTGATTCTTATGACAATAACGCTTCAAGGCGCGCAAGAACCTTTGATGAAAGAATCAACTTTAACATGGAAGACCCTTATTTCGTCGAAAAGTTTAGAATGCTGAGGATGTGTGTGGAGTTTTTAATGGAGCGGTTGGGAGTCCATACTGCACATCCAACAAAATGCAGTAGAGCTCTTTCACCAATACAACAAATCCTACTGACTCTGCACTGGCTTGGGAACGGCAGCCAATACCATGGCTTAGGAAATACACATGGAGTTTCCAAGGCTTCCGTGTGCCGTTGCGTGAAAAAGGTTACTGCACTCATTTCGGAACGTCTTGTAGGTAGTTTATTTGTAATATATGTACATATTTGTTATAAGACTTATTTACATACATATACAGTTTTAAAGGCGAATAGGTAGCATGGCCTGACAATGGAAATGTCGTAGCACAATAATTTTTCAAAATTGCAGGAATGCCTCGCATTTGTGGAGCAGTTGATGGTACATTAATACCCATAACCGCACCAACCGAAAATGAAAAAGCATTTGTTGATCGAAAAGGCAGTCATTCCATAAATGTGATGCTAGTTGCGGGTGCTGACTATGGGTTCTACGCCATCAATAGCAACTACCCCGGATCGGTACATGATAGCCGTGTTTTACAGTGTAGTCGGTTTTATCAAAAATGGAATAATGAAGAGTGGCGTCCATTTCCAGGTGCCATTATAATTGGTGATTCTGGCTATCCATTAAGGAAGTGGTTGTTTACTCCTAATGTCCCAGTTGCTATTGAAGATGGAGTGGCAAAGCTTCGTTTTATATGCAAACTAAAAAAAAAAAACAGGCAAGTTGTTGAGTGCAGCCTCGGACAATTAAAAGAAATTTTTCCTTGTTTAAACGGACTGCGTTTAAGATCGGCACTAAGCTGTGCAAAAGTAATAAATGCATGCGTTGTATTGTACAATATAAGGAAAAGGATGAGAAATGACAACGAAATTATTTTTCCAAACGATGACGAAGAAGACCATGACGAGTACAACGAAGAACATAATCTCAATGAAAACGAGAATACCCAAGCAATAACAGCGTTAATTGAATATATTAATAATTTCAATAACTAGTTTTGTTTTAATAAATTATAATCCGAATTATAATATCTGTAATTTTGTTTTCATTTTTGGCGGGTGCTAACAAAATTTTAAAATTTTGGATAGACCTGCACAACTTAAAGTCTAGTTGGCAAAAAAAGAAAATTCTCAGTAAAGTTTTAATAAGCGAAAAAATAACGAATTTGAATATGTAATCACTTTATTATTTTTATTTGCGTGTACAAATTTCGCTGAGTGGATATACACTCAAAAACACGGTTATTATCAAGAAGATCTCATTATCGTGATAAAAAAGGCTCTTGGATGCTAGCCACAGAAGGTGCTTTCATAAATGCATGGTTGCTAAAGTCCGACGAATGCATAGCATTCATAAATGCAAATGATGAATGTCAGAGTTTCATAAATGTAAAACGCAAATATTTGCAGCGCAAATGCGCAAATATAAAATATCACATGAATTCCGATTTTTTTCTTAAAGAAAGAGACTGTATGATGTAAACTGCGGTACACCTTCCCTTACTGTTCACATCTGTCCAAATTTCCGCTAGAAAATTCAAAATTGAACTCAAAATTAAAAATACACATCAGAATTGTTTCTGGTCCACAGAAAAATGAAGCAAATCAGAGAAAGTATTCATAAATGCAATTTAAATACAAGCGCAAATAGTTTTTCTGACGTTAATATGATCGCAACTGATCGCATGTAAACAAAGCAACCATGCATTTATGAAAGCACCCAGACTCTATAAGGAATCTAGAGAGATACAAATTATTTCTGTAAGGATACTAGTTTTTTTTATGTTTTAAAAAATTTATAAATAATAAACTGTTTTAAATAGAAACCGCTCCAACGATCATATTTATCCAACTATTCAAATGGCTTCTTTTTTCAAACTTTAACAACTAACAACTAAACAATCTAATACGAATTTATTATGTGTATCCTCCATTTATTTCTACCTATAATTATATTAATATTTTACGCTTTTTTGGGTACGGCACTGTAGACCCTCATACATTATATTTATCTTTAAAAATCATATGAATATTCAATGCTACTCGTATCACTAATTACGTCGTAATCGGAAACTTATTACGAATCCAATAACAATTTCCGCTCGGAAAATGATGTCTGGATCTCAAGCTAGCGACAGAGAAATTGAAATTACATTATAATTTAAAACGACTTGAAATAAGAGCGATTCACAGCATTTTATTTTATAAAAATTAAGTTATAAATAGACTATTATGTACTATGTATATTATATGTATTATCTAGAACATATATTATTGAAATAAGTAATAAAATAAGAGTTATTTTGTTAAATCCAAAACTTTTTGTTTGAAAAATTTTGTGGGACAATACCGACCAAATCTGATATTCACGATAATTGTACGAGGATAGCACGGCGAGCCACAAGCTATGGGCTTATAGCGGTAACTGTTACACGTCAGCCTCATCCTCCGAAGAAAACGAAAAGGCATTTATATTTTTTGTGTATTCTGAAGGCGGTAGATTCAGAAAATTTCTTTCTCCTTGCATTCGAGGGTTCTCAAATACAGCGTTACCTCCAAGAACCTGTTCTTTAAAGTAGTGGACCGATTCTCGGCAGATCGATCTGGCCTTATGCGTATACCGCTAGAAGACGGTTGTTGTTGGACCGGAGTCAACATCGGTTGCTTCGGACTTGGTTCTGAGCTGTCGTTCTTGTCGCCATGCGACTCTTCCGACCCAATTCCAAATGCGACCTACCAAGAAAAGAAAAATTTAAATTAAATGATTCTTAGTAGTTAAGTACAATTAGAAACAAACAAACCTCCTCTCCCACAATAGTCAAAATGATTCTGTCATTCTCATCAGTGAGGTCCTCGGCGCCAGCCCCACCAACACCCGTGTTTTTAATGCGGTCGATCTTAGCCTAAAATTATATATGTTATATATATGTGTGTACTTGCAAATAAAATTTGATTAGTCTTACCATTGCATTCCGCCTCCAATTTTGCCAGGTGGTCCTGCGGAATTTTTCCCCATAATCCTCCGCTATTAGCTCATAGCTTGCGGCCAGGCGAGCTATCCTCGTCCATTCACTCTGAATGTCTCCTTTGGTCTGTTTTGTTCCACAAAATTTTCCAAACAACACATTTTTTGCTTGTAAAATCTTTTTAAGTACTAGGAGTTGAAGCTCCTTTGTTGTCTAGAAAAAAATATTTTTATTTTATCAACTCAAAATAATTTAATGTACTAGATAATATTTATAAATAAATACATAAGTACCAAATATATTTGAAGAAAAAAAATTTAAAGAAGAAAAATTGCTGATGCGAGGACGACCTGTTGGTTCATTCTCAAAAGATAGCAAAAATAAAGGTTAACCCCACACAACTAACAAAAAATTGCATGGTGAAAGACAGGACCTTCCCCAGGAAATATGTGCTACAGCTGCGGGTTCAGCCGAGAATATTCATAGTCAAACCGCAAAAACAATAAAATACCCAGTGTTTGCCTTAATGAATTCAGTTACTGATACCGAAGAATTAATGAAGTTTACTAACAACAATGAAGCTTATTAGAAATACACTGAACTAAATTAAATTTTGTCGCGCATTAAATTAAATCATACATGCTATGAAGATTTTCTTACCTTGCACAGTGCGCCAAGATACAAACGACTTACTTGGGCAGTAAGCTGAAAGAAATTAAAATCCGCTGTCGAGTTATACAACTAAAGATAGGAAAAAGCGTAAAATCGTTGAACAGACGGATTTGGGAAACTCAGAAGTTGACGTTAAATCCGGAAGCCTTCCGGACTCTTCTGAAAGCGTTAGCCAATAAAATAAGAAAATCAAAGAAGTGTCATAATCTTGTTTCCTTTGATTCATGCTTGAACGTCATGAATCAAAGAAAACAAGATTACAACACATCTTTTTTGTCTTATTTTATTGACGTCACCAGAGATTAAAATCCATTAATCCACAAACAACAACAATTTGCAGATTTTCAAGAGGATCCTATAAGGAATTTTAAAAGGTATTAGCCATTCTTCTAGGTGTAGCCGTTTCTTGTGGACGAGGAGTTTTGTTCATGTTTTTTTTTTGAATTTGCACCAAACAGTCAAGGTTCAATGACCAGTTGGCTGTAATTTTTGTTCTAACAATTAAAATGAAAAATGGTTAACGCAATTTTCAAGAGGGTCTTGTAGGGAATCTAAAAAGGTATTAACCATTCTTCTAGGCGCAGCCGTTTCTTGTAGACGAGGACAAATTAATTTGCCTCAAACATTCAAAGTTCAATAACAATTTGAAAGGAATTTTCTAATAATTAAAATGAAAATGGTTAATGCAATTTTCAAGAGGATTTCAAAAGAAATCCATAAAGATATTAACCATTTTTCTATTACACAAACAAATTAGTTAGTTCAATAAAAATTTAGCCGGAAAGGCCCGCTGCTAATTTATAAAAGAAGTGGAAAAACTTTGGTATATTTTCTTTTATTTGATTGCATGATGTTGAAATTTCTTATTTTAACTGCAGAACTCGAACAACAATTATAACCACTTCAAATCAAGATATATATGTATAAACACAACTGTTGTCTGCGCCAGCGAGCGACACCAATTTTTTTTTGTATTAAATGTATGAAAAGATGACATACATTCTAGTCATACAATTCGTACAAGAATTCTATGAAACAGAAGATCACTGGAAATATTCCATTCAATTTTTTGATGTATGACAGTGAATCGTACAACAATTCTATGAAACAGAATTGATGTATCAGTGCCGTCAAAATCATACAATGTATGTTATGTATGATCTGTGAAATTGGCCCCTGGACTCCAAATAATGTGTAGTGAGTTCAGTCTAAGAAAAAATGATGTAAGACTTTAAAGCTTATAAAATAGTTTTTGCAATTGAAAATTGTGTTTACATCTGAGAAAATATTTCTCATAAGAGCTAACGTATTTGCGACAACAATCATATCGTCTTCATTACGAAAGCTGACAGAACTTGGATATAAAATGTGCTGGAAGCAGAACTTGTGAAACACAACCGCGAATACCAAGGCAATGAGCGATACAGCATCGTAAAAATTAAGATCTTTTAGAGTATTGATTATGCCCTTTCCGGAATTCACAATTTTGCCTGTTGTTTGTAAGCACTTTTTTTTTCATTTTCTGAAATTCGTTATTTGTTGGTTATACAGAATACCTAACCGACTTGAAAAAAGTGTTCCTAATGTCGATCATTCGTTATAATTGGCATTCGTTGTACTGGTCCACCACTGTATATATGTATATACATAATAGCCAGCGAAATTACTTCGCTGATGAGGCTAGTTCATGATAGAATTTATGATGCATTTCTAACACTCTTCCTATCAATACGTCTTTAAAATTTACATTAATTCGATTATAATTTAAAAGAAAATTATTAATTATTGAGGTATTTTGTAAAAGTTGAAGAATAAATTCAAAGTTAAGAATAAGGGTGTACCTACTATGTAGTGTATGGAGTAGTGACATAAAATAAAAATATGTATACATAGTGTACTCTCTCCTTACGGACACCTCCCCTAACAGTACACCTATAATAACCGGATAGATTTCAAAGAACGACAGGGACACCAATTTTCATTACCGCCATATAATGTCGCTCTCCCTTAAACGGACAAAACACATCTATGTATGTTGTTGTGTTACTTTGTTTTGCTTTGTTTTATTCTTTGTTTTTGCCTTGCAATATTAACAAAAAAAATCAACTGTTGCTTGTACCTGTGCATTGTTGTCCGACAAAAAAAGGATACAAAACTTTAAATAAAATGCACGACTGGATCGTACAAACTTGCTCTTGTAGCTAACAACTTTAGTGTTATTCACTGATGCTGTTGGTAGATAGCTAGCCTATATAGTTATCGTATGTAGATTTGAAGCCCATGTAGGTAATATTACCTTGATTCTTAGTATAATGAATCGTCGAATGCATGATTCAAGGAATAGTTAAATAGGTACCTACAAATGTATATTTAAATGGATTTTAATTATGTAATTAAGGAGGGTAATAATGTAAATATATACAAGTACATACATGTATATAATAAATGTGAATGGTGTAACTATAGGTGGGAAAAAATCGTTTTTTAAACTTACTTAAACTGCCAAAAACCATCACTTTAAGCGGTTTTTCGGGAAAAAAAGAACGCCATTAGGTGCCACGGATCAATTAAAATTTTATAGAAAAGTATCTCGAAAATTGTAGGACGGGTTTTGATGAAATACTGTTTTTTATTTTTCGTTTTTTGAAAAAAAATTCTGTTGAAATTTTGGAATGCAATTTTTTAGACTATTAATGTTCATGTGAATATAAAATTTAAAATTAGTTTTTTGATTAGTTTTAAAAATATTGATTTTTGAAAAAAAATTTAATAATTTATTTTAATTAAAAAAAAAAGATATTCAAAATTTTGATATGCAAAATTAATTTTTCAATGAACATTGAAGACATTGAAGGGAATCAAAATCGATTTGGTTTCGTTCAAGGTCGTCAAGTTTTATTGACAATTTTTTGATCGTGTGGTGGTACCTTTTTTATGTCAACGTTGAAGTGTCATTTCTATACGAAAAATAAAACAAAACAATTAAAATTGACTTAATTGCTTATTGCTTAAAAGCTTATAAAATCAAATGGCAGCTTCAAATTATAGTTGTTTGAAGCTAATTAAATTAATAAAAGTTCGTCCATATTTTGGAAGAATGGAACTAGCAATATTAAGGCTTGTGAAATGTCAAAAAAAAAATTCAATATTCATTGATACATGTGTTGGCGATTTTTCTTCAATATTTATTGACAGAAAATTCTTTCAATGAAAATTGACAATAAACATTGACCGTGTGTAGGGCACTTTAGCTTCATTGATAAGGTGCATGTCTTATTGCTGGCTACGATTGTAAAGATATTTTTAATGCAGATGTAACAGGACTTTTTTTGGAACTGCGTTGAAAGGTGAAAATTACTCAGGTGGTAAAATGGCTAAAAAAAAAATCACAATTTTGCATTATATGACCATAGCCGGTGAAAAAGAGAAGTTATTCGTTATTGGCAATTAATTTAAATAACTTAGTAGTAACTTGGCCATCAAATAAAAAATCTTGTATGCCGGAACTTCTCCGTCAACCATAGATCTAACGGACCGTGTGTTAGGCAAGTTTTCAAAAAAGAATAAAATACATTAAAAATTAAAATGTATACCCCGTCTATTGTACGTACTACATATTTCATTTTTAAAGGATGTCAAATTTTTCGTTTCCATAACCAGATACCTCTCATAACTGGTACCGTCAGTGTCCGGTTATTACAACTTCCAGATGTGACGCTTTTGTTGCGAAGCAAATGAAGACTGCAACGTAAGCCTTGTGAGAGCAGTATCCTCGGCGCTTCTGTGATATATAGAACGGCCCACAAAAATCGAGTCTTTGGCAAACGGTCACTCGGCAAATCGGTAGGTTTCCCATTATTTGGTTCAACAACTTAGGTTTGTACTTGAAACAGTGAAGGCACTCATTAACTAACGACGCGACGTTTGTAGCTAGGTTGCGTTCTTTTATTACCCAAAAGCGTTGCTGCATAATTGCTAGTAGAGCCTGAGGACCTGCATGAATATTTTTAAAATGTAAATTGACAACAACATTTTTAACAAAAAGGGAATTTCTTGGAAGGAGTAAAGGATATTTTGCGGAAAAGGAATGTCCGCATTCTGCAGATGACCACCAACTCTTAAAAGTTCTAAGGTATGCTCATCAACAAGGAAAGGATTGAGGTTGCTAATGGCACTTTATGGGCTAATCTTATTTCTCTTTCTTAAATCTTCGATTTCCTCCTGGGAATTGTTTTATTGTATGTTCCAAACAATGCGTAAACATGCATCCTCTAATACGTCTCCGGTCAAAGTTTTACTAAAGGGTTCGGGCGAAATTATGTCAGCAGGGTTGGCCTTGGAGCTTACATGTTTCCAGGTCGCGGAAGGTAGTTCCGATTAGATCCTTGAGACCCTGTTAGTAACGAATATCTCCTACGAAAACGGGTGTGCGGCAATCCAACGAATAGCTATTTCTGAGTCCGTCCATAAAATCATGTTTTCCAAGGGCTGGCTTAAATTTGGTAGAACCTTTAAATCTAAATCGACAAGCAGAGTTGCTGCGCAAAGCTCTAATTTTGTCAATGATTTGGTTTTAACTGGCGCAGTTTTGGACTTAGGGCTGAGTAACTTACAACTTGTGATTCCAAGAGAGTTTACTGTTCTGAGATAAATGCAGCACTCATAGGCCCGAATAGATGCGTCCCCAAAGCCTTGAATTTCGATTCGACAGTTGCCTCGATTGGATGCGAAAATATATCGAAAGAGTTTAATTTCGTCTATATGCAAAATCTCCTTCCGAAATTCTTCCCAACGTGTTTGAATACCGACAGAAACTCATTCACCCCACCTGCTCTTAGCTAGCCATAGATCCTGCATAATGATTTTACCTCTAACAACGATCGGGTTTATTAACCCGAGTGGATCGAAAATCTGCTACAATTCAGACAAAACAATTCTCTTAATTACGACCCTAGAAGTTTTAATAGCAGTGAAACATATTGAAGCTCATCACTCATAGGATTCCAAACTATGCCCAAGGTTTTAATAACATCCTTGTCATTAATCCTCAACGTCTCATTTTCTACTTCAGAGCAAGTAATTCTCTGCAAAACTCGTTTGTCGTTACTACAACATTTTCTTAAATCGAAACCTGCGCTTTGCACAATCTGTTTAACCCCGTTATAATATTAAGTACTGCTTACAAAGAATCTTCACCGGTCCTCTGCGATTATCTTGGCGCTAGTGGATTCTTAGTCACATTTTCATCTGCTAAGTATTTTAGATATCTCCTTGCAAGATATGGTGCCCAAGTGGTATCATATGTTACCGTACGTAAACGGTAACTTTTCAGTTCTTTTTGTTCTGATTCTCGCCACAAGATGCACTGATAATTTCGATCTTCCTCTTGAACTAAAATATTCCTGTACTTTTTCGATATGTCGGTGGTTACTACATATTTGTAGCAAGGAAATCTTAATATTATGTTATATAATTCATCCTGGAGGGTACGCCAGAACCTTTTTACTGCCTCATTAAGATTATTTAGAGTAGAGTATTCAGGTTTTGGAAATACAACAAAAGTGCAAGCGGTTGAGGAAGAGCTGATAGATCATACCTTCCTGAAACGATCCATCCGAACAATGTTTTTTGAAGAACATTGTTGCCTGGCAAATGATTGGCGGCGAATCTGTGCAACAGACTATGATGTGGCAGCGCACATATGTTGCACTTTGGTGCTTGACATCTTCGAACAGAATGTCCTTTCGCTAAGCAATTTAGACATAAGCATGTTTGCTTCGCTTCTTGAAAACGACTGATGACTGATAGCTAATTTAACTTTTGACATGTAACTATATCATGTGTAGTTGAATTATAAAATTCACAAGTTTAGCCCTGAGCAAGAAGAGTAGATCGAGAGTTTTTATTTTTAAAACTACTCCAGAGACGATTTCGACCTGTGTTAAGATTTTGACTTTAATCTGAC
Organism: Philhelius pedissequus; assembly: GCA_910595825.1. NCBI lineage: Eukaryota > Metazoa > Arthropoda > Insecta > Diptera > Syrphidae > Philhelius > Philhelius pedissequus. The sequence goes on from OU343161.1 coordinate 161,942,333, forward strand.
TTAATAGGTTTTAATTTCCTTGCTTCAAGCGTCTGGCAACGCCAATCACACTTTGGAAGTTTAGTGTGATTTATAGATTCTTCCCATTTCTTTTCTGGTTCATGATCGACTCTATCTTATGCAATCGATATCAATAATGCATCCATAATTTCCTGCGAGCTACCAATCGAAAGCATAGCTGATATGTGAGTATTGAAACTATCCTCCAAGTTCCGAAAAGGAAATGCACAATTTGAAATTTTCACAATTAATCGATGTGCAAGCTTTTGTTGCGTGGCCTGTTCTCAAACAATTAAAACAGAAATTGGAGCCCTTTAATTTGTTGAATCGCTCCTCAACTGACAACGCCAATAGTCTAGGACATCGTGATATCCTGTGTATGTTGTCATTGCAATATTCACAATTGCCTGGTTTAGTTGCTGCCAAATCGGTTTTAACAAGACGCTGGATGCCACTTCTGTACGCCGAACCGCCTTGATTGCTGGATGATGATGCCAAATGTAAACTGTGTGCTCTTCGTTCGATGAACGTGAGAAGTTCCTTCAATGTGGGAATCTCTTGGGTGGTGAGACTCATGCCCACGCCTGCTGTGCCCTCGTTGGTAATTTCGGTACCACAATAGCACCCCAATTCTCCACTGTTAGCTTCATTACAGACAAAGCTCGGAAAGACTCTCGCAACGTATCTACAATAGAAAGCAAGGAGCTTGTGTATTCAAATGTCAACGGAAGGAGACCAATAAATCGCGCCACATGCGATAGGCATTGCATAGGACTATCGTATCTGTTGTTCAGTTCCTTCCACATACATTATAGTTAATTGTCTGACTTGTGTTTTATTTGTTTTTAAATGTTAAAATGGTTGGTAGTTTTAGAGTCGATTATACCAATATTCGCGGGCTAAGGAAAAATTTGTGTGCCGCGTATGTCCACACTGTTAAAAACAGGCCAGCTGTTTTGGCACTGAGTGAGACCCAAATAGTCGAAAATTCTGATCAATCGGAATTTCGTCATTATTATTTTCCCACCATGGTCTCGGCGTATACGTAAGAAATGATATAGCGTACCAACTTCCAACCACAATATGGCTTGTGCTCAAACACAAATTTTAATTTCATGTGATTAAAATTTACGGTAAAGAAGCACATCATACTCACATGTATTATTTATCGGAGCCAGGCTTTTCGACTTTGACCTTTCGAGCCAGGCAACACCCGAAGGAAGGTATGTTGAGGTCTTTGCTGAGTTAAACCAACTGACTCAGATTGTTGACGAGCCAACTCGAATACCTGACGTTGCAGGTAAAACCGCAAACACTCTAGACTTATTCCTTACCTCTTACCCTAATAAATACACGCTAAATGTATTATCGCCTCTAGGCATATCAGACCATTGTGTCATATCTGCAAATTTCTCATGCCAACAACACTCAGAAAGAAAAACCACCTATGAGAACCGTTTGGCAATATGGGGAAAGCCAACTGGGACGGTCTCAATAATTTATTCAGAAACCTTAACTGGTCATTATGCTTCCTCGGTAGTGACATAGACTCCAGCGCAGATATGATAACAAATTAATTCCTTTACGGAATGAGAAATTTTATCCCGGATAGGCTGAAATCTATCAAACCGAAAGAAAATGCATGGTTTGATTCAAGCTGTAAAGATCTTATTAGGGTTAGAGAGTCACTTTCCGGAATTATAAAGGCAACCCCACTGAGGAAAACCGAAAAAAGTTTTAACAAGCTAGAAAGACTTGCAACGTTCACATTCGAACCAAATTTTTACATGACTAAAAATTAAGGCAAAAAATACTAGAATGCCCCAAAGGTAGTAAGAATTTTTGGTCATTTGTAAAAAATATTCGAAATTCAACTTCTTCTTCGGTTCCAACGGTCGTCTTTAATTACACCCCTTTTGTCAGTTCTCGCGAAAAAGCCAATTTGCTTGCAGCGCAGTTTGCTGTTAATTCGACGCTGCCAGAAAGTGTTATGACTCCTCCAGTACTTGAGAGCTGAAACGATTTTATGGGACGAATCTTCTTTCGCACTCGTGCAGTTGCTAGAGTTCTCAAAGATCTTGACATACAAAAATCCGCTGGCCCGGATAGTATCCCTCCCATCGTTCTGAAAAGGTGTTCCTCAACGCTGGCAAAACCACTGCGTAAGCTTTTCTATCTGTCCTACTCTACAGGTCTCTTTCCGAGTGGATCGAAAACAGCATTTGTCCAGCCTGTCCCTAAAAAGGGCGCATCTTCTTCACCCTCTGATTACCGTCCAATGGCACTTACTTCCCTTCTTTCCAAGGTCATGAAAACGCTGATTAATTATCAGCTCAAGAAATATCTTGAAGAACGAAAGCTCCTTAATGACCGGCAGTATGGATTTCGTAGCATATGGCATATCTCACCGAATAGTGGCACAAATCTTTACATCGGTTTGGAGAAAGTAAGATTATTGCGCTTGATATTTCAAAAGCATTTGACAGAGTTTGGAATCAAGCTCTCTTATGGAAAATGCGTGCATTTGGTATCTATGAATCTCTTCTTCGTTGGATTAGAAATTACCTTTCGGACCGTTCAATACAAGTTGTATTTTACGGTTTCAAGTCTGATATCTACAAAATAAATGCTGGTGTGCCCCAGGGCTCCTCATTGTCTCCGACCCTCTTTCTCACTTTTATTAATGATCTCTTATCTGGAACTTCTAATTCACTAAATTGTTTGCTGACGATAGTACTCTCAGCTTTTCATATTCGTTTTCAGATGCACCTCCTTGATTTTCGGATGTGCAACTGGAACGGCAGCGTATGATAAGCTGATTATAATCTGATCTTGACAGCATTGTCCAATGGGGAATAAAAAACCGTAGAATTTAATGCTTCTAAAACTCAGTGCTGTCTTTTGTCGTTAAAGCAGAACCCACCCCCCATGCCGCTATCGATGAGCGGCACTTGCATTGGAGAATTCAAAATAGAGCTATAAGAATTATTGGCGATAGAACTATAGTGGAAACATTTACATCTCTAGAACATCGTCGAAATGTTATATGTCTCTCACTATTTTATCGCTATTTTTATAAACAATGTTTGAGCGAAATAGCCAGTTGCATTCCTCCCCTTAAACTTTTCAACCGTAATACTCGCGCTTCTAGGAATGCTCATCAGTTTACCCTTGAGCCCAACTTCGGTCGTACAGTTAAGTACAGAGAATCTTTCTTTAGCCTCATCTATTTTCCCCTCCCATTTTGATATTCAGAAATTCAAAACCAATGTGCATCGGTATCTCCTTTTGCATCCTTCCCTACTTTCCTAACGCTCACACTGTGCTTGTTCGTTTTAAGGGTAGTCAAAACCCCTTAAGTGCGCGCACCCGTTTAAAAACAAAGTACCTTCCACACTTCCTCATAGCCACCACTGTACATTCCACCCACTAACGCCACTGCATCACCTTGCATGGCTTCGCGTAATTTTGCCAGTTTGTATGCCTTTGGAAATGCCTGGAAGTGGACGAGTGTCTCGAAGCTATCCTTAAATGCTAGCCAATTGCGCAATTTGCCATCGCATTTTTGCACTTCTAGTCTTGCCAATTTGATTTCATGATTGCTATGAAGATTATTACCGCCACCCTCTATCTTGCTAGCATCACCCATGGTCACCAGTTTAGCCAATCCACTGCGTACCTCTGCCATGCCTCTATTGTACTCCTCCTCAACCACATTCCACAGTACAATATGCGTCTCCACTTCGTCATCCTACGTTTTGGAGACCAGCTCCTCATGAACAAACGTACATTTGTTGAAATGCAACTGCAAGGTCGACTCGTCTTGTCTCATTGAGAACTCGTCATTATTGAAGTCTTATTTTTGGTGACCACCCTTCTGATTGCGGTCACCTCTGCCTTACGCTTGTTTAGTTCGGCCATTGTGCAAATAAATATAATAGCAATACAAAAAATCTTACCAAAATTCCGCTTTAATGACAATAATTCAAAATAAAATTTTTGATTAAATTGAGATGCCACAAGATATGCTGCAGAATTATTATCACTGTTAACATCGCACGGTATGCAATACAATTTGATTGGTTTGGAATGCCACAAGATATGCTGCAAATTGCAGATTGTTCAAACGCCACACGGTATGTAATGAAATTTGTTCGCACAGAATACTTGTTTGTATGCAACTGTATTTGTTCTTACTATTGTATGCCACTGTATTTTTGCTCTTACTATTCTATGCCGCTGTATTTTTGCTCACAGAGTATTTACTTTGAGACAACGGGATGTATATGCCACTGAATGCACCGATTTGTTCTCACAAAATCTGTTTATTGAAGGCAACGGAAGGTATATATATTTATAGCCACGATTGATTTGTTCGCACAGAATCTAGTTATGTATTTCAAGGCAAGGGAATGTATATACTTATAGCCACACTCGATTTGTTCGCACAGAATCTACTTATTGAAGGCAACGGAATGTATTTCTGTAAAATTATATATAATATATTTATATATATTCGAACGACGCGACGACGTACCCATCAGGTCACCACAATACATACACGCAAAATGTGCCGGTTTCATTCCCGGGTTTCGGTACCAAAATATTGGGGATCGTCCGTACTTACTTTCGAAATTAGTTTCTTATTGTTGGAAATGTTCTTGAATAAATAGTGTGGTTCCACGTATTGCCCAGAGAATTGAAGAAAATAAAGAAATCCTTTTATAAAAACAAGAAGGAGTTTATTTGTAATCGGGTGTCAATATGCTTGCTTCTATTTGAAAATTTTTCTTCTTCTATTAATTTCAGACAGCTTTGATTGTCTTCATATATTATTGTTGGTTCTTCTCTCATATCTTGTATTTCAATTAACATACGACGAATCCATGAAGCTTCCTTGCATGCTTCCGATAAAGCAATGAATTCCGCTTCAGTTGAAGAAAGTGCCACACAAGTTTGTTTCCGACAAGCCCAACTAACGACTCCGCCGTTTAACTTGAATATATAGCCACTATTTGATTTTCGATTTGCTCTATCTTCAGCCCAATTAGCATCAGCATATCCATACAAATTCATATTTTCATCATGTGTGCTTAATGCAAGTTTTAACTGCGAGGTTCCTTTCAAATATCTGACTAAACGTTTCAACTCGGTCCAGTCCTTTTGTGTTGGTTGACTAACCTTTTGTGCCATGATTGAAACACTTGCTGATATATCGGGACGGGTGTTTACTGATATATATAATAAACATCCTATAAGCTTTTGATATTTGGAATTATCAATCAAAATTTCTGATTCGTCTACTTGCTTTCCGTAATTTGGGTCGATGGGAACATTTGATAATTTTGAATCTGCTAAACCAAAATCTCTGACAATCTGCTCAATGTAATTTTGTTGACACATGTTAAAATTGCATTTCGCATCTTTTTCGACTTCAATTCTTAAATAGTTCTTAATTGTTCCCAGATTTTTCATTTTTAATTTAGATGACAAAGTTTTTATTACAAATTCAATCATTTCTAGATTCTTACTAGCTACAATCAGATCGTCTACATATATCAAAACATAGCACCACTGTTTTTTCTCATTATTAACATAAAGACAAGGATCTGCTGTACTCTGAGTGAATTTTAAATTGATTAATACGGAATGAATTACATCGTTCCAGACTCTTGCTGCTTGTTTAAGTCCGTAAATGCTCTTTTTTAATAAACAAACTAGATGCTCTTTACCTTCTTGTTGAAAACCGGGGGGCTGTTTCATAAATATAGTTTCATTTAACTCACCATTAAGAAACGCCGTCTTCACATCTAGGTGTTGTACTGTCAAGTTATTTTTTCCAGCGATTGAAAGCAATATCCGTAATGTTGTTTGTTTGACTACCGGAGCAAATACCTGGTCATAGTCTGTCCTATACTTTTGAGAAAATCCTTGAGCGACCAAACGAGCCTTGAACCTTATTATGTTTTTATTGGATGATTTCTTCAACTTGAATACCCACTTACTGCCTACCAAATTTCGATCTTTCGGTAGTTCAATCAATTCCCAGGTACCATTTTTCTTCAATGATTCCATCTCTTCATTCATCGCAGATAGCCATTCGGTTCTGTGTTTGCTTGACATCACATCCTTTAAGTTTCTAGGTTCAGCTATTTCTTCTTGTGTCACGTTTATGGTTTCAATTAACTTAAGTGGTGGAACTCCTTTGTTCATCCTTTCTGACCGTCTTAATGAAATATTTTCCGATTCTTCATGATGATCCCAAATTTCTTTATGTTCTTCAGTTTCCTTATCCATAATTTCATTATCTTTACTTGCTTGTACATCAGTTACTTGTTCTAAAGCTTGAATGTTCTTAAATTCAATTGGAACTGCCTTTTCATATTTCATTTTTTCAAGATTCTTTACAATAAGAGGAGCCTCTGTTGTTTTTACCATAGCACAATCTGTAAAATGAACATCTCTGCTTACTATGACTCGACTTGATGATGGATCATAGCAACGATAAGCTTTCGATTGCTCATCATAGCCAACAAAAATCATCTGTTTTGCAGTGCGATCCATTTTTCTTCTCTTTTCAGTTGGAATATGTACATAACATTTTGAACCAAAAATATGAAAGTGCTTGATGTTAGGTTTGAAACCATTCCATCCTTCGTATGGAGTCATCACTGTGGCTCTTGTTGGTAGCCTATTCTGCACGTAATTAGCTGCCGTCACTGCTTCCGCCCAAAAAATATTTTGAAGACTCGCATCCAATAACATACACCGAGCCATTTCAATCAAAGTGCGATTTTTTCGTTCTGCAACTCCGTTTTGCTCAGGTGAATATGCTGCGGTGTTTTGAATCTGAATCCCTTCGTTCTTCAAGAATGTTACTACTTCATTTCCAGTATATTCTCCTCCTCGATCTGATCTTATCATCTTTGGCTTTCTTTGAAACATTGTTTTTACCATTGCTACGTAATCCTTTATTTTATCAATGACTTCAGACTTGTGTTTCAACAGATAAATTACAGTATACCTCGTAAAGTCATCGATAAACGTAACTATGTACCTTTTTCCACCTGGTGATACTGTCTGCATTGGCCCGCAGACATCAGTATGGATTAAATCGAGAGGAGCCATAGATTTACCTATAACTTTCTTGGGAAATGGTAGTCTTGTAGCTTTGCCTTCCAAACAGATTTCGCAACGATATTTCAAATCACAATTAGATAACTTGACACCTTCAATGAGCCCTTTTGAACACATATCTGCAATTGCTTGAGGATCTCGGTGACCACATACATAGTAGTGAATGCAATTGCCTTTGTGCTCAATTGCCGAATAAGCTTTATTCGATTGCCGCAACTTATATAGGTTTGATGTAAGGTCAGCAACTGCAATCTGCCTATGATCATGTTTGATTTCACATATGTTCTTGTTGAAATCTACCGAAAACCCTTTTTCGTTAAGTTTCCGTACTGACAGAAGATTTCCATCAATGATTGGAACATACAAAACATCTGTAAGCATAGCTGAAAATTCTTCGTTCTTCTGATTCAAGAATTTAAGAATTCCACTACCACGACCTTGAGATGTAACTTGGTTACCATTTGCCACACTGATGTTTTCGTGATGATTCGTATCTAGTTCTGTGAAAAAACCTCTATCACTGGAAATATGACATGTGGCACCAGAATCAACAATCCAACCATCTTGTTGATTTCCTACCATAAATAAAAATCCAGCTTGGTTTTCGACTTTATTTGCAGCATTTGAGTTGCTCTTATTTGCATTAGACTTCCATTGTTTATATTTCTTGCAGTCCTGTTTGAAATGACCTTTTCTTTTGCAAAAGAAACAAATCTTTTCTCTTTTACTTGTCACTTTCAGTGCCGTCTCTTTATAAGCTGTATCAGTTTCTTTTCTACGAAGGAACTCACCTAATAACTTTGATTGTACCAACCTGAAAGTAAGATCTTTTTCCGGACGCGTTTCCAATGCCGTGATCAAGGTGTCAAAGCTTCTTGGCAAACTACTTAATAACATGGCTACGCTCCAGTTATCAGAAAGTTCGGTTTCACCGATGTCTCTAAGCTTTTCAAACAACTCGGTCATGTGATTAATATGAGCTTGGACATCTCCATCTTCGTCTAGCTGCATGCTACAAATCCTTCGCATCAGATGCACCTTGTTGCTTAATGTGCTAGGTTTTCAATGCTTCCCATGCTTCTTTTGCTGAAGTTGCACGCCTTATATGCACAAGCTGGTCATCTTCAACCAGAAGACCAATAACTGCTCTTACTTGATCGTCTTTATTTTTCCATGCTGCATCAGGTTCCTCTGGTTTAGCTTTAGTAACTACGTCATATAAACCATCCTTTATTAGCACCAGCTCAGTCTTAAATTTCCATATAGAGAAGTTTCCATTGTTCAACTTCATAATGTTGAATTTTCCTGCTTCAGCCATTTTTTGTCTTATATATTTATTTTCTAATAAATTTCCTTATTATATTCCCTTGACACACACTGGGCCCAAAACCTGTTGGAAATGTTCTTGAATAAATAGTGTGGTTCCACGTATTGCCCAGAGAATTGAAGAAAATAAAGAAATCCTTTTATAAAAACAATAAGGAGTTTATTTGTAATGATTCTAATTATTTGAACAACTTATTAAGACTGGAGAAAAATAATATTTTGTTTACAAAAATATCAAACAAGAAAAACTGTTTAAAACAAAAATATAAATTTAAAGTGTTTAAACACAAAGTGTAAATGTTGATTTCAGCACTTATTTACTGAACCAAATAAATGAAAGAATGTTTTATATTACTCAACGAGTATGTATATCGTTTATTGTCTGCCAATTTAATTTGAAATAGCCCCAAGAAAAAAGGCGAATAACCAGTTAAGCAAAAAAGAAACACGACTTTACTTGAGAGAGTTGTTCGTAGCAATGAATATAAATTTAAGAGTTGTGTTGTCGTCTTGCACTGGTCGCGTGCGTTGCCGTCATGAAGGTTTTATCTTGCAATCTTAAACAGGCCTCATTTTGAATTATGTAGTTTAGGTCATTTTCGTCTTTATTCTTAGCCGCTAAAATTTCATTATTTTTGTAGTTAGTAATGATGTTTGGGAATACTTTGTGATAAGTTCGACTTTCGATGTGACAAAGTTACAGAAATTATGAGGACATGAAATCAATCCGCTCGATTGGCAACAGGTACTTGACCATTGCCTATAGCCAGCAATTGCTCAGAGCTTCTGCAGATGTATCATTAAGCAATGCAACTCTCATGTTTGTTCTCAGCTGAAGAGCTCAAGAGAAATACTTGACGTGACGCTTTCCAGTAACTCTGACTCCATTGTAATCGGGAACTGGAAGGTGTCAAGTAAAGTAACATTCTCAGATCATAGGATGATAACATTCCTAATAGTACATGAATTAGAAAGCCTAAAGCCCTACAGAAATCCCAGGAAAGCAAACTGGGAAGCCTTCAAAATAAAAATGGCCTCATCTGTGGGCCAATCTGATACTGTACCCTTGCTCAACTGCTTGGATATTGAAAAACAAGTTGAGAAACTAACGTCAGCTATTATTAAAGTTTACGACAGCCCCATAGCCAAAAGTAGAAGCAAGATCAACCCCGCATGGTGGTCTCCGAGCTTGATATCCTTCGGAGAAATTCTAGGCGGCTTTTCAATAAAGCCAAGCATAGTATTGAACCTACTGATTGGGATCATTACAAGATCAGGAAAAACGAATATAAATATTTATACCTATGTATAAAGCGCAGCCTGGCATACATTTTGTTCAGACTTCGAAAGTACAAAAGACGCTGATAGGCTCAGGAAAGTCATGTCAAGGGCCTACACTCCTCTGGGCTTCCTAAAAAGACCGGATAAAAACTGGACAGACTCGTGCAATTGTCTAACGTAGACTTTCCGTCGCCTGGTAAATACAGAGTGCAAAAATCTGTTCTTACGAAGTTCATTGGCTTTGCGAAAGATGAGATGGTTGTTTTTTGTTAAGCTTTCATACACACGCAGAAACTTATCTCCATCGAACCCAAGATCATTTAATGTAACAGCTCTGGAATATTGTCTATAGAAAGTCGTTGTATTAGTCAAAACTTTAACTTTGTCTTGCCCGTGCGGTAGTTAGACAATGATAGGACTGCTAGTTGATTTGCTCCACGGTTTCGTGCGAAGAATATGGATCGGGGATGGTGACAAATTAAGGAAAGGTATACCATGAAGCACAAGATCGCCAGAGATGTTATTTCGCGGGAGTGCATCAATTTGTAGTTTCAGCATGGTATTATCCTTTCCCAACATCTGCGCTTTAACCAAAATGAGCTCGTCTATATGTGTGTCCAAATCTGCATCATTGTTGCTCCAGTGTGTCAATTCTACAACCCAAAGTAAACAATGTGTTATTTGAAGAGCTCTCATTGAAAATGTTTTCAAGTGAATTTATTTTTTTATTTAAATCAACTTCAACGTTCTTAAACTGCAGACATAAATTGTTTGCGAGTGTTTTAATTTTCTTATCAAATTCGAGTTCAACGTTGTTAATCCGCAGAGAAAGACTTTCACATATAATATTGAATTCGAATTTTAAATGTGTCACAATTGATTCAGTCAAAATTTTTGTGAGCGAATCCAAACGGGACTTAATTTTTGTTCCACAATTTAGCTGTAGAATTAATTGTTGCAGGGGAGCTAGTATAAGAGGGGGAGTGCCACAGCACTTCTCCGCTGACATGAGCTTTCTTTGCTGTTCATGTGTTTTAGAAGCTGACATTTTCAAATAAAAAAATGCGACACAAATTTAATATTTTATTTTTTACTTTTTTTTAAGTTGTTACAATAATATCTTTAATTTATAATTAAAAAGACTGTATCACAAGTAATTAAAAGACTTTTTGCAGAGCTTATATTTCAGTTACTTTGTTTGCACATAACGACATTAACAATTGTGTGTTTAGATTGACATGATGATGAAAATGTGTACCAACAACTTTTGACGTAAAATGAAGCTCGGTTTTTTTTCGAAGTGAATATCTTATTTTACTGGACTATTAAGAATAAACCAAAAAAATATAAAATAAATCTTAGAAACAAAAATAGAAACCTTTTTATTTGTAGGGTTGTTTTTTGTTTTTCAGATTACGAAATTATTTTCCTATAGTTAAGGGGAGTTTTCCAACTTTACAAGATAATGTGTTGGGTCTTTGTACCCTAATGAAGGACAGTTTTCTTAAATTTTTTTCTTGGTATCAAAAATGATTATAAATGTGGGTAGGCATTCCACATTCTGATTTAATAACCAGATAAATTATCAGAAGAGAAAAGACTAACGCATTATCATTGTTCAAAATGCTAACAAACATGTTTCGCATATAGTGAAACCTACTTAAGTGGAAAACCCGCTTATCTAAAAACATTCACATATCCCCGTGTATATTTACCTACATACAAACTACTTCACCTTAACTGAAAGTCGCTTATGTATACGTTCACCTCCACTTCCATTCATCTGACACATGTCATATAACCGTACGAAAATTAGCTCAGCTGCTTAAGTTCGGTATATGTAGTAAAAATTGTTTCGTAACACGTAGTCTGCTTTACTGGAATATGTCTTCAGTTATCCGAGACCCGTTTAAGTGAAATATATTTTTCACTTATCCGAAATCCACTTAACTGATTTTTTTTCAGTTATCCGATGTCCGCTTAAGTGAAAAAACCGCTTAACTGAAAAAACTTTCAGGTTTTTTTGTCGTTTCGCTTGAACGGGTTTCACAGTGTTTGTATAAAATAAAGGGCGCCTATTAATTTTTTCTTAGCTACAATTTCCATCTCTCACATTCAACGGTCACACCTAAATCCTTGCGCCTGTTACGCATCTGTTTCACACCGGTTGCACCTGATAGGTGTAGAACCACCGAACTACTTTTCAAGAAAATCCTTCAACATAATTCTAAATTTATCATGTTTTTTCCTTGTTCTCTAACGGGCTGGGTCCGATATCCCGCTTCTTATAATCCCGATTCCTTGAATCCCGCTATTAAAATCCCGATTTTTATAATCTCGCTTCATCCTTTTTTAAAAACCCGCTTTTTCAGATCCCGTCTCTTGTCATCCCGTTTTTTAAAATCTCGTTTCTTATGATACTGCTTTTGGAATCAACATAAGTTGCAAAAAGGACGGCGGCGCGTATGTGCAACCACCATTTTTGGCCCAATATATAATGTGGTGGTGTCAAGTTTGGGTGTATGCAACATTTTTTGAATAACATTTATCAGAATACAAAAAGGACTAAGCAGGATTAAACGGGATTTTAAAAATAGAAATTTTAGTAGATCGGGATTTTGAATAAGCCGGATTTTAAAACTCGGGATTTTAATAAAGCGATATTTTAGATGACGGGATTTTAAAACATTTTTCGGCATTTTTGAAAACGGGATTCCGATACGCTCACTTCTCTAACTTTTAAGTGTAGAAAATTGTTTAAACATATAACAAATTTGTTTTAATTGCAGATAGCAGCTCGTCCGGGTGCTCATAATTTGCGTTGTCTTTTTCGTGTAACATTTGTGCCCATTTCAGCAGCTGAATTGGCACAACGAGATCTTAACACTCTTGATTATTTGTACATGCAATGCTGCAACGATGTAACACAAGAACGTTTCGCCCCCGAACTGCAACCTGAAGTAGCACTACGTCTAGCTGCTTTACATATGCATCAACATGCCTTAGCAAATAGCGTTTCACCAGCAAAACTTACTGTAAAGGTTGCCGAGTAAGTTTTATAATCATCCATCTTATATTCAAAGAAGTAACATTTCTTCAATTTTATATTCATACAGACGAGAGTTTGGTTTGGAGCGTTTTGTGCCTTCATCACTTTTCGAGGGAATGAAACGAAAGGAGCTTAGGCGTCTAATTACACATTTTCTAAAACTAAATTCACAAATGACTGGATCGTCCACGAAAATGCTGACACAGCTTCAAGTAAGTCTATTTATAGGTACCTACTTTAACCGTAGAGCAGACAAAAATATTACACACAGATATCTACGCCAAACAATCTTCCCATTTCATCGCCCGCAACGTGATACGTGATTTTCGATTTGGATACCTTCATTTTTCAATTAACATGAAAGATATTAATAAGAGAATTTATTCATAACTTTCATTCTGAAATGGACCAACATTCCCATTTACATAGTCTTTTGTCAGCTGCCCTCCCAGATGATTTTAAAGCTGTAGCTATTACAAAGTTGACAAGGTGATTTTTCTCCCTTACGCGCAAGTTATAGCGATTAGCAAAACGAATCATAAAAAAGTTTATAATACAAATGCTACACTAATCGATGAGAAATAACTAGGAGAATTTTTTTGTGAAGAATATTTGTATCAGAAACATATTTGTATCTTGACACAAAGTGGAACAAATCATTCCAATGATTTGGGTTACAATTTCTCGCGTTCGTTCACTTTCATACTGTTTCAACAAGATTGTTCAGTGACGAAAAAGTTAGAACAGAATAGAACAGAACAGGACAGAACAGAAGAGATTCATGAGAAACTTCAAAACAAGATAGAACAACTTAGAACAGTCAATTATCTGACAGAGATTATAAAAAAAATTATTGTGGTTTACCTACAATTCAAGTTCGTTTATTTTTGCAGAAACATTCTTAAAAATAATCTGAAATGGAGTTAAATTTATTTAAAAAAATATTTTTCATGAAATTGATATGATGCCGACACGAAAAATGAGTTATCAACTAAATCTAACACCGTAGTGTTTTTTTTACAACAACAATTGGTTTTGACGGTTCTCACAAATCTGTTATAACCTGTTGTACCCAAAAAGCAAGTGCAGAAAATCCTGTTCTAAAGTGTTCCAAACAGACTCATTGAACACCAAACCCGAACATTTTAGAACAGAAAATTTCTCATTGAACAGCAAAATTCCTGTACTTTTCTGTTCTAATCTATTCCAAACAGCGATACCACTTTACTTCCATTCGGCTCCCTACATCACACTATTGTTAACTTCTTTATATCTACTTCACTTGTAGACATTCATTTTTAATCCACTTCAATTTAAACAAAAAAAAACTTGAATCTACTTTTAAAAAATTACTTAACAAATGTAAGCCCAGATTCACATTTAAAAATGGTAAATTGCATCTAACTTCAAATAATTATCAATTTTCTGACGTTTATTATTGTTTTCCTTTTAATTTTCTTTAAAACGAGTAGAGTGTTTTACCTGCGTTCCTCTCTGTATGTTTTGAAAATTGAATGTGATTAATAGCCAAATAAGCGATGAAAGATTTTTTGAAAAAAAAGCTCTGACAATCAAGACTTAAAAATGACTTGGATTGAATTGCAAAAAAATATTGAAGAAGAAGATGTACTTTTAAATGTTCTGTTGTTGTTGATAAATACATAAAACTAATTTGAAATTAAATATATATATTATTAAAATTATGATTTTGAAATCTACTCCCTTTTTCTTGAATTTACTTTACTTTTCGGATAAACTCTACTTCGCTTTATTTTCTTGAAGTGGTAACGCTGTAGTTGTGCACATAGGGAGGGGGAACCAGTTTGAAACTGAATATGGACAGAGTACAATAACACTGATTTTATGTGTTTTAGTTTTTGAGAAAATTGAAAATTACTAAAACTCCTTTTTTCATGAGATTTTTTTTTGGGTGGCCTTGGCGCGATAGTTGTGTGTTCGCCTGTCAACCTCATGGTCACAGGTTCGATCCCTGCCGTAGTCTATGTCTTCTTATTTTCCATTAAAACCAATTCTAAAAATAATCGTCATACAATGAGTTGCTGGTTTACTCATTACATGCTGTTTAGGCATAACACTAACAACATGTGATTGAGTAAAACTAGTATACCGATAAAATATGACAAAAGGATAAAAAAATTAATGCGAATTATAAGGGACATCGATAAATAAGACACGGAAATTTCTCCGCATTAGTTCAGCCGCCATCCCTGGAGATAAAATCTGACACAACAACCACCTACAGTCTCCGAATATCACGCCACACATCTTACCTATCATTCTTTCTCTTCCTTAACCTCACCCTCACGCCCGCGCTGTGTTGAAACATTTAAAGGGTATTCATAATCCCTTGAGCGCGTGTAGACTATAAAAAAAAAAAAAAAAAATATACGGTGATCTCACTTTGAGGGGAGAGTACCATAACTACGGTGCCGCAAAATAATAACGGATTTATGTAGAGGGGCTTAATACAATCAATTTATCCTTCGGGAGAGGGGCTATCTCCCTCCTTTTAGGCGGGAGGGGCAATTTTCTAAAAAAAATGACTTAAACTTAAAAAAATAGATTTAATAACAACGGCAACACTTACAATAATAAAACTATAGTTTTTTTGAAGCCAGAAACTTGTCTTATCATTTATTTCAACCTAGTTATTTTCGTTAATAGTTTTTGAAAAAAAATACCTTCAACACAAAATTTATCAAACATTTTTTCAAGTAGCGAAATTAAGTACTAATTGGCTTTAATTATTAGATGCCCTAATATATTCGTAATCGAACTATGAAAACTAGATGGTTTTATGTCTTTAGTTTAAAATTAAAAAAATACCAAAACTGCTTTTTTATGAGATTCTTAGTTCTTGTTTTTTTTTATTTGTAGGTATACTTATTTAGAAAGCGGCTGTTGGATATAGACGAGAAATTAAAAGTTTCTTTACACCCAGACACTGCAATACAAAAGAAAGCTTGGATACGCCCAACCTCGCACCCACCCCAAAGCTTATAGTGTTCCCAGGCAGGGCGTTGAAGGTGGCAACATGTCCCCCATACATATCTCACTGTTTTTTTTTTTTGACAAATTTGAGTTAAAAGGTATTTTTTTCAAAAAACTATTAACGCACATAACTAGATTGAAACAAATTATAAGAGGACAAAATCTCGGATTTCAGAAAACCTATATTCTTTTATTGTAAGTGTTGCCGTTAATTTTAAATGTTTTTTACTTGCGATTATAGGTACTATACGGCAAGTTATGCATTCGTAAAAAAAAAAATATAACAATCAAACATGGCATTACGATCATAGACAGGCCTAAAAAAGTGATCGCCAAAAAATGTCTGTCTGTCCGTCTGTCAGCCTGCCCGTCTGTATGTATAACGAGCTGCAGCCTAAACGGATTAAGCGATTGCCTTCGAATTTGGTATGTGTGATTCTTTTGGCATTCCTCAGAGGGGAAATTGAAATTTTATTTTTAGGCCTGAAAATAACGGTACCTGGCATATAACCATTTAGAAAAATCTCATTTTTATCGAAAATGGCTGCAACAATTTTGATAAGAATTTTTGAGAATTATATTTTGTTGGCAATAGCTATCATCGGCACGAGTACGATAACTTTGGCGCCAAGATATAATAACGGTTTTTGGTAGAGGGGCTTAATACAAGCATTTTTTACTATGGGAGGGGGGGGTCTATCTCCCCTCGTTTAGGCGGGAGGGGCAATTTTTTAAAAATTTACTTAAAATCTTTAAAAAAATATTAAAAAAGAACGGCAACACTTACCGTTATAAATTATACCTTTTTCAAAAGTCAGAACTCTATAATTTATAATAAATTTTAAGTAAAGTCGTTTCAGTCAATAGTTTTTGAAATAATTGACTTCAAACTCAAAATTTATGAAAAAAAAAGTTAAAAAAATCACTTTGTGTATTATTTTTCTCATGATTATAAACACCAATAAAGAAGTAATTGATGCAGTTAACTGTTCTAATTATTTTTTAATCAAACACTGAAAACTATTCGTTTCTATGTTTTCTAGTTTTTGAGAAAATTGAAAAACAAAAAAAAATAATTTTGTATCAGATGGGTGCATGTAAAGTGTCTTTTGCATGTAAAGAATCTGGATTAAAAAAAATAATTGATATTATATACATAAACGTATGTACATATGTCATGTCCATTTCAATCTCTTTTTTCTAAATATTTGAGCATGAAAATTTATTGCATTATAAAAAAATTTGCATTACCTTTACGACAACACAACGGCAGCAAATTCTCATAGTTTCTTAATATGCACATATGTTTGTGTCATACATAGATATGCATATAACTATGTACACACATATAATGCAGCCACAGTAAAAAGTATGTATATAGTTAGATCATAAAAACCAAGACCAAGCATTCGATGTTTGTACCGTTATTTTTATACAGGTTTGGTGCAGGTTATTGTTTACCAAAGCCATTCTTCATTTAACGTTTGAAAAAGTAGTGTTTCCTTTTTAAGAATGGCGGCTAAGCATCCACTTCTTCACCCAAAATTAAATAATTTTTCGATTTTTTGTTCGTTTGGGGATTTGGTGTCAACAAACGAAACAAGTATCCCGTTTTTAGAAGAAATCGGGTTAATTCCCTCCAAAACGTCTACTCCACCTCTGTGTTGTGATATTTTAATGACCGTGGAAAATTCAAAAAGTGCAAAGTTCGGTTGGTAAATAATCGCATTAACTGTAATAAAATCACAAAGGCATATATGAAATTTACGATGCAAACAGTGAGATGCCTAAGGGGGGCATGCTGCTCCCCTGCAACCCCCCTGCTTGGGCTCACTATAGGCTTTGGGGAGGGTGAAAATTTTATTATATGCAAAGTTTCTTTAAAATAAAGAATCTTTTGGGTTTAAAGATCAAGTATAGTTTTACTATTTTTCAATTACATATCTTAAAAACTAGAAGACATAAAAAGAAGTAGTTTTCTGTGTTTAATAAAAAAATAATTGGAGCACTTAACCACATCAATTATTTTTTTATCGATATCCATAATCATGAGAAAAATAATATTCAAAGTGATTTTTGTAACTTTTTTTTCATAAATTTTGACTTTGAAGTCAATTATTTAAAAAACTATTGACTAAAACAACTTTATTTAAAATTAATTATAAATTGTAGAGTTCGGACTTTTGAAAAAGGTATAATTTATAACTGTAAGTATTGCCGTTCTTTTTTAATATTTTTTTAAAGATTTTAAGTAAATTTTTATAAAATTGCCCCTTCCGCCTAAACGAGGGGAGATAGACCCCCCCCCCTACCATAGTAAAAAATGCTTGTATTAAGCCCCTCTACCAAAAACCGTTATTATATCTTGGCGCCATAGTTATCGTACTCTCCCCCTATCATCTAATCTGAACCAAGTTTACGGGAAAAGTCTTTAACGGTAACTTTCATATAACGTTTTTTTGAATTTTTGTCTTTCTCGGTATTGGTACATTGGATTTCTTTTAAATTTTATATCTGAGAAGATCTAAGTAGCCAAAATGAAATTTTGAATAACTTTTTTTCTAATTAAAATTATTTTTAAAACTTTGTTTTTCAAAAATCAATATTTTCAAAACTAATAAAAAAAAATTATTTTTAATTTTATTATGTATATTAATAAACTCTAAAAAACTGCATACCAAAATTTCAAAAAAATTTGTTTTCAGAAAACTAAAAATTAAAAACAGGATTTCATCAAAATCCGTCCTACAATTTTCGAGATACTTCTTTATAAAATTTTCATTGATCCGTTGCATCTAATGGTGTTCTTCGATTTTTCGAAAAACCGATTGAAGTGATGGTTTTGGCAGTTTAAATAAGTTTAAAAAACGCCCATACATCATTCACTTTCATTATACATATACATATGTATGCACATATTTATATTATTACCCCCCTAATTTACATAAAATCCATTTAAATATATAGTGCTCTTCACTTGATTAGACGCACACATTTTCGTTACATAAATCTAATATTTTTGTAAGTGTGTGTAGCAATCATCAAACAAATGCATTTATTAGAAAGGTTAATATCTCAACAAAAAAAAAAACACAAAAAAATGGTAGGTGAGTGGAAGTTAACGGTTATTTTTTCTCTTTTTTGTCTATGCTGTAAGAAAAAGTGCAGTTTTTTTTTGTTCACATGATTAGACGCACTCGTTAAATTAGTTAGTTGGTCGCGATCTGTTACGTAAATTTGAGTTAGCTCCAAAGTTTAAGCCGTAAGGAGTATTCGCTAGTGATTTAAATCCAAAATGGGGAAAAAAAAGTTTTAAACGCGGAAGAAAAAGGAAAAATTGACGCGTTGCACTCCGAAGGGTTTTCCATGAGAAATATTGCCAAAAAATTGGTCGAAGTGATCATGTCGTAAGAAATTATCTTAAAAACAGTGCTTCATACGGTAAAAATTACAAGGGAAGGACAAAAATCCCTTTAACACCTCAGGATAGAAGAAAAATAATAAGAATCGCGTCAAATTCATCTGCCTCTACCAGTAAAATAAAGGAAAAAGCGGGGATAACTGCCAGCACATCAACTGTTCGGCGAGCTATTTTGAGTGCAGAGCATTTAAAATTTAAAAAAACCTAAAAAAAGCCCCCACTAAACGTCGTAAGAAAAGCACATCGGTTGGAGTTCGCACGCCTTCACATGTCGTGGGATACCAACGTTGGAAGTGGGCTAAATTGGCGAAATGTGGTTTTTTCAGATGAAAAAAAATTTAATTTAGATGGCCCTGATGGCTATAACTACTACTTCCATGATATTAGAAAACAGGAAAAGTTTTTGACACGTCACCATTCGAGGCAAGGAGGAGTTATGGTTTGGGGAGCCATTTCGTACTATGGGGCGTTTGATTTGGTTTTCGTTTCCAATAAAATGACGGGAGTTTCCTACAAATCCCTTTTGCAATCAGCCTTCCCCGCTATGAAAGAACTGTTTGGACCTCTACAGTGGATATTTCAACAAGACAATGCACCAATCCACAACGCTCGTGTAGTCAAAAGCTTTCTCGCCGACGAAAATGTGGAATTACTGCCGTGGCCACCTTATTCACCTGACCTCAATATAATCGAAAATGTTTGGGGGTGGCTCACGCGTAAAATTTACGAAGGAGGTAGACAGTATGAGACCTGTGAAGAGCTAATTTTCGCAATCAAAGAAGCCTATAAGACGATTCCTCTAAATTATTTAGAAAAACTGTATGTTTCACTTAAAAATTGAATTTTTGATGTGATTTTAAAACATGGTGGCAGTACAAAGTACTGAAAATATAAAAAAAACGAAAATAAAAGAGACAAAAATATATTAAAAAGTCTATGTTTCATTTTTACGAATTTTTTACAGGTGCGTCTAATCATGTGAACAAAAAAAACTACACTTTTTCTTACAGCATAGAAAGAAAAGAGAAAAAACGACCGTTAACTTCCACTCACCTACCACTTTTTTGTGTTTTTTTCTTGAGAACTTAATAACCTTTCTAATAAATGCATTTGCTTGATGATTGCTACACACACTTTCAAAAAAATGAAATTTATGTAAAAAAAAATGTGTGCGTCTAATCAAGTGAAGAGCACTCTACATTTGTAGGTAGGTACCTATGTTATCTACTATGCCTTGAATTATGCATTCCACAATTCATTATACTAAGAATCAAGGTAATCTTACCTACATCGGCTTTAAATATGCATAGGATAACTATAGACTAGCTACCTACCAACAGCGTAAGTGAATAGCACTAAAGTTATTAGCTACAAGAGCAAGTTTGTACGATCCAGTCGTGCATTTTATTTTTTTAAATTCTAAGTCATTTTTTTAGAAAATTGACCCTCCCGCGGAGGAGAGAACCCCTCTACAATACGATAAAAAGATTGTGTTAAACCCCTCTGAAGAAAGCCGTTATTATTTCGCGACAGAGCGTAGTTATGGTACTCTCTTCACAAGTGAGATCATTGTAAATACAAAAAAAAAAATCTCATGAAAAAAGTATTTTTAGTAATTTTCAATTTTCTCTAAAACTAGAAGACATAAGATCATATAGTTTAAAGTTTTTGATTAAGAATCACTCAGAGCAACAAGTTTGTTAAAAAAAATATTACATAATTTTACAATTTTGAAAAATTACACTTTAAACATTTTTTTATCTTTTTCTTCCCAATATAACAGTTTAAAACGCGTTTTTATTTAATTATGCATAGATAACACTTGAATTAAAAATTACCTAATAGATTAAGGTATTGGCTTTAAAAAAAGTTATAACACTTATTTGTAGGTATAGCCGTTATTTTTAAATATCTTATTTATCATTTTTAGGACTTTTTCTATGAAATTGCCCCACCCGCCCAAACGGGGGAGATATACCACCATCCCATTGTAAAAAAATACTTGTGTTAAGCCCCTCTAAAAAACATCCGTTATTATTTTGCGGCGCATGAGTTATCGTACTCGTGCCCTGATTATTTTTTCCTGGTGTTCGTTTATCGCGAACAATAAATTTTTGTCAGTCTCAATACCAGTCCGCCACCAAGTTTTCCCTATTGCAATACACACGAAAAAGTTATTCGTTAATTTGGGGTTTAATTCTATGTGAGGGTGGGTCTATCTCCCCTTGTTTAGGCGGGAGGGACAATTGTGTAAAAAAATTGTTTAAAAATATCCGATGTAAATCTTTAAAAGACACTCGGTACGAATCGGTACCGAGTAGTGTGGGAATATTACCGCACTAATACCACTGATGAATCATGACCACTCTATGAAAGATCGACAAATGATTTTACTTTCTTCATTTATGCGTACATCGCATTCAGGGAAGTTTAAAGTTATAACACTTTCATAGCTTTTAGACCATCAGCTCATGAGGCTTGGTTCTTCTTAATCTCCGAACATTGTCTCGTTCATTTAAGACGGTCTCCATTTCGGGGTTGGTATGACTTTGCAGTCGCTGATTGTGTGATTCAGTGTGTTTTTTAACCACTTTTGTAACCATTCCAATTTGAAGGTCACGATGTAGATCGCTATTTCTTATGTGCCAAGGGGCATTTATTACTCCACGAAGGGCCTTGCTTTGGAATTTTTGGATGGATTCAGTATATATTTTCTTTGTACAGCCCCATAGTTGGATGCCATATGTCCCAACCGGTTTCAATACTTGTTTATATGACATTAGTTTGTTCTGGATAGATAGGTCAGAGTTCTTTCCTAGTAACCAGTACATTTTTCTGTACTTCAAGTTTAGTTCTTCTCCTTTCTTTTTGATGTGCTCTTTCCATTTAAGCTTTGCATCCAAAGTCATTACAAAGTGTTTGGCGGTATTGGAGTAAGGTACTGCTGTACTGCTTATAAATATTGGAACATTGTTTATGTTTTTGTTTGTAAAGTTTATATGCGTCGATTTTGTTTCGTTTATTTCGATACGCCATTTCTGCGTAAAATCACTAACTTTATGGGCAGCACTTTACAATTTTAGTGAAGCCTTCGTAACGGATTTATCTGGCACCAATATTGCCGTATCGTCAGTAAAGGTGGCCATGATAGCGTTGGTGTCCACTGGAATATCCCTTGTATATAACAGATACAGGGTTGGTCATAGGACACTTCCATGTGGTACACCGGGTTCAATTTTCTTTAGTTCCGAGTAATTTTGGTCGTACCGTACTCCAAAGAGTCGGTTCGTAACGTAGGATTTCAGTATTTCATAGTACTGACTTGAAAGGTCCCTATGCAGTTTGTACTCAAGTCCCAAGTACCAAACCTTGTCAATAGCTTGAGCAACATCTAAGAATACAGAGCAACATCCGTAATTCGATGCACTTGGCCTATCATGGAATGTTTATTTCTAAATCCAAACTGATGGCTCGGAATTAGTCTTCTTTCTTCTATTATTTAGTTAAGGCTTACCTTGTTTAGGTATAAGAATGACTTCTGCAATTTTCTATCAAAACCTGAGCAGTTATTAGATCGTACCATGGTGATTTTTTGTTAGACAACTTATGTTGACACATGCTTCTTACTTCTTTGAGTGTGACAAAAGATATTTCACATTCGTCGTTTCTATCAATAAACTTTAAGGGATCTGTAGCTGTGTTTGCTGGGAATGGCTTAAAAACATTCGCGAGATTATCAGCGAAGAGATCAGCCTTTTGTTTTGGGTTTGCGATCCATTTACCATCTTCTGATTTTACTGGCGGGTTTTGCGTCTGAGGTCTTTTTAGGCGCTTAGCTGCTTTCCATAAAGAGTATTCGGTAGAAGCATCCGTCGTCAGATTTTTCAGCAATCTACAAAGTGAATCATTTTTGAATTCACAGATTCTTTTTTTAGTTCGTTGTTAAGAGGGTTAAAAACTGGCTTATCATCAGGGAATCTCGTAGTTTGCCACTTTCGAGCTCTTCTTTTTTCCAATATTAGCTCCTTTATTTCGACAGGATATTTTATTTCTTTTTCTTTTGCGTTCGAAATAGTTGGGGTACTTTCTTCTGCAGCCTGTTGCCCATCAGCAATAAATTGTTCTACTGCATGATCAGTTTGTTCAATGGTTTGTATAGCGGATCTCAGGGTTATAACACTTTCAAGTTTATGTCTGAATTCGTTCCAGTTTGTTCTCTTATTCACGAGCTTGGGATGACTTTTTTCTATTATTTCTGCTTCGCTCGGTGATAAAATTACTTGGGTATGATCTGACGATAAATCATAATTACATTCGACACTGATATGATTTCGTTTAATAGCTTTAACTACGAAAATGTAAGGTCTGGTATTTTCTTAGAATCAGATGGCCAATATGTTGGCGAACCAGAAGAATAAAATTCGAAGTTGTATTTGCGAGCTGCTTGGTATAAACGTTTGCCTTGTGTAGTTAGCTTTGTTCTATAGCGAGGAGAGTTTCGCACACCAAACAAATGTCCATATGCTCTATTTCTAAAATGATGTTTAGTTCTGATACATGTTGTAAAAGACCGTTTGCATTCCATATTGTGATTTTAAGTGTTCTGTCTATCATTGTTTTTTAAGAGCTACTCATTCGCTTAGCTTTTTTATGTTTTAACCTTGTTGGTAAATCTTTTTCAGTCTAAGTTCCAGCATATCTTTTATTGAAGTTTCCTCGTTCGTCCGCACATTTTTTACAATCTGTGCTTAGTGGAATTGCTTTTCCCGGTTGATTTTATGTTTTGTTTTCTAAGGTTACTTTTTTACTTCCAACTATTGCTTTAGTGTCTGTTGAGTTTCTACACTTGTTCCCAGTTTTGCTTTTTCCTTTTTGTGTTTTGGAATTTTTTGGCCACTGGACATCCTCTGTAACTCGCACGATGGTGCCTTAACAGTTTTAAGTTGCATTCTTGCCTTCGCATTTAACACAAGAAAACTCGCGATTACAGTATTTTTGTGTATGTCCAAAGGCTTGGAAGTGCTTACATTGTGGAAAAATTTTCGACTTTCGCAGTGGTTCGATTTTGACAATTATGCCCATAATTGATTCAATAATGTAAATCTTATAAAGACCTTCTTTATTTTCGAAAGTAAGCATAAATAAAGGTAGAGAACTCTTTTTTGTCGTTAATACCCCAGTAGAGTCTTTGATTATCTCATTTTTAGTAAGATTATTTGCATCGAGTGCTTCGAAGCCTTTTTGCATATGGTTTTCGACAATTTCTTTGGCAACACATGAAGAGTGAAGGCCTCTTGCTACTACTTTTATCGATCTTGTAGCTTTATTTTCGTACGAATGCCACTGAATTTGCTTTTTGTTCAATTCTTCAGTGACTGATCTATACGCACCGGCGTCTTCAACAATGACTTTCCAATTGTCTTTATTGTATGACCTGTATTTACATGCCTTATTTGTGCATTTTTCTACCATGCCTTTAAGCTCGCCAAACATTGCCAATCCAGAAATCATGATTTAAGGTGGTGCAGTTTGCCTAATGCCTTTAACATAAGCCTTCCTTGGGGATAAATCTAATGTTTGTTTATCGTGTAATGTGCCCCCTGAAAATGTTGTCCTAAATTTCAATGACTAAGTCAGAGAATTAAATCTATTTCATCAAGAGCCAGAAAACGGATATTATTACACGTCAATTATTTCTCCAATTAACATCGAAACCTGTTTAATGGAATAACGAACATTGTTCGAGCATCAACGGTGGTAAGAGGGAAATGCGAATTCTTCCATCTTCGATCTTGGCATTCTTTACTTGGTCTTATTCTGAGCTGGTTAATCCATCTAAGGCCATTGTAGCAAGTCGGGGTGAAATTAATTGTTTTTAAGACTCAGGCAATTTTGAATTTGGATGGGTTGTGAGTAAAGCCATAAGCCCAGATTATATAAAGGTACAAGTGGGTACCGAAATTGATAAAGTAGTTGCAAAGAATAAAGTGGATGGCCCCTGGAAAAAGGAATAATCTTCTCGAAACCCATTCGAGATCCCGATAATGGTCATATAGTCGTTCTTGACAAGATTTCCCCGGCAGACCTTTTCCCAGAGGCATCTACTTCAATAAGTTGTGGGCAACCATTATTTATTTTAACATAAATACAAACCATGGCCAGGTCTCTACAAACATATTTTCCACCTTGAGAAAAAGAGGCAACATCATTGCAAGTTCAGAACTTTAGATTGAAATCCTGATAGAAAATTGGGGCGTGTTACTATTTCCGTGAAAAAAATAAGTATAATTTAGTATACAAAAACAGGTACATAGTGTTGTGTGAAAGAAATTGTAAATATTTTGGCATAACATTAAATCAGAAAATCATTAATATTAAAAAAAAGTACAAAAAAGCGGTTCTTATGAGAAAAAAAAGTAAAAATATATACATATAGTTAAATGTACAAAAATAAAATTTATAAAATATTAACGACTAACATAGAAGATCCAAAAGGCAGTCATTTGTGCACAGACTGCGACGTTCTGGAATCGAAACATAAGACAACGACATCGCGAAGTAAACCGTGAGTAAATTTTGTTGTTTTGTATTTAACATATATATATATATGTATATTATATTTTTTTTATTAAGACCTTGCTTTAATTTTTTTTATATAAATAAGTTATAAATGTATAAAAACACATTACTTAAATCATTCGTAATCAACAATATTTCATGCAACAACAGAATTTACTGGTGTAGTAATTAACGACACGGCAACCCTAACTTGTATAGTAATTAGAATATAAGAATCATGTGATATTTAAACTAATACTAATGTACGTACCAAATCTCTCTTTATATAACTTGTATAGTAAGGATTCTCCTATTATATATTATTTACACTAATACTAATGTACCTTTTAATGCTTATGGTCTCGATTAGAATAAGTAAGATGTAAAAAGAAAGACGAAATAAAATGATTCATTCTGTATTGTGAACTCGAGCCAGTCGGTCATAATTTATTTATTCGTTTGCGAAACTGTGTCTAAAATCTCAGAAAAGGGATTCAACCTAAATAATAAAAAGAATCGTGGATATATTTCATTTAAATATCAACACAACTGTGCTCGTTTTGTTTTCTCTCCTTCTCGTGGCTTCGAATTAGTTATTTTTTTTATTATATAAAATGGATGACTCAGTCGACCAAAATAAATTCTCAGCGGCCCAGCCGCGCGAGTGGCTGCAACGGCTTGGAATGCAAAGTAAGGGGACTAAGTCAGCAATGGTTTTGCGGCTCAATAGTATACCCGTTGAAAAAAGAGGTGAATATCCAAACGAGGAGGGGGTTGATGACGACAACGGCAATGACGATAGCAACGACAACGATAACGACGGGTGGCTGTAGAACCAATAACAAGAAACAAGGAAAACGAAATCTTATCGCGAGAAATAAATTTGTTAAAAGGAGAAAAGGAGTTGTTGGCAAAGTAGAATGAATTTCTCAGGCAAAAAATCGAATTTAGTGAACAACGGACAATGGAAAGAAACAAACGCAACGATGCTGTTACGAGTGCCAAAAGAATAAACGAAAATGACAACGAGGAGAAATACGTAATTTACAAAGACATGCTGCCCGAATTTGATGGTGGTTTAAATTCTGATGTCTTGGTAGCACAGTTACGAAGTGTACAAAAAGTATGCAACGTCGAAGAAAAATGATCCGTATGTTAGTGTTGAATAAGCTGAGGGGAAAGGCACAAAAATGGATTTATTTAAAATCGAACTTTGCAGAAGAAAACCTGGAAGAGCTACTCAAAGAGATGACAGAAATGTTTGGTAATAAAGACAACAAATTGATGATTAGGAAAAAGTTTGAGACGAGGAGGTGGAAGAACAACGAGACGTTTACTGAATATTATGGCGACAAAATTATGTTAGAAATGGATTGGGTATGGATGAGGAAGAATTTATTGAATATGTCATCGAGGGGTTCACGGACACAAATTTAAGGCTATATGCTCATGTAAACAACTTCAAGGATCGGGCGCAACTATTACAAACGTTCAGCAAGATATCACAGCCAAAACAAGAAAATATACCATCAACAAAAAAAAGAGGGTCCAAGATGCTATAATTTTAACTGCATCTTACTCATCGCGTCAGAATGTAGGAAGCCTAAAAGGGAATACGGAGCGTGTTACGGATGCGGATCATCAGAACATCGTTTAGCAGTGTGCCCGAAGAAAAAATTGACAGTACAACTTTTGGATGACAAAGGTGAAGATTTCGTAATTTATATGTGTTTATCAGTTAACATATGCGCTAAAACAACAATTTTTTTCCTAGAATACCTCATAGATACCGGTAGCCTGCAAAATTTCATAAGACGGTCTTGTATTCCTAAAGACGATAAAGTTAACCAAGAACAACAATTACATGTCATATTACGGTACTAATTAAAGCAAATTGACCATTGTTGGAAAAATAAATTGTATGATTTACTGGGGAAATTTAGTTGTTTCGACAGAATTGTTTGTAGTTGATGATTTATCGACTAGTTATGAGGTAGTGCTGTTAAGAAGATTTTTGAAGGCCGGTAACTTTAATTTAATTTCAAATTATCAATGTAAATGTGAAAAAGTCAACAAAGTTAAGAATCAACGATGTGTACACAGTTAGAATATATGGTTAGAAAATATGGTAAACAATGCATTGAGAATAATAATTCAAAAACATATTCGAGAATAGGCAATAGAAATTTAGACAAAGTTGGAAAAAATAATGATAAAAACGAGAAGAAAATAAACTGTAAAGTAGATGTAAAAAATAAGATGAATAATAAATGTTTACATGAATTTAAAGTTAATGAAATACAACTCGAAAATGATTTGCATGTGCCATATGAATTAAGTAATCAAAACCATAGTAATTTAAAAGAAAATATTAAGATTGTAGATTTTGAAGAACGTGACAAAGAATATTTTGAAAAGTCTTTGTTTATGATTGATTGTGAAACTAATGATCTTGAAGAAGAAAACCTAGTTATTGGACAAAATGTAGATTGTATGACAAAAAAATATTTGCAAGATATTTATAAAAATTGGTACTCGACGTTCGAACCATTAGTAAAAACAGAAATGAAGTTGAATTTGACTTCTACTAAACCTTTTTATGGTCCGCCTCGTAGACTGTGATATACTGAGAAATCAGAATTAAATAAATTGTAAGACGAATATTTAGAAAAAGGTTATATTAGAACAAGTGAGTCAGAGTTTGTGTCCCCTACAGTATTGGTAAAGAAAAAAACTAGGGATCTTAGAATGTGCATAGACTATAGAATTCTTAACTAGGTGACAATGAAAGATAGTTTCCCTATTCCATTTTTAGACGATTTGTTAGATCGTCTGGCAGACAAACGAGTGTTTACAAAGTTAGATTTGAAAAACGGATTTTTGTATGTATGCACGAAGAGTCCGTTAAGTATACGTCATGTCACACCTCTAAGACATAACGAATTCCTAAGAATGCCTTACGGGCTGAGAAATGCCCCTTCAGTTTTTCAAAGACATAACAAAATTTTTGCAGATATGATTATAAAAGGTGAAGTAATAGTATATCTCTACGACATAATGATAGCCACCGAAAACCAGGGCAAACATTTTACAATTTTAAAAGAGGTGTTCAAAAGATTGGTTCATAACAAATTAGAGTTAAGGTTGGACAAATGTAAGTT
The DNA here is from genome assembly GCA_910595825.1 of Philhelius pedissequus. Classification (NCBI taxonomy): domain Eukaryota; kingdom Metazoa; phylum Arthropoda; class Insecta; order Diptera; family Syrphidae; genus Philhelius; species Philhelius pedissequus. Next base: position 161,971,278 of record OU343161.1, read on the forward strand.
TCTTCAGAAAAAAGTAAAGTATTTGGGTTATACCATCTCGGGCGAAGGTATACAAGCCGATGATAAAGACACTTAACAAAAAAGAGCTTAACCATAGAATAGCGCGGTAGGCACTTGAGTTTCAAAATTATGATTTCGAACTCGAACACAGGGCTGGTACACGTATGGAGCATGTAGACGCGCTAAGTCGTTCAACAAATATTTTAGTTTTAGAAACCAATACTTTCGAAGAGAAGTTATTCGTAGCCCAAGGTAAAGATGATACACTAAAAAAAGTTAAAGAGTCGTGACTACAGTCGGAACATCACGTATACGAAATGCGAAACGGTGTAATTTATAAAGAACAAAATGATGGAACAATTTTATTTTGTGTTCCGGAAAGCATGGAGGGGCATGTATGCACAAGTATCACGACGAGATGGGGCATACAGGAACCGATAAAATGATAGAACTCATAAAAAAGGTATGGGTTTCTAAGGATGAAAGAAAAAGTAAGTAACCACATACATAATTGTCTTAAGTGCATAGTATATTTCTCCAAACACGGGGAAAAAGAAGAATTCCTAAATAATATACCCAAGGGAGATCTCCCATTTAAAGTAGTTCACATAGACCATTATGGACCAGTAGACAACTCCCGAAGCTCAAAAAAACATACCAGTGGTAATTGACGCGTTCCCACAAAGACAACTAATACGAAGGAAGCAATAACTGCAATGAAAGACTATTTTCGTGCCTATAGTAGACCAAGGTGCATAATATCAGATAGAGGCCAATCAAACGATTTCAAAAGTTTTTTACTCAAAAATAATGTACAACATATAAAAATAGCCACAGGGTCGCAGCAGGCTAATGGTCAAGTGGAGAGAGTAAATAGAAAAATAGGTCCATTGACAGCTAAGTTGGTCAAGCCAGAAGAGCGAGTTTATTGGGACCATGTTGAGTCTCCACAACGTTATAACGAATTCACGTTAAACAACACAGTAAATTGAATGATAGGAAAACATCCAAGTGTAATGCTTTTCGGGGTAGATCAAAAAGGCGAGGTAATAGACGAACTTAAAGAGAATTTAGCAGATATTAAACAAAAGATAGTTCAATGTAGTCACGACCAGATTTAGGAAGAGGCGGTTTTAACACAGGAACAGACACAGGCCTAGAATAGAGAGTGTGTAAATAAGGTACGGAATCGACCTAAAAAGTACGAAATAGGAGATTATGTATTAACAAAAAATGTTGACTCTCATGCAGATACGTCCGGAAAGTTGTTACCAAAGTTCAAGGGACCTTATCAAATAACAAAAGTTTTGAGAAATTATCGGTACGTCCTTAAAGATGTAAAAATTTTCAACAAACAAGACTTCCATATCAAGGACTTTGGGCTGTCGGTAATATGCGGCCATTTTTTTATATAATCTACACGCGCTCAAGGGATTATACTACCCTTTAAATGTTTCAACGCAGCGCGGGCGTGAAGTTAAGGTAGAGAAAGAATGATAGGAAAGACGTGTGGCGCGATGTTCGTAGACTGTAGGTGGTTTTGTCTCAGATCTTATCACCAGGGATGGCGGCTGAACTAATGCGGAGATATTTCCGTGTCTTATTTATCTATGTCCCTTATAGTTCGCATTCATTTTTTTTATTCCTTGTCATATTATATCGGTATACTAGTTTTACACAATCATACGTTGTTAGTTCTATGCCTAAACAGCGTGTAATGAATAAACCAGCAACTCATTGTATGACATTTATTTTTAGAATTAGTTTTTAATGGAAAAATAAGAGGACATAGACTACGGCAGGAATCGAACCTGTGACCATGAGGTGGATAGGCAAACACACAAGTATCGCGCCACGGCCACCCCCACGGCCATGGTTAGGATGTCGAGGTGCCAAACGATAAAACTTACACAAAAGGGTCAGGAGATCCTGCATCGTCAAGATGACCGAATTGTAGTAATTAAGGACACGGCAACCCTAACATGTATAGTAATTAGAATATAAGAATCATGTGATAATTACACTAATACTAATGTACATACCAAATCTATCTTTATATAACTTGTATAGTAAGGAGAATATAAGAATCATGTAATATTTACACTAATACTAATGCACCTTTAAATGCTTATGTACTCGATTAGAATAAATAAGATGTAAAAAGATAGACGAAATAAAACGATTCATTCTGTATTGTGAACTCGAGCCAGTCGGTCATAATTTATTTATTCGTTTGCGAAACTGTGTCTAAGCTGGTTTAACAATAATTTAATGCAGACAGTATCTCTATAAAAACAATTTAACAAAAAAAAAACAAATTATGAAAAATATTATAATAAATTTTGTTCGGAGACCTACATTCATTTCTATTAAATGAATAATAAAATTAATTTGTATTCAAACATCCAAATAATCGTTGAGATGAATTTGTAGGTGAGTGCTGTGTGAAAAGGAAAATTTAGTTTGGGACTACCTCAACAGACTGTGAGAAGAGGTTAGGCATGGAGCAATGACCATATTTCATTTGTTAGGGGAGGGTATTCTCCACAGGTAAAAACATCAAACCTCAGCACAGAGTTAAACATAGGTTCATCCAAAGATGAATTTTTTAATTTTATTGGGTAAAAAACGAGAATTGGTCTAAACGCATGGTATTTGACATTACATTTACCTATTTGTTATCGATAGTTCGAATGGAAATGTCATTTTTTTCTATACTGGCGTTGTTAATTCCGGATAAGGGTTTTTCCGCAAATTCTTATAAAAAATGAGAGCTAATAGAAAAATGTCATTAAATTAAATGGATATAACTAGGGTAGATAGACATTTGAACTGTCAAAAGTGCAAGTGTGAAAGTTATTAAGCTCCAACTTTTTTGTTTTTTTTTGATAAATTAACAAAGTTTCAATTGTATTTACTCAAACAATAATTTGAATAATCATTTTACTTACCAATAAGAAAAAAAATTTGCATAAAAAAATTTGTTAAAAAAACAAGAAAAAAATTTGATATTGCCGAATACCGTGACACCTAAATATATGTACCGCAAAAGAGCAGTATCGAAAACATCACCCGAAGCAGATACCAACAACAACAAATTTTTCTCAAACATGTCTCAATTGGATGTTGGAAAGCTTTTTGTTCCAGATTTAAAAGAAATTATTAAAGATATTATACATAATTGTCTGAGTGAAAAACTGAAAAAGCTAGCGACAAAAGTCGAAATTGTATCGTTAGTATCGGAATTAAATTCACTTAAAATTACAAACTCTAAGCTAAACGAAAAACTAACACTAATGTACGAAAGGTGTGATCTTTTGGAATCACAACTAGAACCAATTTCACGAAAAGCTAATGAAAATATTGTTGTTGTGCACATTTCTTAGGTCAAAAAAACAACGCAACCGTTTTTGCCACACAAACATGTAAAGGGTTACTTAATTTACAAGAAAATGATATTCTGCAAATAAAAAAAATCACGGGAAATTCTAAAAACGCTATCACAACGAGGAACTGTCATCTTGGAGCTCCAATCCGCCGAACAAACAGATAAGATTATAGGCGAAACAAGTAAATTGAAGAATTCAGGAATAGGTATCCACAATCGCTTATATTTAGAAAAAACGTCAAACTCTTTACACTATTGTCGATTTCGTTTCAATAATTAGGATTCGCTACTAACATTTAATGTCGATTTCGTTTCAATAATTAGGATTCGCTACTAAAACCAATACTTTTTTGCTTTGAAACGAACGATTACGGACCGAATCTCTTTTTGGGACTGTGTGTGTTGCTTGGCAGCTCTAAAAAAAACAAATCTTCAATTCGTTAAAACATCATTATTTCGTTTTAATTTCCCGATTCCGACGCGGGGGAGTTCCTAAACCCACCCGCACTTTTTTAATATTTGTTTTCAAGAAGTTTTTAAATTTTTTTTTAAGTTTTTAATATATTAATTTACTTTTTCTGTACACTGGCACAAAATAAAAATTAATTCACAACACAACAATTGAGAAACTTCAAAACAAATATTGTAGTGTGTGTAAGAATCTGTGCACAAATCTGTTTTGAATCCGTCTCCAAAAAGAGATTCAATACGGAAAAAACCGGTTTTAATTTGAAACGAATTTGATTTTCAGAAAAAAATTGACGGCGGATCGACGGTAGATCGATGTTTTTGTTGAAACGAAATCGACATATAAAATCAAAACTTCTCGAATTGAACTCATCAGCGAAAATACTAATTAAAGGTGATAAGCTTCAAATAAACCAGAATACGATTGTTTACAAACTATCACATAGGTTAATAATTGTCAAATCTGCCAGTGAAATGACGTTCGTAAGAGAAATGTTTGGTGATGTTGAAATGGAAAATTTGATTATGGGGGGGGGGGGTATCAAGGGTAGTTACAGCTGATGGTGTCACTGCATCAGGCTCCCAATCAGCAGCAACGCCATCTGTGGGGCTTATACAAGACAACGCTTTTAATATGAAACCATAGGGTAAACTTGCCTTCTGCCAACAAAATAATTTTAACTTTTTTAATTTACGAATTTTTTCATATAATATAACAGGGCTTAAGAGCAAACTTTTGTTACATGATTTTTTTAGATTTATTTTAAGCTTTGATATAATAATTCTTTTAGAAACTTTTATTAAACAAGAAAATGAACATAATTTTTATAAGTATTTTAACGGTTATAAATTAACCTGCATTCCAGCAACTAGAAACAATGTCATTGGGAGAGCATGTGGGGGCATCTTATGTGCCATTCAAAAAAGTACTGATGGTAGTTTTGTGGAGTTTAAATGTGTAGACAACAGGGTTGTTATACAAATTGCTAATAATCTTATTAAATATTATATTATTCTATTGTACCTTAATTGCAACAACCGGGAGAATGATTTCGATATTCTTTTTAATTTAATTAATGGCAACTCGCTTGGAAATATAATGCTAATGGGTGACCTAAATGCTCGAATGGGTGCATATCAAAATCCCATATCCCATTATACAGATGCTGAAACGGTTTTTAATACGGAAATAAACTCTAAACGTGGTACGGTAAATCAAAATGAGAGAAGTCTGATAGAGGTCCTGAAAAACTTTGGATTTTTTGTGCTTAGCGGAGTCTCCAGAAGTGATGCTGATGGTGAACTTGCTTTTATTAGCGGTCGGTTATAGACATATGTGCTCTATCAGGCAAATGGTTGATATCGACTGAAGATTTCGAGGTTTTTGTTTGTTTTTACATTTCTTCTTAAAATTAAACAAGCCAGACCACGGGCATTATTTTCTAGGTGTTTGAATTCGACCGAATTCGCCTAGAAGAATATAATTCACAGTATTTGTGTCGGTAGCCATTGACTAATATTTTGCGTCTTAGAAGGGTACTACAGCATCTAACTGATGAGCCCAACTGTAGTACCTGTGCGAAACGCATATTTCATATATATGCATATCACATTTCTTCTTAAAATAAAGTAGTTAAAGCTACTTTTTCGAGAGAAACGCGAAATGTCGCAAACAATAGGCACAAGTTGAAGTGGATCGATAACAAGGCCCTTCTCTATCAATGTTTGTTGAATAGACACTGCGATATTCTTCCATCACTACAGTTAACGAGGGTAGCTGACCAAGTCGCAGAATGTGTAATGAGAGTAATCAAAAATTCAGCCCCATTCTAGCTCAGTAATAACCAAAAGTTTAACGCAGAAAATAAATGGTTTGACAAGGACTGCGTAAATCGACGCGAAAAATCATTTCTTTTTCTAAAGCTATTCAGATCTACCAACGCCGTTTTTTTAAAAACCAGTACTGACTTTTTAATAAGTAATATAAACAGCTTTGTTTCTCAAAAAAGACTGAATATCTTAAAAATAATGCAAAAAAATTAGTACACTGCAAGGACTCTAAATCATTTTGGAATAATGTGAGACAACTAGGAGGGCGTGTGCATTGTGTTGCAAACAATAACGCTTTCGGAGCGGATGTTTTGGCAGATTACTTCGAAAGATTGTTATCAGCGGATGAGTCTCTTTTATCGTTTAGTTACGCCCGCCCTGCCAAACAACCATATTCCTGAACTGGATGAACCGATTTCCTTGAATGAACTGAAAAAAAGTTTTGAATACAATGAAGAACAACAAAACGCCGGGTGCAGATGGAATCCCAACAGAATTTTACAAATATTCTACGGCGCATTTCAAAGATTACTTAGTGAACTGGTTCAACCAACTATATAATGATGCTTGTATACCCTTGTGTTTTAACACAACTATTATTTAGGCTATTTCCAGAAAGGAGAAAGGAATCTAGCTGAAAACTATAGAGGCATATCTATTCTCAATTCTTTAAATAAAATCTTTAATTCAATTCTTTACGAGAGACTTTCGGGATGGATAGAGACAAACAACCGCTTAAGTATCTTTCAAGCTGGGTTTCGATCGGGTTTCTCAACTGTTGATCACATTTTCACCCTCTCAAGCATAGCAAGAAATCATTTGTACAAAACGAAAAAACTTTGCAGCTGCTTCATTGACTTCAAAGCCGCTTTTGATATGGTTAACAGACAAGCATTAATTTATAAACTAACTTTCAACTTTCAACGAAAGCTTCAGTGTGGGATGGTAAGAGCTTATCAGAAAGTTTTGAGACGTCAGCGGGAGTTCCCCAAGGGTGTATTCCTAGTCCGATTTTGTTTGCACTGTATATCGATGCGGTTTCTGAAATATTACACGAAGTTGTAGTATTTGGTGAATCTTTGATTAAGGTTCTACTGTATGCAGGTGATTTGGTATTACTGGCGGATACTCCATTTTCTTTACAACTGCAAATCAATAGACTTAAAGAGTATTGCGAAACATGGGGCTTACGGATTAATATTCGAAAAACCAAGGTTATGATCTTTGAATCTAGGCGGCATGGACGACGTTTTGAAGAATCATGGAGAATCAACAACGAGTGCATTCAAATAGTGAGTGAGCTTAGGTACGTGGGAGTGTTGCTGACTTACAACCTTAACTGGAGTAAACATTCTAAGCAGAAAACTAGGGAGGCCAAGCTGAATTTGATGTGGCCCACTTTTTTAAGCAACTATATCGACCTTTCATCAAAGTACAGAGTGTTCAATGCTACAATAAATACCTGTTTGTGCTATGGTGATCAGGCTTTTGGGTACGCTCAAATAGAGGAATTGGAAACCAATCAAAGGTACTTTTCTAAAAGACTTTTTCGATTGCCCAACGCTGCACCTACGTATGCCATACATGTTGTATCAGGAATAGCACCGATTTATATTCAGAATCTGAAGCGCCATTCTGACTATTTAACTTAAGGTTATGAGAAGAGATAACGGACTCCATAAGCTGATTTTGAAAAGAATACTTCGTTCAAATGCCTCCCCCTTCAGATAATGGAACGCGCTTACTGCAGTACATGATACAGTATTTTCCTTAAGGGAAAATATATTCGCTGTCTTGATTGCTAAAATTGATCAAAATGTTTATATGGAACACCTCATCGGCAAGCAGAAACGTATACAAGCGCCTAACTCATCAATCGCCATTAAATACGAACTATTTTTGTAACGAAATAGTCTGCGGAAGATATCGGTACCATTTTTAGAGCTAGAGCCGAGATCCCTAATCTCAACTTTGTTCCTCTTTGATCCGACCTCGCACAGATATGCACTCTCTGTAATAGAAGAGATGTAGAAGATATTATTCATTTTGTAGCAGTTTGTCCAATATTGCAAGAAATACGGCGGTTGCATTTCCAAGTGAGTTTTTTGCCTATGAATCAACTTCTTGATATGCCTTAACGGGCTGAGTAGTTGGATGAATTTATTTAAGTTTTGCAAGCATGCTTAAGCTAACCGAAGTAGCTTTTAAACGCTCATGCGTCCAGTTATGGCGATTTAGAATTTAAATTTTTTGTGTTTCAAATCACGACAAAATTGTATAACTTTTATGTAAAAAACCTTAGAAAATTGTGTTATTTATTATAATTTTTTATAATTCTTTAAGGTTATCAATTATTATACATAGTTGCAAATTGTCAAGTAAAATCATTTGCAAATTGTCAAGTAAAATTATTACAAAATACAAATAGTAACTTTTCCTTACATTAAAAAAAAAAAAAACTTTCATAGTGTATAAACGTTTAATTAAAATGTCTATCAGGCAGACGGCAACAAAGCCAAGACCTTATATTCTTAGCTTTAAGTTATTGTATATTTTGCATCGAAATAAAGAATTTTATCTATCTATCTATCTAACTAGGGTTCGGATTTTCATGCACTTAAAATTTGAAAATATGCTCTTGAAAATGCAAAATATTCATTTCACATTATGCTCACTCATTTTAACTTACTTCAATGAAAGGAAACCTTTTCACTTGTCACATCATTCACTACGCAAATGAATTGATAGCCTTTTTTCTAGGGTTGAGCAAGACGTTTCCTGTTGTTCACTTCTTTTGATTGCTGCATTTGATGGGATAATTTGTAATGCCGTTTTTTCTCTATATTTTCAGTCCAAAATCCATTATCTTGATATAATATCCGGCCTACCTAGCTATGGAGCCAAATGCTTCAGCACGAACCAAAGAGGAGTCGAACGCGTGCTTTTGGTTAGTCCTCGATTTGGACTGAGCCAGATTGATGGTATTCGAAATTCAGTGGTAAGTTCTTCATAGCTACTTCATTGTTAATTTTTATTTTATTTATTGAAACGAATTCCCATCGGAGTGTATTTAATTTCAATTAATTAGGGGTATTCACGATCTGGTGTACCAAGTCTTGTAAAAGTGTAAAATTTTATTTTTTTACAACAGACTGTGAACACACCTTTACTAATCTGTAGCAACACTGAAGCAAATGTCAAAATCTGTTTCACATTTGTTCTGAAGAAGGCTTAAGTTTGTGTTAACAAAATCTTACACTCTTGTATTTCTGTGTTACAATAGGGTTCGGGGATTGTAAAAGTGTAAAAGTGTAAGATTTTGACATTCAGTATGTTTTGTTGTTGTAGTGCAAAAAATGCTACACTTTTACACTTTTACAATGATACAAGACCAGATACACCGACGGTAGGAGGAAGAAAGGGCCTAGTGAGAAATTTGGAAAATAATCGAAATAATCTGAATCAGGTACGAAGGAACCGTCGGTGAAAGATTGCTTGAAAAATGTGGCAAAAAAATTGGCAACATCTTGCGGATTATTCGAAGTTTCGATATTGAAGGAAAGAGAGGAAGGGTAACCATCGGATTTTCTTTTAAAATTGACGAACTGAAAGAACGACTTAGGATCATTTATATGGTTGGTTTGTGTTTCTATTAAATAGCGTTGGTAAATGGTGTTGTATAGCTCGGAAAAGTGAAGGTAAGAAACAAAATAGCTATAATAGTCAGGGGGCGATCGGGTATGAAGAAAAATTGCCCACAACTTGTTTCTCTTGTTACGCAAAGAGCGAAGCTTGCGGTTATACCAAGGTGGGGTGGCAGCCGATATTTTTTGTCGACTAAAGGGTACATGGAGAGAAAAAGAATTAAGTATTTCCCTGTACAATTTTTCTGTGGCATCTTTCACTATAAGGCTTTCGAAATTTAAGGAAACTCTGTTGAGATATTCATTAATATGACGGAAATTTACCTTATGAAAATCAAAGGAGCACTGATTTGAATTGAGATTAGTTAGTAGTGGACAATCATGATAGAATGAGAGAATTAGGGGAGGATGATAGTTGTCGATAGTATATAGAGATAGAGGTGAGAGTGATACTGAAGAGTTAATGGGATCGGTTGTGAAAATAAGATCTGATTACCTGTCCATATAGTTTGGGATACCACTAACTTGGCAGAGGCTTGAATCTGCTAGGCGATCTATAAAAAGGCATTCGTTTGCAGAAGTGGGATTTGAAGCAATATAATAATATTGATCTTCAGATGAAGTCCATTTAAGTTGGGGAAGGTTAAAGTCGCCGAAAAGAAGGATGTCATCGTTGAGGTCACATAAAGCTATTATGTGGTCAACCATTTCAATATCGAGCTTATAAGATTTAATAGGCTGCGACGTCAAAATATAGCAACATATCACATAAAGCGACTTACTGGGTAGTCTTATCGTAATTGAGACATAGTATAGATTAGGGGAAGAAGAGACTGCAATGAGGTTTGAGTCTAGTGTGTTTTTGATAGCTAGTAGGACACCTCGACATGGGCATTCATCAGAAGATCCGTAAGTTCATCATCTCGATAAACGTTAAAAGAAGAAGGTAACAGTTCTTGGTTGTTTATACTAGAGACCAGATTTATTTCCCTCAGGGCGTAGATATCAAAGGATAGAGCGTAGGATTATTGTAAAACAGTATGAGTTTTTGAACGAAGATCTCGAACGTTTTGATAGTAGAAGGTAAGAGGGAGGATTTGACCAGCTGGGAGGGTGCAAGGCATTGTTTATGGGACATTAGGAGTGACGTGTATGGCTGGGTTTAAGTTCGCAGCGAAAGTAGTTTTTAAAATTTGAGCGTGTACTTTGAAGGTACGACGGCATAAGTTTTAAGGTCATTGTTAACTGTTGTCGGAGAAATGTTGTAGTTTTCGTGAAAACGCTTGTGGGCTACAGGGTCAGTCGGGAGTCCTTCTTTTTGTATTTGAACAATGATATTTGTTTTTGTTTTGCCGTCAATGCAAACAGATTCGGACTCGTCATTTCGGTAGGCAAGGTACACACGAACATTGTCGAAAAGATTTGCGCTTCAAAGAAAGAGAATTAGTTTTAAAATTGTTAATGTTAGTGATAGTTCGAGAAAAGTTTGGAAAGATACCCGCTTTTGTAGTCCAGTTGTGGTCAGAAGTATGGGCTTTACTTTGTTTATTTTGCTTCTTAGGGAGATCTTGATTAAGGATTTTGGAATAATTTATGGGGTTATGATTAATATTTCTTATTGTAGATAAACTGCTATTCCATTTAGACATCTTCATCTTATTAATTCGGAAAGATCCGTTAGGGTGATGAAACAACCAGTCATACTTAGATGGAAACTGAATTTTAAAACTTCTGAAAGACGTCCGGCAAAATTCAGTGTTTATATACACAAATACGCTGGCCCGGATAGTATCCCTCCCATCGTTCTGAAGAGGTGTTCTTCAACGCTGGCAAAACCACTGCGTAGGCTTTTCCATCTGTCCTACTCTACAGGTCTCTTTCCGAATGGATGGAAAACAGCATTTGTCCAGCCTGCCCCTAAAAAAGGCGATCTTCTTCACCCTCTAATTACCGTCCAATTGCACCTACGTCCCTTCTTTCTAAGGTCATGGAAACGCTGATTAATTATCAGCTTAAGAAATATCTTGAAGAACGAAAGCTCCTTAATGACCGGCAGTATGGCTTTCGTAGAATAGATCCACTGGTGATCTGATGGTATATCTCGCCGAACAGGGGCACAAATCTTTACATCGTTTTGGAGAAAGTAAGATTATTGCACTTGATATTTCAAAAGCATTTTATAGAGTTTGGCATCAAGCTCTCTTATCGAAAATGCGTGCATTTGGTATCGATGAATCTCTTCTTCGTTGGATTATAAATTAACTTTCGGACCGTTTACCCTTGAGCCCAACTTCGGACGTACTGTCAAATACAGAGATTCTTTCTTTATTCGAACAACACGAATGTGGAATGCTTTGCCAGGCTCTATTTTCCCCTCCCATTTTCATATTTTGAACTTCAAAACCAATGTACATCGGTATCTTCTTTTAAATCCCTTCCTATTTTCCTAATGGTCGCATTGTGGTTAAACATATTAAGGGTAGCCAAAACCCATTTAGTGCGCGTTAAATTAAAAAAAAAGGGATATTTACACTAATACTAATGTACATACCAAATCTCTATTTATATAACTTGTATAGTAAGGAGAATATAAGAATCATGTCATATTTACACTAACACTAATGTACCTTTATATGCCTATGTTCTCGATTAGAATAAGTAAGATGTAAAAAGAAAAACGAAATAAAACGATTCATTGCGAAACTGTGTCTAAAGTACCTATACCAAGGTTGAAAGAAAATCGCTTTAGCCGTTTAGGCTGTAGAGCGTCGTACAGACAGACAGGCGGAATTTCGCGACACACTCTTTAGGTGTTATTCATGATTGTAATATAAAGTTTGATTAAAATCTCAAGTTCGTTTTTTTTCCAAATGCAAAACTTGCCATAGATATACCTAGTACCTACCTACATAAGTAAAAACTTACGAATTGCAACCTTCCTACCTACTATTCCCGCATATACCGCATACCTACATATATGTGGTGAATTACTGCAACGTATCACGCTTATAAATAGGGAATAGTAAATAAAAAACCTTTTACATCTACTGACATACGTCCTTGAACTTGAAACCAGAAACCTATTCGTAAAAAAAGATTTAAAACATCTTTTTTACGGATAGGTTTCTTTTTTCAAGGTTATATACAAATATCAGTAAGCGTTTTTTTTGCCAACAATGCAAAGATGAAAAAAATTGTAGGTAAAAAATAACCTACTCTGATATAATACCTTCAAATCAAAAGCTATTCGTAAATTACATCCACATAAAGACATTCCCTTTTTTCTATTTTCTGCCTCAATTCGCTTCGTAGCAATGGCGAACTGTTTGGTAATCTCTTTTACTCGCACTAATATTGTCAAAACTGTTAAATAGAACCCTCTCTCTCTTTTTTCAGTCTCCAAAGTATAATTTATCACTACACCAGCGCCGTCACATGGCCAACAGAAGTGTACAAAAAATCCAGGTTTTATATACAATTGCTGTGTTTTATTTTCCCCGTGATCCAGAGCAGATCATCTATTTATTTTCGTTATTTATTGTGGAAAGCCAGACTTTGATTTTTCTCAAGAAGGAATTATAGTTGTAAGTAGTTCTTATTGAAATTGGAAGATTATTAAAAATAACCGAGGACAATAAAAGATAGAAATTCGTGAAACGAGCTGTATGTGGAGAAAGATTATTAAAAAGTGACAGATTATTTATTCGAAAGGTGTATATTGAAGAGTTTCTAGATGGAATATTACCACTTTGTTTATAAAATTCTTTTAAGACCTTAAAAACATAAATGTTTCGCAAAGGTAGAATTTTTAATTCAAAGAAGACAGCTTTCATTCCATTGATTTTTTCTACAAATTATCCAAATTATATGCTTTTGGGCAACCTCCCCAACTAACTATACCTTATTGTAATTTCGACTGAATAAGTCCATAGTAGATCATGGTAAGAATCTTCCTGGAACAGAATTTATTTAAGTGATACATTTTGCGAGTTATAAGATTCATGTATGCTTTCACTGATTGTATGTGAACTTTCCCGTTGAGGTTGCAATATATGATCAACACTTGAATGAGTCAGCATATTCAACTTTAAAACAGTGTGATGAGTACGATTTATATTTTAAAAAATTGCATGAACCGCATTCATGTAAGAGTAAAACAAACTTTTCACAGTCATGTGAATGAAAAGAAAAATCTTATTTGTTAGGACGGACAATCGATAACTTAAACAACATAATTTTTCATTTTCCACTTATAATCGGTTTATGATAAACAAACCAAACTCTGAGGAATTGTAAATTCTTATGAATATTAATAACACATTGAAAATATGATGTTTCAGAATAAGTGAATGCAATATCATAAGCGAATGCTCTACGATTCCCGGAAAAGTCCTGTTGGAATATTGAGTTTATGTAGATCAAGAAGAGGATCGGACCTAGAACAGAACCCTGAGGAACACCGCTTTTCAATGTTAAGACATTACTGAGTGTTCGGTTCACGGAGACCCTTTGAACTCTCCCGACCAAGTACGACTTTAGCCATTCATATATTTGACCCCCGAAACCAGCATTATATAATGTTTTTTAGAATTTCATGATCAACTATGTCAAACGCTTTAGTCATGTCGATAAACATAATGCCATCGTTGTACGACTTTCATTATGTCCGTATACAGATCACAATGCCTGGTCTGAAGCCATATTGATCATTAAAAATAAAATTCGATTTCTTAAGAAAAGAAAGTATGTGTATCTTCATTAATTTTTCAAAAGTTTTGGAAAATGTAGGAAGTAATGAAATAGGCCTATAGTCAGTTATATTTTTTCGGCTGCCTTTCTTAAACAATGGAATAACTTCAGTAATGAATTTGGAAAAAATCCAGTATTAACACTTAAGTTAAAATGTAGCAAAGAACATCCATAATCTCCCAGGATACATTTGTTTAAATTTCTGAAGATATGCCATCACTAGTGTAAGACCTTTTGTTTTGAAGGTTTTAAATTAGTTTGCAGATATCTACAGGAGAGAACTCTTCGAAACGAAAGCTATAGATCTGTGAATTTTCTTTTTTTTTAACTATTTTCAAAATTACAGTTATATCTTTCATGAACTGGCAAAGCGGGTTTCAAAGTTTCAGTAATGTCAACAAAATAATTGTTAAAATTGTTTGATATAAGAAGAGAGTCAGAGCTTATAGTGTTATCTATTACGATGTTAGAAAAATTCTGTGAAGGACATTGCTTTCCCAAAATGCAATCGACAACTTCCCATTCGCGTTTGATGTTGCCTTTAAAACGATTTATGTGATTCGCATAATATGAATCACGTGTTTCAGCAGTTAAATTTTTTTATTCGCTTGCAAAGCTTAGAGTAGTATTTTTTTTGAATTTAAGTTACTATTATGATATTTTAAACGATTTAGTAATATGTTAAATCATTTTTAGTATGATACTACGTTCAAAAGAGGATTTTCCTAATTTTAAACGGGATAAGTATCGTACTATCTTCTTAACATTTTACTAAAGTTAAGATCACGAAATGGCTACTTTAATTTTTAGTATCGTACTAAATCCATAATGTATATCGGCCTTGCACGCGGGCGCCCAGGTTCGAATCCTCCTGGTACAAATTTTTTTGTTTCTTTTTTGTAAATAATGAAGTTAAATGATAAAAATATAAACATCGAATACTTATTTAGAGCACACGTTGGGTTTCCGTCAACATATAATTATTTTTCAAACCATAAGCACAATAATTGTGTTCATCAAAATTCAAACTCTACAAATGCACAGCAAAGCATTTGTAGGGTTTGAAATTAGCATTATACTAGCTGACAAAAGGTTTAAAATTTATGAAAAGTTAGTAGACTAGTATGTATATATGTAGTAAATTGTTAATTAGTATCGTGTTAAGGCCTTAATAATAGGCTGTTTAAAATATTGCGCCATTGAGTATATCTTTTTTAGTTTAATTTGCTTTAACAATCGCGATGTCATCCAAGGTTTGAAGAATTTAATTTTGTTATTGATATTTACAAAAGTTTTTGAACTTTCAATGTGTCCATTTGAAATAGAAATTATTAATTTTAATTATATCATATGCTTCAGAAGCATAGCTCGTAGAATACACACGTTCATTCAATCTTTTAAATTACGCGACACTAGTTTTCAGTGCAAATTGTTTTTAGTATTTCTTGTCAGTGGGTTGGAAGAAGAAGAACTATTTTCAATCGTTTTGCTTAGCTTAACTTTTTTTTAAGTAGCAATGGTCAATGATTCAAAATCAATATTTTCTTTCTCAAAAATACAATGAATTTTAAACGCTTTTACAAAAATTTATTATTTAGCAACCTAACTAATTATTTTTTTTTAATTCCAGCCACAGCCAATTTCATCTATTGAGGATTTTGTTCAAGTGATTATTAATCGCGAAGACGATGTCACATGTACGGTTGGTGTATTCATGACTGGTGATAGGGTTGCTAAGTTTTCAATGGAAGACCGTGATGCTTGTGAATTTTCACTCGTCCTTTCTGGCTATTTCCGTTTGATAACAGGTATTTTGTGTGGCCTTATATACTTTTGTTATGTAAAATCCAATATCCTTTGCATATGATTCATTTTAGGAAAATACTTGCCTGTAGATAGGGAACGTGAAAAATATGACGAGAACAATGCACCATCCTATCTTGCTCAACACACGGTTATACCATCTGCGTGGAGCTATCTATTACCATTTCATAATCGTACACATAGGATAAACTTTTTGCTGCCACCACCGTATCATTTGGTAAAGCAACTTCCTGTGGCCTCAAATGAGTCAGCTTCATCCAACGCTGTAGGTGCAACACCAATAGCATCAATATATAGCCCCATAAAAAGTGTCGATAATCTGAGAGGAAATAAAGTGGAGCTAGGTGGCAATCAATGCGACGGTAATATGAATATGACTACCGGATCTAATAACAACCATAAACCACTACAAATGATGCTAGCAAATAGCACCCTGGGTGGTCATCTAGTGCCACATACTCTTGACGTAGACATTCAGAGCGTTATGGCCATGGAGATGCTGGAATCCGCAAAGGATTCTGGGCTCAGTGATAATAGTGATGGGGGAAGTAGTTCGGCGATGTATTGTCCTGCATCAAATGGATTAATAGAAGCGCGCAATGAAGAGGTCTTTCGGCGAGTTGCTGAAATGCAAAAAATGGTGGAAAATTCTGAACAGTACTTGAACGAGCATGGGGAGCTCATAGATGATGAATACGAGATTGTTATGAAAGAAGGGTACATTCAATCAACAACAAATGATGGGAGTGCCTATTCACCTAATCTTAATGTAGGAGGTGGAGCAATTGAATTTGTTGATAGCGACTGTGATAGTTTGAACAGTAGCAAAGTATCATCGAACGAGGGTGCACCTCCGACAAAATCACTGAAGCATAGTGATTCGTTGGTTCTTTTGGCGGAATTAATTAATCAAGATTTAAGCGGCATAACAAATGGCTTAAATTCTATCAGTGGCAGCAACAATCAAGGTTTGGATTGTGGTGTTGTGAGTCAGTATAAATCGACAACCACGTCGCCGTCGACAAAAATCGATGGTTTGAGTCAACTATTGAGTGATTTGCAAGCGTTGGGTAATGATTGCTCACAGAGTGAAAGCGACTCAGAGTCCGTTCATACACCGAGCACATCGCCTACACACAAACAACCATTCCACAATCAGAAAAATAAAAAGAACTTATATAGAACAAGTTTTGGGCTTCATAGTCCTGATGGTAGTTCCATTGGAACAGAGACTAAAGACTACGACCTCAAAGAGTACCTAAAACAGCTAAAAGAATACAGCAAGGTAGACAGCAATAGTCAAGATACTGAAGTCGCTGCGAAGAAAATGTCCGAAATGTATGGCTTTGAAATAGGAGAAGACACGTTTATAGAGACTGACCCAGACTTGATAGACCTGCGTGCTATTCCACCACCACAAACGCCCGATGAGCTTGATGCTTTATCGGTTTTGAATGCTGCTCCAAAGGGATTCGGTGATGGTAGTAGCAGCAATCGCAGTGAAGATGGTGATGGTGATTTGGATAAGTTCTTAGCAAAAGTCGTTATTGCACCTCCAACACAAAAGACTACCCCTGAAAAAGAACTGACACCTGAAGAAATCATGTCATTTATCATTCCTCCCCCACCAAATCTAGCAGAAGTAGCACAAAAGCCGAATAACAATGACACTTATCACGATGTGGAGGAATCACTGTATACTAATTCAAAAGATATCGCCTTAGGAAACCAGACCAATGTGTCCTTCAATGGCAAACCAGTGAAAAATGTGAATGTTGATCATGTTATCGAGTACGCTACGGTAAAACGGAAAGGGACTTTTTCTTGTTGTACCAAGAGCAAAAAAGGACATTCATCCAACAGCGTCACTCCTGAACCAAACGCTTCCATTCACGCTACAAATGCTGCATTTATGTTACCACCAAGACGCTGCACACATTCTGAAGTTTCAGCCCCTCCAGCACGACCTCCAAAAAGCGCAGAACTTCAAAGCCGTTACTCTCCTAAGAACCAAATTTCTACCGGCCCTGAAATAAGAAATGAGGAAATAAACCCAGTCGATAAAAATTCGTTTCCTCCTGTACTACCGCCACGGTGTGAGGACCGGAGTATTTCGCCTATGGTGAGTCTTCCTCCTAAAAAACCACCTCTGCCTCCATTTACTTCGCGTCCAATTCTTCGTGTTGTATCTCCTTTATCTTCACCTACCCGACAATTCCAAAACAAAAGCAGTTCTGCTGCTATGTTGGCTGTAAACAGATTACATCACCTGCATCGCAATCCAAAGTCAGAGAGTGATATCGATAGCACTTTCAATGCTACACATGTCAACTATCAACAAAATCACTTCAGTGGTCATTATCGTTCTAATAGCGATTGTCCTCAAGTTTGCCTTAAAAATCCCTATTCAAATAATAATATGCAACATTCTTTATTATACTCTCCGAAAATGCCCCGCAAATGTATCCAAGCACCGGTTGATAGACTTATCACTAAAAACGGGGACGTCATCGATGTTGAAGCTCTATTGGCAAAGACTGATGTTGCAATGGCTGGATTATTAGTAAAATTAGATCAAGTGGCTGCTCAATGTACAGTTGCTCAGGCTGCTGGGGGTGGTTCAAACAGCAACGAAGAAAAATTTCAAAGAGCCCGCGAAGAACTTACCGAGCAAACACTATGTCTCGTGACTGCATCAAAGTTATTGGTTGTTGCGATGTCCGATATGACTTTGATTACACTACCTGAACATTTGACTTTATGTTTGACGGCAATGCGTAGGATTACTGAACTAACACAAGACATGACAAGGCATACATCATTGCCCTTACAAACCAGAAATATTGTCCTTAAAGTGCATGATGTTTCTTCAAGTTTCAGAGAACTTGTTCAAGTTAAGATAGGTCCTTTGGGTGTCGGGCAACTAGCTTTACAAGCTGAATGCTTAGCAAATGTACTGGCAACATTGCTTCGTAGTCTAAGCGTTTTTTCGCCATAACGATATAAGGTTGCATTTGACTTTATATGTAGGTTCGCATTAATGTAGATTAGTGGAGCAATAAGAATGCTTTACGAAAACAAATTGTTTATTATCTTTTGAGAGAAATTTTTGATTAAATATTAATCTTAAATTAAATCTTATTTTGAAATAAGACATAGAATTGCTTATTCATTTTTATCTTGGTTTAAAATTTTGTTACTGCATCATAAGATCGAAATATATATACGAGATTCCTCATTGTGTTTTCGTGAAAAAATTGAGCAACCAAATTCAAAATGTTGCCCTAAGCCATTGGCAACATAACTGATAAATTTAGCATTTCATGATTATGATGATGGCTGATAAAAAAAAACATTAAGTATTATAAAAAATTCAATAAAATTAAAAACTAAAGGTTTTCTCCCAATATCCACAAAATGTTCATGCGCAGTTACGTACATAAAATCCTTACCCCGTGACACACACTTATACATGAACTTGGAATAAATGCAATGTTAATACTTTTATCTACTAATTACAGGTTTAATCATTTTAAAAGTTGATTTACACTGCTTTGAAAATTATGTTTTCTTTCACGAATTGGCATTACACAGATAACAACACAAGCTACAAAAAAGTACGTTAATATAAAATGTTATTTAATATTTTGTAGATTAAGGCATATGTATGATTTTTTTTTTGTTGAAAAAAACAAATTTTCTTCCTTGTTCGGCACACTCCTTACTTATTTGCTGTTTTAATTTGGCATCTATGTGTAATTTAGTCGTATAAATCCCTCATAGAACACATTTTTCTCAGATACACTCTATATGCATTAAATTTTTATTACATTTATCAATTTTTTTTATCTTAATCTACTACGGATCATGATCAATAATGTTTCCATTTTAATGTAGTCTGTTCACCTTACCTAAAAAAAGGAAAGTTAAGGAAACATGGCGGAGAAAAAGTATCTTCTAAAAACATGGGTGAAGGAAAAACCCTGCAATAAAAAAGATAGTGTGTATGTGTGAATGTACATGCGCCAGAAGTAAGACTTCTCTAATTTGAAACAATTTTTCTTTCGTAACTCTAAGTCAGCTACAACATATTTCAATTTCATGATAACTAGTCAAAGAACAACGAAGTTCACATTTTTTGATACCAGCCCTGTGCTTTCATAAATACATTGCCCATAACGATCATATTTTCAATTGTACAAACGTCACCGTCGCGTCGCTCGAACTTTTATTCATGGTTCAGTAATTTTTACTTAACATTACACATTATACTACTCCATATACATATATAAATAGACGAAGTAGATTCACTAGCGCTGGCAACGAGACCATCTACTTAAACATTACACACATTAATACAACAGAGAAAGCCATAGAAAGACAGAACAATATTGTGGGTACACATTCTTTTTTTGAGAGCGTGTCGTGTCGTATTGTCGGTTTGAAAATGTTTATCCCCAACAACGTCGCAAAAGAAGTTTTACTTCAGAAATTGAAACACCTATCGTGAATTCGTCGGAAAATCATAATGAAGAAAATATATAATTTCAAAATGTTACATAGGTACCAGGGGCGAACGCAGAAAAAATTGTCGGGGGGGGGGGGGTTTAAATACATACATATATTAACTAAATATTAATATTTTATTCTCGCAAGCTTTAAATATATTTTTTAACAGGACTAAAAGCATATCAAATGTTCAATAAGATTGACCGCAATTTCTCCTATATTATTACCTAACAAAAAAATTAGATACATTATTTCATATGCTTTCCGTAACCAAATAAAGATTTGAATGTTCTCTCACTGAAACAGTTTTCATAAAAATAGACGTTCAAACATGCAAAAAATTGATAAATTTATAATCTTTACATACATTTATTTCTGAGCTTATAAGTACAGTTAAGAAATGAATTAGGGCTTAAAATTTGCATAAAACTATTGAGGTTATATAAAAGCTCTCATTTTTTTACAATCTGCTAGTTGGTCAACTTAGAAAAAAATTGTACGATTTTTTTTTAAGTTAATAATCTAATTCAACAAACATATTTAACAAATTAAAATATCCAATTACATTCTTATAAGAATAAGAAAAATATTTGTTTCATGTTTATTAGGCCTGGCAAAGACGTGACTAGGCGAGACTCTTGTTAGTCTCGTCTCGATCCCGTCAAAATCGAAAAATTTCAGTCTCGTCTCGGTTTCTGTCTTGGTCTCTCTTAACCAAGTCTCGTCTCGGTCTTGCTCTCGCCTTTTTGCCGAGAAAATTTTAATGTGTAAGCTCGTATCGGTCTCGGTATCGGTCTATGTCTTGGTTTATTTCGTGTTTTTGGTAGAAAAAATATGTATGATAAGACGCGTTCATATTGATTAGAGCACGGTGTCTCAGAAGTTTGTTGATAATCCATTGTTTGGTGGATCCATTAATCCATTTAATTTGGACTCATCCCGCAATTGATTTTGACAGTTTGTGGCTTAAAAGGTAATGCAACATACAATATTTTAACATTAAGATAATATTTTTTCCGAATGTCACCTAAAAGGCTTAAAATCAACTTTTTCCGAAATCGGAAATATTTCGAATTTTCTGAGGTAAAATCTTAATTTTGTAGAGGTTTTTTAATCCACTTAAATCGGAGATATCCCTCAATTCATTTTGACAGTTTATGTCTTAACGAGTAGGCAACAAACTATTTTCTTACGTTTTAATAATATTTATTTCCAAGTGTCCCTTGAAAGTCTTAAAATCACACTTTTCCGAAGGGGGTACAAAGACTGAAAAATCAGCGATTTCTAATCCAACGCAATTCATACATAAATCCTTTTTAGGATTTTATAATTAAATCAACGAATATTTTTTCTAGCAGAAATCGAAACCAAACTACCGAGACCGCCGAGAACAGCGAGACTATCGGCGAATTTCGGTACCAAAAATACGGTCTTATCTCGGTCTCGCCTCGGGTGTTATTAAAGAAGTCTCGTCTCATCGACGATGCTGAGACTAGTCTCGGTTTTGTTGCCAGGCCTAGTATTTATATAATAGTAATAATATGGTTTTTGGATACACGTACATATATGAAAAAAAAATAAATAAATACATTTTTTGTTAGATACAATATTTTATAAAATAAAATCCATGTGCCCTGGAATTTTTGCTATTATATTTATAACGTCCTCATAGTCAACCTCAATATCCCCATAGATGTTCAGCAACATGAAACCGTTCAGCGCAAGCAGGAAAAAGATCGCTCGCTTAATGGCACAGATAACGAAAGTATCGCACCGTTATGCATAAAGCAGTGAGCTATTTTATATAAAGACGAATCGCAAACATTTAGCGAGTCTATAAAGTTTTTGGGAAATTTTTTTTTTATTTGGTATACTCAGAAAATGTTTGCAACCATAGTCAATTTAACATTGACAAATATCAAGAAAATAAAACAAATACGTTCTTACCTGCTGCACATCTTCAATTCGACTAGAAAATCATCTAAGCATACTTTAACATCATCTGGAAATTCCTGGGCAAATATGTATTTAAATGTAAATAAATGTATTTGCAAATAGGGAAGTGAAGTTTTGTATATTTCAGTCGCACGTTATTTGTGACCCAACACTAATTTCTCCATTGACATACCATATTTACTTACTCTTAAAAAAATTTCGGGGGGGTTTCAACCCCCAAACCACCCCATGCGTTCGCCACTGATAGGTACCTATTTATAATATCAAAAAGGAAACATATCGATTGAGTTTTTATATCGTGTAAATTCGTCATAATGTTGGTATTCAAAAAACGCGAATTAAAAATTAAATAATGTAAAATAAAAAGTAAACCTTTTAATAAAATTAAAAGCATATTAGTTACCAAAGAAAAAACTTTTAAAAATCAAAAATATCAATGAAATTGTAAATTAGTATTTTGTTTATAATTATTGTAGCATTTAGAGATATAAAACTTACATAATTATAAAGTTTTTTTACAGCTATTTAATAAAATGTTTAACCTTATCTTTTTCGTCCCATTCCGCTTTCTATAAATTATTTTAGTCTAAATTTGTACTTACCCACTTTCTTCAATTTCTTGTTGGAGTCTCCAAATATATCTTTTAATAATAAAACGGGTTAAAACCAATCGAGTCCTTATTTATGAAACAAAAAAAAACAATAAAATTGTTTAGTTAAACAAAATTATATGTCCAAATTAATACATAGAAGGCTTAATCTTTATGTCTTAAAAAAAGACTTAATATGATTTGTTAAGGAGCCAACCTGTTATATTCGGGTAAAGGTAAATTTTCCTGATTAATGCTCCGATCTCCAAAAGCGGAAATTCTGAATCGCCAAATGATTAAATTTGTGTTCGTGCTGTAACATAATATTACAATATTGTCACTTATTCAATGAAGTCTTTCTTTCAGACAAACTTGGTTTTTTACACCCTAATTTAAAACTTTGCAAAGACTAAAAATACAAATATTTTTCTGTGTTCCAAAACACAGTACTTCGAACGGACAATTGTAAAGAGTTCACTCCACACTTATAGAAATAGCTAGACGTCTGAAAGAAGGCCTTTATTTAAGTGGCATTATTGGAATATGCTGTAACATGGACACAAATGCACATTCAGGTTGTTGTTGTCGTTCAAAATTATTAAATAATATAATCAAAAAGGTTGAAAAAGCAAGATAAGCTTATAAAAAAATAAAATATTATTTAATTTTTTAAATTGTCTGTGACTGTCTTTGGGTATGCTCTGTTGGTCTTTTTGATTTTGCAAAGCGAATAAAAAACTTTATCCCATTATTTACCCAATGTTTCATAAGAATTCCTTACTTCATCAGAGATTTTTTGTTCTTAATTCAATTTGTTAATTTACAAAAATAAGTTTTTTTTTCAAAATAATTCAATATAACTATGTTCATACCTGTTTGTACTAAATAATACTACTTCCGCTACTTTACTCCGTATGGCAATGTCCCGACAGTACTGACACAATTTGAAATAAATAACACAAAAATGTATAAATTATTAGAATCATAAAATATCTTTGTTTTAATGTCAAAGACCATACATTCTTAAAAAATATTATTAATAATACCATTTGAAACATTTTGAGTTAAAACCCTGTGCGTAAGATCGGCGTCACCAATGATGAAAGTCAAATTCACGTCAACGTTAATATAATACATATACAAATATTCCTGTGCAAGCGCTCCTAGGGAAATATTTTTTACCGCATTCAAAATACAACGTCATAAATATAGTAAATAAAGTATAAAATACCGTGAGCGTCAAAAAATGTGTACATCTATAAACTTCAATTTTGCAACTGTTAGTGTAAGTGGGGTTAATATTTAAGAAAAATACTTATCTTTTGTTTAAAGGCGATTTATTTCCAATGAATTGGAATACAGAATATTAACAACAAAATATAAGCATAAAGAAGTTGTAATCTAAAATTTTAGTAAAAAAAGGCACAATTTAAAAGAAATAAATGAATTATATTATTAATAAAAATCACAGATGAAAGTTAACTTTTGTCTTCTGTTTCGTCAAAACATTCCCATTCGCTTTATTTATCTCGTTGCGTCGGTTCACCTTTTTTTGTAATTTTTTTTCCTAGTAATTAATTCGCGGTTTCCAAGTTCCTTAATTTGATTAATTTAATATTATTAATGAATCACTTATCCCTACGCCCCTTGGTTAACGTGAAGAAAAGTGTAATACTGTGTAGGATCCGGCGAACAGTGTTCCGGCTGACATTGACTCAAGAAGATTGGCTAATGCTTTCAGCTCTCTTAACTGCACACACCGTAGCATTTTGCGCACTTATCTCACAATAGCACGTTCATCACCTACGGACAGTCTTTTCGGACTTCCGGAAGGAGGTCTATCTTTTACTACTTACAACTTGTGAAATTTTTTCAAATTTTTGCTCACCCTATTATGACATCTGCCCACTATTTTGGCAATTTCGCGGGCAGATTCTCCTTCCTTTCTGAATTTTATAACAACTTCTCGTTTTTCAACTGCACTTTGCTTACCCATTTTAAGTTATTTTCTATAATAATTTTAAACAAGCAATTTTCGGTGGAAATTAAAAATCAATAAAATACACTGATCAACAAATTGTGAGTTAGAAAAAAAAATAAATTGAATGGTTGTTTTCCTTTAAGCAGCACCATGTATTGTATGCTCGGTTTACACGTTTTTGACGCCATAAAAATGAAGTATTTTTAATTATGTTATTTTTTTTTTTATTTTTTGTATTATATATTTGCTAGTTTGTATATGTCAACTGAAAATGAATCGCCTTATATATAATATAAGCATTTTACTTAAGTATTAACCCCACTTTCACCAACAGAGTAGCAAAAATGAAGTTTATATGTTTACACTTTTTTTGACGCTCATATTATGTATTGAAGATTACATAAGTCAATTATGGCCTTTTCGATTGGCCGTCCAGAACTGTTCTGACCTCCACAAAATGACAGTTGTTACTCTAAACAGAACAGAAAACGATTCTGGATTTCATTTCATCGAAAACAGAATCACTAATACACTCACATAATTAAAATGTCAAAATCATCGGGTTGTTTTGTTCTGTAATTTCGATGTGTTTATTGAATTTAAATTACTTTTCTGGTAAGATAAGGTAAAAAGAAACCAGGTATAATTATTATTCATACAAGAAAATGTGTATCTAAATTGAAATCAAGTGTTTTGGAAATTCTTTTTAGTCGATGTTATTTTTTTTTATTTAATTTTCACAAATACAGTGATGCATACAATCAGAATCAGTCAAATTGTTTCCAGGGGTTTTATTGTGGAAACCTGTTCCGGACGGCCAATCGAAAAGGCCATTAGTGCATTAGACAATTAGTACGTTTCACGCAAAAAATATAAAGTACTCGTATTCTCTAAAAATAAAAGTTTAAAGCGCGTGGATGTTATTAAGATGTCTGACCGACATAAAGATTTTATTTAAAATTAAATTATTTATTTTTATTATTAGTGAATAAATACTCAGCTCTTTGCACAGTGTGCAACAAAACTCTGAAAAATACTGCCGAAAACCGCCTTCGCAGGCAGTGGTAATGGAAAATGTTATTATTATCTAAATATTGATTTCAAAACTAAAGCGTTTGCTTATATTTAGAAATAGGAATGGATGCATAACTCAAACAAGGACTTCTGAATCGGATGATGTCTCAATGGTGTTTTTATTTTATTTTTTTGTAATATTTATAGGCCATGTCATTCAACCATTTTATCAGAGTAAAGCCAATAGCGCTAAATTTTAAGCATTTAAACCTAACTCTAAATAAGTTTAAAAATGGAAGTCGACTCTAGAAATGGATTTTAAAATGAGGGCGACATTTTGATAATTTTAAATGACAAAAGGTATACGTTAAAGAGGTCGCCTAACTTCAAACAGAGCAAAACGCTTCTTTATCTTTCTTAAACTATATTTCTTCCAGTTGACGTTTGACATTTCATACCAAAAAATGAAAGAAAAATGTTTCCTCGAGAAGAAGATTATAATATTTTTGAAGATTTTGAGTTTTTTAGAAAAGCAGAAATATATAGAGTTCGAGCAAATCCGTTCGAAAACTTGGTGACCTTAAATTTAATTCAAGATACCGATTTGAAAAAACAACGGTTCGATTTTTAATTGAAATTTTAAAAATCTTACCTGAGCTTTTATATATTTATGAATATATTTTATATGTTTTGTGCTTATGTTTAATTTTTATTCTGTTTCATCAATATAAGTTTGATTAACGGGCCGTGAAGATCTGCCTATGTACTTTAATTAGAAGAGTTACTTAGTCTGTTTGAAATAAAGACAAAGTTAGACAATGGCTTGCAACTAGACGATTGCTTTAATTAGAGTTGGGTTTATTCTCTAAACGAGGACTATGTAAGATTTTACGCCAAAATCCTTGCAAAAAGGACTGAAATCAGACCAACAAAAATAAACAACTCCAAATTATGTGGGAAACTTGTCAGTTAACAATTTGATTACTGAGCCAAAATTGCAGGGTTTACTGGAATTTTTTAATTTTATTACTAAATTCTTTAAACTTTAAAAGGTTTTTAAAACCTGACCAGTAGTAAACCAGTGAAGTGATAAAGTGAACCTATAAAATTGTATTGAGTAGGTTTAAATGAAATGATTTTTTCACGACTAGCTTGTTCCTACACACATGTTTTGTTTTATAGAATAACTTGGTGATTTTTTTTAGCATTTAGGTTTTGTGGTTTGATAAATTTTAGTAGGAGAAATTATGATTTATGATGGTTTTACGAATTCCTTACAATGCCTACATTCGAATTGTATACATGTAGACAATAATGTGGTCTACATTTATAGTCTACTTGGCACAACATTAAACAAAAGTGACTTTGTCTCCCGCAAACAACCGCGAAAACCTTAAAAGCTATATGCGAGTAGCCTTTTAAACGTTTTTATACTTTTTCGTCTAATTGGACGTCTCTATAATTAGAAACTGTGAATATTAACATATGCAAGTTAATAATTTTAACTTTTGATGAAAAAAATATGCAGGTGTAACTGCTTCCCCTGTTTCTTAGCTATTGGATCCTCTACAATTGATACCTTAAAATGATGTCTTTCGTATTTATTACGGTTACATATTTCAGAGTTCCTAACGAATTCTTAAATTGTTTGGTCATTAGTGGCCATATATGAAGTACAAATTTGTTTTAAATTTTCTTGATAGAGCACACCGTCTAACGTGTTTCTGTTCCATAATAATTTGTTGGACTTCTTCGTTCATGATGTCTATAAGAAAGTTCTTCATGTAAAGGAAGTTATTATTAAGTTTCCTTTAATATTTGTTTAATGTTATTAAGATCTTCCGCTGTGCAATAAATGACCAGAGTTCAGGGTTGAAAGTATTGTTTCAAAACTATTATTAAATTCTCTGATCTATCGTACTCAACTAAATCACTAAATGTCTCCCTCTGTTAAAATTGTATATTTTTTATGCGCAGTGATCAAAGAATAATCCTTGACGTAAGAGGACTTATTGTTTTGAATAAGTTAGGGGCTTAGTTGTTTCTTTAATTTGTATATTGTCTCGGAAGAGTGGTGTGTTGACAGACTAGAAGAGTCTTCATCAGAAATAGAACCCGATCACCTTTTTTATGGATCGGACAGATGCTGCTAGGGTTCCACGCGTTTTGCATACTTTCCTCCGACCCAATTTTTTTACGAGTTGGTATATACTTAATACGAGATCATCTGCAGCGAACTTAAGAAGATCCACCTGTAGATCATCGTTGCCGGCTGTTATGTTCGATTTAAGCCATGGCTACTTTGATCGGTGGTCGCATTTAGGTCAGGTGGGTGAAGCTCCAGATTATCAACCAAACAGATTTGACGGGACTAGTCGTTGACGGTTTCTTGACCTAAATCGGCTTTAAGCAGCTGGATGAAATGATCTCTCCAGATTTTTTAACGTTGACTTCGTTTCCACTATAGTGTTTCCTTCTTTATCTTTGTAAATTCCTGGACATTTAAAACATTTTTTTGTTTTCTGTTTATAGTTTTTTTTAAATAGACATTATGTTAGTTTTTATCATTACAACCTAAAGAAAATGTATATACAAAAGTAACAAATTCATGAACATTTAAAATTTGTACACCAAAAAAGAATCCCTTCAATTTTTTTTTAAATATTTGCCATCTTGTAAAATTAAATTAATTCTATTACAGATGTTTTTGTTGCTTTGTATGTGTAAAACATATTATATACTTTCATTTTTTAAATCATCATTTATACATGTATATTGAACGTTTTTATATAAAATATGAGAAATACGAAAATTCATTTAAATCCTTATTCTAGGCATAGGTACTTTAGGAGGTACATTTAAAAAGTATCTCCTACTAGTACGTGATGTTTTTTTAATGTTCGGCATAAGTTCATTTTGAAAACCAACAATCCTGATTTATTTACATTTTTCATTTTATAAAGCATGTTTGTTAATGATAAGTTACGATATATATTTATGCACATTATATATTCTCCTTAATTTAAGAACTCAACTCTTTTAATAGATCAATGTTTTTCAGATTTTTTGTTTTGTTTTCTGTAACACCACTTTACATATCAGTGATACCAATGGTAATAATCGTTATGAAATAAATTTCGATTCGCTTTCTCAGTGGAACAAAATTTTTTCTCAAAACTTAAAGAAATAGCTCCATGGTAATAAGTTTGCTAACAAATCAAAGCAAGATGATAATTGTTCTTTATAGTTATTTCAAACAGTAGGAAATCTAATAAAAGTAATGTATCGGAAAAGTTATATTTTAATCACTAAGTTGGATACTCCTGGGACTATCCTGCCTTGTACCCATTTGTACGTTATTTAGATTCATAGTCTTCATTTAATTGTACTTATTTTTGTTTTAAACCATGAGCATATATCCAAACTATATTTATATAAATACTAATTATACATTGTTATGGTAAATTTGATAATTTTTTTCAAATAAGAAATTGTTACATCAAAAAAAAAATTATAATGTAAATAAAATATTTGATACACATACATGTATGTATATATATTAACCAAAAAACATACCTTATTTTGGGTCTGAAATCAAAAATATTTAGATTATTACTTATACCAGATACATATATTAAATATTTTGATTTCACAAGAAATTGTTTCCTTAAGCTTAGTTATATTTGTTACCAGATTAATAAACCTGTTATGTAAATATTTAAGTTATTTTACTGATTAAACAAATTTAAAAAAAATCAACACATAATAAAAACAAGTTGTTATATATGAATAAATCTAAAATTATAATCTCATCAACGTTATTGTTATATACAAATATGTTTGTTAAAACTTAAAAACATAACATCTGAACCATTTTTTACCAGCTTTATAAAGTTATGTATGTTATGCAGGACAACAAACTAATAAATTTTTGTTATACAAGCAATAATTAAACAATAAATATTCTGCAATAATTATAATTCTCTTAAATCGTTACAAAATCCCGCGTAAAGAAATCCCGCCGACATTTCTTGATATCGATGGCGCCGTATTCATTTTCATTATCCATACGATTTTGGAATCTTAGCCAATCATATCAAGACTCCTCCCATTTTACATTTTAAGAAGACGGTACTGTTATCAGAATATCATATATTTATATATATATATATATATATATATATATATATATATATATATATATATATCTACAATTTTATTCAGCTCAAATTTTTACAGAGTGGTACATTTACAAATAATTGATTCATAAGTCCAATATTATATATCTGCGAGCACAGAAGGGGCTCTGCTTCGTTAAATTGTTGGGTTTTTATACATTTTATAATAAAGGTGTCTTAGGTCTAACATAAATTTTTTTTTTTTTTTATAAAAATTAAGTTTTTTCGTCGGCATGAGCAGTGTTGACGGTCGTTGTATCAGAATGTCAATACTTTTAGTTTTTGTCCCTCGATTTTGTGAGAATCAATAAGAAGGAAGCAAAATAAAAATTCGTCATACAACAAAAACTATATAAAATTAATGAAGATTGATTTCTGAAAATTATTCAGTTCTTTTTAGAACTCCGTATAGATGCGAAGCGTCAATCAAAAATATAAATTGATTTCAATTGGGTTGTATGGTGAGTGGGTTGGGTGCAGGGAAATAAGTCCCCGGGACCCAGTCCACGAGGGACTTGTTCGCACTTAGTGGGAACTAAATCCACTTTAGTGAAGTGGCCTTAGGTCCCATGCAAAGCACAGTACTCATAGGTTATAGAATTAGAAGTCACAACACTTCGGGGTACCACAATGGATCTACCTTGATCAAAGTATGCCGGTAATAAGATCAACTGGCACCCCATTTACCTAATCTAACCTCCCATGCAAAGTATAAACGTATTCCAATTCCTTATAGGAACTTTGTACTGCATAAAGTATTTTCTCCATAAAAAGTCCCAAGAAAATCTAAAAAAAAATCCACATATCAAAACACTTGCCTACATAGAAATGTATTTTTATTTAGTCAATAAATCTGCAAAATAGTTCTTGTTTTATTTTTTCTTGGTAGAATTGGGAATTCATTGCACATTTAAAGTGAACTAAAATCACACGACTTTTTTCAGGTTAAAATTCCCAACTCACATGGAAACTAAGTCCACTTCATTAAAGTGTATTTAGTTCCCACTAAGTTGGGATGGGTGTGGGGTGGCATGGTGTGTGGGTAGGTGGTATGGGTGTAGATTGGAAGGGTGTAGGTGTAATGGGTGTTTGGTAGGACGATGGGGGTGATGATAGGATGTAGACCAGGGCTGGTTGCTAGTTCGCTATATTAATACTGCTCGTAAGGTATTTTAAGTCACCAGGTCGAGTTTGGGTATATGCAAAGTTATTTTTTGGATAAGAATCTTTTTTTTAAATCGACATATTTTTCTCTTGAAGCTCTATTTGTTCGTGACCTGTATCGCATGATACGATAAACAAGTTTTTATCTTTAAACTTGATTTACGCCTAAACTAAATTGGGTGACAGATGGTGTTATTTTATCCAAAACTTAAAAGAAATATCAATTTATTATTTATAATTTCAAAAAATATAACAGAATAATAACTCTTGCTTAAATATTTATTTACTGGACGAGAATTTCATTGATTCTTGAAAAAAAAAAATGGTTGGCTAAATAAAGTACATACGCAAGTTTATAAGTTTATTAACGTTTTTGTCCAGATTGTGGGCTGGGACAACTTTGAACTAAAAGTTCTTTTCAGAACTTCAAATTTTCTTCAGAGATATATAATTATTTTCTACGAAATCAAAAACAAAACTTTTAAGCAAATATTTTCTACTACATATCTTAAAGAAATTTTTTTTTGCAAAAGTGCTTTTCCAAAAAGGATTCCAAATTCCCCCATATAGGAGATATTCGATTTAAATATTTTTCTGTGCGTGTGTTACTCCAAAAAAACCAATTTCAATCGGCGGGATTTCGTTACGCTGGATTTACGCCTAAAACATATCCGAAACTTAATAGCAACTCTAATTTAATGTAAAGATGAACATTTTACAAACCAAAAATTATAATTATAACATAATTTCTGTTTCTTTTAGATAATAAATAATTCAACATAATAAATAATACTAGGTTAGAAAATATAATCAAAATATTATACAATTGTTGAAACAAAATATTAACTGGTATCTTGCGAAACAAGACTAAACTCTGTTACATAATAAATATTGCTAAGAGCTACATGTCTTCTATATGTTTTATTTAACTATAATTAATAGTAGATGATGGTCAACCTAGGTTTGGCGGCCTGGCAACGCTCGTATCATCAACATTGCTTCGGGTGAACAAGAGTCAATGGTGCTGTAAGAGCTCGGGTAGAATGCATTATATTGCATCATATTATATTTATTGCATATTTTGAACTTGATTTGCGTTTAGAAACTTGTGAGTCCTGCACTAAAAAAATAAAACCCAGATATTTTTTAGTAAGAAAGGCGTGTCTGCTTATTTTTAAATTAATTTTTAAACCTTGATTTTATCTTTGAGACGTTAACAATTAATCGTTTTTCCAAATTAAGTATATTTCTCTTCTTAGTTCTAATATCTACCATTAAAGAGAATGTGAGTTTGACCAGATAACAGATCATTAATAAGAATGAGAAAAAGGGTCGGAGACAATACGGAGCCCTGGGGCACACCAGTATTTATTTTGTGAATATCAAACTTGAAACCGCACAATACAACTTGTATTGAACTGTCTGAAAGGTAATTTCTTCAGCAATACCAAATGAACATATTTTCGATAAAAGAGCTTGATGCCAAACTCTATCAAATGCTTTTGAAATATCAAGCGCTATAATCTTACTTTCTCCAAAATGATGTAAAGATTTGTGCCACTGTTCGGTGAGATATACCATCAGATCACCAGTGGACCTATTCTACGAAAGCCATACTGCCGGTCATTAACTAGCTTTCGTTCTTCAAGATATTTCTTAAGCTGATAATTAATCAGCGTTTCCATGACCTTAGAAAGAAGGGACGTAGGTGCAATTGGACGGTAATTAGAGGGTGAAGAAGATGTGCATTTTTTAGGGACAGACTGGACAAAAGCTGTTTTCAATCCACTCGAAAAGAGACCTGTAGAGTAGAACAGATGGAGAAGCTTACGCAGTGGTTTTGCCAGCGCTGAAGAACACCTCTTCAGGTCGAATTAACAGCGAACTGCGCTGCAAGCAAATTGGCTCTTTCGCCAGTACTGAGAAAAGGGGTGTCATTAAAGATGAGCGTTGGAACCGAAGACGAATTTGAATTTCGGATATTTTTAACAAATGACCAAAAATGCTTACTACCTTTGGGATATTGTAGTATTTTTTGCCTTAATTTTTGATCACGCAAAAATTTGTTTCTACGAAGGTGGACGTTGCAAGTCTTTCTAGCTTGTTAAATCTTTTTCCGGTTTTCCTCAGTGGGGTTGGCTTTATAATTCCTGAAACTTACTTCTCAAAATTTTATTTAAAAAAAACAGTCTACTATGCTTAACTTAAAGGTAATTTTACTAAGTTGCTTTAGTAGCACTGTACATATATTAAGGCTTTCCAACGTAGTATATGTGAAAAATAATCACATTACAGAAAAAAATATCAAAAATTTAATTCAAGAACCGTATAAAAACCGTATATACGATGCCTGTTTGGTAACTTGAAATTTGTTCACCCATTTTCGAAACTTTTATTTATTTCTTTGGCTTTTGACAGCAAAATATGAAAATAAGTGCTCGAAAGGAACACATCAATATAGTTAAGTAGTTGAGGTAGAATTTTTTCCCCAAATATTTATTTTCATTTAATGTCGAATTCCTTTCAACCATTTAACGTCGATTTTTTTTTAAATGAATGTGCGAAAAAATCGATTTTTATGTATGTTTTAACGTGTTGTTTGACAGAAATGTTTCAATATAACTGATTTTCCATTTCTTTGTTTTTTTCTTAAAAAGTGGACAAACTTCTTTATTTTAGCAAAACTTTTATTACATATTACATTTCATACTACTCCGTGGATAAATCTACAAGTAGATACACTGAAGCAATGGCAACTATACCATTGGCTTTAAACATTACATACATTAACACAACAGAGAGAGGCAGAGAAAGGAAGAACACACAACAGAAGAAACACAAAACTTTAAATTGTTTACAAAGTAAGTTGTGATTTTTTCGTATCGACATTTTTTTTATGAACTCTTCCCCCATTTTCATCTCCATTTTGGTCAAAAATTCTTCATATCATCGGTCAAAAGTATCTTCCAGCAAAGCAAACGATCTCAATATCCTGAAGTACATTTTCAATTTTCACATGAATTTGTATTTCAGTTTCTGTAAGTAAGAATGTGGCAAAATGTTTTGTACATTCTTCTGCCTTAATTTGTAGAATTGGTCCGCTTAGTGGAGTATTAAAGCTTCTTTGTGCGTTGAACCACCAGATCAAGCCATCATCTACATACGTCGGGATTATTTGTTTTTAAGTTGGATTCTTCAAAATTCTTCTTAATTTTATCTCGATCTCTGTCGAAAGAGAAAACTCTGCTTCCAAATTCGTATTGGAAACACCAGCTTCTAGCCTTTAGATTAATGCATAGTTTTTTTAAACGTAAAAACTTTACGTTTTGAAATAACACATATTTAAATTTTCATTATTTAAAATATACAAAAAAAAAACACAGCAAGAGGAAAATCCCCACAACTTATCATATTAAATGGGAAAGATATAAAAAAAATTCATTTAAAATTGTTCGCTGTAAGCGATAATTTGTTATAGGCGATATCGTTAAAACCCGATATTTGGTAAGTACAATTTGTATGAACATCGGCTGGGACTTCGAGATTAGCAATAACAGATATTTCGATATAACCGATATCGTTAAAACCAATTTTGACCAGTCAAAGTTGGATTGTTCAAAATTCTTCTTAATTTTACCATGGTCTTTGAAAATGGTAGAGATTGTTGAAGCGATAGAGAAAGCTCTGCTGCCAAACTTTTATTGGAATCACCAGCTTCGAGCCTTGAAATTATTGGAGTTTTCTTCAATCGCAAAAACTTAACGTTTTGAACTGATTTTGAAAAAAATTAGCTTACCCACTTAACCTATTAAGATAAAAAGTTGTATGTTTTGGTCAAAAATACGGTCGGGAAAATACAACGAGCGACACGATTCTACAGTCCCAGCCACAAGATTTCATCACATCATTATCTGCTTCCTCACCACACTCAATATCATTTCCTGAATTATATATATATGGACCATTATTCAAATTGTGTTCCCCAGTTTCCCTCCAAATTTAGTATCCCTTATGGTTATTCACCTCTATCCTTCCGGGTTAACCAAATGCATAGTTATTACTTAAATTTTATTAAGAATCAAAATTTGAATGTAATCGAAAAAAGGAAAAGTGCAATAGTTCAATTTCTCTTTTTTTTTCAAGAGTGAAAATTCTTCACGCAAAAAATGGTGTAGTGAATTTTTTTCTGTTCAACTGTAAAGTTTTTTTTGCAGTCAAAGGTACGAATAGTACAACAATCAACCTATGAAGCCGAACAGTGAATTTTGGGGTAAGTCCATTCATTGCAAAAAAAAAACATATTTAACTTTGAATTTGAACCTAAAATAAAAATTAAATTGCGCCTCCTACACAACCAAATATTTAAAAAGAAAATATATGCATACATAAGGGCGGGTCAATAAGTCCGTGACTTTTGGAATAAAACACAGATTTTTTGATAAAAAAATAATTTTATTTTTCAACGTAGTCTCCCTTGAGCTCTATACACTTTGTCCAACGCTTCTCCAATTTTTGTATCCCTTCCAAAAAAAATGATTTGTCGAGGTCCTCAAAATAGGCCTTTGTTTGCGAGATGACTTCATCATTGGAGTCAAATCTTTTTCCACCAAGCCATTTCTTCAGGTTTGGGAACAAGAAGTAGTCGCTCGGAGCCAAATCTGGAGAATAGGGTGAATGAGGGAGCAATTCATAGCCCAATTCATGGATTTTTGCCATGGCAACTGCACATGTGTGCACCCTTGCATTGTCTTGGTGGAAAAGAACTTTTTTCTTGGCCAAATGAGGTCGGTTTTTTTTCAAATCGTCATTGAATCGGTCCAATAAGTTGGCATAATATTCCCCATTGATTGTTCTTCCCTTTTGAAGGTAGTCAACGTGGATTATCCCGCGTGCATCCCAAAAAACAGTCGCCATAACTTTATTGGCTGACAAACCCACCTTGGCCTTCTTTGGCGCATATTCACCCTTAGAAACCCACTGTTTTGACTGTTGTTTGGTCTCTGGTGTGTTGTGATGGATCCATATTTCGTCCACGGTTACAAAACGGCGCAAAAACTCCTTCATATTGCGATTAAGCAACGCCAAACCTTCCTGTGAAGTTGTTACACGATTGCGTTTGTGGTCGACTTTGAGCAAACGCGGCACCCATCTTGCGGAAAGCTTTCTCATGCCCAAGCGATCATTCAAAATTGAAACCACTGATCTCTCGCACTTTCAATCTTCGGTTGGCCAATACCACATCGTGAATTTTTTGATGGTTTCGGGTGTAGAGACCTCAACTGGGCGTCCAGGACGTTCGGCATCTTCAGTGCTTGTACGGCCACAACGAAATTCAGTAAACCACTTTTTTACCATTGAAATCGATGGTGCAGAGTCCCCATAGTATTTATCAAGCTTAGCCTTGGTCTCGGTAATGGTTTTTTTTCGCAAGAAATAATGCTTAATAAGCACACGAAATTCACTTTTTTCCATTTTCTCCTCAAATTAGTGAGTAGTCTGATAAAAATAGCTGTCAAACACAAACTCATTTTCTCCTCAAATTAGTGAGTAGTCTGATAAAAATAGCTGTCAAACACAAACTAACTGACGCAGCAAGTTTAAATTTTGACAGGAGTCAACTGACAGATGGCTGTTGACAGGAGCAGTGTTGCTGTTTCAGTAAAGAGGTCAGAAATTCAAAAAGTCACGGACTTATTGACCCGCCTACCTACATACAAAAGAAGCTAAGGTAATCTAAATCTGGTGGTATGCAACGTTTATACCTTGGCCAGTTTCACACAAAACATAATCTAATGTGGTAACTACGAAGCGTTAAGAGGGTTAGCATATAGAATTTAACATTTTGTTCAATATTTTTAACAAAATTTTAATTATTTTTGCAAAATTTTCATAATAAAAAAACCCTTGTTTCGAAAAAGAAATTAAAACCGTTTAAAATTACATCAATTCATTTAGCCTACGAGTATACTAGGATTTCCGACTTTCATGTTCATACCTAATAAAGATTATATTCATGTTCATACTTTAATACAATCAATTAATACATGATATGTAAGTTAGGGTTTTGCACGCGAAGAGAAATAAAAAAAACAATTTTTATTTTTTGAAACAACTGCCTTTATTGGTTGCAAACACTAAACTCAAACTTAAAACTAATTTACACTGGTATTTATAGACTAATACGAATAACTCCTATTGCTACCTATCCGGTGTGCCATTGAGGTTGCTGACGGTTGTGTCTCAGACGAAATTGCTTCCAGGAATTGTTTTTCATGTGTATTATACCTATACCATCGACCGTGGGAGTGCAGGCCAGCGGAAATGTTGCTACGACCGTGCGAATATATAAAAAAAACCAAACAAGAAATAAGAGAAATATATTTTAAACTTTTACAGACTGTATTGAAAGAAAATATACGCCCAGCTTAATATTTTTTGTTTCTATTTGATTAGGAAATATTTTTATTGATAAGCGTTAACTAAATCCAAACTAAAGGAAAAAATTTAAATCATGGAACTTAAAGTAAATATTGATTTACATAAAAATATAAAATTTATTAAATTTGAAGCTTTATTAAAAGTTGTTTTTTCATGATAAATTTTTTATTTGTTGTTTATTATTATTATATTTATTAGGTACCTACTTTCCATTGCTTTACAAAGCATTTCTCTATGAATATTATTGAATTTGTCTTAGGTTAGTTCTTAATTATTAATTTTGTTTTGGAATAAAATTTTGGGAGTGGCTGTGGCGCGATAGTTGAGTTTTCGCCTGTCAACCTCATGGTCACAGGTTCGATCCCTGCCGTAGTCTATGTCCCCTTATTTTTCCATTAAAAACCCATTCTAAAATAAAATGTTATACAATGAGTTGCTAGTTTACTCATTACATGCTGTTTAGGCATAGAACTAACAACATGTGATTCAGTAAAACTAGTATACCTATAAAATATGGCAAAGAATAAAAAATAATTCAAAATTCAAAAAATGCAAAATAAGACATCGGAAATTTCTCCGTATTAGTTTAGCCGCCATCTTTGGAGATAAAATCTGAGACAACAACTTTTCTTTTAAGTACAAACTAATCCTTTTATTGATTCTTCTCATGGAATTTATTAATTTTTGGGAATTTTTTTTTAGCTTATATCTGTGGATTTTTAGCATGCAATTCTTTTAAGTGAAGTCATAATTGGGTGTGGAGGTGATAAAAAGTTTATATAGAGACCGAATACAGATGAGCTACAATGAAGATAAGAGTATTTTGAGATATTTTATGTTAAAGATAATATGATGTGTAGGTAGTCTTTAGATTATAAAAGATTATTATAAAATCGAGGATATATCAGCCATGGTCGTATCATTTACGATACGTGGGTGGGCTTTACCTCAGAGACGCAATACCATCGTGCTCTCTCCTCCTTGGGACACTTTTTTTGTATAATCAGTTATTATATCGGGACGAATTTGGGCTCCATTCTTTTATATCTACCTCGGCATGTAATATACGTAACAAAAGTTCAGCGTTACGATGGCAAGAACCCCCAACAACTCGGACCGTTACAGGGTCAATTAATGTAAAGTAACGTATTTGTATGTAAATTGTATTTTTAAGACGTGTATTTTTTGTGCTATTTATGTTTTTTTAAGAATCGTTTGTAAAGTTTTTTGAAAAGTTATATTTATTTTAAAGTTGTTTGCAATTTGTATTTTTAACTCGAGTATTTTTGAAGAGATGTGTTTATTTTAGTTTTGTGCACTTAGGCCAAGATGACTTACAAGATTCCAAATGCTTTAAGTAAATCAAAAACGCTCCTTTTATCTTACGTCAAGGTTGTGTTGAAAAACACAAATTTGTTTTAATTTTTGTAAATTAAACAATAAAATAAAGATATATATCTAAAAAAAAGGGCGGTAACACTGCATACAATTCTTCCATTTTACGATCATTTAAAATAAACACTACGAAAACACTGTGAGAACTTTATTGAATGAGAGATATTGGATTGCAATGTTCCCAGAATGTGAGGCAAACGCCCTATCTTGCCTAGGCCGCCTATCTTTCTTGGACAGAGTATAGGCGAAAACCAAAATTTTATTAAATGGCTTTTTAGTTTAGCTAAACCAGAAGCAAAACGTAGTTAAAGCAAATTTAAAGACTTGCAATATCAAATGAAAATCAAGCTTTTAGTTTAGCTATATCGAAATTATATTAAATTTATTCTAAATATTTATTAGCATAAATATTTCTATATGGAAAATGAAACTGCATGAGGGAAAATCCGTATAAAGAACTTTCAGCCACTCTCTCCATTCAGAACACTTATAGACATTCATCAAACGAGAGAGAACTCTTACTAAAATACAATTTTAGGAATTTCATGCAAGATTGGGCAGATTGCCAGGAAGTGATGTAGCGTTTCGTCTTGATTGAGGTTGCACAATTATTCAATTAGAAATGCAGCTCTAGCATCTCCGTTGGAACTTTAAATATCACGTTCATCTTCTACAGTAAACTTATCTCGAAAGTAATTGGCTTCGCACAAACTGAGGTTAAGTTTACTAAACATTGTTCTTGACAAAGACTACTTTGCCTGATCAATATATTTCTTGAACATTTGATCATCTATAACGGAAATGCAGTCGTAAAGATCTCCCTTCGACGACTCTAAGTTATCAACAGTAAGGTTCAGAGGAAAGTTGTGGGTCAACTTCAAAAATTTTTTTTTTTGAGAAATCGATTTTTTCCAAAGTGTACACTGTACACATTTAAAAGAATTTTGACAAAAAATGTGTGTATTCTTCAATTAGTATTCTTCACCTTTTAGATAGCAAATATTTTATTTTTAGTCTTTATTAACAGTACATCCAATAGAACCACTTAGGCCGGTATTCACGAACCGCTATTGAATGCCTCTTAAGTTTATGAGGCTCGTAACTTGAGAATTATTTGTGCTATTCACAAACCACTCATTACTATTTTTCGAAGTCCACATATGAGAACTATTCTCTCATCATCAGTCACACTCAAACTTCACAATCAAACTGTTTTCGAGAACGTATGATAGCCAGCTGATTTGATGATTTTACCCTTTTAATTTTTTTTCTATATCATCATATTCTTCGCGTGGTATTCAAATTAAACTGAAGAATTTGAAAGAAATGCTGGCTTAATCTTCAATTCCAAGTTATCAGTCAAACACTATATAAAATGTGTAATTAACTTCTTTATTCATGCATTGAACGTATTGTAAATGTTGTCGTAAATGTTGTTTTATAATAGCTATTAAATATATAAATTTTATTTACCAACAGGTTCTCCGCTCAGCTGAAATTAGTAGTTGGACTTTCAAACTCCAGACGGACGTATTTCTGATCCAACTCGCATAAAAGAGACACTATTTCGCGGAGGTGTTGACAATCGACATCGCAGTGAAGTTTGGAAACACCTTGTCAATTACTGGCAATAGGAAGATACTGACGTGAAGCGTGCTAAGCGTATCGCAAGTAAAAGTCCATGGAATATTATTGCATGAAAGCTCAATGGCTATCAATGACACCAATGCAAGAGCACAATTTTTCGGGTTATCGTGAACGAAAGTATCAAATAGAAAGACACCAAACGCAAAGATCGTTCACTGGAATACTTTGCCGGCGAAGACAATCCAAATCTAACGATGTTGCAGGGTATTCTTATGACTTATGTAAT
Source organism: Philhelius pedissequus (assembly GCA_910595825.1). Lineage (NCBI taxonomy): Eukaryota > Metazoa > Arthropoda > Insecta > Diptera > Syrphidae > Philhelius > Philhelius pedissequus. The sequence continues at coordinate 162,012,279 of OU343161.1, forward strand.
GTACAACTCTGATTTGGTATATGTGCAAGGAATGAGTGAATGGCAATTCAAGAAAATGAAGTTGATGCGTTTTGGTGCTTCGTTGGATTTATATATTCGATATAGACCAGTGTGGCACGAAAATCCAGTTTAACCAATTGAAGTGCCTGTTGGAGTTTGCTAACCGTCCGTTGTTCCAATACATGAAATCCCATGACTCGGACAACATGTACTTCGGCTTCCGTTGGTTTTTGGTCTGGTTTAAGTGTAAGTTTTCAACAGTTTTTTTTCAGAATTGATCGAAAAGAGCTTATAGCAAGCTCTGCCGATAGCTATAAGCTCTATAGATGATGCTTTGAAACTATGGGAGTGCGTTTGGACACGATTACCATGTCCTAACTACCAACTATTAATTATTGTTGTAATTCTAGACCAACAGTCAGACATAATAATCTGAAGCCAATATGAATTTGACTAGATACTAAAGTCAACAAACTATCAGGCAAAATTGACCTAAAAGCTACAGTCAAACTTGCCGAACGATGTACAAACAGATCAAGACTGCAGATTCGCTGTCTAACGATATAAGAGTTATATAATTGTAGAACATCAATCAAACTGTTTGGAAGCCAGGAATTTCCACACGACTTCGAAGATAGCTTTGATGAATTAGTTCGCGAACTGACGCCTGAGAAAAAGAGAAACAACAAGCTATGTAAGTTAGAGGAAACCTGCGAATAGTCGATGTTCTTGCAGTTCTTGTAATTCGAAAATGAATCTTAGGGTTTAGATGCCACCAGAGGTTAAATAAATAGGGTGTGTTATAATGAAGAGTTTTAATTCACGATAATGTGCTGGCGGCAGGTAGTTCATCACAGCGCCATAACATTTTTCGATACATATGTGTGTATAAATTATAAAGTTCCTACATCCTTCATGCTCATTATTATAAAGGGTTATCTATTTTGCGGTTTCAAAAGTATAGGGCTGGAATTCGATATCTGTCAAACTAAGTTGTTAAGCCAATTTTTTTTTTCAGTTGAAAGTCTGCAATTTACGATCGCTTAACTATCTCACAGCGCATTAAAATTGTTAAAACCTACTACAAAAATGGTGTTTCTGCCACAGCCACATATTGTTTACATAATCGTCCAACTACGCAAGCAATTGGCAAAATTGTGAAGAATTTTGAAGAGACTGCGTTGGTTACAAATATTGTAAGGCCTGTGCATCATCGTTTCGCTCGTACCACTGAAAATATCGCTGCTGTAAGTGAAAGTGTTGTCAAAGACCCGACTGTGTCGATTCCTCATCGTTTTTAGGACGTAGGACTGTCTTACGGCACATTATGGCGTATTTTGCATTTGGATCTACACCTACATCCATATAAACGCCAGCTCATACACCAACTGAAGCCAGCTGACCATTCACAACGTCGTAAGTACGTCGAATGGGTGCTTGAACAACAGGCAGTGGACGGTGGGTAATAAACAAAGTTGTCGTATTTGGTGTTCTGAGAATCTTTAAGTAATTGAAGAGAGGCCATTACATCCACAAACAGTCACTGATGTGTGATTGGACCTTTCTTCTTCGAAAACGACGATGGAACGACTGTCACCGTCAATCGGAGCGTTATGGTCATATGATAACAGACTTTTTTTTTCCTGTTATTGAAGAATACGACTTGGAGAATATGTGGTTTCAACAAGACGGTGCCACATGCCACACAACTCGAGTGAATATGGCTTTATTGCAAGAGACATTTCCTGGCCGGATAATTTCTCGTCGTGGCGATATCAACTGGCCACCAAGATCATGCGATTTGACATCGGTGGACTTTTTTTGTAGGGCTACGCGAAAGACCGTGCTTATACAGATAAACCTTTAACTCTTGAGCACTTGAAAACCAACATTCGTCAAGTTATGGCTGAGATACCGCCCAATATGTGTCAAAAGTGGTCGAAAATTACCTCAAAAGAATCGATGCTTGCAACAATTCGCGTGGTGGTCATTTAAGTGATGTAGTGTTTCACGTATAATGTCAACGTTCAAACTTTATAAAAAAAAAGTAATATCATGAAAACAAATATTTTATGTGTTTTATTTCCGTTTACTTTTGAAACCGCAAAATGGATAACCCTTTATTAACATATTTACATACATAGGTTCCAACCATGAATGTAATAATAATAGATTACGACACTTCTATTTTTTCGCTTTGTTGTTGTAATTTTTGACAACTTATGTGACGTCAACTGTAAACACTATTATGGAACAAACCAAGATTAAAACCAAACAAGGTTTAAAATTATTTTTGGAAATTATATTTTTTTTAAAAATGTGTACTGTTTCTCGTTGTAACAATTTTATTTATTGAAATTAACACTTGAAAGTAATTTCTCATTAATTATTCAATCATAAAAGGCAATACAAGGGTCCTACAATCTAACTTCATTCTACTTTCGCATCTAGTCGAAAGTTGTGTTCAAAGCTATTTTTAAGTGGTATTGTATTGGAAAGTAGCATCCAATGTCCGTGTATTTGACTCTTCAAACATAATCTCCAATTAATCCTGTTCTTTTCAGTTAATAAGTGCTTTACTAAACAATTATAAAGTTGAAATTTTGCGAATTCCAACAACTTTATTGTAGAATCAAATTCCCTAGTTGGGTCCCAGTCTTGTTCATTTGTTCCGCTTAGTTGAACATCAGTTCAACTTCCCACATTTTAGGTCACAACGAGGGTGTTATTTTGGAAGCAACAAAATATGAGCCTTGACGATACCCCAGATTTGGAAACGCCATTAACCTGTTTGCAGACATTGCTTTGACTTTTACAAACAAATAATCTGAAATGTCTTTTTAGGTACTATATTTCAAAGCATTGCTTGGATAAGAAGAGGATAATACTGATGGCAACAAAGATGATGAAGATTTGGCGACTTTAGAGAGCGATGGCCTAGAAAATATGGCCGGATACATATGCCATAAATTAACAAACAAAATTCCAGGCCAAGAAAATGTCGCATCTTATTCATGGGTGGACCACCTAAGTGAAGGCGGCTTGTGAAAGCCATTACCAAGGATGTTATATGACTGGAAGAACTTGGACAATATCTTCAAATCCTTCAACGGATAAGACTTATTAATTTGTTCAGGCTACCAAGCAAATTTACCTGAATTAGCCAAAACCATTAACTGCGATGTGAAAATAAAAAAAACTATTTCTCCGCCCGAGGATATATTTTAGAATAAGAACACTAAACAGAAAAATTGTAGACTTATTCAAATGCAAAAAAAAAAAACAAAATTAAAACATAACTAAAACATTTTCTATTCATTTAATGCACAATAATCTTCACAAATTATTGTTTTGCTTAATTAAGTTAAGTCTTCGATATCTATTTAGCACTCCCACTTTCTCGATTCTTGATTTTTTCGGAATTAATTAAATGCAATTTACGTAAATTTAATTCAACAATATTCAATTATTTAAACAAATTGTATGTTTATATTGCAATGCAGTAAAGTGCAATATAGACCTTAAGTCCAAAATCCAAGTGTTAACCAGCTTCATCATCGCTTCGGATGGTTGCCAACATTCGGAAGCGGAACGAAAAGAAACAAAGAAAAAAAGAGAAAGATACATGCAGCCACAAATAAGCCATAATAAGATTGGAAACCTTCGTACGTTTCACCCCCAAAAACCCATTTCTTTACATGGTTTTTGTAGCTTTGAAACTCTATCCATGAATAAGCCTAGTACGCTGCTGATGCGAAACGAAATTTTTCGGTGGTCTCCACTAGGAGAGTGAAATGCTAACGAAAACCACAGCGGAAAAATATTTGCGGAGAGTTCTGTAAGCTGTCAAAAACAATTGACAAGTTGTAAAAAAAAAGTAATTTTGTCACCAAATTATTTTTAGATGGAAAATTTTTTGTCGCCAAATTACTTTTAGATGTAATTTTCTTGAAATAATTCTGGGATTTAAAAATTGTTCTTGTTACACGTAGAGGATTTAAAATAAAACTCAGAACCGTTTAAATGATGGAAATTAAGCAAATACTTTGGGACTTATTAACTGGTTTATCTGCCGATTTGATGAAATTTCTATCAATTTTAAGAAAATCAATGAAATAGGGAGGTAAACCGCTCTATAATTCGAAAACTACGTCCTTCATTGGGATGGTGTAAACGGTTATGAGTTCTAATTTATGGTTTCTTACTAATTCCGGATACCATTTTCAAGTCCAAGATTTATTTAAAAAAATATATATGTAAAGGAAATTTGGTGACAAAAAAATACATCTAAAAGTAATTTGGTGACAAAACTACTTTTGGTTTTGTTAATGCTTCCTTTGAAAGTATGAAGTTTTGATTCTAAAAAGATATCACTCGCCTTTATTGGATAACCCGTTCCAAAGATATAGTCCAAAACCAATTCACTGTTCACCTTGAAAAACATGATCTGAAAATACCTGGAGTGTATCTTTGGAACGGGTTATCCTAAAAACTTGGTTGATACCTTTTTGTAATCTACTCTTGATACTCTCAAAATCAGCATCAAAAGCTTATAGGTAGAAGGATTATTGCATTTGCATATATTTGTACTTCAAAAGCTATTCACTGTTCACTTTGAAATATATAATCTGAAAAATATAATCAGACTATAAATATAATGGACTATATCTTCGGAACGGATTGTCCAATAAAGGTGAGCGATATCTTTTTAGAATCAGCACTTCATACTTTCAAAGGAAGCATCAACATTTTTTGCAAAGAAGTTGTATTAAAAAAAATAGCTCCAGGAATACGCATACATCATTCTAAATATGCGTATTTCAAGAGTGATTTTTTGCAATAATCCTTCTACCTATAAACTTTTGATGCTGATTTTAAGAGTATCAAGAGTATATTACAAAAAGGTATCGACCAAGTTTTTAGGATAACCCGTTCCAAAGATACACTCCAAAGTATTTTCAGATTATATATTCCAAGAGAACAGTGAATAGCTTTTGGAATATATCTTTGGAACGGGTTGCATTTTCACTTGTTCATCAGTGAGTTTTCTTAGTGGGTTTGTACTTGACCGCTCTTCTACGCTGCGAATGCTCTTTGATCGATTCCCATTTTAACTATAGGTCTTGCTTCCTCAATTAATACCAAAATCGAATGAATAGTATAAATGCATGGCCTTATATGTCAAATCCAATTGACAAGTGACCAGCTTGCAAGCAGCTTGATTTGCTATCAAATCCACGAGCAGCGCATCTGCCATACGATGGTTCAATTACATTAAAAAACTTCGTCCAGAAAAGAAAAAGAAGGTAGCGATGGCAATGCGAGGTAAGTGATTTGTCATCATCTTCTTTCTATCAACACAACAAAGGACAAGCGAGGTCATCACCAGAAATTGTAGACTAAATAACAATGTCCATCCCGTGCCGATTTTCATGAAGTAAGCATTAAACAGATTGTCTGAACTTGAGAAATAAGTTCTGGGGTATGGTATAAAATCGCCAATCAATGAGATCGGAAACAGGCTTTCTGAATAGAGGTGGGTATCGTTTAAGATGGCCTTTTTGCAACCAAACATTATTGTGGTAACGATGATTTCCTTAATTGTCGTCGGTGCAGCGGAAGGCCGCTTACCTTTGGCTTCCGGCCTGGATACATCTTGTCCCGACCAGATCGGAAATTGATATTCGTACTGCCAGTAGCTGGCGGTCGATTTGATTATTTCTTTGTGGCAATTGAGTTAATTTATGTGTTGAAAGTATGTAGTTAGAAATGGTGAGTGTTTTTTGATATTTATATGGTGTCAAAGGTCTCATAGAATTTAAAATTCGGAGTAATAAATGGATTTTAAAAATCATGACATGGACAGTACATTGCAGAACAAACTTATTTAATAGGTAGTCACTTAAAATAAATTAATTTTAAAAGAAAATTTACAAAAATTAGAATTGAATTTATTTTGAAGAATTTAATACAGAAAATACACAGAAAAACCAGACACTAGAGAAACCCCAAAGTCAAAGAAAAATCAAATAAACAATACAAGAGCTTGACTTTTTTTTATAAAAAAAAAATGAAATGTCAAAATTTCGCAAGCAATTAATGTGCAGGTCAATTAAATTGAGGACGAAAAGAATGGAGAATTGTACTAAGAAATCTAGTACAGCTATCCACTAAAATTACACATTTCGTCGTTCAGCAGCGTACTGGAAAACGAAAAGTAGAACGAAAATTTTCGTTCATGATTTCGTCGTTTCATTTTTGTATGGGATTTTTCGTTTCGCCTCAGCAGCGTACTAGGCTATAGATGGAAAATCGAAAAGCAAAACAAAAACAAATTACTAGGGCTGTGTTGTACCGCCGTATACTTAGCAAACGAATTTCAAAATTTTTGGTTCCCATGGTTTGGAAAACATTTGGATAAATTTGGAAAACCATTCTCAGAATTTCGAAAATTATGCTTAATTAGTTATTAACAATTAAAGCTTTGGCGTATAGTTAGCAAACATGGAAACAAAAGTGGACTTTTTTGGTATTAATCGATCGGGAATGGCTTCGGGAAATTTGGAAAACCATTTTAAGAATTTGGAAAACCCTAGTTCAGTCAATAATTAAACAATTTGACAGATCACAATTAATTAATTAATTAAGACACAATCAACAAATTAAACTATTTTTTAACTCACAAGCACCGACACAATATATATCAACAAATCCAATAAATACAAAATACACAAATACTTTAAATAAATATTCTTATAATTCTGGGATTCGTTCAAATAAGACTTCACCAAATTTTTACAGAACGAACAATAATCAAAATTAAGGTTCCACACAATTCCTATGGAGTTATCTAGTGGAAATACGAACAGAAATTCAAGTAGATCTTTTAGATCAAACAATTTTCCTCAACAACAAAACCAAGTGTTCAATGTTGAGAGCTATGATCCTAACATCCAAAATTCTAAAATTATTTTACCACTAAATCAACCTAAGCAACAGTTTGAAAATTTAGATGCCTTACTAAACTCTAATCAATCTTTTAACGCTGAAATAGATGAACAAAATTTTCATGTTCCTACCTCGAAAAATCTATTGGCTACATAAATCTGAACAATTTTAATTCAAACCTTCTTCCTTTTGTCACGATTTCTAGTTTAAATGGCAATAGACTGACATTTTTAATCGATACTGGGAGCAACAGATCCTTCATTAGCCCAAGAATTGTCAAGAACTTACAAACTTTTCCCATAAAACCTATAGAAATTAAAACTGTTTTTAAATCATATTTTGTTGACAGAAAAATTACATTAAGTATTTTGCCGGAGCTAAATTCTAAAAAACATTTAGTTTTCGAGTTTCATGAATATTTTGATGGTCTTTTTGGCACAGACATAATGAAAAATTTCGGTATGAAAATTGACTTGAAAAACTCGTTTTCAGAAACAAGTAATACAAAAATTCCAATACAATTCAACCCAAATTTAATTTCTAGAACCTATGTTATTCCAGCGTTTAGCAAAAAGATATGTTATTTACCTGTCGACATTGAATCAAGTACCATTTATGTTAGACCGACAATTATTCAAAATAATTTAATAATACCAGAAGGAGTCTATAAATCAAAAGACTGGTTTTTATACATGGAAGTCATTAACAACTCTGCTATTGAACAAACATTTGTCGTTGAACAACCTATAAAAACAATAAGTTTAAACAACCATTCATATATAGAATGCAATAGTTTTACTATTTCAAGTTCTTGTGCAAACATAAAAAATATAGAAAATACTATACATACTTTAAATACTGATCATTTGAATAAAGAAGAAAAACAATTATTGCGAAAGTTAATCAACAAATACATTGATATATTTTTCTATGAAGGACAAAATTTAACATTTTCTAATGAAATAAAACATGAGATAAGAACTAGAGATGATATACCCGTGCATAGCAAATCTTACAGGTATCCTTATGCGTTAAGAGATGAGGTTCAAAAACAAATCACTGAAATGATTGATCAAAATATTATTCGTCCAAGTTTTTCACCTTACTGTTCTCCAATTTGGATAGTTAAAAAAAAAGAATAAAAATGGAAAGGAAATGTGGCGATTGATTGTCGATTATCGCAAGCTAAATGAAAAAACTATTGATGATAAATACACGAAATTTTGGACAAACTCGGAAAATGTGTTTACTTCACCACTATTGACCTTGCTTCTGGATTTCACCAGATAGATAGATATTGCTTTCGCTGTTGACAACGGGCATTACGAGTTTATTAGAATGCCCTATGGCTTGAAAAATGCCCCTAGGACACTGCAACGTGTTATGGATCACGCCTTGAGAGGACTTATAGGTAAAATATGTTTGGTGTATATGGATGATATTATCATTTATTCCACATCTCTCCAAGAACACGTTGAAGCCCTAAAGCAGTATTTGAAAGGCTTAAAAGTGCCAATTTTAAGATTCAACTTTTGAAATCATACTTTTTTTGTAAAGAAGTATCTTTTCTTGGGCATATTGTCACATCAGACGGAATAAAACCCAACCCTGATAAAATTCAAGCTATCCAAAAATTTCCCTTGCATAAAACAGTGAAGGAAATTAAATCTTTCCTGGGTCTTCTAGGCTACTACCGAAAATTTATGAAGGATTTTGCGAATTTTCCTAAACCAATGACTCAATGTTTACGAAAAGGAGACAAAATTGTCTTAAATTCCGAGTATAGGAATTGTTTTGAGACCTGTAAAATGTTACTATGCAACGATCCACTACTTCATATCCAGACTTTTGTAAGCCCTTCAACCTTACAACAGATGCAAGCAATTTTGCAATTGGCGCTGTGCTTTCACAAGGCTTAATTGGTTTAGACAAACCAATTTGTTACGCAAGTAGGACTTTGTCGAAATCTGAACAAGACTACAGCACTATCGAAAAAGAATGTTTGGCAATAGTTTGGGCTACGAAATATTTCGACCCTACCTGTATGGAAGGAAATTTCAAATTGTGACAGACCATAAGCCATTATTTTGGCTCTTCTCTCTGAAAGAACCAAATTCGAAGCTGGTACGTTGGAGACTTAATCTTGAGGAATTTGACTATTCCATTATTTACAAAAAAGGTCAACAAAATATGAATGCCGATGCTCTGTCTCGAATTCAAATAAATACAAATGAGAGCCATGACAATTTAGATTCTATATCCATTGAAAACAATATTGATGATGCAGAGAGTATTTCAACAGTTCATTCAGGTTTGGACAATATAAACGATGGAATTCCTATTTCTGAAGGACCTGTTAATGAATTCATAAATCAAATACTCATACTTAAAAATGAAAAACGGAAAAAACTATCTTTAAAAAGAAGAAGAAGATATGCTATTGAATATTGCGATACAACGAATATAGATATCATTATATTTATTTTTGAAAATTACCTGAGCCCTAAAAAACTAACTGCAATATTAACTGATGATGAGACTTTTCGATCTATTCAAGCTGTATTTTCTCAATATTTTTCCAATTCCACTATTAAATTAGTTAGATGCAAAAACTATCGTAAAAGACATAATTGATATTGACAATCAACAAGAATTGATAAGAGATTATCACAATAATTCTCATCATAGAGGGATAACAGAGACCTTATCACATTTAAAAAGAGAATCATATTTTCCCAATATGAAAAATACAATCACACAAATAATAAATAGTTGTGAAATATGTCACAAGCTTAAATATGACCGAAAAGGAGTAAAATTAAAATACGCAGAAACTGAAATACCATCAAAACCACTTCAAATTGTTCATCTAGATATATATTTCGTCAGCAAGGAACATTTTTTAACAATTATAGATTAATTTTCCATATTTGCATGTGCATATTTACTTTCGAGTCGTAATAGTACCAACGTAGTGAAATCCTTAAGACATTTTTTTCGCACCATGGTATTCCCAGAAAAATTGTTACATACAATGTTAGCGAATTTATTTCAACACTGTTTAAAGACTTTCTGAACATTTATAATATCGACCACCATACAATTTGTGCAAAAAGCTCAAATGGTAACTCTCCAATAGAACGATTACATTCTACACTCACAGAAATTATACGCATCATTCAATCACAAAACAAACAAAAAAAATTGCTGAAATTGTTGATGAGGAAATTATAACATATAATAATTCAATACACTCCGTTACAAAACTTACACCATTTGAATTACTTTCAGGACACATTAATAAGAACGAACCATTTTTCAAAAAAAAAAATACTAAGAACACAGAACAGGATTATTTGATTAATCACATAAAAGACTATGAAAATTTGACCAAGTTCATACACGAACAAAGTCATAAAAATAAACAATATTTAATTGCTAAACTAAATAAAACAAGAGAAGATCCACCGGACTTTAGACCTGATGAAATTGTATACGAGTTAGATGATAGAAGAAACAAATTAGCCCCACGATTTAACGATCATATTATTGTAAAAAATAAAAAAATTACTGTACATACTAATAAAGGAAAAGTACATAAACAAAAAATTAAAACAAAACGTAAAACAATCCCACCCTAGTTTATCAAATCATAATTATGTTGACTTCTTGTTTTGCCATTAATTGCGGAAAATCATTTTGAATGCTTTAACTTTTAATTTCCTTATTTTACTGTATTTTGTTTTATTGCCTTACCTGTTTCTTACCTTTCAACCAAAAAGTTAAATATCAAGTTTGGATGAACTTATTCATTTTATTACTATTTGAATTATTATTGTTAAATATTGTTATAATTCAGTTATTACGTTATTATGATCGTTATTTTTATATTCTTTGCTGTAAATAATTTAAATTTAAATTATTACTTTAGACTTAAGCACTTTGCTCTTAATAACTTCTATTAAGGAATCAAATATCATATGACCTTTGTTTTCATTATTTTGTAAATAAGAAAAATAAAAGCCAGTTCAGTTTCGCTTTGATTATGAAAAAGATAGTTGTTAGTTATTAAATTTTTATTTTAAACAAAGAGAAATCCATTTTGTTAAACCAATTTAAATAAAACATTGGACCTTTTATTAAATATAATAAATTGGAAATTTAACTCGCACGAAAAATCCATTAATCCACATCGGGCCCACAAAACAATTTACTTTGCTCAGATTTTTTAATCTCGAGCGACATAAAAAAAAAATTCAAAAAAAGAAATGTCGTAATCTTATTTTAATTTCATGTGATCCAACGCTTTTTAAAACAACTAATCTATTTCGAAGTCGTTTCAATAAATAGGATACGCTACTAAGCCCAATACTTTTGTGCTTTAGGCCGTGTGTGAATTGCGTTAAAATGTTGGTTAAATTTTCTACCTTGGTTAAATTTTGAAGTTTGGTTTGTGGTGGTATCAAATTTGGCTTTTTGCTGTGTGAACTGCGTTAAAAGGGATTTACTAAAACACTATTTTGGCTAAAATTCCTTCAAGATTGAAGAAATTTCCCTAAAAACATTTTTTTTTTGTTGTTCAAGTTAATCAATTTCTTTCCCAAAATCCGACTTAGAAGATATAAAGTTAATAATTTGGTACGAAAAAAGTAACGAATTCTCAGTTTTACTAATATGTTTCGGTTTTACATCGTTATTTTAATATTTTAAACCAACAATTCCAAATCTTTTCATAACAATTCCCATTATGGTTAGTTTGTTGATTTAGTATGTAAACACTAGTTTTCACAGCTGAAGAATTTGACAAGCTGACAAACCAATCTATTTGTATTTTAATTAATTATTTTATATTTGTTAAAATATCAAGGGATTATATTATTTGTTTTTTTCTCTTGAGAACCTACACAAACAAAAATATCAATGAAATTTTATTTTCCAATTGAATAAATTAAAACGTACATTTATTATATGGTTTCCCAGTAGATCTGGACTTTTTGGAGTTCATCTTTCTTTTCGGTTATCGCTTACAGTTTCAAATTACTCTATCTTGAGAAACGTTAAATTTTAACGCAAATTTAGCCTGCTCTACAGCTGCCTACATTTTAACCTATTTTATTCACCACGCTAGTGTCAAATTTTAACCAAGTTACAAAATTTAATTAACATTTTAACGCAATTCACACACGGCCTTAAAATGAACGATTACTTACCCCGGTAATATGAGTGAATTGGGGAATCGAATCGAATCCCAATTGAGATTTCGATTCAGGTATATGGTCTCGCGGGATCGAAAGATTGAATTAAATGGAATCGAAGTGACAATCTGAGTTTACAGTATAAACAACAAAACCATGCAGCAGAAAAATTTCAGAGAAAACGGAAACCCACTGAACACAACAAAAAAACACTATTTAGCACACGCACACCAAGAACCAGATGTGAATTCGATTCTTCATTTCCTCGACTCAGGTATCCCGTTTATATGAGTAAATTGAGGAATCGAATTGAATTGAGATTTCGATTCAGGTATATGGCCTCGTGGGATCGGAAGATTGAATTGAAATGGAAACGAAGTGACAATTTGAGTTTACAGAATAAACAACAAAAGCATGCAACTGAAATAAATATTGGAAAACCCCTTACAAAGAAAACGGAAACCCACTGAACACAAAAACACACTATTGGTGCACACACACCCCAAGAATCAGATGTGAATTCGATTCTTCAATTTCTCGATTCAGGTATATAAATACATTTTCAATTCGATCAGCTCTTCTAGTGGGATCGGATCGAGTAATCCTATTTTAATCCGATTCAAGTATACAAAGACCTAAATCCTGATTTAATACCGATTCAATTCTCCATATAAACGTAGTAAGTTATATAAATATATTTTCAATTCGATCCAGTTCATTTAGTTGGATTGGAACGAGTAATACGATTTGAATCCGATTCAAGGTTACATCGATCTAAATCCGTATTCAATACAGATTCAATTCTCCATATAAACATAGTAACTGACCGAATCTCTTTTTGTGACTGAGTGCGTTGTTTGGCAGCTCTAAAAAAACAAATCTTCAATTCGTTAATACATCATTATTTCGTTTTTATTTTCTGACTCCGCCGCGAGGGAATTCCTAAACCCACTTGCACTTTTTAAATATTTGTTTCCAAGAAGATCTTAACATTGTTTTTTATTTGTGAATAATATTAATTTACTTTTTCTGTACACTGCCACAAACTTAAATTAATTCAACACAAAACATTTGAGAAACTTCAAAACAAATGTAATTTGTGTAAGATTTTGTGTACAAATCTGTTTTGAATCCGTCTCCAAAAAGAGATTTAATACGGATCTGTTTTTTCATGAATTAAGTATTTTGTTACTATTTAGACATACAACATAACAGAGGATGAGCTATTACAGTGAAAATCTTGGTGTAAGTTATATAAACTAACAGCCACAAAGGTTAGCGTGCGGTGTTATTATATAGGGGATATTTTTCAGAGTCGAATTTTAGAACTTGTGAGTCAACCGGCTATTGAACGATGTCCAGAACTCGGGCTGCTTTTTGATCGGTGTAGTATTCGTGAAATGCAAGAGCTATTTCCAATAATAATCAATTCAATATTTGATCTCACCGGTGGCGGCATTGGCTGGGGTTTACGAGCGACAGCTAAAGAAAATTATTCGCATGCTTTTGAAATTCTCCATGATTTCTTCATACCGCAAGGACCTATGTTTCGTTTATGTTATCGACTGTTGAATGACGCTATTAAGTTTGAATTCAGTATGGACTTGTTGCCGGTGAGTTGTACCCATGGTATACAAAGAATTGTTATTTTAAATATTTTATGATATTTTTTTCAGCATAAACTCGAAGAAATGCTGCAAAGTGGCCAATATTCAATATTTTACTCAGACCTGCTGAGTGTAGATCATTCAAGAAGGTGTGTTACCGCACTGTCTTTAAACGCCTTTGATTATTTCATACTAAACTTTGCAATCCATGGAATTTTTCCTCTTCATAAACGTTTTGCTGCCGCCTTGCAAGTGCACAATGAGCGAATGAAGACTGTTTATTTCTATTTGTCAGCTCAATACCTTTGCACATTCCTTCCTGAAAGCCCTGAACAGATTGTGATGCCAACAAATATTTGTGCGACAGTAAAGGCCCCCCAACCGATGCCTGTACAACCACTTCAACCAACAAGATCTCCAAAATACATAAAGATACCAAATGTATCTCCATATTCGGCGGCAAACAACCCGACAGCACGAACGGCAGAATCACCTCGGACTTATGCTTGGAGGACAGAATCTGTTTTGCATTTGTTTGTGGATTCCTGGCTGCGGTACGATGTGGAAAAAGCAAGAGTAAGCATAAAAGACTAAGAGCCGAGGGCCGGCAGACACGTCCTTTTATCATAGCTGATTTTTTTTCTGCGTAAAGATACCAAAGTAGATAAGAACAAATGGAAATTCCGAATTTTCAAAGCTGGGGCTATTCGGAGATATGCTGTTTTAACAGTGCATTCTCAACTACGTTATTTTATCAAAGCTGATTTTTGGATATGTTTAAGGGGATAGTGTCTCAAACTTTCGTCGGCGTTTCGTCTGGCAGACACCTTTCTTAAAGGTTTGATAAAATAACGTAGTTGAAAATGCACTGTTAAAACTGCATATCTCCGAAAAGCCACAGCTTTGAAAATTCGGAATGTCCATTCGTTATTATCTAATTTGGTATCTATACGCAGAAAAAAATCAGCTATGATAAAATGACGTTTGTCTGCCACTCTGGGCTCTTTTTTATATTTTTCGGGCTATTTTATTTTCTTTTTACTTTCGAACTCAACATTTTGATAAAACTTGACATTACGATAATATGGAACACCAAAAAAGTGGGTCGCGCAGTTCTGCCAGTTTGTATATAGTTCGAACTACAGCCTAAACCGCTGGATAGATTTTCTTCAAACTTGATACAGATGCGTTTTAGAAGATTGCCCCGATTCCCTTTTCAAATATTTTTTTAGCCCCAAATAAAAGGCTTGCCCTGCCATACAATTTTTCGTACCAAAAAAAGTAAATCTCACACCCTTATTTTCGTTGCCAATTTCTCTTCGATAAACGGTTGTCCAAAAAATTATGGTATTACAGTTATGGTATTACAGTTGTCAAGAATCAACATTTTTAATAGGCAGTGAATGATCTTCAGATTTGCATTATATTGTGAATGAGTGGTTTGTTTTAATGCTTGTCAAAATTATTGCTCGGTTTTAAATTTTAAGCCAATTGGAAATTGGGTGTTGATAAAACTATTTTACAGATCGCATAAGCGATTAATTAAATAAAAATGTCTACAATAGAATTTTTTTGTATATTGCAAATGATATTGAAGAATAAAAAAACCCCGAGAAAACTACGTGATGCTTCTAGCCCGCTGGACTTGGATGAAAATATCGCAATCCTAGACCTAAAACCAGCCAAATTAAAAATCGATAATTTTGAGTTTTCATTGTATTCGAATGATCTGTGATCGCAACTACAGGGCCAGATTCTGTAATAAACGAAACGAAAGCGATCGTTCGTTTTTCAAAAGCGAAAGAAATTGTGCGAAAGCGAAAGTTCTCATTCTGTATCGCATTTCGTTTATTTTATTTCATTCGCTTAGGTTTTAGAGCCTCTGTTGTACATTGCTTACTTTAAGGTGTCACTTATTGCATACTTTTTATTAATGAATTGGGTTAGGGATATGTTATACTGAGATAGTTATTAGCAAAACACTGAAAAATAGCGGAATAGTGTAAATAAATATGTAATCTATAATGCAAAAGTATGTACAACGTGAATAAAAACTTTCACAATAAATTTAGAAAATAATTAAGTTTCATTTTCGAACTTAATATACATAGTTGTTTTAATACCAAACAATCATTATTTATTTTATATGTGGTGGCATCTCATTAGTGGCAAAGTGTGGTGCAAATACGGGTGTGTGAAGGGCGCCCATCTCTAGGTTCCTTGTGGTAATCGTTTTGGGTTGCTTTGAAGTTTTTTTTGTATTCACTATTGATTTTTGAAAATTAACGCGTTTTATCGCTCGGTTTTTATTCATTCCATGTCAGATTTAGTAAGAATCAATTTTGTTTCAACCAAAACATCAAATTTTACTACCTAATATTGAAAAACCGTCAAGTAATTTGCTGTCGTCTTATTTCTTTCGCACGTGCGAATGAATCTCATCGTTTTTGCAGTTACATGAAGGAAATCGTTCGCACGCACGAAAACGTTTGATCGCTTGTGCGATACAGAATGTCACCCCAGGTTCAATAAAGGCTTGAAACATTCATCGCCGGATAGCGTTAGCTTTATTTTGTTAAATCAGCCCATGTCAGACCCTCCCACTTACACAAGTGTATTCTGAGTTTATCTTCGCTGGGCTTAGGCAGTGTAGTTATTAATGAAAACGTGTTATTTTGAACTGTTACAATACTGATGAAAGAGATTGTTTTGGCGAATTGTTTTGTTATATTTCTTCGATATATTTTTTATATATATTTTGACTTGTTCTAGTTTTGTTTGATAAGCTACGTAAATATTTTTTTACCATTTTGACTTATTTTGATGGATCAACATGTAATATATAGTTAACCTACTTTTGTTGAAACAAATTTATTTTAATGTTCTTTAATAAAAAATTAATGTTAAGTGCATGTTCCAAAAGTATACTCTTGTTAATCAAACTATCTACCTGTAACGAGTTTCTTTTCGTTGAGGATTAGCTGGCACCAAAAAAAGAATCCCAAGCTAGCTCTAGTCGTGGGAACTTTATCCTCCTCGTTAGCAAAATATCGCGATGCCAGTCTTAGTACATCCCGGTGTTAATGATGCGCGAGATACTTTCTCAATTTCCCACCCTACCTGGTTGTTTTCCCGCTAAACAACCCCTTTTTCCACGTTCCTTCTCCTCGACCTTCTTACCCCGTCTTCTTCATCCCCCCATCTTCCCCTTTTTTAAAAAGATTTAAGATTTCATTTTGATAAAGTTATGTAAAAATATTTAATGATTTCATATCAAAGATATTTACAATTAAATTATATCGGTAGATATGTAATTTTAGTTTTACATCATAAAAAAAATAAGTCATCAACTTTAATTAATTGAATTTTTAAATAAGTAAAATTCTCTTTTCGTTTGTAATGGAAATTTGTAATATTTTGAAATTAATCATTAAAATTGCTGTCATGATCATTCAGGTTACAAAAAGAAAATGGGTAATGCTTATAAAAAAAATTTTAGGTGTTTCGATTAAACATATATGATGGAAAATCACTTACCCCAAAATAGTTCGTTGCAGTGGCCACTCCTTCGATAACTTTGGTGTATTAGCGTTTTTGATTTCACTTGTCTCCTTTTGTTTTTTTTTCTTTTTTTTTAAATATAAATGTTTCGATTTTTATAAGAATTACCACACTATTATCAAAAATTGATTATTTATCTTGTTAGCAGTACCTACATGTATGTATATATATATATATTCACCAATCTGTACATATATAAGTATATGGATATATATATATGTATACATATAGCTTATTGAAATATTGTAATTCAGTTAATTATTTACCACAAAAAATTTTAAAATTACTTAAATTCAATTTAGGTATTCGTTACTTTAAAGAAAATTAAAAATTGAACTTTGATTTAAAACTTTAGTTTCTACTTTTTTTTTTTTTTTTTTTTTTTTTTTTTTTTTTTTTTTATACGTAATTTTTCTTGGTAACCCACACAAAACGGGTTAACCTCGCTCCTATATAAGGCAGGTTTTAAGATGTAATCTCTTGAATTAAACGGCTTCTTCCTCTATCCAAATTATTTTAAACGAACCGCTTTTGAAACGGTGACTCCCACTTTGATTTGAGACAATTTAGAACGGATAGTCTGAATTTTGATCACATTTCAATGTCCCGTCTGGATCCGTTTAAACGGCGATTAGAAGTAAATTCAGGCCGTTAAAAAAAAATTCTAACGGCCGGGCTTAGGTTCAAACTTGACAATATGTATTTATAGCAGTCCTTGAAACACTTCTGTATGTCGAATTATGCTCAATCTATAGGTATTTATATCCTATATCAATGCCTGCTTCGCACCCTGGAATCGATGGATCTTGTTTTTCCGCAATCCCTCGAATAGCTTTTCAAAATATTAAATTTAAAAAAATTAGATATTCCTGCTTTAATTAGGCCTAGGCTGAATTTAATCTACTTACATTTGAACGTGCTACGAGTTTATTTCCTTGGCAGCTTAGTCCGGTGGTACCTTCTTTCTTATTTTAGTAATTTTCTTCTTTATATTTTTTTTTTCTTAAATGTTGGCTTTTGACACCTCTGTGGTTTTTATTGAACAGAATGTACCGACCAGCAGCTTTTGTTGAAGAACCCTATCCTTACTACATAGCACTCAAACATACAAGATAGGATTTTCCAGCCTTTGTTTCTAAGACAGCTACTTACACCCATGTAATTACGCTTATGAACCTTAGCTGTTTAATCAAGCGCAATCACAATGTGGGTGTAAATGTATTTGTATTTTTTTTTGTTTGCCTTATCACTATCGACTTCTGGTGCAATCCTATTCATGAGTATCATGATAGGCGAATTTAAAAGTGTCATGCAACCTAGATGCATTTCCCTCGCTTTTTTTTTTTTTTTTGAACTTTCATGCTAAAAATTCTCGCATCATAGTTGCTGCTGACTATTACTCAAATTATAGCAAAGTGCTGATTTGACTATAATACGAAAGTTCCCCTTTTTGTTAAAGGAAAACCCTATAATGGGGCCCTTCACTCCTACAGGTAAGAACGAAAGAGTAATATAACGGTGCCCTTTTTGTCAACAAACAACATAAATTGAATCATTGTCGTCGTTGTCATCGACGTTATTAGTGTGCTCTCTAACTTATATATATATATTTTTTTTTGTTTTTAATTGTAAAATATTTAATTCAAGCCCATTCGGTTACAGGGCTTCGCTTTTTCCAGATAGAATGTGTCTGGAATATGCGAAACGAACCCACTTTTTCCTTTCGTGCGGCCGGGTAGTGAATAGTGGTTGGAAGTACACAAATAGTGCAATCCATATTCGCCGAAGTTGATTTCGTTTCATACCTAATTGTTAACTAAGTTCGGTTGCTATAGGAAAGTGTAAATAAAGATTTCACTAATAATTAGGTATATAGCAATAATAGGTGCTAAAAGTGAAATGTTTACGGCTAAAAGAAATTAAAAATTCTGGATACGAGTGCCGTTCTAAATATGTATGTGCGACGATGACATATAATTCGGTATGTAAGCGCGAGTGAGAACCACGACAAAAATCCACTATAGTGAACCAAATAAAGTAAAACAGTTCGCGTTTAACTAAAATGTAAAGCTAAGAAAAAAACAGAGGTCGTTCACCTCAACTACATATGGTATTCGTGGTACAAAAAAATTAATTTTGTAGATCTGTTTTCGATATGCGTTTTGCCGACGGGGTTTTCAAATTGTCGAGTTTCGGTTTAATTCTTTTACAGGAAATCTGTACCTGATTTTTTTTTTTTTTTTTTTTTTTTTTATAACTTCAAAAATAATTATATGTAAGTCGGTTCGGAATAATTTAGAATTTAAAATAGTTTTGACATTGTGTGCCAGCTACTGAGCTAGACGTGGGACGCGAACCCACTTACCATACTGAAGGAATCATCATTAGATAAGTGATACGATTAGTTTATTGGTTGAAATCGATACTTTGTGTTTTGTTTTATTTCATTTTAGTCATCGCCTTATTGTCGCATGTCTTTGGCATGGAAAATTCCCAAAGGTTTACCAGCCCTGGATTCCAATTCATACATGCAGTTTCCGACTATTTTTTTTTACGCGGGATTTTAGAAATTTTGGAAGCAACTTAGCGTTAATCCCTTGAGCGAAATTGCTTTGAGCGAAATTCCTATGGAATACCTCCTGACCTTCGCGGTAAGTGACATTTTTCGATCGTTTATTGTAGGTATTTCTCGACTTAACGTATGCCCTGTCCAAACTCTCCGACAGCTTCTGCCTGGCCAATGTCAATTTGAGGGCGCGAGGTGTGACCAACATTTCGGGATCGTGTAGCGCGTCTATTTTGCGTAGTACTGTATATGTAGACCCGTGGTTTATCATGTTTTGTCCGAACAACGCGTAATAGGGTTGACAATTTAGGGAATCGTGCATATCGGAACGCAACGCACATGCTATGCTGGACAGATGGATATCCCAGTCATTTTGTTGTTTGGAAATTAGGATTCTCAGTTTGCTAAGGAAACTACGATTTACTCGCTCCGAAATGTTGGCCTGAGGCGAATGCACCGCCGTTCGTATATGTTTCACGCCGTAATTGTCCAAAAAGATGTTGAAGTCTTTGGACACAAATTGACGTCCGTTGTCGGAGTGGATTTGTTCAGGGGTCCCGAAAGTATGGAAGATTTCCGATTCGAGGTATTGAATCACGCGGTTTGAAGTAGCTTTTGGTAAAGCTTTGAGGAACATAAACTTCGTGAAATGGTCAACCACAATAAAAACGTATATGTTTCCTCGCTTTGTACGCGGATACGGGCCTAAAAAATCAACGTAAAGTCGTTGCATGGGCCTTTCAGTTCTTGTTTGCTTAACTATCGGTGGGCGAAGAATTTCGTTAGGAGCCTTGACCATCTTGCAAGTTTCGCAATTTTTCACGAAAATTTTAATATCTCTTATCATTTTTGGCCAATAATATTTCGATCTTATACGAGCATACGTTTTGTCAAAGCCACTATGGCAACTTAGTTTAGTGTTGTGGCCTATTTCAATACTCTTTCGCGTAAGATTGTCGGGACGCCATAAGCGCCAAAGCGAATCTTCTTCGTCTACACCTCCGGTTCTAAATCTTACTCTTCGGTAAACGTATTTTCCGGAAACGACAAGGTCTGGCAGAGTAGCCTGGTTTTGGACAATGTTTTCTCTCAAGCGGGTATATTGTTCCGAATCAAACTCAGCCGAATCTAAATCGATATCACCGCACATCAATATCGAAGAATCTCCACAAATCTCATTATTTACAGCAGTTTCGTTAGCCGTTAGCCGTCTGCCTGATAATTCCTTCATTGACATAAGCCATTTGAGGCTGGAATGGTCTGTTATGATAGTAAATGCAAATCCATCGACGTAAGGTCGAAATTTTCGCACGCTTAACACCGCAGCGAGACATTCTTGTTCCGTGACCGTATAATTCTTTTGAGACTTGTTAAGCCTCTTCGACATGAAAGCGATGGGCTTTTCGTTACCGTTCTCATCCACTTGAAATAGAACACCGCCTACTCCTTCAGATGAAGCATCGCATTGGATCACGAAAGGTTTTGAAAAGTCAGGTTCAGCTAAAACTGGAGATGACGAGAGAGCCGTTTTAAGTTTTTCGAAAGATTCGAGTGCTTCAGGAGTAAATTCGAATTTAGTTTTCTTTTGAAGGCAATTGGTTAAAGGAGCAGCTACATAAGCATAATTCCGGATAAATCTCCTATACCATCCCGTTAGGCCCAAAAACCTCCTAACTTGCCTAACGGTAGTTGGAACTGGGAAATTGACCATGGCCTCAACCTTATCTGGGTTGGTTTTCAGGTTTCCCTGACCAACGATAAAACCTAGAAATTTTATTTCCTTCATGCAAAATCTGCTTTTTTCAAGATTGATTGTTAGATTTGCTCGACGGAGACATGCTGCTACTTCTTTAAGGATACGTAAATGCGACTCGAAATCCGAAGTACAAATCAGTAAGTCGTCTAAATAGACAAACACATTATCACGGAGATGACTGGGAATTACTTGATCCATTACTCTACACAGCGTTTGTCCGGCATTGCTCAAACCGAATGGCATTACCTTAAACTGATAGAGTGGCCTACCAGGTACGGTGAAAGCTGTTTTCTCACGGGATTTTTCGTGCAGAGGAATTTGCCAATAGGCGTCTTTTAAGTCTATCCCCGAGATAAAGTGAGTGTCTTTTATCCGACTTAACAAACCTTCAACATGAGGCAACGGATACGCATCCTTAACGGTGACAGCATTGACTTTTCTGAAATCTAAACACAAACGAACTTTACCAGGTTTCCTCACCAGCACGACAGGACAACTCCAAGGGGAGTTACTAACTTCTATCACTCCTAATTCCAACATGCGATCTAACTCCTTATAAACTTCGCCTTGACGAACCGGCGATAACGGGTAATGCCTAGACTTTATCGGGGCAGCGTTTCCTGTATCGACTATATGACACCCAAGGATAGTTTTCCCTAACCCGAGGACAACGAAATTTGGGAATTGTCTTTTAATGTTTTCTAATTGAAAAGACTCTTCAGTTGAAAGTTTTATTAGCTCCGCATTATCCTTAAGGTCTTCCACCTTATCACCTGCGCTTAAATCCATTTCTAATTCATTTATTTGAGGTAATAATTGGAAGCTACGCCAGAAATTCATGCCAAGATATAATTTTTGTGTCAAATTTGGTATAATATAAAATGTTATGTTTTTCGAAATGCCATTGTATTTTGTTTCTATTTGGCAATATCCAACAATATTATGAGTGTTGCCATCAGCCGTACGTACTACGTTATTATAGGGCAGTATTTCAACTCCTAGTTTTCGGACTAACTCCCAACACCCATCGCCTAATACTGAAATAGATGCTCCGCTATCAAGAAGTCCAAAAACAGACTCATTATTCAAAAAGATATTAGCATACATACGACCATACGTATTGGATGATATTATTGTTTCGATTATCTGTTTTCGAAACTTTTTCCGATTCCGAAAACGATGACGAGCTTTTTGAATTTTTAAACTAATTGGTTTAATGTTGGTTCCGAAAATTCGAGATCGGACCCTTTTATAATTGAGTTTTCGCTCATGAAGAGACTTCAGGTTATGTATTTCCATTGGATGAAACTGATCGACTTCAGCGTTAGGTGTTTCCCTTCTTAAAATTTTAATTGGGATTGAACCTTGGTCAGCTCGATCAATGGAATTCATTTTGCTAGTATTGTTTAAATTTGAGAGTGGTTCGAGAGGTTCCTTGAGGGACGAACCTCCCCACTCCTTGTTTCGTCCCTCGGGAAGTTTCCCGCTTGGTGTTTACCACATTGAATCGTGTTGACCCCCTTTGCTCCACAGAGGAAACAAAATAGATTTCTGATGGTAGATGGACAAAAGTGATATGCGTGGCCTTTCTGATCACAGTTCCAACAGATATAATTAGCAGTAGAAACCGGCTTTCTGGAAGAATACATGGCCGCGACTTCATGTTTTTCCGATTCTACGTCTGGCGAATCGTTTTCGACCGCGATCTCACTTACCGAACGATGACCGACGAATCTTTTATTCAAAAACCGTTCAGCCTCGCGAGCTTTTTGTCGGAGCTGCTCTAAATTCTTGATCTCCGCTGCCAACAAGATCTCACCTAGCTTTTCTTTAGTATTACCCCTAATGATTTCGATCAGCTTCTTGTCGTTAAACGGTTCTTTAAGACGGTCGTTAAGACTACATACCGAAACATAAAAATCATCGAAGGATTCCTTTGGTCCCTGCTTGCGACACATAAGCTTCATGTATATGTCGATTTCCGACTCCATTTTACCAAATTCTTTCTTCATTGCTTCTTTTATAGAAGTTAAATCGGCATTCGGGTACTTTTTAACAAAGCGCCAAAACCATTTGTTTGGTCTACCTTCGAGCAAAATGTGAAAATTTGCCGCAATTTGTTCATCGCAATAAGATGATGAAGACTGCATTCTTCCTATTTTCAAAAGGAAGTCAGATATATTGTCGGAACCATCATATTTGATATTCCAGCGATCCAACCTACATGGATCTGAAGCCTTAAACGAAGTAGAACTACTAGAGCTTTTGGGTGGACTAACTTCAGTCCTCGTGGAGCTTTGCCTTTCTACTTGAGGATGGTTGATTGCTTGTTGCGAGGGTAAACGCAAATCTTCTAATTTTTGCAGTACATTTACCATAAATACATCCATTTGCTGGAAAACTCTGATCTGGTTTTGAACCATACTTCTTTCTATCCTAGAAAGTAATTCTTCATTTGGACCAACCTCATTTCCAGCATGACCTACTGCCCCCCTATCACGGCCCTCAATAACATTTTCCAGATTATTTTCATGATCTGGAGGATCTTCTTGATCTGCCATGTTAAAGGTTGAATTGGAAACAACAGATCCTAACTCTTCCGAAAAACTAAATGAATTGTTCAAATTGAACCTATCTACCGTGTTACTGAACCTTTGGAAAAAAGCTTCAAATGATATTTCGTTGTGAGCGTTTATAGTGCTTATATCGTCCGAGATCGAAACTCGACGACTCTTGCTCATACTTGATTCGAACACACCTAACTTTAGTTTTGCCACTGGTCGATTTCTGTTTACTACCAGTAATCTTCAATGAGGAACTCTCCACAGGAAAACAAAAAAAAATTGCCAAGAACCGAAGGTGTTTGAAAATTATTCTTTTACTTTCAATGTGTTCTCTGCGATAATCTAAAAACGTTTAAAATTTGCAAAATCGAATATCGGTTGAAACCAATATTCATAAAAAAAAAAAAAGTTTTAAATCAATCAACCTGAAAAAAGGTTTTTGAAATTGCGATTTAAAATACCGTTTTTTTTTTTTTTTTTTTTTTTTTTAAATAAAAAAAGAATGTTTATACAATAAATGAAGTATGCTTCTATATAAAAAGTGTAATACCCAAAACTAAATCGATAAAGGTTTACATAAAATAAATAGCGTATGTAAAAAAATTAATTAAAACTGAGTTTCAAAATTGAGTTTATAAATGTAATTCAATGCGCAGAAATTTTTTGAATTTCACAAAAACTATATGTTTGACTTGTAATTTATCATAAAAAATCAAAAAGGGAAGACGAGGTACTGAATCAGAAAGAGAAAACTGCCGAGGATTAAAAGGAAAGTTACGTGAGTCAAATGTATATGTATCAATAAAAAAATAAAATAAACTAGTGTTTGCTGTTGTAATCATTGTTTTTGTACGTGATCCTAGTTGTATTATTTGAGATTCTCCACAACAATACATCGACGATCATCCTCATTATCATCGATGGAGTATATCAAAAAAATAAAAAAAATTTAAAACAAAAATTGTTTAAAGGACCATCCAAGACAGCTTTCGTATCAAGGGGTCTCTTTAAATTGTAATAGTAAATAAAAATATACCATATCCGCCTGCGATTTGGGTGTCAATTGTTTTAGATGCCCAAGGACTAAGTTTTTATGGTACTTTTGATTGAAACTTAGAGATCGAATTCAACTCCTTTATTGCAACGCGGTACCGGGTAAACGACCTAAGCGACCGGGACTCACAAAGATGTTGAAATCGAAATTGAATAAGTGAAATAAAAAAAATGTGTAAAATTTTTAAAACAAAAAAAATGGTATGACTTATAAAAATCAAAAAAAAATTTTTTTTTTTTGGCCTCACCATCTTCTGATAGTGGGACAACACGTTGGGCGCCATAATTGTAACGAGTTTCTTTTCGTTGAGGATTAGCTGGCACCAAAAAAAGAATCCCAAGCTAGCTCTAGTCGTGGGAACTTTATCCTCCTCGTTAGCAAAATATCGCGATGCCAGTCTTAGTACATCCCGGTGTTAATGATGCGCGAGATACTTTCTCAATTTCCCACCCTACCTGGTTGTTTTCCCGCTAAACAACCCCTTTTTCCTCGTTCCTTCTCCTCGACCTTCTTACCCCGTCTTCTTCATCCCCCCATCTTCCCCTTTTTTAAAAAGATTTAAGATTTCATTTTGATAAAGTTATGTAAAAATATTTAATGATTTCATATCAAAGATATTTACAATTAAATTATATCGGTAGATATGTAATTTTAGTTTTACATCATAAAAAAAATAAGTCATCAACTTTAATTAATTGAATTTTTAAATAAGTAAAATTCTCTTTTCGTTTGTAATGGAAATTTGTAATATTTTGAAATTAATCATTAAAATTGCTGTCATGATCATTCAGGTTACAAAAAGAAAATGGGTAATGCTTATAAAAAAAATTTTAGGTGTTTCGATTAAACATATATGATGGAAAATCACTTACCCCAAAATAGTTCGTTGCAGTGGCCACTCCTTCGATAACTTTGGTGTATTAGCGTTTTTGATTTCACTTGTCTCCTTTTGTTTTTTTTTCTTTTTTTTTAAATATAAATGTTTCGATTTTTATAAGAATTACCACACTATTATCAAAAATTGATTATTTATCTTGTTAGCAGTACCTACATGTATATATATATATATATATTCACCAATCTGTACATATATAAGTATATGGATATATATATATGTATACATATAGCTTATTGAAATATTGTAATTCAGTTAATTATTTACCACAAAAAATTTTAAAATTACTTAAATTCAATTTAGGTATTCGTTACTTTAAAGAAAATTAAAAATTGAACTTTGATTTAAAACTTTAGTTTCTACTTTTTTTTTTTTTTTATATACGTAATTTTTCTTGGTAACCCACACAAAACGGGTTAACCTCGCTCCTATATAAGGCAGGTTTTAAGATGTAATCTCTTGAATTAAACGGCTTCTTCCTCTATCCAAATTATTTTAAACGAACCGCTTTTGAAACGGTGACTCCCACTTTGATTTGAGACAATTTAGAACGGATAGTCTGAATTTTGATCACATTTCAATGTCCCGTCTGGATCCGTTTAAACGGCGATTAGAAGTAAATTCAGGCCGTTAAGAAAAAATTCTAACGGCCGGGCTTAGGTTCAAACTTGACAATATGTATTTATAGCAGTCCTTGAAACACTTCTGTATGTCGAATTATGCTCAATCTATAGGTATTTATATCCTATATCAATGCCTGCTTCGCACCCTGGAATCGATGGATCTTGTTTTTCCGCAATCCCTCGAATAGCTTTTCAAAATATTAAATTTAAAAAAATTAGATATTCCTGCTTTAATTAGGCCTAGGCTGAATTTAATCTACTTACATTTGAACGTGCTACGAGTTTATTTCCTTGGCAGCTTAGTCCGGTGGTACCTTCTTTCTTATTTTAGTAATTTTCTTCTTTATATTTTTTTTTCTTAAATGTTGGCTTTTGACACCTCTGTGGTTTTTATTGAAGAGAATGTACCGACCAGCAGCTTTTGTTGAAGAACCCTATCCTTACTACATAGCACTCAAACATACAAGATAGGATTTTCCAGCCTTTGTTTCTAAGACAGCTACTTACACCCATGTAATTACGCTTATGAACCTTAGCTGTTTAATCAAGCGCAATCACAATGTGGGTGTAAATATCTTTGTATTTTTTTTTGTTTGCCTTATCACTATCGACTTCTGGTGCAATCCTATTCATGAGTATCATGATAGGCGAATTTAAAAGTGTCATGCAACCTAGATGCATTTCCCTCGCTTTTTTTTTTTTTTTTTTGAACTTTCATGCTAAAAATTCTCGCATCATAGTTGCTGCTGACTATTACTCAAATTATAGCAAAGTGCTGATTTGACTATAATACGAAAGTTCCCCTTTTTGTTAAAGGAAAACCCTATAATGGGGCCCTTCACTCCTACAGGTAAGAACGAAAGAGTAATATAACGGTGCCCTTTTTGTCAACAAACAACATAAATTGAATCATTGTCGTCGTTGTCATCGTCGTTATTAGTGTGCTCTCTAACTTATATATATATATTTTTTTTTGTTTTTAATTGTAAAATATTTAATTCAAGCCCATTCGGTTACAGGGCTTCGCTTTTTCCAGATAGAATGTGTCTGGAATATGCGAAACGAACCCACTTTTTCCTTTCGTGCGGCCGGGTAGTGAATAGTGGTTGGAAGTACACAAATAGTGCAATCCATATTCGCCGAAGTTGATTTCGTTTCATACCTAATTGTTTACTAAGTTCGGTTGCTATAGGAAAGTGTAAATAAAGATTTCACTAATAATTAGGTATATAGCAATAATAGGTGCTAAAAGTGAAATGTTTACGGCTAAAAGAAATTAAAAATTCTGGATACGAGTGCCGTTCTAAATATGTATGTGCGACGATGACATATAATTCGGTATGTAAGCGCGAGTGAGAACCACGACAAAAATCCACTATAGTGAACCAAATAAAGTAAAACAGTTCGCGTTTAACTAAAATGTAAAGCTAAGAAAAAAAACAGAGGTCGTTCACCTCAACTACATATGGTATTCGTGGTACAAAAAAATTAATTTTGTAGATCTGTTTTCGATATGCGTTTTGCCGACGGGGTTTTCAAATTGTCGAGTTTCGGTTTAATTCTTTTACAGGAAATCTGTACCTGTTTTTTTTTTTTTTTTTTTTTTTTTTTTTTTTTTTTTTTATAACTTCAAAAATAATTATATGTAAGTCGGTTCGGAATAATTTAGAATTTAAAATAGTTTTGACATTGTGTGCCAGCTACTGAGCTAGACGTGGGACGCGAACCCACTTACCATACTGAAGGAATCATCATTAGATAAGTGATACGATTAGTTTATTGGTTGAAATCGATACTTTGTGTTTTGTTTTATTTCATTTTAGTCATCGCCTTATTGTCGCATGTCTTTGGCATGGAAAATGCCCAAAGGTTTACCAGCCCTGGATTCCAATTCATACATGCAGTTTCCGACTATTTTTTTTTACGCGGGATTTTAGAAATTTTGGAAGCAACTTAGCGTTAATCCCTTGAGCGAAATTGCTTTGAGCGAAATTCCTATGGAATACCTCCTGACCTTCGCGGTAAGTGACATTTTTCGATCGTTTATTGTAGGTATTTCTCGACTTAACGTATGCCCTGTCCAAACTCTCCGACAGCTTCTGCCTGGCCAATGTCAATTTGAGGGCGCGAGGTGTGGCCAACATTTCGGGATCGTGTAGCGCGTCTATTTTGCGTAGTACTGTATATGTAGAACCGTGGTTTATCATATTCCGTTGTCGGAGTGGATTTGTTCAGGGGTCCCGAAAGTATGGAAGATTTCCGATTCGAGGTATTGAATCACGCGGTTTGAAGTAGCTTTTGGTAAAGCTTTGAGGAACATAAACTTCGTGAAATGGTCAACCACAATAAAAACGTATATGTTTCCTCGCTTTGTACGCGGATACGGGCCTAAAAAATCAACGTAAAGTCGTTGCATGGGCCTTTCAGTTCTTGTTTGCTTAACTACCGGTGGGCGAAGAATTTCGTTAGGAGCCTTGACCATCTTGCAAGTTTCGCAATTTTTCACGAAAATTTTAATATCTCTTATCATTTTTGGCCAATAATATTTCGATCTTATACGAGCATACGTTTTGTCAAAGCCACTATGGCAACTTAGTTTAGTGTTGTGGCCTATTTCAATACTCTTTCGCGTAAGATTGTCGGGACGCCATAAGCGCCAAAGCGAATCTTCTTCGTCTACACCTCCGGTTCTAAATCTTACTCTTCGGTAAACGTATTTTCCGGAAACGACAAGGTCTGGCAGAGTAGCCTGGTTTTGGACAATGTTTTCTCTCAAGCGGGTATATTGTTCCGAATCAAACTCAGCCGAATCTAAATCGATATCACCGCACATCAATATCGAAGAATCTCCACAAATCTCATTATTTACAGCAGTTTCGTTAGCCGTTATTTCCTCCATGTTCATCCTAGATAGGCAATCCGGCACTACGTTTAAGGACCCTTTACGATGTTCAATGGAGAAATCATACCCTTGCAGCTCTAGACTCCATCTGGCTAGTCTGCCTGATAATTCCTTCATTGACATAAGCCATTTGAGGCTGGAATGGTCTGTTATGATAGTAAATGCAAATCCATCGACGTAAGGTCGAAATTTTCGCACGCTTAACACCGCAGCGAGACATTCTTGTTCCGTGACCGTATAATTCTTTTGAGACTTGTTAAGCCTCTTCGACATGAAAGCGATGGGCTTTTCGTTACCGTTCTCATCCACTTGAAATAGAACACCGCCTACTCCTTCAGATGAAGCATCGCATTGGATCACGAAAGGTTTTGAAAAGTCAGGTTCAGCTAAAACTGGAGATGACGAGAGAGCCGTTTTAAGTTTTTCGAAAGATTCGAGTGCTTCAGGAGTAAATTCGAATTTAGTTTTCTTTTGAAGGCAATTGGTTAAAGGAGCAGCTACATAAGCATAATTCCGGATAAATCTCCTATACCATCCCGTTAGGCCCAAAAACCTCCTAACTTGCCTAACGGTAGTTGGAACTGGGAAATTGACCATGGCCTCAACCTTATCTGGGTTGGTTTTCAGGTTTCCCTGACCAACGATAAAACCTAGAAATTTTATTTCCTTCATGCAAAATCTGCTTTTTTCAAGATTGATTGTTAGATTTGCTCGACGGAGACATGCTGCTACTTCTTTAAGGATACGTAAATGCGACTCGAAATCCGAAGTACAAATCAGTAAGTCGTCTAAATAGAACTTTACCAGGTTTCCTCACCAGCACGACAGGACAACTCCAAGGGGAGTTACTAACTTCTATCACTCCTAATTCCAACATGCGATCTAACTCCTTATAAACTTCGCCTTGACGAACCGGCGATAACGGGTAATGCCTAGACTTTATCGGGGCAGCGTTTCCTGTATCGACTATATGACACCCAAGGATAGTTTTCCCTAACCCGAGGACAACGAAATTTGGGAATTGTCTTTTAATGTTTTCTAATTGAAAAGACTCTTCAGTTGAAAGTTTTATTAGCTCCGCATTATCCTTAAGGTCTTCCACCTTATCACCTGCGCTTAAATCCATTTCTAATTCATTTATTTGAGGTAATAATTGGAAGCTACGCCAGAAATTCATGCCAAGATATAATTTTTGTGTCAAATTTGGTATAATATAAAATGTTATGTTTTTCGAAATGCCATTGTATTTTGTTTCTATTTGGCAATATCCAACAATATTATGAGTGTTGCCATCAGCCGTACGTACTACGTTATTATAGGGCAGTATTTCAACTCCTAGTTTTCGGACTAACTCCCAACACCCATCGCCTAATACTGAAATAGATGCTCCGCTATCAAGAAGTCCAAAAACAGACTCATTATTCAAAAAGATATTAGCATACATACGACCATACGTATTGGATGATATTATTGTTTCGATTATCTGTTTTCGAAACTTTTTCCGATTCCGAAAACGATGACGAGCTTTTTGAATTTTTAAACTAATTGGTTTAATGTTGGTTCCGAAAATTCGAGATCGGACCCTTTTATAATTGAGTTTTCGCTCATGAAGAGACTTCAGGTTATGTATTTCCATTGGATGAAACTGATCGACTTCAGCGTTAGGTGTTTCCCTTCTTAAAATTTTAATTGGGATTGAACCTTGGTCAGCTCGATCAATGGAATTCATTTTGCTAGTATTGTTTAAATTTGAGAGTGGTTCGAGAGGTTCCTTGAGGGACGAACCTCCCCACTCCTTGTTTCGTCCCTCGGGAAGTTTCCCGCTTGGTGTTTACCACATTGAATCGTGTTGACCCCCTTTGCTCCACAGAGGAAACAAAATAGATTTCTGATGGTAGATGGACAAAAGTGATATGCGTGGCCTTTCTGATCACAGTTCCAACAGATATAATTAGCAGTAGAAACCGGCTTTCTGGAAGAATACATGGCCGCGACTTCATGTTTTTCCGATTCTACGTCTGGCGAATCGTTTTCGACCGCGATCTCACTTACCGAACGATGACCGACGAATCTTTTATTCAAAAACCGTTCAGCCTCGCGAGCTTTTTGTCGGAGCTGCTCTAAATTCTTGATCTCCGCTGCCAACAAGATCTCACCTAGCTTTTCTTTAGTATTACCCCTAATGATTTCGATCAGCTTCTTGTCGTTAAACGGTTCTTTAAGACGGTCGTTAAGACTACATACCGAAACATAAAAATCATCGAAGGATTCCTTTGGTCCCTGCTTGCGACACATAAGCTTCATGTATATGTCGATTTCCGACTCCATTTTACCAAATTCTTTCTTCATTGCTTCTTTTATAGAAGTTAAATCGGCATTCGGGTACTTTTTAACAAAGCGCCAAAACCATTTGTTTGGTCTACCTTCGAGCAAAATGTGAAAATTTGCCGCAATTTGTTCATCGCAATAAGATGATGAAGACTGCATTCTTCCTATTTTCAAAAGGAAGTCAGATATATTGTCGGAACCATCATATTTGATATTCCAGCGATCCAACCTACATGGATCTGAAGCCTTAAACGAAGTAGAACTACTAGAGCTTTTGGGTGGACTAACTTCAGTCCTCGTGGAGCTTTGCCTTTCTACTTGAGGATGGTTGATTGCTTGTTGCGAGGGTAAACGCAAATCTTCTAATTTTTGCAGTACATTTACCATAAATACATCCATTTGCTGGAAAACTCTGATCTGGTTTTGAACCATACTTCTTTCTATCCTAGAAAGTAATTCTTCATTTGGACCAACCTCATTTCCAGCATGACCTACTGCCCCCCTATCACGGCCCTCAATAACATTTTCCAGATTATTTTCATGATCTGGAGGATCTTCTTGATCTGCCATGTTAAAGGTTGAATTGGAAACAACAGATCCTAACTCTTCCGAAAAACTAAATGAATTGTTCAAATTGAACCTATCTACCGTGTTACTGAACCTTTGGAAAAAAGCTTCAAATGATATTTCGTTGTGAGCGTTTATAGTGCTTATATCGTCCGAGATCGAAACTCGACGACTCTTGCTCATACTTGATTCGAACACACCTAACTTTAGTTTTGCCACTGGTCGATTTCTGTTTACTACCAGTAATCTTCAATGAGGAACTCTCCACAGGAAAACAAAAAAAAATTGCCAAGAACCGAAGGTGTTTGAAAATTATTCTTTTACTTTCAATGTGTTCTCTGCGATAATCTAAAAACGTTTAAAATTTGCAAAATCGAATATCGGTTGAAACCAATATTCATAAAAAAAAAAAAAGTTTTAAATCAATCAACCTGAAAAAAGGTTTTTGAAATTGCGATTTAAAATACCGTTTTTTTTTTTTTTTTTTTTTTTTTAAATAAAAAAAGAATGTTTATACAATAAATGAAGTATGCTTCTATATAAAAAGTGTAATACCCAAAACTAAATCGATAAAGGTTTACATAAAATAAATAGCGTATGTAAAAAAATTAATTAAAACTGAGTTTCAAAATTGAGTTTATAAATGTAATTCAATGCGCAGAAATTTTTTGAATTTCACAAAAACTATATGTTTGACTTGTAATTTATCATAAAAAATCAAAAAGGGAAGACGAGGTACTGAATCAGAAAGAGAAAACTGCCGAGGATTAAAAGGAAAGTTACGTGAGTCAAATGTATATGTATCAATAAAAAAATAAAATAAACTAGTGTTTGCTGTTGTAATCATTGTTTTTGTACGTGATCCTAGTTGTATTATTTGAGATTCTCCACAACAATACATCGACGATCATCCTCATTATCATCGATGAAGACTTTGGAGTATATCAAAAAAATAAAAAAAATTTAAAACAAAAATTGTTTAAAGGACCATCCAAGACAGCTTTCGTATCAAGGGGTCTCTTTAAATTGTAATAGTAAATAAAAATATACCATATCCGCCTGCGATTTGGGTGTCAATTGTTTTAGATGCCCAAGGACTAAGTTTTTATGGTACTTTTGATTGAAACTTAGAGATCGAATTCAACTCCTTTATTGCAACGCGGTACCGGGTAAACGACCTAAGCGACCGGGACTCACAAAGATGTTGAAATCGAAATTGAATAAGTGAAATAAAAAAAATGTGTAAAATTTTTAAACCAAAAAAAATGGTATGACTTATAAAAATCAAAAAAAATTTTTTTTTTTTTGGCCTCACCATCTTCTGATAGTGGGACAACACGTTGGGCGCCATAATTGTAACGAGTTTCTTTTCGTTGAGGATTAGCTGGCACCAAAAAAAGAATCCCAAGCTAGCTCTAGTCGTGGGAACTTTATCCTCCTCGTTAGCAAAATATCGCGATGCCAGTCTTAGTACATCCCGGTGTTAATGATGCGCGAGATACTTTCTCAATTTCCCACCCTACCTGGTTGTTTTCCCGCTAAACAACCCCTTTTTCCTCGTTCCTTCTCCTCGACCTTCTTACCCCGTCTTCTTCATCCCCCCATCTTCCCCTTTTTTAAAAAGATTTAAGATTTCATTTTGATAAAGTTATGTAAAAATATTTAATGATTTCATATCAAAGATATTTACAATTAAATTATATCGGTAGATATGTAATTTTAGTTTTACATCATAAAAAAAATAAGTCATCAACTTTAATTAATTGAATTTTTAAATAAGTAAAATTCTCTTTTCGTTTGTAATGGAAATTTGTAATATTTTGAAATTAATCATTAAAATTGCTGTCATGATCATTCAGGTTACAAAAAGAAAATGGGTAATGCTTATAAAAAAAATTTTAGGTGTTTCGATTAAACATATATGATGGAAAATCACTTACCCCAAAATAGTTCGTTGCAGTGGCCACTCCTTCGATAACTTTGGTGTATTAGCGTTTTTGATTTCACTTGTCTCCTTTTGTTTTTTTTTCTTTTTTTTTAAATATAAATGTTTCGATTTTTATAAGAATTACCACACTATTATCAAAAATTGATTATTTATCTTGTTAGCAGTACCTACATGTATGTATATATATATATATTCACCAATCTGTACATATATAAGTATATGGATATATATATATGTATACATATAGCTTATTGAAATATTGTAATTCAGTTAATTATTTACCACAAAAAATTTTAAAATTACTTAAATTCAATTTAGGTATTCGTTACTTTAAAGAAAATTAAAAATTGAACTTTGATTTAAAACTTTAGTTTCTATTTTTTTTTTTTTTTTTTTTTTTTTTTTTTTTATACGTAATTTTTCTTGGTAACCCACACAAAACGGGTTAACCTCGCTCCTATATAAGGCAGGTTTTAAGATGTAATCTCTTGAATTAAACGGCTTCTTCCTCTATCCAAATTATTTTAAACGAACCGCTTTTGAAACGGTGACTCCCACTTTGATTTGAGACAATTTAGAACGGATAGTCTGAATTTTGATCACATTTCAATGTCCCGCCTGGATCCGTTTAAACGGCGATTAGAAGTAAATTCAGGCCGTTAAAAAAAAATTCTAACGGCCGGGCTTAGGTTCAAACTTGACAATATGTATTTATAGCAGTCCTTGAAACACTTCTGTATGTCGAATTATGCTCAATCTATAGGTATTTATATCCTATATCAATGCCTGCTTCGCACCCTGGAATCGATGGATCTTGTTTTTCCGCAATCCCTCGAATAGCTTTTCAAAATATTAAATTTAAAAAAATTAGATATTCCTGCTTTAATTAGGCCTAGGCTGAATTTAATCTACTTACATTTGAACGTGCTACGAGTTTATTTCCTTGGCAGCTTAGTCCGGTGGTACCTTCTTTCTTATTTTAGTAATTTTCTTCTTTATATTTTTTTTTTCTTAAATGTTGGCTTTTGACACCTCTGTGGTTTTTATTGAAGAGAATGTACCGACCAGCAGCTTTTGTTGAAGAACCCTATCCTTACTACATAGCACTCAAACATACAAGATAGGATTTTCCAGCCTTTGTTTCTAAGACAGCTACTTACACCCATGTAATTACGCTTATGAACCTTAGCTGTTTAATCAAGCGCAATCACAATGTGGGTGTAAATATCATTGTATTTTTTTTTGTTTGCCTTATCACTATCGACTTCTGGTGCAATCCTATTCATGAGTATCATGATAGGCGAATTTAAAAGTGTCATGCAACCTAGATGCATTTCCCTCGCTTTTTTTTTTTTTTTTTTGAACTTTCATGCTAAAAATTCTCGCATCATAGTTGCTGCTGACTATTACTCAAATTATAGCAAAGTGCTGATTTGACTATAATACGAAAGTTCCCCTTTTTGTTAAAGGAAAACCCTATAATGGGGCCCTTCACTCCTACAGGTAAGAACGAAAGAGTAATATAACGGTGCCCTTTTTGTCAACAAACAACATAAATTGAATCATTGTCGTCGTTGTCATCGTCGTTATTAGTGTGCTCTCTAACTTATATATATATATTTTTTTTTGTTTTTAATTGTAAAATATTTAATTCAAGCCCATTCGGTTACATACCGCTTTGTTTTAAAACAGTTTTTGGAGTTAACTTACTATTGTTAGCTTAGTTAAACTTGCAACTCTTCCGAGATAAATGGAGCAATGCCATTTTCTGGTCAATAATATAAAAGAATGGTATAAAGAGAATCCATTAACAGCTAATGAACAAAGAGTTAGTAATTTATAAAAATGTAGAAGCACAAAATAACAAAGAGAATAGCCAATTTAACGCCTCTTTATTTTTATTTTTTTGAAACATTTTATTTTCCAATATTTACATATAGTTTAATAAGAGAATCGTGTTTTTTTGGTGTAATGTGAAATTTATCTTATTCCAATTATTGGTCCCAAAAGTGTAATACCAAATTATTGTCGATTTCGTTTCAACAAAAACATCGATCCGCCGTCAATTTTTTTCTGAAAATCAAATTCGTTTCAAATTAAAACCAGTTTTTTTTCTGGAAAAACAGATCCGTATTGAATCTCTTTTTGGAGACGGATTCAAAACGCATTTGTGCACAGATTCTTACACACACTAAAATATTTGTTTTGAAGTTTCTCAATTGTTGTGTTGTGAATTAAATTTTATTTTGTGCCAGTGTACAGAAAAAGTAAATTAATATATTAAAAACTAAAAAAAAATTTTAAAAACTTCTTGAAAACAAATATTAAAAAAGTGCAAGTGGGTTTAGGAACTCCCCCGCGTCGGAATCGGGAAATTAAAACGAAATAATGATGTTTTAGCGAATTGAAGATTTTTTTTTTTAGAGCTGCCGAGCAACACACACAGTCCCAAAATGAGATTCGGTCCGTAATCGTTCGTTTCAAAGCAAAAAGTATTTGTTTTATTAGCGAATCCTAATTATTGAAACGAAATCGCCATATGACTATAAGAATCGTAAGATGTGTGTACAAAACTTAAATACTAACAACCATTTAATAATTATTAAGATGTTTATATTCTTAATTATTACAAGAATAAAAATCCGTAAAGTTACTCTTTTACTATTTTTTTTTAGAAATGTTGATTTTTTATCTTAAATTTTAATATTTATAGCCTATTCACACCAAACTCGTTTACCCTTTTCGTTTACCAAAACGAGTAGAGCGTTCACACCGAACATTTAATTGTATTTGTTTGACATTTCAGATGTTTTTGATAAAGCTGTCAAAACGTTGATGCAACATGAATGCTAAGCAATCAAATCTTATAATGTTGCATAAAAAGAGCAAAACTAAATATGAACTTTATTTTTGAGCCAGAAGTATCTATAAGCAGGATCTTCTTCATTGAAAAATAAAATAAAAAATAAAACTGGATTTCTTGGTGGTTAAAGTCTACTGGCCGATCCTCGATCACCGCCGCCATCTCTCTATAGATATGACCATTTTTCCGACTTCCTTGGAGGCCCGGCTCGTATTTAGCCCAAAGTTCGATGAAGAACTCCATGCCCGTACTTCCCCAAATTCGTTTAGTTTTTTTCTTTTGAATTTCCTGTAAATAAAAAGAGCTCATGCATCAAAAATGTATTACAAATAAGCATTTGAAAAAATGCCCTTACCGCTTCCATAATTGTTTGAACTATTTGAAATCAATTTTTTGACAGCTAGCAATCAGCTGTCACAATCATATCAATTTCTCTTGACGGAAGATCTGTTCGTTTCATTCATCTTTGAATTTCAACTCGTTTTCAAGTCGTGTTATCAAAAACGAGTCGTTTATGAAAAATGTATTGGAAAACGAGTAGTTTTGAGTATTCGTTTTGAAGAAAACGAGTAAAATCTCGTTTATGGTTTGTCTGATATTTTGTGATTTATGAAAATTTATTTTTTTATTTATCAAAGTATTTTTATAAATCTAATTCTATATACTACTGAAATTGTTCAGCCAAGTAGAAGTATTGATTCAAAAACGATTTAAACGGCCTCAAAATTTGCGTTTCGTCCCGGCGATCTCATTTGGACTTATCAGTTGACTAGTGATGGCCTTGCCAATTCGCACTTTTGTGAAGTTCAGTTCATATTAGGCGCCAGTTATAGCTTTCATTAAAATTCATCATTGAAACACATTAGTGAAACCATCGATTTTTTTGGCAAGTCCGTTATAGCTATCATTGAAACTTGGTTGTCATTGAAAAGATCTTTCATAGGTAAATGTAATTTTAAGGTTAGATTTGTTCATTGAAAGAAAAACTGACGTATGAGAACAGGAAAAAGATGAAACACAAATTATCAGCTGTTCATTGAAAGCGGTTCCCATCATTGAAAAATCAAAAGTGATTTTACAAGGAAGTGCTAGTGCAAATAAAATATTTTTTTGACAAAAAAATTATATAGCATTTCATTTTATTCGTTACTTAGTAACTGTAAAGCTAAGTGTACACAATACTGGCCGAACTGTCAAAAGTGTTCCAATTGCAAGCAATGAGCTGACAAATGCCAATTTTGTATCAAGTGAAAATTGTCCGTTTAAGATATATATAGTGGTGTGCAAAATAATAGGTGCGAAAAAGTATGTCTGGAAGCTTTAGTTTTCTTAAGACAGAGTGAAACAAGTGCTACTAAAATGGCTTATAAAATAGGTCGCACCACTCTTGTATCCTCTTGTTGATTTTGATTTATTGTGCCTTTAATGATTACCTTTGTTAAATTTCGCTGTGCAAAAAAAATTGTTGTATAATTCTAATACTCTTATTCGTGGTTTTAAATTAAGAGAAGTAAGTTATTATTTTTTTGTATGACTAATAATATTTGTATTAATTAATTTAACTATTTGTAAACTGGTAGAAGTAAAACTGGGTCGTAAATCATATTGTTCTCATCAGTTAAGAGAAATTATCAAATAGCTTCGAACTGAAGGAAACACCTATAAAAAATCGCGAGAAAGGTGAGTTGTTCCCGAAAGATGTTTTTTTTTCGTTTATTTGGCAAAAATGTTGCCATTTAAAAGTTTCATTACAATAATAATTACAATCTTCTTTTTAATAAATCTATTCTTGGCCTAATCAATTAAAAGTTTTTTAAATTTTCTTAGCTATTTTCCATTTTCAATTCATTTGGTAAATCCTCTATGAAGAACCATATTTTTTGGTTTTTATACAATGGCAACCTAAAGTCACCAGCTTGTGCTTCTCTAACATACATTATATATTCATTTACATAGTTTGGTATAATATTAAATTTAATTTTAAACACAAATACTATGGTATTAAAAAATATTCTTTGGTTCACACTCATCCAAGATAACTTAATCAACATTTCTCTTATTGGAATTAATCCATTACACATTAAGATAATTCCCATGGCTCGATTTTGAAGTTTTTGTAATCTATTCATCATCTGATTATTACACATAAACAAAATAGTTGAACAATATTTAAAGTGAGGCTTAATCGTTGTATTATACATTAATATCAATTAATGTATATTAATTGATTTACTTTGTTGACATTTTCTTCCTTATTCTACTCAAAAAATATTTTTTTTAGATATCTTTTTACAAATATAGTTCACTTTGCATCAAGATTTAATGGTTCTTCAATTATAAAACCTAAATATTTGATTTCATTTACTATTTCAATATCCTGATTGTTAACATTAATGTTTCTATTTTTACTAACGTTTAATATCATCGCTTTGGTTTTATTAATATTTAATTTTAACATGTTACTATCAAACCATTTTTGTAAATTTGTTAGATCTGAATTAATTTTGTCAATACAATCATCAACATTACTACCAGATATAAATAATAACGCATCATCAGCAAATAACACAATTTTTGAAAACTGGAAAGCATTCTCCATATCGTTAATATACACAAAAAAAAAGCAATACGCCAAGTAAAGATCCTTGAGGGACACCATAAATCACAGGAAAAGGATTTGAGATATCATAGTTTATTTTAGTTTTTTGAGTTCTATTTTCAAGATAAGATTTAAACCACTGAAGTTCATTATTTCTTACTCCATATATTTGTATTTTTTCAATTAATATTAACTTGTCCACTACAACTTTCTTATCATGAATGTCTATTTTCCATTTAGTGATCACGAGGTTCAGAAGGGATTTGCAATTGTGATTTTTTCTAAAACCAGATTGATAACACGATATAAGATTAAAAGATTCTAAATAGAGTTGTAATTAATTATATACAATCTTTTCAATAATTTTGCTTTTAAGTGTCATCATATTGACTGGTCTGAAATCTTCCACTTTTTTGAGTTATTTACTTTTGGAATGGGAACAATAAGGGACTCTTTATAGCGATTTGGAAACGTACCACTTACCAAAGACAAATTCACAATTTTTAACAACATATCACTACATATTTCAAAGACATCCATATATAATTTTACGTTAACTCCGTTTTTATCTTTTTTATTATTCATTTATTTTAACACATAATATAAATCACTCATAAATTTAAAATCTTAATAGTAATAATCACGCATTGAATTTGTGGATGTTTCATTTGGAATACTATTTCTGATTTCTTGAATACTATTCACAAAAAAAGAGTTTAAAACATTTGACATTTGGGGACCGTGGTTGTATTCATTTATTCTTTTAAAACGAGGGACTTCAATGTTCTCCACATTGATTTTTGATTAGAACACACTTCAATTTTTCTTTAATATAGACATTTTTTGTATTAATAAGTGATTTTTTAAATCTGTTTCTACATGTTTTGTAAATGCTCCAATCGACCGTAAGGCAAGACACTTTAGCTTTTTCATATTTAATCACTTTTTCCTTTTTGATAGATCTCAGATTATCATTAAACCAAGGATTATGATTTTTATTTAAACTTTAACATGTTATAAAACTATCAACAGTCTGAAGAATGTTCTCTGAAAATCTGTTGGCCAATATGTCAACCGATTAATTTATATCAGTGGCAAAAAAAGCACAATTTCGTAGTTTCTGGACAAAACTTTCAGAATTATATTTAAATACTCGAATATACTTTTGCGTTTGCTTTTTATTAAATAATGCCTTAATACTAATTATCAAAGATTCATTGTCACTTATTTTAAATTTACTATCAGTCTTCGCTTCAATTCTCTCCGGGTTATTTGTCATAACATGGTCAATTAAACTAAGAGAATTCCTGGTAATTCTTGTCGGCTCTTTTACTAATTGGGTATATGGATTGTCACATAATATTGCACTTAATTGATTTTTAAAGGAACTATCTTTAAATAGATCTATATTTATATCACCCATTAATATCACAGTTTTAAAATCACAGTTCAAAGTATTTAACCAAATGGTGAATTGATCAAATAATATCGTCGGAGAATAGCTAGGTGAACTGTTAATTCCTCCAAGTAAATATACAAGATTGTTACAAGACACTTTAACCAATAGAAACCAAATCTGTTTTTCAATTACCATAATGTTCAATGTTTCACACCCCCAACTATCTTTAATATAAAATATAACCCCACCTGTATGTGCAGATATATAATCGCATCTTATTGTTTGAAATCCCTTTAGATTAATTTCTGCATCTTCGACAAAATCTGTAGTATGGGCTTCTGTTGCACAGATAAAATCAAACAAATTACCATAAACTAAGGATTCAAAATCACTAAAGTTATTTATCAGACCTTCAATATTTTGGCTCCAGCAATTTAATTCCGATAATTGCTAATATTTTTTATTTTACTGCGTTGATTTAGCAACAGTCTTCTATAGATCGGACAGTCCAAGCTACGGACATCATGTTTTGTGTCAATATCGGGAAGCTGAGCTTTGTTCTTAAGCCTCATTTTCTTTAATTTTTTTTCTAAAAAAATGGTATGACAATCGTAAATATTTAATAATATAAACTTAAAAACAAAATATTAAATCGGCTTAATCAAAGAAAAAATAATTCAAATTTCTGAAATAAATACTTAAACTAATTTGAGCTCAAAAAAAGTATGCCATTTTATTTCGTGGTTAAATTTGAATTTATGAGAAAAAAATTTTTAAAATCTGTGGAGCGGTTTTTGAGAAAAAAAAGTTTTTTTTTAAACTTTTTGAAAACATTTTTCAAAAAAAAATCCAAATGCCAATTCATAGGTATTGAGCAAATACATATAACTATAATTTTTGAAAAAAAACTTTCTTAAATGCTTTCAAAAATACAAAAAAAAAAAATAATTAAAAATATTGGTACGCAGTATTAATTGGGCCACCAAACCTATATTATGTGTGAAATTTCGAAAGAATCGATTAAGCCATTTATGAGGTAGTTGAAATAAAAAAACGGTCCTATGGAAAGTACCGTTTTCAGACATTTTTTATTTTTTTTTCAACCATATGATCGGTCGTACCTAAAAAGCTGCACTGATTTTTTAAAAATCAAAATCATTAGAGCGGTTTTCGAGAAAAATAGGGTTAAACGTAACGGTTATATGACAGGTACCGTTTTTTTTTGTGCTAACCAAAATTTTCCCTCTGTACAATACCTAAAAAACTCTATACCAAGTTTAAAGCAATTCGGCCCACACGTTTGGGCTGTAGGTATCTATACATATACATATACATACATCTTTTTTCGTCTTCGCAATCATCGTAATATCATGTTTGTTATCTCAAAACTTTTTTGTCGACGAATGCATAATTTGCCTTATAGTACCTATAACCGCAAGTTAAAAAACTCTTTCTTGCAAATAATTTTATTATCACAAATTATTCTTTCCAACAATTAAACAAAATTGATTTTTCACTGCGCATTCCATTCACAAAACAAAACGCTCAATGGTAGGTATTACGAAATTTAATATTCCAATAAGAAACTTTTTAATTAAATCGGACAAATTGACCAACGGCAATCACAACACAAATTCAATTTCACAATCTTCTTCTGCAAACCAAATTCAATACAAAAGAATAATAATTCACACATATGTATGTAGGTATATGTATGCAATGCAAAAGCGAAAATTAACCCGTTAATGTTCCATTTTTTTGTTCACTTGACTTCCTTTTTTATATTTCTTCACATTCACGGATGT
The DNA here is from genome assembly GCA_910595825.1 of Philhelius pedissequus. Lineage (NCBI taxonomy): Eukaryota > Metazoa > Arthropoda > Insecta > Diptera > Syrphidae > Philhelius > Philhelius pedissequus. The sequence goes on from OU343161.1 coordinate 162,055,459, forward strand.
TTGATTTATCCTCTCTTATATCTACATTCTTTTTGCTAAAATCTAAAGTTCCTCAACATTATACATGTTTTCCGCAACTTTTAAGTGTTGAGGGAAATTTCCTCATTTGGACACTAGGCGTCGAGCAGTTCGATGTTCGGCATGATACTACTATAGATTTTATATGTATACAATGGCGTTACTACTATAGATTTTATATACAATGCTGTTGAAACTTGGGATTTTTCGGCTATTTGGTTTGAGCGCTTATTTCTTTTGCTTTGCAGATCAATTTGTTGGTCATGTGACATGAGAAATATATAACCTTATTTTGAAGTTCGAACGAATAGCTAATGCGATAGAATATATCTATTCATTCGAAAGAACTTTGTATATTTTGACATTCGAACGAATAATATTCAGTTTTAAACGATTGCGCAAAATTAACTTGAATGAATCTTATTTTGAAAGTCAGATGTTTGAAATTTACTGATATTTCTATTGGACTTAGTATGACCAAAGTGACATTTTTTTAGTAGAAGTTTTTTTTACTAAAAAAATTGTTCGGACAATAAATCCTTATTATTACAGAAACATTAAGTAAATTAAAGTTATGTTTTATGCTAGGTAAATCTATGTATTTAAAACCTACATCAATAACAAATTAGTTCTTATTTTGAAGCATTTAGGAAATAATAGTTAGTTTATTGATACGAAAAAGAATCAACAACTAAAAAACGTTTGTATAATAAAACACTAGATTTCTTCTGAACTTTCGTTTCACTTTAATTGTGTTTAAAAAATTTTACCAAAAAACAAAAACAGTTGGTCAGCAAACAACTTCAGTGGTTATTAAATTCACACACAACTGGTCACAATTTTTAATTGTCAAAAGTCAAAAGTAAAGTCGCTTGCCGACACAATTATTTCTTTGAACAAAACATAAAAAAATAGTAAATAAGTTGAAGATAAGCTATTACAATTGTTTTGTGTGTGAAAAGTGAAGACCGCGCTAAGTAGGAAAAGGATAATGGCTCCATTAAATATATATTCAAGAGTGAAATTTTTGTTTACAAAGTGATAATTAATCCATGAAGCACGAAGCACTCGGGACGAAATTGCTACATTATTTTAATTAAAAGTGTACACATTTTACATTTATATAAATATCAATATATCTCACTTATTTATTTAGTTTAAAAACTAAATTCAATAAAAATAATAAAAATTTTAATATATATTTATCACGTTTACTTCTTTCTGCACCCGGTTTGTCCAATTGGATTGCGACCTTTATTAAGAAAGATAACAAATAACTCATAAAAGTAATTTATTTTAATTAGTTTTCAGTAAAAATATCCAAACTTACATGTTTTGTGAATCTATTCGTCCGAAAAAACTTAAACGAGAACTAATTGACATTTAATTCGAATCATTCGAAAGTCAAACAGGCATACAACAAGCAAAAAAGCTACATATATGCCTGCTCATGATTAAAGCTATCTGCCTGCTGATGAAGAAAGCTTTTTTCTCACACATTATACACATTATTTCCCTGTGTTGTTTGTGTGTATGTGTGGATCTGTCTGTCTCATGTATTTTATATCCTGCGGCTTTGTAATACAGAAAATAAATAAAATGAGTGGTTGGGCCAGGAATGACGAATGACGAAAATGAGACGTGCCGGAGTCACGTAGATTTTTTTCAATTATTCGTTGCAAAAGATATTTTTGGGTAAAGGGGATTTGGATGGAAAAGAGAGGAATTACATTTTATTTCGAAACGCGTCAAAGTTTTAGATTTTGATAATTTTTTTTTAAATTAAGGTAGGTAGGTAGGTAGTACCTTTGTATAAACGGTGGGAAATTGGGAATTTTTTTCGCACATGTCTTTAACTAGGCTTTATGGAGAAATCTATCCCTGTAAAAAATAAAATGCACGACTTGGTCGCACGTACTTGCTCTTATATTCCATCACATTGAATCCACAAGATTCTTCGTAGAAACGGCTAAATATATTTTTAAAGTAGTTTTTTTACTAAATTATTTATATACCTACAAAATTGCTTAAATTTTTTTTTAATAAAATTTGTTATGGTAATTTTATGTTATTAATAATTTAACCTTAAAAATACAATTTTGTTAGAGCTGTTTTCAAGATAATTAAGATGGTATAAAAATTTGTATGGCAAGTACCGTTATTTTTGGGGCTACAAACACTATTCAAAAAATCTATTTGAGAAAATCACCTAAAAGAATTCCGGACCCACTTTTTTGGTGTTTAATGATACGAAGTTTTGTACTCAAATATTAAATTATTAAGTTATTTTAATGTCAAAATAAATGTATGATTCATATATGTAACTAATGTCGATAAGATTTGTATTTAACTCCAAATGTTCTTACTGCGAAGAAAACGATTCGAAATTACTTAAATTGGATTGGAGTGCTATCTTACAAAATGATACGGTTGAACAAATATCGATCATGCATGAGCAAACTAAAACTGAACAATTTAGAAGTTTTGAAAATGATATGAATATTGAAAACATAACTGAAGAGAATGCGATATAGGTGACGGCGCCACAAATCAGTGATATTGTAACTAGATATTTTGCAGGCTATTGCCTTTTCAAGACAATAAAGAAACCGAATAAAATCTGTGAAAATTGTGTTCAACAAATGTCGAAATTCAAACAAAATTTTGAACTAACAGCAATATTAATAAAATTAAAAGAGTACGAAAACTAAAGAAAACAGTTCTGTTATGGCCATCCGAAATGTTTTTCAAAGTGTGCCGTCTTCACGTAGAAATATTTTCTACATATGTATGTACTTCCAAAAAAAAACCTTTCGCACAAAAGCTGAAAGAACAGAAAAACAGACACTTTCCAAGCTGGTTCAATCATTCTGATATATGATACGAACACAAAATTGATATTATAAATTTTCTAATAGTAGTTTTACTTTGGAAAAATTGCAAATGAGATATTCATAAGAGAGATAATAAAAATAGAAACCCTAAAAAATTGAAAAACTGTTGAATGTTATGAATACTTAGACATTCGTGTGAAAAAAAAACTACTAAGACTGTTCATTCTGTTTTATCTCCTCGAATACATATATGGAGAAAAAAATATTATCGGTTCCATATTAATTTGTTTCAACATACAAAAACATAGTGAACAATAACTGATAAGGTTTGTAAAAATATTCAATATCGACAGTTTTTTTTTAAGGAAAATAACTGCAAAAAATGTACTGAAAATTGTTCCAAAATGTTTTTAGTTTCGAATATCTCTTGGACAAACGGGCCAACTTTGGTATCTACTTGGTTGCTATTGAACATTATGATAATGTTTCCACAGATTTTGTATTGACAATTCTCTTATAACAAAATCACATGGGCTATCTATTTTCCAAAGGCACCGATAATGGCAAGGGCAATTTTATGACAAAGCAGACAAAAAAAAAAGTTAAGTGAAATTCATAAAATGTTTAAGTCCCGTCATAACTTTTTTCTTACTTCTAAAATTAAAATCGTAAAGTCAATTAAAAGTAACAAGAAATTATGGAAAATAATATTAAATTAAAAAAGTTACCGAATTTTTTGTAACTATAATTTTGTATAAAATATTTTCAGTAATGTAAATTTTCTATAAGATTATGATAAGACCAATATTTTCTTGTTTTTAATTCATCATAGCGATTTTGTTTTATTGGTTATTTTAATTCCTATAAAATAACAAATCTACGGCCACAAAAATGCTCTTCCAAAAATTAACGTGAGTTACCAAAAATATTATGTATCATTTTTAAGAGCTAAGAACTTATTATTCCAGAAGATTTTAATTTTATGAAGATGGACATATTATATGTATAATAAATTTATTTTGACATTTAAAATACCTAACTTCATAATTTAATATTTGAGTACAAAACTTCGTATCATTGTCCCAAACGTAACATGCATTACCATGGAATTACACGGAAGTTACCAGTGTGGGTCCCACCCAGCAATTTTTTGCAATTTTCATATCACCAACGCAACGGTTTCAAAATAGTAGAGGAAAATGCCTCTTTCCACTCCGAGGGAATACCTTTTAGATGGTACATTTAGTATCGCCCCGGCTTGTGGTTAAAAGCAACTTCTTATAATCCATTTAAGATTAATCATAATTTATATTCTTTTTTGTAATCTGTCTTTTTTCTCTTATAATGTTTTAAGACTTATCCTTTCATTTATGTGCTCATGACAAACAAATCAAAGGCAATATAAGTAATGCATTTTGTAATTCAAAATATAACTTTTTATTGTTCATTATTTATGTATCTGTACAATACGACTCGTTAGAGCCTCAGTCGTTGGCGCCGACAACTATATGGCTTTTGCGGACGTTAGCCGATGTTAACTATTCGATCCAATTATTTCAAATTTAAACCGAAAGGATTCACCACGGCTTTTGAAAATGCCATGACTTTAGAAACGTCTTTCCAATTGCTTCATTTAGTACCTGCTGGTTTCATTTTTCTCAAGCGTTGAAAAAAAAGCTGGTAAAATACCAACATTTCAAAAAACAAATATGTGCAACGTATCTTTCAAAAAATGTTGACTCTTCCCTGAGTCCATCAAACATTGTCATTGGTTTTGAACTTATTAAGTCTGTTTTTAATATTTTTTTGCGGTTTATTGTGTAATCAGGTTTTCGAAAAATTCAAAAAACATGTATAGCTACCTATCTAGTGTGAAATTTTCTAGAAATAAAATTTTAAAAAATCTCACCATATAATGTCAGGTTTTTGAATTTTTTTTAAAAATGTGATAAAATAATCGTAAAAAATCGTAGGAAACACCTCAAAGTATATCGATGCACAAGAAAGCTTTGCGAACAACAAGTGCTCTTGAAGGCTTCAACAGCAAGTTGGGAAGAAAGTTGATAAAAAAGGGAATTTTTTAAGTTATTTCGCGAGAATTTACGTTGCTATATTTCAGCCAAAAAAGAGAAAATAAGCCGATAGAAGCTCAATTAATGAAAAAGCCATTGAAGACTTTATTAAGGAAAAATTTCAATAGAGGATTCTTTGAAGCAACAAAACAAATAGCCTTCTTCTTTCAGATAATCTTTAGGATGAAGAGCAACAATCGATAATTGTACTGTTGAACAGTCCTTGGATCCAAGAGATTCTACTGTCCTATGTGTTATTTGTATGACCAAACCACCTTCTATCTTACTACAACCTTGTAATCATTTTAAGTTGTGCTTAGATTGTTATACAAGGATTACAGAAAAAAGTACAGGTAACCATTCTCCATTCGACAATTATAAAGGGTTATCCGTTTTGTGGTTTCAAAAGTATAGGGCTGGAATTCGACATTTGTCAAACTAAGTTGTTAAACCATTTTTTTTTCAGTTGAAAGTCTGACATTTACGAAAATGGGTCGCTTAACTATCGCACAGCGCATAAAAATTGTTAAACCCTACTACAAAAATGGTGATTCTGCTACAGCCACATATCGTGCTTTAAGAGGAGATTATGATTTACATAATCGTCCAACTACGCAAGCAATTGGCAAAATTGTGAAGAAATTTGAAAAGACTGGATTGGTTACTGATATTGTAAAGCCTGTGCATCATCGTTTCGCTAGTACCACTGAAAATATCGCTGCTGTAAGTGAAAGTGTTGCCGAAGACCCGAATGTGTCGATTCCTCGTCGTTCTCAGGAATTATGACTGTCTTACGGCACATTATTACGTATTATTGACAGCAGCGAGGGACTGAAGTTGGCTCCGTTTTCGAAAGATCCAATCTCATCCAACAACCACTCTCGAGCGCCACCTACCAAAGGCTACGACGGGTTAGAGATACTAGTCAATAGGTAAATACTGTCGTCTGCCACCACTTAAATAATATATTGAATAGAATTAGTATATGTTGATATAATATTACTGGCCTGAAAAACAAACTTACAACCAGATTTTTTTAAGTATTTTCAAGATTTTGATATCATAATTTTAATTGAATTTTTATTGAAGCTCATAACCAAAATCGTTACATAAAATATTTTAAAATATCTTAAGGTAATGTTTACACCTGCTATAAGAGTTAACAATAATGGACGAGCCGAAAAAACATCTATTAGAAAATTTTGTAAACTTTAAAAATATTGAAAAGAAAGTAATTTTTGACGTGATTAGTAAAAATCAACACTATTACAATATACCTGTTTACCTGAACTGTAATAACTGGGCAAACGAATTCAATCAGCTGGTAGATTTTATGAATAGAAACACATATGAGATCGTTTTGCTTATTGGAGACTTAAATGCTAGAAGTGGTAAATATCAAAATTTTTCTGATAACTTTTTAGATTCGCGCAATATTCTGTTATTTCCAAGAAACTCAAAAGATGATACTTTAAATAGCAATGGAAGACGTTTGATTGAATTTATTACAGATTGCGGATTATACATATTAAATGGTTGTTCTTATAGTGATAAGGCTGGTGATACCACTTTTGTAAGTGGCCAAGGGCAATCCATCATTTTTTTTTTTTTTTTTTTTTTTTAGCGCAATGTCAACTAACTGGCTGGCTTTATTCGAAGATTTTGAGGTTGCTATGGTGAACTTTTCAGCTCACTTTTCTATTATTGTCAAAATAAAAATTTCTGAGTCAATCCAAAGTGCAAACTCCGACATTTTGAAGCTAAAATGGTCAGAAAACAACGCAACGCTATATAAACAACTCTTAAATCGACATTCGTGCTCTTAAGTTCAGCAATCTACACACACCGTCGGAGAAATAAGTCAAAGTATAAATAAAGTTATTATATTATATTCAGTTTTCGTATGATTGCATACTTGCTTTTAAAGCACTTTTTCGTATTCGCATTCAAAGTCATTAAAGTTATTATAGCTGCAGCTCCTTTTGCACACAAGACTTCCACAAATTTTGTAGCAAAAATCCTTGGTTTGACAATGATTGCACATGTGCAATTCACAGTTTTTCAAAAGTTATTACTTACGATTCAATAAAAATTACAAAGATCTTTGTAAATCTAAGAACATATCATATTTAAGAAATAATGCCGAAGACTTGAAAAAATGCACCTACTCTAAACAGTTCTGGACTCTGGTACGCGAGTTAGGTCGACAGTCTCAAGGTGTGAAGTTTTCCTTGGAAGCTGAGTTGCTGGCTGCTCGTTTTAAAACACTACTCTCAGTTAACCAAAACCTTCACACCTTCGAGTATGCTTTACCAAATACCCGCATAAAAATGAACTCGATGTCGATTTTTCTCTCTTGGAATTGGGAACTATTCTTAAGAATTGTAAAAACGGTAAGAGTCCAGGCATTGATGGAATTCCAGTAGAATTTTACAAGAACAGCACAATGGATTTCAAAAACTACTTGGTTAACTTTTTTAATAAAGTTTACAACTCCTTGTCTGCTCCTACCAATTTCAAAAATCCTTGATTTTTGCAACGAAGTCGAGAATTATAGAGGTATTTCAATATTAAATTCTATAAGAAAAATTTTCTCAGCAATTTTGTATGAACGGCTTTCTAAATGGATAGAAAATAATAATCATCTAAGCATTTTTCAAGCTGGTTTTACGATGACGGACCAAATGTTTGCAATTTCCAGCATGGCTCAAAAATTTGTAGATAACAAAAAAAAAGCTTTACACTTGTTTTGTGGACTTCAAAGCTGCCTTTGACAACGTCAACAGACAAGCCCTTATATATAAATTATCTTGTATGGATATATCTCGAAAATTGCTTCAAATGTATGAAAGACTCATTTCATTGACTGACGCAAAAGTATGGGATGGTTTGAGGTTCTCAAACCAATTTGAAACTTCGGCAGGCGTACCTCAAGGCTGTATTCTCAGTCCATTACTGTTTGACTTATATGTGGACGACTTCTGTGACAATCTTCCTGGAGGAGTTAGTTACGCAAATACCCTAATAAAAGTTTTGCTATATGCTGACGATCTAGTAATTTTTGCTGATAAACCATCAACACTTCGAATGCAAATAAACCGTCTAAGTTCTTTCTGTGATACTTAGGGTCTTCATAAATTCTTGAAAAACTAAGATTTTAATCTTTGAAGGTAGGCAATCAAGAAGACGGCCGGAAGAAAAATGGTTTATCAACACGGTCAGATTGAAAAAAAGTGGAGAAGCTAGACTAGCTTTAAACATAATGTGGCCAACATTTTTTTCAAACCAAAACATCAATTTAAGATCTAAATATCAGGTTTTTAGCGCAACAATTAATACATGCATGGCATACGGTGTCCAAGTCTTTGGTTACAAATATTTTGATAATTTTTAACTCGTACAGATAAATTTCTTTAAAAGGATTTTTAATTGACCCAACTGCACTCCAAATTATGCAATATACGTGGAATCAGGGATAACGCCAATCTACATTAAAAACTTGAAGACTAGCGCGGATTACATTGTAAGAACAATGAAAAGAAACGAAAGATCACCCCATAGAATTTTATTAAGGAACTTTTTACTAAGAAATGTGACCCCGTTCAAAGAGTGGAAGCAGTTGGCACTTGACCACGAATCAGTTCTACATCTGTCAGAAGATCGAATTGAAGACTAGCAAAAGAAAGTTTGCAGAGGTTATAGCTCTAGTAGACCAAAAATTATTTCAGGATAATCTAGCCAATGCAGCTTTATCAGCCTTAATTTTTCAACCATATGATTGGTCGTACCTAAAAAGCTGCACTGATTTTTTTAAACCAAAATAGTTAGAGCCGTTTTCCAGAAAAAATAGGCTTTAACGTAACGGTTATATAGCAGGTATACCGTTATTTTTTGAGATAAATAAAAAAATTAAATTTCCCCTCTGTACAATACCTAAAAAACTCTATATACCAAGTTTGAAGAAAATTCATTGAAACTCATCACTGAAAACTGACTATCAATTCTGGGGCAGTTAAAGAAATAAAACTGATGTCGTTTTGGGGTGACGTGAAAAGACGCCGAAACGAAATAATACCAAGTTCTGAAAATGTGGTCTCATTACGTTTTCAAAAACGAAATAAGACCAAATTAGAAGTTTGGCCTTATTTTAATTAACAAATTGAAATAAAGTCAATTTGGTGTTATTTCGTTTTCAACTACAGTAAAAAATCACCATAACTTGTTAAATCTTCGTTTTCGTCATCAGGGGAATGCCAACTAACATTTTGGTTAGGTTTCCAGAATTCACAGTAAATCAACCCACCACTGTTGAGGTGTAAGCAGTCGATTTTCGTCATCAGCAATGTTAGGACTACAAGAGAAAAAAATATTTCATGAGTACGCATCTCAGACAGTGGAAAGTATCGCCAGCTCCCAGGCTATTAGACTAAGAATAGACATTAAGAATATAATTTACAGGTACATAGAATAAAATAAGGTTGAGTTTATACTTATTGTAGTAGATTTTTTTCGTGGATTTTTGAGTTTTTATTAATTGAACATTTTAGTCCGCAGACTACCTTTTATTCTATGGTTCAATAAAGTCATGGACAAGCAGTGTATTTTTTTTTTTTTGATTAATAGGGCTGTACATGTTTGGTACTACTGCTGTTGTCCGACTCGAATAAACTACATTCTGTTCCTCCGTTGAGGTTTCCGCACCTTTCACGTTTGGTCAACAGGGTAACGGAAGACAATATAATGGAGTATGATGCAAATAATGTATAAATGTGGCCCGAGTTAAAGAATTTGTAAATTTTCAAAGAGGGGCGACACATCCATGATAATGATAAATGGTTAATTCTGACCTTGACAACAACGTCTAATGGGAATAAATACCGCCTTGAACTAAATGCTTCAAGACCTCAGTACCATCTTCTGTTGTTAAAGTCGTTAAATTCCTTCAGGCCGCTATTCATGGGTGGTACTTGCATCAAATAAACTGAACAGCTTTCAGTTATTATGTGCATCACATACCACTTTTGTGCAACGCCTACATATTCGAAATATTTATTTCATTCTGATCTGTCTGTAATCTACATATATAGCCTTAATTTGTTCAGAGTTTGAATACAACTCCCATATCTGGGCAAGTCATCCATAACTCGCTGCATTACATATTTTGAATATTAGAAATGCTTCATGTCTCCCATTGTTTTATTGCTATTGTTGAATTCCTTCTCCTTACTTCTCTCTTGTGGGGAGACTCGCCCATTCCAAAACAATTGTGGATAGCTATTTCCTATTGAATCCCATCTTAATTTCTTAATCCTTGGCACTGTTTTTTTTTGTTTTTTTAATATTTTACCGAGTGACATAATCCATTGAGTGCGCGCAAAAAATCGTCAGAAACTTCATAAATCCAAAAAAAAATACTTTATTAACTTTTTATAATGAATATTTGGATTAAAAAAAATCTTCAAATGTATTTTAATACACATATTAATTAAAGCAGTTCTATGGCCTTAAGGCTCTTACAATTCATATGTTTTTTATTTATACCTAATTCAATTTTTTTAAGGATCTTCCCAGCAGCGAATTCATCCGTGTCGTACGCATTTTAGTAAAACAAATTCATACTTTTTGTAATTGTGCATACCTTGATACCACTCCGCTGTCATCTCTTCGGAAAATGTCGCAGCCAATGATGAAGAGCAGAATTTTTCCCTTTTTGAAAAGCATCATCGCTCGATGGCCCTTGGATAGTTCTCTATCAGTTGTTTTAGAACTCTGGCTTAGCTATATCCAACCATGGAGGTACACTTTCGAGTGGCAGAATAATAAGTAAAATTATAAAGGATCTAAAAGCAATTCCTAAAATAATTTCGTTACAGCCAAGGGAACGTAGAAGTTCCTATTAGCAGCCGTTTTGATAGTTTCATTCAAGATAATCTTGCAATTTACACCCAGATCTTCATTCGTATCTTACCCCGCTTCGAACGTTTAGACTTCACGACTTTCAGGAATGTCATTATGTTGCATCGTTTGGTTAAGGTAAGACAATAATACTTAATTTATGTTAGATTAAATTTAAATTGAATTATATGTTTATAATAATAATTATGAATTTATAAAGTGGTAGATAATAATCGAATATATGCGCATACGCCCATACACTGTCCATATTATTTAAATGTATTACATTACTCATATACAATATTTATTACATAATGATAATGACAATATTTATTACATAGTAATAAGAAAAACTCAACAAAAAACTGGAAAAGTTTAAAAAGCAAAGTTTTTATAGGTAGAGAGAAGAGAAAGGAAATTAAGATGGGAAGTGAAAGCCCGAATTTTATGAATATTTTTGTATGGATATGAACATATAACAAGTACCTGTATGGGAAACGCATTTTCACCTTTCTTAGCCAATAAATGTATGTCGCATTTTGAAATGAAGATGAAAGAAAACAATAAACGTGTTCTTTTGGCATAAGCCATCGGCAGCAAAGCAGAATTTACACACATTACAAATACAAGAAGCTGTTTCCGATAAAAGTAAAAGCAGAAGTTTACTTTGGGTAGATTTCTGACATTTATTCGAGTATCGATTGATAATTAGTGTGTCCAATGAGGCTGTTCGGAACAGATTATAATACTTTAGAACAGAAAAGTACTGATTTTGCTGTTCCATGAGAAATTTTCTGTTCTAAAGTGTTCTGGTTTGGTGTTTAATGAGTCTGTTTGGAACAGTTTGGAACACTTTAGAACAGGATTTTCTGCACTTGCTCTTTAGGTAGAACAGGTTAGAACAGATTTGTGAGAACTGTCAAAATCAATTGTTGTTGTTTAAAAAAAAAACATTTCGGTTTTAGAAATAGTTGATAAATCATTTTCAGTGTCGGAATTATTTCAATTTCATGAAAAATATTTTTTTAAATAAATTCAATTCCATTCAGATTATTTTTAAGAACGTTTCTGCAAAAATAAACGAATTTGAATTGTAGTTTAACAACAATATTTTGTTTTTTTGTCAGATGACTGACTGTTCTAAGTTGTTCCATCTTGTTCTGAAGTTTCTCACGAATCTGTCCTGTTATGTTCTACCCTTTTCGGCACTGAACAATCTTAATATGTTGTTTATGCTACGTTTTCACCTAAAGATAATCGGGTTTAAATTGAGAAGATTAAAAATTAATCTTCAAGTGTTTTCACCAGTGAAACAAAGATTAGTTTGACGTTTTCACTATGAATTGTCATTCAAAAGTCAATACAATAAGACAAAAACAAAATAATTGGGAAGAAGAATAATCGATGCAGTTAACAAATTTAATTTCAATAAATAAAAAATAAAATCTAAAATATTGTTATCCCAACATCTTGCAGCAAATAGATATACTTACATAAATACTGTAATCGCCTTTGCACGGTTTTCGTTTTTATATATTTGGAAAGAACAACTTCAAAGTATTACTGTAGGATAGCTAAAACATTTTCCATTACACCGACCGCTTTGGTATTTGTAGCTTTATTGCATTTTTTATTTTTATACTTATTTATAAACAAAAATTGAATTTGAAGGCAATGACAAATTATACCAGACAAAAACAAATTAAATAATGTTTGGACAGTTTATTTTTGTTGAATGTCAATGGAGAAAATATGACATTAGAATAGGCGCGTTCTATGAAATAAGGTTTGTTTCTTTTGAGAATCTTCTACTTCCAACAAGATTTCAATGAGATTAATTTCTAATCTTTATTTAAGGAGATTAAAATTTGTATGGGAAATCTTCACGATTTAGAAGATTTCAAAGAGGATTTATGGTTAATCCACTTAAATTTGGCTTGAGTGGTAGGTGAAAACGTAGTATAAGTTGGTAGTTCCGATGACTTTGATGAATCTCGAAGTCCTTGTTCATAGAGTTACCTCTGTCAATGGACAAGTTCACCCATTTATTAGATGAGTTATCTCGGAAACTAAACAATTTGAATATATTTGTGAACTATTCGGTAAAGTTAGCTGGAAGCAGTCAGAAATCAATAATTTTTGGTTAAGTATCTGTTCTTTTATAAAAACAAAATTATTGCACACCTAGTCACGTATAGGAAATAAAAGTTACTAACGCAACGAACTAGGCTAAAAGTACACTTTATTTATTTTTGTTGCTGTATAAACCATAATAATAAGCATATGAACGGGGTGCTCTTCCTCTTTCAGTAAAAGTAAAAGTTAGCTTATTCGAAACTGCCCGATTAAAAAGATACTTTAATTGCTAAATGGGGAATCAAAAATCGAGTAGAATTTAATGCATCGGAAACTCAATGCTGCCTACTGTCGTTAAAGCATAATTTACCACCCCTGGAACTATCCATGCACTTGCATCAATGAAACTGAACATCTCGAAATGCCTCTCACCAACCACTTCTGTGGAAGGATCACATGCGCAATGTCGCCAAAAATACCGCTAGACGTTTGGGTGTTCTGAGACAGTGCAAGACGTTTTTCTCCCCCTCTGATCTGGCTGTTATCTATAAGACTTATATATACTTCTTATATCTTGTCCGATCCCGCCATCAGGAGAGATTACTCCCAAGATATTGAAAAACTCTACCATCTCTACTCGTTATCCAGAAATATCTATGGGTAGAATTGTTTTTGCCATATTGATCTCTCTCCAACCATATTCTCATTTGATGGAGATATATGATCCTATGAGAGAGTAAGCATACGTCGTCCGCGTAGTCCAGATTTTTGAGGAATGATTCCAGATTCCACTGAATTCCTCCATTTGCAGTCGACAGAGCTGCATGCAGCACATCACTTATCGCCAACAAGAACAGTATTGGTGACAGTATACAACCCTGTCTAACCCAACTTTGGATTTCAAACTCTTCGGACAACCTTCCTTTATGCAGCATGTGACATTTTGATCCATCACATGTAGCCTTAATAATAGCAATCATCCTGCGTAAAGCACTCCAGATAAATTCTATATTAACATAGTCGAACGCCTTATCGAAGTCGACGAACAGCAGGTGAAGTGATGATCGATATTTAACAGACTGTTCGATGATGATTCGCAATGTGTTGATGTGGTCCACACATGAAGATCCAGAGCGGTATCCTGCTTGGTGGGCGTCAAGTGTTTCTTCGAGGTGGTCTTTTATTCGCTCCAGGACGATTTTTGCTATTACTTTGGCTACTACAGGCAGCATGCAAATTCATCCCCAGTTTTCGCACTACGTAAGTTCACCTTTCTTTGGGAGCTTCACAATCATTTCCTTTTTCCATTCCTCAGAAAAACTCTGTTTCCCAAGCTCTCTCAATGAGTGGGTGCAGGAGCTCACTCGCTGCTTGTAAGAGCTCTGCTAGTCTTCAGTGCTCCGTTTGCGTTTAAGATTTCTTGCCTACTGGGAGATACGGTGCGTATTCGGGAATTCGTTACTACGGACAGGTCATTGCGTGTTGGAAACGTTCACTGTTGAGAACGCGGTTTAAAACTACAGAAAATTGCTCCTTCCACCGTTGGAGCTTGTCCTCATCCGAAAATTAGCAGTGACCCGTCTATGTCTTTTATGAGGTGTTGTTTAGAGTTTCGGACACCTGTAAGCTCTTTAGTAATTCTGTAGACGGTCCTACTGTCACACCTGATTGCGGCCTCTTCTGCTTCTGTTGCCAATGTGTTAATAAAGTTACGCTTATCACGTCGCACGCTACGGTGAACTTCTCTCATCTTCATGCGATACGCAGACTAGGTCGTTTCTCCCTTCTGCTGAAGTAGCTACAATGCGAGCTTTGAACTGTTTTCTTTCTTCGATCCTAGTCCAAGTTTCTTCGGTAAGCCAGGTACTGCTTCCTCTTTGCGACCGACCGACTACTCTTTCAGCACCGGATATAAAAACATTTTTCACAGCTCACCAATGGTTTTCGATACACGTGGGTTCCGTGCAACTGATTGCTCTCAATCCTTGCGAAAGGTGGTTCCCTAGTTGTTCGCGGACGGTCGACGGCGGACGATCCTTAAGTCTGTCAGTATTGAACTTGGGCATTCGTGTGCGTAATCTTACAGTAGCAACCATCAAATGGTGGCCCGGGCCATTCCAATGTCTGCAGCTCTTCTGTTTCGAACGTCCTGCAAGCTGCTTCTAAATCTACGACTGATCGCGAAGTGGTCAATTTGGTTGGAAGTTGGTTGTCTGTCCGACGATACCCAACTGACTTTGGGACACGCCTTGTGCTCAAACATGGTCCCACCTATTACAAGGTGGCTGACGTTACAGAAGTCGACAAACCGTTCGCCATTGTCGTTTCGGTCACCAACACCATGCATTCCCATAACGTGCCGGTTATAAAAGGCTTCCTTCTCCTTGACAGGAGAGATATCCGTTGGGGCGTAACACTGTATGATGATGACGCGATGTACTCTAGTCCGGAATCTAACCTTCAGGATCCTGTCATCTAAAGTAAATTAAGCTCTTGAGAGCTATTTTGAAAAGCAGCAATCCAACGCCAGATTCAAGAGAACTTCCAGGTGCCTTTCCGGTGTAGATTAGTACAGTGTTACGAGTTGGAGACTTAAAATTCCGCCAGCCCCACCATCTAACTTCACTGATATCTAAGATGTCCATCTTATACCGCATGAATTCTTTCTCTAATTGTATTAATATGGCGTTTTGAGGACCTTCAATTCCGTTGTCAAGAAGCGTGTTCACATTCCAGAAACCAAACTTTGTCCGGGTACAATAGCCAAAAGTCGTTAACGTGTTATTATTCCTTATTCGAGGCGTAGTGTCGGCTTCGTTAGCGGAATTGATTTCACTTACGAAGAATCCTAACCTCCGTAACCTATCCTAGAGAGCTAGGCCTTTCGCACTTGTAATTTTAGCTTATTTACGTATATAGGGATACGCAAATGTTACCCAGGGACCACCACAAGGATGTAAAATAAGCACTTTACCGTGACTGATTGTTGCGCTGCTGGTCCAGACCAGGTTCTGAGCAATCAATAGTTTCCCGATCAGGCAAGATGCAGGCTGCGTTAAACAAAACTGATCGCCTCACATATATTGAACTTACTGCTATGTGCGATACTTTTGTTATAGTTTATCTTTTAAACGTTTTCCATATTTTAATTTCACGTGAGGTGGACTCTTAAGTACTTAAATTCCCTGAGAATTTCAATGACCTCGGCATTGTAGTGCCATTTTTGATTCGCAAGGTTTCGGCTTCCTCCGTTTCTAAAAATATTTTTTTGGACTTGTCGAAATTCAAAATCAAACTCCACAGTTTATAGCATAGTTTTTGTCTTATTTTATTGACAGCACCAGATACCAACAACTGGAAATTGTTGAAATAAATGAATTTTGGTCTCTGGTGCCGTCAATAAAATAAGACAAAAAAAGAAGTGTCGTAATCTTGTTTTCTTGGATTCATGATATATGGGTCGCTTAGAGCGACACTGCACTGATTTTACAAGGCAAGACCAGAACAAGACAACCCCACGTGCTATTGGAAATCTTCGGAGAGGTTCGGGTAAAGATCGGCAGATCTTTTTGCTTTCGCGAGGCGCACGAGAATAGTGTTATTTCTCAATAAAGTTTGTATTGATATTTTTTGTCTTACGCGCTAGGCATGTTCGCTCGTTCCTCATGGAAGTTAGCCAAGCCCCGCCGTGCGCTTCGACCTAGCGAACGAGGAATCATTTTTTGTTATATCTCAAATGTGTTTTTCTTAGTATAATAATACTTAGTAGTATAATAAAAAAAAATTGTCAAAAACGTATGACGCTAATGATCTCAGTTGTCTGGTGTACTGGTTTTCGATTTATGGCGTTTTTGTGAGCTATTAAAATTTAAAAATGCTTACTAAAATTGTTAAAATCTCAAGAACTAACCCACATAAACATAAACAAATATATAACTATATAAAAATAAATGTTGTCAAAAACTTATAATTCCTGATTTCGCTTTCGTTAGGTCAGCCGGTATATTTCTTTGACATAAACTACTTTTTTTTTTTTTTTTTGTTTTTAATTCATTTTTATTTCATTTTAACTTATAACTATCTTAAAGCTAGACAAAAATGTTTAAAACTAGCCTAATTATCAATAACTTACAACTAATTTACTGGCCCTTTACGGGCGCTCTAAATTAAGCAATAACTCTTAAAACTAATGTTTTTCGACCTAAAAACTATTTTAATTATATCTAATTTTTTTTTATTTTATTTTATATTTCAAGAAACTTTCACAAAAACTTGATATCTTATCATTTTTTTTTTAAAATTTTTTTTTTTATTTATAAACTAAACCTAAATATATATTAAAAATAATTAAAACTAAATAAAACTTACTTATACTAACCAACAACCCAAACCACCTAAAACACCTAATAATACTTAAAACTACTTAAAAACTAGAACAGCCACAGCAGCATTTTTTTCGTTTTTAAAATTTTTTTTTGTTTATTTTTTATATGCATGCAGACACACACCAACATGCAACCCACCCATACATGTACATACGCACATACATATACGTACGCACATACATGTACAGACACGCAGATACATGCACGTATGCCCCCGCATACATACATATTTTTAATTTTTTTTTTGTGCCACCCTGACTGTTCCCTATACCTAATTGCCCTAAATCTATGTAAGTCGGCCAAGATATAATATCTTCATCGACTTTAAATATCACGATGCTGTTCAGAGAGCCACCAGAACTGGTTCTCCTGTTTCGCCCTATCCCTCCGGTCCCGATCGGACACAGTCCTACTGAACCGAAGGCGCTCTTCTCCACCTTGAGCGATGACGTCTCGGCCATAAAGGAGTCGCCTATCTACAGTTTTACGGCTGACGTGGTAGATAAGCGGAACCGCCATTCTTTCCTGTATCAGCCCTCGACTGTCTAAATAGAGGAATGCCTCGGGAGGGATGTAACCACTTAACCGCGCACTCTCAAAATATTCGTTATTGGGGTAATAAGCCCCAAAAATTAAGCTGTTAGTTGAGGACATCGCTCTTGCAACGTAACCCCGAATCAGCTTAAACAAAAAATTATCTATTCTGTTTATGTTGGCTCCGTTGTATAGAACCTGGTTGGAATAATATCTTGTGTACTCCGACTCTGGTGTTCTGTGTAATCCAAGGCAACGTCTAAGACATTGCCTCTCAAACACCCGAATCTTTTCCATTTGAGATGGGGCAACGTTGAACCACACCGGGCATCCATAGGCAATCATCGGCCTGATGAGGGCCATGTAGCAAATCACCTTTACCCTGCTGTCAAGACGGCTGCTATAAAACAGTCGTTTTGTCAAGGCAAAGGCTCCCCTAGCCCTGGCCAAAGCAGCACCTATATGTCTGTCGAAATACAGGTACTGATCCAACCAGATGCCAAGGTACTTTACTACACTTTTACTCGCCAGTGGATGTCCATGTGGCCCTACGATCACCAGCTTGCGCCAGTTCTTTCTCATATCCCTTGAGGCGCTAGACAACGGAGTCCTAAACAAAATAGTTTCTGATTTCTGGAAGTTGATTTTCAACTTCCAGTCATCACAATATCGCTGAATCTTGTCGAAGTCACTCTGCAAGAGACTTTTGATGACCTCAACTGTATTAGCTGTCCTGTACGCAATTAGATCGTCGGCGTACGCAATTGCCTGTGTTAGACTACCTATCAGATCGCTGGTGTAAATGCTGAATAGAATCGGCGAGTTAACCGCTCCCTGCTGAAGACGATTATTAATATTAAAAATTGCGGTAGAAGTTACATTCAGCGCATTGTTAAACAGTGTGGTATAAATGTCAACTGCTTCTTGAGGCAAATGTCGTAGTACGTTTGTTCAATACACATCGTTTGACCGCTGAGTGAAAATTCGTTTTGTGTAGCGTAACAAATTGAAACGATTTCCGATCTAACCTTTGACGACGTAAACGTCTTGCAATAATTTATCAGAATGTCCGTTATAATCAAACGCAAAAGGTACGTGCAGAGGAAATAAATTAAGACATGCCCATATTGCACATCTTCAAACTGCACCACAAATTCGACAAAAAGTTAATAGAAGAAGAAAAAAAAAGACTTTAATCGCGCTGATTTGGAATACGATTCCGCAATCGCATTTACTTGCTCGATGCTCCCGGTGGTAGGAGATGCAAGACATTCGTCATTTAGTTGACTCTGGCAACAATTCCGCCAAGATTTATTTCGTTGCCGGCTGCATCCTATGGCATCTATGTCATTGATACCACACCGTTTGAAGGCGGTTGAACTGCACATTCCGCTTTGAAACTAGCGATGAATTTTTTCACGGTTGAGAAACCAATAACGTGGACAATGACCAACAATTCGGCGACAGCGAAGTTGATGCGAGAATGCAAAATCATAATTTAGGATTAATGCACGATGGCGCATAAACGAGCTTGGGAGGCAGTTGACCTAACAATGAAGGATTTACAAGGTGATTCGAGATGATTTAGTGGGGATATGATATTGCTCAGCGAAGATTTTCGTTAAACGCTTCCCGTCATCCTGAAATCTCCTGCTGCAGATGAACTTAATGGATGCTTAAAATCGTCGTCTTTTTGCCGGCATGTCAATAAGTTGAAATTGACCACAAATAGAGTGACATTGCAGAACGACCCATCGGTTCCTGAATTCTCAAGACAACTGCGGGCGCTTGGCAATGACCAAATTTCTGTTTATGTATCGACTGGATTGATATCATTCCCGGAAGATGTTTGCGAAATAACAACATCGAAGGAGAAACTCATCACCAATGCAAAGTGCTCCCCTGCATTGCAAAAAATTATAAAAATCTCGATTGGATTTGTGAACGGGCAATACTAGCAGCGAAGAAAAAGAACGTCGTCGACAGTTTGGTAAACGGTCTTTTCTGTTTGTTTTTGCGCCGGAAAACAAATCCAAAAACATTGTTTTTCATATCACTCTCTCCTTATTTTTATTCCATTCAAATAAATCACATTGAAATTTGAACTATCTGTGTCTTATTATAGCTCTGCAGTTCATTTGAATGCGTTAAATTGGGGCGAGACGAAGTTCGCCTGGTCGGCTAGTACTAGTATAAATATCAGAATTGATACGTTATCGCCATTTTAAATATTAGTTTTTCTCTATTGACGAAAATTAAGTTGTTATCCTCAAATTAATGTTTTCATTAAAAAATGAGTAAACATAGTTTTGGTGGTTCAGCGCACGAATGCAGTTAAAAGAAAGCCGCCATTGGTTGTAACGATTCAGATGATAATACCAAAAGTACAATGTCATCCGCAAATAGAAATGCTTTTATCTGGAGTCCGCAATCGAGGCAGACAGACTTGGACTCAATGTCCATCCCTCTCTGATTTAGCCGATTTAGTTTTAACTCCTCGATAAAATTCTTCGCAATTTCATACCTTTGCATTTGTGTAGTCATAGAGATTTTTAAAAACTGTTCCAAAATTTTGTACGAAGCATTTATATGCCTCTATAATTCAGACAAATTTCCTTTCGTATGCATCGGGAAAATAATGGATTCTTTGAATTCTCGAAGTAAAAGCCCGGTTGCCATCGCGCTGTTAAAATATCTGTCGGGTCATTATTAAGTTCCAGTGTGCCATATTTATAGAATTAAACAGATATGCCGTTCGATCCAGATGCTTTTCCATTCTTCAGGTTCGAAACAGCGGAAATCACGTCTTCCTGACTTATTTCGGCGTCCAGAACTTCATTTATAATTCTTGGAGTAGCGTATTGGAAATAAGGTTTCTCTTGACAAGGGCTTAACAAGGTTTCAAAGTTAGTTGCTAAGAGACTTGGGCTGAGACAACGGTGAACGGTGCATTCTTTTCCATTGAGATTCTAGGTTCATCAAATTCGTTTAAAAAAACTTTCATTTTTATGAAAAAATTGTGCTCCTTTTGAATCTCTTTAAAAAGAAATTCTCACGCACTATAATAGAGCCCATGAAAAGTCAATATAAATAAATATCCTCATGTGCCTTAAGCTAGTATTAGATGGTCCTTGTAATGTGTCATTGCCGTGACACTCTGACGTCACAACAAAATAGGTCCTACCACCGTCATTGTCGTGACAAAGGCAATCGTGTCATGGCTAGCTACAATGACTATCACACGAATGACACAGACATGTGTTGTTCCAAAATACAATGAACGTCAAAGTGTGTCACGTTGATATTTTTGTCTCGGTGTCACGGCAATGACATGCAAAACAATGACTATCACATGACGTGACAACTCTTAAACAGCTGATCATTGGAGCCTAAACTGCAATGACATTTATTATTTTTAACAGTGACGATTACACGGCGTCGATCAATCGAGTCAATTTGCTAGGTTGTTAAGGAAAAGCTTATTTTTTTGGAAAACGGATCCAACGATTTTGGTACAAAATTTCGAAAAGTTGGTACTAGCTATCAAACAAAACAAAACTTACGGTATTTACCCAAGAATTCAAATGGCACCTTTTTTTCCCTCAAACTATAATATAACATTTGTGCAAACGTCACATATATATAATTACCTACCCACCTACATACATCACTTTCATTATATATGTCCATATTTACATACCTAGGTTCCATCTTTGTAGGTAGGTACAAATTACCCTCCTAATTTACATAATTAAAATCTATTTAAATATACATACATTTGTAGGTAGGCACCTATGTAACTATGCCCAACCGTGACAAATAATGACATGGCAGAAATTCCTGCCATGTCATACACAGTCCTTGCAGCGACAGGCTACGTGTCAGGGTGTCCCATCAACAATGAAAGGGCTATCACACGGTCACGGCAATTTGTCATTGCAATGACCTAAGAGTGACGTGTCACGGTGCTTGTCATTGTTTTTGTCACGTCAATGATATGCAAAACAATGAAGATCACACGACGTGACACTTTTAGGGCAGACAACTACGTCATAGTGACGTCAGAGTGTCACGGCAATGACACATTACAAGGACTGTCTAATACCAGCTTCAGTGTATAGCTTGAACCAAATAACTTGACCAACGGTCGGTTGCGCAGAGATAGGATTCAAGAGACCAAAACTTATGCGCAAGAGATTTAATGAGTTAAATGCCAGAGATGACATTGTTTTGAAAACTGCACGTTAAACCACGATCGTACCTCATGAAATAAAGTCCATCCTTGGATATTTAGGTTTCTGAACAGTGTAATATCATTGTTTTACTCTGCTTGCAATAAATAGAAATCATATCAAAATAATTGTTTTAGTTATTTTTAAGTTAAAAATGGCAGACAACTTGTCATGTCCATAGCTTCATTGTAAACATATTGGTATTTTAGATAATAAATAAATAATGAAAGTGAACGAAACGAAGGAAAGCATACATTTATAAAAATGAAAACAACGGCAGAAACTCATTGTTTTCTCTTCATATTATTACCTAAACTATTATTCTATCTACTGTTTTTTTTTTAGCAAAAAAATAATTACTGAAAATTTGCTTTCTAGGTTTTCAGTCAAACTTCACTGCCACAAAAACTATACAACTATGAACAATCTTTGTGTGGAAATAATACATTCGGTATTAATCATATGGATTCATCACAGATGAGTCGTAACTATGGGTAAATATTAATTAAATCGGTCACTTATGTAAGTACTTTCTAATGAATTTTTCTAGTAGAAGCCGTGCGGATAGTTCAGGAGGTGGTGGAGAATGGGATAATATGTTCAATGAAGATAGCTACATTCCAATGTTTGGGCCAACGATTCAATGTGAAATCGAACATTTTATAAAATCAGTAAACATTACAAAAATGTATGTGCAACAAGAAATTCAAATGATTCGAAATGATAAATTGGAGAAACAAAATAGTATAGGTTTTTTCGCAAGAACAATGAAAAGTCTATTTGAGGATATATCGACTGCTGACTTGAAACTACAAGAAATAGTTAAAATCCCTGATATATTGGATCTGGCAATGCAATCTTTGGGAATTATGTTTAATGTAAGTAAATATTGTGTAGCTGTTCTCTTTCTTAATGTACCCATGTATGTTCTTACGTACATAATAGCTCTGTTTCTCTAATCAACCGTAGGATCCCAAATTTACCCAAAACTTATTTCTTTACTGTTTTTCTGGCACGAGAATGACAGAGCTTTTAGCTACTGCACTTTCTTTTTGGACATATGTACATATGTGTGTTTCTATTACACAACTCCAAGGAATTAAAAATATCATTTATTGTTTCATCTTCGGAATCTGTGTCACTAAACCACGATTCGATTGTACGCATTTTTTTCATTTTAAGTTATATTTTAATAAATTTTAATAAATGGATTGGCAACTCTGGTTCAATAAAGTTTGGTTGACATTGTTTATAAGCTCCTTAAAATTTCTGAAATTTGGTGATAAAAAAGTAGTTTTAAATTGTGAACTTTAGTTGAACAACTGAAAATTCCATCTTGGAACCCACATCTCAAAGGTGAGCGTAAATTTGGTTTATAAAATTAAAACAACGCAAAAATGAATGGCCTACAAAGAACACCACCAACAAAAAACAACAGCAACGAACCTACAAACATCAATAGAAACACAAACGTCACAAATCCACCCTCTAAACCTAACAATAGAAAAACGTCCGTGCACTGTTCTTTCGCCAGAGATGCATTCATCTCCACAAGGTCCCAAAGCGGGTGCTATGCAAGTGATCGATGTCAAAACTCTCGAGTGCTCACTAGCAGCTTTACTTGACGAGCGCATGAAGAGCTTGGCATCAAAAACTGATTTAATCGAAGTAAAGTCTAAAATGGAATGCCTGGAACGTAGCAATGAACTGCTTCAAACCAAACTCCAGCAAGTAGAGAGGAAATGCCAGGTTCTTGAACGGCAAATAGATTTTCTCGAAAGGAAAAGCAACGAGAATAATGTTGTACTGCACATACCGGCAATGGACAATGACCAACAGGCGATGGAGAAAGCCAGAAACATTTGCTTGGACCTTCTACAACAAAATAACCCACTAACAATACGTAAAACAAAAGTCATTCGTTCTAGAAATAACAGATTCGCTAACGTCATCGTAGAATTGCAACACAGCGACGACGTACCACGCATATTGAATGCTGCCATAAAATTGAGAGATACTGGAATTTCTATCCACCGAGATTATACCAAAGCTGCTCGGGAAAAACGGCGAATTCTTATGCAAATAAAGGCAAAAATCAATGCAGAACACAAAAACACCAAAATATCTATTCGTGGACAACAACTTTTATTCGAAAACAAAACATATTACTTAGACCATAACAATACTCTGAAGTGTGAAGTAGAAGGCGGGATGGCGCTAATAAACAAATTCATTATCGAAACAGCTGGTAGTGACAGCCCCCAACTGACAAGAACTGCACAACAGGTCAACATCGTCGGTAATGTAGTACATCTGCCAGAACCCAGTGGTGTCGAAAATGGTTTTAATTATAGTGCTTAGTACTAAAGCCGTCTGCTATTCAAGTAAAATTGTAGTATCTAGTAATTTAAGAGAAGAAAAAGAATATTTTAAAATTTTATCGTACAATGTATCAGGTTTGATTAATAAGTCGTTATTTTCTGATTTTTATAAATTTGTGAATAGCTTTGATTTAATATTTTTGTATGAAACTTTTGTAACTGTAAATAACTTTTCAATTATCGAAAATAATCTGTTAGATTTTGTATTTAAGTGGATCCCGGCAATGCGTACTCATGAGCGTGGAAGAGCAAGTGGAGGTTGCTACTTTGGTTTCAAAAGAAAGCTTCAAAGTTTGAAGTGCGAGTTTCGGATGCACTGTAACATATGGTTTGTTGACTTAGAAATTAATACCAAACGTCTATGGATACTACCTCAATACCTCAACTGTAATAATTGGGAAGAGGACTTTGAAAGAACAACTGAGTTACTTAGCCACATGAGATCGACGAACGTTTTGCTTATCGGAGACCTGAACGCGAGAATTGGCCTAGAGGCAGGAGCAGTGAACGTTTTTACCGGCTTTTATAGGCAATCAAAGGATAGTGTTTATAATGCAAGAGGAAAGAAACTCCTAGATCTTTGTGATTCTTTTGGACTCCGTATTCAGAATGGAACGAGTGCGAGTGATATCTCGGGGAATTTCACATTTATTGGAGGCCAAGGATCATCAGTGATTGATTATGCAATCCTAGGAGAAGACTGGGAGCCACTGGTGACGGATCTAGAGGTTAAGGAATTTCCGTATTCGGATCACCTTCCGATTGTTATAACATTCCAACGGCGGCGCTTGCAACAAAATGTTGATGAAACTATCAGGCCACAATCACTGCCCAGACTTAACTGGAAGATATCGCAAGCCTCAGCATACAGACAACAGCTGGATGCTAGACTCCAAGCACATCAAAGACCAGACTTTCGAATTTTAGAGCAAACCATAAAGGCAGCTTACTCCCAACAGCAGGATAGCGGAAAAGGATGGAATTCAGGAAATGAGCCTTGGTTTGATCAAGAATGCCGAAAAGCTCGGAAGATTTCTTTTGCATGGTTGAGAATTTTTCGGAACTCCTCCCAAAGTTCATTTAGGAGTAACTACTTAGAGTCCAATAGGAAATATAAAGAGCTATGCAAATTTAAAAAGATGGAATATGAAGAAAAACAAGCATGTAGATTGGTGTCGTGTAAAACCGCTAGTGACTTTTGGAAACTGGCTTGGGAGTTAAATGGAAAACAACCAGTAATACACAAAAAACTGTGTGAAAATTCACTTTTCATTCACTTCAAAGATCTACTAAATCCGGAAACACAATCAGCAAACTGGAATTATGCAGTTCCTCGATTTGAGAACGAAATTTTGGACCCAGAATTTAGTTTGCAAGAACTTGAACAAACTTTATGGACTCTTAAAGATGGGAAAGCGGCGGGTTCAAATGATATTCCAGTAGAGTTCTACAAATACGGTAGCGTCACACTGAAAGAACATCTGGTAACATTATTTAATAGAGTTTTTGAGGGGAATCTTCCGGTAGATGAATTTAGGAATGCTATAATATTCCCGATTCACAAAAAGGGATCCTTGTTGGATGCAGCGAACTATCGAGGAATCTCCTTTTTAATTCAACATATAAGATCTTTACAACAATGTTACAGAAGCGACTTACAAGGTGGATTACAACGCAAAAGGTGTTGAACGAGTGTCAAGCCGGTTTTAGATCCGGTTACTCTACAATCGATAATATCTTTGTTCTGAGAAGCCTGGCCGAAAGCTTCTGCATGCAGGGTAAAAAATTGTATGTATTTTTCATTGACTTCAGAGCAGCTTTTGACACCATCAACCGAGGGGCTTTGTTTTACAAACTGTACAATTTGGGATTGTCGTTGAAGTTCGGTTTAGTACTTGAAGAGTTGTACAGAGGAACACGGGCTGCAGTTTGGAACGGAACGAATCTTTCGGATTGGTTTGCAACTTCATCAGGAGTGAGGCAAGGCTGTACACTGAGTCCTACCCTCTTCTCGCTCTTCATAAATGATTTAATTGATTTCCTTCCTGGAGGAGTTGACTTTGCGGGAGAGCGTATTAAAGCATTGATGTTCGCAGATGATATAGTCTTGTTTGCATACTCCCCAGAAACACTTCAACTTATGATTAACAGGATTTGCAATTACTGTCGTTTATGGAATTTAGTTGTTAACATTCAAAAATCTAAGGTGATGATTTTTAAAAGAGGAGGTGGACGAAATGCATCGAACGAAAAGTGGGTGTTTAACGGAGAAGTCATCGAATGTGTCAACGAGTACAAATACCTAGGAGTCATCTTTTCCAGCAACTTAAGCATGGAAAAGTATCTAGTAGAAAAACTACAAAAAGCAAAAACAGCCATAAATATAGCTTGGAAAAGAGTTTTTATGAACTTCAACATAGCACATAGCAGCAAATTTAAAGTGTTTGAAGCTGCAGCGGAGAGTATCCTATTATATGGTGCCCAAGTTTGGGGATGTAAAAAGTATCTCACAGTGGAGAAACTACTAACTCACTACGTGAAAAGAGTATTTCGTCTGCCAAGTAACACACCAAACTACGTCATTATGCTAGAGACAGGACTTTCACCACTATTCGTCAAAACCCTTAAATTGCAAGCAGACTATTTACTGAAAGTCTTTAAGATGAATGAATCTCGACTGGTCAAGAAAGTAGCTCTTAAGGCAGTACAAAATCAAAATAGCTGGTACAGGCAGTGGAATTGCCTAGCCGAAGGATGTAACGTGGTGCTCAATTTAAACTTTGGAAACATATCAAGTTGTAAGGATATATTATATGACGTGATTGCGAAAGTAGATGATAAATGTAGAGAAGATTATATATCTGAAGCGTCAGAGTCCTTATTCAGAACAGTTTATAGAAGGCTGAACCACAATCTTGCAGAAAGAAATTACTTCAGTGATGCAAATAGTGTGAACGAGATTTCAACAATGGTTAGACTCCGAAGCGAACTTATAAGCCTGAATTTCATACCGCACACACCCGAACTACCATTGGAGTGCAGTATATGCAATCTTAGAGAAAGAGAGGACGTTCTTCATTTCGTTGGAAAATGCCCTACTCTTAGGGAAACAAGAAGGAGCTTTTTCGGAAGTGACTTCTTATCGGATGAGCAAGTTGTTGACATTCTAAATGAGATGAATGTCGGCAATTTGTACAAATTTTGCAAAATTGCGCTAAAATATAGATCCAGAATTATGAACGAAGATTTCTGATTTATTACAAAATATTCTACTTAAATGAATTCAAACTTAAAAATTGTGAAAATAACTTCTTTTTTAAATCCATATCCAATAATTATAAAAGCTTATTACAATACTTGTATAATTTATGTTTATTGTCAATCTGGCAGACGGCAAATGCCATGTCATAATGATTTTTTGTATTTTGTATTACATATATATGTAAAACCATGATTTAAAAATGTATTTATAATAGTCTAATAAAAAAATCTATCTAATCTAATCTAAAATCTAAATCTATTTTAATAAAAATAAACAATTTGAAACAAACTTCACGAAACGAAATAAATAAATAAACAATCTAGTCTGAAAAAAAAATCAATCTGTCAAGTCAGAAACAATTCACAATATGTATATTCTTTTTAACGAAGGATAGGAAAGATGTGTGGCGCTATGTTCTGAGACTAAAGCTGGTTGTTGTCTCAGATTTATCTCCAGGGATGGCGGCTTAATTCTTAATATTTTGTTTGTGATTTGTTTGATGTGATGTGTTTGCTGATACGAATTATAAATATTTATGTTCAACTTAAAATGCTTAGGGGCTACTTTTTCATCTGCTTAAGCTGTCACATAAGTGCTTAAGTAGAACTTAAATGCTTTTTTTCTATAATTTTTCACGCGCTCAAGGGATTATGAATACCCTTTATATGTCTTTTTTTAACGCAGCGCGGGCATCCGGTGAAAGAAGAGAAAGAAGGGTAGGAAAGATGTAAGGCGCGATGTTCTGAGACTAGAGCTGGTTGTTGTCTCAGATTTATCTCCAGGGATGGCGGCTGAACTAATGCGGAGAGAATTACCGTGTCTTATTTATGTATGTCTCTTATAATTCGCATTATTTTATTTTATTTCGTTGTCATATTTATGAGTAGTTTACTCAGTCACATGTTGTTAGTGTTATGCCTGAACAGCATGTAATGAGCAAAGCAGCAACTTATTTTATGACAATTTTTAGAATTGGTTTTTAATGGAATATAAGAAGACATAGACAACGGCAGGGATCGAACCTGCAATCACGAGCTTGACATGCGAGCACACAACTATCGCGCCACGGCCACCCCATAATTTGTGTATCAGCAAACGGGCCTTAATCTTTTGTTTTTAAGCTTATATTATTAAATATTTAAGATTGTCATACCAATTTTTTTTTTATATTTAGAATAGAAATCTTTATATTCAGATTTTTAATAGAAATCTTTTGAATACGATGTGATCGAACATAAGATCAAGTTCGTGCGATCCAGTCGTGCATTTTATTTCGTTAACAACAATTCTAAGGTTTTTTAAATCGTTTTCAACACATTTTTGTTTGTATTTTTACCAGAAAAGTAGTTTAAAGTCAACAAATACATCGACAAAACAAATCAACCCGATAATTTTGACATTATAATTATGTGATTGTATTAGTGATTCTGTTTTCGATTCTGAATTGTAATCCAGAATCGTTTTCTGTTGTGTTTAGATTAATGGCCTTTTCGATTGGCCGTCCGGAACACGTTCCCCCAATAAAACACCTGGAAACAATTTGACTGATTCTGAATTGTATGTATTACTGTATTTGTGAAAATTAAATTAAAAAAAAATTACATCGGTTAAAAAGAATTTCCAAAACACTTGATTTTAATTTATATACAGATTTTCTGGTATCAATAATAATTATGACTTGCTTCTTTTTAGATTATTTTACCAGAAAAGTAGTTTAAATTCAATAAGAAATGAAATCCAGAATCGTTTTCTGTTCTGTTTAGAGTAACAACTGTCATTTTGTAGGAGTGAGAACAGTTCTGGACGGCCAATCGAAAAGGCCATAAGAACTTACAACTGTCATTTTGTGGGGTTCAGAACAGTTCCGGACGAACAATCGAAAAGGTCCTAAGTGTGTTCCCGTGCACAAAAATGTGAAGACTGTCATTTTTGCAAGAGTGGGCTAAAAATCTCTCAGAAAGCAAAGAAGGTTTCACAAAAGAACGGGAATGCATTGATCGAAAAACCATTCTTTAAGCGTCAAAGTAGCAGTTTATTTTTGAAAATGTTTCACAAAGTTTTACTTTTGTGAAATAATTTTTTTTAAATAACCAATTTGTTATCACAAATTTTAATGTATTGCACTCATTGACTTATTACTCAAGTCATTTTTATTATTGACTAGTAGTACAGTCAACGAATTGAATTTATCGTTACAAGGTAAAGACAACAACAATTGTTCCAGGCCTATAACAAAAAAAAAACAGCTTTAAAAAAAAATAGCATTTTGAATTATTTGCCTTGGTAAGACAGAAATAGGAAGCTTACGTCATTCAGTGAGTTTGTTAACGACACAGAAATATTTCAAGATGACGTTTTTGAAGAATTGGTCCAATATCTTACTGCGATGCGCGCATCTTTTGAGACGTATTTTCGCTTTTTTATCCAACTTGCAAAAGCCCGAAAGTATATCAGAGATATATGAATTTTTTTTAGAAATGACATCGGACACAAGTATGGAGTCACTATTCAAAATCACACCCCTCAACAATTTTTGGTGTACAATATGCAATGCCTGCCAAAACGGTTCAGAATATTCCTCTCCTATTCCCAGCAACGTACTTGTGCGAAACCGGCTTTTCAACCTATGCAGCTATAAAAACAACACAACTTCAACTCTCTTCTATCAAACCTGACGTCAACCAATTAATGCAATAAAAAACAGTTTCATAACTCCCATTAGATTTTTGTGAATAAATAATTGTTACATTGTACTTGCAGTATGCTTTTTAATACAAAATGCACAGAGATAGATAGTTTTCTTTTATTGTATTTTAGGGTTCCGTCAAGTATTTCGCATTCCAAAATGGTTCCGTTACCAAAAAAAGTATGTCAATGATTGCACAAATAAGTCCGGGAAGATGATAAATTAAATTATTTTCAGCTTTGTAATGATACACCTACACCTGGGGAATTGACAACTTGTGTATTGTTTTTTGTTTTTTTTTTCCTTCATTTGACAGTCTTCATAATTTTGGCCAAAGAAATTTCTTTGACTAAAATTCGCAGCCTGAGGAAATATTTTACCCTCATGAGCGCTCTTTTCTGAGAAAAACAACGAACATTTGTGTACGGGAACATGACTTGACTGGTTTTCGTAGAAATTTGTATAGTTCGCAGTTTTAGGGAGTACAGCAACGCACGTTGCTGAGTTGAGAGTTTTTTCTTAGTTTTATTTTTCTAAAGAATTTTCAGGCTGATTGATCATTTTATTATACTGGCAAATGTTTCTTGATTCAAATAAAATTAAAAATATTGTATTGTGTTTTAATTCAAACAGAACTAAATATAAGCCATGTAAGTTACGTTAGGTTTACCAATGCAATAGTTGAGAAAACCAAATATGTTTAGGAAGAATAGGAAATAAAAGGTTTAACATTTAAGAGGATTATAATACAGTATAAAATCATAGCGTATAATGCTTTTGTTTGTACAATTTAACAAACAGAAATATTTAATTATAAACGTTGATTTTTTAAGAGCTTGGTTTTTGAAAATTCAAAAAAACACAGAAACTTGTAAAAAGTGAATAAAATTTTTATTTGGATCGATAAATCAATTTCTGCCATTTACTTTTTAAAAATAATTTCACTTAATTGTTGCCCGCGGCTATGCTTCAGGTGGTCCATTCTGAAGGTCCAATTTTGGCAAACTTTTTCACACATTTCGACCGGAATCTCACCAATGACGCGTTCAATGTTGGCTTCCAAGGCAGCAATCGTGTTTGGCTTGTCCCCATAGACAATAGACTTAACATAGCCCTACAAAAAATAGTCTAACGGGGTCAAATCACATGACCTTGGTGGCCAATTGACTGCGCCAAAACGTGAGATCAACTGCTCACCAAATTCGCCTCTCAATTGATGCATGGTTTCGCGTGCAGTGTGGCATGTGGCACCGTCCTATTGGAACCACATGTCGACCGAGTTCAATTCTTGCATTTTCGGCAAAAAAAAATCTGTTATCATCGAACGGTACCTTTCTCCATTGACCGTAACCCTGCGGCCTTCATCGTCCTTGAAGAAGTACGGCCCAATGATGCCGCCTGCCCATAAACCGCACCAAACAGTGCGTTTTTCGGCATGCATTGGTAGCTGCTGAATTGCCTCTGGCTGCTCTTCACTCCAAATACGGCAATTCTGCTTATTCACGTATCCATTTAGCCAAAAATGAGCCTCCTCGCTGAAGACAATTTTGCGATAATTTCATAATTTCGACATTTTTCACAGAGCACGAATTTTGATAATAAATTTCAATAATTTGCAAACGTTGTTCAGGCGTAAGTCTATTCATGATGAAATGGCAAACAATACTGAATCGAAGTGTCAAATGTTCGTGGAATTTGTCATGTGTCATCTGTCAAAAATATAAACGTCAAAAACCAAGTAGCAAAAAAATCACCCGTTATATGTACAAATATGAATGTGATGATAAATTTGTTTTTTTTTGTTTTTTTATTAACTTGAATATGCATTAAAAAATAAATTTGAGTTTTGGAAAAAAATCGAACTCTAGATTTTAATCAAGCTTGACATTGTGATGAGAGAGAACACGAAAAATACATTGCGTGCAGTTCATGATTTTTTCGGGAATCATAATCGACCAAATGTGTCCACAATCGGGAGAATTGTGCACAAATTTCAGCAAAATGGTTCTTTAGGAAATGTGAAAACACCTGTGCATACTTGCCCAGTTCTTTATGAGGAAAACATTTCTACTGTTCGTGATAGTTTGGCAAAAGAGCTGTCAACCTCGACTCGCCGTGCATCGTGCTCAACGAGTCCAATTGGTTCCAAAAGTACGGTGCCACTGGTCACACAGCGAACGAAAAAATGGTTGATTTGCGATGTTAATTCGCCGCCATAATTGTCTTATTTGACACCATTATATTTCTTTCTTTGAAGATATTTAAAAGAAAACGTGTACGTCAATAAACCATGAACAATTTAAAAGTCAAAAGATGAGATAATTCGGCACATTAACGGCATTGAGCCTCAATTATGCCTCAACGTCACTGAAAATATGAAAAATGGGATAGAGTTATGCCGCCGAGCCCGTGGCGGGCATTTAGCCGATATTTGTTTCACACAATTGTCATAGATCTTTCCATCATAAGAAAAAAAAATAAGATAATTCTACTCTCAACAGATTATGTTTAATTTACAATTAATATCGTGCGTTATGGTTGGACTTTGACCACCCTTTATATATCAAAATTTAAAAAAAATATTTTTTAATGTTTTTAAATTTATATTAACATCCAGTTAGTTGTCAGAGGAATAAACTTACTTGACTGTTAAACAACCGGATAACAACATCGAATTTTTCGGTTGTTTTTGTCTCCATGTTGTGTAGATGAATCAAATACTAAAATAAATATAAAAAACTAAATTTAATTTGATTTTTATGTTTATTTATACAAATATAAAATTTTTAAAAAATTGTCAACATTAATTACGCTACGCGTTTCGGACTATATGTCCATCATCGGGCTTTAATTTAAACTTTAAACTCTTGTTGTTATCCGGTTGTTTAACGGTCAAGTGAGTTTATTCCTCTGACAACTACTTGAGTTTAAATTAAAGCCCGATGATGGACATATAGTCCGAAACGCGTAGCTTTCAAAATAATTAATGTTGTGACAATTTTTTAAAAATTTAAAATTTTTATAAATAAACATAAAAATCAAATTAAATTTCGTTTTTTATATTTATTTTAGTATTTGATTCGAATTTTTCAATCAAGGAAAAAACAATCTATAGAATAACTTAATTTTAACGTCACTTTTATTTCGAGTATCCAACTTTTCATAGAAATTAATTTTTGTTTAACGTTTATTTCAAAGCACTAAAATGAACAGATAACTTTATTCCTAGATTAGGTTGTATCTGACCGTTGAAAAACTGATTGTTGCTGTATCTGGAGAATATGTACTATATTCTGGAGAATATGTACTATATTCTGGAGAATATGTACTATATTCTGGAGAATATTTACTAACTGACTATGAAAAATTGGCCCTAAATAGTTTTGTATATACAAAATTAACAACCCTATTCTGCTATTCACGTGAGTCCTATATTCGATCCACCCATTCGATTCCCTTTCACAATGCCTTTGTATTCTGCTATCCATCGTGTGAAGTGCACTATCCGAAGTTCATATTACCATTTATAAATAAGGAAATTCCCTAATTGATAACTACCGAGGAACGGCATAAAGAAAAGCTTAATTAAACGTCGTATGATGTTCGTTTTTAATGTTTAAATAGAAAATTTGTTATTTGAATCTTAAGATGTATTTATAAGCAACTCCATCAGAGTTTTCTAGCAAATTTATTACATTTCAAGACAGGATTCACTTCGAATAAATAGCAGAATAGTGATGAGTGAAAATTCAAGACAAATTCCCCCCGATGAATATCAGAATAGCGCTGTAAGTCAAAAATTACGTTAAAAATATATTTAGCCGTTTCTACATAAGACCAAGTATACGTGCGATCCAGTCGTGCATTTTATTTATAACTTGTGTATTTTAATATATTTTTTATATTTTATTTACATCAAAAAATATCAATCGACTTGAAAATCGTTCAAAAAATTTAAATAAATTCAAATCTATCTATAATTCTTGTGTCACGTTGTCGTTCGCGATGAACTCCGAAACTATCGAACCGATTTTTACGTTTTTTTTTTAAATGTGAATTTTACTGGTATGCCTAACATAGAATAATTTTTAATATTTTTTTCTTATTAATTAGTTGCAAAGTCAACTTGTTTTTATATTCCTTTCGTCAAAACAATAAATATGTACGATTCTTTTCGTCGTTGTTGTATGCCAATCAGGGCTCACACTTCATTAATTTTATTTAGTATAAAGCTTAATAAAAATATAATGAAACCACCTTTCTGAGTATTGGTTTTTCTCAGAATAAGCATACCCAGAAATGTATTTTAGTAGGGAAATTCAGTTTTCATAGAACAAAACGATTATTGGTATATTTGTGGGAAATTCATGTAGGTAGGTATAGATTTCGTATCGCATAATTCTCAGAAGAAAAATTAATGATTTGCAACACTGATCAGCAGCGAAGTTGATTGTGTTATTTCTAGTAAATCAAGATGGCATGATGCGATTGTGGACCGAATTTCATGAATCTTTGAAAATTGCGATTTGAGACAACTTATTACACATACAAAATATTCTCATTAGAGGGTGTTTGAAAAAATAAAACAACCAACTTTAATTTTTTTATTAAATTATTTAAATTATCCTAAGGATATACTCCGCGGTTGTAGTTGTTGCTGTTGAAGATCCGATTCTTCGCTCAAAACTAAAGATGGTTCCCTCCCTTAGTCCTCAGTACTGAGACTTTTTTTCTTTTAGAACACCCTGAAATCAAAGAAATATATTAGCAAATTAATATACATAACATTGGTTGTGTTTTCTTCCCAGTATCGTCCTCATCCAGAGTCTAAACGTAAATTTGAGACATTAAACAGTGAAATAGTTTTTTCAAAGCTATTTAACCCTGCGTCCGCACACAGTTTTTCTTAGATGTTCCGCAAACTTGGATGTGACATACCCCAATCATAAATAGTTAAAAAAGAATATATTTTGATTAAACAAATAATTGCTACTATCTCTTAATACTAATGTCTTTCGACCTAAAAACTATTTTAATTAATTCTACTTATTTTATTTTTATTTTACCAAGAAAACACATTAAAAAAAAAACTCGGCATCATATCATATTTTTATTTTTTTTATAAACTGCTTAAAGCTAGACTACAAATAATTAAAACTATACACAACTAACCGATACTAACTAAAAATAACTTAAACTACTTAAAATACCTAAAAATACCTAAAACTACTTAAGTCTACTTAAAAACTAGAACAGCCACAGCAGCATTTTTGGTTTTTTTATATATTTTTTTTTTTTAATTTCGTTTAGGCATGCAGAAACACAGAGAGATTGAATCCACACATTCATGCACATACGTACATAAATAAACGTACGCACATACATGTACACGAGCAGATACATGCACATATGCTCCCGCATACATATATATTTTGGTGCCACCCTGACTGTTCCTTATACCTAATTTCCCTAAATCTATGTAAGTCGGCCAAGACAAACTCTTATCCGACTTTATATATCAGTATGTTATTCAGAAAGCCACCAGAACTGGTTATCCTGTTTCACCCTATCCCTTCAGTCCCGATCGGATACGGTCCTACTGAACCGAAGGCGCTCTTGTCCACCTTGACCGATGACGTCTCGACCATATAGGAGTCGCCTATCTACAGTTCGTCGGCTGACGTGGTAAATTAGCGGAACCGCCATTCTATCCTGTATTAGCCCTCGACTGTTTTTTTTTTTTTTTTTTATTCATTTTTATTTAATCTTAACTTATAACTATCTTAAAGCTAGACAAAAATGTTTAAAACTAGCCTAATTATCAATAACTTACAACTAATTTACTGGCCCTTTACGGGCGCTCTAAACTAAACGATATCTCTTAATACTAATGTCTTTCGACCTTAAATCTATTTTAATTAATTCTAATTATTTTATTTTATTTTTGTTAGCCCTCGACTGTCTAAATAGAGGAATGCATTGGGAAATATGTAGCCACTTAGCCGCAAATTCTCTTAGTATTCGGTATTGGGGTAGTAAGCCCCAAAAATTAAGCTGTTGGTTGAGGACATTGCTCTTGCAATCAGCTTAAACAAAAAAATATTTATTGTGTTTATGTTGGCTCCGTTGTATAGAACCTGGTTGGAATAATATCGTTTGTACTCTGACTCTGGTGTTCTGTGAAATCCAAGAAAATTCAAAAAATCACCAAATACGATGTTTTGAAAAAATCTATTAAGTCGTTTTCAAAATTTTGAGTTTTCAAAAAAAAAATGAATTTCCAAAAAAATTTTTTTTTGAAAAATTTTGATACACAGTAGTGTTTAAATTGTCTAGGAGTTCTGCGTAAAAAATTCAAAAAAATCAAATTAACCGTTTCCGAGAAAATCGAAAACCAAAAAAATGGCTCTACTAGATGTAAAGGTACCCTTTCCTTTCGTTAATGAACTGATTTTTTTTATGAAAATCGTTGAAGCCGTTTTTGGCGCAAAAAATGTATGGGTGCTACTGTTATTTGTCGTCTTAAAAAAATGTAAAAAACTTGTGGGCACATAACCGAAAAAACAATATGCACGAAGTTTGAATCAAATCCACCGAACCATTTTAGCTGCAGACTCGAGGACAGACAGACGGAATTGGGGACCCATTTTTTGGTGTTCTCTATGATCGTAATGTCATGTTTGATTGTTAGAAAAACAAAATTTTTTACGAATACATAACTTGCCTTATAGTACCTATAATCGCAAGTAAAAATATAATTGTGAAAAAATCAAGGTAAACGCTGGAAAACGCTGTATTTTTAAATTTTTAAAAGAAATTCAATTCTTACAAATATATTTCATGCGCGATTCGGATGCTAAAGTTAATAGCATTTTGGTCACAATCCGACAACGAAATGATCCATTGCGTTTTATTATCTATGGGTGTTTGTCTGGGCTATTTTTAGCACGTATTACAAAAACAACACGAGATCCACGTTTCTATCGATGTTTCTATCTGGGTTTGCAAATATTAGTATTAGGTTTGGCGAACAGAAGGTGTATTTAAGTATATAACCCAGATCGTTTTATTTTCAGGGGGTGAACCATATGGGTTATTAGGCAATTGCACACTTTTCTTCATCAGAATAATGAACTGATCAAATTATTCAAAATTGTCATAATTCGTATCTAATTTGCTGATATAATATAAATATAAACGATGTGGCTGTTATTATTGTGGGAGAAAATTTACAATCAAGAGATATATTCTTCATCGTCGGAACAATTATAATTATACGGAGCTTTCGATGTGCTGCAATATCCATTTTTTTCAGTCGGGTCGGGATACAGTCTGGGTAGTTAAAATGTATATATAGAGCATTGAAAATGTTTCGGGATGGTTTACACCTCAATATATGGATCAGGACAATAATATTCGAGTATACCCGAACTAACCCAAGCTATCGAATTAGCTTGGAGCTCGATTTCGCTAAATTATTTGGCCAATTTGTATGCATTCCTTCCAAATGAAGTTCTGGAGTAGAAAGGTTGCTCAACCAAAAAAAAAATAATTTTTTTAATCAAAAATTCTTTTATTACCTTAAATTTAAATAAAAAGAATCAAAATTATCTAAAATGTGTTTTTCACTAAAGTGTCCTATTCAAGTGGCGCAAAATTTGGACCCCGTATTATGACGGTTTTTAGTAAATAATTTCTTGTTCATACTTATAGCAATACCATTAACTTTCTTTTTGGTAAAATAACAACATTTAAAATGAACTTTGATTTAAAAAAATTAAGTCTCTAGCTTGTTTGGTTTAGACCTAAAGATTGTCCTATTAAAGTGGTGAGGAGTGTATGCATACGAAAGCTAACAATTATTTGTAATAAAATAGTGTGTTATATGGTGTACAACGTTTTGAGCATTAATACACTCTTCATCAGGCGTTTATATTAAAAGAAATTAAATAACACAAATAAATTCATGTATAAAGTTATACAGATGTCAATTAAACTTACAGCAACAAAAATTAGAAATAATTATGCAGCATTTACACAAATATTGAAAAAATATACTGTAAAGAATAAATTATAAAAATGAAACAATTAAAACATTTAAATAATTTTTTAAATATTAAACAAACTTCTTAAAAAAATATATATTTCCACTACTGTCCGTCGTTTTTAATTTATGACTGTGTTTCACTTTTTTCTTAACAGCTGGCTATATATAGTATGAAGATTATCACAATCAGATCTCATATTCATTTAAAGCCAATTGAATGAATTTGTGACCTTTAGTCCAAAATGCGTTTCGCCCAGGTACTACAGCTGGGCTCATCAGTTAGATGCTGTAGTAGCTTTCTAAGACGCATTATTTTTTTATCGATGTTTACCGACTTTAACAAAACTTACAGCGATTACTCACTGTAAATTATATTTTTCTATGGGAATTTGGTTAGATTCATGCACCTAGAATTATGTTTTGCCCGTGGTCTGGCCAGTGAATTAATTGAAGAAAACGCAAACAATATGTTTATATTATTTTTGTTTTTGTTTAAGTGGACTGTGTGCATAGTAATCGCTGTAAGTTTTATTAAAGTCGGTAAATATCGATCAAAAAATAATGCGTCTTAGAAAGGTACTACAGCATCTAACTGATGAGCCCAGCTGTAGTACCTGGGCGAAACGCATTTTGGACTAAAGGTCACAAATTCATTCAATTGGCTTTAAATGCACACAGTCCACTAAAACAAAAACAAAAATAATAACGCGTGATTTTTTTGCTACTTGGTTTTTGATGTTTATATTTTTGACAGATCACGCATGACAAATTCCACGAACATTTGACATTTCGATTCAGTATTGTTTGCCATTTCATCATGAATAGACTTACGCCTGAACAACGTTTGCAAATTATTGAAATTTATTATCAAAATTCGTGTTCTGTGAAAAATGTGTTTCGCAAGCTACGTCCGGCAAAATTGTCTTCAGCGACGAGGCTCATTTTTGGCTAAATGGATACGTGAATAAGCAGAATTGCCGTATTTGGAGTGAAGAGCAGCCAGAGGCAATTCAGCAGCTACCAATGCATCCCGAAAAATGCACTGTTTGGTGCGGTTTATGGGCAGGCGGCATCATTGGGCCGTACTTCTTCAAGGACGATGAAGGCCGCAGGGTTACGGTCAATGGAGAAAGGTACCGTTCGATGATAACAGATTTTTTTTTGCCGAAAATGCAAGAATTGAACTCGGTCGACATGTGGTTCCAACAGGACGGTGCCACATGCCACACTGCACGCGAAACCATGCATCAATTGAGAGGCGAATTTGGTGAGCAGTTGATCTCACGGTTTGGCGCAGTCAATTGGCCACCAAGATCATGTGATTTGACCCCGTTAGACTATTTTTTGTAGGGCTATGTTAAGTCTATTGTCTATGGGGACAAGCCAAACACGATTGCTGGCTTGGAAGCCAACATTGAACGCGTCATTGGTGAGATTCCGGCCGAAATATGTGAAAAAGTTTGCCAAAATTGGACCTTCAGAATGGACCACCTGAAGCGTAGCCCCGGGCAACATTTAAGTGAAATTATTTTTAAAAAGTAAATGGCAGAAATTAATTTTTCGATCCAAATAAACATTTCATTCACTTTTTACAAGTTTCTGTGTTTTTTTGAATTTTCAAAAACCAAGCTCTTAAAAAATCACCGTTTATAAACATTTTTTGCGTTTTCTTCAATTAACTCCTATTCATTGCTCTCTCAGAGTTATTGATGTGCAGCATTTTCAACAGCATTCTCTGATGTTGATGCCTTTCCACTTCCAATACTCTTACATTACATTATCTAGATCAAGCTTGTGCTACTTCTCTATATAATGGAGCGCCAGTGCAGTTTTCTGAGACCCCACCGTTGTTAATATCAGAACGATGGCCTGAGAGACGATTGCGGAGCTTTTGTTTGGAAGTGCCTATATGTACAGATGGAAATTCCACATCTCTACTACTCAAACAATTGATGCTGTATACAACGTCAGACTTATCCAGTTTGTTTATTTTTCCCTTTATATTGGTTAGTAACAAAGACTTGAGGGTTTTGCAAGATCTAAACGCTATCCTAGTCATCTCATTGTTTCGAAGAGGTGTAAATTAAAGGTTGTGGATCGTCTGTGGGGGGAGCATTGGAGTCGCTTTTGTAATTGCTTATTCATTTGTTGATGACAGCGTGGTAAAAGAGTTGGAACACAGGGTGTTCTTAATAATATTAATATTATTTTTGCCGCAAACTAAGATGACTGTAGTCAAGC
Organism: Philhelius pedissequus; assembly: GCA_910595825.1. Classification (NCBI taxonomy): domain Eukaryota; kingdom Metazoa; phylum Arthropoda; class Insecta; order Diptera; family Syrphidae; genus Philhelius; species Philhelius pedissequus. The sequence continues at coordinate 162,096,122 of OU343161.1, forward strand.
ACTTTATTAATGAAATTTTTAGCGGTGTTAAATTTAACCTGTTTTGGTTGTTTCGAGTGGAAGTTTATTGGAAGTCCAGAGGAAGTAGTTTTCTTGAACCAATCGAAAATTATTTTCACATTATTCCTGATGGCCTTCACATGAAGGTAAGGCAATTCTCCTTCATTCTCAACTTCTACAGTGAATTTGATCCGTCTATGAAATGAATTCAAAGCAATTAGGGTGGTATCAATGCTATCAGATTTCACTATTGCAAATAAGTCATCGAGGTATTTAGTAACAATTTATGTTTTGGGTGTTAATTTGGCAATAACATCTTCTTACAAGGCTTCCATAGCTATGTCTGCCAATATTGGTTATATAGGGTTACCCATGGGTACTCCTAGTTTCTGTTGGTATATGTTTGTTTCAAACTCTAAATAATTATTATCAATAATTCAAAAGCGCAACATTTCCATGAACAGAGACTTCCTTATTTTAGTATGTTGTTCAATATCGTTTCATATTTCTCCACTATTTCAAGTATCATATGAACTGGAATATTAGTGAGCAAGGAAACAACATCAAATGATACCAACATTTTATCAGCTTCTATGCTCAGTGGTGAAATAATGTCAATGAAATGTTTTGCATTATGAACATTGAATCTAGAGTTTTCCGTCATTTTCTTCAATATTTTGGCACTAAATTTGGATAATTCATAGCATGGAACAGAGGTTGAAGCACGTATGGGTCTAAGAGGCATATCTTCCTTATGGATTTTAGTTAATCCGTATATTCGAGAACTGTTGGCAGTATAAGTAGCCATACATTTTTTTTTTCGAACTCGTTGATAACATTTTCGTTAAATAAAGTTTTAGCAAATCCATTATTTGTAGATTAAAGTGAAAGTGTGGGATTAGTCCGAATAATTCTATAGGTACTCCTATCTGCCATCAGGTCTCTCATCATTCCGACATAATCTTTTTTGTAAAAAGCCACTGTAACATTACCTTTATCAACGTTAAATATGAATTTTTCTATATGTTGTTTTAGAAATTTGACTGCATCGCAGGAAATTTTGTTGATAAATTTATCGAAAGGAAGTGGTGTAGATGAGGGAAGATGATTTTGCAAAATTTGTGTAAAACTAGCATGCGCTGTTTCATGGTCACCCTGTTCCAAAGTTTTTATCATCTCCTCTCCATCCGCTATAATTTTAAAGAGGGGTAGGTCTGGTTTGGATATCGGTAATGCGAACTTGCGTCCCAGTGACAGTAACCATTTGATATCATCTGGAAATGTTATGTCGCTTGTGTTGACAAACCACTTATCAAGTAAATGCAAACAATTATTAACATTTAGAGTTCTCGGCTATGTGTGTTTCTCTTTATCTTTCGTTCTTATTTCTCGGTTCTCGACCTTCAGCTTCGAGTTGTCATTGCTTGGGCACAAATTTGAACCTGAATCGTATAACATAGCTACAATTGAAGTTGTAGCTGTAGTACAAAAAAAGTACAAGTTGCATGGTACAAAAGATCCATCACAGAATCCATCGTAATCGAAAATCTGCTACGAATCCCAAAAAGTCTATCATAGAATCCATTCGTAGTAGATTCGTAGTGGAAAATCTGCTATATCCGCTCTGAATCCGAATGAAACGGAAATATTTTAGCTTTCTCTACGACAAGTTATTCTTCCTGTAGTCAGGTGGAAAACGGTTTTTTTAGAAAAAAAATAGGTATTTTTAATAAATATTCATTCAAATTAAAGTCTTCTCTCCTGTGCATTGAGCACTTTTTTTTTAAATTGAAAGAAAATGTAGACTGCGAAATGTCAACTTCGGAATCCGGAACCAAGTTTATTGATGAGGAAAATTTAACTTCTTGTAACTTCTGTTGCAGCTCCTCTAAAACGTACTTAAATGCTTGTTTATTCAGCCGGAAATTTCTTATAAAACTGAAAAAATCCGATTTAATTATTTTTAAATTTGTTGATTCATATCTATAAGTAGGTACAAATTTTGATCTATATCAAATGGATTGCATGCATCTATCAGTTGTTTTCTTAGGATTTTATGCTTTTGCCTTCGCCTTACTGCCTTTTTATTTGCTACAATAATTAATTGGAGTGAGAGTGAGAGAGTAAATGAAGTACACGGTTTTCGCAAGTGCTCTAGTTGGTTTTTAAAATTATTAAAAGAAATAAAAAAAAAAGTTTAAAACACTTATTAATTATTTAAAAAGTTAAAACGCCACAAATTCTAGTTAAAAAAAATAATCGAAACAAAAATTTAAGGTAGGTAATTTTAAATTAAAAATTCAATTGAGAACGCCGACATTTTGCACCTGACCCGCTACATGCCACCAAAAAGAGAATCAACGGAAATATCCCCAATAAATATACCGAACAACAACAAAACTAACTCAAACTGAAATGGCTCTGAATGCCGATGACATCAAATCAATCGCTGACCAATGTTTAAATCATCATCTCGAAAACATTGCTAGGAAAGAAGATATCTCGATAATTTCAAAAGACATGCAGCTACTCCGTTTGCAAAACACTCAGCTTGCAGAGCGACTCTATACACTTGAAAGCTATTGCGTCACTTTAGAGAAACAACTCTAGGCTGTATCTAAGAAATCAAATGAAAATTCTGTCGTCATAAACAATCTCATGCTCAGAATAACTCGACAAGAAGGCATGGCTGAAAAAGAACACATAAAAAATTCGCTAGCAAAGCTCATACAACCAACCCCGGCAGTAGACAATCAAAATGTTCGCGAAATATGATCGCATAACCCAAATGCTAAAAACTTTATCATAAAACTAGAATCAAAACAACACGTCATCACAGCACTTAAAGCATCCAAGACATTGAAAGGCACAGGTGTAACCATCGAAGATCTTCCCTTGTCAGTACGACATAAACGAACTATTGAAGATAAGAAGTAGCTTGCATGAAGTAAATTCACAGATTAAGGTATTGGTACGGGTTGACAGGATGTATGTAGAAAAGAAAGGTTTTAGATGGAGTTCAACTATGGAACTTTTGCAAAACAACAACAATAGAATCGAAGTGCTTAATCAAATCTATAAAGTCGATCTTAGCAATCAGCTGTGCCTTAACGTAGAGGCGCAGATTACAGATGACAACAGAACCTTGCTAGAAGCGCCACCGTTTTCTAATGCGAACTTCACAGCAGAGACACCAACCAATTCTCATGTTATAGCATAGGGTGCAGTTGCCGACTGCCAAAATAATATTAAATCTTTAAAATTAAATAAAATTAAAATATTAAGTTATAATGTAATCTTAGTAATTAGTCAATATATGTAAAATTTTATAATTTTATAAGTAATTATGATATAGTTTTTCTTTATGATCGTTTTAAGAAGCTTGAATTTGTATGGATACCAGCTTTGAAACAAAACACAAGAGGAAGAGCAAGTGGAGGATGCTTCTTTGGATAAAAAAAAAACAAAATAATAAACAAATTTATTGTGAATTCCAATCGACAGATCAGGGCACACTTTTGAAAATATCCTTAGATTCAACCAAGCTAATTATACTACCGACATATACGAACTGCAATCATTGGGAAAGAGATTTTAGTGCTTTGTATGATTTAATTGAAAACGAAAACATTATGATCATTGGTGATCTAGCAGATCTGATTCTAATGGAAAATATACATTCGTGGGACCACAAGGCTGCCCTTTAATAGACTATTGCTTAATACGGGGCGAATGGATATCTTTGATGGATGATTTTGAAGTGTTATCTGAAGATATTCAGACCATATGCCCATTGTTTTGCAGTTTGCCTCACATCCGATTAAGAGAGAAGACACAAGAATCATGCAATTACCCCGTAAAATGATATGGAAAGAAGAAAATGCATCGCAGTATAGACTCAATCTCGAACTAAATTTGAGGACTCAATCAGAATACAGTATAAGTGAAATTGAAAATCTTATACAAACATCATATCCTACCCGCGGACATGAAAATACAAAAACGTTTGGTTACAAAGAAAAATGGTTTGATACTGAGTGCGAAAAGGCAAGGCGTAAATCCTTCCGATGGCTCAAGGTATTTTGAAAATTTGGTGATCGGTGCTATAAAAGACTGTACATTCAAGCAAACACAGCTTTTAAGTTAATCTACAAAGAGAAAAAGACGCCATGCCGCTATCCATGACTGGTGTTTCCATTGAAGAAACCGATCAGCTTTCAGTCTTGGTATGTGCATCACAAACCACCTCTTGTGGAATGATCACATATTCGATGTCGCCAAAAATGCTTGAGCTTTCTTGGAAGATGTAAGAAATTCTGATCTAGCTGTAATCTATAAAGCCTTCATTTATCCAAAGCTCGAAAATACATAATTCTCATATCTGGGCAGGAGCTCCCAAAACTCATTTGAATCTATTAGATGGAATACAAACTAGAGCTCTAAGAATGTTAGGCTATAGAACTATAATGGAAACATTTGCCTTTTATTATTTTATCGCGGTTTAGCGAAATAGTCAGTGACATTCCTCCCCTTCAACTATTTAACCACAATACTCGCGCTTCTAGGTTCATCAGTTTGCTCTTGAGCCCAACTTCGGATGTACTGTCAAGTACAGAGATTTTTTTCTTAGCCGTACAACACGAATGTTGTATGCTTTGGCAGGCTATATTTTTCCCTCCCAGATGCAATTATTGATTCTGAAATTCTGTTAGTGGAACGAGAGAAATTGGAACCCAATATGGCAATTAGCAGGCATGACAAATTTTCAGCAGGAAAATAATTAAATACATTTTTAACAAAAAATAATTGTTCTATTGTAAATATTGTTTGCAAAAAAAAAATTCTGTAAGATATTGTCATCGATTACTGTAGCATTTGTGTTTTAAAACGCGTGAAAACATCTCAAATTATATATTAGAACTTTTTTCCTGATTAGTTTTCCTGATCGCTATAACTGGGCCCTAACATGGTTTCTCCACGATATAGATTTTCTAATTCTATGAAAATTGCTCATGGAGACCACAAATAGCATTCTGTAAAAAATTTCATACCAGACATTGCACAGCTCATAGCATTCTATCACTTTGAGGTTAGCGTTTGTGGCTGGTGAACTTTTTTATTGTTATAATTTCTTGTTTTTTTTTTGTTTAATTCCTTTTGTTGAAGGGTTTTTAAGTCTTGTAATGCTACTAGAGCAGCGATACGTATTTCTTCGCGACATTTGTGCAATTGAAATAGTATTCTATGAAATGCCCAATGCCAAATTTTCCAGCATTCTTTTTTTCTTTCTTTCTATCAAAATGACAGATAGTATTCTATAAAATATAGAAGGTGGAGACACCGTGTTATGAAATAATATTTATTTATAATTCCACAAGATGTTTTTATGCAATGTTTTACCATATCATATTTAATTATGTTGTATTTAATTTATTTTTAGGTAAGCATTCCTCAAATTTCAATGGACCAACTTGTACCGAAAAACCACAGTTATTCAGACGTCAATTTTTCGTTTTACGATAAAAGTGAATATTTGGATATTTCGAAAGTCTCTCCAATGCAGGTTAGTTATATATGTATATTTTGTGTTATGTACGTATGTATATACTATTGAATATGTACATAATTAAGGAGAATAACATGTTCGAAACTCAATTTTTGGGTAAATATTCTTTATTTAAAACCTTCAAGTAAGTACAGAAGGTTGTTTTAAAACTCACAATTTACAATCAGACGACCAGCTAGAAATGAAACTATCAGATACTTGACAATTGTTTGAACACACTGTTCTTTATTAGGCGTTTTTCTTTTTTAGTTCAGAGGAGAGTCTGAGTTGGCAAAAAAATTTGTTTGTTGTGTTTCTTTTTAACTCAGAGCATGCAGAGCTCCAAAAAGTACGTTTCTTTTTTCGTTCTGAACATGTGGAGATCGCACTCGATGTGCTCGAACATAATTGACTAAGCATGTGAGTAAATTGCTGAATTCCAAGAAGGAAAATCTGAAAAAAAAATTATTGGAAACATAAGTTCGCGAAAGAAGTTGATCGCTTGTTGATTTTCTATATCTGGTGTATATCAGTGTACAAAAAAGGGTAGGTGGCTCAAAATCACCAAGGTTGCAAATTTCAAGATTGGTTTTATGACAAAAAAATTGCAAGCTATAAAGATGACTGTTAGTTTATACTATTGCAAAATCTGTATATTAATAAACTTGACAGGGCAACGAACGGAATTCTATACTTTTTTTGTAATATTGCGTTAAACTAAATAAAGGGTTATCTATTTTGCGGTTTCAAAAGTATAGGGCTGGAATTCGACATCTGTTAAACTAAGTTGTTAAACGAATTTTTTTTGTCAGTTGAAAGTTTGACATTTACGAAAATGGATCGCTCAACTATCGCACAACGCATAAAAATTGTTAAAACCTACTACAAAAATAGTGATTCTGCCACAGCCACATATCGTGCTTTAAGAGGAGATTATGGTTTACATAATCGTCCAACTACGCAAGCAATTGGCAAAATTGTGAAGAAATTTGAAGAGACTGGATTGGTTACAGATATTGTAAGCCCTGTGCATCATCGTTTCGCTCGTACCACTGAAAATATCGCTGCTGTAAGTTAAAGTGTTGCCGAAGACCCGAACGTGTCGATTCCTCGTCGTTCTCAGGAATTAGGACTGTCTTACGGCACATTATGGCGTATTTTGCATTTGGATTTACACCTAGATCCATATAGAGTCCACTTCACACAACAACTGAAACCAGCTGACCATTCACAACGTCGTAGATACGTCGAATGGGTGCTTCAACAACAGGCAGTGGACGGCGATTTTTCGAACAAAATTTTCTTCAGCGACGAAGCACATTTCTCACTCGGTGGGTATGTTAATAAACAAAATTGTCGTATTTGGAGTTCTGAGAATCCTCAAGTAATTGAAGAGAGGCCATTACATCCACAAAAAGTCACTGCTTGGGGCGCTCTTTGGTCCGGAGGTGTGATTGGACCTTACTTCTTCGAAAACGACGATGGAACGACTGTCACCGTCAATTCGGAGCGTTATGGTCATATGATAACCGACTTTTGTTTGCCTGCTATTGAAGAATACGACTTGGAGAACATGTGGTTTCAACAAGACGGTGCCACATGCCACACAACTCGAGCGAATATGGCTTTATTGCAAGAGGCATTTGCTGGACGCGTAAATTCTGGTCGTGCCGATATCAACTGGCCACCAAGATCATGCGATTTGACACCGCTGGACTTTTTTTTGTGGGGCTATGCGAAAGACCGTGTTTAAACAGATAAACCTTTAACTCTTGAGCACTTGAAAACCAACATTCGTCAAGTTATGGCTGAGATACCACCCAATATGTGTCAAAAAGTGGTCAAAAATTACCTCAAAACAATCGATGCTTGCAACAATTCGCGTGGTGGTCATTGAAATGATGTAGTGTTTCACACATAATGTCAACGTTCAAACTTTATAATAAAAAAGAAATATCATGAAAAAAAATATCTTATATGTATTTTATTTACGTTTACTTTTGAAACCGCAAAATGGATAACTCTTTATTTTACAGAAAACCATCATTTCGGGAACGTTTTTGTAAGTTTGATAAAATGAACAAAAACAAAACAAAGTGCATAATTTTGTTTAGTTACATGGGAAGAGTATGTATCTATTTTATTTAAACAATAATGAAAACAATACATACAAAATCTTCTACAAGCTAAATACGTCAAGAAATTAAAGAATTGCTATTTTCGTGCACACAATTTAACAAATTTCAAAATATTCAGAACTCTTATAATCGTATTAACTTTACATGAACAGAATGAAAGTTCCCTAATGTTATAAATTATGTTTTTTTTTTTCTAAAAAAAATTGCTCTTTTTATGCCTATTTTATCGAAATTTATAATGTTCCCGGAAATGATCAACCGTTCCCGGAATGACAAAAATGTTACCGAAATGATGATATTGATATGATAATGTATATAAGTAAGTAAATATATATGTAGGAACCCACATTCCTACACCATTTAAGATACGAGTAAGTTATTTAGAACAATGAATCATTATAATTTTATTAATCATAAACTAATTGCAGACCGCCGCCGAAGCATTACATTATAACATAATCAGCACATTCCATTTCACAGTGAAGAAAATAGTTACGTCGTGTCAGTCAAGTTGAAAATAGTTACGTCGTATCAGCCAAGTTGAAAATAGTTACGTCGTGTCAGTCAAGTTGAATATAGTTACGTCGTGTCAGTCAAGCTGAAAATAGTTACGTCGGGTCAGTAAAATTCAGAATAGCTACGTCGTGTCAGCCAAGATCAAAGTACTTACGTTGCGTCAGTCAAGCTGAAAATAGTTACGTCGGGGGTCAGCTGAAGTAGTTAAAAAGTGATTCGGGTTATTACAAGTGTAGTTTCATGGACGAATTGTTAAGTCTGACAACGAGGGTACTACAAAACTTCCCTAAGAAAATCTATCGTACCGTTATAATACAAAGGCGGGCCTAGTCAATAGAATACGTAGCGAGTTTGAAGACATAAGATTAGAAGAACTCATCAACGACGGCGAGACGGAAGACGTAGTGCTAGGGGGTATAGCGGAAAATAAATCAGAGGACGGAAAAGAAGAAGAAAACCCAAATATGTCCAACGAAAACAATTTCGCGTTCCGAGATGTGGATGATTCCCTCGACCATTTGTCAGGGGAAGCGGGGAAGAAACTCGATACATGGATAAAGGACTTCGAAGAAATAGCTACAGTGTGTAAGTGGAATGATATCCAAAAGTTCCTTTACTCAAAGCGATTGCTAAGAGGAGCGGCGAAACTCGCGATAGAAGCAACGTCGGGAGTATCCAGCTTCGCGATACTAAAAACTACGTTAATAGCGGAATTTAAAAGTACTCAATCGGGGGTCGATGTACACCGTGCACTACAGGCGCGTACGAAAATGAATACAGAAAGCTTACTGGAATACGTCTACGCCATGCAACAACAGGCAAACGAAGGGGCAGTTGACGAAGCCTCACTGGTCGAACATATCCCGAACGGAATTCCGGATTCTGTTCACAACAAAACGATTTTGTACCAAGCAACAACCTTAGTGCAGCTGAAAAAAAGCTTGAGTGCTATAAGCAAATGAAAAGGTGTATACCAACACAGAACGCCAACAGGAATAACGTGAGACCTGCACCTCCAGTAAGAATAGCGCCTGGGAATGCAGGCATCGCCGGACAACCAAGGCGATGCCACAACTGCGGGTCACTATCGCACGTAGCAGCAAACTGCCCAGACAAGACAAGAGGCATGCTGTGTTTCAATTGTAATCAGTTTGGGCATATTTCGCCCAACTGTCCGGTAAAGAAGGAAATGGCTCCCCCAACATGCAGAGGGATAAGCCACGTGAATCGAATCGAATCAGGTGGAAGTCACATAGTAATACATAGTCGAAGGTAAGCCATATCACGCGTTTGTCGACAGTGGGAGTGACGTATCCATCATCCACGAAACTCTCCTAAAGAAGGTCAAAAAGGCTTCTATCGAAAAATTTGGTATGATGTTAAAAGGTTTCGGAAGCAGACGGGACGGGATTTCCTACGCAACATGGTCTTCATCATGAGTCAAGGTAAGTGTAAAGAATGTAATCTTGAAAAGGGAGGAACCGGAACAATCTTGTATTGAAATGGGGATTGTGTTGATGTACGAAATACCGGTATATAGAAAAGCACGGAGGCTAGTAATCCCTGAGAGAGAAGCAGTAAACAAACAGGTAAAAGAATGGTTGGACGAAGGAGTGATTGTACTTAGTAGGTCAGAATATGCCAGCCCGATAATCCTAGTAAAGAATGAGGAGGGACGACACAGATTGTGTATCGACTATCGGGAATTGAATACAAAAATAATAAAAGATAGATTCCCGATGACATTCATGGAAGAGGTTTTCGAACCACTGCACGATGCAAAGGTGTTTATTACATTAGATCTAAAAGACGGATTTTTCCATGTGGACTTTGCGGCGAATAGCAGAAGATACACAGCATTCGTAACACCGGACGGACAGTACGAATTTTTAAAGGTACCACTCGGACTATGTAACTCAACAGCCGCTTCCCAGAGATTCATGAACTAGATCTTCCGGCAGTATCAAGCCGTCGAAGACAAAATCAAGGCAGTGCAGAAATTTCCGGCACCAAACAACGTGAAGCAAGTGAAATGCCTTGCGAAGCAGAGAGTATATCTTTTAGGACTGGAGTTCACCAAAGTAACTGATTGTAAGGCGCTCGAGGCAACGATGAAGAAGAGGGACATATGCCCACGGGTAGCCAGATGGGCGATTATACTGCAGGAGTATTCAAGGAAGGTTATACATCGAGCGGGAACGGCATTGAGCCATGTGGATGCCTTGAATATGTATCCGGTGGTAATGAGCATCGAAGATGGGCTGATATATTGAATCAAGGACGCTCAGAGTAAAGATGAGTATTGTCAACTAATGTTTAATGTAATTGCAGCTACGGAAACCTACAAGGACTATGAAGTTAGAGGTGGTTTGCTGTACAAGTTCGAGGAGGGTACACATCGGCTGGTGCTTCCAAAAACGATGCAGAAGGAAATTATCTAGAGTGTTCACGCTCAAGGACACAAGAGCTCGCGGAAGGTGGAAGTTATAGTGAAGCAAGATTCTTATATACCAACGCTTAAGAGATGTGTCGAAAATGTCATTGCGAACTGTGTGTCGTGTATATTGGTAGGAAGGAAGAACGGTCGGATGGAAGGGTTTCTACACCCAATCGGGAAAAGTGACTTACCGCTCCACACGTTACACGTCGATATACCCGGTTAAGACGACAAAATGTAATGAGGCGATAAAGAAGCTGGAAACGCAAAGTGCAATTTTTGGGAACCCCACATGATTGATTTAGGATAGATGTGCAGCATTCACAGCGAATGCATTCAAAGAGTATTGCGACCGTATGAACATTCAACACGAACTAACAACCACTGGAGTACCACGGGGCAAAGGCCAAGTGGAGCGAATAAATAGGATCATAATTGGAGTGCTGTCCAAAATGACATCAAAGGAACCCAACAGATGGTACCAGCATATAGGCCAGGTACAAAGGGATTAACTCAACGATATCAAGAAGCACGAAAAGGAGTCCGTTCCAACTCATGTTTGGAACCCTCATGCGAACAGCAGAGGACATAGAGATGAAAGCACTATTAGAAGAAGCAATGTTGGACGAGTTTGAAACTAAGAGAAAGGACATGCAGAAGGAAGCAAGAGAAGAAATATCCAAGATCCAGATGGAGAATCAAAGGACGTACAACAGGAAACGTAAGGCACCAAATGAATATAACGTGAGCGAACTGGTGGCTATTAAACGGACACAATTCGGAACTGGTCTAAGACTACACGGAGAATACTTAGGACCCTATGAAGTGACAAATGTGAAACGGAACTAGCGCTATGAAGTCAAGAAAATGGGACAGCATGAAGGTCCCCAAACGTTACCAGCACAGCAGACGATCACATGAAACCGTGGTTGAGAACGGACCACGAAGAGAAAAAGCGAGGCAGATGACGACGTAGAAGACATCGCCTGAGGTCAGTCGATTCTGCAGGATGGCCGAATGTAGGAACCCACATTCCTACACCCTTTAAGATAAGTTATTTAGAACAATGAATCATTATAATTTTATTTATCACAAACTACTTGCAGACTGCCACCGTAGCATTACATTATAACATAATTTGGGGGTGGCCGTGGCGCGATAGTTGTGTGCTCGCCTGTCAACCTCGTGGTTGCAGGTTCGATTCCTGCCGTTGTCTATGTCTTCTTATATTCCATTATAATCCAATTTTAAAAATTGTCATAAAATAATTTTCTGGTTTACTCATTACATGCTGTTTAGGCATAACACTAACAACATGTGATTGAGTAAACTAGCATACCAACGAAATAAATAAAATAATGCGAATTATAAGGGACATACATAAATAAGGCACGGTAATTCTCTCCGCATTAGTTCAGCCGCCATCCCTGAAGATAAATCTGAGACAACGGCCAGTTCTAGTCTCAGAATATCGTGCCACACAGCTTTCCTATCCTTCTTTCTCTTCTTTCGCCGGATGTCCGTGCTGTGTTAAAAACATACAAAGGGTATTCATAATCACTTGAGCGCGTGCAAAATTATAAAAAAAAAATCAGCACATACTATTTCACAGCGAAGTCACAGTCATAAGAGTAAACAAAAGTAGCAACGGATCGGATGGCATCCCAATTTGAGTGCAGTAAATAACGATGCAACGATGACGAGTCAATGCACAAAGTAGATTGCATACGAATTGTGGCATATTTTGTATATACTTAAATACCGCCACGAGCCCGCAAAATTCTAAGAAACATTAACGAGATGGCAAGACGAGTGCTAGTGTGCTTGGGACTAATCGCTGGAATGTGCGAATGATGAATGACGAAGGCGTGGGGGTAGTACCGGCTGATGTCGCACATGTACTTGTGGGACCTGATCTAAGGTATTTTTGGCGATGATTTGTGGCTGTGACTGGACTGGCAAAATTGGTGAGGCAGTTGGGTTTTGAACACGACGAAGATACGACAAGGCGGCGCGGCGGTCTACCAAGTGAAGTTGTATTAATTTTTTGCAAATTGAAAAGAAGAAAACTGTATTCATAAAAATTAGAAAAGCACACATTGTAACATTGATCCATCCTTTTTTTGAACTTATTATTTTAATTGAATAAAAAGAACATTCTACATTCGTGCAATAAAAAAATCAAGGAAAGAAGTTAACACATTCGTGCAATAAAAAAATCAAGGAAAGAAGTTAACGTTTACTTTTTAACATTGCTTTATTTTCGAATGGGATCCTACATATCTTTAAATTATAAACAACGGTTTAAATAACAGAGTTATTTATTTATATTGCCAATCTGCCATATTGTACTTACGAAAAATTATTCTTACTATTAATAAATTCTTATTATAATTAAGTTTTAGAATTTTCATAAATGAGTCTAGTGGAGCTTCTATAATCGTAATTATATCTTTTTAAAGTTCTAATTAGCTTTACATTTTGAGTCCTTTGATCTAAAATCAGAGTCTAATTAAACTTCTAAAAATAATAACAAAAATATAAGTAACGTAAGAAAATCAACTATAACCCTTATTACAATAGGCGTTTCACTTAAATGACTAATGTCATTTTTAAATATTTGTATTACGATTGGCGGTGTATAGTCGATTTTCTTATATATTCTTTTTTAACAGTTTTTATTAAGTTTGGATTTTAGTTTGGGTTAGTTTCCACCCTTTAAATATGGTGAACAAAAGAAGCATCTCGTTGAGTCAATGGAACAAAATCCATATCCTGAAACTAATTTTAGGAGTTGGGGAGGTATCACAAAGTTCTGGAAACAAAACCAAATGGTAAATAGCCACAACATTAAACTCTTTATGGCCAAGTTTTAAAATTGGTGGGACACACAATATCTTATTCTATCACTATAACGGGTTGATTTGTTTTGTTTTGTGTAATTTCGGCAAAATATTTGTTGGTATGAAAGTGTATGAGCTGCACCGCAAGCGGCAACTGATCTTCACAAAATCTCATACGAAAACGTTGTGATTGTGAAGTTTGCTCTTCTCTGTTCTTCGTTATTTTCGATATTCGCATTTCTTAAGAAAACAAATGCAGCGACTCTATTTATTTTGCGACTTTTATTAACTTAACCGGCAGAAAATGATTATGATCTTAAAAATTAATCACAGCTGTATGAAAATGAATGCGCCTGAAGGAATAGATAATTTTTTTTGAAATCCCTCCCTTGGAGAACAATAATTATCATTTCCAGGACTCAACAGTCATTTCGGGAACGTACCATTATGTTCGGGAACGTTTCCGAAATGACGTTCCACGAAATGGCGATTACAATAATCGCGCGGCCATTTCAATGCGACCTGACGTTGTCAATAGTAAAATATTTGAGGTTGCTTTTTTATTTTGTGTCGTAAAAATGAATTTCAAGAATAGTTAAAGGTAATAAACACGTTCACAAAATGACGGACTATTGATGTACGCTACACGAATAATGAATTCATAGGTACTTAACAGTTTATATTTAATTTATTTGACGAAGAATACCTGACAGCCGGCTTTGGTATTGCTTTCTTCCTCCACTGACGTTTAACACCGAATGGCTGCGTGCACTTAAAATAATTTTTGATCGATAATCGATACGTTTTCTAAAATAACGTGAATAACCTATCGGACAAACTATTTTTGCATTTTTATAATTAAAAATAAATATTCTTTCAATATCCTTTTCAAAACTAGATTTTGTATTAAAAATACGGTATATTAAGTAATGAAAGGTGTTAAATACCATACATTTTTCATAAAATGTTGGACTTGTTGAAAATCGTACATTAGGACCCGTTCCCGAAACGACTTTCTATACATGTAGATTGATTTAATTTAAAATTTACATCATTAATAATATATGTATTGTTTGATGTACACGCAAAACAGGTTAGTTGTAATATTTTATAAATTTTCTTTTCTCAATAAAGTCAAGATTTAAGACATTAAATTGTTGGCAAAGCCAATTCTGCACCTTGGTGATTTTGAGCCAGGTATTGCTTTTTATGGCTAAAAATGAAAATGTATTCAGATTTGTGTGGTTCAAGTCGTTTAAAAAACATATCAGTGTTCAGAGCTCGCTCTGTTTGGAACAAGTTCAGTGCATATATTACGTGTTTGAACTCTGTTCAGTGCTCTGCTCTGAACGAAAAAAGAAAAAACCCCTATTGTCGGACTACTAGGGCATTGTCAGATACATTTGAAATTGTAAGTTGTCGTAGTTTATGTCTTCTAACTGAAAATTACTGACAATTTCTTCATTCAATCATTCGTTGGTCCTTTTAATCGTTTAAAGAAATTAATTAATTAAAAGTTGTACGGTATTCAATTTAGACGATGATTTATACCAGGGCAGTTGGAGCATGTCATGCTACTTTAACATTGTTGTAGAACGCATTGAAATGCATATCGTTATTAAAAAACTTGAATGGGCTTGACTGTTCCTAAACATATCGGTTACTTTGATATTCCATATCCTATCCCACAGCCAAAGGTTGTTATTTGCAATGCCATATGGAACCTGTGCGATACTACTAAAACCACAAAAATATTTGACGGTTCAATAAAGTGTTAGATAGGTATAGTAGATTCTATCCTTGCACATTTATTTCATTTTTACTTGCGATTATAGGTACTATTAAGGCAAGTTCTGTATTCGTAAAAAAATTTGTTTCTAATAATCAAACATGACATTACGATCATAGAGAACACCAAAAAAGTGGGTCCCCCAATTCCGTCTGTCAGTCTGTCCTCGGGTCTGCAGCCTAAACGGTTCGGTGGATTTGCTTCAAACTCGGTACATATTGTTTTTCGGGTAATATGCCCACACGTTTTTTTCATTTCTTTAAAAAGACGACAAATAACAGTAGCTTCCATGCATTTTTTTGGCCAAAAACAAAAATCTTATTTTTGTCAAAAACGGCTCCAACGATTTTTATAAAAAAAAATCAGTTCATTAACGAAGGTAAAGGGCACCTTTTGATAATTTTTTTTTGGAAAAAAAATATTATTTTTGATAGTAGGGCCATTTTTTTGGTTTTCGACTTTCTCGAAAACGGTTAATTTGATTTTTTTAATTTTTTTTACGCAGTAGCTCCCAGAAAATTTAAACAATATTGTAACAAATATAACCAAATTTTTCAATTAAATTAAATTAAATTAAGTTTTTTTGAAAACTTAAAATTTCGAAAACGTCTCAATAGATTTTTTTCAAAACTTTGTATGTGGTGGTTTTTCGACATTATCTTGAATATTTAAAAAAAAAACTATTTTTCTAAAATAAAACAACGGTACCTCCCATACAAATTTTAAGAAACCGTTAAGAAAAAAATTATTTCTCGAAAACGGCTCCAAGAATTTTTATAAAACAATTTGTGTGTTTTAATCAAAAACATCAAACTTTAAAACAAAATGGAACAACTTCGATTCTACTTTGCGCCATATTAGATTCAAAGGCATACGTCTTTGATCCAACTTTATTTTTAGAATGAGACATCGTTAAATTAAATATATTCGAGCTTAAAAATATTACGAACCAACTTTGAAATTACTATCTATTTCAATTTTAATTTAACTACGTTTCAATGTTATTTTAAGTAAATTCTAATAGAAATTATATTGAAATGGAAATGTTTTAGTTTTAATCTTACCAACCATGAAACGTTGTAGAACTTACTTCTTTACGTTTTTAAGATAACAACTCGGATTCACCCATAATTTGCATCAACCTGAATTTAATAAAAGTTTTCCAATTTTTTTTAATAAAAAAATGATCATTTTGAAATA
This sequence comes from Philhelius pedissequus, assembly GCA_910595825.1. Lineage (NCBI taxonomy): Eukaryota > Metazoa > Arthropoda > Insecta > Diptera > Syrphidae > Philhelius > Philhelius pedissequus. The sequence goes on from OU343161.1 coordinate 162,112,590, forward strand.
TAAAAAGAGTAGTTTTATTTTTGAATACAAATTTAAATTTATTAGATATTAATGTAGGGGTAAACTTGTGTTTTGCTTCAAACCGCATATCCCAAGAAAATGTTAACGGTCCACATTTCTTAATTGCATCGGTATTTGAAATACGGCACCAGAATATGGTGTTTTTGCTTAAGACTTGCTCCAAATAATCTAATGTATACAAAATAAACAAATTTCCATTAACCTAGGATTAATTTTCTTATGATTTCACTAAAACAAAACTTACTTTTCAACGTAAGGAAAATGCATTCCATTTCAAATTCTCTTAATAGTTTTACTAAAAGTTCATCGTCTTTAGTTGGTAAATTAAACAGTTTAACCTCCGAAAGGTAACACACGACTGAAAGGCTTCACGATCGACGACCCGCACAGTGGGGCAGAAATACCTTATAAACGGCGATAATTATAAATGTTTTGTGAATTAAAATAAAATATATTTTTCGAAAGGTTTTTGATGTGTTGAATTCAAATTCAAGTAAAAAAATCATTTAAAACATTCTTACATAATTGTTTAGTCAATTATTCATATAGAGTTGAAGTTTTTCAAGCATTTGAACAGCATCATTTTGATTGAAGATAAAGCAGATTTAAATATCTAAAAAAAGGTTAACAAAAATGTTTTGCATGTATATGTATATATGTATTCATATGATATGTATAATATATGTATACTTACATATATATATGTATTATATGTATGTTTACATATAAAAACATCGCATTTACCTTTGTTTGGTGTTGTAAATAAATTATTTGTATAATTTATGATTATTCTGAGTCCGAAAAATAGTCGATAATTTCAGTCTGCGGCTGGTTGCTTAAATCAGGCTGTATAAACATTTCGATAGCTTCAGAATCAAATGGAATTTTTTTTTATGGTTTTCTAACTCTCTGGTTGGTAATGAAAGGATCAGAAGATATTAACATTCGGTTCATAATGTCTGTTAATGTATCTTGTCTTGATGTTTTGCGACTGAAATGCTCTCTGAACATCTTGAAATCCTTATTTCGGGCTTCTAACGCTTCTTCACTCAATTCTCCAATGGGCAAACCACTTTGAGAAACTATTTCATTTCCATGAATTAGAATTTTATGAACTGAAGCAAGTGCTCATATATTACCAAGGATGCAGCAATACAAACAACTTTGCAGTTTCTAGACAATAAATTTTAAATTTTGGAACATCTATATTAAATCCACTTGACAAACACTGCAGAATTATGTGAATTTTTTTTATCAGATTAACATCTATACCAGTTATTTCACTTGATTTAATATCGTTTTTAAAAAAACGTCTAGCTACATTTCCTGTGTTTGTGTTGCCATATCCTGGCTTTGGTCGATCAATTTTTAACCCTAATTCTTTTTCGAATGCCTCTTGAGTCCTTGATTTGTTTTCAGCCACACAATCTTCTGTCGATGTACACCATTCTTTCACAGGCAGTTTATAGGCAACGTGAAGCAGGCATTCGAACATTCTTATCCATGCATGAAGAACGGATATTCCAATGATAGAAATTGATGAGAGATCGGAAGTGATACCATCTTTTCAATATTATTAGTCCTTGGATGTTGCCTGACAAAGATAACATCTCTGAGCAGAGCGAACACCACTCAGACTATTACACAGCTTGCCATCAACCATTGAAAGTATCAATTGGTGTTTGACTATATACTCTCTATAATTTTTTTTATTGGTTCGAGTTCATTTAATTGCAATAGAATAGATTCGTTCTCCCTGTTGATTAATGAATCTGTTTCCTTCTCGAAAGTTATTTTTACAGGACTGCAGTACCTAGGAGAAGAAGGACAAGGATTCTTCCAAAAAATATTTAATGTGCTCGATAACCTCAGTGGTACCAAACAAGTTATAAATACAAATTTGTCATCTGCATCAGTTCTGTTTGAAAACCTTTGATGGTATTCGCTGTGCCCGGAGCTACCATCAAAACCTACTTTAGAATAGAGCGTAAGTTCATTACAGCTCGCATTATAGAAAACATCTTTTTTTGTGATGCAGAAATTCTCTCAACAGTGTGATTGAGCAAGTTCTGCATTGGAACTTCAGCTGTTAGTTCATTCACAGTAAGATTTTCTGGATAGCATTTTGTTTTTGTTTTTTTGTACAACTTTATATGAAGGCAAAACATCATCGGTGACATATTTTCTAATTGTGTCGTATTGATCACGGGATAGTTTTGCTTCTATAAGCATGGACAAAGCTTGACTAGGAGTCAGCATAACTGTCGAACTTTTGGAGGTGTTAGGTGGAGACACGGTTTTTTCTAATGATTCTGCAGTTTTTTTGTCTCCAGCTGCTCTAAAATTCATTTGAGCAGCGAAAACAAGCTCTTCTGCAGATGTATCTCGAAGATCAGCTACTCTTTCGCGTTTTCGTCGCTTACTCAAAAGTTCAAAACTAGTCTGAGGGCGTCCAGGGGGTAGTGAATACATTTTAAATTCGACTTTTTGATGAAGCCAATTCGATTCATTTTTGTCAAACACTGCTCTTGTACTATGGCTTTTCTTCCACTTAGATTTGAGATCAAATTTAAATCGAATTAATTCTTTTTTATGGTCTGACACATGGCCTTCAGAGCAATTTGTCTTTTCTATTAAAAATGTTTTAATATCTTCAAACTTTTTGTCAATACTTTTAGAATTACTACTGAAAAAGATTTCGCAGAGTTCCTGCCTTTTGCGGGAGAAAAATTCCACCTTAAATATGATGAAACTAAGTAAATCGAACCATACTTAGGAACACAAAAAAATTAAAAAAAAATATTTTAGGCAAAAATTTTTTACATTTATATTCAGTTCCGAGAAAAGAAGAAATTGAACTTAGAAAAACACTTTAAATTTTGTTTTAATGTTTGCCTAATAAAAAAGTACCGTTATTTAAAAAAAAGATTAACTCTCTATCGTTCAGTTAACATTTTTTTTAATTTTACTTGATAATCGAGTGAAAACTAATGCTATTTAAAGAACATACCTGGATAAACAAAATCTATGCAAACAAATTTTAATATCAATTGATTTTCACGTTAATAGTGGACGGAACTTATTTTAATGAATTTAGCACAGACCACAATTTTATCTAAACTTTCAACTTTGATGCCGAACTGTACAGTGATAGAAACACTAATTTAAAAAAAACTACTGCATCATGTGAAACATATTATCAGTTAATCAGAACAGTTATTTTTATTGAAATTTGTTACATCTAAAAACAATGACTTCTCGCCGCTCTTGCATATGCACCCGACACTACGTTGCAGATAGTTTTTTTCAACTATGTTACTGTGTTTAAAGTTGTGCATGGAATTTTAATTTTGGATACTTTTCAGCATTTTCCACTTTAAAGCAACTTAATAATTTGTGAAAGTTGTTTCCCTGTTGAATCAACTACGTTTCACTTTAAAACAAGAATGACAACACTTAAAACAACGTTGCGTAGATAAAGCAATATATTTACAATTAAATACTTTCATGATACTATTTTCCAACGTTAAATCAAATATGCAAAAAATTGTTTTCAACTCTATTTTCAATGAAACGAACCTTGGTGTCATCGGAATTTAATTATTTTAATCCTTCAAAAATATGCAAATATGCAAAATTAGAGGTCTACCCATTAGCTTGTGTTAAAATTACTGTATGATGAGCGTTACCAGTTCTATTACTCTTTTTCATAAACTATTTTTTTTTGTTTTAAAGAATAAAGCAATATGGGGTATTATAATATATATTGCACACTAGGGCCAATTTAAAAAAAATTGGCTGCGAAATATTGATGTTGCGAGATATTGCCCATTTTTCTACTAAAACCAACATTAGACAAGTTTTTTAACATCAACCTTATAATTCAAAATGTCGGCGACCTGCGAAACTTAGGCCGAAATTTCGCTGGATTGAAGTAAGCCACCAATCTGCATTACTCAGTAAAGAAACAATTTATTCTTATACTACGTTTCCACCGAACGTTAATCTAGATTTATATTTACTAATCACAATTAGTGTTTCCACCGCTCCAAAAGTAGATTAATTTTGACAACACTATTTAAAATGCAAATATTGTTTCATTTTCTCTCATGATGTAGAAGTGAGACAGGCAGCTTCATCTGTGTCAAACGAAGCGAAAAATTCACTTTCCAAATGAATGTGTTCATTTCGATATGGGAATAGGTTAGTTCAATTTGTACATCTATTGGCCCAATGAAGATTTAAGTCAGATTTATTTTAAATCTTCATCTGAGGAGATTAAAATTTGTATGGTAAATCTTCGAGATTTGTAGGAGATTTAGCCAAATTTACTTAATTCTCGGTTTAGTGGTCGGTGGAAACGTAGTATTACACATCTCAGAAAATATTTGATTTGAAGAACCTTAAATAAAAAAATTAATCGTAGAAACAATACATACCTACATATATAATTTTCCGTCAAATCTTTAGATGAAGAACAATATTGCCAACATTAAAACAACAATTGATCCTGCATTACTGCCAATTCAAAGTCAAGAATGTACCAGACTTGTTCGTTTTCTACATCAAGTCTCCTGTAAGCTCAATGAAATGGTAAGTCTTACTAAAAGTTGTAACTCCAATATATTAACAAGTATATTATATTTAGTTTTCCGAAGAAATGCAAAAACTTTGGAATCGATCAGATATTTGGGGTAAACTAACAAGACAAATCTTAAGTCCACCTATGACGACGCAATGGTTTGACAAACAAAGAGGTGAGTTTCTTATAAGAAAACCAACTGATTTATAGTTAAGTATTTTGTTTAACTTAGGTGTAAGTCAACTATGTGAAGATCAACTACCGCCCAGAATATGCCTTCGCCCGTTAGCATCTTATAAGAATTTGATTTTTATAAGCGCATCGATGATTGTTGGACAACTTTTATGGGGTGCACCAAGTTATGGACTCTTATCTTTATTACTTTTGATAAGTACATATTTATTAATATTAGCATTCATTTGATGGTCATACATACATTTAAAAAGCATTATTTAATTTGTCTTATTTATAAACGAAAGTTTTGAAAATAAAAAAAAAAAATTAAAACAATTTTAAATATAACATTACTCCACTTATTTTTTAATTTAAACTTCTAAAAGTTTGACTCCTAACTCTATGGGTTCATTTGGGACTGCGACCAATCGAAGGACGACGTCAACAGGTTTCGTGTTAAAGCATTTGATTTTGAAATTGCGTGTTACCTGAATTGTTTAAGCTCTTTATTATTACAAATCTAAAGTAAGTTATTTGAATAAATACCTCTGACACTAAATAGTACATTTGATGTAGGGCAACTTTTCTTCCAATACATGAGCGACTGCCGGTTCCAAAAGGAAGAGTTCCATGCGGTTGTAAGACATTTCTTAGGTGCCCAGTATCGGTATCTCGTGACCATCTCTCCGGCTGAATATCAAAGGGGTCCGGAAAATGTTCTGGGGCTCGTCCAGACGTGTAGAGAGAAAGAATAATCATCACCTATTGATTTTCATTTAAACAAAAAAGTAATAAATTTTATATAAACTCACATTTTTCTTTACTTCATAATCTCCGATTATTGCGTCTGTTTTTAGTAATCTTCCTATAAATGGAGCTACTGGATACAATCTTAAAGTTTCTTTAATAAAACCATGCAATACTGGGCATTTGCTTTGATTAGTGAAATCTTCACTACGAATTTTCTTCTGAATTTCACTTTTCTGTGAAAGCAAATATAACGCCCACTGACTGGAAAAGGCCGTCTGCTATTGCAATGAGTAAAACGTATCTAGATTGAAACACTTCAGACTTACCGTATCTCCGGCTGCTATAATTAGATCAACAAATATACGCTTAATAACTTCTATCGACATGCCAGCCAATCGCATTTTTACAAATAATCCATCTTCGCTCGCCAATTCACATTCCTGCTTCATTTGCATATCGATGATTTTACATCCCATTTCAAGGACTTCTGTAACGTCTTTTTCAAATTGAGTCCATATTTTCAATCTTAATATTCTAGCTAATTTTGGTGGAAAATTCATCAGATGAGCACTGTTTTCAAAAATTTTATGAACGTTTTTAGAAAAGGCATCTATAGCTGTTGTCAATTTAGTATCCGAAATGTTAAGTGCTTTGTATCCAAACATTACTGCACAAACAACTATAAAAAAAGAATTATTAGCTTATCAGAAACTACGAATTTAAAGAAAATATCAGGAACATTATTTTGGTAGCAATTCAAAACTCTACAAGAAGAAAATGCTTTTTGGGAACGGCTTACAAAGAACAGCTGAGCGAAATCTCAGTGCATTTACTTATCAGAGACGCAAACAATCACGATGTCCTCAAAAAGAGACAACTCAAACCCAGAAGCTACCAACCTGCATAAGGAGATAGGATACTTTCGCGAATAAAGAAATACCGGAGACTTTTTGTAAATAAAAGTCAAACAACTGTCAATGGGACCAGAAAATTATTAATTTCAAATCAAAATGAAGCCAGTTCCACAACACAGTATGGCTTCCAGTCCACACCCCCCATAGTCCAAATCTTTACACAAATAATAATGTAAATGGAAACATAAGTAGGTAATCAAAGAAAAAAATTATAAAATTTAAAATTATTAATTGTATTCACGCAACGAGATAAGTTTACCAGTTCTTCTAAAAGATAAGTTTCTAAACGTCTAAATTTTAATCTCGTCTCGGTATTCTGCTATCCGACGAATACAATTAATTTTTCCAAAAAGTATATAAATTTCGATCAAAAATAAATGTTAACAATTAGATTCTCTTGAGAATTAAACAAAAAAGATATTAGTAAAGTTTTGGACTCAAAAGATGGAAGACATTAGAAAATAAATTGAGTGAAATATTCACATGAATCGAAAGATTCGATCGGATCGGATAGCAGAATAGGTCTGCAAGTCTCGTCTCGGTCTTGGTCTCGCCCTTTTCCCGAGAAAATTTGAATGTGCAGTCTCGTCTCGGTCTCGGTATTGGTCTCATCCTAAGCTTTGGTTTCTTTCAGTTAAGCGAAATTAGTAAAGAAATTAAAAATTTGAATTTTGTTAGTTGCGTATGTAAGCGCTAAATTTTCAAAAGTGTGTGTACACGCGCTAGAAATAAAATCTCCCCAATTTGAAATAATTTTTTCTCTCAGCTAAAACATATTTCAATTTCATGGAAACCGGTTACACATTTTCTTAGAGAACTTGTCGTGTTATCGGTTTGACATCTCCATAGATATTTTTACCTCCAACGCAGCAAAAGAAGTTTTACTTCAAATTGTATTTTATTTTTTACTAATTTATACATATATTCATAATAAAAATTTTAAAAAAAAAAGAAAAAAATAGGTTCCGCTTTTCACATTTTTAATAATTTTTTTTAATGCAGAAAATGAAGCTTCTTTTGACTCGTCACGAGTAGTTTTTTTTTCAGTTGGAATCAAAAATGATTGGTGTACATTAATTGTAGATACTTGTAGCATTCTATAAAGGTTTGCACGATTCCAATCAAGCTATTAGGTTAGAAGTGATCAGCCACAAGAAGTTTGATTTTTCGCATTCTCACAAAAAAAAATGCAAAATAGGTATGCGAAAAATGAAATTGAAATGTTCATATTTTGCTTTGGTGCTATTCGTTTGTTCTCTTTTCTTGCTTTCCTCGTCACGAATCGACTATAAACAATTTATTTAGAGGTCCGACCGACCGGCCGGCGAGTATTCCGAGTTACCTCGAAAAAACATGAAATAATGTCGATTTCGTTTCAATAAAAAACACCGATCGAACGGATTAATGATGTATTAACGAATTGAAGATTTTTTTTTTTAGAGCTGCCAAGCAACTTACACAGTCACAAAAAAATTAGATCCCAAATCGTTCATTTCGAAACCAAAAAGTATTGGTTTTAGTAGCGAACCCTATTATTGAAACGAAATCGCCATAGGAATACCTCTTCTTAGATGTTAACTTTTTTTTCTTCTTGTTAACGCAAAGACTGTATATGGGAAATTTATAATTTCCCAAATATATAATTTATTAAATTTAACCATAATTTTAACTCAATTGAAACGGCCTAAAACCAATCCTTTTTTGCTTTGAAAACAACGATTACGGATCTAATCTCTTTTTGTGACTGTGTGTGTTGCTTGGCAGTTCTAAAAAGAAAAAACAGATCTTCAATTCGTTTCTACATCGGCATTTCGTTTTTATTTGCTGATACCGCCGCGGAAAAATTCCTAAATCCACTTGCACTTTTTTAATATTTGTTTCCAAGAAGTTTTTAACAATATTTTTATTTTTTTTTAATTAATTGACAACACAACTATTGAGAAACTTCAAAACAAATATTGTTGAAAAAATGGTTTGTGCATTTCTCTAGATGGCGCTCTTGATGACGGGAACAATTTTTAAGTTCGGTACATATTATAACTGAGTTGGCGAACGATAAAAAAACAGAACCAGAAAACCGAGTAATTGAATGAATGCAAGAGCAAACCGACATGAACATATTCAAAACTACCCCCCAAACACAATGCACTAAGCCGTATAAAGTGTTAGTTGATTTAGTAATAATAATTTAACCAGCTGTGTCTCGGTTTCTCCTATAGCTTGTTTTCGTAGTTATTTTCTTCATATGTAAGTGTTGTTTGTTTTGTGTATGAGGTATTTTGCTGTCTTATATATGAAGCATCAAACCAAAGTGAATCGGAGCGCAAACACAAACATGCATCTGTTATGAAGGTAGACGGTAGCTAACATAATACTATGTTCCCACCGAAGCGAAATCTCGGATTACGTAGATTTCAGTCCAAATCTTCGGATTTCACCATTATAGTTTTGGGATTTCGAAATCCGAGATTTCGTTGAAATCACAATGAAATGTCATTACCGATGCGGGCCATTCATAGTGAACGAGTCCATTTTAAACTTTACCACACCTAGGTAAAAAACTTTTATGTGTCTCGTGTAAATGATTATCATTATTGATTTGATCTTACCATTATTTTGCCAGTTTAATGGCATGAATTTATGGCAATTTGTCAGTCGTGTAACTCTGGCATAAGGCTGTGTTATCTATGTGTCTATAGGAAGATGAACATAAAAGATTCTTGTGTGCGTTTTTATCAATGTGTCTATTTGAAGATGAACGGAAAAGTTACCTGTGTAAGCAAATGCGAATGACAGCAGGGTTTGTCGGGTGTTTATCTTACTAGTTTATGCTGTCAAACATCATTTAATGGTTCCGCAAGTTAACTGAGCTTTACTGACGGTTCAAGCATGAAGTTTGCTATTTCAAATCAATCAAACCTGGGACCATTGTTGAACCTCAATTAATTCACCAAATTCGGTAATTTATATTAGCTGAACCACTGATCAAACTTTGAATTACGTTTGTAGAAGGAACCCTAAGGGACATTCGCACAAGTCACCGTCAGTGGAACTTTGATTTGCGGTTTAGCAATTTTATTCACCGATTTCGACGAGTTAAGTGACGTTCAACGTTAAATTGTAAAACGTAAAAATTGTGATCCGTGGGTTATCAACTTAAACTCACGAATTTTAACCTAACGATTTAATCTCACCGATTTACAGTAGCAGCCCTATTAGTAAATATTTAATGCTTATTCCACATCTAATCCATGAGTTTACTGATGGCTACTTGTACAAACGTTGCTTAAATATTTGAATCGTGATTCAGCAATTTAAATTCAATATTTCGGAGGAAAAACTGGACTTCAACGATAATTCAAGTTGCAAGTATGTAACCCATCGTTGAACCGCAGTTCATCCACCAAAATATGCAGGTACATTTTCTGAACCATAAATCAAATTCAATGATTTCGACGAGTTAAGTGAGATTTAACGGTGGTTAAAATTGTGTTCCTTTGGGTTCTCAACTTACCCTTACGAATTTAAACCAAACGATTTAATCTCACCGATTTACCTTAGTAAATAAAAAATATTTATTCCATGTCTAATACATGAGTTTACTGAGGGCCAGTTGTACACATGTGGTTTAAATATTTGAACAGTGATTCTGGAATTTTAATTCATGATTTCGGCGGATCAATTGAGTTCAACGATAATTCAAGATGCATTTATGTAAAAGAAGTCTCATACATTTTAACCCATCGTTGAACCGCAGATCATCCACCAAAATCGGCAGTTAAATTTACTGAACCACTGATCAAATATTTGAACCACGTTTGTAAGTGGGCCTGCCAAAAAACTTTAATAGTTACATAATCGTTACACAAGTGACAATGGACCGACAAATTTATCGGAGATTTGGCAAAGGAAATGATTCACAATGCCCAAGAAAAAAGACAAGATTCACTGTAACCATTTCACAATTCAATGGGATGAATCTTTTCACAACAAGATTTAAGAAAATAATATTAGGCGTGTTTTTTTTTAAGCCCCGGGGAAATTGGACGAAAAAAACGATGAGTAGGATTAACAATTTGCATGTTAAATCCAACAACAACTAATCCCCGGGGGTGCTTAGCTTAAACCCAGAGAATTCTCGGGGCTTAGCTATTGGAGAGGATAAAAACTGTGCTACCAATAACTTTTTTATTAAGTTATCGATAAAATGTATAAAAACTTCAAAACTGACATTTTGACATGTCAGATAATTATCAATTTGGTTTGGTTTAGTTGAGCATTTGGTCAGTTATTTTCCTGACGACCATGTCAACCTAACCTAACCTATCTTTTAATATACATTCCGCAACACAACAACAAATCAATTTTAACATTTTCCACTTTTGTATTACATCTATGGTGTAGATTTTTTCGAGCTCGCCATGAGCAAAACCTTCTACAGCGATTTTCAATTTTGCGTTTATTTTTATTATAGGTATATTAAAACTTGACTGTGAAATTATTATTAAATAAAAAACATTTCATGAAGTTGTTATTCGTTCAATTAACAAGAATTGAATGAACAACAAAACAAAGGTTTCTCTGAGAAAATTGTTTTTTGCTGCGTTTTGTTGTACACGGGAGCAACCCAATACAGATTCTCTACTACATCCTTGGCATACTTCAATATGGCTTCACGAGGATCTTGATCGTCGTTCACTCTTGATCAGACCTATATTCCTAAGGACATAGGAACTGAGCGTCCCGTCCGAATAAGCAACTCGCGGCCACTAATTTCATGTCACCATCAGTGACCGAGGAATGGAGAGCACGAATGGGGTAGTTTTCAAGAGGTTGAATTCTAGGTACCACTGTATTTGTGAAAATTAAATTAAAAGAAAATCACATCGGCTAAAAACAATTTCCAAAATACTTGATTTAAATTTTCAAATTACTTGATTCACATTTTCTTGTATAAATAATAATTAACTTGGTTATTTTTATGTTATTTTAATAGAAAAGTAGTTTAAATTCAATAAATACATCGAAATTACACGAAACAAATCTACCCGATGATTTTTAGAAAAGCATGAGGGTGAGCAAAACAGAGATGTTTGTTTTTTCTTGCATTACAGCTGTTCTTCAAATGTCATCTTGCAAATTAATAGTGCTGCCAAGTTTTTAACTAAGCGCCTTGGTCGTTTTTTTCAACCAATTCCCCCGGGGATTGCAAAAAAACGCACCTATTAATGCTAACTGATTTTCAATTACTTTATCTATTGATTAAACATAACGTGAAGGCATGAATTGTGTATACTCCTCATAGTTTGACAACATGAATCATAGAAAACAAGATTACGACACTTCGTTTTTTGTCTTATTTTATTAACGTCACCCGAGAAAAAACTCCATTAATCCACATCGGAAAAACAACAGCAATTTCCAGATTTTTTTCACATATGACGTCAATAAAATAATAATAAATAAATTAAATTAAATAAATTCATTGTTTGACACTAATTTAAATAAGAACTCCTTAACCCACGTATCGTTTTCGTATCACATCCATTGCGTTTAAAGAATAAACAATTCTTCCAAATGCATGGCAATGCTGTTTCGGATTTGACAGTGGGCTTAGAATTTCTTGTATAACAGTTTGATTTGTTTGTTTTTTTCTGCTTTGTATTTTTATTAGCGTTAATTTGTTTTTTTTTTTCAATTTAATAGTAATTAATAATGAAAAAGTTTAATTTAAAAAGTTCCAAGTGATATTTGGAATGATGTTTCTTGTTTTATGAAAAAAAATTATAATTAGATTGTTTGTGTGTTTATTTTAAATTAATGACGTTTGCCGTTGCCGTTGCCGTTTCGTTAGATGGAAAATTTTTACCCCCAGTAAAGAAGTTTCACTTCATAAATAGGCTGCAACATAACGACATAAGACATCTTTGAAGAGTCATATTTCCAAGATAAAATTTGAATTTTGTAGAGGTTTTTTAATCCATTTAAATCAGAGCCATCCTGCAATGGACCTAGACAATTCACGACTTGACAGGTAAGCAACATACTATATTTAGACGTTTGGATAATATCTGTTTCCAAGTGTCCCTTAAAAGTCTTAAAGTTACCCTTTTCCGAAGGGGGAAACAAAGTCTGAAAAATGAGTGATTTCTATTCCACGCAATTCGTACATAAATCCTTCTCTGGAATTTCGCAGTGCGCCTATCTGAATATAACTATATACATTATGTGGTTGAAATATGTTAATAGAATATTTCGCAAAAAAAGCTTTGAATATTATGAAAATTTAACATAAGATGGTGACTAGTTTCGGTCTCATTGCCAGTCCGAATTACAGTTCACAAAAATAAAGCACAGAAACGATACCTACGAATGTACATACATTTGTATTGTGTTTGTCATTACATTTAATCTTTCCATCCCCTTTGTATTGGCCTTAGTAAACGATCATTAACATATTTAAATGAATACATGCGCAACTTTATATTCTATTGTGATGAATGTAAGCAGATCTCACTGTCACACATAATGCTGGCAATAAGAAATCTGGGCGACAATTTAAATCAAATATCATCTGATCTGAAGTTATAACACAAAAAGGGTAGGCAAGAATTGGCCAGATTCGATGAAGTTTGAAGAATGCCGACGAGTTGAATACAACCATCATACAGTTGCAGAACTTGCATAAGCTCACTGCTATCGAGAAGCAGATTGTCACTCTGACACAGGTTGTATCAGATATCTCTAGCGACCATCGAATTGAGCAAAGCTTTCAGTCATTCAAAACTGAAATTCCAGAAACTCTTAGCGAGAATCTAACCACCCTATGCTCTTCTTCAGGTCAACAATTGAGTTCTCTGAAAATCGCCGTAAACTCTGTGGAAACTCATCTCCGATCCATCTCACGTAACACTACTTCCCTTCCGTTTCAAAATGATCCATTGATCTCTGAATTAGCTGACAGATTCGTAGACATAAGCAATGACCTTGCATTAAATAGGGTATTGATCACCGACCTATCCGATGAAGTAAGAGCGCTTTTATATTTCCATATACCTGATCAGCACCAGGAAAACACATCCGAATTCAACATGTCCATAATTGCTGAACTTATGGACTCCAACCTCAATATAACAACATCTCTCCCAGTTCCTACTACCTCTTCTGCAGCCGAATTGGAACCTACTAATTCCCCTCCAAACGAGCCCACCATAATCAGATTGGGATCCTCATGGACTCTTTTAGAATGGAACACAAGGATAATGAGACTAAACAACAACAACACTTCGATCTTCATAGTAAGGAACGCACCAAAATCAGCTGACACCGTCTGGTTAGCCAGTTTTTTCCTTCGGAACTACACCATAAAGATCTCTAACATCCAGACGATCTCTACCCCCAACACTACTTCATTTCGGATAAGCATCCCCGGCTGTTCACTAACCGTTTTGGTAATTCAATTAAAATTGGAAAGATGCTTATTTTATCAAATTGTAATAAAAAAAAGTAACTCTAAGCTTAGATTGGAAATGCCTGTTCCCAAACCCTCAAAACAACCTTCTAATCATAACTGGTCTTTTAAAACCAACATCATGTCTAATTTCGTTCCCTACTTCCAAATACCCAGTATTCCTCAACATGCCCCCGTCCAAAATCAAAGACAAAGACGCCTGTTATCCATCCAAGCCGCTTCCTAAAAGGGTGTCTTTTAATATCGAAACTACTCCTTCCAATTCATGTGTCTCACCAAACCCACAAATCTCTGCCTCTTTTCCAAGCTCCGACATAACGTCCAGAGAAAAATACCCCAATTTTGCCAGTTCACACATACTTAATCCAATCACCCGGCCTCCTTCAGGATCTTCCTCATACATTGACCCGCTCTTACTTCCCGCAGTCAAACTTACTCAGTAAAACATTGATTCAACTGAATCGCGATACGCTCTCTCTAGACTTAGAGACAAAAAAACTTTGGAGAACATATGCATCTTTTTGTCTTATCTTCACGACATATCGGACTCCGTTTGCTATGAAGGAAAGTCAAGGACAAGCGTTATTTCAACAGGAAGGTCTGTCCACTGACGTCAACAGTCTCAAAGAGCTCTATGTCAAATACCATGAGTATTTTAATTTGCCTCCTCAAAAAGTTGAGAGTGATCTATCTGCTTTTAGACAATACATTCACTCAAAACGTTTTACTAACACAACGTTAGAGGACTTCGCTCAAAAACAAGAGCTGTCCTTCAACAAACCCACGCTCTACCATTTGAAGTATATGCCCTGACTGAAATAATCTTAGCATACACAACCAGGAATTGTTCCCATCTACTTTCAATGTTTATCGAGATGACGATCAAGTCCGCGACACTGATGACTCCCCTTGCCGAGGCGTCCTACTAGCTGTCACTAAAACAATTGACTCATCTCTTCTCTCAATATCCTCCTCCCCAAGCATCTACTGTGTTTCAATCAAAATAACACTACCCCATAAGTCGCTTTACATTATCTGCGTTTACATATTACCATCGCAAGCTCTCGAATCTTATGAACTTGCAATCAAAACGATTGACAACACTTCAGATTTGTGCGAACCCCATGATGAAATCCCTATTTTCGGTGACTTCAACCTGCCATATCTAAAGTGGACTTTGTCAGACGACCAATCGTTTTACATTGCTCCTAGCCCCACCTCTGCCAAAGAATGTGTCTTCATTGATAGCCTAGCAGACTCTTGCCCCTGCCAAGTAAGTGGAATCTCAAGCTACATGGGTAGGCAACTTGACCTTGTGTTTACAACAGATCCCATTAATTCCTCAAACTCACTTTCTCCCCTGCCTCTTCTCTCATTTTTTCTCCAGTCTTCAACACCACATAACCCCCCCTTACCTCTAGCTTCATACTATGCAAACTTCTGCAAAATTAATTAATATCTCAATAGAACTCACTTTAATTTTGAAAATGTAACTGTAGAAGATGCCACATCCACATTCTACAGAGAAATACATTATGCTATATCCCTATATGTTCCCCTTTCTAGATTAAAAACTTCTTCTACTTCTCCACCCTGGTATAATCACAGGCTCCGTACTCTAAGAAATAAAAGGAACAAATTGTGGGCAATTTTCCTCCGCACTCGATCTCCTACCAACTATTCAGCTTACCTTGGTTCTTATCTCTACTTCTGCGAGCTTTTCAACACCCTTTACCAACGCTATTTAATCCGAATGAAATCTAACATTATTAATGACCCTAAGTCTTTTTATCAATTTGTAAACCACACAAGAAAATCTGACGGGTACCCATCCTCCCTTTCTTTCAATAACGAAACTTCATCCGAAGCGCTCCCTATAGCTAATTATTTCGCAAGTTACTTCAAACAATCTTTCACGGATGAGTATATTCCTGGCCCCGATGGCATCCCTTCCATATTTCTAAAGACATGCTCACCCACTCTTTCTTTTCCCCTCTCAAAAATCTTGAGTTTGTCCATATCCCTAGGAGATTTCCCTCAAGTATGGAAACGGCGTTTATAACCCCTATTCACAAAAAAGGTCCTAAGTCCGACGTGAAAAACTACCGTCCCATCGCTAAACTATCGCATATACCCAAAATATTCGAAAGCATTTTGTATGAAAACTTAAGTTTTCATTGCAGATCTCTCATTTCCACTAGAAAACACCGGTTCCTCAAAGGCAGGTCAACAACAACAAAACTCATTGACTTTGTTTTCTTTTTAAACTGTCCACACTCGGCTTTGAACCGATTCTGTTGAGATAGATTTCTTCTTATTTAGAAAACCATTTTTACAGCGTTCGGTTCAGATCCGTCTTATCAAGCCGTTTTTTAGCTACATCCGGTGTTCCCCAAGGCATCGACAACGACATTCTACAATCTACGCAGACGATACTAAGTTTTACAAGGTAATTTCTTCTTCTGAAGACTTCCCACTTACAACAGGAGCGCGACAATTTTTCAATATGGTGCTCAAAAAATTGTTCGGAGTTTAATATTTCCAAGTTCCAATCAATTACATTCTCACGTAAACGCATCAATTATCCTCCCAGTCTCTATCTTCTACACAGTCAAACCATTTCTACCGTTCAGGTGATCCGTGACCTTGGGATTATTTGTGACAATGAGCTGAATTTTCTCAAATTCGGCACTTGACTTCGTGAAACGCAGACCCCTACGTTAACCGATCCCCTTACATATCATTTGTTCGTCCGCTTCTTGAATACGCTTGTCAAGTTTGGTCGCCTTACCAACATTGCACATTGCCAGAATTGAGCGCATTCAACGCCGTTTCGTTCGATTTGCTCTTCGAGGTCTTAATTGGAGTATTCCTTTAATATTACCTCCTTATCAAGACGCAAACGCAATTATCGCCGATCGAAATGGGCCTAGTCCCCTGTTAATTTCGAAGACTGAGCTCCAACTTATTTTCGATTCATTAAAGAAAAAAAGTCAGCATTAGTCGCTGGTGTATCCAACGTTGTATTACGACATTTCCCTCACGAATCAGTTGACATTTATACTACACTGTTTAACAACGCGCTTAATAATGCATATTATCCTGTACGGTGGAAGACAGCAGTGGTGCATCCTCTCTCTAAAAAGGGAAACGACAACTCCAATCCGGCGAATCTCCGTTCAATAAATCTTCTTCCGAGTATCTTAACTTATAAATATCTTAAAGCTAGACATAAATGTTTAAAACAAGCCTAATTATCAATAACTTACAACTAATTTACTGGTCCTTTACGGGCGCCCTAAACTAAACTATATCTCTTAATACTAATGTCTTTCGACCTAAAAACTATTTTAATTAAATCTAATTATTTTATTTAACAAAGAAAACTTTACAACAAAAACTCAGAATCAGATCATTTTAATTTTTTACTTAAAAACTACCTAAAGCTAGACTAAAAATAATTTAAAACTAGATACAACTAACTTATACTAACTAAAAATAACTTAAACTACTTAAAATACCGAAAAATACCCAGAACCACTTAAAACTACTTAAAAACTAGAACAGCCAAAGCAGCATTTTTCGTTTTTAATTTTTTTGTTTATATTTTGTATACGTATGCAGACACACAACAACATGCTACCTACATATACATGTATATACGCATATACATATACGCACGCACATACATATTCAGCCGCGCAGATACATGCACATATGCCTCCGCATACATACATTTTTTTTTATTTTTTTGGTGACACCCCGACTGTTCCTTATACCTTATTTCCCTAAATCTATGTACGTCGGCCATTGAGATGGAGCAACGGTGAACCACACCGGGCATCCGTAGGCAATCATCGGCCTGATGAGGGCCACGTAACAAAACACCTTCACCCTGCTATCAAAACGGCTGCTATAAAACAGTCGTTTTATCAAGGCATTTTACTACACTTTTACTCGCCAATGGATGTCCATGTGGCCCTACGATAACCAGCTTGTGCTAATTCTTTCTCGTATCCCTTGAGGCGCTGGACAACGGAGTCCTAAACAGAATAGTTTCTGATTTCTGGAAGTTGACTTTCTTCGGCAACACTTTCACTTACAGCAGCAATATTTTCAGTGGTACGAGCGAATCGATGATGCACAGGCTATTCGTTGATGTCAAATTGCTGTTCGTTGATGTCAACGTTGTTTTATTTCGTTCAAATTATTGACATTAAAAAGTAATGATTCAAGACTTTTGAATATCAATATTATCATTTCAGACAGTTTTGCAAATTGGGAACAAAAAGGCTTGAATTCGTAAATTCGGATCTAGGGTCCAAACCTGGATTAATTTTTTGTAATTTATATCTCATTTCGCTTGATAATATTTACTAATTATGTGTATTATCAAGCGAAATGAGATATAAATTACAAGAAATTAATCCAGGTTGGACCCTAGATCCGAATTTACGAATTCAAGACTTTTTTTATATTACTTGTTTTTAAATTATTTAGTCGTTATAGTTTGAGGAAAAACAAAGATGCAATTTGAATTCATGGATAAACAAGAATATATCAAAAAATAAAATGCACGACTGGATCGTACCAACTTGCTCTTATGTTCGATCACATCATATGCAAAAAGTCGTTCTTTGCTTTATTTTTTATATACATATATAATTTTTTGTTTTCCAAAAAAAATGGTATGACAATCTTAAATATTTAATAGTAAACGGTGATTTTTTAAGAGCTTGGTTTTTGAAAATTCAAAAAAACACAGAAACTTGTAAAAAGTGAATGAAATTTTTATTTGGATCGATAAATCAATTTCTGCCATTTCCTTTTTAAAAATAATTTCACTTAAATGTTGCCCGCGGCTACGCTTCAGGTGGTCCATTCTGAAGGTCCAATTTTGGCAAACTTTTTCACACATTTCGGCCGGAATCTCACCAATGACGCGTTCAATGTTGGCTTCCAAGGCAGCAATCGCAATCGTGTTTAGCTTGTCCCCATAGACAATAGACTTAACATAGCCCCACAAAAAATAGTCTAACGGGGTCAAATCACATGATCTTGGTGGCCAATTGACTGCGCCAAAACGTGAGATAAACTGCTCACCAAATTCGCCTGTCAATTGATGCATGGTTTCGCGTGCAGTGTGGCATGTGGCACCGTCCTGTTGGAACCACATGTCGACCGAGTTCATTTCTTGCATTTTCGGCAAAAAAAAATCTGTTATCATCGAACGGTACCTTTCTCCATTAACCGTAACCCTGCGGCCTTCATCGTCCTTGAAGAAGTACGGCCCAATGATGTCGCCTGCCCATAAACCGCACCAAACAGTGCATTTTTCGGGATGCGTTTTGCTGCTGAATTGCCTCTGGCTGCTCTTCACTCCAAATACGGCAATTCTGCTTATTCACATATCCATTTAGCCAAAAATGAGCCTCGTCGCTGAAACGGACGTAGCTTGCGAAACACATTTTTCACAGAGCACGAATTTTGATAATAAATTTCAATAATTTGCAAACGTTGTTCAGGCGTAAGTCTATTCATGATGAAATGGCAAACAATACTGAATCGAAATGTCAAATGTTCGTGGAATTTGTCATGTGTGATCTGTCAAAAATATAAACGTCAAAAACCAAGTAGCAAAAAAATAACCCGTTATAAACTTAAAAACAAAAGATTAAATCGACTTCATCGAAGAAAAAATTATTCAAAATTCTGAAATAAATACTTAAACTAATTTGACCTCAAAAGAAAGTACGCCATTTTATTTTTTGTATAAATTTGAATTTATGCGAAAAAAAATGTATAAATCTGTGGAGCGGTTTTTGAGAAAAAAAAAGTTTTTTTTTAAACTTTTTGAATAAAATAAAAAAAAATCAATAACGCCAATCCATAGGTATTCAGCAAATACATATAAGTATAATTTTTCAAAAAAAATGATTGAGCAATTTTCAAATAAATTATTTTTTTATGTATAAAATTTTGAAAACATTTTAAGAAAAAAAATTGAAACCCCATTTTGAAGATACATATTATTAATATACATATGAAATTCAAATTAAAAAAAAATATGTAACTATTTTTTGAAAAATCGATTTTTCAAAAAAAAAATGTATTTATTTTTTTAAAAATCGATTTTTTTTTGAAAACTTTGGTATGCAGTTTTATTAACAATTTTAGGGAGCATTTTTATAAAAAAAAATATTTTATTTAGTTCATCTAATGTTGAGAAAGTCGAAAATGTGAAAAGTGGTTCTATGAGAAGTGCCGTTAATAAGTACGCAAAAAAACTATTTTATGCTTGAAAGTGGACCGTTTTCGAGAAATAAATTTTTTTCTTAACGGTTATTTTTAACATTTGTATGTGAGGTCCCGTTGTTTTTTATTTTAGAAATATAGTGTTTGTACCTATTCAAGATAATGTTAAAAACTACCAAATACGAAGTTTCGAAAAAATCCATTAAGCCGTTTTCGAAACTTGAGTTTTCAAAAAAAATGTGAAAAATCTTGGCTTGCTTAGTGTTTAAACTTTAAAGGAGCTTCTGCGCAAACAATTTAAAAAAATCAAACTAACTGTTTCACAGACAATCGAAAACCAAAAAAATGGTACTACGTAGAGGTACCAAAAATAATTTTTTTTTCCAAAAAAAAAATTACCGAAATGTTCCTTTTCCCTTCATTAATGAACAATTTTTTTTTTATAAAAATCTTTGGAGCCGTTTTTTAGAAAATTAAAGTTTTAGTTTTTGGTATCACTACAAACGCCTCTCGAACTTGAAGATGCCGTAGATAACTTCGTCAATTTCGCACAACAAGCCACATGGAACAATACCCCGTACCAGAGAGAAATGCCGCGCTTTAAAAACCTAAAATATCCGCAGGAAATAAAAGATTTAGTAAAAGAGAAACGTAAAGCACGTAAGAAATGGCATCAAACTCGAGCTCATCAACACAAGGTAAAAATAAATCGCTTGCGGAATTTACTAAAAAAATCATAGAAGAAGTAAAAAATTCTGAAGTTGGAAATTATCTTGAAAGCTTGGCAGCACGAAAACAAGCCAACTACTCACTGTGGAAACCTGTCAAAGTAACGAAGAAACCAAAGCTCCCAGCGCCTCCGATTAAGAATGATCAAAACGAATGGGCAAAAAGCGACAAAGAGAAAGCAAACGTTTTCGCGGATTACCTGGAGAACACATTTAAACCTTTTGATGGGCAAGTACTCAACGAAAATTTAAATATAAGTTCTAACTCAAGCGAAAATTACATAACAAGAAATGTTACCCTTGCCGAATTAAGTAGAGAAATAAGAAAGCTCCGGGATATGACTTACTTACGGCCGAAGTTCTCAAAATACTTCCTCGCAAAGGGTTAATTAATCTTCGTTTTATAATAAATGCCACTCTAAGGCTAAAGTACGTTCCGAGCCAATGGAAGGTTGCGGAAGTTATAATGGTTCTCAAACCAGGAAACTTATCACATGATAAGAAATCTTATAGACCCATTTCGTATCTGCCCGTAATATCTAAGGTCTTTGCAAGAATATTACTTCTGCGCCTGCAGCCAAAAATAGAAGAAAAGCGCCGAATACCTTAACATCAGTTCGGATTTAGAAGCAAGCATTCGATAATTGACCAAGTGCATAGGATCACTGACAAGACAAATCCTGTCTGAAGCACTTTATCCGCTTCTGAAAGCATATCTAGAGAATAGTCTTTTTAGAGCAAGACATGGAAACGATTACTCGGATATCAAAGATATAGTGGTTGGGGTACCACAAGGAAGTGTCTTATGTCCAATATTTGACCTATTATTTACATGTGATATACCTCAAACAGAAGACACTATCGCAGCTACGTTTGCTGACGACACTGCAATACTAGCAGTGGGCCAAACGATAAATGATTCTACGACAAAATTACAAAACGCTCTGAATAATGTCAGTGAATGGACAAACACATGGCGGATATCGCTTAACGAAGTAAAATCTGTCCATGTAGATTTTACGTATAAAAAAATCACCGGTATTTGTTAATAGGGTTCAAGTTCCGTTTGCTTGTGAAGCAAAATATCTCGGAATGACTCTAGACGCGAAATTAAAATGGAAACCGCATGTTAAAAAGAAATGCGAGGAGTTAAATAATAAACTCAGAGGTATGTACTGGTTCCTCGGGAAACACTCTAAGCTCAATATCGAAAACAAGCTAATTTTGTACAGTCAGGGGCTTAAGCCTGTCTGGGCTTACGTCATACAACTCTGGGGTTGTACGCGAGACTCTAATTTAAGTACCTTACAAACATTTGCAAATAAACTCCTAAGATCGTTTGTAAGCGCACCTTGGTACATTAGAAACGAAGATCTCCACAAAGATCTCGGGATTCCCAGGGTTCGCGACGAAATAAAAAAATTTGCACGAAATCATAGAAAACGGCTATTAAAACACTGTAATAGTACTATAATCGAAATTATTGATGAGACGAATTTAGTACGCCGCCTGCGAAGGACTAAGCTTTCCGATCTGGTGCACTAAACGAGAATCCGCTCTAAGATCGCGGCATAAGCAGGAACAATCACTGGATAGTTACCTGCAATACGTTAATTAAATTCGTTAAAAATAAATTGATAGATAAGTTTCAACTTAGTTGCAATCGGGAGGAGAAGGTGTTTTACGTGCAGTAAGAATCTCACACTCCTATGAGCACACGTTTCTCGGTCCCCATAGAGCCTTTTGAAGGTTTTACACCTACCCACGGGGAAAAAAACTGTAAACAAGAGCATCATACACACATGTTTCATTTATCGGAGCCCAAATTTGGACAAAGATTCAACTTTTAACAAATTTGACGCTAAATTGTTTCCCACTAACCTCGCACTGAAATTATCACTGCGGCGATTACAACGTACACAATTCTAGCTGGCTCCGCTTTTCGAGCCAGACAATATGAGAAGGTGTGCTTTGCTGAGTTTAACCAACTGACTCACCTTGTTGACGAGCCAACTCGAATCCCTGACGTTGCATGTTAAACCGCCAACAGTCTATACTTTTTGCTTACCTCTAATCCTGATAAATACACTATAAGTGTATTATCGCCTCTAGGCACATCGGACCATTGTGTCATATCTGCAAATTTGTCATACCAACAACACTTAGTTAAAGAAAAATCACCTAAGAGAACCGTTTGGCAATATGAGACAGCCAACTTGGACGTTATCAATCATTTTTCAGGAACTTTAACTAGTCACTATGCTTCCTGGGTAGTGACAAAGACTCTAGCGCAGAAATGATTCAAATTTAATCATTTACGGAATGAAAAATTTTATCCCGACTAAGGCGAAATCTATAAGACCGAAAGAAAATGCATGGTTTGATTCGAGCTGTAAACAGGTTATTAGGGTTGGAGAAGTAAGTTTCGGAATTATAAAGCCAATCACACTGAGGAAAAGCGGAAAAAGTTTCAACAAGCTAGAAAGACTTGCAACGTTCACATTCGTAGAACGAAATTTTTGCATGACCAAAAATTAAGGCAAAAAAGACTACAACGTCCCAAAGGTAGTAAGGTTGTAATGCCAGTGCACTATTTATTAATGTGTATTCACGTTGGGCATATGCTTTGAACTGATGCAATATTTTTCTTATTTGGATGGTAGGAATAATTTTACTATATATAATTTATTTTTATAATTTTGTATCATTAATACAAACGTATCTATCACAACCGATCTGATGGATACAGTTATGATATAAGTATGGATGTACATATGTTTATAATATGATGTGATCGATAGTCGATCACATCCAATGTTCAATTCTAATGAGATTCTGCTTACTATGCAGATCTCATGGATTAATGTAATACAGTATTTTAATATCCAATAGGATGCTTACGTCTTATGGATTATGAGTTTAATAAAATGCATTGATTTGATTTTGCTTGATGAACTACTCATCAAATTAAATGAGAATGTTAACTTGCTGCAAATATTTGCGTTTTACATTTATCAAACTCTGACATTCATCATTTGCATTTATGAATGCTATGCATTCGTCGGATTTTCGCAACCATGCATTTATGAAAGAACCCAAGGCCTTCTTTTATAATGCAGAGCGAAAGAGTAGCATGAGCAGCACAGAGTACCCCGAGAGGGAGTTGAATTCTTTAGAAGCAACGAAGCGGAGTTAAATTCTTTGAAACCCGAAAAGCGGGTATGGTAGGGTACTCATATCTCAACTTCTCACACTGTATTTTTATTGTCCTGACCTTACTCCGTTGAACTTATCACCAAACTGCTTCATTTTGCAAACTTGTTTTGCTTCCTTATGCCAGATTTGCACAACTGATAAATTGGCAGTATTACTGTCAAAATATTAGCATTATTTTTTTTGTCGTGTAAATTGTTGAAAATATGGCAATATATTTGTCATTAAAAAACTGCCAGCCAGAATTTTCGTTTAGTTGTGGCATTATACTGACATCGTGCAAATTCAGTACAGACAACAATATTCAAATAATGACAATTTGCGATAAAGAATGAACTTGCTCATTCTTTACTGCCAGTTGGCAGTATTTTTATCTGTCATTATTTTAGTTTCGTGTAAACGGATGTCATTTATTCAAATAATAACAGCAGTATGTTGGCAGTAAATACTACGAACTTGACATTCGTGTAAATCCGGCATTGCACTAAAATTACCGTTATGACAACAGTATTATTTGTCAAAATTATGTACTTCCAACATTCTTGCATGAATTAGAAAAATGAACACTAGCCACAATATTTAGTCCATCACTATGGAAAATTGGGGCAATTTTTTATTATGAAATGGCTGTACGAAAAAAAGCACCCAACTAAAAAAGAAAATGTTTCCTAACTTTTTTTCAGTTGCTGGCGATACATATTTCCATATTTAAATTGGAGTAGTTTTTCATAATGAAAAATTTCCCCATTTTTCATATTTATTTCATCGTTCCATAGCGTTATTTGTGTATCTTTAACTTAAGTTTTTCATATTATGTCAAATTATGAAGGGATTTTTTTGGAGCCTAAAATGATCGTATGTGATCATTGAACAAATATCATTTCAAATTAAAATTATATTCGTAATACTATCAAACATTAAATTTAAAATAAACTTACCATCTATTGCCCATCTATAGAGTTGGCCTTCCAAATTGGCAATCTTTAGATAACCTTCTATATTTGTTGCCGCAATTTTCCATTCATATATTAACTTCTTTGTACAATATTCAATATGTAAATTCAACCAATTTAAATCTCCATTCAATAATAGTCGATTCATAATTTTTCTATTTGTTTGCCACTCAGGTCCGTCCCTTAAAACAAGTTATTTGGCTTTATTTTCTATTTCCATTATTCAATTATTATAATGTGCACATACATAAAAAACAAACCTCGTTTGCAATTGTGAAGTTTATTGTACATGACCCACGAATCAGGAAGGGGATGGGTGGGGTACTGTCCCTCATACAAAAATACCGATCTCATTAGATTTGCTGATGAGACAAAAACTGCTTCTTGTGTTCCCAAACGTTCTCGGAATATGTGACCAAATTGCTGATGTCGTTTGTCAATGTACTTATGTAAGCTTTTGATGAAAAAAAAGTTGTAGAATTTTCAATTAGTTTTGTCAATTTAGATTTGCAGTTCTATAAATGTTCATAATATGGGTATGTTTTCGTGAGATGTTTTGTCTGGATCAAATTAAAATTTTAGATCGTAAACGATTTTAAATTACCAAAGCAGTAACGCAAACCCAAGTAATAATTGAATTCAGTGAATCCCAATTCGTATCAGTAGCAGTTACCTGGATAGTGTTGTGTTGTTGGTAAACTATGTGAAAATACAGCTCATGGCAACTCATGGTATCTCAAATTGTTTGAATAGCTTGATAGCCTATCAACCTGCCGGTTGATCAAGGCTAATGTTTTAATAAAATTACAAATTTGAACAATAAATGAATAGTACCTATAAAGAAAAGTACTAAAAGTATCAATTTATTGTTTGATTTTTTTTTGTTCACTGGTTTCCGGCCAGTCTACAAATCTTTATTTAGTTCAGCCCTATTTTAGGCTAGAAATAGTGAAATTAATTTATATGTTTAGGGGTGGTGTATTAAGTGGTAATTGATTTGTATACCTATACATTTTTATTAAAGTAATACTACAAATATAAATAAAATGCACGACTGGAGGATTGCATGTAATTGCTCTTAAACACACGATTTTTAGTAGAAATAGCTATATTTTTAGTCTATTTTACTCAATTTTGTATATACAAAATTTCTTAGTTTTTCAAAAAATAGTTTTGTATGATAATCTATGTATTTAATAATTCAAATTTAAAAACTGAATTAAAAAAACTCCTCAAACCATTTTCGAAAGATTGAATTTTCAAAAAAATATTTTTTTTTTAAATCAAAAAAAAATATTTTTTTGGAAATTTTTGGTTTGCAGTATTATTTATAATTTGAAGCAAAAAGGAGAAAGTGGAAAATCAAAAAAGGTTGAATGACAGGTACCGTTAATAGCAAAATACGTATATAAATAAAATATTACACCAAAACACAGAGTATACCCAAAGTAGTGCACAAACTTTTTTTTATCGAAATCGTTAGAACCGTTTTCGAGATAATTAAGATGGTAAAAATTGTATGGCAAATACCGTTATTTTTGGGTCTAAAAACACATCAAAAATATATTTCAGAAAATCCCCTAAAACCGGGCGGTTTGAAGAAAATCTCTTCAGCTGTTTAGGCTGTAAATTGATCTACAGTCACACAGGTTTTCTCTATCATCGCTATGTCAAGTTTGGTTAAAATATCGAGTTCGATTTCTTTTCCAAATGCCAAATTTGCCCTATAGTCCAGGAAAATAAGACATTCACTTCGAAAAAATTCCTCCGAAGCTGAATTTTGATGGAGAGCTTCATTTACGTCCTAAGCACTCTCTAAAAAGTACACTAAATTTGGAGCGGAGCAAAAATATTTATGTGGTGGGGCAAATTAATCGAAAACTATAAAAAAACAAAAAAGATTAAGTCACTTTTTATCGTACAATTGATAGATTTGGAGAAAAATGGTCGAAAACATTGGGGTGTAATACATTTTTTTTTCCAAAAAATTTAGTAAATTTATGTTTTTGAGTGGGGAAATTTTTTGTTTTTAGTTATGTTTGGAAAAAACATTTTCTATTAAAAAAAAAAAAGTTTTAAGTGTGGAACCGGAAGGGAAATGCTGCCATTTTAAAAATAATAATTTATTTTATTTTGTTCAATATCTCTCAAAACATTTATTTTCTTAAAACTTTCTAAAAACAATTATCTACAAAATGACATATCAACGACTTCTGTATGCAAATTCGTTCTTAAGTTATATCGATCCAAAGTTAAGTTGTTCGTCAAAATGGATATATAGACTAAATTCATTCGTTAAAGCAACCAGACTTAATAAAGCTACCATTTTGACGAACAACTTAACTCTGGATCACTATAACTTAAGAACGAATTGACAAACAGAAGTCGTTTATCTGTCATTTTGTAGATAATTGTACTTGTTAATGTGTTTAATGTTAATTGTGGAGACTGGGGAATATGGGTCGGCGTTAAAACTTTACTATGATCGGATTAAATCTACTTTGGTTTTGGATTTTAAAAAATCTACTTTACCACTCCGATTTTTTGAGATCTACTTCAAATCGAGATTCAATTCGATTTCTTCTTTATTCTTACTTATACAAACTTGAAAACTATAGAATGTCTGGGGATAATTTACGTGTTAGATTAAAAAAACCTAGCTTTTGTTTTGTTTACTGACGATAAGCTCATGTTTCGCAAACCAACATCTTAGCATATGAATATCGTGGTTTATGTCACAAATTTGATTTAATGGGCTAGACGAGCAATAAGCAATTCGTAGGTCATCCGCAAAAGCGCTAATTTTTCCTATGATTTTAAGTGAGAAAAGAGAATTAATGGAAAGAAGAAATAAGATTGGGCCAAGTACTGAACCCTGTGGAACTCCCAAATGACGAGTCTTAGGGCAACTAAGACTGTTTTCAATTTTTAAAATTTGTTTTGTGTTTTTTAGGTGAGTCTCAAACCACATTTTCAAGTTAATCCAGTAAATAATCCAGTGAAATGTTCGTTCTAAATCACTTTGTAAAAGCCAAAAAAAATCCAAAAGAACATCTTCTCTAGATCGTCCAGTCTGAAATACAAATTGCATTGGACCAAAAAAAAACAATTTTATTAATATCAGCCACCATCCTAGCTCAAACAAGTTTCTCAAATACTTTTGAAATTGAAGACAGCAGAAAAATTGGCATATAATTAGATGTATCTTCCTTACTTCTGGAATAAGGGAATAACTATACCAACTTTAATTTCATCTGGGAATGTCCCAGAAGGCCAAAACGAATAGATGCAATAATATGTCATCTATGTTTGGTCCAATATGTTTTAAAATTGTATTTAAAATTTCATTTCTTCCATGGGAAGATGAATTAATAGTTTTTAATAAATCGAGCCCAGTTATTGGTTCAAAAAAGAAACTATTTCTTAGCGATAATTGATTTTCAAAAAAATTACTCAAGAACTTAGTGTTTTAGGGAAAGAATTCTGTCGAATTGCCCCAAAAAAATACTAAATTCGTTTGCAACATCTACCTGATTCGAGATTTTAACACACGATAGAATTGAGATTAGAAGGTCTTTTACGGTTTAAAATGCTATTTATTAATTGTCATTCTTTTTTTAAATTTCCTTTCGCTGAATTTAGTTTAGAGTGATAGTAGTTAAGCTATGCAGTTTAAAATTTCTTTATTTAATTTTGTACGTAATTGCTTATACCAAATTTTCAGGTTTGAGTTAGAATGATGTTTGAGACATATTTTTCCTTAATTTATTTTTAAGTTTAATTCGTTTGAAAACGTTTGAAACGGCTCTAACGATTTTGATAAAAAATCAGTGCACCAGTATAGTCTACATATTGGTCAATAAAAAAATTTAATTGAAATGTTAAAGAAATGTTGTATATAAATATTTAAAGATATGTTGTATATAAAAAAAATATTAAAAAACGACTGCAAATACATATATTTAGTCGTTTCTACTAAGAATCTTGTGATTAAGATGTGATCGAACAGAAGAGCAAGTACATGCAATCTAGTCGTGCATTTTATTTCTCTCTGAAATGGCCAGTTGCGGTAACGAATAAGCTGACAAAGTCACACAAGATCTGAAGCATTTGTATTGTTGTGTATTTGTGTTTTATATGCAATTTATTATTTTTAAAATGGAAACTAAGAAAATACTCAAATTTAATTTAATACAGGGAAATGGAGAAAATAAACCTCTGAAGTTGTCTATTGTGCATCGAGCCAAAGAATTTGTAGCAAGGAATTGAATTTAAACACATTATAAGTTTTAATTATTAGAGGGCATAACTTGTTTTTCAACAATATACAAATTATTGGGCCTAGGTGTTTTTTTTTTTTGAGAACCTAAAACCCATTTTGTTTTAGTAAATTTGTTTTGTTGTTCTTAGAAATTGGAGTTTGTTTTATATTTTAAAATTAAATCTACTTCGTTATCGTTCTAGTTCACTTTCTTCTCCAATCTACTTTGTTATTATTTTGCTAGGGTTTAAACACTGGTTTAGAACGTTCGTGAGTATAACTCAGCCAAAGAAAGATGTTAAGTATGATTTCGGGAGCGGATCAAAATACTGTTTCTCAAAATTCTGTATGACAAAATTCTGTGTGGTCAAAATACTGTAAGACCATGGCCCAAGTTCTGTAACTTTCGAATCGATAAAAGTAGTCGAGAAACAAAAAAAAATATGTTTGTTTTGTTGTTAAGATGCCAAAATTACTTTTTCAATTTATGCTCTTCCCACTCAATCAAATTAAAATTTAAGGTATCACCTCAACTTACCAGAAACCCATTTTTTCAGAGGCGTTAAGTGAGGAAAAGTTATCGCCTGAGTTACAGAACATGGGTCCATAATTCTGTATGTCAATTGTGTTTTGTAAAATTCTGTACGGAATATACTGTATTTTCAATACACGTGTATGTTAGAAAAACTTAACAGCGCCAGCGGAAGAAAAATTATATTACTGTAAGGGATACAATTGTTGGCACCCTTAAGCATTTTGCAATTTTAAATGCGCGTAATTTTCGCAATTAAAAATTTAAAAATATGAAAAATATACTAAATATTAATATAGAATTTTCTTTGTTTATTTATACTCAATTCTTATTATTTGGTTATTAAAAAAGAGCTAAAAATGGGATATTAAAAAAAGCTGCCAAAAACTACAATTATTGGCAAGCGACTAGAATTATCGGTACCCCAAAAATGTACAATTATTGGCACCTATGAATTAAAGGAAAACAATATTTTGTTTTTAGTTTTTTTTTTTTATAAAATTTGTGGTTCATTCAATTTCAGTAAAAAAAAATAAAATAAATGTTTACCTCTTTTTCCGGATTATAAAAAATAAATAGAAATAATATATATTAAGTAAACATAAAGTTAAATATGAAAAAATAAACAAAAAAGTCCACAACAAAAATGAATTAGTACGCAGTATTTTGTGGTGTTCTAAAAGCTGCTTTTTTAGATATATGTATGTCCATTTTTATGGCAAATAGAGCTTCGTGAACATCTATTTCTTTGTATGTTTTTCTTGTTTTCGGCATTTTTTCAAACTTAAAAAGGTAACGGTTTAATGGTATAGTTATTGACAGTCTTGAAAGTATATTTATTGGCAGTGCCAATTATTAAAGTTCCATTGGAACCCCTTCTTTATTGGAACCAATTTAAATTAAAAAAATAGCAATTAATTTCTAAAAAAATAGTTAAATACGAATAATTTAGTATTATCTGATATTAAAAAACATATTTTTTGTATATAATTTTCATATATTAATAACTGAAAACGGCTCACCAAATCTTATGTCCTTGGCAAAAACACACAAAACTTTGCAAATTTTTTTCACTTTTTTAAAACGTGTTAATACTTTCACTTCCACTGAAGAACGAATTAATCAAAACAAAGACGTACAAATGTGACGAATAAGTAGTAGATTAAGACTAAAATTAAATTGGCCTGATAAGATTGATAGTTTTTGTAAGAATCCTTATTGAATGAGTGGGTGCCAATAATTTGGTCAAAAAAAGGGGTGCCAATGATTGTAGTCGGTACGCTATATGACTCATTTCTTATTTGAAAGGCTAAAATAATGCTATACATAGGAATAAATGTATGACAAGTATAATTTATTCATTAAGTCAAATTGTGTTTTCACAAATAAAAGATAGGAAGAGAAATTGAATAGAGAAAGTAAGATAGAAAAATCTATCTTATCTCATACTTTTCATCGCATATATTATCGCAAATAACACCATTTTATATAATATATTCCTATAGTACCATTGTAATGGGTGATTTTTTAAGAGCTTGAGAACTTTAAAAAAAAAAAAACGCATAAAATTTGCAAAATCTCATCGATTCTTTATTTGAAACGTTAGATTGGTACATGACATTTACTTTTTGAAGATAATTTCATTTAAATGTTGACCGCGGCTGCGTCTTAGGTGGTCCATTCGGAAAGTCCAATTTTGGGTAACTTTTTCGAGCATTTCGGCCGGAATAGCCCGAATTTCTTCGGAAATGTTGTCTTCCAAAGCTGGAATAGTTGCTGGCTTATTTGTGTAGACTTTAGACTTGACGTAGCCCCACAAAAAATAGTCTAAAGGCGTCAAATCGCATGATCTTGGTGGCCAACTTACCGGTCCATTCCTTGAGATGAATTGTTCTCCGAAGTTTTCCCTCAAAATGGCCATAGAATCGCGAGCTGTGTGGCATGTAGCGCCATCTTGTTGAAACCACATGTCAACCAAGTTCAGTTCTTCCATTTTTGGAAACAAAAAGTTTGTTAGCATTGAACGATAGCGATCGCCATTCACTGTAACGTTGCGTCCAACAGCATCTTTGAAAAAATACGGTCCAATGATTCCACCAGCGTACAAACCACACCAAACAGTGCATTTTTCGGGATGCATGGGCAGTTCTTGAACGGCTTCTGGTTGCTCTTCACTCCAAATGCGGCAATTTTGCTTATTTACGTAGCAATTCAACCAGAAATGAGCCTCATCGCTGAACAAAATTTGTCGATAAAAAAGCGGAAACACATTTCGAACCGAACACTGATTTTGGTAATAAAATTCAATGATTTGCAAGCGTTGCTCGTTAGTAAGTCTATTCATGATGAAATGTCAAAGCATACTGAGCATCTTTCTCTTTGACACCATGTCTGAAATCCCGCGTGATCTGTCAAATACTAATGCATGAAAATCCTAACCTCAAAAAAATCACCCTTATATAAGTGTATTCTTTCAGTACTCTCATGAATAGGTACGATTGTGGCGACATCTAGTATCCCGGACGATAGGATAGCTCTTTAATAAAATTGGAGAGTTGGGAGACAAGAGAATATGGATATAATCCAAAGATATGGTAAAAATGGCAGAACAGAAATACTGTATGCTAACTCATGGGAGTTCAAACGAGAAAAAAAAATGCCAATTTTGTATCCAATCAAATAAAATGCAAAAAATAGAAGATGAACGGGATAATTAAATGAGTGCAAGATTGTATTTGAATTTACACATGCATAAATGTAGGTAAGTATAAAAAAATTAAAGATTGAAAAAGGGCAAGATTTTTATGAATGAACTGTTTTTTTGCCTTGTGACCGATTTGTTACGATAGAAAAAAAGAAACCTACATACATGGTAGGTAGTTAAGGAAAAATAAATTTGAATCATTCATGCATTCCACACACAAAAAATATTTTCTTGCAATAAAGAATGTTTTATTTTGTAGGATACTGTAGGTATCATGTACCCAGTGGGAAATATTCAAAAAATCGCGACTGAAAAAGTAGCTTTTTCCTCAAGGAAAAAAAGTATCACCAATGATTTTTCTGGGGAATCCTATAATGAATTTGACATGGGCTGGCCTAGGAGATAAGTACGTGCACCCATTCTCGATGAAGATTTTGAAATGAAATCACCGGTTTCATGGAATCGTGAAATTCATGAGTTCATTTTCTTGGTGAAAAAACTGATGCTTGAGATGTGATGATTTCGTAAAAGAAAAGGAATATATGAAACCGCTGTGGTCTTGAAATCTTTGAATTCATAAGTTCTTTTTCTTGGTTAAAAATACAGATTCTTGAGATATAATAAATAAGTAACAGAAAAATATTACATGTCTGTCGGGTACTGTACCTACTTAAAAACATATACTATGTACATCCACAGTATTTTAAATAAAGCATCCATTCATTTGTTAGTTGTTTATATTCATTATACGTTTTTATTATATTTTATTTTTCACGACAAAACACTTAGAACATTTGTTGACGTGTGTTCTCTATGATCACAAAATATAAATAAAATCATTCTAGAATAAAGAAATCACGCCCGACAAAAAACAGTAGTTAGTGGCCCGAACCGAACGAGGGGAAAGCTTAATAAAATGTTACATTTTCCCATCATTTATTTTTTTGTAGCAGGTGAAATATCTTTTTATTGAGGAAATCTTCGCCTCCGGTTTTGCATTTAAATTATGCATATGAAAGGATTGTGCACTCATTAAAGTTTTTGTTGTTGTGTATTCTCTACCTTCTTACCTGAGCTAAGCAGAGCATGTAACTTAAATGACAAACTGGTGACCGGCTACATTATCTTTCATGACTGAAATCAATGATAATCTCCCCTATATGACCGCTGTCATATAGGATTTCACCAAGGCATTTTTCATTGACGAGTGAATTTTCTACTGGGTATGTATATTCGATAAAATTGAAGTAAGTAGGTAGTATATGTGGGTACATTCATACATATTTACATAGGTATGTAAAATAAACAACTTGTTTTTTTTACAATAAGCGGTTCTCAAAATCGGAAGTATAACCTACCTAGGTATCTTTAATATTTAAAGTGTTTAAATAAAATTTGAATAGGTAGGTACCTATCTGACTTAATTTTGTGAGCAACACAAATGTTTTGGAGAGGCGATGGGTAAAGATTTGATGAAGTTTTAAAGATTGCTGAGAGTGCCAAGCAATTTTGTTTTGGAAGGGAAAACCTTTTTTCGGATAGATGATTTTTCATGTAGACTATGTAGGTATAGGTACTAATTACATTAAATTAACAAATAGACGGTACAAACTTTATAAAAATATATTAGCCTAGTAAACATGGCTACATACTTATTTTATTCTTGCAAAGAATAAAAGAAATTTGTGAGTTTCCATATTTTTAAATTAACAAATCGGTAGAATTAAATTTTTTAAAAAATTAATGTGGCAACCATGGGTTCATATACTTCTTATATTCTTTTCATTTTTCTTATAAGTACATATTGGTAGACGGGTATATAAATAAGAGGTATTCCTACCTACAGAATTTAATTGTTTTGTTAACAACTGAATTTTAACTTGCGATATACCTATGTATGTAGGTAGGACAAGTTTTGCATTTGCGAAAAAATCGAACTCGAGATTTTCATTTTAATCAAACTTGAAATAAGGATGACCCACAAAAAAAGTGGGTCTCGCAATTCCGCCTGTCTATCCTCGAGTTTACAGCCTAAATGGTTGGATGGATTTTTTCTTTTAAGCTTGGTAGGTACCTACATATTGTTTTTTCGGTAGGTAATATGCCCGCACGTCTTTTTATTTTTTTAACACAAAAATTACGGTACCTTCCATACATTTTTTTGGCCAAAAAGATAAATCTTATTTTTCTCAAAAACATATCCACTGATTTTTACAAAAAACTATTAGTTCATTAATTATCGGAAAACATACTTTTTCATAATTTGTTTTTGTATTGTTATTTTAGAACCATTAATTTGGTTTTCAATTTTTCGGAAAACGATTCATTAGATTGTTTTAAATTTTGTATGCTCCTAGATAGCCTAAATACAAATGTAAACCAAAATGTTTCAATTTTTTTAAACTTCGTAATTAGTAGTTTTTTAACATAATATTGAATACTTAAAAAATCTATTTTCCTACAACTAAAAACAACGGTACCTTCTATACAAATGTTATAAAAAACCTTTGAAAAATAAAAGGATTTCTCAAGAACGGCTCAAAGAATTTGATAAAAAAGAGAGTGTGAGTTTTTTTTTGTTATTTTAATCAATGCATTTTCTATGGACAATTTTAATAAGATTCTTAAAAAATATATATATATATACATATTATATACAACAGAAACGAATGAATAATAGGAACATTTTCTAATTTTAGAAGGAGAAGTCAATGAACTATATCAAATTAATTAATGCATAACTAAAGTAAGTGAATATTTGGGGTACAAATGTAAAGAGATAAAATTCTGGGGAAAATAGGAAATATTATAAAAAAAATAAAACTTTGAGAACTTTATGCAATAATTGGGCTTAGTGTAATGTGGTAAGCACCGCCCCAAATTGTTATACAATACTGAAGTTTTGAATCAACTAGACCAATGTATATTTTGTACGTTTTACTAGAAACATTTTGCGTGTCAAGCACATCATATAGGTATTTTTTAAGATTTGCAGTATGCAACTTCCAGTTTAAGTTTTGATCCATAACTACTCCTAAGTATTTATAATTATTAACAAACTCAATATTAAATCAATTGTTTGAACGCGGAGTGTCTTGTAAAAAACTGGTTCTACCACAGGAGTGAGTGTCTAGACTTAATTTGTTACATGTTGCGGAATGAAACACGACATTAAGTTAATAAAAGGTGATGTTTCTTATAGATTGCAGGACATAACTTTTGTTTTTTCACTCATTATGAGTTCATGTCTGACAAACCATTGGCTTAAAACATAAAGATCTTGTTGTACTTTAGTCATGTCAATAAACAGTGCTTAATAAATTTATTTATATTACAGCCTTCACTTCTTTCACTACAAAGCTTTAATATTGCATCCTCAGTGCATTTACCTTCGCGAAATCCAAATTGAACACCACCTGCACCATAGAGAAAATATACTACAGTAGTAGTAGTACTGCACTATAAGAATTATTACAATTTCCATATATTTATGATAACCAAGGTATATTATAATCTGGAAGTTCAAGGCCGTACAACCAAATCTCTGTGAGATAAAAAAGAATTAAAATTTTTCGTCATAATACGAATGTTTTGAGGAATTATTAAAGGTGACAAGTTTGCAATACTACTAACATTATAATTTTTTGCATTAATAAAGAACACATTATTTTAAATCAAATTATAAAATATTTACGTCATCAGAGTAACTCACTCTCACAACACTATCTCCTTCACTTTTGCCCAAAAATTTGTCATTGTTTTTCATCCATAAAAAACTTATATTTTTTTGTCATCTTCACTTTCTTAGCTGCATTATAGAGTTCACGTGTATGAGAGGTCATGTTGTTGTTGATGTAGATATTTGTACCATCATAATCATCTCCAAATATTTTTGTTGTTAATGCTCTCCTCTTTTGTTTCATCTTCATGATAATCTGTTTGGTGTCGCGACTGGTCAAACAACTAAGATGTTAGCAATTGATGACGAGTGAACTAAATTAGTTTAGTGCATTTTAACGTAAAAAAATGTTGTATTTTGCATAATTATTAACGGTACTTCCCATAGAACCACTTTTCATATTTTCGACTTCCTCACTTTTTTTCGATGAACCGGATAAAATTATTTTTTTTTATGCAAATGTTCCCTGCATACTCGAATTTAAAAAAAATTGTTTTTTCGATTTTTAATAAAATAAATAATTTTCGATTTTTCAAAAAAACAGTCACTGAATTTTTTTTTTAATTAAAATTTTATATGTATGGTAAAAATTATTTTAAAAAGGCGTTCCATTTTGTTTTCTAAAAATGTTTTTTAAATTTTCTACATCCACAATTATTTGTTTATCTCCAACGATTTTTGATTTTTTTTTATATATTCACATTTGTCTATTAATTTTTAACTTTAAAAAAATCTCTAATTAGTTTCATAGGTATCTAATATAAATTGATTTTTTTTAAATCGAAAAAACATTTTCTTAAGAATTTTGTATATGCAATATTATTAATATCTACTTTTAATGAGCACTTGTTCCAAAAAAAAAATAATATTAATCGTCGAATAATGAAAGGTCGAAAATATTAAAAGTAGTTATATGGGAAGTAGGTAGGTACCTTATCTAGCTACTTACCGTTAATAAGAACACAAGAAAAATGTATTTATGTAAATGTAAACTTCACATTTTTTATCAAAATGTTTAAATCCATTTTTGGTAAAGGAAATTTCTTAGCAGTTTTGTGAAATTTTTGTCGTTTTTTAATGTGCCGGCATAGGTATTATATCCACTTTTTTCTCGTCTTCGCTTTCATCATCGTAATGTCAAGATTGATCAAAATCTCAAGTTTCATTTTCTTACGAATCCAAAATTTGCAATACACCTACCTATCTACATACATAATTTATATAATGTAGGTAGGCACCTACCAATTTCTTAAATCTTCAAAAGTGTGTCTTTTTGAATGAGAAAAATAGTAATATAACTATTTAATTAAATAGATACTTACACCACAAGATTCATAATATTTTTTTTATTAATGCAAAAGAATAACTAACTCCCTACCTACATAACCTACATAGCTATGTAATTGGTATACAGATGTTATATTGCAACCTTGCCTACAATTCTCATATCTCGCATATGTTGATATACCTATATTTAATATAGTTAATATACTACCTGCAATGTAGCGCTAGAAAATCATTGTATAGGTTTTATATACAAAGGTGCACCTATCCCTATTTTCATAATATTACATATCAATACAATAAAATGTGGTTTGAATGTAAAGAAAAAAATAATTTTTTTAATTTGATACCTATAAAATTTTACCTATGTAAGTACCTACTAATTTTTTTTTTTAATATTTCCTTTATAATAAAAAAACCTTGCGTATTGACATATTTTTATAAGAAACAATTTTTTGCTACCTGTCTCACTTCTAGACCTTGATAAAATTAAAACTGTAGCATTGAAATGACCTGTTAGAATAAGTTGAGGTAATTTTTACCGATGTTATATTTTTCTGTTTAGTTAACTTCGAGCCAATTTGTAAAAACTAACTTAATTTAGAGTCAATTTGTACCTACAAAAATTTATTTTAGACAATCACCTAAGACACTTTAATAGGTACCTAACTTGGTAGGTAGGTACCTATACCAAGTTTGAAGAAACCCGCTTCAGCCATTTAGGCTGTAGAGCGTTGTACAGATAGACGGACGGAATTGCGGGACACACTCTTTTGGTGTTCTTCATCATCGTATTGTCAACTTTGATTAAAATCTGAAGCTCGATTTTTTTCCAAAATGCAAAACTTGCCATAGGTATACCTAGTACCTACTTACATATATCGCAAGTAAAAACTTACGAATTGCAACCTTCCTACCTACTATTCCCACATATACCGCAACATAGACATGGTGAATTTACTGCAACGTATCACATGGCTTATACTTAGGGAATAGGAAATAAATAACCTATTACATCTACTGATATACGTCCTTGAACTTGAAACAAGAAACCTATTCGAAAAAAAGATTCAAAACATCTTTTTTTACGAATAGGTTTCTTGATCAAGGTTATATATTCAAAGATGAGAAAAATTATAGGTAAAAAATAACCTACACTGATATAATACCTTCAAACCAAAAGCTATTCGTAAATTACATACCCATAGAAACATTCGCTTTTTTCTATTTTTTCTCTAATTCCTTTCGTGACAATGGCGGACAATTAGGCCTATTCTGCCACATCTGTTATTCTGCTATGAATTTTCTGTTATGGTGCATAACAGATCTTCACCATAAAAGATATTTGGGTCTATTCGACGAGATCTTTTATTCTGTTATTCTGCTATTCTGTTATGAATTTTCATACAAAAGTTTAAACTGTCAAAAAATCTTTTATGAATTATAATTTTGGTATTCTGCATGCTTAATCTGCTATGAAATCTGTTAAGAAATGTGCTAATGAGCTGTCAAAACTTCGAAATTCTCAACAAATCTTTTACGAACTGCATTTTTGGTATTCAGCATGCCACAATCTGTTATGGAATCTTTTATGAATCATAACAGAATAAAAGACACATTTTGGTTACTTTTATCATAAAAGATTTAAATATATGTAGTAAAAACTTTTATTTCGTGAATGAATTGTTCTTAAAAGGAGACAGATATAACAAAAAATAATTAAAATGCATGATAACAATCTCAAATATGTAAATAATATGAAAATTTAATTATTTCAATACACTAAAGCACAGAACACATTTGATGGATGAAACATAAGAAATTAGTCGCTTATCTTGCCGATGTG
Organism: Philhelius pedissequus; assembly: GCA_910595825.1. NCBI lineage: Eukaryota > Metazoa > Arthropoda > Insecta > Diptera > Syrphidae > Philhelius > Philhelius pedissequus. Next base: position 162,151,957 of record OU343161.1, read on the forward strand.
CGTTTTGTACAACTTTTTATAATGGATATATTAAATTCAGGAACTGTTATGGAAAAATTACAGAAAACAAAAATTTATCTTCGCGAAACAAAATACGATCATTCCACAGGTTAATTTATTGTTATTCGTCAGTGCCAACTGCCGAGAATTTTTATTTACTACATTTGATAGCAGATTTTAGGTCTGTTCGTATAAATGTTTCTTTTTCGAAGTTCCATAACAGACTTTTATAAAAGATCGAACTCCGGAATACCAATTATAAAATATCTTTTATGGTGGAGATCTGTTATGCATCATAACAGAAAATTCGTAGCAGAATAACAGATGTGGCAGAATAGGCCTAATTTTATAATTGTTATTCAGGAGTTCGATCTTTTATAAAAGTCTGTTATGTAACTTCGAAAAGGAAACATTTATACGAACAGACCTAAAATCTGCTATCAAATTATCAGCTGTAGTAGGTAAACAAAAACTCTCGGCAGTAGGCACTGACTAATGAAAATATTAACCTGCGTAGTTATCGTGTTTTGTTTCGCGTAAATAAATAATATTTAATCTTTGCAATTTCTCCATAACAATTCCTGATTTTATTATATCTAAAATAAAAACTTGTGCAAAACGAACTCCGGCAAGATAAGCGACACTTTCTTTTACGTTTCATCCATCAAATGTGTTCTGTGCTTTCGTGTATTGAAATAATTAGTTTGAAATTATTCACATGTTTGTGCTTGTTATTATGTATTTTAATAATATTTTGTTATATCTGTCCTTTTACGAACAATTCATTAACAAAATAAAAGTTTTTACTTCATATATTGAAATCTTTTATGATAAAAGTAACAAAAATGTGTTTTATTCTTTTATGATTCATAAAAGATTCCATAACAGATTGTGGCATGCTGAATACCAAAAATGCAGTTCGTAAAAGACTTGTTGAGAATTTCGAAGTTTTGACAGCTCATTAGCAGATTTCTTAACGGATTTCATAGCAGACTTAGCATGCAGAATACCAAAATTATAATTCATAAAAGATTTTTTGACAGCTTAAACTTTTGTATGAAAATTGATAACAGAATAGCAGAATAACAGAATAAAAGATCTCGCCGAATAGAACCAAATGCTGTTTTGGTAATCTCTTTTACTATAATAGTGTCAGAACAGTTAAATAGAACCCTCTCATTCTTCTTTTCAGTCACCAAAGTAAAATTTATGACTGCACTAGCGCCATCACATGGCTGCAAGAGAGTACAAAAAACAGACTCCATAAGAGTACTATAGGTTTTATATACAATGATAACACTGTGAAGCTGTCGCTTTTGTGTGGTAACCCTAAAAGTTTCAACAATTATTGTCATATTTGTGGCTGCTCTAATTTTTTTAGAATAATAATGTTCGCAATGTATCTTCACTAAAGTAATAAAGTATGCAATGAAATGCCCATCCAAGAAAATTTGACAGTCCTTCTGATATCTGATTTCTGGTGCTGCTCTTATGATTCCGATGAATTAATCATCAGTGCACACGACTTGTTATTAATTGATGTTTCCTGTCATGAATCTTCTGATAATAGGAAATATAAGGTTACATTGTAATATTTTTGTAGAGCACATTTTTGATAAAAATGAAATTGAATTAAAAAATATAGTGCTGTGCAACACGAACATAAGAAACTCTGAAAATCATGAAATTTGTTTCTTCTATCCGAGTTTTTCCTTTATGTATACAAAGAAAAACAAAATTTATTGATTATTTAGTAAATAGAAAAAAAAAACAAGCAATAATATACAGCAAAATACTAACGGCACAATATTGGCATTGTGTCAAGAGCTTTTTCAACAGTTGGTTCCATTGCATATATTTGGAAGTTAGTATTGGTTTTTAAGGTCGCAACATATTTATGAATGCACTTTCTTTTACCGTGTTTTTCGTATCTGCATGTGAATTTCTGATAACCGCTTAATTTTATTTGGAATTATTAGGTACAGGAAGAATAATTGCGTTTATTAAGCGAGGTTTTCTTATACCTATCTATTTTATTTTGTACGTATTTTTGTTCACTATTTTATACATAGGTACTTCATATGCCACGTAATTGAATTAACTCAGTGTATACAATCAGGTGGCCGGTAGAAAATGTGGTAGGTGGCTCTACGAAGTTTAATCCATATCAATATAACCATTTTCAAGAAATTTTGAAAAAAAAATCTTATATGTACTAGCTACCTTCCAAAAATTTCTTTTGATTTTTTTCTCTATTCCGTTACACTTACGTAGGTATATGCCATTAATTTTTATACAACAAACTTACATAAATTGAACAATACCTAAAAAGATTGAAATTCTTATAACTCAAATTTGAATACAAGCCAAATTGAATGTACCTACCTAGCCCTGTATAAAACAAAAAAGAAATAAACATACATAGAGATGTACATACATACATATAATCTGGTTATAGGGTTGAGTTTTATACGGAAAGTGTATACCTAATACAAATTCTAGAAAATTGCAATAAAATGCATTATATAAACAAAGGTCTATTGTTTATATAATACATTCAAAAGAGGTTATCCATAAATCCCTGATAACTGTAGGTAGTTGTACGCACAGCAAACACATCGTTTTGACATTATGCATAATTGTTAAAGTAATATGTAATTAAGGTGTGTACATACTAAGTATACCTATTAATTTTTATACCGTATTTCCTCTAATTCGCGATTCCTGAGAACCTACTAAAAAAATCCTTTTTCTCTCTCAATTTCTGAAAAATTGATATAGGTAAAATGATAGCAACGAAAGTTATTTTATTTATTTCTGGCGCCGCTACGTGCGTTTTCCGTATTGTAAAAAACGACTAGTTTTTATTAGGTTTTTTGCCAAAAAATTGAAAGCGAACCGGACAAAACGTTGTTTTCATGCCCAACTTGTTTTATAAACAGAACAACTGTCTTAAGCCACTTTTTTTTACGAAAAAATACTTCTGAATTTTTATATTTTTAAAATTCAGCAAAAATACTTCTTAAATTTTTATATTTTTAACCTTCAGCTGTAATTTTGAATGCACATTTGATATTTTTGTCGTTCCAGATAAGGTTTTGCCCCGGTTTCGGACATCTCTTCCTTTCAGTACTGGTTCTAGTTTAATATTAGATGAGCGACACTGTATATATACATATATTTATGTAATCTTTTTCATACAAACCAATTAAATCTTGAAACAGTTCTACCGTTTTTTTTTTCAATAATTCAAAAAAAAATCAGAATTTTTTTCAAAATAAATCACCGGGTGACTAAAAAGCTGAAAAATATTCTTTAGAACTTACGTTTTTAAAACAGGTATCTAAAGTTCTAAACTCAAAAATAATTTTAGTTCGACTGTATTTGAAGTGAAGAAATAACCGAGAGCTACTAGATCGAGTTTTAAATTGATTTTAGAACTTTGTCAAGAAATTAGCCGTAAGATATTTATAGGTTAGTAGGTAAAACTAGTATACTCAGTCGTCGTTATCACTTAATTTATAACAAAAAATTAAAAAAAAATTAAATGCACTTTTTATTTACACACTGAACTTACTTTGGAGCCGAGCCCGCTGCAATCAGTTCCAATGTTGTTCCAATCAGTGGCCAGGCCTTTGCCATTGGAATTTCCTCATATCGTTTAATCGACCTGGTGTTGTTAACATAACTTGTTTTGTTTTTTAATGATTTAACATTCCTTGGAGTATTCCGTTCAGAAAACAAAGAGCATCTTGATCGTGACTCCTGTATTTGTTCCACAAATAGATTTTGTGTTAACCGTTTTGTAAAAATCGATAACCATATATTTCTAATCCAACCATATACAAGATATAGTGGCGCACTTAAATAATTGAGTTGAAATCTCCAGTTCATGATTGTACCGATTTCGTTGGGATCGTGAGAACTTCTAATTAATCCAAAGAATACTGCAAAAACGACAGCGACAGCAACGCTTGTACGAATGATCAGTGCAATGTGGGTCTCGTTGGCCCAGCAGACGTTTTGGTTGTCTCGTCGCATTCATCTCATCACCGTTTTTCTTTTTGTCACCTTCTTAGGGGAATTGTTCATATAATCGTGTGTATCAATCGATGTGTGGTATTTTTATTGTCCCTCTCACTATTTCTCACACACGCGTTTGATTGTTATTATTACTGTAAAAAAATGTGTAATCAACGTTGGAGTATTACTGAAATACTGAACAACAAAAGTCTTTAGAAAGTAATTGTGAATTGTGATTTAAAAATGCCTACATACATACATCTATAATGTGCCTTCTTGGAAATAGAGAATTGAGTTAAATATTTTCAATACAGCAAATAATGTATTTGTGTACGACTGAGAATAACCAAGGCAGTAACAGTTTAAAATAATGAGATAGTACATAGAAGTTATGGATGGTTATAAACTTAGCAAAGTAGGGCCAATGGATTACTTAAAACTGAATAACGGTGATAAGCATATCTTTTCGATTTATTTTCTAAAGCACCTAGGCATATTGCTTGATGAATAGGTAAAACCATTGTATATACATCTCTATAGTACTACCATTGTATATACATCTCTATAGTGCTATCATTGTATATATATTCCATAGTACTATCATTAAGCGGAACGTCCGAGGTGCCCTCTGGGGAATACGCTGAAAGGTACAACTCTGCAGATTGTGCAGACTCTCGGAGAGCGAGAATTTGAAGGATTGACAAATACAAAATAAGGTAAGACAAATAGCTAATGAGGGAGAAGAATGCAAAAAGCTAAAGCAGGATAAAAGAAAATATATTTTTTGCATTTTTCTTTCACATTTATTTTAAAATGGAGAGAATACCTATGTAGAAAGAATATCCCAATTTTAATTTGTAAGTATCCCGTTCGACCTACTTTTGGTTAAGGTACTACCTAGGTATATTTCGCTTTGTTTTGGTTTGTTTAACCAAGATTTTGTGTAATTTTTCTTTGGACATTGCAGGCATTGTATTTATATTTATATAGTACTACCATAAAACATGAAAATCTGTTCATCAGCGAGCCTGTGCAGATGGCGCTTGTGTCGAGAAATATGCTTTTGCAGTTATTTCTTTGAGAGCGGGGCAGAGAAATAAAAGAGGGAAAAGAAGAGATGAGGTAGTTTTATTTCTGTTCTTATAGCAATATTGAATAAAAGGGAGAAAACCAAATGTGGTGTATTTTTTGACATCACATTTGTAGTTTACTATTTTATATGCGGATAAGACGAAGAGGAATATTAATGCAATGAACTTATGAATGGATTTTACTTTTTTTTTCGTTTTGCCCTAATGTAGCAAAGTAAGTAATGTTGTTACTTCCATCGCTTACTGATTGTTCATACGTGAATACGTACCTACAATGATACATAAGTATTATAAGTTTGGTACTGAATTGTTGGGGTATTTTGGATGTGTACCTACATACAATTGTTTGGATTTTAGTTATCTTATGATTTGGATTTGGCGAAAAAAAGAAATTATTCTACCAAATTTTAAGTACCTAGGTATTATTTTATTTAGCTTTTTAGAGTTAATGTCTTCTGATATATGGTAGGTACTTCACAAAAAGCGGCTCCGTCGCGCTTGAAACAATCGTAAGTAGGTAAATTAACATTTATAATGTATAAGACAAATGTAATTATATATACACCTAACTATTCTTACTTACGATTATTGGTAAGTACTATGCAAGTTATGCATTCGTAAAAAAAACAACAACAAAATTCTAACAATCAAACATGACATTACGATCATAGAGAAGCCTATAAAACTGATCGACAAAAAATGTCAATCTGTCCGTCTGTATGTATAACGAGCTGCAGCTTAAACGGCTTTAGCGATTACCTTCAAATTTGGTACATGGGTGTTTGTTTGGCATTCCTCAAAGGGGAAATTGAAATTTTATTTATAGGCCTAAAAATAAAGGTACCTTCCATACAACCGTTAAGGAAAAGCTTATTTTTCTCGAAAACGGCTCCAACGATTCCGATAAAAATGTTTGAGAATTTTTTTGTTAGCTATCATTTAGTAAGAACCAAGTTTACGGGAAAAGTCTATTAACGGTACCTTTCATATAACGGTTTTTTAATTGTTTTGGTTTTTGGTAACGGTATACATTGGATTTATCTCAAATTTTATATCTGAGAAGATCTAGGTAGCCAAACTAATTCTGCATATCAAAATTTTGAATACGTTTTTTTTCAAAGTAGGTAGATGAGAGCTACTGACCAGACGTGTCTTTTTCGGCGGGCAGTTTTTTCTTAGTTTTTTACCACTAACAGTTCCACAAAGTGACTTCTTTTACAACCTAAACAACTGATAACATTCTATCATATAAAATTGTAAACATTTATTTTTATAGTGCATCAATAACTTTTCCTGTGAAAATTATTTTTCAGTTTTTTTTTTGTTTGCTTTCGGCTTCTGAATAATTCCTTTGTTGTGATTTCAAACTTAAAGTTCTCTCAAACCTATTCGGACCACAACCCTTTTAAATGTCTGACCGAAGCAAACATCGAAATAATGCATCCAACACGATAGTTCAAAATCACTCACCCCGAACTCCTGTGGGCCCACTAAAACCAAATTTAAAAACCACCATGGTTGATGAAAACATTTTGCTGTCTACATTGGACGAAAAACTAAAAACACAAAGTGAATTTATTATATCTTTCTTATCTAAACAATTTAAAGAGGATAATGAATCACTCGCGCAAAAGCTAAACACCCAATTCGCCGAAATAAACAACAATATATCCGACGTCATAACCCATGTCTCACAACTTGAGTCATCCATCACAAATATCGTTGTAGATATAAGAGCGCTCAAATCCGACGTCACCAATTTAAAATCTTCGTCATCTATTGTGGAAGTAAAACTAAGGTAGAGCCGTTAAACAGCAAACTAGAACTTTCCGACATAAAAAACAAACTCGCTAATCTTACAATAACTCTATAAAATACTATCAACGCACAAGATGACCAGGATAATAAAAGAATCGCATATGATGCTGTTCTCTTTGGAATCCCGCACAATCCCGAGGAGAATCTTCGATCGTTGTTTAATTATCTATATCACGATATAATGATCAAGCCACCCGTATTACTCGATATCTTTCGAACCCGACCAAAGACCAACAACAATCACAGCACTGCAATCATATTAAAATTCCGATCAGCTTACGATAAGAATTTTGTGCTTACGTCCATATCCAAATACCGCAAAGAAAACAAAACACAGCTTGCACTTAATAACGTTGGGCTTAAATCTAATTCGCATATTTACCTTCACGAATGCCTTACAATTAAAAATAATTCGTTGGTGCGGTATGCACTTGAATTAAAAAAACAAAAAAGAATAGCATCTGCTTACACAATCCGAGGTCTTGTTTATGTGAAACATCAGTTGTCAGATGAGAAAGGAGAACTTGTCAATAATATCGAAACTATTGATTGAATTGCCAGTCGAACACATAATTGGAACATCTTTACTTCTCACTCCAGTACTTGTCAAACTTTTTTTTTCCTTTCTTTTTTTTAATAATAATTATTTTTCTGTAAAGTTTCTGTTTTACTATTACACCTTCTTAATTATAATAATTATTCTTTTTCTCTTTTCTTTAAATTTATAAATACTCGATATTGTACTACATAATATCTCCTCTATTAACTACATAACTTTGTTTCTGTTTTCCTTAGTTTTTCGACATTAATACTTCTTAAAATCATCCTGACGATTGAATTTAATAATGTGCTTTTGATTCTGGTGAAGCCCTGTCCTTGTTTTTTTGTGTTTTTTATAATTTTTCTGCTTTTATATGATAGCCATGAATTATAATGATCATAGTGTGGTTTGTTCAGTTGGTGGTAGTGACGGAATTCTTCGTTTTATGATTCAAATTTTAAGCAAACAGTTTATTGGTCTACAGATTTGTTATTTAAACGCACAAAGTTTATACCCTAAAATTGATGAGTTTAGGTATGTGTTTGAGGGATCTAGGGTTGACTTAGTACGTATTAGTGAAACTTGGTTTTCCGATTCATTTAGTGATTCAATGTATAGGCTGAGTGGATATAGACTCTTCCGCGCTGACAGGCATGGAAGAAGAGGCGGTGGAGTTGCTTTATATGTACGTAATGGTATAACCTGTAAAATAAATTGTAGGTCGGAAAGTGACTGTGATATGAATTACTTGTCTTAGATATATCTAATGACGAAGGCAATCTTCTTATAGGCACTGTCTATAGACCAAATAATCGATATAAATCCATTGCTTACCATTTTACAAGTGATTACCCTTGGTCCATCTAAAATTATTGTATGTGGTGACTTCAACAGTAACCTTTTGGAACATACTTCGCTAATTGAAAGTATGAGAATTTTTAACTTATTTCCGGTTAACACGACGAATGCAACACATTTCCTTAGAGATTCTCAAACAATTCTCGATTTATTCTTTGTTAGTGACATTAGTGATGTTCAATTATATGACCAATTGTCAGCATCAGCATTCTCGAAACACGACCTCATCTTCCTTTCCTTTAAATTCAAATTCAAAAGGTGTGCAACCTCGTATGAATACAGAGACTTCAGAAATATAGGCTATGAACAATTGCAACATGACACTCGAAATATTGACTGGGAATATATCTATTGTTTACCCTCATCCGATGACCAAATCGATTTCCTTAATAGAAATATTGTCGATTTATTTAATAGAAATGTTCCCTTACGATCCAGAACAGTCAGAGAAGGTGAACAACGATGGTTTTCTAATGAAATTCGTTATTGGTTATTATTCGAGCGCGACCTAGCCTACAATAAATGGAAACGTTACAGATTGGAGACTGACCGTCAAATCTATCACAGGTTGCGCAATGAAGTTGTTCTTAAAATTAGACAATCAAAAATTCGATTGTTTAGAACCAAGTTAAATCCATCCGTGAATGGACGTCAACGATGGAAGAATTTGAAAGGCATGGGCCTAGGAAAACAAAATGTTAATTGTTACGAAAATATCAATGCTGATTTATTGAACCATAATTTCGTTAACTTACCCTTTCCAACCCTTCCGCATAATCCCCACGTTATTAATGAGTCTCCAGTCGGGTTCACGTCCGAGGCTAGATTTGATTTTACATGCGTTGATAGTACTGAGATTGTTGAAAGTATCTTGTCTATTAAGTCAAATTCAGTTGGATTTGATGGAATACATCCCGTTTTCATTAAATCAATTGTGCCGGTTATCCTGCCCTTCATTACATATTTTCAATACAATTCTAACGACACGAATTTTTCCCACTCATTGGAAACTAGCCAAAATTTTACCGATCCCAAAAGGGGGAAGAGGGAATGAATTTAGGCCCATCTCGGTGCTTCCATTTCTATCTAAAGTATTTGAGAGGGTAATGCAAAAACAGCTAAATATTTATCTTAGAGCTCAGAACATTCTCTCATCTAAGCAGTCAGGTTTTCGTAAGAACCATAGTTGCATAACAGCCATTCTAAATATTGTAGAAGATCTCAGGCTTGCCTTGGATGATGACCAAGTCACTTTTCTTGTGCTTCTGGACTTCTCGAAAGCATTTGACACTGTGGACCACGCCAAATTGTGCCAGAAACTTTTAGACTATTATGGTATGTCATCTTCTTCTGTGAGTCTATTATCATCCTATCTTCACGAAAGAAAACAAGCTGTTTCTGTTGGTAACACTATTTCAAAATTCCTTTCCACCACAAGAGGTGTCCCACAGGGTTCGATTTTGGGACCCCTTCTTTTCTCATTATACATTAATGAACTGCCAAATAAGATTACAAGATCCTCTATCCAAATGTATGCAGATGTGCAATTATACAAAAGCTGTTCTCTTGGACTCATTAAATATTGTGTATATGCAATTAACAAAGATCTTGAAGACATGAGCTTTAAGCCTTGACTACTTTCCCAGTTTATATTTGAACAATTTGCCTATATCCTATGTTTCAACTGCAAACAACCTTGGTATGTTGTTCAATAATACACTGACTTGGGATAATCATATAAACGACATGGTGGGGAAAGTTCACGGTGTGCTCCGCTTGCTATTGTCCTCTCAGTATTATACACCTCTGAAAACTCGCTTTCTGCTAGCCAAAACGCTCGTTATACCCATACTCATATACGGATGTGAAGTTTTTTGTCACTGTGATGCATTAAGCAAGAGAAGGCTTAACGTACCATTCAACAATACCGCGCGTTATATTTTTGGCTTGCGTAGATTTGATCACATACCAAGCTTCTCAATCCAAATCTTTAATGTCTCAATTAACCACCTTCTACGCTTCCGAACACTTTTATTACTATTTAACATTATTCATACTGGGCAACCTTGTAGTCTATTCAATAGGATACAGTTCGGCTCCTCCAACAGGTCCCTAAACTTAATTCAACCGCGATACTCCTGCTTGACTTCTCAGAGACAGTTTTTTGTCAATGCCACCCGACTGTGGAACTCACTTGAGGGGTGAATCACAGTTTCGGAGAGAGTTACGAAATTATTTTCAAAATTAATCCTGATTTTTGTTATTTTTAGTTTTTGTATTTATAACTGTTGTACACTATTTCACTATTTATTTTACTGTACATATCGTTTTAACATTTGTTAATTTAATTGGAGATATATTGTATTTAAATTTGGTTTGTTTTTTAAGGTGTATATAAGTAGTTTTTTTTTTTTAATAATTTCCCGTAAGGATAATATTATTATATATAAAGATTGGACCTAAATTCTAGTCAAAAGTAGTTTTTTTTTCTCAATAAATAATTATAATTACCAGCTTTGCACTAACTTATAAGAAGTAGGTATATTCTTAAAGTGTAAGCATACTTTGTCATGATTAAAATAAAATAAAAAATAAAAAAATAAATTTGCGGGAATGTATCACGCAATATTTCGTTTTCTAAATGGTTATGAAGTGCTAAAACGTCAAGTTGTCGAAGAGAAGAAGTTGTATACAAAACTAAGTTCATTTTTTAAAGCTGTAAAGTCAAAAGGCCGAGGGCAAACGTTTATTAAAGAAGATATTTCTTAATTTTGATTGGAAACTTCGCAATTATCATATTTTGATTTATTAACGGCTAATTTTTTGCCAAATCCTAAAATCAATTTAAAACTCGATCTAGTAGCTCTCGGTTTATCTTTAGAACTTGATTTTAAAAATATTTAGAACTCGGTTATGTCTTCACCTCAAATACAGTCGAACTAAACTTATTTTTGAGTTTTAAGAACTAGAGTTCTCGGTTTCAAAAACTAAGTTCTAAGGAATATTTTTCAGCTTTTTAGTCACCCGGTGATTTATTTTGACAAAAAATTCTGTTTTTTTTTTTTGAATTATTGAAAAAAAAAACGTAGAAGTGTTTCAAGATTTAATTGGTTTGTCTGAAAATGATTATATATATGTATATATGAATATATACACTGTCGCTCAAATGAAAAGGTTCAACTGTTTTTTGTGCCCTACTGTTAGCATTCATATATATTGCAATGATACATCTTTGTTATATGCGTATGTATTGAAAGATCATCAATATACGTTTATTTTGGGAGAAAAAAAATTCTTAAAGCTTACCGTTATTCTCACACGATAGTTATAGACCAAATGCATTCATAAAACCAAACATATTCTTTGGATCATCTGAATAGGTTCAACAGCAAAAACTTTAGGTAACGTTGAGTTGCGTCGAAAATGGGTCGCGGAAAATCCTTAAGTGAGAAGGAAAAGTGCAAAATAAAAGCATTTCGAGAATTAGGTATGAACCAACGCTACATCGCCAAAAATATTAACAGAAGTGAAAATTTACTTAGTTATTATTTGTGAAATCTCGAAAAGTATGGATAAAATACCGATAGACATGCAGTCATCTGAGCAGCTTCGAATTCTCATGACTCCGCGTCAAAAATCAAAATAAAAACCGGTGTAAAATGTAGTTTGCCGACGAAAAAACTTGTTATTTTTATTTTATTTGGCAAAATTTCTTCGCGAGCTATTTGACGATTGCGTTGGTCATGGTATGAAGCAATTGGATCTGTTGCAATATCATATCTTCTGTCTGATACTGTCTCAATGCCTTATCATCAGCAGTATTATCCAGGGGATTCCCTTCTCCTCTATCAATGCAAATATTGTACATTATAGCACAAGACAATAATTGTACGTGTCGTTTAGATCTTGACGAGAATGCCATACGATAGTACAAGAAAGTGACGCACGTTTAAGAAATCGGTATTGTTGTTCAACTACATTTCTTGTGCGAATAATTCGAGATTGCTAAATTTGCATCTGGCGATTATTAGAAATTTCGGTATAGATAAAAGGTGTTTGCATATCCCGAATCGGTGACCTCGTATAGTTGAGTTTTTAAAAGTCGTTTGATCTTGGAACAACGCGATATTAAAATTATTAAATTGACAGATGAAATAGTTTGCACGTTGAGGGAAAAGCAATCTTTCCGATATATACATGATAGGGGTATGCACGATCAGTATCTTTGTACAAATGCAAGTTGCAAATTTTTTTGCACAACAGCAACAACTTACACTGACTAAGATTTTACAACACTTTTGGACTTTTGCTTAACCCTATTGCAACAGAAAAATACAATGGTGCAAACTTTGCCTGGTATCGTTGACAGTTTGGCAGCTGTTATTTTCTGTCAGAAATGCTTGTGTTTAATCTGATTTTGCATTTTTATTCCAGAGTTGCAATAGAATAGAAAAGGTGAGTTCACGATTTACAAAAAAAAAATAAAATTTCACAATTTTACACCTTTTTGTTGCATCGGATCGTGAATCTGAATACCCCTAATATTTACATACGCTGAACCTACCAACTCTCCCCCTGACGATTGTATTTTAACATGGGTATTTACAATCAATAGCAGCAATTGTTCGTGGAATCTGTCCAATATTGTAAAAATCAACTGTAGTTCTGAGTTCCTCTGCTTTTGCTGACATTTTGAGATATCTGGGAAAGTGGCGCAGTAAAGCTTTGCACACTTTTGGTACGATACAACAAAACACTGGTACGCCATACGACAAAAGCATATTTACACATGCGATTAAGCGCAGCAGTATAAGCAATTGTTTCTCTTCCAATATATAACGCGTTCTATACTTTGGCAGAATGATTAAAATTGAAAAAAAAAACATTAATTGCAGCTGTGTTTTTATCTTGGCTGCGGATGCAGCAAATCATCTGCAATTAACTGAAGCACCTCGATGAGCATCGTTTCCTCAAGCGAAATCGTCATCGATATCGTCCCAGTAATGGTAGCACGTTGAAACATATGATAAATGCCAATTTCTTCAACATAATTTTCTTTCTCATCTTCCAAAAAAATCCAATGGGCGAAACCCAAAATCATTTTTAATCAAAATAAAAAAAAAAAAAAATATAAGAACTGATCTTAGTTAGTTAGTTAGTTAATTGACTTTTTATTCAAATTATTTTTTGGTGATAATACAATTTTTTACAATAGTAATATTAAAACAAAGTCTTTTAGTTTGGCCTAGAAGCCGTCTACTAGATTAACATTTTTGTATTCAAATATAAATGTTTTTGTAAATAAGATTAGTTATTAACAAATTCAAAAATTAATTTAAGTATTGACAAAAAAGTAGGTATACATTTTATTATTATTATTATTATTTTTTTTTCTTAAAAATCTTCTTCTCTGATTTGTTTTCTGTACTTCAGGGCAGCTTTCACGTAAGTATAGAGTATATTCCATCCTCGTTCACCGTTCAAAATTCGTTTAAACTCATCGACGTCTAACGTTCTTTCTCCAAAATACACAAGCCGGAACTCGCAGAGTATTGGACATACAGCCATAAAATGATACGTGTCTTCTCTCTCGTTTCGATTGCAAAGATCACAGATCATGGGGAGGTCAGGTCTATGAGGCACATAATTTAACCCTATCAATTCACCTCTTATCATAAAGATGTTTCTTATCATATCTGATGTATATCTGTTTAAGAAGTATGTTCCCTCATTTGAAACATAATTAATGGTGCTGTAGTACATTCTATGTTGTGAAGAACGTGCTTCGTTTAAGTAGTTGTTGTATAGGCAAGTTGCCGCACTCTTGATGATGGTATCAAATTTGATTCTCATTGTTGCCTCGCTGTCACTTGGATTGAGAGTAAAATTGCAACCATAACAAGTAGCCATTTCCTTCCATTCATTTACAAGATCATTGTTTTGATTTATCATGTGTTTCAGCAGAACTTTTGGTAAGCGTTCATCTTTCATTTCCATTACTTTCATCATATATTCGAAGTGAAGCTTGAGAGTTGTAATTATAAGTGGAGAACAACCAGTCTCGAGATATAACATGTAGTTTGGGGTGCTGTTAGGCAATTTAAATACTCGTTTTATGCAATATCTTTGAAACTTTTCAATGGTGTTTGACGAAGTATATCCCCAAGCTTGTGCTGCGTATAGGAGAATGCTCTGAGCAGTTGATTTTATTAGTTTTATTTTTGAGCTATGCGCTACATATTTGCTTTGAATACAGGTATTCCAGATAGAATTGATTGCTCTTTTTGCTTCCGCTAGTTTTGTTTTGTGATGTTTTTCCATATTCAAGTTTGCTGTAAACAGAACTCCGAGGTACTTATACTCTCGTACAACTTCAATAGTTTGTCTTTGGTATTTCCAGTTTTCATTTCTCGAAAAGCGACCTCCTCCATTCCTGAAAATCAAAACCTTTGTTTTTTCGAGGTTAACTGTTAGATTCCAAGTTTTGCAGTAGCTTTCAAGCTTATTTATTTTAAGTTGCAGGTTGTTTACCGTATCTCCTAGGAGGACAATGTCGTCAGCATACATAAGACCAGGTATTGCGACTTGGTTTATCTCGACTCCTCTCACCATTTCATCAGTTAGGTCGTTGATGTATAATATAAAAAGCAAAGTACTCAGTATGCATCCTTGTTTCACTCCCATTGTCGTAGGTAACTCTTCCGACAGAAAATTCCCATCCCAAACTTTTGCTACATTATTTTCATACAGGGCTTTTATTATTTTAATCATCTTATAGCTTATACCAATTCTATGGAGTTTGTAATATATGGCTTCACGTGGTATTGAGTCAAAAGCTGATTTGAAGTCAACGAACAAGGCGTATAGTTTTTTTTGTTTTCGTTTGTAAATTTGGGAAATACTTAGCAATGTAAATATTTGGTCGAAAGTTGAATACTTTTCTCTAAATCCAGCTTGGAATTCATGTAAAATATTTTTGCTTTGAATCCATTTTGATAGTCTATTATAAATAATGGCTGTAAACAGTTTGGATGAGGTATTCAGAAAGGATATGCCTCTGTAGTTGGCTGGATTTGTATAATCCCCTTTTTTGTGAAGAGGAAATATAATGGCTTTTTTGAAGCTTTGTGGTATATCCTCGTTATGGAAACATCTGTTAAAAGTATCTGTTAAGGCTTTTGCATATTCAGAGGTGCAGTTCTTATAAAATTCGAAAGGAATTCCATCTTCTCCCGGAGCCTTATTGTCTTTAGAATTTCTAATTACTTCAATTGTTTCATCAATATCAAACGGTGCATCAAGGAAGTCATCAATAAAACGGGGTTCGGCATATTGAATCCTAGGGGATATCTGCGTGGTATTCAAGAGATCTCTAAAATACGTATGCAGTTCACATGATTTGAGCTGTACTGATATTCTGTTTTTACTACCATTCATTATTTTGACTGCTTTCCAAAATTCAGCTGACGATCGGGCATTGTTAATTGAAGAAATATTCCTGAATTCAAATTCGATTTTTTTTGTTTTGCAGATAGACTTGAATTTTCTATTCGCTTCAGCATACAATAGCTTGAAAACAAGTGTTTCGTGTTTTCGGAGTAATTTAAGAAAAGCAAATGACTTGTTTCTCGCCTTTATGCAATCCTGATCAAACCATTTTTGCTTACAGTGCTCATTGTTTCTTGAGAATTTTAGGCTGGGTGATGCAGTCTTGATTATATCCGTTAATTGATCAATACTCAGAGTTTCTTGTAAAGTGATTTGATGATTTAGTTCTATGTTAAGCGATGTTTGGTAATCAATTAAATTGTTTTTATTCCAGAAAAGCTTAGGCAAGAGAGTGAGCTCAGTTGTATTTCGCTCATTATGATTCTGGGTTGGTTCAAATTCAACTTCCAACGGCATGTGATCGGAAAATATCTGACTTCCTATTCGAAAGTCTGTAATCAAACCACACCAGGTAGCCTTGGCAAAACAATAATCAATCACCGAGCATGCAGTGCCTCTTATAAATGTGAGCTCACCTTTTGAATCCCCTTCGCAACTTCCGTTTAAAACATGACAATCAAAAGCATCTGTAAGTTCAAGTATCTTACTACCTTTCCTGTCACATAACTCGTCTTTGGATTGTCGATTTGATTTCAAAAGTTCACAATTTGTGTCTGACGAGAAATCGTTCTGGGAAAGTCCTATTCTACCATTGAAGTCACCTAAGAGAACCAGTTCTTTTGAATTTAAATCGTTAAGTAGGTCACAAAGCTTGTCGAAATCTTGTTGCCATTTGTTGCAGTTGAGGTAGATAGGAACCAGGTATAAATTATTTGTACTTACACTTAATTTGAGTACATGCGAGTTACATACGTTAACAAATTCTACATTCAATTCTATACTTTTACGGTATGCAAAAAGTTCACCTCCACTTGCTCTTCCGAATATGTTAAGTTTCTCTGCAGGAATCCATTTTAGTTCGTAATTTACAAAAATATTGTTAAATTTTACTTGATCAACATTTAATAAGTGCGTTTCAAATAAGAAGAAAATATCAAATTTTTTTAAATAATTAAAGAATTCAGTAGCATATAATTTGTTATTAATTCCAGAAATATTATAACTTAAGATTTTATATTTTTTGTTGTCTCGAATCGAGTAGACGGCTGGTGCTCATTGACTGTGCCTATCTAAAGCTCCAGTCATGTTCTGTACAGCGGCGTTCTTTTGTCTTACTCTTACTATCCCTGTACTCGTACTTGGTGTCGAATTTGACAGTTGCTCACGATGTACTTCGTTATCATTACTTGGGCTTTCATTCATAAGTTCGATTATAGTATTTCGTACACCTGTTGGGATATTACCAAATATTTGTATCAAAGTTTGGATTCCATCAGAATTTCCGCACTTCAATCCATCAGAATTGTCCCATGTGAATATTTTATCCTGAACATGCAAGCGATCGTCTCTCAATACAATCTTTTTCTTAGGGAATTCATTGCGGAGTGGTACCATGAGTTTGATTAACTTTGATCTTCTTTGGCGCACATTAAAAGGAAGGTCTTTGCTGACGGAGATACCAGTGTTCTTAAGTTTGGCTGAGTTTCGTAGAACACCCAAGGCTTTTTCACGGGTTTTCATTTGGACAACAATTGTGGCTTTTTGATCATCACGGGTTTGGACTTTGAAGGCGCTCTCAATTTCAATGTTTGTGTTGAGGTTAAGTAGCCCCGAGCAGACAGATTTTGCCTTTTCTGTCATGTCCACATTAGTTTCAATTGGTAAGCGAACTAAAAGATTTTTTTCAATGTTTTTTTGGATTAGCTTATCCATTTGGATTTCTAATGCCATGTTTTTTTGCTCCAATTGCAAAATTTTGGCGGACATCTCATTGTGTTTACTTTTGAGTGCTGTGATTTCTGTGAACAGATGTTGGAAGTCGGATTTTGTGGGAAGTTCTTTGACAAGCTCAGTGTTATTTTCGCGGAGAATTTCTTTTAGTATCTCTTTGTTGAAAAGAACACTTTCATTGGAGTTAGACATGATGTGAAATTGTTTAGCGGGTCTTTTTTCCGTGTCGAGTTTTTCTGGCGAAATTTGTGCTAATACCCTTTTACTCATTTATTGAGGTTAAGTTTTTGGATTCAGAGCGCGTATTTTATTTGCCGATTTTTATCTTAACTAAACCACTTACTCAGAGTTTATTTATTTATTTTGCTAAATAGATATAAATAGCAGACGAATTTCTTAAAAAAAATGTTTAATTGACAGATTTATTTCACTTTTTTTTTGACTTTTTTCAGAGAGCTCTTATTTACACAACTTTTTCAACCGTTTAACAAAATGTCAATCTCTGATCTTATTTAATATAAAAAGAATACATTACATATTACCCCAATTTTGAGGGTCCAGATAAATCGAAGACCTAAATAAAACAAAGTTCTAAATGTGAGTTCTAAGGCGTTAAAACTTGTTGAAGAAATGAGTTAGATCTCAATCAAGTTCTATTTTTTTCAAGTTTTAGGCGTAGAACTTTCTCAAGAAATAAGCTGTAAGTAAATCTAAAAAAATAAATTCGTGAAATTGTTATATCTTGTATTTGTTTGGGATATAATATTGTCTTTCTTTCTACAAAACGACGTTTATAACATGTTTTAGAATCAATTTCGAGCAATCCTCGTTTTCGTGGTGTTTCCGCGCAATGCCTTATGCCTTCCAAAATGGATTTAAATTTATTAAGAAGGTCAGAGCTCTGCCAAGACTCAAAACTTTGGACTTCTCTTTTTGCAAATTCAACATCCGTTTGCTAATTTTGAACCAATTCTAAGGAAAGTCAGTCTTAGTAAAAATTTCAGCAAGACTATTAAGAAAAAAATCTAGTGCCTCTAATATAATTAACAAGCCCTCGGCAATAGAAAGCGAGTCAATATCCCATTCAATAGGGTTGTCTAATATTCTAATAAAAGTTAGAGTTGTATCTAATCTACAGTTTAAAATGGCGTTTATTATCCGCGAATGATAATGCGAACGAGTTTCCGATAACCCAGGCTTTCGTCGGTTGGCTAATTGCTTTAAAAGTTTTGAACATTAGTTGATTTTACAAAAAAAAAAACGGACAACAGAATTAAACTGTCAAGAAAAACTTTTAATTCCGATATATTTTTAGCTGATCGGGATAAAACTAAATTTAAAACGTGAGTTAGCCATTGGACAAGCATCAAGGACTTTATTTTTAACACCACCCACTTCCCCAGACATAGCTGCCACAAGATTCGCCAATTAGTTTGTCCTTGCAGGAGAATATATCAAGTACAATATTAAAAAATATGCTTTGTCAGCTCATCTGTGTGGCAAGACTCACTAACGCCAAAAAAAAAACAAGAAACCTTTCTTCAATTCCGCCCTACCAAAGGTACCGTAAAACAGCACTCCAAGCACTTGGAGATTTGGAAAAAAGAGGTCAAGGAAACAAAACATTTAATTTAATTTACAACTCCCTGTCAATCAAGTATATATGTATATATATAAGTATGCTTTTATTACAATGAAACGTTAAAATAGGAAACGATAAACAATCTTTTCGTGCTTAATCTATTTTCATGGAAGGTTGAATGTTTTGAAAAATTTGAAAACAATCAAATGAACCGTTTTACAGAAAATCGAAAGCCAAAATAATGTTTTTATTAGAGATAACAAAATTAACCATTTTATTTTCAAAGAAAAAATATTACCAAAAACTACCTTTTCCCTTTATTAATGAACTGATTAAAAAAACTTTGGATTATTTTCGAAAAAAAATTGACTTATGCTGTTATGAGCAGACTCCATTAATATTAGAACATAATTTAAAATAAAAACAAGACAAGTAAATAAATATTAAATTAGAATTTATTCGCAAAAAAAACAAACAAAATAAAACAAAAATCTTTATTTTTAATTGCGATACATTTTGTGTATATATTTAGGCACAATTGGGTAATGTAATAAAAAAATGTATACATATATTAAGATGTTCATCAAACTCAGCATTCCAATGATAGAAGCTGAAGCGATTTTCTTCAAACTTGGAAGACACATACTTACATAGTTTTGTTTTGTTCATCATTATGAAAATCCAATGATTTTTAGAAGAAAAGTGAACGTTTTTTAATTGATTGATTTTGACACATGGGGTTAATATTCTAGTGAACTATTCTCTTAGTTATTGGTCGAAAATCCAACTCAATTTTTTTAAATAAATGTGTGAAAATTAGTAATAGAAATACGTTAGCTTTCAGTGGAATTCTCCGTTGGTTATTCATAATGACGACAATATTAACTTCCGCAGGCAAACTCTAAGTTCTAGTGCATACAAAAAAGAACCATAGAATCATTTTTGACGATTTTCGAAATTCTCTATTATTTTATTTTCTACCTTCTTTATTGATATGAAACAATTTTTTGTTTTGCATTTTTGAAAAAAGTTAAAAATATTCATAGGCAATCTTCCGAATAGTTTTTAAAGTCAAATCCAGCCCTGGTTGCGGTAGCTGTATATGAAATATAATTGTAGTATTGGAAAAAGAGATAAATGGTTTTCTATTAAATATTTGTTATTGATATATAATGGAAACATTTTTTAATTTTAATTTGAAATGTTTGTAAATGCAAAAAATATTTTTATATGTAGGTATTCCTTTCGGATTTATTTACATTACATTCCAATTCAATTTCAAGGCTTGATATAGAATGTAATATGTGCACTTCAAATTTCAAATATGTAGGTATGTAGGTAAAGAACCATTTTTCATATTTTATACTTCATCATATTTGGATTAACCGATCAAAATATTTTTTTTTTAATGGAAATGCTTCCAAAAATGTTTAATAATTTTGCATATTCAAATTGTGTATTCAATTGATAACTAGAATACCTACTTTCTAACAGCTTCAATTCTTAACTACATTGAAGTTGTTAGCAACAATATCAAAATGCAATTCTGCAATTAGCATTTTGCATACACCATATGGAATAAGTCCTAAACCATTATTAATATAAGTGTATAACTTCCTTATTCATTCCTGTTTTTTTCATATACTGCAATTTAATAATATGTTTTTTTTTTAAGTTTTTCTTATTTTAAAGTTTTAATACCTACCTATACTTAACAACCTTAAATATGTTTAAAAAAAAGCATAAAATAATTTAACATAACAGCAAAGCACCCATAGTAGATAAAATCTATAACATGATACATGACCTAGTTTCTAGGACATACATCACCCACATGCAACCTATTTAAATAAAAAATAAAATTCATTCAAAAATTAATTTTAATTAGAAAAAAAACTTATTCAAATTATGCAGAATTAGTTTGGCTACCCAGATCTTCTCAGATATAAAATTTGAGAGAAATCCAATGTATACCGGTTCCGAAAAACCCAAAAAATTAAAAAACCGTTATACGAAAGGTGTCGTTAATAGTCTTTTCCCGTAAACTTCATTCTTACTAATTGATAGCTAACAAAAAAAATCTCAAACATTTTTATCGGAATCGTTGGAGCCGTTTTCGAGAAAAATAAGCTTTTCCTTAACGGTTGTATAGCAGGTACCTTTATTTTTAGGCCTAAAAATTAAATTTCAATTTCCCCTCTGAGGAATGCCAAGCAAGTCCCACGTACCAAATTTGAAGGTAATCGCTTATGCCATTTTGGCTGCAGCTCGTTATACATACAGACGGGCAGACAGACATTTCTTGTCGATCACTTTTATAGGCTTCTCTATGATCGTAATGTCATGTTCGATTGTTAGATTTTTTTTTGTTTTTTACGAATGCATAACTTGCCTAGTACCTACCTATAATCGTAAGTAAGAATAGTTAGGTATGAATGTAAGTACATTTGTCTTATACATTATAAATGTTAATTTACCTACCTACGATTGTTTTAAGCGCGACTGAGCCGCTTTTGGTGAAGTACCTACCATATATCAGAAGACATCAACTCTAAAAAGCCAAATAAAATAATACCTAGGTACTTAAAATTTGTTAGAATAATTTCTTTTTTTTCACCAAATCCAAATCATAAAATAACTAAAATCCAAACAATTGTATGTAGGTACATATCCAAACTACCCCAACAATTCAGTTCCAAACTTACAATACGTATGTATCATTGTAGGTACGTACTCACGTATGAACAATCAATAAGCGATGGAAGTAACAAAATTACTTACTTTGCTACATTAAGGCAAAACGGAAAATAAAATCCATTCTAAGTTTATTATATTTATATTCCTCTTTGCCTTATCCTCATATAAAATAGTAAACTACAAATGTGATGTCAAAAAAATACACCACATTTGGTTTTCTCCCTTTTATGCAATATTGCTATAAGAACAGAAATAAAACTACCTCATCTCTTCTTTTCCCTCTTTTATTTCTCTGCCCCGCTCTCAAACAAATAACTGCAAATGCAAATTTCTCGACACAAGCGCCATCTGCACAGGCACGCTGATGAAAAGATTTTCATGTTCCATGGTAGTACTATATAAATATAAATACAATAGTTGTGTTTTATTGGGAATCTATCCATTGTACCGTAAGTAATTTCCAAAAAAACGCATCGACCGTAGCATGGACGGTAGCTTTTTTATTTTTGTAAAATTGGTACCCCTGCACATCAGTCACAAGTAATGAAATAGTCTTTTGCAAAATAAAATTAAGAAAATATCAAAGTTATGAACAATAATTAGCTTTCATTCATATAAAATAGAAAGTAGAAAAACGTACCAATATTAATTTATGTTACAAACCTATTTCTTGTTTTCATGTTTTCTGGAATTGCAGTTTTAATTTCGAACATTCATTTGGCACCAATAGAACGGAAATGATAAGTGAATGGCTTTGTTCATAGACTATGGTCAATTCCCTTTTTACACAGTCCAATTTTTGTATTGCTTTAAAAATGGTCTATGCATTTCACACGAGGAAACAAAAGTGCCGGTGATTTAATTGTTTCCTTTAATGTTTCTTGGTTTGGAACGCACACTACAACGTAGTTTAAATTGTTCACTCCCCTTATATTTCATGCTTTTATTTATATTCTGAGCTTATCGATAGCTAGAGTTTTATTTTTCAAGTCATTTACAAATTAATTTTCTGAGTATGTTTTGCTTTCAATTCAATATTTACTCATCAGACTGCACTAAACATACGCGGAGTAAGTAACAAAAGTTAACATTTGGTTTGCCATTTCACCATTTTGGATCACAAAAATATATGCCCAGTCCATGTCCATGTAGTGAATCGAATACCGCCGATGGCCAACGTCCATTAAACAGTGAAGAAAAAGCACACTTTGTGAGTTCAGTTTCCGCTTAGTGCGTTTAAGCTAAATGCAAAACTGAAAGTTGCATATGTGCGCGCCTCTGGACTTATAGCTCATAGAATTTTATACGAATAAATATTTTGCGGCGCAGTGTCAAGCAATTCCTCGATAGTGCAGTTCCACCCAATGCGGTTTGTCTTCTCAAATTGCTTTTTTGTAGATCTAAATAAAAAGATGATTTTTTCACCAAACTCCGTTTATTTACAACTATCAATAAAAATTGAACACAAAACTAAAATTGGGATTGGTTAGTCAAACATAAAACTAAAACGGAATTCATTCGATAAAATATTGGTTTATTTTTCAAAATGGATATCAAAATTTGTTAAAATTGATTAATTGACATTAGGGGTATGCAAAATTGCAGATATGGGTGCAATTTTGGACGTACTTCAGAAAATAATTGAGCAAAGAATACAGTTTTTAAACAGTAAAAGTCAGAAACTTTTCAACTTTTCAGAAGAACAGCTTATAATTTATTAAAAAATGGATTTATCTAAGATTTGAGAAATATAAACTGGCCAACTATTAAAAAAACGAATCAAAAAGATCGATTTGTCTTACGAATGAAATTAATAATTATAACACTCCATGAACACATCCATCGATATACAATTCAATTATAAATCGTACCAACAAAACCAGAATCGAGACTCGACTGAACGTCAACCAGCCATCCACCGTAACTTCTACTTTAGCTTTTTATCGACCGTAGCGAATTGTATGTAAAATACTACGACGGATAACCTTACGGCGGATAAATTTCCCAATAAAACACGGTTAATGGTACTACTATGGAACATGAAAATTGGGTTCTTCTTGTATGATCCAGATGTCGTCTGTGTCGCTGTTTTCGGCTTTGCAGAGATTAGTTTGTAGACGTGGACAGAGGAAGTAAGGGGGAAAAAGAAGAGTTGAGGTAGTTTAATTTCGTTTCCTACAACATTAAGGAGTATAAGAGAGAAAACCAAATGTGATTTTTTTTTTGACATCACATGTTTTATTTTTTTATCTTTTAAGTGGATGAGGCAAAGAGGAAAACAAAGTTGATCATTCAAATATACGATAAGATTTGAAGGTATTTTGTTTCTCGTTTTATTTGTGATTTTTCATTCTATATATAGTCTTTCATTCTTGAATTACGTACTTACAATGCTACTCACTTCCTATTATTTGGTACTGAATATTGTTGGGGTAGTTTCATTAGGGGTTTTCACGATCTGGTGTATCAAGTCTTGTAAAAGTCTAAAATTTTATTTTTTTACAACAGACTGTGAACACACCTTTACTAATCTGTAGCAACACTGAAGCAAATGTCAAAATCTGTTTCACATTTGTTCTGAAGAAGGCTTAAGTTTGTGTTAAAAAAATCTTACACCCTTGTATTTTTCTGTTACAATAGGGTTCGGGTATTGTAAAAGTGTAAGATTTTGACATTCAGTATATTTTGTTATAGTGCAAAAAAAATGCTACACTTTGACACTTTTACAATGATACAAGACCAGATACATCGGATCGTGATACCCCTATTGCCCTTATACATCTCATGTATAGGACAATGGTAGTTTGTATGTTTGTTTATGGTTTGGATTTCATTTATTTCATTCTAGGTACCTATTTGGATGTGGTGATTTTTGTATGGCCTTTGTTTCAATAAGTAGGATTCGGTATTAAAACCATTACTTTCTTAGCTCGTAACGAATGATTTCGAATTGAATGTCTTTTTGTGACATTGTGTGTTTTGCTTGGCAGCTATAAAAAAAAACAAATACACCTACGTACCTATTCAGTTATCAATACTTTAATTTTTTTAATATTATTAATTTATTTTGCCTGTAGGTAGGTAAGTACGCTGTCACAAAACAAATATTTCATTGACAAGACAACATTTGAGAAACTTCAAAACAACTAGGTATGTATTGTGTTGTGTGTAAGAATCTGTACAATTCCGCGCGCTCAAAATGCTATACAAAAATCTTAAAAAACTAGGTAAGTTAAAAAAAGATAATTATTTTGACAAATTTTAAGTAGCTACCTATTATTTTATTTATCGTTTCAGACTTGATTTCAATACTTGTCCAAAAGCAGCTCAGTCAAACTATCAAAAAATCGAATCGCAGCTAAATCAGCATTAAGATAAGTAAAAGACAAATGTAGGTACTTACATACGTAATTAACTAATTTTTTTTAAATAGGTCGCATGTGGGGCAGGTGGTGCTTTGCTGTTGGTTCAAGCTGTAGGTACCTACCTACCTATTTACAAGTTCACAAAACAAAAATTTATATTTATTTTATTTTTAAACTAATAAATAAATAAATAGTAAATGTAGCTAGGTGTAGGTATATTAGAATATATTGGAAAATAAAAACATGAACAAAATTAACCAAAAATCTGCATTTTTACTTGTGATATATTAAGGTGGTATATATTTGGTGTATGTGTATTTAGGTATTTAGGCACAATTGGATGAAGTACCTACATACAAAAAAAATCTGACTTAAGGTTTTCATCAATCTCAGAACATATACAATAATAGAAGCTGAAGCAATTTTTTTCAAACATTGTAGCCCAGCAAACATTATAATTCAGAAATGAACGATAATTAATTCATAAAAGTGAAGAAACCGGCCGAAAAAGAATTCACTTTTGATGCAATTTGAATCCTTTTACCTGGTCTCTGAGACACCAATTTGAATAAATGTTATGATTCATTTATGATCTGAAAATTCGTCAATTAAATGAACGTATATAGGAGCTCCATATATTCATTTAAATGATTAATGCCTGAATCTTTTCTAAAACATAAAAATAATTCCAATAAAATTCAAATAAGTGAAGGATTTCTAAGTATATACCTTCACTTTATTTAATCGTATCATTTTTGCGATTCGGAAAAGGTTCAGGGATTAATCATTTAAAGGAATATATAGATATATACGTTCATTTAATTGCAGAATTTTCAGATCATAAATGAATCATTAAAATGATTCAAATCGGTGTCTAAGAGCCCAGGTAAAAGGATTCAAATTGCATCATAAGTGAATTCATTATTTCTGATTCATTTATGATTGAATATTTCATCGGTGAGCCTCTGGAACATTTTTTGATTTGCCTCTTGTTTGGCTTTTATAGCTTCCAGGAATTCTTAATTGTTACACGATGCTATAATTAAAGAAATGATTTTAATATTTCTTATAAAATTTAACACCATTTTTTACATACCTTTATGTTTTATCATTTACTTTTTTATATATATATTTTGTTAAGAAGTAGGTATCCATTTACTATTAAAACACAAGCTGATGGTCATATACCTATCTAAACCGATCTTTCGAAAAACTTTTCGGAACTGATAATCGACTATGCAAACGAAACTTTTGTCATTACAATGACCCGTCATCATTACCCCTTGGTAAAAATAAAAATAAAAGGATGAACAAAAAAGGATCTCCATATGAAGGATCCAACAACAAAATCTGAATGTTGTTTTTTTGACACAGAATACATATCTCTTTGTGTCTCTCTGGTAAGAATTTGTAGGATCTTTGTATATATTCATAATTCATTCAAGAAACTGAAGGTTTTCTGAATATTATTCCTCATTTTTGGTGATTAGAATCTGAACCTTCGGATAAATGTTTGCTGGGAGGTAGGTGCATACTGCATACACACTTAAATACCTATTTCATCATTATGAAAATCCAATCGAGTGTTAGAAGAAAAGCGAAAGCATTTTAATTCATTGATTTTCGTACATTGAGTGAATATTATACTGAGCTATTGCTCTTATTTATTGGTCGAAAATCGAATTCGATTTTTTTGAATAAAATATTCAATAAATGTGTGTTAATAGTTGAATGAACTACGTAAGCTTTCAGTGGAATACTCCATTGGGTATTCAAAATGACGACAATATTAACTTACGCAGGCAAACTCTAAGTTCCTATGCATTGATATAAGATAATATTAATTTGGTCTTAAACATAATTGAGTTGAAAATATTGACATAATTAAATTTGGTTTTAAAAAGGTATGAATGTTAAAATAAATTATTTTTTTAACGATAATTTACAATAAGATTTTATAAAGTCATTACGAGTGTTGTGATAAATTATATATTGAGTTGAGTCAAAACAATATAGGTACATAGGTACACAAGTACAAAATCAAACTTTGGAGTTACCAGATTCAAAAGTTATATCATTTGTTTTAAATTAGGTAATATTGCGATGTGCAATAATATTGAAATTTATTGGATTTAAAAATCTAATAGTAAATTTAAAGAATTCGTTACGAGCCTGTATGTTGTTATGACTTGTATGTATGTTATAAGTTTTTTTTTTGGAAAATCAAAATGTATTGAAAAATGATATGCCTTCAAAACAACATCATATGCATGGATAACTCCAACGCTTTGATTAAAATTTAAATTAGTTAGGTAGTGCATACTTATTTACATTTACACCCGTTAACATATTTTGCAACCGATGCTAAAACATAATCTTTAATCAACTTATCATCTACCTACTTCTTACTTCCGATTATATGTACTATAAGGCAAGTTATGCATTCTTCGAAAAAAAAAGTTTTGAGATAACAATCAAACGTGACATTACGATTATAGCGAAGACGAAAAAAGATGGTCTGAAAATTCTGTCCGTCTGTACGTATGTCTGTCTGTCAGTCTGTCTGTATGCCAAACTTGGTCTATGGAGTTTTTTAGGTATTGTGCAGAGGGGAAATTGAATTTTTTTTAGCTCAAAAAATAACGGTAACTGCCATATAAAATTCAATATTTCGAAACAGGTATGCGATTATTTCTGAAATTTTCTGTTTAAATTTATATTATTAAATATTTAAAATGTTCATACATTTTAGAAAATTTTAGAAATTTCTATATAAACAATTAAGTAAAAAACGACTTTGAAAATACTTTTATCCGTTTCCATTAAGAATCTTTTGTATATAATGTGATCGAACATAGGAGCAAGTACTTGCGATCCAGTCATGCATTTTATTTGTTTAAGGTCTTGAAAAGACTACACACTGAATTATAAAATTCAAGGAATAGGTACATGAGTATGTAGGCACCTACGTACAATGTATAGAGGTGGGCCTCAAAGAACGTAAAAAGACACAAATATAAAATGCTGAAAAATTATTAAATTTATAGAAAGCACTTCCGATTGCTGTAGATTGATGAGATTAAGCATAGCGGTGGAATTTGATGTACATACAAAGCGAACAATAGAAAATCTAAGATTTTTCATTCAAAGATTTAGCTTATTGTCATTTTAAAATACATGACTTTTCTAATATCTAGATTACTCGATGTGGTATTCTATGTTAACATGAATGAAAAAATAAAACATTGCATAAATCCCTGAACAAATTATGAGTTAACATAAACAAGAAACTTTTAAATAATTATGTATATGTATGACATTAATTGGTAGGCTACATATATTTAAGCGATTAAAATTTCAACAAAAACAATAGTCCAAATTCTTTATTTCATATAAAAGTGTTAACAGAATTATTATATGATCAACATTTAAATTAAGAACCAGTTAAATCCTCAAAGTGAAACTAATTGTTCCTGCGATCATCAAAAAATATCAATTAATTTTTTGAATTTTCAAAAGGATAAAATTAATTTTAGTACAAATTATTTGAACCCTCTCTCTCTTCGAACTGAAAAGAGCTAGCGTCAACAAATAAAATAATTTTTCAATTTTCAAAAACATGATAACTATGAAAATTTTCGAAATCTTTGTTTGAATTTTAAATGTTGGGAAATTTAAATTACAGTAACTAAGACCTGCATTTTAAATATCGCTAAATGTGACCTCTTAAAGTGATTGGAAGTGTTTTAAGGTTACACTGACATGGTACCAGCGCACATATAAAAATCTCCATCGTTTTTATTTGTGTATAAAATTTAAATATATGTAGGTACGAATAACTACCAGCTGCCTGCACCTGCCACGCGTGTGTAAATGCTGTAAATTTTATAAAAGTCGGTCATCATCCACCAAAAAATATTACGTCTTAGTTGGGTATGATATCATCTAACTGATAGGCACAACTATCGTGCCTGGGCGAAACACATTTTGGACTACAGGTCATAAAAATCTTCAGTTTGACTTTAATCCACACAGTCCACAAAAACAAGAATACTATTTAGGTATTGTTTTTGTTTTCTTCAATATTATTACTGGCAGGACCACTGGCATAACATACATTTAGGTGCACGAATTTAACCAAATTCCCCAAAAAAATATAATTTGCAGTGTGTAAATGCTGTATGCATCGACCAAAAAATATTGCTGATGTGCCCATCTATCGTGCCTGGGCGAAACGCATTTTGGATTATAGGTCATAAGAACTTCAATTTAGCTTTAATCCACACAGTCCACAAAAAAAATAATATATGCTTGTTTGTGTTTTCTTCAATTAATGATTTTAAATTAAAGATCTTAAATTAAAGATTTTATTTTTAACAACTTAAAACACAAATTATTTAATTTTGCTTAAATGTACATTTCGGAAGCTATGCTTCCATCGTCAGTAAGCTCTATTTAAATAATAATGACATTTTGATATTAATATTAAAATTCAATACAAACAACAAATTCAATACAAACAAAAAATTACACAAACAAATTTACAGTGAAATTAACGTCTAATATAAACTTTTTTGAAAATTGGATTTCTTATTGGTCCATCGTCAGTATTCATTAAATTATTTTTATTTTTAAATATATAAAGAGATTCGAAAGCATCTAGCTCATAAGGATTATTTACATTACGTATTAATTTCAAATTTTGTAAACTAAAATTATGGTTATTATCTAGCATGTGTTGTGATACACTTGATTTTAGATGCCCAAAATGTTCTTTAAGTTTTTTGAGAATTGGTCTTCTTGTCTGCCTTATATATTCTTTATTACAATTGTTACATCCAATTGAGTAAATCCCTGATTGCTGTAATGTTTCAATTTTGTCCTTTGATCCACTAATTAGATTCTTAATTTTTATTTCACTGATTTGGCTAATTCTGATATTTTGTCTATTAAATATTGGTTTTAGTGTAGATGTAATTTTTGGATGGAAATTAAATGTTGGCCATTTCTTTTCTGAATCTTTCTGATTAAATCTAAAGTTGTATATTTCCTTAGGTTTTGTTTTCTTTTATGAGCAATCAGTAGATCATCAATTAGTTATTCTGTATACCCATTTATTTTTGCTATTTCTTTTTCTTCAATATTATTACTGGCCAGACGACGGGCATAACATACATTAAGTTGCATGAATTTAACCAAATTCACCTATAAAATATAATTTGTAGTGTGTATATGCTTTAAATTTTATAAGAGTCGGTAATCATCGACCAAAAAATATTGCGTCT
Organism: Philhelius pedissequus; assembly: GCA_910595825.1. Taxonomy (NCBI): domain Eukaryota; kingdom Metazoa; phylum Arthropoda; class Insecta; order Diptera; family Syrphidae; genus Philhelius; species Philhelius pedissequus. The sequence goes on from OU343161.1 coordinate 162,182,556, forward strand.
TAGAAGGGTACGATAGCATCTAACTGATGAGCCCAACTAACGTGCCTGGACGAAACGCATTTTGGATGTTCAATTTGGCTTTAATCCACACAGTCCACAAAAACAAAAATAATGTTTAGGTATTGTTTTTGTGTTGTTGTGTGTAAATGCTGTCAATTTTATAAGAGTCGGTAATCATCGACGAAAAATATTGCGTCTTCGAAGGGTACGATAGCATCTAACTGATGAGCCCAACTATCATGCCTGGGCGAAACGAATTTTGGACTACAGGTCATAAACATATTCAATTTGGCTTTAGGGCGATTCCATTAATGCGGGTGCAACATTTGGACTCACTAATTTTCCTTGACTAGATAAGAGTACGAATAATGCAAAAGTCTGTTTAATTGTAAAACATTTGTTATGATATTTTTACATCATATTGAACGGCGTTTATTCGATCAACTAAAGAAAGAAAAATAAAGATAGAAGAGAAAAATAAAGAATGAATTATTCCATTTTAAAGCAATCGCGGGTACAACATCAAATTATTGCGGGTGCAACGCGTCAAACTTTTGTGAATATTTATATCAATAAAAGGATATAAAGGAATTAGATAAGAGATCAAATAATTGTCAACTGTCTTCAGAATCTATCTTCCGGGAAGTCTGATCGACGGGCCTTAAGGGAATATACGGAAAGTTGCTTTGCAATGGAGCCGTTTTTCCTGGTCCGTCGTGATGAGCCAAGATAGCACCTCCTCGTGGTGGAAGATGGGCAACGTTCAGGAATGTTTAGCTCTCTTTAATGAGACTATTCTGCACTGGGCGGCTAATCTATCTGGTTAAGGCGAGCTCTGAGGTGGTAGCGGTAAGTGGAAGGTTCTATGGAACTGGAAACGAAGCCCCTGATTACCAAGATGAGGACGGTGACCAGTCCACGAACCGGAGAGTGGGGTACAACGCTCGGAAGGGGGTGTGGGCTGGTCGGGATAAAGGTAAAGAGAGGTAATGAAAGGTAGGTGGGAATGGCTCTACTGCTTGACAGTTAGCCATGAACATCAGGCCAGCAGAGGAGAGAGGTCGCTTGCTTGGGTAGACGATCAGGTATAAGGGTAAGGTTATAAGGAGTCTGCCCAAGTATGCGATCTCACTAGTTATCAAAGAGTACTTGCTAGGTGAAGCTAGCTGATTCCGGTCAGCACTGTGGAGCCTAGCAGAGTCGTAAGAATACAGCTAGACATAGCAATAAAGGCAACTGCTGCGGCAGCATGTACGTGGTTCGGTAATCACAGATGCAAGTGTGTAGCTAAAACTACATATTCAAGAGAAACAGGTCTAGAGGATTGATAGATGTATGGCACTTGTGCCATCATCTCCTTGCGCAAGCAAGGGTATATATTAGTTCTCTATTATATGCAGTCATTGAGTAAGCTTCGGCTTATCGATCGGTTTGCTGATTTATCCTGGAAGGTAGTTGTCATTTTAAGGTAGTGGGGATGCGAACCAAGCTTGCTTGGGGACATCTCCACAGTAGCAAAGAACGAAAGTTTAATATGGCTAGTTGTGGGATACTAGCCATGTGGTAAGGTCTATATGGCCTTGTCTAAAGTAGAAATACGATGATCCATTATCCCGATGGTGAGGAATAATTTCTACATAGGGTTCCCTTGTCCCTAAGTTAGTTACAAAACATAAAAAAATGGCAGGATTATCGTTCCTGGGTAGTCATTCGCCAAAGAAAACCTGGTAGTGCATTCTTCACTTTGGTGGATGAAAAGACTCCAGTAATACCGTAGTTCGGTACGGTCCATGAACGCACCTCCTCGTGGTGGAAGATGGGCAACGTTCAGGAATGTTTAGCTCTCTTTAATGAGACTATTCTGCACTGGGCGGGTAATCTATCTGGTTAAGGCGAGCTCTGAGGTGGTAGCGGTAAGTGGAAGGTTCTATGGAACTGGAAACGAAGCCCCCACTTACCAAGATGAGGATTAGAACGAAAGTTTAATATGGCTAGTTTTGGGATACTAGCCATGTGGCAAGGTCTATATGGCCTTCTCTATAGTAGAAATACGATGATCCATTATCCCAATGGTGAGGAATAATTTCTACATAGGGTTCCCTTGTCCCTAAGTTGAGTTGCGAAACATAAAAAAGGGCAGGACTATCGTTCCTGGGTAGTCATTCGCCAAAGATAACCTGGTAGTGCATTCTTCACTTAGGTGGATGAAAAGACTCCAGTAATACCGTAATTCGGTACTGCGGGGACTTGTATCCTAATATTTTCCCGCTAATGCCCCAAAATAAAAGTCTTGGGAAGGCCTCTTCGGAGAGCTCGCAGTGGATGTGGTTGCTATACAATTCGTGAATACTATGAGTGGCGGTGTTGTCGCTCATAGATAGATGTTTGTAACAGGGAATACCCATGCCTTCTCGTTGAGTCCGTACGTGGGTAGGCCCACCGTGTAATAAAGCCGTAACCGGCAGGTGTATACGTTAAACAAGAAACCCATCCTGTCTTCAGAATCTCAATCTTCAGAATCTAATGACGTTTTATTTGGCAATCCAGAATCGCAAGTGAACACTTTTTTTCGATTCTGAATTTGAATGTGATTGTTTATGTGAAAATATTTGTATACGAGAAAATAATCAAAATCAAAATTAATGATTAATGCACAGTTATAATGTAAAAATGTAAACAGAATTTGACGTTCAAGTAGCGCTTCTGGTTTCATTTCTGATTTGAAATCCAAAAGCAAAATTCTCTTCTTTTCAGATTGGGAACTATCATTTTTCCAAAGTAAACACTTTCAGAATTGCCCAGGATTCCTTATTGCCAAATAAAAAGAACATAACTTCTCCGTATCGCTTAGACACAACCCCACATAACGATATTGTGTAATTTTGTTGCCGAACTTGCGGGGTAGATACACATCTAAAAACATACAAATCTGCGCAAATATCTACTGATAAGACTGCTGCAGTAAAAAAAGAACGGGTTTCAGGGCTTGTCTCTGCTGGTAATATAGAAGGTTCAACAGACTTTGTAGGAAATTTAGAATTTAAAGCTCTGATTCCCTTCGAAAAACATCGAAAACACGCAGTTTTTGTTTTAATGCGAGGCAGGTTTCGCCCGAAACAGGTGGAGCAGATGCATCAGGCACTAAGCGAGAGAGGTCCCAAATCATATCATCCCAATTACTGCCTGTTTCGCTGGTAGATTTTAAAATGACTGTGCTCTTGCAACGAGACAATGAGGTTCGCACCACAGTTATGTTGTCGTCGTTTTACGATTTGAACAAATGTTTTGATTGAATAGCCGGTATGTTTTTCAGTACATCCCATTTAGCATCCAACACGCCCTTCCCTTCTTCAATTTGTTGTTAAGAAACAAATATAAAGAATAGGTTTTTTGAAAGATTGCATGCCAGGTAAAATTATTGTGCATTGTTAATGATGACTCTTTAAGTTTGCGCCTATATTTCTGTGAAGCAGTCTCTTTTCCTTGCCATTTAATCTGATATTTTTATATAAAAATAGAGTAAAATATTATATTAAATAGTTAGAAAAACACAACCTTAGATAGCTGAAATTATTATTCAAGACATATTTTATTTATAAAACATGATAAATCACATAACAATGTTAACTACAAATAAGTTGCACCCGCGATCCTAATTTCGTGATCGCGGGTGCAACTGAATTGAATCAACGTTTTTTTAATTCAACTAACAATTTACTCCTGATTACGACTGATTAAATTTTCTTTTGGATTTTTTCTTACTTTTACAAAGTTTCAAAAAGTTAACGCTTTATTTCTGTGAAAAAAAAAACTTTTATATATTTTATATCGCGGGTACAACAAACTTTCAACAATGGCTATTTGCAATCAATAATCCTAAAAAAGTAAAAGCGAATATTTATATGCTTTTGTGCAAGCGATTAAATGACAATTGGGACCACGCGTCTAACATAATAAATCATAATATATAACTGTCGCTAATGACTATTTCGCGCGTTCTGTACCAGTTAATATAATTGCAGTTCGAATTGACTTCTCGTGTGACAATGTTGCAAATCGCAAGAAAAACTGTTTTCTTAAAGAGTTAGTACTATTTTTTTTGTTTTGTCCCTTAGCAGATTTCTTCTATTTTGCATTGTTATCAAAAAAAGTTAAAAATATTGTAATCTAGAAATTGATGTCGAAAATCGACTATAGCGGAATCTCCCTTTAATGAACATATTTTTGTATTATTTTTGTTTTCTTCAATATTAACTTTAAAGCTTCAACTTTTCTAACTTTCTATACATAATAAATTTATTTAAATTAATTAGTTTTTTACAGCCCTCTTAATAAAAAATGCTTATTCCACCGCTAGCCTTTGATTTTATTAACCCGTAGAATAAAAGTTAGTTTGCGGACTAAAGTTTTTAATTATTATAAAATCAAAAACATACTTACAAAATCTACTGTTTTATTAAGAGCATTTCGCACTTAGCTCACGGAATAAGTTCTACACCTTCACTTGTCCATGTTTATTAATTTGGGTGTTAATGGCTTAAAAAATTAAAGGAAGCAGTTTCGAAAGTGTAAAAAAATTCCTTCTTTTTATTAAAAAATTTTATATTTCTCAAATTCTTTTTAGATATCCCTAAACAGTCATAAGAATCGTTTTTTTTTGTTCATGATCTTCCACTACTGAACTGATCTTGAACAACGAGCATAAAACATTGCAGACATTATGTTCATGTTTCATGCTCTCTTTCTCTACCTACTTCAATCTTAAAGTCATTAAACTTTTGTCATGCTTTATCTTTAGAACGCAGGCTGACAAATCTATATAAAATATGTAAGTAATAATAGATATGTATGTATGTATGTAATTATAACTCGGCAACGAAGTTAATCGAAAAAAGCTCAGAAATCCGCCTTTTTGTTTGTGTATACTAATACCTACTTAAAAAGCATATCTATCCGTCTTCTGTTAAAACAAAAGTCGCCTCAGTGAAAACAGTCACAAACCATTATGTGATGAAATTTACGATTAAGAACATTTTTGCTGGATGAACTAGGGAATGCGAAATACGATAGTAAAATTACAATCAGTTATTCAGTTTCCCTTGATTAAATTAGCTCGTGTTGGGTAATTCTCGAAAGTTTAGAATATTTTTATTTTCTTCTAAATCTAATTGGTTTCTCATGGTTCGGCTTTTGATCATTCCATTTTCCGTAATTGTTTTATTAAAAACAATCAAAATAACTTGAACAAATTTTCAAACAATTTTAGACAATAAAATATTTTGTTACTGTAAATGTTTATACCTAGCGACGAGTTTTTCTGTCACATAATATTTAATTTTCACAAAACTACGTCATCAATTTTAATATTTTGTTTAAACGGTATTTAAGATTTTTTTAAATCTAATTCCCAGATTATGCATACCCACATAAATATATATGTATATGTGTAGATTTAAAGTTTTACATCCAGTGATTTATAATAATTTTAACTGTATCAAATTATTGTTGGAGATCTAGATTTTTTTGGAATTAAACGTATACCTACAGTGAGTAAAAACATTTTTTTTGAGTTTTCGTTTTCACAATACGGAATTCAATTTGTGAGTGAAAGAAAAATCACTGAAAATTTAGTTCATACATACTTATATTTACATAGAGTTAAAATGCTGGGAGAACATATAAGAAATCGCTTTATATGGTTTTCACCATACTATCTTTTCACATTGCGCCGTATGCGTGAATAGACAAAATTTATCAGGTTAAAAAAGTAAAATTTTTTTGTGATTCTTGTATGTTTCGCGTGAATTTTTCTAAATTAATGTGAAGCATCAAACATGTTATTAGTCATATTATTAGTTCCCGTAGGAAAACTTGTTTCTATGCAAATGAAAGATTTATATATTTAATTCTCTTATTATAATTTTAAATTTAAAATATGTTTTTTATTAAAGAATAGAAGAAGAAATAAAACTGAAGAAGTATTGGGTATAACCGAAATCATACAGTCTTTCAATTAGGCGCTATGCTTAAGTATCCCCTTACCATTAGACGACGCCATGTTCTGTGAGTAGATGTAAAATCAAAAATAGAAGTATGAGGGGTTAATAATTATAAAACTGATAATTTTATTTTTCGAAATTTTAATATCAAATCAAATTAATAACACCTTTATCCTCTTGTTAAGTACGATAGGATATGCCTATCCTAAATAATTTTTGTAAGTATGTAGCCTAAAATATTTTCTACATATATTTAAAACAAACCTTGAATACCAGAAGCATCTAATCAGAACCGAAGAATTTCTTGGTAACCCATGGCTACGGCCCTGTATATTACAGTTTCCAAAAAAAATTATCGAATCAGAAATATCAATATATAATGCATTAAGTATTTTTTCAACAATATAAATTCAAAATACCGTGAGCGTCAACAAAAATTATAAACTATACCTATAAACTTCATTTTTTCAACTCTGTTAGTGAAAGCGGGGTTAATATTTAAGTAAAATATTTATCTTTTGTTTTAAGGCAATTCATTTTCAATGAATTGGCATATAAAAATTAACAAAATATATAGTACAAAAATTTCAAAAAATACCAAAAACAAAAATACTTAATTTGTATGGCATCGAAAAAAGTGTACACCTTGCCGAGCATACTATGCAGGGTTCTGCTTATCGGGAAAACAACCGTTCAATTTACTTTGTTTTTCTTTATAACTCACAATTTATTGATCAGTGTATTTTATTGGTTAATTTCCACCGAAAAATGCTTGTTTAAAATTATTAAAGAAAATAACTTAAAATGGATAAGTAAAGTGCAGTTGTAAAACGATAACTCCTTATAAAATTAAGAAAGGAAGGAGAATCTTTCCATGAAATAGCTAAAACAGTAGAGAGATAACATAACACAGTGAAAAAAGTCTTGAAAAAATTTCGATCGACCTCGTTCCGGAAGGCCAAAAAGACTGTCCGTAGGTGATGAACGTGCTATTGTGAAAGAAGTGCTAAAAAAAAATTCTCCGGTAAGTGCAGTTAAGATTGCTGAAAATATTAGCCAATCTTCTTGAGCGACCGTTAGCCCGAACACTGTTCGCCGGAGCCTGCACAGTAACGGGTTGCGTGGCATAGTTCCTCGCAAAAAATCATTCATTTTAGAAAAAAACGAAAATCAAATCAAATCAAACAAAATAACAAGCTGCATACTTTGAGATATATATAGCCGATTTCACGAAGAATTTAAACGCATTTAACAAGCGCTTTTAATTTACACAAGCTTTTAAACACCCTTATTTACTAAATGCTCACTCTCACTTTCAAAGTGTCATTCAAATCTCATCAGATGCAGTCAACAAGTGAAGGGCGCGATAAGTTGTGTGCTCGCCTGTCAACCTCGCGGTTGCAGGTTCGATTCCTGCCGTTGTCTATGTCTTCTTATATTCCATCAAAAACCAATTCTAAAAATTGTCATAAAATAAGTTGCTGCTTTGCTCATTACGTGTTGTTTAGGCATGACACTAACAACATGTGATTGAGTAAAAAACTAGCATACCCATAAAATATGACAATGAAATAAATAAAATATTGCGAATTATAAGGGACATAAGTAAATAAGATACGGTAATTCTCTCCGCATTAGTTCAGCCGCTATCCCTGGAGATAAATCTGAGACAACAACCAGCTCTAGTCTCAGAACATCGCGCCACACATCTTTCCTATCCTTCTTTCCCTTCTTCCACCGGATGCTCGCGCTGTGTTAAGAAAAAACATATAAAGGGTATTCATAATCCCTTGAGCGCGTGCAAAGTTATAAAAAAAAAAAAAAAAATTGCAGCTGCCATTCTTATTTTATAACATTTTATTTTCAAGTTTTGGAGATACAAAATGAATAGTTAAACAAATTTCGACTTTGTGAGTGTCTTTCTTTATTCATTCTGGGATGACCAGAATATTAGGAATACCAGTTTTGCATTTCTTTATTCAACGAAATATTCCGGATAAGATATTTTGTTGTTTCTTAATTTATTGCGGATTGTTTGGAATGCATTCTTTTTATTCCATTTTAAACACTGAATGAAAAGAATATACATATTCAAAATATCCCCCTCATTTCAATGTCAAGAAAGCAAAGCAAATTCACAGCTGCCAAAAACGGAAACCTAGTAAGTCAACAAAATGGATGGCCAAATTTTTTTATTTTTTTATTATTGAAACAAATATATAAATAATAATTAAATGTGAGTTTTCATTAATTAATAAATCAATAATATTTTATTTTTACTTTAACATTTTTTTGACATCATCACATCAAGTCAACGTAATAGGTCATCGCGTTCACTCTCTGGCGTAAAAATGACGACAAAATTATGTCCTAATTGTGTCACGTCGTGAGATATTCAACGAAAAATGTTGTAAATGCGTTGACGGGAACGTCGACACCTACGTTGGCTCGAATTTGTGGGTAAGGGCATTGACCCATTTCGATGACCGTGTAATGACTGGGTCAACGTAACTGGGACGCGTTGACAATTTTTAAAACTATTCGTCATCCCATTGACTGTATCCCAACATTGACACGGCACGATTTTATACCCGGCCGTACAACATAGCTTTGAGATTTTAATTGACCCAATCGGTTTTGCTTTATAAGCTAAAAGCAAGTAATATAAATACATACACATACTCGTATTTACTAGTTCGAGGAAAGCTATTTTTTGTTTCTGTGTTATTTCGCAATTCTCGGAGTAATTTCCCACAGAATCCTTACTTTTTGTCCAAACGGAACGACGACTTCCTTGCTACCTTGCGCTGCTAATGTTGTATTCGTCCTCATCTGTGCTGCTATCATTTATAACTATAAGCGGCTAAAACAGCCATTTCCAAATCCAAGTTTCTTTTTGTCATTTGTTACTTGCGATTATAGGTACTATAAGGCAAGTTATGGATTCCTGCAAAAAATTCTAACAATCAAACCTGATATTACGATCATAAAGAACACCCAAAAAGTGGGTACCCAATTCGGTCTGTCTGTCTGTCTGTCCGCGAGTCTGCAGCCTAAACGGCTTAAAGGATTTGCTTCAAACTTGGTACATATTGTTTTTTTCGGTAATATGCCCACAAGTTTTTTTCATTTTTTTTAAGATGACAAGTAACAGTAGCTCCGATACATTTTTTTTAACCAAAAACAAAAATCTTATTTTTCTCAAAAACGGCTACATCGAATTTATAAAATAAAAATCAGTTCTTAACGAAAGGAAAAGGTACATTTTGGAATTTTTTTTTGGAAACAAATTGTTAGTTTTGGTACCTCTAGTGGTACCAATTTTTTTGGTTTTCGATTTTCTGAAAACGGTTGCATTGATCTTTTTAATTTTTTATGCAGACGCTCCTATAAGGTCTAAACACTAATGCAAGCAATAATTTTTCAAACATTTTATTTTGGAAATTAAAAAAAAAAACTTTTTTTTGAAAACTTAAAATTTCGAAATTACTTGATGGATTTTTTCGAAACTTTGAACTTGGCAGTTTTTTGACATTTCCTTGAACAGTTAAAAAAAACTATATTTCTAAAATAAAACATAGCAGTATCTCCCATACAAATGTAAAAAAAAAAACGTAAAGAAAAAATGCATTTCTCGAAAACGTCTCCAAGAATTTTTATAAAAAGTGTGTGTTCTTAAATTTGTACAGTCCACTTTTATTTTTAAAATATTTTATTTTGCGTACTTATTAACTGTACTTCCCATAGAACCACTTTACATATTTTCGATTTTCTCACTATTGGATAGACCGATGAAAATTATTTGGTTTATGTAATTGCTCCAAAGTATTTCGATTTTTAAAAGTAAATAATTTTTTTTTGAAATATCGAGTTTTCAAAAACCAGTCACTGATTTTTTTTTTAATTTGAATTAAATGTCTTGAAAAAGGGCATTTAAAATTTTTTTTCGAAAAATGTTTTTAAAATTTTATACATACAAAAATAATTTTTTAAACAACCGCTCCAACGATTTTTGATTTATTTTTCATATATTCTTATTTATCCGTGAATTCAAATGACATCTTTGTTTTTTCTCAAATTATTACCACTAAGCAATATAAAAACATTTAATTATGTGTATTATCCATTTATTTCTATACCTTATTATATGTATATAATTTTTACGTATTTTTGCGTACGTCACTGAATACTACATACATTGTAGGCCCTCGTATATTTATATATACATATGTGTCCTTAAAAATCAAATGAATCTTATGTATGCATATTGCATATCTATCAACCTACATCCTTCATTTAATTACCATTAGTACATATTTACATACCTAGGTCTCATCAATGTATGTAGGTACCTTTATATTTCTCTGCTAACTCACATAATTAAAATCCATAACCTTAATTTAAATATACATTTGTAGGTACCTATGTAACTGTTTTTTGAATCATCCATTCGACAATTCATTATACTAAAAATGAAGGTTATTTTAATTACATCGGCTTTAAGCCTATGATTTTGAGATTATGCATAGAAAGGGAACGGCAAATGTAGTACCAGATGCGATTGTGGGTACCAGTTGGACTCATGAAAAACCTAGTATCGTTGGCAGGCGATTCCCCAAATTGCGCCCATGGTGGTATTGTCGAAACTGTAGAACGGCTTCGACAAATTTATTTTTGGCCTAAGATGGCAAGAGACGTTAAGCACTACATCAACGGATGCATGGTATGCAAACGAAGTAAGCGCATGGGTAAGATAGTTAAGCCAACGATGACAGCACTGAAAACATTTGAAAGGCCATTTCAAAAAATCTATATTGACGTCATTAGACCTTACCTGCGCTCCAAAAGGGGAAATCTTCACCTTTTCGTGTTGATTGATCATTTGATAAAATTTGTTTTATTGAAAACAATGCCAAAGGCAAATTCCCAGGCAGGTATTGATTTTCTTGAACAATCTCTTTTCAGTATCTTTGGAATTCCAGAATATCTGCATTCATATAATGGAAAGCAATTTGTTTCTGACCAATTTCAACGGCATTTGGAAAACCATGGCATTCGCCACATTGAAATGGCACTTTATTCACTACAATCTAATGCTTCCGAGCGGGTGAATCAATCGATTCTTTCAGGTATTCGATCTTAAATGAAAAATGACCACCGAGAATGGGACAAACACACCTCAGATATTCAAGTGGCACTGTGTTCATCAATACACCAATCGATTGGGGTCTCCCCGTTTTTTTCCTTGTTCGGGAATCATATGATTACCCATAGAAATATGTACCCACTTTTAAAGCGAATAGATAGTAAGCCACGTGTTAGTTACCCGATCATTTCTCTTTAAAGTGAACTAAATTGACTACAGACTGCCCAAGGTTTTTGTGGAAAAAAGTATAATAATGAATTCTGATGATACAAATCGACCAGCTGGGGCTACCATACCCGTAGGACCAGGTTCAGTGCAGGGTGTCGAGTGGCCTTTTTTTATTATTGGGTACCAACCAGTGCTGTTCGTTCGACAGGTGGAGTATTCAGTCCTCAAACCGCCTATTTTTAAGAAAACGTTTAACAACGAAGATAGCACCGCCGGATACCAATTGTATTTATATATCTTGCGGCTGAATAATAATTCTCAAATATACTGGGTTACAAAGCCTTCAGCTGGGATTTGCTGTCAATTAGGCAGCACGATATTGTTCCTGACAGAGCCTATCAGTCTAATATTTAGACTCTCGAGACACAAACTTAACAAGTTTATTAAGCAAAAAAAATCAGTAATCATTTCTCCCACTAACACTTGTTTCTCGTACATAACATTTACTATATATAATACATAATATTGGTCTTATACCTACTTTTTCCTGTTAATAATAATTTAAATTATTTTATTAAAAGTAAAAGTGACAGAAGCATAATAAGTTGAAAGTGGTCATAAGGGAGAAAAATATATATAAACTTACACAGAAATTATATGCTGAGCGAAAACGGATAATCGTTGGATGTGCGCACATCCGTCGGTTTCCTGCGAACCAGTTTTAAGGCAGTAACAACCTATATAAATTCCTTATTTATTTATTTCCTTTTTATGATCATATCGCTTAATTAAAATTATTAAAATTAAATTTTCAATTTACCTAAACATAAATAAAATACATATAAAATATTTTTTTTCATGATATTTCTTTTGTATTATAAAGTTTGAACGTTGATATTATGTGTGAAATACTACATCATTTAAATGACCACCACGCGAATTGTTGCAAGCATCGATTCTTTTGAGGTAATTTTCGACCACTTTTTGACACATATTGGGCGGTATCACAGCCATAACTTGAAGAATGTTGGTTTTCAAGTGCTTAAGAGTTAAAGGGTTATCCACATAAACAAGGTCTTTCGCGTAGCCCCACAAAAAAAGTCCAGCGGTGTCAAGTCGCATGATCTTGGTAGCCAGTTGATATCGCCACGACGAGAAATTACGCGGCCAGGAAATATCTCTTGCAATAAAGCCATATTCGCTCCAGTTGTGTGGTATATGGCACCGTCTTGTTGAAACCACATATTCTTCAAGTCGCATTCTGCAATAGCAGGCAAAAAAAAGTCGGTTATCATATGACCATAACGCTCCGAATTGACGGTGACAGTCGTTCCATCGTCGTTTTCGAAGAAGTAAGGTCCAATCACACCGCCGGACCAAAGAGCGCCACAAACAGTGACTTTTTGTGAATGTAATGGCCTCTATTCAATTACTTGAGGATTCTGAGAACCCCAAATACGACAATTTTGTTTATTAATATACCCACCGAGTGAGAAATGTGCTTCGTCGCTGAAGAAAATTTTGTTCGAAAAATCGCCGTCACCGCCTTTTGTTCAAGCACCCATTTGACATATCTACGACGTTGTGAATGGTCAGCTGGCTTCATTTGTTGTGTGAGCTGGACTTTATATGGATGTAGGTGTAGATCCAAATGCAAAATACGACTGCCGTAAGACAGTCGTAATTCCTAAGAACGACGAGGAATCGACACACAATCCAGTCTCTTCAAATTTCTTCACAATTTTGCCAATTGCTTGCGTAGTTGGACGATTATGTAAACCATAATCTCCTCTTAGCACGATATGTGGCTGTGACAGAATCACCATTTTATAGTAGGTTTTAACAATTTGTATGCGTTGTGCGATAGTTAAGCGATTCATCTTCGTAAATGTCAGACTTCAACTGTAAATTCAGCGACCACCTGCCAATCGACCACTGAGGTCTTCTAACCCCATCAGCCAATTAAGGATTGAGTGGTCCGTGATCATTCGAAAGTGGAAGCCCTCAATATATTGCCTAAATTTTTTTATAGCGAGTACTGCTGCAAAGCATTCCTTTTCATTCACTGTGAAGTTTACCTGGCTCGAACTTAATTTTTAGCTAGTAGATCATCAATATAGACAAACACAAATGCTCTTAGAGCTGATGGTATACTTTATCAATAATACGACACATGCGGGCTGAAGCATTGCACGTTCCAAATGGCATCACTGTAAACTGCATCAACGGCCTGCCTGGAACTGTGAATGCCGTTTTTTCACGAGATTTCCGATTAAGAGGTATTTGCCAATAGGCATCCTTCAGGTCGATGCTTGACATGACCAGTATCACCCAGACAACTTAGCACCGCATCAATGCGATGAATTGGGTTGTCATTCTTCTATGTCAACGCATTGAGCTTTCGGTAATCAATGCAGAGGCGGGTTTTCCCCGGTGTCCTGACCAAGACCAGCGGTGACGACCAAGAGTTTTGGCTTTCCTCTATGGCACCTAGTGGATAACTGGTGAAATCGGATAATGCCTTTGTTTTACGGGCTCCGCGTCACTAGTGTCGATTATATGGGCAGCGACCGTTGTTTTTCCCAGTCCCAGTTTTGAAAATGATGGAAACTTTTCGACTGCGGCTTCTAAAGACTTTCGTTGATCTTCGTTAGCAAGTTCCGAGATTAGGTTAGGAGCTATTTGAAAAATCGACCAAAAATCAATACTCATACACAAGGGTTGTGTTAAAGTTGGCACTAGATATAAGTCAATATAATTAATGTTTTTGTTGCATGTTATCCATACGTTTACCCTTTCGATAATTCTTTGCTTACTCCCATTAGCCGTCATTATCCCAGACTCAAACCTAATAATTTTGAAATTATTGCGTTGTATAAAATCCTTACATCCCTTACCCAAGCAGGAAATTGACGCTCCGCTGTCTAGAAGACCTTTTACCACTTCGCTTCCTATTCGCACGACTGCATACGGACGAGGATCAGATTCTGTGGCGATCTGTGAGGATTCTATCAAGCGCATGTAAATCTGCCTTTTGTTTTTCCATTTTGTAGAATTATTCGGTCCCAGTTTTTCAGCAGAAAAGATCTTCGCTCGCAATTCGTTGTAGCTTTTGAATCGTTCTTCGTAGGATTTACCTGGTACTTTGACAATTGGAATTCGCGGCCCATCAGTGGTTTTCTCAAAATTTGATTGATTAGAGAGGCTGCATCTAGCATCTGTAATTTTTTTCAAAATATATGATTTTGAACCGGGTTGGTCTGGCTAGAACGAAATTCTCCGGCGGTCTTCTCGCTCTGCATCCCGTTTTCCGACTTTGGGTAGCAAGTTGGGCAATGAGGTGTTGTGAACTCATCTAAGCCACATCTGTAACAAAATAGATTTCTCACAGATGATGGAAAAACTACGAACGAATGACCCTCCTTTTTACAATTAAAACACTTGCGATTCCGTGTAGAAATAGTCTTGTTATCAATAGCGTCGATATTCACTTCCAGATAATTGTAAACTTCCGAGTCATTTAATTATTCGTTTACGTTCCTCTGAATTCCGTATTTTGCGTAACGAAAACTAGGGGGATCTCGGGTCATTAACATCTTTTCCGTTTTCCTACATTTTGTTCGCAAATGTTCCACAGTAAAAATAGTCATAGGATAAACAATTTGATTAAGTCGTTGATTTAAATTTCCCTTCATTTTATTAAGAAGATCAGTTTTTCGAATCTGTTCTCTTAATCTCTTTCTCAGGCGAAGTACGGCATTATTATAATCCTCAAATGATTCATTTGGAAATTGTCGTCGTTCCATAATGCGCTTGATAATTTGAAAAATCTATCTCATGACAGCGAAATTGATGCAGCAAGGCACTACGAAGTTCATTCCACCCAGATCTGGGGTTTTCTCGCATAAACTGCCAAAACCAGTTCTGTGCATTGCCAATTCATAGAAGGTGAAAGTTTTTTATAACATCCGTCCATGGCATGGAGTAGTTCTTTTTAAGCTTTTCCGGTCTAAAGATGAATTCTTCGCCAGGCATAGATTTATCTGTTCCGTCGATCTATGGAGATCGAATTTGCGACCGAGGTCGCCAAAGGACGTACTTGCATTTAACAAATTGGCTGACTGTAGTTGCGTGGCAATTGGGTTGGAATTAAGGAGATGCCAGAAATCTTAATTTGCTTCTGGCGCCTGGACATTTTCCTTTCGAGTTGGGATGTGTGCCTGATTATTCGGTCGTTCTTATTGTTGCTGTGGATAATGTGAAACAACATTGCTATCGACTTGAACATTTGGTCTCGTCTGTACATGATCACTGTTATGTGACCCTTGTTTAATTTGTTGCGACTTGGATTTGTTCGTGATTGTTTTTCTTGTAACACTTGAATTCGTCTCTTGAGTTTGCTGAAAAACGTCCTTATTGTTGTCAACATCGACTGCTCAAGCTTTTAACTGACGTTTCGAATGACACCCTAAGCTCATTGTGTATTTTGCACATTTGCTTTGTTTTACACATTTGTGAACGTAAGCTTTTAGCGACTCATCCATTATGATGGTGTCACTATTATAATATGTGTCAGCAAAAGTTTGATTAGGCAAGTCGTTACTTTCTAATAGATTATTATCCAATTGATCAACACTATTCGCCCGTTCGGCCTCGCTGTTAAATTCACGTACAGAATCAGTTGGATCTAGAATATTTAAATTGTTAAGAGAACCATTGTCCCTCGAAAAAGTCTCAGAATTCTTCCCAACAGGTGAGTGTTGAAGTTGTGGCCTCGACACTAATGGAGATGCAATACCTGTAATCTCCTCCACCAAACTTGAGTCAATGTTTTTTTTTACCACATTGTGCCGCTGCACCCATAAGCTTGTCTTTAGGTACTGTGCCCTGCGACATTTTAAAAATATAAAAACGATAATGGATAACGCAATAAATAGGTAAATTTACGCGTAACGTCTCTCACAATTAATATAGGATAAGGTTACCCAATTAAAATGTGTGATTATACAAAAGGAATAATTTGGAAGTAAAAAAATGTAATGTATGTCTTACTCCTCTATTAAAAGAAATACTTTGCTTAACCGCAAATAAATTCAAAAACCAAATAAAATATGTATGTACCATAATATATTTATAACTTTATCAAAACAAATAGTAAAATATTCATATGAGAATTGGTCGTATCGTTTGATAGAAACGACGTGTGGGGAGATGACATGCATGTGTGTTAAGTTGACTCAAGCTGACTAAAGTGACTTCTCTATTTTTTTAATGCTGCGGAATGAAAGCAATAAAAATATGTTCTTGTCTCTGCAGCCAAAATCTTGACTTCAAATTAAATTTAAGTAAAACTAATAAGTATGACGGTGACGGGGGCACATAAACTCTCTTCAGATGCTTATCTGCGGATATACGCTCATCGAACAAAACTCATTTAATAAATGGAAAATGAATACAGAGAAGTCAGCCAAAAGCCCTGCTAGCTAGTGCTGTTAAATTAAGAATTAATCTTGTACATTTATGTTAAGATTAATAAATAATAATAATAATAATAATAATAATAATAATAATAAATGAATACAGAGAGCTCTGAAGGATTATTAAAATACTCAATTGGCTTCAGTGTAAAAAAAAAATTACTCGCTCTGATTGATACTCCTAAACACAGGACTTAACCTAATCGACACTCGAACTAAAATATTAAACTTGGCTTGAGTCAGCTTATAGTCAACTATAACAATTAATAATAAAAATTTTGTTTTTATTCTTTGCTCCTTACGAGAAATTAAGAGTAAGTGAGAGAGGTAAATTTTAAGAGTAAATTAAAACAAGGTGTATGTATGTGACTTATGATGTATAAAATAAATATTTTATAAAATATTCATATATTATTATGTATATGAAGGTAGATTTAATTTTAATAACTTAAATTAAGTGATATGATCATAAAAAAGAAATAAATAAGTAAGGAATTTCTATAGGTACTCACTGCCTTAAAACTGGTCCACAGGAAACCGACGGGTGTGCGCACATCCAACGATGATCCGTTTTCGCTCAGCATATAATTTCTTAATTTCTGTGTAATTTTATATATGTTTTTCTCTCTTATGATCACTTTCAACTTATTATGCTTCTGTCACTTTTACTTTTAATAAAATAAGTTAAATTATAATTAACAGGAAAAAATAGGTATAAGACCAATATTATGTACTATATATAGTAAATATTATGTACGAGACACAAGTGCTAGTGGTAGAAATGATTACTCATTTTTTTCGCTTAATGAACGTGTTAAGTTTGAGGCCCGAGAGTCTAAATATGAGACTGATAGGCTCTGTCAGGAACAATATCGTGCTGCAGAATTGACACCAAATCCCGGCTGATGGTTTTGTAACCCAGTATATTGGAGAATTATTATTCACCCGCAAGATATATAAATACAATTGGTATCCGGCGGTGCTATCGTCGTTGTTGAACCTTTTCTTAAAAATAGGCGGTTCGAGAACTGAATACTCCAACTGTCGAACGAACAGCACTGGTTGGTACCCAATAATAAAAAAAGGCAAGGCGACACCCCGCACTGAACCTGGTCCTACGGGTGTGGTAGCCCTAGGTGGTCAATTTGTATCAGCATAATTTATTATTATACTTT
Organism: Philhelius pedissequus; assembly: GCA_910595825.1. Lineage (NCBI taxonomy): Eukaryota > Metazoa > Arthropoda > Insecta > Diptera > Syrphidae > Philhelius > Philhelius pedissequus. Next base: position 162,200,521 of record OU343161.1, read on the forward strand.
TTTTCCACACAAACCTTGGGCAGTCGGTAGTTTCACTAGGGAATGATCAATTTAGGTCCATTTAAAGAGAAATAATTGAGCAACTTACACGTGGCTTATTATCAATACGCTTTATATCTTAGGCGAGACGCGAGTTATATCCTATAATCTTCCGCTTTATGTAAATTTCGCGTTTTTTCTTAAATTAATTAAATGCACCTTTCAACATATATTTTCTGTAAATACTATATTTACTAAGACTAGATTTGGTTAAAAATTTAAAAGTTCTATATTATTTCTTTTATGCGATCTGAATGAACACTCAGGTATAATGCGATAGATGGTCTACAAGCAACTTAACAATCGGACGGCCAAGGCAGAAAAGAATGAATTCTTCCTCTCTATGCAGATCGTAGCCGGATATTTAGTCGAGTTCAAAAAACAAAATTAGTTCAGTGGCTACCCGTAATTTCGAATTCTGTACGTCAGATTTTCTTTTCTTTGCAGGGATGTGCATCGTTCATATTGTATCGATTTTATAAACTAAGTATTGAGTGATGATTATGACGAATAAAGTGTTTTGCGTGTTTCTTCGATTGCTTGAGAGTTGATATTGAGAGTACTTTTCCTTAGCTGTCCATACACAGCCACGACTTGTGTGCGAAAAATCAAAATTCTTTCTGATTTATATATTTTCCTTTGATATTGTTGCCTAATTAAAAGGAAACTAGTAAAAATGTTTTGGGAAGGCATAGCTATATTTTTAGTCCTCAATTTTCAAATTTGCCGCCCGGGTAAATGACCGCCCCCCCCCCCCCCCCCCCTACATCTTGCCCTGTACCTACCGACTAAACAGCGTCAATGTTTAGCTTCATTAAAGTTGTTAGCTACAACCCAACTAACATACTCTCCAGAGTTAGCTCCCAAAATCTGAAAAACAATCTTTTAAGCCTCTTTTAGGTCCTATTACTATAACTCTAAGGATTTCTTGTTACAAAACTTAAATTATTCTCATAACGTTTTTTTATAAGAACTTAGCTATCTACAATTTTCAAATAATTTAAATCTTATACTTAAAACAAATTTGCCTCCTTTAACAAGATTCCAAGTAGAAGATTTATCGTCGCCGTCGACTAAAACGTATCATCAAAAAAGAAACATTTTTATAATTTTGTAAATCAAATTTACAAAAAAATTTATGATTATAATTTATTACAGTTGTTTGCCAATGAAAGTGTGAAATATTCAATTATTATTCAATATATCGAGCCCAATAGAGATACCAATCATACATTTTTTTGTAAAGTTAAATATATGAGAATAATTTAAGTTTCGTAACAAAAAATTAGCTCTAAGAATAGTAGTGAGACCTCAAAGATGCTTACAAGATTGTTTTTCAGATTTTGGGAGCTTAACTCTGGAGAGTATGTTAGTTTGCTATAAAGTTATATGCATATAGCTACATACCAACCTACATCCTTCATTTTCATTACAACAAGTACATATTTACATACCTAGGTTTCATACATGTATATACCTATATATATATATCTCCTAACTTATATAATTAAAAGCCATAAACTAGATTTAAATATACATTTATAAGTACCTATGTAACTATTCCTTAAATCATTTAAATTTTTATAAAATAAATCAGTTCATTAATGAAGGGAAAGGGTACCATCTGATAATTCTCTAGTAGAGCCATTTTTTTGGTTTTCGGTTTTCTGGGAAACAGTTAATTTGATTTTTTTGAAATTTTTAACGCAGAAGCTCCTAGAAAGTTTAAACACTGGTAAGCCAAAATTTTTGAAAACATTTTTTTTTGGGAAGTTAATTTTTTTTTGAAAACTTAAAATTTCGAAAACGACTCAATAGATTTTTTCGAAACTTTGTATTTGGTGTTTTTTTTAAATTATCTTGAATAGTTAAAAAAAAACTATGTTTCTAAAATAAAAAAAGGTACCTCCCATACAAATGTTAAAAACTGTTAAGAAAAAAATGTATTTCTCCAAAACGGCTCCAAGAATTTTTATTAAAAAAATTGTGTGTTCTTAAATTCGTACAGTTCACTTTCAAATATAAACATTTTTTTCGTACTTATTAACGGTACTTCCCATAGAACCACTTTTCATATTTTCGATTTTCTCAACATTGGATGAACCGATTTAAATAACTTTTTTTCACACAAATGCTCCGTAATGTTAATAAAACTGCATCCGAAAATTGTCAAAAAAAAGTTTTTCGATTTTTAAATTCATATTTATGTGTTTTTAAAAATCACATGAAACTTATGTATGCATATTGCACCTAAATTATAAATTTTATATGCATAAAACTACCTACCTACCTACATCCTTAATTTTCATTATTATATGGACATGTTTACATACTTAGGTTCCTTTAATATGTATATATATGGATATGTATTTTACTCTCCTAACTTACATAATTAAAATCCATAACTTAGATTTAAATATACATTTGTAGGTAGGTACCTATGTAACTATTCCTTGAATCATTCATTCGACAATTCATTATATTAAGAATCAAAGCAATCTTACCATAACCCTTAAAAGTAGGGCTCTTGATACCCGCATACCCGGGTAATTACCCGGGTACCCGAGTACCCGCACTTACGGGTATTACCCTGGTACCATAATTTCGGGTACCCGCTTTCTTGCGGGTACTCGGTAAAATCCGGGTACCCAAAACATATTCTTGTATAGTTATAATAAAATACTTAAAGAAAGATTGAAGAACATAATTATATTATTTCTGTGATGCTTACCACTTATACAACATACATAGATAAGTATTCGGATTTTGATTCGCCTATGTAGCCCTGGTTAAAAATGGACAGTAAAAATAAAAATAAACAGATTCATAACAACATTTTTTATTAAAATTAAGGTTAACAGATTCATAACAAAATGTTTTATTAAAAAAAATGTATCTTCATATCAAAAACGTAAATTAAATGAACATTTGCGGAAAAGAAGTAGTTATTCATTAAAATCACAATATTTTTTCGTTAAGAAATTAATACGTGGTCAACATAATTACAAATATAAACTTAATTAGGACTTGATTGTAACAATTTTTGATTACTCATCAAAAATGTCAACAAGCCAACATTTTCTGGCAACAGACTTGATCTTTTAGGTGTAACAATGTTACCTGCAGCAGAAAAACAGCGTTCCGAGGATACCGATGTCGCTGGTATACATAAATACTTTTTGGCCAGCAGTGCTAGGTTCGGATATTTTGCCTCATTATTTTCCCACCATTTCAAGGGCTCCGAAACATTGTAGTTTATCTGTGGTTCCCTCAGATACATATCAAACTCGTTGAAATTTTCACAATCCGATTTCGCATCTAATAAAAAGTCCATGACACTTCGCTTCCCATAAACGATTTCTCTGTTCTCGTTCGGCAAATAATTTTCTGTTAGATCCCGCACATGGTTTCTTATAACATCTTTCATGTGTTCAGCCTCAACGTCCAAGTTTTTGTGTCTTGGATCCAAAAATGATGAAATTTGTTCCGTGAGAACTTTTTCGAATTCACCTCTAAAAGCCATTTTAAATCTCTGCTGCAAACTTTCTTTTATCGTTTCCACAAATTTGATAGTATTTTCGTCATCTCCGACGTTCGAAGTGAGGTGTTTATTAATGAGCCCATTGATAATCGGTCGAAGAATAGAAATGGTGATATTTTCTTGGCATAAAATTGTAGTTGCAACCTGAAATGGTTTTAGAGTTTTGGTCATAGATTCTAATAGTGCCTATTCCTTCTCGCTTATTTCTAACTTCAGTGCCAGTTTTGAAGACGTTACAGTTCTGTCCGCCAAAACCGCAACAGCTGCTCGATTTACTATAAGCCTTTCACACATGAGATATGATGAACTCCATCTTGTAGGGCAACTTTGAATAAATTTTAATTCTTGTAAGCCAAGTTGTAGCTGTTTCTTACCTAATTCAGAAGCAGCCATATTAGAGTGGTGGAAGTGACCTACTAAAGTGCTTGCTTTTTTCAGTGCAAGTTGGTATGCTTCTACTGATTGCAAGGCATGTTTAACGCAGATTTGCAACGTGTGCAGCACAGCAAAAACTATTTCGAATTTCTTCAACATAACGTACTGAAGATACAACATTCGCTGCGTTATCAGTTACAACTGCACATACTTTCCCTTGTAAATCCTACTCTGCTATGACCATTTCTAATATAAGTGCCAAGTTTTCTGCAGTGTGCCTTTCTTCCATTTATTCACTTAATACGTAATTTTTTAGTTCCCACTTATCATTAACAAAGTGCACAGTAACTGATACGAATGAGTCCTGTGCTCTGGACGACCAACCATCTGTAGTTAAAGCTACAGAAGAAGCTGAGCCTATCGCATTTTTAATTTTTTCATAAACCTGATTATATAATAGCTGTAACCTGGATAAAATAGTTGAAGCTGCTGGAATTTCATAGTTGGGTTCAACAACAGACATAAAATGTTTAAATCCATCACTTTCCACGAATGAAATCGGCAGCCCATTTGCAGATATCATGAAGGCGGTTGCCTGCGAAATTTGTTCTTGTCGCTTAGCGTTGTAATTTTCGTTATTTCGGCGTCTTTTTTTTCTTGGAGGATCTGCACTGCTGCTGCTCCTACTATTCATAACTGTGGAACTGTTCGACGAAGAAGGCGTAGAACCCGCAGATTCGGGATCGGGACTAAAATAAGTGCAATCAAACAAAATATATCTTTTAAAACAATGCCATCATTTTAAACATTTTGCATTAGGTGTGACAAAAATAATTTTTCTGGAAACTGTACGTAATTAATTACTATTTTTTATTTCAAATATCAATGCTCTAATGAAATTCAAGTCAAACACTAACCTTTCAGGATCATATTTATGAAAATATCTGAGGTGTTTGTTCATGGCTGATGGGGAGTGGTTGTAAGAAATTGCAGTGCCACAAACATTACAGATAACTTCTGTTTTATTTGCACTTAATTTGCAGAACCGCCAAACCCAGCTTTTTCTTTTTCCACTCATTTTAGCACTTGTCACTTGATAAGTTCACTTCAGATTATAGTGAGAAACTAAACTACGAAAGTACCACTAGGCCAAGCATTACTTTTAATTTTGTAATCGAGTCTAGAAACTGACAGTTAACTTCAATCATTTTAATAAACTTTATTGATCTCAAACTAAAGGTACCGCTTAAAACAGTAACAGTACTCTCTATTATATCATAATCATGATCATTTGCATAGCCATGTTGTGTGTTGTTATTGTTATGTTACGTTATAATTTATGAATGCATTCCCAAACATTATATTTTATAGTGTGTTTTACATTCGCGTCTAAATTTTTTTGTCTCAGAATATTACTTTATTGTTGGGCAGGGATTAATTATTGAGAAATCATTTGGATTCTGGATATTTCTTTTTATAGAAAAGAATGTAAAGATGCAGATCTAAGAGCAATGTGAAGGGAATTAGTCAAAACTTATTCACATCAGTGTACTTTCAATAAAATTTAAGTACAACATGATGCTTATGGATATTAAAACCACATTTCATTGCTTCTCTGCTTCCTCTTGTGAAATATTATTTCATAAGCAATTGTAGCACTTTTGAGTACTGGGTACCCGTAACACGACATTGTCGTGTCGCAAATTTGGGTAATACCCGCATTTTTAATGAAATGGGTATTACCCGGGTAAAATCAAGAGCCCTACTTAAAACGATAAATATACCCAACTTACTAAATATCAATGGTTATAGCTATATTAAAGTTGTTAGCTACAAGAACAAGTTCGTACGATCTAGTCGTGCATTTTATTTTTTTTTAATATTCAAAATTAATTTTAAAAGAGATTTTTTTTACCAACTCAAACTGATGTCTGCGCAAACAAAACGTGAAAATTACCGGCCTTTTCTTCTGTTATGGGGTCAACTCGTTTGAATTTGGTCAACTCAAGTGATCGTCAAAGTTTTGAGTGTCGGCACATTGGCAGTGACGACTGACGAGCAAAAATTACATTGACACACAAGGCACGTCATCGCATTTTGGCACATCGTTCCAATTACTTGATTCATATTTTCTTAAAACTTGCTTCTAATTAATTTGCTTCCTTTTATGTCATTTTACCAGAAAAGTAGTTTAAATTCAATAAATACATCGAAATTACAATCCGATATTTTTAGAAGGATGGATGAGGCAAACGGTGATGTTAGTTTTTTTCTTGCATTACAGCTGTTTTTCAAATGTCATCTTGCAAGTTAACAGCGCTAACTATAATTTATGGGAACATTTTTTATAAATAGGAATTTATGGTCTACATACGACCTTATTGACTGTATTCATCTGTTTAGAGCATTTTATTAAATAACACTAATAGTCTATACACTATGCCTTTGCCAAAAAGATTGTACAAAAAATTCACTCCATAAGAGCACTGTAGGTTTTATATACAATGTTCGAAACAAAACAAGCTAAACCGGTCATTTTGTTGTTGGGTTTGGACATGTATTCATGGATAGAAAGTCAATTTTACAACATTTTACAAAGATTGTACAAAAAATTCACTGCATAAGAGCACTGTAGGTTTTATATACAATGTTCGAAACAAAACAAGCTAAACCGGTCATTTTGTTGTTGGATATCGACATGTGTTCATGGATAGAAAGTCAATTTTACAACAACATATGTTAAAAATTGGGTTTGATGTGGCGGGAAACGTACGAAAGTTTCCCATCTTGTTCTGGTTAATCTAATGTCTTTAACTTATTAGTTTATGGAAGTGTAGTGGTAGTGGTGTAGTAGCACTCAGCACATGCGCTGCACGTTTTACAATTTATGAATAAACAAATCAAATCAAATAAGATAAATTAATATAATTCATTATGTATGTACATCCTTTTGTGGGTGAAAGAAACAATCATTTTCGTATTAATTGATTTTTGTTTCAGATTCTAAGATGAGCACTTAGGAACCTGACTAGTTAACTGCAATTTCTTCAAAATCGTTTACTGTCAATTAGTAGCCATGGACAGATCTAAAAAACCAAGCAACCCTAACCCTCGGATGCATGCCAATATTTTATCTCAATTGCTATTCGTTTGGGCAATTCCAATTTTATACAAAGGCTCGAAGGAGGGCCTAGGACAAGAAGATCTAACAAAATGCCTTAAAATCGATCGATCTGAAGCTCTCGGTGATAAACTTGAAGAGTAAAATACGAATACTGTGCATATTTTTATTATTATTATGTACCTATTTCTGTTTATAGGCAATGGGCTAAGGAAGTGACAAGTGCCAGTAGTAAGGGAAGGGAACCACTACTTTTCAAAGCAATGCTTCGCACATTTTGGACTTCATGTGTTGTAGATGGTGTTATATGTTTCATATATATTATTATAAAGTAAGTAAAAAAAGAAATACGTTCAAAAATTCGATTACAAATTGAATTTTATACAGGTCCACTCTACCAGCGGTACTAGCACAATTGCTCGTCCAATTCGAAAGCCCGACAGAATCAAAAAAGTTAGCAAGTACTATTACGTTCACAAATCGAACAATTAGAAGTATTGAAGATAGCATTGAAGGTAATGTACCTACTTTTTAGGTATGATTTGTATATGCCTACATATAATTTATATTATGCTTATTATGTTATATACATAATAAAAGCCGTGTTTTATTATCGCTTATAACCCATATGGTTCACCCCGTAAAAATAAAATGATCTGGGTTATGTACCTAAATGTACCCTCTGTTCGCCAAACTTAATAATAATATTTGCAAACCCAGATAGAATGTATAGGTACCTACATACTTAGTCAAGCAGTTGCAGATACATCTCCGTTAAAGAACTGTGAGATATTATATATTTAATAAGTACATATATGTAGTATAATATAACTATATATGTACATACATAATATAAAAACACATTCAACAACTTTATTCTTAAATATGATAAATAAGCTCATAAGCAATATACTCGTTATAGGTACACTTATGTTAGGCCATTTATAAAAATCGAAGGAACATTTTATTTAGTAATCTGTAAATTTACATTTTAAATTCAATGCTTAAAATTTAGTGCTGACTTATGTCGTTTATATTTGGCAATCCGGAAGCCACCCGGATTCTCCTGAAAATGTTCACTTGGGAAAAATCGACAGTTCTGATTTTGAAAAAAAGGGAATTTTGCTTCTGGATTTGAAACGAGAAGCACTCACACTTTTAATATACTTGAACGTCAAATTCGACTGTTGTTATTTATTGTATCATAATTGTGCAATTGAATATTTCCACGTACACAATTATTTTCACACATACTAAATACCAAATCGTCAGAATCACAGCAAAGTGTTCAGTTGGGATCCCGGATTATAGAGGGATTGTCAAATAAAAACGCCATTACACACTCGTCAAACAATAGGAATTAAACACAGAAAAGGAGGGAGACGGGCGGACGTGTTTTTCCGTCTGGAGATGTAATTTTAATTAAATTAAAAGTGTGTTAAAGTAACATAAATAAATTACACAAAGTTGTGGTTGGGTGTGTATGAATATGGAAGTCGGCGTCAACCAGGCGATGCCCAGTGTTGTAACTATCTCGTACACATCAATTGTGTTTATTTTACCTCCTTGCGATAACCACCGATACTGGCTTGTCCATCCGGCCATCCCTGCTAAACTTATAAGAGCGAGTGTTGAACACAGAAAAGAAAGCAACACTATAATGCTCTGCTTTAATGACTGTTCTGATCGACTCGCAGAAGTCTTGCATGAGCTCCTCGGAAAGAAGAAGTACGGCGGATGAGCCCAAACAATTGGACCAACGGCGGCTTCAACAGACAACAAAGCAGATTCCCTAATGATGAAATATAGAGGGCAATCGTCGAAACGATTATTATTTTTTATTGGACGATCGTTTTAGTTTTACGTGGTTTGAACCCAGGTTTTAATTTATAAATTAATAACGAAGAAGAAAAAATGTATGCACTTCTCTTTAAATGAAGCTACTTCAATGTAACATTTTTGAAATCGAAACTTTGCTAAACTTTATTTTATTAAATCTGTATCTTAAATAATTGTTCATTTTTTATCTCCCTTTACTTTAATATATTATGTAAATGGAAATTCTTTTTAAGGATTTCAAAATTAACTTTACACCCCACAATATAAATTCTATTTTATAAATCGTAGCATTATCTCTATTTAATTTAATATAAATGCTACACACTATTTATTATCTTGTATAAAAAATTATTTATTTATTTTATGAATAAGCAAAAATGTATATTGTTAGCTAGATTAATAAGTAATAAAATAATACAATACACAATAATTAAATTAAAAGTTCAAATGTGCTAAGCTCTAAACTGCGTTTCACCCAGGTACGACAGCGGACTCATCAATTAGATGTTTATATATACAACAACTTTGGTCATTCTGATACCAATCGAAAAAGCCATAACACTATTTATTTATTATTTTTACCAGCCAACGAACCATATAACCGCATGAAATATTTGCATAAAAAACGACAATAAATTGGGCGTAAAATTTCTAATCTTTTGTACGTAATTTAATATTTTTTTCTTAACTGATACATTAACAGTTAATTTGCATTATCTGTTAACTTACGTTAATTGCTAAATATGTGTCCTCTCCAAAGGCATTTATTTTTATTAATTTATCTGAACAAAGAACAAAAGATGACATCACGTCTCAAAGATTCGTATTTTGTTTATTAATGTAAACTAGTTACAATACTAGAATATCACTATCTGTAATTAAAACAATTATAATAAATTGACCTAATTACCAAGAAATATAGTATATATATATATAAATCGAATAGATAATAGACATTTTTATATTGAAATGATAAACATATTTCTTCTAGGAAAAAATGCGCTGAACAAAGGCGATGTAAAAACCGCTGACAATATTAATACATTCAACAGTAATGTTACGAACACTGAGGAATTTATGGGTCTAATCACTTATATTTGGACAGACGTTTATTCACTAGCTGCTATATTGATTATTGCAACACTTGTTGGTTGTTTTTTAAATCACCATGTTGATCTACGACAAAGACTTTTGGGTGCTCGCATGAGAATAGCTTGTTGTTCGTTGATTTATAGAAAGGTTAACAAAAACAAAATGATTGACAATTCTTTTACTTACAGTTAGTTGTATTTTATTTCCAGACTCTCCGTCTATCAAAAAAGACAGCGGGTACCACACCCGCTGGTTATTTAGTTAATCTTCTCTCAAATGATGTAAATCGATTGGACTATGGTTTCATCTACATACACTGGATATGGATTCTCCCATTTCAATCGGTACTTATTTGCTATTTAATATGGCAAAAAGTTGGTATTGCTGCACTTGTCGGTGTAGTTGGTCTCCTCTTAAAGACAATTCCTGTACAAACAGGCTTGAGCAAACTATCGTCAAAACTTCGAATGAAAATTGCACATAGAACTGATAAGCGTGTAGGAATAATGAATGAAATAGTTCAAGGGATATTGGTTATTAAAATGTACGCTTGGGAAAAGCCCTTCCAGGCTGTAGTCGCTGAAGCAAGACGTCGGGAAATTAAACAAATTCGATATGCATCATACTTACGTGGGTTTTATTTAAGTACAATGGTGTTTACGGAGCGTTCTACACTGTACATAACAATTGCAGCTGCTGTCATGCTAGGGCAAGGAATTACAGCCGACGTTGTTTTTTCTATGGCACAATATTATAATATACTTCAGGTAAATTATTAACTCGTTTCATATTTATTTATTTGTTTTGTTGTTTTTATCAACTTTGTATAGTTGGTTGCAGCTATTTGGTATCCCTTGGCTGTATCTTTTGGAGCGGAAGCACTTGTTTCAATTGAACGTATTCAAAACTTCCTAATGTTAGAGTCCCATGACGAAAATACATGGGGCCTGATACAAAAGGCAGACTCTACAGTTGAGAGTAACTCGCAGGCGATATTACTTAAAGAAGTCGACGCAAACTGGGATAATTCTAAAGAATCTAATACATTACAAAAAATAAATATTGACATAAGAAAAGGTCAACTTTGTGCTGTCATTGGACCAGTTGGAGCCGGAAAAGTAAAATAATTTAAAAAAAAAGTAAAAGCACATTTGTTTGCAATTACAGAGTTCTCTTTTACAATTACTACTTGGAGAACTACCAATTATAGCTGGAAATGTTCTTATTCATGGTGATATTTCATATGCATCTCAGGAGCCTTGGCTCTTTACTGGAACTGTTCGAAATAATATTTTATTTGGTGAAGCATATGACAGAAAACGATATCATGATATAACAAAGTGTTGTGCACTAGCAGCAGATTTCGAACAACTCCAAAATGGAGATAAGACAATTGTGGGTGAACGTGGTGCATCGCTATCTGGTGGTCAGAGGGCTCGAATTAGGTTAATAACATTTTTGTTGAATTATCAAGTTTGTTTAATAGAGAAACCATTTTGTTGCAAGAAACACAGCAATCTACACTCTACTTTAGTGATATTATAGCATAATGAATTTGTATTGCTTGATATTCAACAATCTTTAAAATTAACGTAGGAAACAGAATCTTAATGTGAATTATTTTCTCACCTTTCAGTTTAGCAAGAGCCATTTATAAACAGGCATCAGTGTATCTCTTTGATGATCCCCTAAGTGCTGTGGATGCACACGTTGGAAAACATTTATTTGACGAAGTTATTGGACCACGCAGTCGATTGGCAAATGAAAAATCAACTCGTCTCTTAGTAACACATCAAGTACATTTTCTTACTGAAGCTGATTGGATCGTTATTATAGAAGATGGGCAAATATCACGACAAGGAACATACAGTGAACTTGCAAATAGCGATCTAGACTTTGCAAAACTATTAGAACGTCCAGAAACTGAAAAAGATAACGAGTCTGGCATGACTGATAGTCAAGATTTGACTATATACGAAGAAGAAGATATACCCTATATTGATGGCGTTCGAGGTTACCAAATGCTTCGGCAACGGGCTATTTCGAGTGCAAGTTCTTTTAGAAAATCAGTAATTATATTTCTAAACGTATTTATTAAGACACAAAAATACTTATGTTTACATTTAGACTAGTTCCGATAAGGACTTGACTGATAATCAAGAAGTTGCAGAAGATCTAGCTGAAGGTGGGGTCTCTGGAAAAGTTTGGTGGGAGTATTTTCGGGCTGGAGCTAGCGTGTCTGCACTCTGTATGCTGGTGTTTGCTTTAATATTGTCTCAAGTAGCTTGCAGTGGATCAGATTATTTTGTGAATATTTGGACACAGCAGGAATTCCTTAGGATGTCTAATAAGCCAACAATGTTAACCACATACGATTGCCTGTATATTTACGGTATACTTATTTTACTTGTTGTTTTGGTAAGTTAAAAATCTAGCTTAGTGTAAAATATACGCATTTATTTCAATATTCCTTATAGATGACAATTTTGCGTGGGTTCCTATTTTTCAAAGTATGCATGCATGCGTCTAAAGTTTTGCACAATCGAATGTATGGATCAATTTTGCATGCAACCATGCGATTCTTTGACTCAAATCCTTCTGGAAGAATTTTAAATAGGTTTTCTAAGGATATGGGTGCCATTGATGAATTCCTTCCAAAGGCCATGATGGATTTCATTCAAATTGCGTTAGTAATGGTCGGCATTCTAATATTAATAACAATTGTGAATCCGTTACTAATTGGAAGTCTGGCAATAGCAGTACTGGTGTATGTTTTGGTTTTAAAAATCTATCTTAGGCCTTCACAAGATTTAAAGCGCTTAGAGGGAATTTGTAAGAACTCTTTAAACGATATTGTTTTAATATATAAATATTCTATTTTAAATTTAAGGTCGGAGTCCTGTGTTTTCGCATCTTTCTGCTAGTCTTACTGGTATTTCAACTATAAGAGCTCGTGGCCTTCAAGACGTTGTTGCTAGAGAATTTGACAATCTGCAAGATGTGCATAGTGCTGTTTGGCAATTAACAATGTCTTCCAATACTGCCCTCGGTCTTTGGTTGGACTGCATTAGTTGCTGTTTTCTCACAACGGTGGCATTTAGCTTTATAGTATTCTATAATCGTAAGTTTTGCTGTAAAAATGCCCGTGAATAAAATTGTTAATTTTTTTTTTTCAAAAACAGAAACATTTAGCGGTAATGTAGGGTTAGCGATATCACAGGCCATGATTCTTACCGGAATGGTTCAGTATGGAGTAAGACAAGTAGCTGAGTCCCTGCAACAGATGACTAGTGTTGAGCGTGTGCTCCAGTATACGGATCTTGAGCAGGAAACACAAATTGAGAGTAAACCTCCAGCAGATTGGCCTACAAGTGGAAAAGTTCAATTTAAAGACATGTCATTGCGTTATGATCCACATGGCTCGCCTGTCTTAAAACGCTTAAACTTTACAATACAACCAGGTTGGAAAGTTGGTGTTGTTGGTCGAACTGGAGCAGGAAAATCTTCACTTATTGGTGCGCTTTTCCGATTGTCAAATATTGAAGGTGAAATATATATTGATGACATTGAAACTGGCTCCATTTCGTTGAATGTACTTCGTTCAAAGATCTCAATTATACCACAAGACCCAGTTCTATTCTCAGCAACGATAAGATATAACTTGGATCCATTTGGCCTTTACGAGGATGCAGATTTGTGGAGGGCTTTGTCGGAAGTAAGATTTTATAAAATATTCTATGGTTTATGTATTGAACTTTGCTTAAATTTTCAAACTTAAAGCTTCATATACAGAAGAGCTACAGCAATTTGTGGATGTCATTGATAACAAAAAATAATAAGTATAATTAGATAGTACTTTCATAGTTATTAACAAATGTGGGCATCTTGCATTCTCAATAGTGCAATAGTGCGCAAATATGCAGTTTTATCCAAAGTCTAGATAGTTGTGATAACAATTTAAGCATTACTTCAAAATGTAAATATGGTGGTCCACGAGGTTTTGCTGGCGGTTTTCTACCTGCAAGACTAGCTCAAAATAAGAGCTTCATGCAGGCAGAAAGCCGCCAGTCTACGTTCTTGTAATTAAAGTGACTATTTTGCCAAGATCAAAGCTTTGGTTGAAGACACAAACACGTATTCGCCTGCCCGCAGCCGGATTCTTAAGAAAAGCCGCAAAGGTCATCAACGAAAATAAAGCAATTTTACCATCTCAGGGCTTAAACCCCTTTTTTACCCAGCCACCCGAATTGTATGGACTGCAAAAAATTCATATAGAAGGTTATCCTATGCGAAAAGCTGTAAGCCAAATAAATGTACCATGTTATCTTTTGGCGAAGCATTAATAGGCGTTTTAAACCTTTACTTGGGTCGACAGAATATCATATAAAAGATTCTTCTTATTTTGTGGCGTTGCTTACTAACTTAAAACTCGAAGAGGATGAAGTCGTGAATTTTGACGTTCACTCACTATTTACAAATGTACTTATACAGAATGTGCTGCCTGTTATCCATGAGCTTATCTCCAACTCTCGCATTAAGGACAACTATATGCCACTTTTAGAGTTCTGCTTATATTCACGGTATTTTTGTTTCAACAAAAAACTTCTATCTGTAACTAGATGGCGTTGCTATGGGCTTACTTTTAGCTCCCATTGTTGCAAATCTGTGGATGGAGCATTTTGAAACGGAAGCTCTAAAGAAATTTACAGAAAAATCCCAAAATCTGGTTGAGGTATGTCTATGAAACGCTCTGCATCTTAACAAGCTAAGTCGTTATATAGTCCCTATAATCTCAAGTCAAAATGAACCCCTACATTTCTATTAACAATATAACTGTTAATTGAAGAAAAGCTACTGAAAATATTGTGTAGAAAATCAAATTGTCTTCAAGTTTGTTTCTTTGGTTAAAATGCGAAAATTATATTAACCGTTAAAATTAAGATGTTTGCCAAATGGCAGCAGATACAATTGTGTAAAATGATACTCTGTGTCCAAGAAAAACAAGCAGTACACAGCTTATAGGAAAGCTTTTTCAAAATCAGTAGCGTGTCATATTTATGCATTATATTAAATTGAAAGAACTCCTCCATAAGAAGTGTTTGCCGGACCTTAAGTTTGATAGCATCTGACACAGGCCCAATGTCCTATTGAGCGCACTCTGAGTGCGGGCTGAATTGCTTTTGCTATTCAAAACCAAAACCCCCATTCAATATTGGTGTGCATTCATTAAATGTTTTTCCTTGGGTTTCTATTCCGGTGCCTTTGATTTAAGAGCTTTAAAAAAAAGTTTTTAATCATAAGTGTTATCGTGGAGGGTTTTCATTTTTTTTATTTCTTTTAATGTGTGGAAAATACCTTAAAAATGCAGTTTAAACATTTTAAAATGTTTTATTTGAAGAATAACATTATTTGTTTAGATTTCCGTACCGCGCGGTCAATTATATTTTTTGGACAACTGGTTCAGGACTTGACTGAAAAAGTCACTAAAAAAATTATAATCATCTTTGAAAATTTAAAAAAAATACTTCCCGTAGATTGGCATCACTGACATTTGACACCAATGTGTATTAATTCGAGGCCTATCTTATGGTACTACCGCCATATTTTTTGGATCACGGCTTCAGTACTTGTGGCCAATTGACTGAAAAAGTGACTAAAAAATATTATAATCATCTTTGTAAATTTAAAAAAAAAATACTTCCCGTAGATTGGCATCACTTAATCTTTATAAATTAAACCATTAAACACAAATTCATATCTTAAAAACCCTGCTATTCTTTCATATTTGGGTTCATATAAAAATAACACTACGAAAACCCTGTGAGAACTTTATTGACTCACTGATTTATGCAATCCACTGTAGCCAAGATGTGAGGCAAACGTCCTATCTTGCCTACACTGCCTATTTTTCTTGGACAGAGTAGAGGTTTCGTTGGTTTTTTTTTTTTCGTAGTAAGCGTACCAACTGTCAAACTTCAAGAGTGGGGGTATTATTATATTATATATACAAAATGACATATTAACGACTTCTGTATCGAATTCTTAAGTTATAGCGTACCAAAGTTTAATTGTTCGTCCAAATGGTTATATAGAATAAATTCACTCGATAAATCAAACAAAAACAAAAGCTTAACATAGCTCCAAGTTTGACAAACAATTAAACTTAGGTACGCTATAACTTAAGAACGAATGGACATACAGAAGTCGTTAATATGTCATTTTGAAAATAATTGTCATTTTGTAGGTAACTGTCTATAAGTTGTTCTAAGAAAATTTTTGATAGTTATTGAACAAAATAAAATAAATTATTATTCTTAAGATGGCAGCATTTCCCTTCCGGTTCCACACTTAAAACTTTTTTTTTTTTTAATAGAACATGTGTTTCCAAAAATAACTAAAAACAAACAATTTCACCACTCAAAAACATAAAGTGTGTTCCGGTACTTTGTGCACAAAAATGTGAAGACTGTCATTTTTGCAGTTGTGGGTGTAAAAATCTTGCAGAGCGCAACAGAGTTTCACAAAAGTATGGGGACGCTTTGAACAACAATGTTTGCCATTTTTTAAACGTCAACGTAAAAGTGTATTTTTCAAAATGTTTATTAAAGATTTACGTGAAAATATTTCTTAAAATAACCAATTTGATTTCACAAATTTCAATTTATTGCACGGATGTCCCTGACCAGACTATAAATTATTTTCAGCTTTTGTAACGATACACAACTGGCAGCTTATGTATTGTTTGACAGTCTTCATAATTTGCTCATGAGCTTTCTCCATTGTATATACATCTCTACAATACTATCATGAAGAGGAACGTCCGGGGAGCCGCCTGTTAGATACTATAAGAATTACTATCTTAGGCTTATTTGCAAAACTTGTATAGACTAATTGAAAACCAAGAGGGAGTAAAATGCATATGCTTTAACATTTTCTAAAGTTAAAGCAAGAGAAAAGAAAATATACATTTTTTGTGTATTTTTCTTTCCTCACATTTATTTAAAATTGGAGAATCTACATACATACATACATATGCATGTATAAACATTTTTGGTAGAATTGTATCCCGTTCGACCTAGTTTTGGTTTTGGCATTATTATAATTATTTATATAGGTATGTGTGGATTAAATGTTTGCCGTGTGTTCGTTTTGTGTTAAAAAAAAAACAGTTTTTGACCTTGATTTACTGCACTTTTCGTTTCGGCAATAAATTTGTTTGAAAATAAATTTGTCCACCGGTTTGTTTTGAGTTAAAAAAAATATTCAATTCAGTTTAATTGGTGCCGTAGATAAGTAATTGAGTTTTAATGAGTGTAATTCAAGCAATTTTTAAATAGCTACCTACCTATGAATTTATATAAACTCTTTTTGTGTGATAAAAGTGTTGTGGCATTGAAGATAGGTAGGTATGTACTTATGTAGGTACATTTATTAAGATATTTAAATACCTACAATGCTTGTGATTTAAATTTAGGTTCAAACCGTATTGGAGTAAAAATTAAAGAGTTAAATAAAATACTACCAACGCATAAATATTATTTATTCTTACATAACCATATTAAAGTAATATATTTACGTTTTTCTAATATGATACCAATGCAGATAGGTATAGGTACATACTAACATTTAAAAAATAAACTAGCTAACTTTTTCATTTTATTTTATTTAATACGTACCTATACCTATAATAAGGAATGCATTATTTTTTTGAATTTTTGATTGAAAAGACTGCGAGATACTACCTACATACGAGTACATATATGGCAAGTTTTGGATTCGTAAAAAAAAAATAAACTCAAGATTTTGATCAAACTTTACATTAAGATGATAGAGAACACGAATGAATTGGGTCGAGCAATTCCGTTTATGTCTGTGAGTCCACCGCCTAAACGCGTGCATAGATTTTCTTCAATCTTGGTAATAATAATGTTCTGTCGGTAATAGGTATATGTCCATAGGTTTTTTGCATTTTTTGAGACCAAAAATAACAGTGCATTTTATTATGCCAAAAAGGTAAATCTTGAAAAAATTAGTGGATTAATAAAGGGAAAAGGTACTCGGTAACGTTCTTTTTTTTTTTGGAAAAATGGTTATGGTTCACGATTTTCTGGAACACGGCTTATTTGATTTTTTTAAAATTTTATTATGAAGAAGCTCCCAAAAACTTAAACAGTATTGTAAACCAAAATGTTTCAACAAATTTGTTAAACTCAATATATTTCGAAAAACACTTAATTGATTTTTTCAAAACTTCGTATTTAATAGTTGTTTGACATTATCTTGAATAGGTACTTAAACAAAAATGTTGTGCCGAAACAAAAAAAAACAACAGGTACCGATGTAACACAAAAGTTAGAAAACAATATGCGTGCGTTCTTAGAATAGTGCAGTCCACTTTTAAGACAACAAAAATATATTTTATCATTGATTTTTTTATTAAATTAAACTATTATTCGGACCATCTACACACATATATTAATAATATTACTACTTTAAATTTGCGTTTCAATTTGTGTCCTATATGCAGACATGTTGTTGCTATTTACGCTACTGAATACATACATATTATATAATAGGTACCATGTAGGTTATCATCCATTTAAATTTACTTATCTTTAAAAATCACATGAATATTATATATATTTCACCAATCATATAAGATTATGTATATGTATATAGCTACCTACCATTTACATCCTTCAATTTTATTATATAGGTACTGTGAGTATCAAAAGTGAGTAAAAACCCATATGATTAATTGAATAATATACAATTTAATAAAAATAAATAATCATAAATGGAATTTCCATTATATGAAACAAAGGCTTTATTTATTAGCAGTAAATAAAAATAAAAATTCAAAATAAAACTAGTACATTTGTCACTAATAAAATATAAAAAAACTTAGTTATGGTGCTGGAGGTAAATCTTTATTTTTGCATCACTTCAGATTGTAAGCTGTAAGTTTAAAAGCTTAACAGTAGTGCAAAATTACTTTTTAACAATGAGAAGTGAAATTACTTTGGAAACGCAAAAATCTATTGTGGATTTGAAGAAAAGGAACATCATGTAGGGAAAATGGCCAAATTGTTAATAGAAACATTGTTTCAGTGAAAAAATATTGATAAATTTGAAAAAATTAAAACATTGGAAAATTTCCAAGGTACAACCTTAAAAGAACAATGAATAAGCAAGACTATCTTAACATCCTAAATAATAACGTGCTACCTAGTTTAGACAAATCAGGTTTATTTAGCAATTGGATCTTTCAACAAGACAATGATCCTAAGGATACCTCGCGGCTCGTTAAAGAATGGTTGCTTTGTCGAACTTCAAAACAGCTCGATAACCCTCACAATCGCCGTAAACATTTATGGGATAATTTGGACACTCAAATTCGTAAAAGGACTATAGAGAACAAAGAAGATTTAAAAAAGCTTTAGTTGAAGAATGGTCACAAATATGTTCTGATGTTACAAATAACTTTGTTCTATCCATGCCAGGTAAACTTAAAGAAGTTATAAAGTCTAAAGAGAGCCAAACGAAGTAATAATTGAATATATTTATTAAAGAAATAACAGATACTTATTTACTCTGGACATGTAAAATATGGAATATGTTTTTTTATTAGTGAAAATTAGATTTATTTTGAATTTTTATGTTTATTTTGATTTACTGCTATAATAAAGGTTTTGTTTTGTATTGGTGGAAATTGATTTTTCTTTAATTTGTTGTTTATATTGTATATTATTCAACAAAAAATATGGGTGGTTACTTACTATTGATATTCACGGTATGTACATATTTACCTACATAGGTTCCATCAATGCAGGTATAGGTATACATTACCCTCCTAAGTTACCTGATTAAAATCCATAATCTAGACTTAAATATACATTGTACGTAGGTGCCTTGGATTTTATAATTCAGTGTGTATTCTTTTCAAGACTTAAAAAAATGCATGACTGGATCGCACGCACTTGCTCCTATGTTCGATCACATTATATGAAAAAGATTCTTAATGGAAACGGATAAAAGTATTTTCAAAGTCGTTTTTTACTTAATTTTTTATATAGAAATTTCTAAAATTTTCTAAAATGTATGAACATTTTAAATATTTAATAATATAAATTTAAAAAGAAAATTTCAGAAAAAATCGCATACCTGTTTTCGAAATATTGAATTTTATATGGCAGGTACCGTTATTTTTTGAGCTAAAAAAATCAATTTCCCCTCTGCACAATACCTAAAAAAACTCCATATACCACGTTTGATGCACTTCGGCCCACCCATTTGGGCTGTAGGTTTCTATACATACATACAGACAGACTGACAGACAGACGGACAGAATTTTTAGACCATCTTTTTTCGTCTTCGGTATCATCGTAATGTCACGTTTGATTGTTATTTTAAAACTTTTTTTTCGACGAGTGCATAACTTGCCATATAGTGCCTATAATCGCAAGTAAAAAGTAGGTAGATGATAAGTTGATTAAAGATTATGTTTTAACATCACTAATTATTTTGCAAAATATGTTAACGGATGTAAATGTAAATAAGTATGTACTACCTAACTAATTTTAATTTTAATCAAAACGTTGGAGTTATGCATGCATATGATGTTGTTTTGAAGGCATATCATTTTTCAATACATTTGATTTTCCAAAAAAAAATAATAACATGGGTCATAACAACATACATGTTCGTAACGATTTCTTTAAATTTACTATTATATTTGTAAATCCAATAAATTTCAATATTATTGCACATCGCAACATTACCTAATTACCTAATTTAAAACAAATGATATAACTTTTGAATTACCAGATATAACTTTTGAATTACTCGAAAGTTTGATTTTGTACTTTTGTACCTACGTACCTATATTGTTTTCACCCAACTCAATATATAATTTATCACAACACTCGTAATGACTTTATAAAATCGTATTGGAAATTATCGTTAAAAAAAAATAATTTATTTTACCATTCATACCTTTTTAAAACCAAATTAAATTATGTCAATATTTTCAATTCAATTGTGCTTAAAACGAAATTAACATTGTCTTATATCAATGCATAAGTTAATATTGTCTTCATTTTGAATAACCAATGGAGTATTCCACTGAAAGCTAACGTAGTTCATTCAACTATTATCACACATTTATTGAATATTTTATTTTAAAAAAATCGAATTCGATATTCGACCAATAAATAAGTGCAATAGTATAATATTCACTCAATGTGCGAAAATCAATTAATTAAAAAACGTTCGCTTTTCTTCTAGCACTCGATTGGATTTTCATAATGATGAAATTGGTATGTAAGTGTGTATGCAGAATGCACCTACCTACAATGTTTGAAAAAATCGCTTCAGCTTTTATTATTGTATATGTTCTGAGATTGATGAAAACCTAGTCAGATTTTTTTTTATTATGTAGGTACTTCATCCAATTTTACCTAAATACCTACATACACACACACCAATTATATACCACCTTAATATATCACAAGTAAAAATGCAGATTTTTGTTTAATTTTTTTCATGTTTTTATTTTCTAATATATTCTAATATACCTACACATAGCTACATTTACTATTTATTTATTTATTAGTTTAAAAATAAAATAAATATAAATTTTTGTTTTGTGACCTTGTAAATAGGTAGGTAGGTACCTACAGCTTAAACCAACAGCAAAGCACCACTTGCCCCACATGTCACCTATTTAAAAAAAATTTGTTAAGTAGGTATATAAGTACCTACATTTGTCTTTTACTTATCTTAATGTTAATTTAGCTCCGATTCGATTTTTTGAAAATTTGACTGAGCTGCTTTTGGACAAGTATTGAAATCAAGTCTGAAATGATAAATAAAATAAATAAAATAAAATGTTGTATAGTCAATGAAATATTTATTTTGTGGCAGCGTACCTACCTACCTACAGGCAAACTAAATTAATAATATTAAAAAATTAAAAATATTGATAACTGAATAGGTAGGTAGGTATATTTGTTTTTTTTTATAGCTGCCAAGCAAAACACACAATGTCACAAAAAGATATTCAATCCGAAATCATTCGTTACGAAGTGAGAAAGTAATGGTTTTAATAGCGAATCCTACTTATTGGAACAAAGGCCATACAAAAATCACCAAATCCAAATAGGTACCTAGAATGAAATAAATAAAATCCAAACCATAAACAAACATACAAACTACCATTGTATACCTATACATTAGATGTATAAACGCAATGAAACTACCCCAACAATATTCAGTACCAAACTATAGTAAGTGAGTAGCATTGTATGTACGTAATTCAAGAAAGCAAAACTATGTATATGAATGAAAAAACAGCAAAATTAATAAGATTCCTACAAACACAAATAAAACTAGAAAAAAAAATACCTTCAAATGTTATCGAATATATGAACGATCAACTTTTTTTTCTCTTTGCCTCATCCACTTTAAAGATAAAAAAATAAAACATGTGATGTCAAAAAATAAATCTTGTTTTTCTCTTTTATACTCCTTAATGTTGTAGGAAACGAAATTAAACTACCTCAACTCTTCTTTTCCTCCCTTTCTTTCTCTGCCCGCGTCAACAAACTAATCTCTGCAAAGCTGAAAACAGCGACACAGATGACATCTGGATCATACAAGAACCCAATTTTCATGTTCCATAGTAGTACTATAGAGATGTATGTATATACAATGCGCTCTCTTCTGTGAAAAAGTACGAAAATTTGGAATACGGTAACAGGATTTGACTGTTTTTCGTAGAAATTCGTAGATTTTCGCAGTTTTAGGGAGTACGGGAACGGACCTATAATTTATTATAATTTATTACATTTTTTTTTGAAAAAATGTACTACACCCCACTTCGACAATTTCTCTCCAAATCCATCAATCGTACAATTGTAGATACATCGTATCTACAATTTTAAGATCTACCAATCTTATACACTAAGCTTTACATCATTTTTTTATCTAATTTTCCTGGAATACATCACTAACACAAGGACATAGCAAGGAAACTTGACAGCTTGTTGTTTTGACAGTTTTTACATGAGTTACCCTCAGAAATTCGTGCAGTACGAATTCACAAGGACTTTTTTCAGGATTCATGTGGTAGCACAAGGATCCAAATCTGGTCTAAGTGTGTCAGCTACAACGCTGACAGCCACTTGAACCTAACCTAAGAATTCACAACTTTTTCAATTGTAGTTTTTCTTCTCCACTTTGACAGTCTTGCATTTTTTTCCATGTATCCATTGTGTTTAAAAATGCAAAATGAAAACCAAAATGCGATAAAATTTGCAAACCACTTTGCTGTGCTGCTGTGTTGCAGGAAAATGGTGAGAGACAACTTTTATGTAAAATGATTGAATATTTTGCCAAATCATCCTTTTCTTGCAGTATTGTATTTTTAATAGATATTTTGCACAAATGTGTTGCTCTAAATTAAATAACCACAATCATTTCTGAATTTGTTTGTCTTTGATTACCGCCTACGTATGTTTGCATTTGTGTAGTCTTTATTGACGAATGCAGAATTTCCGCTTACTTGCAGCAGGTTTTCTGTTCATAAATGCATTGATGAATAAATATATTTTGCAATTATGAACTAAGCCATTGTTTTATCTTTTATGATATTATAAAAATATTATTACTGGCATGCTTGTATTAAGTCAAAAATTAAAATGGAAAAAAAATATAATCATAATTAAAAATTTCAGGTGGAACTTAAGCTGGCTATACCAAGTCTTGACTACATGGTCACAGAAAGGGGAAGCAATTTTAGTGTGGGACAAAGGCAACTTGTGTGTCTGGCAAGAGCGGTATTACGAAACAATAAAGTTTTGGTTTTAGACGAAGCCACCGCTAATGTTGATCCTCAGTATGTCGAAGCATAAATAAAATACATGTAGTATATTCTTATATTGTTCGATTGTCTTTTTCAGAACTGATGCTCTTATACAAAGAACAATTCGCGTTAAATTCAAGCATTGTACTGTACTTACTGTTGCTCATAGGCTTCATACAGTCATGGACTCAGATCGAATTCTTGTTATGGATGGGGGATCTGCAAAGGAATTCGGTATTCCTTACATACTACTAAAGAATCAAAATGGTGCTTTGAGGCAAATGGTTGAAGCAACGGGTCCTAAAGATGCTGATTATCTTAAGAAAATTGCTCGTGATACATACAAATCTAAATCGTCTGGCAATAACTAAAAGCATTGACTTTTTTACTTACAACCGTTTTTAAGGTTCTTACTTATATGAATTTACTTAATTATATTTTCAAAATAACAAGGTTTCGAAAAATATTGACCTATTTCCTCTGCCTTTTCTAAAAATGTAAACTATTGTTATTAAACTATTGTTATTTGCATTAAGAAAACAGTAAACATCCTTTTATATGTTTACAAAAGATATATATATATATATAAATTATAAATACAAAATATTTACATTTTTTTTTAAATAAAGATTTTGCAAAAAAAACAGTGGAATAAATTAAAACTGTATTTTTTTTGTTGTTCTTAAATCTCTTGAACCAAACATAGGCATATGTAACAATTTTTTTTTTGTTTTGTTTTTTACAGTTGTTTGCCAATACCTTTTTATATATGTTCGTATAGTACTATCATGAACCCGAACGATCGAAACGGACCGATGCACAAATCGGGGAGAATTACGAAAAAAAATTATGTGCGTTGGTATTTTTTTTTTTTTTTTTTTTTTTTTGTAAATACCTAATAACAACCAAAACCACTTAAAACTACTTAAAAACTAGAGCAGCCACAGCAGCATTTTTTCGTTTTTTTTAAATTTGTTTTTGTTTATTTTTTATTTGCATGTACATACGCACATACATACGTACACACATACATGCATGGACACGCAGATACGTGCACATATGCCCCCGCATACATACATATTTTAAATTTTTTTTTGGTGCCACCCCGACTGTTCCCTATACCTAATTGCTCTAAATCTATGTAAGTCGGCCAAGACATACCATCTTCATCGACTTTAAATATTATGATGCTGTTCAGAGAGCCACCAGAACTGGTTCTCCTGTTTCGCCCTATCCCTCCAGTCCTGAGCGATGACGTCTTGACCATACAGGAGTCGCCTATCCACAGTTTTCCGGCTGACGTGGTAGATGAGCGGAACCGCCCCTCTATCCTGTCTAAATAGAGGAATGCTTCTGGAGGGATGTAGCCACTTAAACGCGCACTCTCAAAATATTCATTATTGGGGTAGTAAGCCCCAAAAATTAAGCTTTTGGCTAAGGACTTGCAGTGTGACCCCGAATCAGCTTTAACAAAAAATTATCTATTCTGTTTATGTTGGCTCCGTTGTATAGAACCTGGTTGGAATAATATCTTGTGTACTCCGACTGGTGTTCTGTGTAATCCATTGCCTCTCAAACACCCGAATCTTTTCCATTTGAGATGGGGCAACGTTGAACCACACCGGGCATCCGTAGGCAATCATCGGCATGATGAGGGCCATGTAGCAAATCACCTTTACCATGCTGTCAAGACGGCTGCTATAAAACAGTCGTTTTGTCAAGGCAAAGGCTCCCCTAGCCCTGGCCAAAGCAGCACCTATATGTCTGTCGAAATACAGGTACTGATCCAACCAGATGCCAAGGTACTTTATTACACTTTTACTCGCCAGTGGATGTCCATATGGCCCTACGATCACAAGCTTGCGCCAGTTCTTTCTCGTATCCCTTGAGACGCTAGACAACGGAGTCCTAAACAAAATAGTTTCTGATTTCTGATTTCAACTTCCAGTCATCACAATATCGCTGAATATTGTCGAAGTCACTCTGCAAGAGACTTTTGATGACCTCAACTGTATTAGCTGTTCTGTACGCAATTAGATCGTCGGCGTACGCAATTGCCTGAGTTAGACTACCTATCAGATCGCTGGTGTAAATGCTGAATAGAATCGGCGAGTTACCCGCTCCCTGCTGAAGACCATTATTAATATTAAAAATTGCGGTAGAAGTTACATTGCCACTTTTGACAACAAACTTTCTACCATTTAGCATGTCGTAAAGCATATACAATAGAGGTTTACTTATACCTAGTCTGATTAGCTTTAGATAGAGACCTTCTAACCATACGGTGTCGAAGGCCTTCTCCAAATCAACCAGACAGGCACCAGTACACTGCTTTTTAGTTTTGTACCATTGGATATCAGAAACTAGTTTAGACGCGGCATGAATGGTGTCATGTCCCGCCTTAAAACCGAACTGATTATCCGGGATGATATTTTTGTCTTCCGCCCATTTGAATAGGGCTCTATCAATAACCTTTTCAAATACTTTGCTGATAATTGGAAGAAGACTTATCGACCGGAGATTCGCAGGGTTGGAGTTGTCCTTTCCCTTTTTTTGGGAGAGGGTGCACCACAGCTGTCTTCCACCGCACTGGATAATATGCATTATTCAGCGCGTTGTTAAACAGAGTGGTATAAATGTCAACTGCTTCTTGAGGCAAATGTCGTAATACAACGTTGGATATACCATCGACTCCTGCTGACTTCTTTTTCTTTAATGAATCGAAGATGAGCTGGAGCTCATTCTTCGAAATTAACAGGGGACTGGGCCCATTTCGGTCAGCGATTATGGCGTTTGCCAAATCTTCATCATTAAACCCGGTAAAACCAAGGTTCTCAGATCGCCATTCGGTTATATCGTTCCGAAGCCATAAGTGATGAAGCAGAGCTCTGTTCTCCAGGTCATGATTCGGGCGAATGCTAGCATTCACCTTGTACACTTGGTGGAAAGCAGCCCCCACAGCGTCCACTCTCTCCTGCGGATCTTCGATTATATAGAGGTCATCGTCCAATACGGCATCCTCTGGGTCTATATCTGCTGTCAGAAGTATGTCTCTGTTCTCTGTCGTCCTCTGGAGCTAGACACGGAAGATCGTTTTGATCCTTTCTTATAAAAATCTTATTAATTTTTGGGAATATACTTGGGTCGTTAGAGTTAACGGCACGAATTTTATTGTCCCAGAACAAATTAATGGATAACCTATAATTTCTTTTGATCAATTGGTTGATGTTTTTGATGGACGACTTCAGTGTCCTAACCTCCAGATCTCGTGTGTCAGTAAACCGTCTGTACAATCGTTTAAGTCTTGTCAGTAGTCCACTTTTTTGTCTGTGTAGTTCGTCAATTGTCGCGTTACGGTGCATGTCGGGTGCGTTACGTTCTTTGTATTTCGGTATTGTTCTGTTCATTGTTCGTTGAATTGTTTCGTCCATTTGTTCTAAGTATCTGTCGATTTCCGTATTTGTCAGATTCCTGTCATTTGGTGGGGATATACCATTTGAACGTAATTCATTCAATAAGGCATTGGAGAAGTGTGGCCAGCGCACCTTAATGTAATTGTAAGTATGCACAGGCACATACTCCTCCAACTCCATAAGCTGGTTCGGGAGTTGTATTACGGCGGCGAGTCCGCAGTGGTCATTGTCGTACTCGATCGTTCGTAAACAATTTCTTGGCCGTTGACACACAGCGTCAGTAATTGTTAGTCTTGTGTCTTTAAGCAATAGATCCAGATAGGCACCGCGTCTTGGAAACGATGGCCTGTCTGTGGCCAGAAGATCGATGCGATACTCAAGGTTGTATCGACCCATCCAATTATACAAATGGTTACCTCGAGGATTTTGTATTTGATTTCCCCAATCTATGTGTTTGGCGTTTAAATCACCGGCTCATATGTAAAAGTTTTTTTTTTCAAGCTCTGTTATAAACTGGGTGGGCTGAGGTGTTTCCGGTGCATAGGCAGGGATCACATACATTCGCTTCCCCTGTTGGAGATGAATGCATATGATGCATGCCTCTAACGTCCGAAATTTTCGCATATCACTATTATATATTACCTTATGACTAATGCCTTTACGTATAAAGATTGCGACTCCTCCATTGAGTGGACTTGGGTCGGTCTCTTCTTACGATATTGTAATTGTTGTTAGTCAATTTATGTTTCTGGTTAAGCTTAGTTTCGCCAGCCATAAACACATCTGGACTTATGTCTTTAAGCAATTGGAATAAATTCGCTTTACGTACGGTCCTAAGCAGTAAATTTACACTCACAGCTAGGATTATAAAGGGCCTCTCCGACAGCACGCCCTTAGCCTCTAGGTTGCGTTAAGCTCGGCAAAACAGAGTAGAGATAATCCACCCTAGTCGGCTGATCCCTGATCTGGTTTTGGAGGCCAGTCAACTGGCCCTGGATGGCCAGCAGAATGCCCATAAAATCCGCCTGTGCCGCCGGCTTCTGAACGTGATGGTCAGTCAACCACCACCATTATCGCATGCAAGCATTGTTTAATGAACACCTTTTTCATATTAAGAGTATCAAGAACATTGTTTCCAAACAATGAATGTGCTTTATCAACAATTTTACCATGCTGAAACAAAAAGCCTATCATATTCATATAAGCACATTCATTGTTAAATAAACACGTTTTCTTTTATTAAAAGTACAATAAACGTGCTTAGCAACGTACTTATCCGAGCACAAATATTTAACCTGAAGTACGTTCATTGTTAATTAAACACGTTTTATTTGTATTAAAAGTATCACAAACGTTGTTGCCGAACAATAAACGTGCTTAACCAACAAGCCTTTCGTGCTTATCCGAGCACAAATATTTAAACTGCTGCCGAACAATGAACCTGCTCACTCAACAATCTTTTCATGATCACGCAAACGCGAATATTTGAAATATTTTTAAATATTCGTGTTTTTGTGAGCACGAAAATGCTCAATCAAATATGATTAATGCTTGTTTAACCACGGAATTAAGCACGAACGTTGTAAAATTTATATAAATTTTTTATCAAAAATTGATCACTCCACGTCGTTGAAAATGAGCACGTTCTTGTTTGACGCAAAATAAAATAAGAAACGTGCTTGATTCCACCAAGGTTTTTCTTTGGGTTTAGATACAAGATTTTGATGAAGAAATATAGAAATATTTGAATGCCCCACAGCAACTTGAGTGTGCTACCACCAAGTTTTTTTCTCAATTAGTTTTGGCTGGAATTATAGCTATTTCACGACCTGCCAATGTCGATCATCAGATTCATTTGCTCTATTGGTGCTGGTCTACTTTTTTCATTCTCATTAATTGAAAAACTTCTTGTGCCTTCATCGTGTATTGAACCATGACCAGCCGCTTAGTAGCCAACGCACTTCGCATCACGCCACCGAGCCCAAATGATCAGATCCAACCTAATGCAGTTTTTTTCTGTTTATCAATTGCATTGAAACGACTAGCGCTTTTATTAGCCACACAAATTTGTGTGGCTAATAAAATACATACCTGCATATGTACTACCTAAATACATTAAAAAAAATTTTACCCAAGTAGGTACCTACCTAGGTATAAGGTCTTTATTGAGCAATATATTTTTGCTATTATCTTCTTAATCTACATACCTTTCCTCCTTTCGTTAAAATTTCGTTGAGAATAGTAACAGAGTCTATACAACATATTTTTTTTAATTCTGTTAGTATAGGTACTAGGTAGGTATACCTAACTACCAATCTATATATATAACCTAACTTAAATTATGATTTACGGCAAATCATGTTAAAAACTTTTACATTCCTTCCAAAATAATCACAAATACCACAAAAATATATCAGTATTTAATAATAAAAGGCGGAATAAACCATTCCTGTATTATCCTCATCTCATGCGATGAGACTGACAAAGTCACAACAATTGACATACAATAAAATAGTATTATAAAATCACATTGAAACTGAAATGGGAGGTTCCTCTCAGAACAACATGTTTGAATCGTACGATATGGTCACTTGGGTTTGTGATCAAATGAAACTGTGTGCACCTGGTTAAACTGAGTACCGACAAGTTGCGTGATGATAACCTGGTTCGTGACAAGTTGGGTTGATGCCATTGATATACTTATATGATCACTCTGAATCATTGACATAATAGATATGGACTGTTAGGAGCCAAATTCGCGTTGGATCTCTCCTCAGCTAGGACCACACGAGCGCCACACAGCTCCCAGCGGAATTCAAATCCAAAAATTTCCCTTCCTATATTTTCTATAGAAAAAAGTTGGCAACTATATTATAGTTCTTTGCGGATGAGCGGAATACAATAAAGTTTGCGACGCGACTAATAAAATTTAGCACAAGCTTTTAAGTTTAAACTACATTTAAGTTTTTGTTTTAACTTTTAACGAAATGAATAACATCTAAACGATCTAACATAACTGCGAGATATAAGTTAAAGTGGTAAAATGGTGAATGAGTTGTCAAAATTGAAAAGTTTACCAAAAAATGGTTCACTTTTCCGCAAAATTTTGTGTGGGAAAGCTTACCATCTGTATTTGTTAAATGTGAAAAACTTTTGATATTTAATTATGACGTTTTAAGTGTCATAGTGGTGGTATAACCATCGCTCTTCCTCGTATTAATTTTTACGACGTTTTAAATGAAAGTAATAAAAAACCGTTATTAGTCAAGTTAAAACATAGGAAGAAAAAAAAATCATTAACCACGTTTGCAAGTTGATTTTTAGATGCGTTCATGAATCGCGTGTGGTAAAATTTTCCATTTTCCGATGTGGGAAGGCTTACTCGGTGTCATAAATACTACTAATGTATAAAGTAGATACTGAAATCGCATATATTTACCATTTCCATCAACCATCAGAAGTGAATTCGAGCCGCAAACCTCAATAGTTAGGTAGTTCTTCCATACAAGTATGTATGTATACATGGCTTTATTTAATTTTTTTTTAAACAATTTTCTGACCGATGCAAATAAACCAAAAAAAGTATGGTAATACGAAATTTATATTAAATTTTGCATTTTTTAAGACGAACAAAAATCGCAGCCCTTAAAAGCGCTACTGAAACGGAAAACTATCAAAAGATAAGCATTTTTCTTAATAAATTGATTTAGAATAAAGAATTAATTTAATTGGAAAATTAAAATTAGATTTTTATTTGTTTTATTTCGAATTCATCTCTAAAGGCAATCTCTTTCCCAAAAAGAAAAAAAAATGAATTTTTATTATAGTCTCCCAGCACTACAGCATTGTTTACTTTCTATAAACAATAGATGTCAGCACTTATCTTATAGAAAATAACAATAGATGGCCATAGTTTATTTACCTGTTTACTAAATATGGTGTTCATGCCATCCTCGATTGTAGTCAGATTAATTTAGCCTGTGCCACCGCACTGATTTAGTGCTAAACTGTGCTACCGCACATATGACAATTTGGCAGCACCCATCATCTACTACAATCGAGGATGGCAGCCAACGTAAAAAGGAAAAACCCCATTGTAAGTTGGTGGGCATTTCCGGCTTTGCCTCTAATTTCTTCCCTTTTTCGTTTGATAGCCTAAGCAAGCACATCGTGCATCTCCACCACAAAACTTCAATTAAAAAAAAAAAAAAATATATAATATTGGTGAAAATTAAAGAAAATAAAAGAAAATTTATTCGAGAATATTGTCTAAGTGGCCGTTTTGTATAAAGTAAAATATATTAAAAGTAATTGCACAAAACATACAGCAATGTAAGAACACCTATCGTACTTTTATTTCAACGCACAATCGCATTGCAAAAACCATTTCTCTCGCATGCCAACAACTCGCTCCCATAAAATTCGCATTTACTGAGTCTGGTTTTACCAGACCGAAATTCGGACAGACGCACGTCCGCCATCAAGAAACCTTCAGCTTTTGCTCGAGTGCCTGCTGGCACATTTGGGCTTACATCTTTAATCAATTTAATCCTTGGCTAAGTCTGAAGCCGAGGCCATCTTCGGACAAACGCACGTCCGCCATCAAGAAACCTTCAGCTTTTGCTCGAGTGCCTGCTGGCACATTTGGGCTTACATCTTTAATCAATTTAATCCTTGGCTAAGTCTGAAGCCGAGGCCATCTTCGGACAAACGCACGTCCGCCATCAAGAAACCTTCAGCTTTTGCTCGAGTGCCTGCTGGCACATTTGGGCTTACATCTTTAATCAATTTAATCCTTGGCTAAGTCTGAAGCCGAGGCCATATTCGGACAGACGCACGTCCGCCATCAAGACATCTTAGATTCGGACAGACGCACGTCCGCCATCAAAGACATCTTATATTCGGACAGACGCACGTCCGCCATCAAGATATTTATCAGATATTCGGACAGAGGCACGTCCGCCAGCAAGACATCACCAGAATCGGACAGACGCACGTCCGCCAGCGTAAGTACAAACCAACCAGGCATACACGCCAACATTTGGTCCAACGGAGCCGGATCATCAGATCGTCATTGCATTGAGTATATTCTTTATTATATATTATTATATTATTATATATTCTAATTATATTATTACATTTTCAATATCAAATGTACATACATTTATTTTTTTTTCGTGGCAATAATTACGAGAAATTTGATAAACGCGTTCTTTAATTATTGGTCGGTGATTTTGGTTCGCTCGGGTCGTACCCATTTTGATAGAAAGTTTTCGCTCTGTTTGCACATGTACCACGAGTCGGTCGGTTTGAAATCCGTGACATCAAAATAGTGCTTTTTCGCTCAGGTGATTTTAGGTTTTTCTTTCTTTTCATTCGGTACGGTATTTTAAGTGTAGTTGTATACACAATTTTCGTGGATTTGGTCAGACAACCGGGCTTCGGCAACGCTACTGCGATTAGGTACACATTTTTCATTTTTCATTTAGCGGTCGTGAACTCAACCAGAGTACCTTCTGTGCCATTAATAAATTTGACCGGTTGATTCTTAATTGTTTGTTAAGCGTAAGCTTCGTAAACGTAGTCTATATTAACATGGCTAGCAACCAAGACCTACGTGAATTCATTCACGCTGCTGATCAATTGGTCAAATATTCCGCAACGGTCAAAGATTTGCCCGAGGCAAAACATTCAGTTTCCACGTTGTCAGCGCGAAAAGAAGAGTTGAAGGATTTATGGTTTGAGGTGAAATCCAAATACACTCGATGTTGCTTGAGTACCAACGAGTTTGGTGAGGAGGATTTAGAGACATTTGAGTCTAAATACAAGCTTTCGAATGAGACGTACATTTCATGCTTAGGGTTTTTCTTTGAGTTGATGGCCAAACTCACTACTGCTCCAGCCTCCCCTGGTTTTTTTGGAACAAATGTTCCTTCGGCGTCTGCGGTTCAAAATCAAACGGTCAACAATGGTTTAACTAATCAAGTCGCTTCGCCACATTGTATCAAGCTTCCAGCTTGCGACACGGAACTCTTCCATGGCGATTACCTTACGTGGCCGGCTTTTAAAGATATGTTTCAAGCGATATATATCAACCATCCGAGGTTAGGACCAGTTGAACAATTGTTCCATCTTAGGGCAAAAACCAGAGGCGAAGCTTTCAGCATCGTGAGCAAGTTTCCTTTAACGAATTCAAGTTTTTCATTGGCTTGGGAGGCACTTCGTTCTACGTATGAGAACAAAAGGATACTCATCAATAACCATGTCAAAAAGCTACTTAATCTTCCATTGTGTGCCAATGAATCTGCCTCGGAGATTAAGAGGTTACAAAGTCACATTAATGATTCGCTTGCTGCACTAAAGGGCCACGGTGTTTCCGTGGATAACTGGGATCCAATACTTGTGTATTCATGCTGCAGCCGACTTCCAACTTCCACCCTTGCGTTATGGGAACAATCTTTGGACGATCCGTCCAAGGTGCCGAAATGGGAGCAGCTCAATAAGTTTTTAAGCAGCCGTTTTCAAGTATTCGAAACTATTGCCGACACTAATAACCCAGGATTTTCAAGTTCCACAACGCGATCCAAGTCAATGAAAAACGGTGGTACAAATAATCGCTCAAATGTCTATCTAGTTAAAACTCAAGCATCGGGTTGCCAATTATGTTCCAATAAACATCATCTTCGTAGTTGTAACAAATTTTTAGCGATGCCTGTCTCGGATAAGGCTGAGGTCGTTCAGAATCACAATCTTTGTTTTAATTGTTTGTCTCCGGACCATCGGTCACACAAATGTACGAGTCGGTTCTTATGCATTACGTGCGGAAAACGACATCATACCCTGTTACACAGAGGTACTGACAGTACGACTAGGGAGCAACATAACAGCAGAGTTTCAGTAGTCCCATTCAATGGAAGGGTGTCACATGCTTCCAGCATTGATACTTCCAATCAAACACCCAGTTTTACTCCGTCAAGGCCAAGTTTTTCACATGTCCCCGACATTAATTCTGCGAATAATCTACAGGCTACGCATGTTAGGTTTTCGCCAAATACAAGTCTGCCACATGTTTCAGACATTGGTACCGCAACAAATTTACAGTCCACTGCTCAAACCTTTAATTACCAATCACACTTAGTCTCTTCTCAGAGGCAAGTTCTGCTAGCGACGGCGCTGGTTAAGATCATTGGTATCGAATCCAATCATACTGTTCGCGCACTTATCGATCCAGGATCAGAAGTGTCGCTAATTTCCGAATCAGTACAAAGGCGATTAAACTTACAGGTATTGCCAATCAATGTGTCAATCTCGAGTGTTAGCGCTTCACATGCGGCAAGCTCCAGAAAGTTATGTACGTTCTCTATCGCCAACAATGAAGATCCGTCAAATAACATCAAGTGTCATGCTATTGTGTTACGAAAGGTTACAAACGATCTTCCGAGTTCCACAATGACTCATATCCGCTCTTCTCAATTAAAGGCTCTTTGTTTGGCTGATCCCACCTTTTCTAAATCCTCCAGGATCGATTTGCTTATTGGTGCGGACTTGTATCCTGCTATAGTCCGAGAGGGACTGCAGATCGTCTGTGAATCTTTGGTGGCTCAAAATACCATTTTTGGCTGGATTTTGTCGGGTCCCATCCCACAATCCTTCAACGCCTTCAACACCTTCGTCCAAGATCACACAGAAGACAAGTTGGATGAGCAAATCAAACGGTTCTGGGAGTTAGAAGAGGTACGGGAAACCAAAAAGATCGCATCGGCCGAAGACCAATTTTGCGAAGAATTGTACAAAAATACAACCTTTCGCCGTACGGACGGACGTTATGTGGTTCGGTTACCTTTTAAATCTGACCGGTCTGCCAAACAACTCGGTAGGTCAAGACATATAGCACTCAGACAATTTCTTCAATCAGAGAAATCTCTAACTCGAAACAAGGATTTACAGTCCACATACTCTAAGGTTCTTAGCGAGTATCTCGAACTGGGGCATATGAAAAAGGTGGGAAGTACGGAAATTGTCAAGGATGGCAACGTGTCCTCATTTTATTTGCCACACCATGCGGTACTGAAACCCGAAAGTTCCTCAACTAAAGTGCGCGTTGTCTTTAACGCATCAAGTGCCTCCAGTAGTGGACTAAGTCTGAATGAACTCCTGTACGCAGGACCCGTTCTTCAAAGGGACATTACTTCGTTGATCGTGCGCTGGCGATTTTACCAGTATGTTTTCAATGCGGACGTAGAAAAAATGTATCGCCAAATCGCCGTCCATCCAAGTGATACTCCGTATCAAAGGATTCTATTTCGGCAAACACCGGAAGCGCCGATTGACGATTGTGAGTTACTCACGGTGACTTTCGGTATGAATTGCGCTCCATTTTTGGCCATACGTACCCTTCAACAACTGGCAAACGACAACGAAGCAAGATTCCCACTTGCGTCCAGAATTATATTACAAGATTTTTACGTCGACGACGTCCTTTCGGGTGCTCATGATATTTCCACTGCTCAACAGGCACAAGGTGAGTTAATAGAACTGCTGGAATCTGGAGGGTTTCCTCTGCGCAAATGGACATCTAACACCCCGGAGCTTTTAAACGGCCTTCCAGGCAATTATATCTTAAGAGATAATTTTTTAAGGCTCGATAAAGAGAGCACAACCAAAACTTTAGGCATTCGCTGGAATGCTAAAGAAGATAATTTTCATTTTTCGGTTCCCCTTATTCATTTGGCAACCAGCCCAAGTAAAAGAGAAGTGTTTTCTCAGATCGCGAAACTTTTTGACCCAGCAGGGTGGCTAGCTCCAATTATTATCGTAGCTAAAATGCTGATACAAACGATTTGGGTGGAAAAAACTGATTGGGACGAAGCTATACACGGTCGGAGCTTAGATACTTGGCAAACATTTGTGAAATCATTTTCCGATATTCAATTTATTAAGATTCCGCGTTGGGTTGAATATTCGCCGTCGGTAACTGTGCAGTTCCACGGATTTTGTGATGCATCACAAAAAGCTTACGCGGCCGCACTGTATGCAAGAATTCAAAGTTGCGATGGCACTTTAAGCACTCACTTGATCTGTGCAAAAACGCGAGTTGCACCATTAAAGACAGTGTCCTTGCCCAGACTGGAACTCTGTGGAGCTGTGTTACTTTCGAAATTAATTAAAATATACACTCCGCAATTTCCAGTTACTTCGTACCAAACTCATCTGTGGGCCGATTCCGCCATTGTAATAGCTTGGTTGCAAAAGCACCCAAGTACTTGGAAAACTTTTGTGGCCAATAGAACCAGTGAAATTCTCGATAACGTCGGAAACCTTCGCTGGAAACATGTGAGGTCTATCGATAATCCAGCTGACTTGGCTACTCGCGGGCTCTCCCCAACTGATCTGCGCACTAATAACCTTTGGTGGACAGGTCCCCACTGGTTGCGCAAATCGGAAGGTTGTTGGCCGCACAGCTTGCCAAGTATAGAATCGGAGGAAGAGCTGGAAGTCAAAAAGGTTGTAGCTTTCGCAACTATCACCGAAGATCTTTTGATGCGATTCTCGTCATTACCACGAGCGCTTCGAGTTTTGACATACGTGTTCCGCTATTACTATCGTCTCCGTCGAGATACTACTACTATGTTCGCCTCAGATTTGTCGTGCGTCTCTCAAAAGGAAATTAACTTCGTTAAAACCCGTTTAATCATTCAGAGCCAAAAATTGCATTTGTCCCGCGAATATGAAGCTCTTGCTGAAGGAAAACCAATTTCAGCCTCAAGTTCAATTCTGTCTTTGAATCCAGCCCTTGATTCAAATAAAATTTTACGTGTAAATGGTCGCCTCGTCCATGCAAACCTTACTTGGCATGAACGTTTCCCAATTATTTTACCCTACGGGTCACAATTTACTTCGCTTCTGGTTCAATTCATTCACGATCTCACTCTGCATGGTGGAAACGCCCTAATGCTGCAGCTCATCCGGAATCTGTTTTGGATTCCAAAAATCAAGAACTTGATTAAACTTTGCATTCATCGGTGTAAGACATGCTGCATCCACAAACAAAAGCTCCGCACGCAATTAATGGCAGCTCTTCCTCCAGAAAGAGTAACGTTTTCACCCCCCTTCCACTACACTAGGATCGATTTCGCTGGCCCTTTTGAAATTAAAAGCGCTCGGTTGCGAGGCTGCCGCTTGACAAAGGGATATGTATGCCTGTTCGTCTGCTTTTCCACCAAAGCCATCCACCTTGAAGGGACTAGCGATCTTTCCTCGCGTGTATTTTTAGATGCGTTTGCTAGGTTCGTTTCCAGAAGAGGTCTACCCAAAGCTGTCTTTTCAGACAATGGGACGAATTTTGTCGGGGCAAACGTTCTGCTAAAACGAGAATTTAAACAATTTTTACAATCGCTTGAGGCGCGATATTCGGGTAAAATACGGGATTCAAGGGCTTGAATGGAATTTCATTCCTCCTGGGGCACCCCACATGGGTGGCTTGTGGGAAGCGGGTGTGAAAAGCTTAAAAACCCATCTGCGAAAACTCGGTAAAACTTGTCACCTCAGCTTCGAGGAATTCTCTACGTTGCTCGCGCGCATCGAAGCATGTCTTAATTCTCGACCGATTGCCCCAACATCGAACAATCCTTCAGATCTGTCGGCATTAACCCCGGGTCATTTCCTTCGCGGTAGCCCTCTGTTATCATTCCCCGAAGAGGAAATCGAAGCACAACCACTTACGATTATCAATCGGTATGAAAGATTAAAATGCTTTCAACAACAACTATGTCGACGATGGAAGGAAGAATACCTCAAGGAACTTTATAAGCGACAAAAATGGCAACAGCCAAAAGAGGATGTCAAACCGAACGACTTAGTAGTTATAAAACAGGAAAACCTACCGCCAACGGAATGGCGGCTGGGACGCGTAATAAAGTGGCCGTTTTGTATAAAGTAAAATATATTAAAAGTAATTGCACAAAACATACAGCAATGTAAGAACACCTATCGTACTTTTATTTCAACGCACAATCGCATTGCAAAAACCATTTCTCTCGCATGCCAACAATTCGCTCCCATAAAATTCGCATTTACTGAGTCTGGTTTTACCAGACCGAAATTCGGACAGACGCACGTCCGCCATCAAGAAACCTTCAGCTTTTGCTCGAGTGCCTGCTGGCACATTTGGGCTTACATCTTTAATCAATTTAATCCTTGGCTAAGTCTGAAGCCGAGACCATCTTCGGACAAACGCACGTCCGCCATCAAGAAACCTTCAGCTTTTGCTCGAGTGCCTGCTGGCACATTTGGGCTTACATCTTTAATCAATTTAATCCTTGGCTAAGTCTGAAGCCGAGGCCATCTTCGGACAAACGCACGTCCGCCATCAAGAAACCTTCAGCTTTTGCTCGAGTGCCTGCTGGCACATTTGGGCTTACATCTTTAATCAATTTAATCCTTGGCTAAGTCTGAAGCCGAGGCCATCTTCGGACAAACGCACGTCCGCCATCAAGAAACCTTCAGCTTTTGCTCGAGTGCCTGCTGGCACATTTGGGCTTACATCTTTAATCAATTTAATCCTTGGCTAAGTCTGAAGCCGAGGCCATATTCGGACAGACGCACGTCCGCCATCAAGACATCTTAGATTCGGACAGACGCACGTCCGCCATCAAAGACATCTTATATTCGGACAGACGCACGTCCGCCATCAAGATATTTATTAGATATTCGGAGAGAGGCACGTCCGCCAGCAAGACATCACCAGAATCGGACAGACGCACGTCCGCCAGCGTAAGTACAAACCAACCAGGCATACACGCCAACATATGGTGAGTGGCAATAGATGGCTTTTAAAAATAATATTTTTGTTTGCTACTTCGCTCCGAGGGGCGTAAAGATCCTTCTCCCCATTTTCAATATAGCTTTTGTATGGAACTGACAATCTACTGACAATCGACTAGCAGTCGACTACTAGTCGATTGTCAGTTCCATACAAAAGCTTTATTGAAAATGGTTAGAAAGATCTTTACGCCCCTCGGAGCAAAGTAGGGGAGTAGTAGTTCCCCTCGGAAAAAAGTAGCAAATAAAAATATTACTTTTAAAAGCCATCTATTGCCACTATTGACATGCGCACCATATTTAGTCAACAGACAACTAGGGTCATTTATTGTTATTTTGTATATGATGAGTGTTGACATCTATTGTTTATAGAAAATAAACAATGCTGTAGTGCTCGGGGACTATACGAAAAATTCTCTTTTTTGCATTTTAGGAAATAGATTGCTTTTAGAGTTGAATTCGAAATAAAACAAATAAAAATCTAATTTTAATTTTCTAATTTAAATTACAGTAGTAATTTTAAGCGCTGCGATTTTTGTTCTTCTTAAAAAATGCAAAATTTAATAATGGGTTTTCCAATAAGAGGTGTTATTTTGATATTCAAAAAAAAGAAATGCGTTGTTGAAGCGTGTATCGTTCCATTTTTATTAATAGCGTAGTTTCTACTTGTCAAATGTCAAAAAATGACAGCTTCAAAAGTGACAGCTACCGAAATAGCGGGCTATTCAAAATAACACCTCCTTATTGGAAAACCCTGGAAAACCCTTGGGGTTTCCAATAAGAGGTGTTATTTTGATATTCAAAAAAAATAAATGCGTTGTTGAAGCGTGTATCGTTCCATTTTTATTAATAGCGTAGTTTCTACTTGTCAAATGTCAAAAAATGACAGCTTCAAAAGTGACAGCAACCGAAATAGCGGGCTATTCAAAATAACACCTCCTTATTGGAAACCCCTGGAAAACCCTTGGGTTTTCCAATAAGAGGTGTTATTTTGATATTCAAAAAAAAGAAATGCGTTGTTGAAGCGTGTATCGTTCCATTTTTATTAATAGCGTAGTTTCTTCTTGTCAAATGTCAAAAAATGACAGCTTCAAAAGTGACAGCTACCGAATTAGAGGGCTATTCAAAATAACACCTCTTATTGGAAAACCCCTTATAAGCAATTAAATAATAATTTCGTATTACCATACTTTTTTTGTTTTATTTGCCAGAAAATTCTTTAAAAAAAAAAACAAAATAAATAAAGGCATGTACTTTACTTGTATGTATGTATCACTTCTCATGGTTGATGGAAATAGTAGATATATACGAGTTCAGTATCTGCTTTATACATTAAGAGTATTCATGAAACCGTGTAAGTCCCACATCGGAAAATGAAAAGTTTACAGTACACGTTTCATGAACTCACCTAAAAATCAACTTGTAAATATGGTTAATGATTTTTTTCTTCCTATATTTTAACTTGACTAATAACGGTTTGTTTTTTAATCTCATTTAAAATGTCGGCCAAGAATAATACGAGGAAGAGAGATAGTGATACCAAGCCTATGACACATAAAACGTCAAAATTAAATGTCAAAAGTTTTCCACATTTAACCAATTCAGATGGTTAAATTTTGCGGAAAAGTTCACCATTTTTTGGTAAACTTATTTAATTTGGCAACTTATTTACGCCTTTAACTTATATCTCGCAGTTGTATTAAAT
Source organism: Philhelius pedissequus (assembly GCA_910595825.1). Classification (NCBI taxonomy): domain Eukaryota; kingdom Metazoa; phylum Arthropoda; class Insecta; order Diptera; family Syrphidae; genus Philhelius; species Philhelius pedissequus. Next base: position 162,241,330 of record OU343161.1, read on the forward strand.
CGTATAGATTTTATTCATTTCGTCGAAAAGCTAAAACAAAAATTTAAATGTAGTTTAAACTTAAAAGCGTATGCTAAATTTTATTAGTCGCGTCGAAAAGTAAACAAAAAATAAATTGATATTTGATCTAGCCTTAATTGCATTCCGCTCATCCGCAAAGAACTATAATATAGTTGCCTATTTTTTTCTGTAGAGAATAGAGAAAAGGGACATTTTTGGATTTGTGTATGGATTTCTTTGAAACTTGATAATATTCGTGAATTCCGTTGGGAGCTGTGTGGCGCTCGTGTGGTCCTAGCTGAGGAGAGGACCAATGCGAAGTTGGATCCTAGCAGTCCATATCTAGTATGTCATTGCTCTGAATAGTTCGAATTTCAAATTCAAATTTTCTTCCGTTGAGAAAATACTGGATTAAGACACTACATGTGCCATCGGTTTCCTAACTTTGATATTACTGTTATCTATATATATAAAAAGAAGTTACATTTCCTTGGTAATCTTATAACTCGAGAACCGCCGAACCGATTGACACAAAAATTTTACAGTTTGTTCCTACATATGAGGAGGTGGTATGTGTGAAGTTTGTTTGGAATAGGTGCAGCCGTTCCTGAGTTATGACATTTTATGTGAGTAATGCTTTTCTCTCATACGAAATGCCTGTATGTGTCAAATGTAGTCGTAAGTGCATTATGTTAAATATATAAAAAGAAGTTACATTTCCTTGGTAATCTTATAACTCAAGAACCGCCAAACCGATTGACACAAACATTTTACACTTTGTTCCCACATATGAGGTAGTGGTATGTGTGAAGTTTGTTTGGAATCGGTGCAGCCGTTCCTGAGTTATGCCATTTTATGTGAGTAATGCTTTCCTCTCATACGAAATGCCTGTATGGGAAAAACAACAACAAATACACAGCCGCTGATGAGCGTTTCTGTTGTACTGTATGACTGTATATGTGTACACCGTTGTCAAATGTAGTTGTAAGTGCACCATGTTAATATTAATTTGCTGTCATTGGAATTCAGTTGACAGTTCTCTTATGTGTTTTGAGTTCTTTTATATCGTGCTCTCATTGCGAACAGACATACTTTTGGTGAGTGTTAACCATGTGTTTCTTTTTTAATACACTGTACTAAAATCCAGTCGATAAATTGTAGAGTGTAGTATTTATCGATTGAAATATTTTCAATTGTATTTTTAATGTTTCATTTTCATATATATAAAAGCTTTGCTTCATTTTCACAAGTTCAATTGGATTGCATTTGCCGGTGAGTGTTTTTTTTTATTTGCACAATTGAGGTTATGTCCAGTGTGTGTATGTGAATTCATATTTCCCCGCACATACATTCATATGAATATATTTTACTTGAAATAATTCAATTAGTAATACACTGTACTGAAAGAATGCCACGTTCAAGACGAGCAAACATTGGTAGACGTTCACGTCAATCAAATGCTACAGCGTTAAATCGAAGATCACAAAGTGAAGAAGATCGTGTTCGACGAAATGAAATGGAAACACAACGACACAGACGTAGAACTCACTTGGTTAATAATGAAGTACCCAGAAACCGTCGTTTATGATATACGTCAAATGGAACGCGCGGCTTTCAATTACGATGCCACCATTGATTACAGCATGAATGCGTACATTGGCCAGATGAATATAGAATGCATACATTGCAAAGCATTTAAATTCAAAAACGAAACGCCTGGCATGTGCTGTGCTGGTGGGAAAGTCAAATTGCCCGTGCTAGAACTTCCGCCAGAACATTTGCATTCATTGCTTTTTGGCAATTCACCAACGTCGAAGCATTCCCTCTTAAATATTCAAAAATACAATTCATGCTTTCAAATGACATCTTTTGGAGCTACAAATATTATAAGAAATGGAATTATGCCAACGTTTAAGGTAATTTCTTCGTGTGGAATAAGCAATATCATATTTAATTCATGTGCCGTCCCTGTGTTCCATGTTTTTACAAATTCAAATCCGTCGTCTATATATATATCTCGAACGTTACAGATTCAAGGTCAAATATACCATAGAGCTGTGTCTTTGCTACCATTCCCAGATGGCGATCATCAATTTTTGCAAATATATTTTATTGGTGATGAGAGTCGTGAATTAAATCAGCGCTGTGCAATTTCGACGCATACGAGAAGATCAATCGTGAATGAATTGCAAACATTTTTCCATCAACACAATGAATTGGTGAAATTGTTTAAAGTGGCACTCGACCGGATGCCCACCGATGGCCACAAAATCATAATAAAAGCCGATAAAACACCAATTGGGGAGCACGCCAGACGATTCAATGTACCAACGATTGATGAAGTAGCCATTATTGTGGTTGGTGAACAGTTTCGGCCACGAGATATTGTTTTGTATCGCAGAAATGAGCAATTACAACGTATTTCAGAACTCCATCGCTGTTATGATGCATTGCAATACCCCATTTTGTTTTGCAGAGGGGACGATGGCTATCATATCAACATACCAATGATAAATCCAACAACTGGTACGTACACATTTGATTTTGGTTTAAATGTGATTTTTAAATCATTATCATTCGCTAATTAATTTTTGCATTGCAGGTCAAGATTCAACAAAAAAAGTCAGTGCGATGAATTTTTATTCGTATCGATTGATGATTCGCCGTCAAAAAACCAATTTTATTTTGCGATGCAATCAACTTTCGCATCAACATATCGTCGATATGTACACCAAAATTGAAAGTGAGCGATTGAATTTCATCCGTCACAATCAAGCCCGATTGAGATCAGAGGAATACATACATTTGCGTGACGCAATGGTCAATGATGCAAATGTGAATGATATCGGCCGTTTAACAATTTTACCATCATCATATGTTGGTAGCTTACGTCATGTGCATGAATATACGCAAGATGCGATGACATATGTACGAAATTATGGCCGACCGGATCTATTCATCACATTAACATGCAATCCGAAGTGGGACGATGTGTCTGATTGTTTATTTGATGGTCAGGTGCCAAAAGATCGGCATTGAAAAAATTAATGGATCTGATTCTCAAACTCCGTGTATTTGGAGAAGTGCGGTGCTTTATGTATAGCATAGAGTGGCAAAAAGGGGCTTACCTCACGCACATATTTTGATTTTGTTCGTACACAAAATAACACCTGATATGATTGATACCGTCATATCGGCCGAAATTCCAGATCAAACCATCGACCCAGGATTATTCGAAGTTGTCACGAAAAATATGATTCACGGTCACTGTGGTGATATTAATCGAAATTCACCTTGTATGATTGATGGCAAATGTTCGAAAAAGTTTTCCAAAGCAATTGATTGCTGAAACAATGACAGGAGATGATGGATATCCACAGTATCGTAGACGATCAACTGAAGACAACGGCAAATTAACTGTAATTAAACTTCAAAATCAAGACGTTGAAATCGATAACCGGTTGATAGTTCCGTACTCACCGATACTGTGAAGAATGTAGAATCACATTAATGTAGAATATTGCAATTTTGTAAAATCAATCAAATATATTTGCAAGTATGTGACTAAAGGCAGCGATATGGCTGTTTTTTGAGTGGCTCCTGAAAATAATCATGATGAAATTTTGCAGTACCAAATGGGGCGCTATATTAGTACGAATGAAGCTGTATGGCGTATTCTAACGTTTCCAGTTCATGACAGACATCCGGTTGTTGTACACTTGGCAGTTCATCTTGAAAACGGCCAACGTGTTTACTTCACTGCTGCAAATGCCGAACAAAGAGCAGCAGAGCCACCAGTAACTATAATGATCGAAGATTTGTGCCTTACGATTGCAAATAAAGCATTAGTGCAATTAGGATTGACTCCACCAAATCGTCCAATGCATGATTTATTTGAACGAGAATTGCAACGCGAACAGCAATTCGATCGTGATGAATTGCGTGCATTCGTACAAACGTATACTCCACAATTAAATGATCAACAAAAACATGCATATGACAAAGTGACGCAAGCTGTCAATGATAACACTGGTGGATTGTATTTTTTGAATGCACCTGGCGGCACTGGAAAAACATTTTTGATTTTATTGATACTGGCAACAATTCGGTCGGAACAAAAAATCGCATTGGCACTTGCTTCTTCCGGCATTGCAGCTACATTAATTGATGGCGGCCGCACAGCACATTCCGCCTTGAAATTGCCATTGAACATGCAAGCAATTGAAACACCAACATGCAATATTTCAAGGAGTTTTGGAATGGTTAAAGTCTTGCAACAAACATCCATTATTTTATGGGACGAGTGTCCAATGGCCCATAAAAAATCTTTGGAAGCCTTAAATCGAACATTACAAGATTTAAGACGGAGTTCACAGCTGTTTGGCGGTGCATTAATATTGTCATCTGGTGATTTCCGTCAAACGTTGCATGTTGTTCCGAGATCAACACCTGCTGATGAAATTAATGCATGTTTGAAAAGTTCATTTTTGTGGGCACACGTACAAAGGCTTTCGTTGACGACCAATATACGTGTGCGTCTTCAAAGTGATTCATCAGCACGTGAGTTTTCAAAGCAATTGCTGAAGATTGGCGATGAAAAGATTGCAAGTGATCAAAATGGGCGTTCACGTTACCGAATAATTTTTGCATAATTGTATCATCAAAACAAGAAATCATTGATCGAGTTTTTCCAAATATTGTACAAAATTACAATAACCATGATTGGTTACGAGAACGTGCAATTTTAGCACCAAAAAATATCAATGTCAATGAAATCAATTTCCACATCCAGGAAAAATTGCCAGGTGATTCGGAAACGTATAAATCTATTGATACTGCTCCGGTCGAATTTTTAAATTCTTTGGAACAACCAGGCATGTCACCGCATTATTTGAATTTGAAAGTTGGTTCATCGATTATACTTCTCCGAAATCTTAATGCACCAAAACTTTGTAATGGGACGAGACTTTTAGTGAAGAAATTGATGCCACATTTAATTCAAGCAACAATTCTCACTGGCAAAGCAAAAGGTGAAATTGTACTAATACCGCGCATCCCATTAATACCAACGGACTTGCCATTTGAATTCAAACGTCTTCAATATCCCGTACGTTTATCCTTTGCTATGACCATTAATAAAGCTCAAGGACAAACTCTTCAAGTGTGTGGTGTGAATTTGGTGGAACCGTGCTTTTCACATGGACAATTATACGTAGCATGTTCCAGAGTGGGAACCCCAAAAAATGTATTTATACATACACCACTAATCAAACAAAAAATGTTGTATACACTATTGTATTGAATTGATGTACAACTTTAGCATTATAAATAAAATCCTTTTAAAGCATCGCCATTGAATTGATTTATTACAAAATACATGTATTTTCTTGGGCGTAGCAACGCGCGCCGAGTCCCGCTAGTACTTTATATACAAAGGTAGTATGATTTGGGACAATCGGCACTGCAGAAGTTTATATGTGCAAGATTTGCGTTTGTCCATAGTTTGAAATGTTATATTAATAGTCACAAATATATTTGAAATTTTATACTGACATTTTGTGATGAATAATTCATATGTTTTTTTAATCAAATAAACAATAATATTTTCTTTCTTTATTGGGCTTTTTTTCTATTGAAACTTCTTTTTGTAAAGATTTTATTATGATAAAGTATTTCCAAGCAAAATAATATTTAATCTACCTAGATTTTTTACTATTTGTTTAACCACATTTACATATATTGTATTTAACTTTCTGTTTCTTTTTATAAAACAAAATACAAAGGGTTTTTAATTAAAATAAAACAAAATTGATTTATAAATATAATTAAAGCATTGTTGTAACAATTAACTATACAGAACACTTTAGAATCTAAATAAAACAAAACATTTTTTTTATTTAAGGAAAATCAATTGTTAAAAATTACACTTATGACTTATAATAAATTTTCAAAGTTATTTTTGCATATAAGCAGAATTATTATGTTCAAATCAAAATGTATTTACTTATGCACAAGATATCGAAAATCACGACAAAAATAACGTCCCTACAATAGATACAACAGGGAGTTTACAAGACATAAAATTTAAACCAACAGTTTATTCCTTTTCACAAAACCAAAATAAACGGGAAAAAATTGATTTCGATTAAGAAATTAAAGTTTTTTAAGTAATAAAAATTTTAATTCAAATAAATTGTTAGCAGGTAGGAATTATGATTAACCATTTAATTGAAGTAAGTATTTTTATTTCATCTCGATTCGATGGCGCAACTTTGCCCGAGCATTTAAATATTCAGGGTTAGCATGATCTTCGACGTCTGAGTTTGAGGAAATATTTTGTTTTCCAGGCTTTTGAGCTCGCTCCATTATGACTCGGCTGAGTTCACCTTTGAGTCCGGATTCGATTTTCTCCTTTTCTTGTTGCTGTATTAAAATTTGCCGTTCACGTTTTTTTGCAAAAACTCTTTGTAGTTCGGACTTTTGATTGAGGACACTTTTACCACTGAAAGTATGTGTAAATTAGAAATAGATTTTTTAATTTATAAATAATAAACAAAAATATCACCCATACTTCAAACAAAAATGTAGTCTTTAGGTTCGTTCGTTGAACTTTACCACAGTTGACCCAAGTTTTCTAGTTAACCACAAGAAGTGTCAAGAAACCTGGACTTTTGGTTCTCAAAAAACACCCAAGGGTCATCAATGCTTATCTTGTCACATAGAAAGAAAAAGCCAGTACGCCTCTAGAAGTTGAAACTTAAAATTTGTTTAAATTTAATTTATTAGTGCATGTAGTTTGGATGGATTCGCCACAACTTCAAAGATTTAGTCAAAGCTCTTCAAAAAATGCTTTATGGCGACCCTGGGGTGACTTCTGGGTTCAACGAACAGACCTTCTATAACATACCCACAAAGAAAAATGTTGGTGTTATGTATTTTTATTCATATATGTACATTATTTTTTTAAACATGTATGCGTTATACTTTCGTTATGCGTTATGATTTCGAGTTGCCGACGGAGTTTGCGTATATTAATAATAAATTCAATGATATAAACAATCTCAGAAATCATGTAAATTTATCGAATGTAACTATAAGTAAAAAAACACTATTTTTCTATTATCAATCTCACTAAAATGACAGTAATTGGAGTTTCAGAGAAGAAGTGACTATCGTATTTATGCTGTGAAACGAACAGAAATAAAACGCTTAGCTTAGTTTTACTTACACATCAATTTTTGCTTCTAGCGACATACAAATTATTTATTCACCTACGCCTCATTAAAACCAAAGTAAGGAATTACTTAAATCAGTCCGTTAGAGATATTTTGTTTACAAAAGTGCTTGAAATATGGGCACTATTCGACTAAATATAAACCTAGCTAGATGTTATAGAAATAATGACAAAATTATGCACGAAACAATTGGTGACTATACTGCCGTCATAAGGTAAAGGGCGTAAAAGCCAAAAATCAAAAATTGAGTTTAAGTCATATTTATAATAATAAATTTTAAAATGCGAAATCCAAAAATTGTAAATCACATTTATTTGAAAATTCAAAAAGTGGAGAAACACCCTTTTGCCTTAATACTTCAGTATAAGTAACGATGATATTGTTATTTCTTCTTGCGAAAATTGTTGGCAATAGTATTTTCTTGTTTCATTCTACTCAAATGTCTAAAAATTGTAGAAAGTATTTTTGTGTACCCTTGAATATACCTAGATATTTATCGTATCATGGAGTTCAGCGCCAGTACTGCCACCAAGTGATCTCACAACAAAACCATGATTTTCAAAACTATAGCGAGTTTTGGTGGGGGAGATTTATACGGATGACACAGAGGAAGCAGAATAGTCTGATAATAGAATGGTGAAAAATTTATATGCATATACCTACCGCCTACATCCTTCATTCTCATTATTACATGTACATTTTCACATACTTACGTTCCATATATATTATGTAGATACATTTAACTCTCCTAAATTACATAATTAAAATCCATAACCTATATTTAAATATATATTTGTAGGTAGGTGGGTACGTATTTATACTAAGAATCAAGGTAATCTTACCTACATGGGAGTTAACCCTGCTTAGTATAACTTCACCTGAGTAACTAAACCTACATTAAAGTTGTTAGATACAAGAGCAAGTTCGTATGATCCAGTCGTGCATTTGTTTCGCTTGATTTCGGTTTACTGTGAAGGCAAAATGTCTTTCGTTATTCCTGAAAAGTTTCAGCACATTCTTCGTATTATGAATACGAATATTGATTGTAAGCGAAAGGAGACCATCGCTATGACTGCCATTAAAAGTGTTGATCGTAGTTACGCTAACATTGTACTCAAAAAAGCTGACGTCGATCTCACCAAACGCAATGGAGATGCACGGATGAGGAGGTCGACAATATTTTCACAAAATTCCCAACTGGCCTCTACAGACAACAATGCAAGTATCAGCAGTACACTTCCTCAATATTGGATTCAAAACTCCGATTATTTGGAGCGTTTGAAGTAAATCCGTGTATTGGAGCATCCGTGTGCGTTGTCCACACCAAAACAACTGGTCGTCGTGATCACACTGTTGGTGTATTCAAGAAGAAGTAAACATGATTTACTGTATCCTTAGTAATTAAGGTAACGCATAAAAATATGTGATTATTTTTTAAGGAAAATAAAAGGTAACAATAATTACAATCGAAGGATAAGCAGAGAAGTATACTTATGTAGTTTTCCATTGGTATAAGAATTTATAGTATTTTATTTAATTCTTTTTTGATACAAATCTGTCAAAACACGGATTTATACAACTTAATCCTATCATTGGCAAAAGAAATTAATTTTTTCTTGATTCTGAATCAAATTCCAAATCCGTATTTTTTCAATGAATCTACATTTCTTTTTACTAACACCAATAAACCCTAGTACACTTGGAAGCTTTCAGTTTGACAACTATCAGTTTCAAGAAACAAAAGGAAATTTAATTCAAATCGCGTCCCATTCCTGGAAATGCTGTCTAATTATCAGCCGAAGAAATATTTTGAAGAACGAAAACTCCGTAATGACCGGCAGTATGTCTTTCGTAGCAATAGTGATCTGATGGTATATCTCACAGAACAGTGACACAAATCTTTACATGGTTTTGGAGATATTTGCGCTTGATATTTCAAAAGCATTTGATAGAGTTTGGCATCAAGCTCTCTTATCGAAAATGCGTGCGTTTTGTATCGATGAGTCTCTACTTCGTTCGATTAGAAATTACCTTTCGGACCGCTCAATACAAGTCGTATTGTACGGTTTCATGTCTGAAGTTTACAAAATAAATGCTGGTGTGCCCCAATTCTAATTTTCATTAATGGTCTCTTATTCGGAACTTCTTATCCACTAAATTGTTTTGCTGACGATAGTAATTTCAGCTTTTCATATTCTTTTTCAGATTCACCTCCTTGTTCTTCTGATGTGGAAGCGTATGATAAGCTCATTAAATTCTGATCTCGAAAGCATTGTCCATTGGGGAATAAGAAACCGCGTAGAATTTAACGCTTCAAAAACTCAGTGTTGTCTTATGTCGTTAAAGCAGAACCCACACCCATGTCGATATCCATGAGCGGCAGTTGCATTGAAGAAACTGATCAGCTCTCAGTCCTTGGTATGTGTATCACAGACCACCTTTTGTGGAATGACCTCATATTCGATGTCACCAAAAACACTGCAAAGTTAAATTTTTCCACGGTTGTACTCGCCCTTCTAGGAATGCTCATCAGTTTACCCTTGAGCCCAACTTCGGAGGTACTGTCAAGTACAGAGATTCATTCTTTCGCTTTGAATGTGGAATAAATTACCCGGCTCTATTTTCCCCTCAGATTTTGATATTCACAAATTCAAAACCAATGTGCATAGGTATCTCCTGTTTCATCCTTCCCTACTTTCCTAACGCTCGCACTGTGCTTGGTCATTTTAAGGATAATCAAAACTCCTGTTGCGCGCACATTATAAAGAAAAAAAAATCGTAAATAAAAATAACAAATTTACATTGAAATGAGAACTGTTGCTTGTTGCGTTTATGTAATGAGTATTTTATGGTATATTTGGGTTATGCACAACACTAGCAAATAGTAAACAAACCACATACCACATACAGAAAAATCTAGAGCTAGCTGATTACAAACCGCTAAGTAATTTTTTTTAATTAATTTTTATTTATTATTAACTTATAACTATCTTAACGCTAGACAAAAAATCATAAGACTAGCCTACTTATCAATACCTTACATCTAACTTAGTCGCCCTTTACGGGCACTCTAAGCTAAACTATAACTCTTAAAAATAATGTCTTTCGACCTGAAAACTATTTTATATTAAGGCAAATTATTTAATTTTTATTGTTTACCAAGAAAACTTGGATAAAAAACTTGGTAACTTATCATTTTTTAAATTTTATTTTATCTTACAAAATACATATAACTAGACTAAAACTAATTAGAACTAAGTATGACTAACTTAAACTAACTAAAAACTAACTTAAACTACTTAAGGTACCTAAAAATACAGAAAACTACTTTTTTATCTATATTTTGAATATGCATACAGAAACACATGCAGACATACATGCCCATACATATACGTAAATACATACATATACATACACGCACATATATAAACATGTACAGCCGCATACATACATATTTTTAATTTTTTTGGTGCCGCCCTGACTGTCCCTCACTTAATTACCCTAGGTCTATGTAAGTCGGCCAAGACAAAATCTTATCCGAATTTGTATATCGGTATCTTGATCAGAAAACCTAGAACTGGTTCTCCTGCCTCACCTCATCCCTTCGGACCCAATCGGACACAGTCCTACTAAACCGAAGGCGCTCTTCTCCACCTTGGGCGATGACGTCTCGACCATATAGGAGTTGCCTAACTACAGTCTTGCGGCTGACGTGGTAGATTAGCGGAACCGGAATCCTGTATCAGCCCTCGACTATTTAAATAGACGAATGCCTCGGGAGGGATGTAGACACTTAACCGTGCGCTCTCGTGATATTCGATGTTGGGGTAATAAGCCCCAAAAATTAAGCTGTTGGCTGAGGACACCGCTCTGGCAATGTGGCCCCGAATCAGCTTAAACAAAAAATTATCTATTCTGTTTATGTTGGCTCCGTTGTATAGAACCTGGTTGGAATAATATCGTGTGTACTCCGACTCTGGTGTTCTGTATAATCCAAGGCAACCTCTAAGACATTGCCTCTCAAACATGCGAATCTTTTCCATTTGAAATGAGCAACGTTGCACCCTACCGGGCAATCATCGACCTGGTGAGAGCCATGTAGCAAATCACCTTCACCCTACTGTCAAGAAGGCTGTAATAAAACATTAATTTTGTCAGGGCAAATGCTCCCCTAGCCCTGGCCAGAACAGCACCAAGCCTGTCGAAATACAGGTACTGGTCCAACCAGATGCCAAGGTACTCTACTACACTTTTACTCCAGTGGATGTCCATTTGGCCCTACGATCACCACCTTGCGCCAGTTCGTTCTCGTATCCCTTGAGGCGATCGACAACGGAGTCCTAAACAGAATAGTTTCTGATTTCTGGAAATTGATTTTCAACTTCCAGTCATCACTATATCGCTGAATCTTGTCGAAGTCACTCTGCAAAAGATTTTTGATGACCTAAACTGTATGAGCTGATACGTACGCAATTCAATCGTCGGTGTACGCAATTCCGTGAGTTAGACTACCTATCAGATCGCTGGTGTAAATGCTGAACAGAATCGGCGAGTAAACCGCTCCCTGCTGAAGACCATTTTTAATATTAAAAACTGTGGTAGAAGTTACATTGCCACTCTTGACAACAAACTTTCTACAATTTAGCATGTCATAAAGCATATACAATAGATTTTTTACTTATACCTAGTCTGGTGAGCTTTAGATAGAGACCTTCTAGCCATACGGTGTCGAAAGCCTTCTCCAAATCAACCAGACAGGCACCCGTACACTGGTTTTTAGTTTTGTTCCATTAGATATCAGAAACCAGTTTAGACGCGGCATGAATTGTATCATGTGCGGCCTTATAACCGAACTGATATTCCGGTATGATATTGTTGTCCTCAATTTTAAAATTTGAAGATTTCACTTCTTCGGCTTTTTTGGTCGTGATAATTTATTAATGCAAGATATTCATTAGTTTTCCAAACGTTTCGACTGAGTTTTCAGTCTTCTTCAGCGGCACTTTATTAACCATGAAACAAAATACCATAAGAGAAACATTTGTATATCGCTAGCAAAGCTAAAGATGTCAACGTTGCTTACAAATCCAACCAAACACTTAAAACACTGTTTACAAAACTTAACAAGAAAAGTGAAAAGGATCAAAGTACAGACGTTGTATATAAGATCAATTGCTTAGACAACGAAAGAGAAAATTGTGAACTATGTTACATTGGCACTACCAAGCAGCTTTTAAAACAAAGGATCTCAAATCACAAATCTGATATAAAGTCCAAAAGTTCTCAAAAAACAGCTCTTGCTAGTCACAGCTTAGAAAGAAACCATGCTCCATACTTTTAAAATGTGCAAATTCTTCAAACGGAAAAACATACATCGAAACGATATACGCCAGAAACTTTGCACATTTTCAATAACAAAAATAAAATGAAAAGGAAGCAGGATACACATTGTATCTCGTCGGTGTGCTGTTCCCTAGTCTCTACATAACTGCGATACATACATACATACATTAATAGTTTTGTTGCTCCTTTAAAAGAAAAATTTTATTAAACAGTTGTTGACTAAACTTCTAACTAAGAAGAAGTGTTTTTAATACTACGTTTATATGGAGAATTGAATCAGGATTTAGGTCTTTGTATACTTGAATCGGATTAAAATAGGATTACTCGATCCGATGCCACTAGAAGAGCTCAATCGAATTGAAAATGTATTTATATACCTGAATCGTGGAATCGAATTCACATTTGATTCTTGGTGTGTGTGTGCACCAATAGTGTTTTTTTGTGTTCAGTGGGTTTCCGTTTTCTTTGGATTTTTTTCTGTTGCATGTTTTTGTTGTTTATTCTGCAAACTCAAATTGTCACTTCGATTCCCTTTTAATTCAATCTTCCGATCCCATGTGCCATATACCTGAATCGAAATGTCAATTCGATTCGATTCGATTCCTCAATTCACTCATATAAACGGGGTATAATTTAAATATTCTATCACCAAATTGTCATTTTTTAAATTTTTATATAGGGAAGTCACTGATTGGCGTCAACATGGCGACGTCCAGTGATACAACGAATACTACACGTCAATTGTGCTTATTTTACCTCCAAGTGGTAACCATCGAATACTGGTCTCGTTCATCCGAACTTGACTTGCTAAATTAATAAGCGCGAGTGTTGAATTAATTTGAACATATTCAAAACGAAATATTATTCCAATCAACAGATCTAAAAGAGGAGCAGCTAATATCATCGGAATTGTGGTGTGCAGTGTTTATACGGTGTATGTCTCATTGTGAACTTTTTGTGCTTACACAATGCGTGGGTCGGTGTTAACCTTTTTCATTAGCATATGAGATAAGATTGATATATGTATTGTGTAATCTTTTTTGGCTGTTTTAAAATTACATACATCTTCTGCAAATTTAACTATTTGGTTTACCTCGTGAACCCGTAACATGAATTTTTTGCGTTCAAATTTTAATTGTTCGGTATTATCAACATTGAAAGAGTGCCCAGTATGGTGTTTATGGTTAGCAAGTACTGCAATAGTCTTCCAATTAGCGGTGTGTGAGTCTACCTTATCACATTCATTTGAGTGTTATTCAAGTCTTTTGCACAATTTTTGAACGCTTTCGCCGATGTATTTTTGGGACAGTCTTGACATGGGACGTTATAAACAACACCTGAGTTCTGCGTAACCGGCAGCTTATGTTCCATATTGTGAAAAAAAAATTGACACTTTTTTCACTGGTTTCATAGCTACTTTAATGTCTGGAATTAAGTATTCACAGGATTTGACCAAAGACTGCGTAAGACCTGGAACATAGGATATGGCTGAAAAAGTTTTAGTTTGTTCAGCTGTTTTTTGTGTGGCGGTTTCATCTCTTGATAAGTAAAGATAGCTACTTCTGCCAAATCTTGTGGTATTTGAACCTCTACGGGAGTTGTTATTTCGTACGGATGAGATGAGTTTATTGATGACTTCAATCGGAAAGTTGTTTTTCTTCAAAATATTTGTTACACGTTCAAAGTTGTCCTTCCAATGTGACTTATGACTGAATGAGAAAGCTTTCCGAACAAAGTTTTCGGCCGTGTTTTCTTTCATATGTGCTGAATAAAAGTTCAATAGTATATTTGACGTAATTGGTTTATGGTACCAATTTGTTGTGATATTACCATCATGATGGCGTTTAACAGTAACATCCAAATAGTTAATCTGATTAGTATTTTCATCTTCTGTTTCAAAAGTAAATCTGATGTTGCTGTTATACATTTCAAATGCTTTTTTCAAAACATCATTTTTTTATACGGAATGGCGGTGATGTGATCGTCTACATAAGCCTTCCAAAATTGAGGAACAAAGTCAATATTGATGAAAGCGTTGTCAATAACCTCTTCAAGCACCCATTCCACAAGCACCGGAGCTAATGACGGTCCCATGAAAAGTCCATTTTTCATGCGTATGAATTTACCCTTGTAACAAAAAAAATTGAAGTCTGTAAGGCAAAATTTAAGCAAATTCATGGAGATTTTTCTTGGAGATTGATGTATATGGTTTTATTCGGTGATCGAAATTGTTATTGACAATATCTAGTGCTAAGCAGAGATATTGTTAAAACAATTGGAAACATTAGCCATATTCTATGTTCCAGGTCTTACGGAGTCTTTGGCCAAATCCTGTGAATTCTTCATTTCAGACATTAAAGTAGCTATGACACCAGTATAAAAAGTGCCAAATTTTTTTTACCAATATGAAACACAAACTGCCGCTGACGTAGAACTCAGGTGTTGCTTATAGCGTCCCATGTAAAGACTGTCAGAAAAAATACATCGGCGAAACCATTCAAAATTGTGCAAAAGTCTTGAACAACAATCAAATGAATGTGATAAGGTAGACTCAGGCACCGCTAATTTGAAGACTATTGCAGCACTGGCTAACCATAAACACCATACTGGGCATTCTTTTCAAAAGATAACAAATACATATATCAATCTCATCTCATATGCTAATCAAAAAGTTCACAATGACACATACACCGTATAAACACTACACACCACAATTAGTGCTGACCTCTTCCTTTTGTCTTTTATGTTTTGAAGCATTCATTGACAGATGTCAAACTCATTGCCAAAAATAACTTAAACTTGTGATAAACATATACAAGTTACACTGTATACAATTTTATCTTTTTAATATGTATTGTTAAATTTTATATTACTTATAATGTTTTCTTGTTCTCATTGTTAGATCCTGATGATGGTTTTTAATGCCGAAATATATTGATCTTAGCAAAAAAAAAACGATGAGTTTTATTCGGAATAATTAAGAGGCTAAACAACACTTATATAATATATATTTATGTTCAACTTAAAACGATTAAGGACTACTTTTTCCTCTGCTTAAACTGTCACATAAGTGTTTAAGTATAACTTAAATGCTTAAGTTGTGTTTAGCAAACGGGATTAAGAGAAATAACATGGTAAATACGTGATAATGGAGAAGATTATCGTCAACTCTAAATACTCCAGATTTTTATATCACTTTCCTCACAATTCATTTTAATTATGATGATTAATATTTAAAGAATGCAATCAACATTAATTTAAGTATTGACAAACGCTCACAATGGTAAAGTAATTTCACTGTTACTGTCAGCATGCCCCCTCAAAGATGAAATAAGAACGATCAAGGCTCATTAACCACCATTTTTAGAGCAACCTATAGATGAAGAGGATATAATACAGCTATACGCACTTAAAACGAATGGTTCAAGATGAATCCCATACCTAACGTATTCAACAATACAACCGCAAATTTGAAGTCTATTGTAGCACTGGCTAACCATAAACACCATACTGGGCACTCTTTCAATTTTGATAATACCGAAATATTAAAATTTGAATGCAATAAATTCAAGTTACAGCTTCACGAGGTAAACCAAATAGTTAAATTTGCAGAAGACGTATGTAATTTTAAACCAGACAAAAAAAATTACACAAATACATATATCAAACTCAACTCATATGCTAATCATAAAGGTTAATACCAAGCCACGTGTTCAACGCATTTTTTCAAACTCGACCCAACCATGGAACTGTACCACTCGACCGAAAATGCATATGAATCGGACATCTAGCATCCATATAAACATCGACATCGATGACTGACAACGAGCTATCTACTGTCAAAGAACATCAAACGTCAATCAATAAAATTTCGAATTTGATCAAGTGGTGTTGTTTTTATTTGACTTGCGTCTTTCTTTTTTTCCCTCAAAGTTTTCAATTTTAATTATTCGGGAATTTTACAAATTTTAGTAAAAAATAATTTAAAGGCTATTCAGCCAAACATTTGGGCCTTCGAACATTTAATAATAATAACTAAAAATACTAAGGATTGCAAAACTGTGACATAACGTGAAATACAACATTTCGACGCCATTTTCAAATGGGGTACTTTTCTTTTTTTCTTTGCTTACAGTTTTGCATATAAAAGACAAATAAAAATGTTTTCAAAGCAACTAACTGCCAAAGGCAAGTAGTTAAAGAAAGATATCAAAAATTTTGCAAAAATGGAAAAGCCATAACCCTTTGATATGTGCAAACGTGATTGAATTTGTTGGAGGAGTTGTGGTCTTCGGTGAACAAACTTTATGATGCGTTTTTAGATGAAGATGATGAAGTTGCAAAACGTCATCCTGAAGTCGAATATTTATACGACGAAATTAGGGAAGATTATTGTGTGTTTCAGGCTAGGCTTCTGGATTTAGTGGAAAGTTTCCGTGCAAACAGCAATCAGCAGTCCAATGAAGTCGCTGGAAAGGAAACAATGGTCAAAAACGAGGAACTTCATTAATTAAAATACCTACTTTCGACGGCAGTTATGAAAATTGGCCAAATTTTCACGACATTTTGTGACTCTCTGGTAGGCAGTAAATCATCGCTATCGGATATTCAAATGACGTATTATCTGAAAACTAGTTTAGCCGATGACGTTGAAAAGTTATTATTATCGTTGAAGATTCAAGGCCATAATTATGTCAAAGCTTGGTCGATTCTAAAGGATCGCTATGATCACCCTCGCGTTCTTGTCAACACATCTAGTTGAATATACCGTTCAACCTACAGTCGTTGAATCAGGAGCGTGCGCAGTCTATTAAAGATCTGCTGTATACGTCGACGACAGTAATTCATAGCCTTGCAAATCTGAAAATAGAGGTAGAACATTTAGATCCAGTGCTAATTTTTCTTCTAGTGCGAAAGTTACCCAGCAGAACTCAGCAAATGTGGGAGGAAAAGCTGAATGACAGAGAGAACCCAAAGAAGTTGCGGACTTTCAAGCAATTTACTTCCTTTTTGGAGACAAGGTTCCGGACTTTTGCATCAGTCGACCAGCAACACATTCAGGGTCCATCCAAACCATCACGGGACTCTTCACACAAGAATTCTTTCGTCGTACATGCTCAGACTGATAAATTGAAACTTTCATGTAAAATATGTGAAAAATAAACATGCGGTTAGAAGATGCAACAAATTTTTGAAAATTAATGTTACCGAGCCTTGTCAGGTTATAAATAAAATGTATTTGTGTCGAAATTGTCAAGGGTATAATCATGCAATCGATAGCTGTCCAAGTGAGCGTAGGTGATACCATTGCCAACAGCCACACCATACCTTATTACATGTAAATAATACTTCTTTACAGCCAAACCAGCATTATTCACACTTATAGCAAAATAACTTTTTTAAGCCAGCTAAACCAACCAACAACGCTCAGCCAAACTATCAAGTACAGCAACAGAGCAGCAGCCAAAGTTCCTAATGTAAAACTTTGAATGCAGATGCGCCATCATACCAGTCTACCAAGAGACAACCGGCTGTATTTAACAATTTAGCATCCCGCCACTCTCATCACAGCAGTCCAACTAAAAACTCTCAAATTTTATTGGCAACAGCCCTGGTGAGAGTAAAATCAGCCTTGGGAGAGTGGTTCACGTTGTGAGCATTGTTAGATACTGGATCTGAAGCATCGTTCAACTGAAGCATTGTCCAATTACTTCAGCTTAAATCTCGAATAACACATACGTCGGTGTCCGGGTTGGGATTGGTCAGCTGTGGCACATGTTCAAGAGTGGTAGATATCACTTTTGCTTCGCAGCATTCCGCTTTCGCAACAACAGCGCGAGCCTAAATTTAAGGTCACTGTCTGGGCATCTGCCCATCATCTCAAAGATTATGTGCTTGCTTGCCGATTCTGAATTCTACAAATCGTACAAAATTGACATTTTGCTTGGTAGTGATGTCCTTCCCGAACTTTTGTTGCCAGAACTAATTCCGCCAGCAGAAAAATTGATGTCAGTCATGCAGAAGACAACACTGGGATGGATCTTATTCGGAAAGGCTCCAATTGTATCCGAATCCAATCATCAAGTTCGAAGTTTCATGCAAACGATAGAGGTCGAAACCCAACTTCGAAAATTTTGCGACCAAGAAGACGCCTTTCAAGCCATTCCAAAGAGGGGGAAGATAATGAATGCGAAAATCATTTTATTGCAACACTGAACGAACGATTGATGGACGCTATCAAGTTGCATTGCCGTTCAAGGGAAACGTTCCTCCGGTTTTTGGCGATTCTTATCAAGGTGCTTT
The DNA here is from genome assembly GCA_910595825.1 of Philhelius pedissequus. Taxonomy (NCBI): domain Eukaryota; kingdom Metazoa; phylum Arthropoda; class Insecta; order Diptera; family Syrphidae; genus Philhelius; species Philhelius pedissequus. Next base: position 162,260,211 of record OU343161.1, read on the forward strand.
GCGGCAATTTCAAGGTTTAGAGCGACGTCTTGTTGCAAACCAGCAACTTCGAAAGCAGTATTCGGCATGTATCGAAGAATATATCCTACTGGGCCAGATGAGCGAAGTAGATAAGGATAAGTTAACAGCAAATCAGCACTACTTTCTGCCACATCATGCTGCTATCAAAGAAAGCAGTTCACAAAATTGAGGGTTGTGATTGACGCATCCTTCAAAACATCAAGTGGCGTTTATTTGAAGGATGCTATGTTGGTAGGTCCATCACTTCAACCAAATATTTGTGACATTATTCTTCGTAGGAGATTGTATAAATACACCTTCACAGCTGACATCGAAATAATGTTTCGACAAACCTTGATAGCGGAGCAAGACAGGAAATATCAGCTGATTCTGTGGAGAAAAGATTCTGAAGAGCCTATTAAAGTTTACCGATTTAATACGGTTACCTTTTGTACAGCAGCCGCTACATATCTGGCGATTCGCACGTTGCGGAAGTTGGCAGAAAACAATTCGAAAAATCAACTTGTTTCAACCATGATTTTCAGAGATGTGTGTATACGATTTGATATCTGGAGGAAATACCATTGCAGAAGCTAAAAAGAAAACAAAACAAATTAAAACAACATTACCGGCATCTGTATTTTATTTACGGAAATGGACTCCCAACTCTGACGAAATACTAACAGGCATTCCACCAGGAGAACGGGAATCAACATTCTCAATGCCTTCAGAAGATTCGGAGCGAGTTAAGACGCTCGGTGTCCATTGGCTTCCTTCTGTTGATAAATTCTCTTTTTGCTATACTGCACTTTCAAATCCACAGCCGACAAAACGATTCATCCTATCGACGATAGACCTTCTTTTTGATCCGATGGGTTGGATTGCTCCATGTATCGTAAGAGCGAAAATTTTTATGCAGCAACTGTGGGCGAAGAAAATGTCATGGGAAGAACCAATTGAATCATCACTTCTGGAACAGTGGAAAGTCTTTTACATGGACTTGCAAGCGATCAACAAAATCCAGTTTCGAAGGTGGGTTCAAACCATCGACGATTTCACTTGAGATGAGCTTCATGGTTTTAGTGACGCATCGGAGAAAGCTTACGGGTAAGCAGTGTATTTGCGGGTCGAAGATGATTTTGGCCATGCGAAAATTCATCTTCTCATCGCTAAGTCGAAAGTTGCTCCTATACAGCCATTAAGTCTTCCTCGTTTAGAACTGTGCGAAACCAAAAACATCAAATGGTTTGCATGGACTGACGCAACAATCACACTCTCGTGGATTCGAGCATCGCCAACCAAATGGCAGACATTTGTGCGGAACAGGGTTGGGGAAATACAAAGATTGACTCCCGTCAAAATATGGAAACATATTCCTACTCAACAAAATCCCTCAGATTTGGTTTCCAGAGGTGTTCTTCCATCAGCTTTGTTTGATAATCCTGTATGGTGGCACGGACTTGAATTTTTACGCCATGCATGGAAGTTTCAATATCCAACCCAGCCACAAATTCAAGTGCATCACATTGCAGAGGTTTTCTCACAAATAAATTAACTAATATATCGATCTTCGGATACAAATAAATTAATACGTATTGTTGCAATAGTTTTACGTGTTACAAACTTGCAAAAACACATTCCCAACTGGAAATCTGGCACGATTTCACCATAGGAGTTCAACGGTGCAGCCAAAGCTTTAGTAACAATAGCTCAGCTGGAAATATTTACTGATGACATTGTGAAGTCCAGAGGCATGGCATCACTAAATCCCTTCGTTGATTCTGACGAAATTGTTCGAGTCGGCGGAAGACTGAATAATGCAAATGTGACTTATGATCAATAACATCCAATCATCCTGGATCCCAATCATCATTTTACGAAGTTGATTCTTCACGAAGCACATGAAAAAACTCTCCATGGAGGCATTCATTTGACGATGGGTTAGCTTCGAAAGAAATATTGGATTTTTCAAACTAAGCGAGCTGGGAAACAATATATTCATAAATGCACTATATACTATCGGTTAGGACGAAGCCAGCTTATCAATTAATAACAGAATTACCAGCACCCCGAGTGAATACTTCCAGGCCATTCTCACATACTGGCGTTGATTATGCTGGACCGATTAACATCCGTGGGGCAAAATATTACAAAGGTTACCTAGCCATATGTTTGCCTTGCAACGAATGCTATTCATCTCGAAGCAGTCAGCGACCTCACCACTCTAGCATTTCTAGTGGCATTTCGGCGCTTCACATCACGGCGAGGAGTCTGTACCCAGATCTACAGTGATTGCGGCACAAATTTTAAAGGAGCTGAAACGGAGTTGTACCGTCTGCAGAAGAATGCCACCAATGATTTGAAAGGTGTTGCTGAAGTTTTGTCGTCACAAGGAACAAGGTGGAATTTCATTCCTCCTGCTTCCCCCACTTCGGAGGATTATAGGAAGCCGGCGTTAAGAGTGTTAAACACCACTTCAAAAGAATTGTTGGAAATGGGGTACTAACTTTTGAGGAACTCACCACGCTTTTAACGCAAATTGAAGCGTGTTTAAATTCGAGGCCTCTGTGTCCCTTAACAGAAACTCCTGATGACTTCCATGCTTTGACTCCAGCACACTTTTTAATCGGAGCAGAAATGTTCACCGTACCAGAAGCGGATCTCACTATCGGTAAGACGAATTATTTTGATCGGTGGAATTGAATCCAATTCAGCTTACAAAATCTTTGCCATCACTTGGCCCGACTACAACAACGACCCAAATGGAATTTAGGACGAATCCTAGAAACCTTTCACGGCAAAGATGATATCACCAGAGTAGTGAAGCTGAAAACAGAACAAGGAGAATTTAAACGACCTGTTACGAAGCTTTGCCCTCTACCAATTAACAACATACAAGCCAAGTCCAAAAAATACACACACACACACACACATATATATATATATATATATATATATATACAATATCACATCACACCACATATCAAGTCGCTTCGAAAATGAAAATTAATATTCGAAAACTTTATTTTGCTCACTTCCATCGGAAAACGCAAATCAAATGAATTATTCAATTATCACTTCATCATATTACATCAAAATATTCATATTTGCTCATTTTTATACGAAAAAACGCAAAGAATAACTAATCAAAATAATTTAATTTTATTATAATTTTTCGAAATTAATTCAAAATCAAAATAATCACCAACGACATCAACAGAATTTAAATCGAATTCACTTAATTCTAAATGTTAATAAAATTCACAAAAAAAATCATCATCAATAAATTAACAACGAACTGAAGAAAACGACCCTTAAGCAGACTACATTGCGATGGAAATTGGCACTTACGATACTACATACAAATATATCAAATTCATAATATGGTCATTTATTTGCATAATAACACCCAACATTTAATAAATTCTACCAACTTTTACTCACCTGAAAAATATCAAATAACACCAATCTAATTCAAACCACAAATAAGCCATACTAAGATCGGAAACCTTCGTACGTTTCACCCCCCAAAACCCATTTGTTTATTTCTATACACTGTTGTATTTGTACATTTAGAATAGATGTGAAAGCGAAAAACAAAACAAAAACAAATTACTAGGGCTGTGTTATCTATGGATGTGTTTATAGGAAGAGAAACAGAAAAGATTCTTGTGTTCGTTTTTGTCAATGTGTCTATTGGAAGAGGAAAAGTTACACGTGTTCGTGTTTCATCTTGTTGGCAAATGACAAATTAAAGCAGACGTTTCGGGTCTTTATTTTCTTAGTTTATGATTCAAACTACACATCAGAAGTACAAACAAAGCCGTAATTCATGGGATTTTCCATTGAATAGCGAGTGGAATTGTTTTTGTTTGCCTCCATCCTCATCGTTACTTCGCGCAATGAAAAGGAACGAGTTGCTATCCGAGACTACATGTGCGACTTATAATAATATCCGAACTCCGAACCAGGGTCGAAATGTTGTGTTTTCTTTCGAGAATTAATTTACATTAAACCTATTTATTTACCATGCTTTAATGAATTTGTTTCTTTTCATGTCAATCCGAGATGAATTTGAATGTCAGAAACGTTTTATGTACCTAAACCTGATGCAATAACTTCCGCCTGGGGAGAATGTTCAATGCATTTTTTCAAATTCGACCCAACCGTTTAACTTGACCACTCGATCTAGCATCCATATAAACATCGATGACTGACAACGAGCTATCTACTGTCAAAGAACATAAAACGTCAATCAATAAAATTTTTAATTTGATCAAGTGGTGTTGTTTTTATTTTACTTGCGTCTTTCTTTTTTTCTCTCAAAGTTTTCAATTTTAATTACTCGGCAGTTTTACAAATTGTAGTAAAAAATAATTTAAAGGCTATTCAGCCAAGCACCACGCATCGTGTAAACAACAAAAAGTTCACAATGACACATACACCGTATAAACACTGCACACCACAATTAGTGCTGGCCTCTACCTTTGTTTTTTTGTCTTATATGTTTTGAAGCATTCATTGATAGATGTCAAAGTCATTGTCAAAAATAACTTAAACTTGTCATAAGCATATACTAGTTACACTGTATACAATTTTATCTTCTTAATATGTATTGTTAAATTATATATTACTTATAATGTTTTCTTGCTCTTATTGTTAGATCTGGATGATGGTTTTTAATGCCGAAATCTATTGATCTAAGGAAAAAAAACGTATGAGTTTTATTCGGAATAATTTAGAGGCTAAACAGCACTAATATAATATATATTTATGTCCAACTTTTCCTCTGCGTAAACTGTCACATAAGTGCTTATGTAGAACTTAAATGCTTAAGTTGTGTATCAGCAAACGGGCCTAAGAGAAATAGGATGGTAAATACGTAATAATGGAGAAGATAGACTTCAACTCTAAATATTTCATATTTTTATATCACTTTCCTCACAACCCATTTTTATTATGATGATCAATATTCAAAAAATGCAATCAACATTAATTGATGTATTGGCAAACGCTCACAATGGTAAAGTAATTTCACTGTTAATGTCAGCAACCCACTCAAAGATGAAATAAGAACGATCAAGGCTCAGTAACCACCATTTTTAGAGCTATCTATAGATAGAGGATATGTTCAAGATGACTCCCATACCTAGCGTACTCAACAATACAATAATAACAATTGATGTCTGAGCTCCAATTCTGGCGGTAAATGCACATCGCGACCAATATCAGCCAATACAATCCTCCGACATGGAATCTTGCATCAATTTAAGATCAGAATAGTTCTTATGTTTCAACTTACAAGCTAGATACGGCAAGGGAGCAGAAATGTGCTCTTGCGAATTGGGTCTCTTTAACAATGAAACTCGACCTACATGTTCCTTTAAGAAATCAGAAACAAATTCCACTTGGATCCAGATGCAACATAGAAATCAATGGCTATACTTTAGAAGTTTTTGACCAAGTTAGTTTTTATTTGGACTTTGGAGAATTTTTATGAAGTGATTCTTGTCGGCCTTATTGGTCGTAATGATGATTAAATGAAAGCAATTTTCATTTTATTTTCCCAACGTTTCGACGGTGGTTGTCGTCTTCTTCAGGGGTGTCTTTATTTATAAAATTAAAAAGAGGTATAATGTTGTACATATTGATACAAGTAAACGAACAAAATATGACTTACATAACGTTAAATTTTAAGATTTTTAATATACATAACAATAATTTGTTTGAAACCTATAAAAAAAACAGATTAAAAACAGATTTTGAATACTTCTCATTTGAAGATTAGTCTACGTTTTTTGATATTTATTGTCAGAAACTAATGAACAGTAAACGGCAGATATATTTTGTGTGTCTTGTTTGCGGTTCATATTATTTTTGTTGTTAATTATATGCAGTGTATCTAGTGTGTAACGTTTAGATGTATGTTTTTCTGTTGCAACTCCCTCAAAGTTTAGTGTGTGACCGGTATCAATGATGTGAGAAGCCAGTGCCGTCTTCTCAGAATTTTTAGGCGAATATCTGACTTGTGGTTCGCCATTCTTTGCGGAAGGAGTTGTTTGGTGGTGCCGATGTAGCAAAGTTTGCAGGATTCATCCATTTTCCCCTGGCAATTTATTTTATAAACTACGTCTGAACGGCGATTTTTGTCGGGTTTTGTCTTCAGGTTGGTGAATAGGTATGCAACAGTCTGGTTCGACCTATATGCCAAGTTGACTTCCGGGTTGTTTTTCGTGACCATTTCTTTGAAATTTTCGGAAAGTTTGGACACATAAACGATACTCTTATAAACACATCTCCTCTCTTCCAACTTATTTTCTGAACGCTGATACTTCACAAAAGCTCAATCTCGACTCACTGCAATTTGCGGAAGAAATAACCAACAATGAACTTAGAAGGTTCCGGCATATTAACACTACAGTCAGGGTGTTAATTGAAACAAAACCACATCATTATCGAAGGACATAACAAATTTACCAGCTTCGGCAACATTTGCGAAATATCAACACCAATACATCATGAACCATTACATCCGAAATTCAATAGCACCAAATACCAGATTCATCTAAAAAACCTCACTGGCCTACACAAATTAATAACCAATCAAGAAATTCTCGAATTACCCCATAAGGCCCAAATTCAAACGTACTCGTACCATAATTCTTCAATCATCATACTCATCGTGTACCTTAGCTGGAAACGAAAATCGAATTCATCCGCCATCGCCATGAACCAATTCCTTAACATCGGTTACCAATACCTGAGCCAGATTTCATTGTTACAATAGCCGCGTTTTGTTATGCACGAAGACCTATATAAGTCAGAGCTTTGCATGCATTACAACTACACTACAAGATCTTGTTATTTATCCAGTTCAATATTCCTGACCCAGAATTTAATTACATATCTCACCACAAGGGTTAGCTTTTAACTTGTACAAGTTGGTACTTCAGTTTTGAATTGTCAACCACGGTGTTGCCAAATTACCAAATAACTACTTATAATTTATTGATTAAGTCTGCTTCTACACTAGTGTAATTTTTATGTGGTTGCCCATTGGTAAAAGATATCAATTTTGCCAAGTTAAATCCTTCCATTGGGCAAACATGAATTTGTTTCTTATTCTGAATTAATTTCGCAGATCCGTATATTACTGTGTATCAACCTCTTTTACAATTAGTAGTTTACTAGTAGTTTAATATACACGAGTACAATCCAATAACATATCGGACACAAAATCAATTCAAATCGCTTTTCATCAAATTCTGTATTTAGCAATGGAAATGAAAAGTAAAAGTTGTTCAAGTTAACAGAACCATCTCTCTGCACTCCTTATTCTTTACTCAAACAATAAGGAAGAGCACAAAGAAGAAAGAGCGATAACTCAGTAATTTTATTTACCCCCGGCATCATCTTTCGAAAGATACTATTACGCGGTGCAATACAATTAAAACACCCCGTAACTGGTTGTCCAATCAGTTCAGCACATCGCGGCACTTCAAAAACCGCCCTGTCCAAGTAAAAATGCATAGGAACTCGGTTGAGTGAATACAATGGAGCCGCGGCCGCGTGTCGCGACGCTAGACAATGTTTAACTTTTTCCGTTTTCCGCGCGTCGTTTGACAGATAACAAAAAAAAACATCTTGTTGGTTGTTGCATCCACACAATTGTTGATCTTCGTCGGGACCCTCTGACGCAAAAATACACATTCAGAATAAATTTGCAAATTAAAAGTTTACAAACAAAACTACAAAATCAATTAAAAACACGATAGTGTGTTCTTTAGCCCGCGACTCCTTTAGAAATATTTATTACGGCTAATATTGCAGTCACTACTACTAAAAATTTATATTTGTTTGCTATATGGGCAAAGATAAATCATGAAATTTCATTCTTCTCCAAGAAGCGCTAAGCGCTTTATATACTTTAGAATAGGTATAATCTTATTTTTAATGAATTATTAAAACTTAACATGAATATAAGCGCACTATGAATAAGATTCAATGCTTTTTGAGGAATTTGTGCACGATTAATATGGGGTGTCATGAAACGTCAAATTTTATTTCTCCGTTTTTTTTCTTTTAGGAAGACAATAAATAAATACAGATTCTCAGGTCTAAAAATAAAAAAAATCCAGCCATAAAGGGCCTCCACAAGAATTATAGACTACATGACACATTTCTTGCAATCATTTAAAGATGAGACGAGAAACAGTAGATAGAAGCGCTAACCGAACGAGGGGAAAACCCAAAAAAAGGTTTGATTTTAGCATCATTTATTTTTTTAGCAGGTCAAAAATCTTTTTATGGAGTAAATCTTCGTGTCAGGTTTTTCATTGAATTCATGCATATGAAGAGGATTGTGTATTCATTAAAGATTTATTTGTTCTTGTGTGTTCTCTACCTTTTTACTTGAGCTACGCACAACATGCTACTTAAATGGCAAACTGGTGACGGACTGCATTATGTTTCATGAGTGTAATCAATGATTATCTCTCCAATATGACGGTTGTCATATAGGATTTCACCAAAGCATTTTTCATTGAGGAGTGAATTTCCTACTGACTTAGTGTGTTTGGAACCAAAAGTTTCGCTATGGTATGGGGGAGCTCTAATTGATTTCTTTTATATACAACTGCCAACTCCGCTTTGACAGAAATGCAAAAAAATTTCATGTTTTAATTATTTGAAGACAATTTTTATTTTCAAAACACAAATTTGATTGATTTTCTTTTTTTGATGCTGAGGATTATTGAGTACCTGTGATTTGTCAACAAGTATTAGCATTTTTTGAATAAGATCCTCATTTGGTCTGGCCTTAAGCAGAAATTTCAGTTCTTCCACTTCTTTTATTCACCATTAAACTAAAATCAGATTCTATTTAATCTAACGACATATGTATATTCACCGAGGTAGAGCTTACGATTTAGTATTAGTATTGTTCCGAAATTGATGGGTTGCTGTACAATATCCAGATTGTAGTGCACTTTATGTATATATTATAGTTTATTATTTTATATTTATTTAACTAAAATAAAACAAGAAAAGACAACTTCCTAGCACCGCAGTAACAATTTATTTAATGTAAACAAAAAATGAAATATCTGAAGGTAGTCACAGCTGCCAACCATGCAAAGTAAAAAATGTTCAAGACCCATATCGGTTTATTTTCACGGGGTGAACTATATGGGTCATTGAGCATAATAAAACGCGGCTAATGACATGAATAGTTGAACTATCGTTCAACGCAAGGGAGAATGTGGCATTCAGTGCAGCAAGCTGGCTGTGTTGTACTCATTTTTATATTTTGTTTATGTGTTCTGTTTTCGTAATAAATGATTTCTAAGCTTAAACGAGTCTAAACAGGAGCCAAACACTGCGCTAAAAGCCAAACACTGCGCTAAAAGCATATGGACTTTCTCCAGTAAGCTGACAAAAGGGATTTAATTGAAGACGAGCGTTGGAACGTTAGTCAAAAACAAAAAAACTTCTTTGAAAATGAGGAAGGTCTGCAATCAAAGATATGCATATATAGGATATGTGAATTTCACATGTCCTCAACAAATTGAACCATTTCTGATTTTTTGCAAGGAATTTGTTACCGAGTTATTCCAGATATTTATAGGTGTGCATCGCAAAGTGTTTGACAATTACTTTGTCAACAATGAGTTCTACAAGAAGTTTCTCGGTTGAAATTTATATGGTTTAATATTTCATTCTCAATGAAATGATCATAGGAATAATATTTATCTACATATATTATATTTAAATAAATTTGTTTTTAATTTGTTGGGCCTATTGTGTCATATATATCAATAAGTCCAAAAACACCAAAACTGTGTAAATAAAGGTATTTAACTCTAACTCCTCATATTATGCTTGTTCAGTAGGTTATATTTTAGCCCTACAAATGTCAAAAATATCATTATTTGTAGGATAGTAATATTTCGTAAGACTAACCTAATAGAACTATACAAAATAGAGATTCAAGACCTCAAAACCAACCAAACGTAATAATGTAATAGATTTCAGCAACACAAATGGTGTTGAACAATCTTATAACTATATGCAATATTTTACTTACACTTTATTATTAAACATTAGTTCTCGATGGAGATTCTTTCTATCCGACGATTCTAAGCAAGGATTCATTATTTTCTTCGGAAGTATAAGACCATCGGAATCCGTCTGCACGCCAGGTGGTGGGGTGGCCATCATCATACTGTTGCCCGGTGATCCTTCCCGGTAATCCTCTGTCCCGCTTTCTGAATTTTGATCTGAAATACAAAAACAAAAGCAAGAATAAAAAGGGTAATTTCTAAAATAAAATGATGAATCTCATTTTTCTTTTCAGAATTTATAAGATTTTATGGATGTGACTTCAAATTAAATGGAAAATAAATAAGTAAGTACTCCTAAACCGAAATTTTATTACACAATAAATATTAACTTAAATTAATTAAATAATGGGAATACTCCAATTTCTGAGTTTTCTCATGAGCTTAGTCATGATATATGTATTTTGTTTGCAAAGCCGTCCAGTCTGATACTTTTCTAATATTCGATTTTTGTTCCTTCCTCGACGATAACATATCAAATTGAAGTTATGTAAACAAGCTTTCTCTAACGAGCATTCACACATTTCTGTCCTCGACATTATGTACATCTTTTCCGTTTAAGATAATATAAATGGATATTAAACATAAGCTATAGATTCGAAAAGCCTTCGACCCATTGAGCTAAATCAATTGGTTCATGTTCGATACGGAAAAGATTAAAAAGTTGTCTGGCTTCGCTCTTACTTGCCAAATGAGAATGAATGAATAACGTTTAATGAGATTTTTTTTTATAATCTACACGCGCTCAAGGGATTATACTACCCTTTAAATGTTTCAACAGAGCTCGGGCGTTAGGTTAGGAAGAGAAAGAAGGATAGGAAAGATGTGTGGCGCGATGTTCTGAGACTGGAGATGGTTGTTGTCTCAGATTTTATCTCCAGGGGGATGGCGGCTGTACTAATGCATAGAAATTTACGTGTCTTATTTATCTATGTCCCTTAAAATTAGCATTATTTTTTCATTCTTTGTCATATTTATCGGTACACTAGTCTTACTCAATCACATGTTGTTAGTTCTATGCCTAAACAGCATGTAATGAGTTAGCCAGCAACTCGTATGACAGTTATTTTAGAATTGGTTTTTAATGGAAAAATAAAAGGACATAGACTACGGCAGGGATCGAACCTGTGACCATGAGGTTGACAGGCGAACACACAACTATCGCGCCGGGGCCACTCCCAAGAGGTGTTTTCAAAATATAATTATTTCTTTTTAATTCTTTTAAAAATAGAAAAAAATATTGGTACGCAGTATAAATTGGGCAACCTAAGCCTATATACATATGTGTTAAATTTCAAAAGAATCGGTTAAGCCATTTACGAGATAGTCGAAAGCAAAAAAAACCGTCCTATGGAAAGTACCATTTTTAGACATTTAAAAAAAAAATTTCAACCATATAATCGGTTGTAGCGAAAAAGCTGCACTGATTTTTTTTTAAATCAAAAATCGTTAGAGCCGTTTCCGAGAAAAATAGGCTTTAATGTAATGGTTATATCGCAGGTGCCGTTATTTTTTGAGCTAAAAAAAATTCAATTTCCACTCTGTACACTACTTAAGGAATTCTATATACCAAGTTTGAAGCAATTCGGCCCACCCGTTTGGGTTGTAGGTGTATTTAATACATACAAAAAGGCTGACAGACAGACATACAGTCGGACAGAATTTTTTGACCATCTTTTTTCGTCTTCGCCTTCAGCGTAATGTCATGTTAGATTGTTACGTCAAAATATACGTTTTTTTCGACGAATGTATAACTTGCCTTATAGTACCTATAATCGCAAGTAAAAAAGAAAGAAAGAAAAAAAAAGAAGCAAGAATAGATTAATAGAAAATGATAGTTAGTTGAAAACAGGCAATTGTAAATGGCAGTTGGTTGTATATACCCCAAAAATAAAACCCAAATCTAAATTTGACTTTAATATTTTAATACACTGTCATTATCATATTTTTTTTTACTCTAAGGATCACTCAGCTTCCAACATCTCTTGGAGTTCTTGGTCGATTTCTTTTTGTATCGCAGATGACACTGGGTAGTATTGTTGCTTTATCGGTTCTGCGGACGTCCTAATTACCCTAACCGCTACAATATCTTTTTTTTGTGGAGGTGGCCGTGGCGCGATAGTTGTGTATTCGCCTGTCAACCTCATGGTCACAGGTTCTATCCCTGCCGTAGACTATGTCTTCTCATTTTTCTATTAAAAACCAATTCTAAAAATAAATGTCATACATGAGTTGCTGGTTTGCTCATTACATGCTGTTTAGGCATAGAACTAACAACTTGTGATTGAGTAAAACTAGTATACCGATAAAATATGACAACTAATAAAAAAATTAATCAGATTATAAAGGACATGGATAAATAAGCCATGGACATTTCTCCGCATTAGTTTAGCTGCCATCCCTGGAGTAAAAACTGAGACAACAACCACCTGCAGTCTCAGAACATCTCGCCACACATCCTTCCTATCATTCTTTCTCCTCCTTAACCTCACACGCGCGCTGTGTTGAAACATTTAAAGGGTAGTATAATCCCTTGAGCCCGTGTAGATTTAAAAAAAAACTAAAGGGGTTTTGGCTACGCTTAATATAATAATCTCTGTACTTGACGGTACGTCCGAAGTTGGAAGCGGAGGGTACTATCATCAGCAAAACAATTAAGTGGATTAGAGGTTCCAGATAAGAGATCATCATTAATAAAAATGAGAAAAAGGATCGGGGACAATACGGAGCCCTGGGGAACATCAGCAATTATTTTGTGAATATAAGACTTGAAACCATCCAATACAACTTGTATTGAACTGTCCGAAAAGTAATTTCTAATCCAACGAAGAAGAGACTCATCGATACCAAATGCACGCATTTCCATAAAATAGCTTGATGCCAAACTTTATCAAATGCTTTTGAAATATCAAGCGTAATAATCTTACTTTCTCCAAAACGATATAAAGATTTGTGCCACTGTTGGGTGAGATATACCATCAGATCACCAGTGGATCTATTGCTACGAAAGCCATACTGCCGGTCATTAAGGAGCTTTCGTTCTTCAAGATATTTCTATAGCTGATAATTAATCAGGGTTTCCATGACCTTGGAAAGAAGGGACGTAAGTGCAATTGGACGGTAATTAGCGATTGAAGAATATTCGCCTTTTTTAGGGACAGGCTGGACAAATGCTGTTTTCCATCCACTTGGAAAGAGATCTGTAGAATAGGAATAGAAAAACTTACGCAGTGGTTTTGCCAGCGTTGAAGAACACCTCTTCAGAACGATGGGAGGGATACTATCGGGGCCAGCGAATTTGTGTATATCAAGGTCTTTGTGGACTCTAGCAACTGCATAAGTGCGAAAGATATTCGTCCCATAAATTCGTTTACGCTCTCAAGTACTGGAGCAGTCATAATAACACTTTCTGGCAGCGTCGAATTAACAGCGAACTGCGCTACAAGCAAATTGGCTTTTTCACGAGAACTGACAAAAGGGGTGTCATTAAACACGAGCGTTGGAAGCGAAGACGAAGTTGAATTTCGAATGTTTTTACAAATGACCAAAAATCCTAACTACTTTTGGGACATTTTAGTATTTTTGGTCATAGCTTGTTGAAACTTTTTCCGCTTTTCCCCATTGGTATTGGCTTTATAATTCCCGAAACATACTTCGCCAACCCTAATAACCTCTTTACTGCTCGAATCAAACCATACATTTTCTTCCGTTTGATAGATTTCAGCCTATTCGGGATAAAATTTCTCATTTCGTAAAGGGTTAAATATGGTATCATATCTGCACTGGAGTCTATGTCACTACCGGAGAAACAGAGTGACCAGTTAAAGTTTCTGAAGAAATTATTGAGACCGTCCCAGTTGCTTTTCTCATATTCCCAAGCGGTTCTCCTAGGTGACTTTTACTTAACTGAGAGGTGTTGGCATGAGAAATTTGCAGATATAACACAAGTTTGATGTGTCGAGAGGAGATAATACATTTATCGTGCATTTATCAGGGTTAGAGGTAAGGAACAAGTCTAGAGTGTTGGCGGTTTGAACTGAAAAGGTTGGTTCGTCAACAAGCTGAGTCAGTTGGTTTAACTCAGCAAAGACCTCAACATGCCTTCCTTCGGGTGTTGTCTGGCTCGAAAAGCGGAGCCAGCTAGAATCGTGTACATTGAAATCGCCCGCAATGGCGATTTCAGTATGAGTATAATGGGCAACTATTCTTTGAATGGAGTCGGACAGAGCATTAAATTGAATTTCTGTCCAAATTTGGGCTCCGATAAATGAAAAATGTGTGTGTGATGCGCTTGTTTACCAAGAATTTTAACCACATGAAATTAAAATTTGTGTTTGAGCACAAACCATATTGTGGTTGCAGTTGGCACGCGATATCATTTCTTATATATACGGCGAAACCATGGTGTGAAAAGTATAAAGGCACTAAGGTATACCCAGACAGATGAAATTCCGAATGATCCGTATTTTCACCTATTTGGGTTTCACTCAGTGCCAAAACAGCTGGCCTGTTTTTGACAGTATGAACATACACGGCAAAAAATTAGTCGTAATTCCACGAATATGACAATAATCGACTATAAATTCTCCAACCATTAAAATATTTATAAACTTACTAAACCGCACGTCAGACAATTATCTAAATTGAATGTTTAAGCAAGTTTCCAATTTGGACTTTTTAATTCAATTTGTGACTAGTGTTATGCCTTAGTGACAAAATAGCATTGATCCGCCCCTGGTTAACTTTAAAAATTAATCAATTATTCATCCGACGTTGTACTAACCTGATCAGTGCATCCGCTGTGTGTAAGTACCACACAGTACTCACAATGATCAAGCTAGTGGAACTGTGGTGGGAGTCGGGTATGGAAAGGAGGGACTTACTCATATGCACGGGGTGGTGTCGTTGATTTTTCCTTCTGCTTAACACTGTATATAGGTATAGGTTTGTAAGCACTGTATAATCACTGAATCTAGTTTCTGCGACTCACGGAACGATGGATTAGGTTACGTTTTTAATAATAACTATATATTTGATTATATTGCCCACTTGATTTATAATTTGGATTTAAATGATGAACACACAATTTGGGAAGTATTTATTTTTATTGCAATAGACTACGGTGAGGGGGAACAACAGATACTGCGCATATTATGCGAGTCAACTTTTCACTTGTTAGTAATTATTATCACATACGCCTGTACGTGTTGAACGACTAGTCTGTCATTGAAGCCACAATATCTTCGCTCGAAAACTCCATTCACCTGATCTCAAATCCGAAGCTATGACAGAGAGTGCCCCAAAATCCGCACCTTAAATTAAGAGGTGAAGATTTGGTATGACCAGACATTCTATCAGTAGGGATTTATTCTCAACCTCTATACACCCACACCATCTGCTAAAGCTACTGACCCGCACTACATTTCTCTAATCTAATCTCGAAATCTTTTAAATGTTCCTTCTTTTATGGAGCGGGGAGGTCCTGAATCAGGCAATCCTGAAAACTTGATTCTAAGAATATTTGCTTCTTAACATCCCTATCATTTGCCGCTAAAGTGATTTGTACCTAGTTGTGATCATACAGATAGTTCCCAACTAACGTTGACTGGTTTTTCGTCCTGCTGAAATAAAAGCCCGTTCCACATTGAACTAATACCGCCTACAATCCCTACGGAAAAATCCTACGGCCCCACAACCAAAACAACGTTTCGCAACTGAACAGATATAAGCAAAATGACCATCATTGTTACAGTTATAACACCTAATAACCTAACGGAATGGGTTAACCGGAGCCAAACTGATCACCACAACTTGGTTTCTTCCCGTTGCAGCTGGGCTCGTAGAAGGTCGGTTACCTGGTCGGCTCATTATGGTTATGATCATGTACTAAATAAAATTGCAAGAGATAGGCATGCTTAAGCCGATCATGGAGATGGTTTCGTAGGGTGAAGTAATAGATTGTCGAGTATGGTCATGTCGGAAAAAAACATGAGCATCATCGGAGAGGTTTTTGAAAACGAAAGTTCCTCGTTGAGCATGTCCAGACATTTGTTTAGGTGTTAGCCTTCTGAAATGATTGTGTAAGATATTGATTAATTCTGGAGCTAGGGTGTCTGTGCATAGACGGGTGCAGAAATTCGCCTGGGAGTCGATTTTGTCCTCTATATGCTAGCCCTGCTGGAGTTGAAACAAGAGCTTCTTCCCAAGCAGCGCGTAATCCAAGAAGTACTACTGGCAGTGCATAATGCCATGACTATCCGTGGAATAATAAAGCTAATTTTAGTTGCCCATACATTCGTTCAACTAGCCCATTTGCTTGCAGATGATATGGAGTAGTTTTGATAAGGTTCCAAAAAATGTCACATTCGAATTGCTCGCCAAGATCTGGAGGAATTCGGAGTGGGACGCCAAAGCGAGAAATCTAAGATGAAATCAGACCTCGATTGACCGTCTCCGCAGTTCCATTTCCACGGATATCGAGTGGACATCGGAGAAACGGTGTGACACGGTGTGAATCAAACACGGTTTGATTGGCATGGTAACCATCACTTAGTCCATTCTGCACAGTCTTTGCTCATGGATAGCCACACGTAACGTTGAGCAATAAGATTTTTAGAAGTGCATTGACCAGAGTGACCTAATGAATGCAGTGAATCGAAAACTTAACTTATTGGGCACCAATGACCGAAATGGTCTGGTGGAAATTTGGCAATATATGTCAACTTTGGGATCTTAAAGTGTGTGACGACGAGACGAATATACAGTGACGAGTCTAGTTATTACGAAATTTACGAAGTTCTTCATCGTAAGCTTACGTTTCCGCCAACATTTCTGTAGAAACCGCTAATGCTATTTGATCTATACGCCAAAGTATCCGCTCCAATGTTATCTGTGCCGGTGACGTGTCGGATGTCAGTTGTGAATTGACTAATACAGTCCAATCGTTTGGACTGCTACTGCTAGAGCGAAGGGCGTCCTGGCCGTTTTTTTAAAGTCATGGATGAGTGGCGTATTGTCCGTGTATAATGCTAGCATGTTGTCCTTCAAAGATGTAGAGAGAATATTGTACTGCTTCGTAAAATGCATGTAATTCACGGTCATACGTTGATAACGAGTATACGTTTCGACTAAAGAGGGCTGGAGGTTACCAGTTGGAAAGGCATCGCTTTTGCAACTCTGCTGTATTTATTTATAACTACGAGTATATTCGCGATTGCTTAAAAACTGTAAGATACAATACCTTATAAGTTAGCCCTAAGCTAATTTTACTCAATAAAGCAAGATAAAAATTTAACAAAATTGACTATAAGAAGTAAGTAGAAAAGTATACATAAACGGTGATTTTTTAAGAGCTTGGTTTTTGAAAATTCAAAAAAACACAGAAACTTGTATAAAGTGAATGAAATTTTTATTTGGATCGATAAACCAATTTCTGCCATTTACTTTTTAAAAATAATTTCACTTAAATGTTGCCCGCGGCTACGCTTCAGGTGGTCCATTCTGAAGGTCCAATTTTGCCAAACTTTTTCACACATTTCGGCCGGAATCTCATCAATGACGCGTTCAATGTTGGCTTCCAAGGCAGCAATCGTGTTTGGCTTGTCCCCATAGACAATAGACTTAACATAGCCCCACAAAAAATAGTCTAACGGGGTCAAATCACATGATCTTGGTGGCCAATTGACTGCGCCAAAACGTGAGATCAACTGCTCACCAAATTAAAAAACATAAAACGGACGTAGCTTGCGAAACACATTTTTCACAGAGCACGAATTTTGATAATAAATTTCAATAATTTGCAAACGTTGTTCAGGCGTAAGTCTATTCATGATGAAATGGCAAACAATACTGAATCGAAATGTCAAATGTTCGTGGAATTTGTCATGTGTGATCTGTCAAAAATATAAACGTTAAAAACCAAGTAGCAAAAAAATCACCCGTTATATATAAATTTACAAATCTTTAATAAAAAATAGAAAATTTAACATAGTGAAAAGTGGAGTTTCAACTCTTTTTTAATGCTTTTCGTGTTCTGTATATTTCTAATATTACACGACAGTAAATTTCACAAACGAACAGCATTCACAAAAAATTGGCGTTCGGAAGTTAAAAACGAACTTTGAGGATGAATTAATTTACAAGACCTGTGCGAGGATGCAATTTCAATTCTATCGAAACAGTAATGTTTGGTTGGTGAGTTAGCAATATGTTAGAGAGCGTATTAAACTGCGAAGCGGGAGATAATCATCGAAAGGCATACCGATCAAATGAATAGAGGAGCCGGTCAATCTGTCATATCTACGAAATCCAAACACATAAGTGCTGTTAAAGGAAACATTTAACCAAATTCCCCTAAATAATATAATTTGCAGTGTGAAAATGCTGCAAATCTTATAAGAGTCGGTAATCATCGACCGAGAAACATTGCATCTTAGATGGGTACAATAGCATCTAACTGACGAGCCCAACTATCGTGCCTGGGCGAAACGCATTTTGGACTACAGGTCATTAAAATCTTCAATTTGGCTTTAACCCATACAGTCCACAAAAACAAAAACAAAATAATATTAAATTATTATTTGCGTTTTCTTCAAAACTGAAACATTTAACTTTCTCTTGGAAGGAGAGAGAAAGAGGAGATTCTTTCATCCGTCTCCTCATGAGATTTACGAGAGATTTGCCAAAGGGGAATTGGGACTGGCAAATGTTTATGTCTCAGGGAAAGAGACAACATTAAGAAGTCCCTTCTAAAAACCTCATTGGCATTCCAAGAGATGGTTTCAATAAAAAATATGCCTTAGAGAAAAACTTTCAAGCAAAGTTAAGTAGCTGAAAGTAAACAGCATCAAGTGGTACCCATTTATATACGTACTGTTTGCGTTTTGTTCTACCGGGTGTTTTTAGACGTGTGGTTTTCAATCTGATAATACGTTTTTTGGAGTTGGTCTTTTTGACAGCTGTCACCTGATTTATGCTCAGTTTAGTTTGCCATTCGTAATGAATAGACTTACTCCTGAAAAACAATTGCAAGATTTATTACCAACCGCGATGGCTACCGGTCTCGATTTTCACAAGAAAATTTTGTTCAGCGATGAAGCTCACTTTTGGTTAAATGGGTACGTTAAATAGCAAAATTGTTGTATTTGGAGTGATCATAATCCACAAGCCATTGTTGAGACGCCCGCCATTACATCCTCAAAAAGTCACTGTAGTTTGGTATGCTCTAAGGGCAGAAGGAATCATTGGTCCATATTTATTCAAAAATGAAGCCGGCCATGGTGTTACAGTCAATGGGGAACGCTACAGAGCCAAGATTAACGAGTTTTTTGTACCTGAATTAGAGGATGTTGATGTGGACGACCTTTGGTTCGAAGACGGCGGAAACTTTTGGTCACTTGGATATTATCTATGCCACATTTATCAACACATTGAATTATACTTGTTTTTACTGAATTCTATTGGATTGCTGTTATATCTCTCGCTTGCGGACATTAAAATAAATCTTCATTTTAACTATTTGGTATTTCACTATATACGAGTAGGTTACAATCACATGGGAAATTCACAATGTAACTAGTTTCAAGTTACGTGCTCCTAAAAATTATTTATTTGGAATTGAACGATGATCGACAATCCTCGATTGTATCGAGTTATGTACGTGCTGGCACCCCAGATTCAAAAACCTCAAAATTTAATTTCCTAAACAAGTAAAGAAAAGCAAATGCCTTTCTACGCAATCTACCACACTCAAAATAAAACCGGCTCCCGGATTTTTCTTTTTTGAAAAATGCCAGAATTTTTTTCTGGCTTAAGTAATGTGCGGAAAAAGGGCCTACAGGCAAAATGGAAATTAAGCCAGAAAATGTTCAAATAACGTTTTGTAAGAAAGGCCACACTATGTTTTAAGTTAGTTTCAAAGATGACGAAGGGGGTTGGTTGCGCGTCCAGTCGGGGAGGGGCCACATGACATATTGTGAAATCTTTATTAAAGAATACATCAAGTAGATTTCAAATGTATACAATAAATTTTAAGAAGCTGGAAAAAAATTCGGGTTTGACTGAAGTGTCTTTTGCAATTAGGTCCACGGTGGAAAAAGCTTGGCGCATAAAGGGGGCATGCTGCAACCCCCCTCCTGGGCCCAATATTGGATTTAGGGTGGGTACAAGTTTTTGTATATGCAATTTTTTTTGGAAGTTTTTAAAAAGAAATCTTCAAATCCAAAAAAAATATGCATGTACCCAAACTTGTACCGTGCTCCGTACGCCGTTAACCTAATTGTAAAAAAACACTTCACACAATCCCGAATGTTTTTCTTGCTTTTTTTCTAATTTTTTTCCGGCTTTCTTCCATTTCAGGAAATGGAAAAAACGCGAGCATTTTTTTTTTTGGAAAAAGGTCAGAAATTTAGGAAAAAATATCAGAAAACTTTGGCTTTTTTTCTGGGAAAAAGGGTCAGAATTTTGTATGAAGAATTTTCTGGTGTTTTTTCTTCTGGCGTAATTTCCTGTGGAGTAATTTTTGGGGGCCATAAAACCATCTACCTTGGTTACGTATAAATGTGAATTCAGCTTCTGCATTGACTCTTGACGTACCATTTACAACCCAATAACCAAAAACTCTCAAGTAGCTGCATCGTTAAGGCTCACCATTTGCATTCAAAGTCCCATTCTTATATGGTCTACTTGACAACAAATTCGAATACCTCGAAAGTAAGATCTTTGTAAAAGCCCAATTCTTTCATGCCGATCAATTAACATGAGATTTTCTTAGTTTCAAATATTTAGAAAATCATTCAACAAATTATTTCAACTTAGATAGAAGGCCGTATTAAAGTGGCTGTACCGATTACCATCTATTTGAATAACTATTTTGCTTTAATTTAATTCTACTATTTTTAATACTATTAAGAATATAAATTACTTGTATTATTATCGTTCTGATATTTTTTTCTAGAAAAATTTCATTCAAT
This sequence comes from Philhelius pedissequus, assembly GCA_910595825.1. Taxonomy (NCBI): domain Eukaryota; kingdom Metazoa; phylum Arthropoda; class Insecta; order Diptera; family Syrphidae; genus Philhelius; species Philhelius pedissequus. The sequence continues at coordinate 162,281,299 of OU343161.1, forward strand.
ATAATTAATTCTGAATATCTACAAGGTATACTAAGATCGCATAGAAAACGTACAAGGCGTTTTACGAAACACATATTTATGAAAACGGGTTTAGACTTTTCCCTTTTCCTCTTTTTTTTTATTCATTTTTATTTAATCTTGACTTATAACTATCTTAATGCTAAACAAAAATGTTTAAAACCAGCCTAATTATCAAAAACTTACAACTAATTTACTGGCCCTTTATGGGCGCTCTAAACTAAACTATATATATCTCTTAATACTATTGTCTTTCGACCTTAAATCTATTTTAATTATTTCTAATTATTTTATTTTATTTTTGTTTTACCAAGAAAACTTTTTTTTTAAAAACTTGGTCTCGTATCATTTTCCATTTTTTTACTTATTAATTAAAACTAGATACAATTAACTTATATACTAACTTAAACTACTTAAGATACCTAAAAATACCCAAAACCACTTAAAACTACTTAAAAACTAGAACAGCCACAGCAGCATTTTTTTCGTTTTTTAAATTTGTTTTTGTTTATATTTTGCATACGCATGCAGACATACAGCTACATTCACCCCATACATACATGTACATACGTACATACACATACGTATGCACATACATGTACAGTTACGCAGGTACATGCACATATGCCTCCGCATACATACATATTTTTAATTTTTTTTTTGGAGCCACCCCGACTGTTCCCTATACCTAATTACCCTAAATGTATGTAAGTCGGCCAAGACATACCATCCTTATCGACTTTAAATATCACCATGCTGTTCAGAGAGCCACCAGAACTGGTTCTCCTGTTTCGCCCTATCCCTTCGGTCCCAATCGGACACAGTCCTACTAAACCGAAGGCGTTCCCCTCCACCTTGAGCGATGATGTCTCGACCATACAGGAGTCGCCTATCTACAGTTTTACGGCTGACGTGGTAGATAAGCGGAACCGCCAATCTATCCTGTATCAGCCCTCGACTGTCTAAATAGAGGAATGGAGGGAGGGATATAACCACTTAACCGCGCAATCTCAAAATGTTCGTTATTGGGGTAATAAGCCCCAAAAATTTAGCTGTTAATTGAGCACATCGGTCTTGCAACGTTACCCCGAATCAGCTTTAACAAAAAATTGTCTCTTCTGTTTATTTTGGCCCGTTTTATAGAACTTGGTTGGAATAATATCTTGTGTACTCCGACTCTGGTGTTCTGTGTAATCCAAGGCAACGTCTAAGACATTGGCTCTCAAACACCCGAATCTTTTCCATTTGAGATGGGGCAACGTTGAACCACACCGGGCATTCGTAGGCAATCATCGGCCTAATGAGGGTCATGTTACAAACCACTTTCACCCTGCTGTCAAGACTGCTGCTATAAAACAGTCGTTTTGTCAAGGCAAAGGCTCCCCTAGCATTGGCCAAAGCACCATGTATATGTCTGTCGAAATACAGGTACTGATCCAACCAGATGCCAAGGTACTTTACTACACTTTTACTCGCTAGTTGATGTCCATGTGTCCCTACGATCACCAGCTTGTGCCAGTTCTTTCTCGTATCCCTTGAGGCGCTAGACAACGGAGTCCTAAACAAAATAGTTTCTGATTTCTGGAAGTTGATTTTCAACTTCCAGTCATCACAATATCGCTGAATCTTGTCGAAGTCACTCTACAAAAGAATTTTTATGACCTCAACTGTATTAGACGTTCTGTACGCAATTAGATCATCGGCGTTTATTAATTAATTTATTAATATTAAAAATTGCGGTAGAAGTTACATTGCCACTCTTGACAACAAACTTTCTACCATTTAGCATGTCATAAAGTATATACAATACAGGTTTACTTACACCTAGTCTGGAAAACTTTATATAAACACCTTCTAGCCATACGGTTTCGAAGGCCTTTTCCAAATTAACCAGGCAGGCACCCGTACACTGCTTTTTAGTTTTGTTCCATTGGATATCAGAAACCAGTTTAGACGCGGTATGAATTGTGTCATGTCTCGCCTTAAAACCGAACTGATTATCCGGGATGATATTTTTGTCCTCCGCCACTTGAACAGTGCTCTATTAATAAACTTTTTCAAATACTTTGCTGATACTCGGAAAAAGACTTATCGACCGGAGATTCGCCGGATTGGAGTTGTCCTTTTCCTTTTTTGGAAGAGGGTTCACCACACCTGTCTTCCACCGAACTAGATAATATGCATTATTCAGCGCGCTGTTAAAGAGTGTGGTATAAGTGTCAACAGCTTCCTGAGGCAAATATCGTTGTACAACGTTGTATACACCATCGAATCCTGCTGACTTCTTTTACTTTAATGAATCGAAAATGAGCTGGAGCTCAGTCTTCGAAATTAAAAGGGAACCATTTCGCTCTGCGATTATGGCGTTTGCAAAATCTTCATTATTAAACCCAGTAAAACCAAGGTTCTCAGATCGCTATTCGGTTATAGTCGGCAATAATTGATGAAGCAGAGCTCTGTTCTCCAGGTTATAATTCGGGCGAATGCTAGCATTCACCTTGTACACGTGCTGGAAAGCAGCCTCCACTTTCTCCAGCGGATCTTCGATTATATAAGGGTCATCGTCCAATACGGCATCCTCTGGGTCTATATCTGCTGTCAGGAGTACGTCTCTGTTCTCTGTCGTCCTCTGGAGCTTAAGATACGGAAGATCGTTTTGATCCTTTCTTCTAAAAATCTTATTAATTTTTGGGAACATACTTGGGTCGCTAGAGTTCACAGCACGAATTTTATTGTCCCAAAACAAATTAAAAGACAACCTATAATTTTCTTTGATTAATTGGTTGATGTTTTCGATGGACGATTTCAGTGTCCCAATCTCCAGATCTCGTGTATCAGTAAGCCGTCTGTACAAGCGTTTTAGTCTTGTCAGTAGACCACTTTTTTGTATGTGTAGTGCGTCAATGGTCGTGTTACGGTACATGTCCGTTGCATTACGTTCTTTGTATTTCGGTATTGTTCTGTTCATTGTTCGTAGAATCGTTTCGTCCATTTGTTCTATGTATCTATCGATTTCTGTATTTGTCGGTTTCCTGTCGTTTGGTGGGGATATACCATTTGACACATGCACATACTCCTCCAACTCCATAAGCTCGTTCGGAAGTTGTATTACGGCGGCGAGTCCGCAGTGGTCACTGTCGTACTCGATCGTTCGTAAACAATTTCTTGGTCGTTGACCCACAGTGTCAGTAATTGTTAGTCTTGCGTCTTTCAGCAATAGATCCAGATAGGCACCGCTTCTTGGAAACGATGGCCTCTCTGTGGCTAGAAGATCGAGGTGATACTCAAGGTTGGATCGACCCATCCAATTATACAAATGGTTACCTCGAGGATTTTGTATTTGATTTCCCCAATCTATGTGTTTGGCGTTTAAATCACCGGCTAATATGTTAACGTTTTCTTCCGAGCTCAATCTTAAGCATTCAAAAAGCTTTTCAAGCTCTGTTATAAACTGAGTGGGCTGAGGTGTTTCCGGTGCATAGGCAGCGATCACGTACATTCGCCCCCTGTTCGAGATAAATGCATATGATGCATTCTTCTAGCGTTCGAAATTTTCGCACATCACTATTATATATTACCTTATGACTAATGCCTTTACGTATAAAGATTACGACGCCTCCTCCTTGAGTGGAGTTTGGTCGGTCTCTTCTTACGATATTGTAACTGTTGTTAGTCAATTTATGTTTCTGGTTAAGCTTAGTTTCGCTAGCCATAAGCACATCTGGACTTATGTCTTTCAGCAATTGGAATAAATTCGCTCTACGTTCGGTCCTAATCAGTGAACTTACATTCACAGCCAGGATCTTAAGCTCGGCAAAACAGAGTAGAGATAATCCACACTAGTCGCCTGCTCCCTGATCTGGTTTTGGGGGCCAGTCAACTGGCCCTGGATGGCCAGCAGAATGCCCATAATATTCACCTGTGCCGTCGGCGCCTTAGGCATGGGGGCCTGTTGGGCGACCTTTGGTGTAGGCTGTACCGTGCTTCCCCTTCCTGACGTGGTTCCGTGCAAGAATCTATGACCTTCAAAACCGTTTGAAACTTTTCGGTCTTAGGGATGAAACTAAAGAATTCAGTAGTGGATTCTTTCAGCAACGCTTTAATTTTTTTGTGCTGTTCCAGTGTGAAGCAATGGATAGCATGCTTATCATTATTTAATATTTTTATTGTAAAGTTTTGACCTATGGCCAACTTACACATATTTATGGTATCCTGTAATTCCATTTTATAAGTATTTATGGGTGGCACCTTTTCTTTTCTCGTAATCGGCGGCTATGGCTGCTGCTGCTGAGACTGACTTTTCTGCTGCTTTTGATTCTGCTGCTGCTGTTTTTGTTGCTGTTGTTTCTGGGATTGTGTCTGCTGCTGCTGCTGTTGTTTTTGCCGTTGTTGTTTTGGCTGCTGCTGTGGCTGTTGTTTTTGTAATTGTTCTTTTTGCTGTTGTTGTTGTTGTTCCTCGAATTCTTTCAGTTCTTTCGCTCGTCGCGCTTTTTGCTTGGCTTTAACGGCGAGAACTATAAGATCCTGTTGTCTTTTCAAACTTTGGATTTCTGTCTCTATTGCTTCAATTTGAACGACCATTCTTTGTTCATCGTTGTCGTCCTCCTCAGATGACGCTTCTGATGTGGAGAGGTTCACGAAGGCAGTACTATCGCCCGTCGTGAAGTGCCTTTGCTCGTTTTCCCAACCAATAAAGATTTACACTTCACGGTTGTGAAAAAAAGCTTGCAAAGTTCTGATGCCCGGCTGGGAATCGAACTGGCGTCCCTTGGATTCGCGGTCGTCCACTCTACCTCTGTGCTACTGCACCACTTGAGAAATGTTAATTTAACGTTACACTTAAACTCACACACGAAATTTAATTTGCAAAAAAATGGGGAGCCGAAAACGTGTTAACACCTATACAGTACGAGATCGACTGTTAGACTTTTCCCTCTTACACTGTAAATGTCAGTTCCTGTTACTGGTTTTATTACCATTGTATATACATCTCTATAGTACTATCATGATGAGGAACGTCCGGGAGCCACCTGGTAGATAGATGCTTTAAGAATTACTATCTTGGCCTCATTTGCAAAATGTGTATAGCCTAATTGAAAACCAAGACGGAGTAGAATGCATATGCTTTAACATTTTCTAAAGTTAAAGCAAGAGAAAAAATTATACCTTTTTAAGTGAAAACCAAAAGGGAGAAGAATGCATATAAAGAAAACAAAATATAACTTTTTTGTGTATTTTTCTTTCCCCACATTTATTTAAAATTGGAGAATCTACCTACATACATACATATGCATGTATAAAGATTTTAGGAAGAATTTTATCCCGTTCGACCTAGTTTTGGTTTTGCCTTTATTATAATTATATATATAGGTTTGTGTAGATTAAATGTTTGCCGTGTGTTCGTTTTGTGTTAAAAAAACAGTTTTTGACCTTGATTTACTGCACTTTTCGTTTCGGCAATAAATTTGTTTGAAAATAAATTTGTCCGCTTTAAATACCTAGCTACCTTTAAATTTAAATAAACTCTTTTTGTGTGATAAAAGTGTTGTGGCATTGGAGATAGGTAGGTATGTACTTATGTAGGTACCTTTAATAAGATATTTAATTACCTACAATGCTGTGATTTAAATTCAGGTTTAAAGTTTAAACCGTATTGGAGTAAAAATTAAAGAGTTAAATAAAATACTACCAACGTATAAATATTATTTATTCTTACATAACCATATTAAAGCAATAAATGTACGTTTTTCTAATATGATACCAATGTAGGTAGGTATAGATAGGTACATACTAACATTTAAAAAATAAATTTTATGAGATAACTTTTTCATTTTATTTTATTTAATACGCACCTTAAACTATCATTAGGAATGCATTATTTTTTGCATTTTTGATTGAAAGAATTAATTTTTTACTTGCGAGATACTACCTACATACATATATGGCAAGTTTTGGATTGGTAAAGAATTTAACTCGAGATTTTGATCAAACTTTTCATTACGACGATAGAGAACACGAATGAATTGGGTCCAGGAATTCCGGCTATCTGTCTGTGTGTAAGAGTCCACCGCCTAAACGCGTGCATAGATTTTCTTCAATCTTGGTAATAATAATGTTTTTTCGGTAATAGATATATGCCCATATTTTTTTTTTGCATTTTTTGAGACCAAAAATAACGGTACATTTTATGCCAAAAAGGTAAATCTTGAAAAAAATTAGTGGATTAATGAAGGGAAAAGGTACTTTTTGGTAGTCGTTTTTTTTTGAAAAATGGTTATGGTTCACGATTTTTTGGAACACGGCTTATTTGATTTTTTTTTAAATTTTATTATGGAGAAGCTCCCAAAAACTTAAACAGTATTGTAAACCAAAATGTTTCAACAAATTTGTTTAACTCAATATACTTCGAAAAACACTTAATTGATTTTTTCAAAATCTCGTATTTAATATTTAGTTGTTTGACATTACCTTGAATAGGTAATGTGCTGAAACAAAAAAACAACGGGTACCATTGTAATGCCCTAAACAGATGTGCAGCGTTTTCACATCCAGCGAAAATAAATTACACATAAATTAATTAAAAAATATGAAATAAATGGTGTTTGGCATTACTGTTATTGACTTTAAAAAAATATTTTTTGTTTTATGATTTTAAAAATGGAAGAAAATCTATGAATTGGTTAAGAAAAATAAATTTTTATATCGTAAGCTCTTGTTATAAGAATCTTCATGAGAGACAAAATGAGCCTACGAATTTGTTTTTCCCTTTTTAGTTCATTAATATCCATTTTTATTCAATTTAAATTTTTTACCCCACAATGACTGTTCTCATTGGGCCCGTTCAGTTATTGGTAGGATAGCTTATCTAAGATAGGGTAATATCTATCTAAGTTTCTGAACACCCAAAACCGGATGGGTTAAATTTGTAGGTTTTCGTACATACATATGTTATTAAATTTCTCATGTGATACAAGAGTATACAAAAGTATTTCGAATAGCTTGAGATTTATTCTTTGGTAGCAGCTATTTTGTAATCAGCTGTGGTTTTAGACGGAATTACAACAACACCAACCAATAAGGGTAGCTATGTCTCGATTTCTGAATGCGGACATAATTTTGGCAAAACTATACATCATAAATGTTAAAGAGTATGCACATGTGTTTCGGGCGCAGCGTTGTATGCAGCGATGCGTGCAGACATGCTGCACATCTGTTTTAGCCATAACAAAAATTTTAGAAAAAAATTTTGATAAAACAATATGTATGCGTTCTTAGAATAGTGCAAAAATATATTTTATCATTGATTTTTTTTTAAATTAAACTATTATTCGGACCATCCACACACATATATTAATAACATTACTACTTTAAATTTGCGTTTCAATTTTTCCTATTTACAGACATGTTGTTGCTATTTACGTTACTGAATACATACATGCATATTATATAATAGGTATGTAGGTTATCATACATTTAAATTTACATATCTTTAAAAATCACATGAATATTATGTATATTTCACCAATCATATAGGATTATGTATATAGCTACCTACCACTTACATCCTTTTTTATTATATAAGTACTGTGAGTGTCAAAAGTGAGTAAACACCCATATGATTAATTGAATAATATATAGGGTTTTCCAATAAGATTTTTGATATTCAAAAAAAAGAAATGCGTTGTTGAAGCGTGTATCGTTCCATTTTTATTAATAGCGTAGTTTCTACTTGTCAAATGTCAAAAAATGACAGCTTCGAAAGTGACAGCTACCGAAATAGCGGGCTATTCAAAATAACACCTCTTATTGGAAAACCCCTTACAATTTAATAAAAATACAAAATCATAAATGGAATTTCAATTATATAAAACAAAGGCTTCATTTATTAGCAGTAAATAAAAATAAAAAGTCAAAATAAAACTAGTACATTTGTCACTAATAAAATATAAAAAAAACTTAATAGTTATGGCGGTGGAGGTACATCTTTCTTTGTACATCACTCCAGATTGTAAGCTGTAGTTGTGTTTAAAAGCTTAACAGTAGTGCAAAATTACTTTTTACCAATGAGAAGTGAAATTTCTTTGGAAACGCAAAAATCTATTGTGGATTTGAAGAAAAAAGGAACATCATATCGGAAAAACCTTGTTTGAGTAAACAAAATATTGATAAATTTGAAAAATTTAAAACATTGGAAAATTTCAAAGGTACTTGAAAAATAAAAAAGCTAAATAAAGAATTTAGTGAACAAAATGTAAGAAACATGGAGGATGTTCAGTGAAGGTGTGGGGGTGTATGGCGGCATCTGGGGTCGGAAATCTTGTTTTCATTGAAAAAACAATGAATAAGCAAGACATCCTAAAGAATAACGTACAACCGAGTGTAGACAAATTAGGTTTGCTTAGCAATTCGATCTTTCAACAAGACAATGATCCTAACTCGCGGCTCGTTAAAGAGTGATTGCCTTATCGAACTCCAAAACAGCACGATCCCCCTTACAATCGCCGGACCTAAACAGCATAAACACTTATGGGATCATTTGGACACTCAAATTCGTAAAAGGACTATAGAGATCAAAGAAGATTTAAAAAAGGCTTTAGTTGAAGAATGGTCCCAAATATGTTCTGATGTTATAAATAACTTTGTTCTATCCATGTCATGTAGACTTAAAGAAGGTTTACGAAGTACTAATTGAATATATTTATTTAAGACATAATAGATGTTTATTTACTTTTGACAAGTAAAATATGGAATATGTTTAGTTTTTTATTATAGTGAAAATTAAATTTATTTTGAATTTTTATGTTTATTTTGAAATCGATTTTTCTTTAATTTGTTGTTTATATTGTATATTATTCAACAAGCCATAAGAGTGGTTACTTACTTTTGACATTCACGGTATGTCCATATTTACATACCTAGGTTCCATCTATGTAGGTATAAGTTTACATTACCCTCCTAAGTTACATGATTAAAACCCATAATCTAGAATTAAATATACATTGTACGTAGGCGCCTACATACTCATGTAACTATTCCTTGAATTTTATAATTCAGTATGTAGTCTTTTTAAATATTTCAAGGCTTTAAAAAAACAATGGAAAATAACATCGCATCCGCCGCCAGCGGCAACGCTTCCTAAAATTTGATATACAACAGGGGTGAAAAATCTTCTTTCAGCTGGTATCAAAAGTGCATCAAATTGTACCTACTTTTTGACTTTTTTTAACAACAACGTAGTAAAAAAATCAAAAATGTCACTTAACCCCTTCTAACTCTTGACGATTTAATTGTTAGATTTCTCAAAACATATCACGGCAGCGCAAAATTGTCCTGAATGTTATAAAATTTGTATTTATATACCTCAAAAAATTTAACGTATCGACATAACATTTTATCGAACTCAATAAGTTTATTTACATACATACATATAATATCTTTTTAAATAGGTACCAAAAAATCAACAGTGTATAACCAAGTTTCATTGTTAAATAAATTAGAAAACTTTGTACCTATTGTTTATTATAAAGTAGGCAGATGATAAGTCGATTAAATATTATGTTTTAACATTACTAATTATTTTGCAAAATATGTTAACGGATGTTGGAGTTATCCATGCATATGATGTTGTTTTGAAGGCATATCATTTTTCAATACATTTTGATTTTCCAAAAAAAAAAAAATAATAACATGGGTCATAACAACATACAGGTTCGTAACGATTTCTTTAAATTTACTATTATATGTTTAAATCCAATAAATTTCAATATAATTGCACATCGCAACATTACCTAATAACCTAATTTAAAACAAATGATATAACTTTTGAATCTGGTAACTCGAAAGTTTGATTTTGTACTTTTGTACCTACGTACCTATATTGTTTTGACCCAACTCAATATATAATTTATCACAACACTCGTAAGGAATTTATAAAATCGTATTTTTTTTTAGCTGCCAAGCAAAACACAAAATGTCACAAAAAGAAATTCAATGCGAAATCATTCATTACGAAGTAATGGTCTTAATAGCGAATCCTACTTATTGAAACAAAGGCCATACAAAAATTACCAAATCCAAATAGGTACCTAGAATAAAATAAATAAATAACAAACCATAAACAAACATACAAACTACCATTGTCCTATACATGAGATGCATAAATGCAATGAAACTACCCCAACAATATTCAGTACCAAACTATAGTAAGTGAGTAGCATTGTATGTACGTAATTCAAGAATGCAAAACTATGTAAATGAATGAAAAAGCAGCAAATTAATAGAATTCCTACAAACCCAAATAAAACGAGAAATAAAATACCTTCAAATGCTATCGAATATATGAACCATAAACTAATAACTTAAAGACCAGAAATTTCTGCTTTCATTTGACATTTGCCTACAAGCTGAAACACGCACACAAGTAACATTTCTGTTCCTCTTCCAATAGACACATGGACAACACAGCCCTAGATTTTTTTTTTGTTTTGCTTTTCGATTTCCCATCTATTCATGGATAGAGTTTCAAAGCTAAAAATACAACAATATAAACAAATGGGTTTTGGGGGGTGAAACGTACGAAGGTTTCCAATCTTATTATGGCTTATTTGTGATATGAACGATCAACTTTGTTTTCCTCTTTGCCTCATCCACTTAAAAGATAAAAAAATAAAACATGTGATGGCAAAAAAAAATCACAATTGGTTTTCTCTCTTATACTCCTTAATGTTGTAGGAAACGAAATTAAACTACCTCAACTCTTCTTTTTCCCCCTTTCTTCCTCTGCCCGCGTCGCCAAAACTAATCTCTGCAAAGCTAAAAACGGCGACACAGACGACATCTGCATCATACAAGAAGAACCCAATTTTCATGTTCCATAGTAGTACTATAGAGATGTACTCGTATATACAATGATATTACCTCTTAATACGTAAGAGGTAATATAACGTTCGCACCAATTATGAACTTTTTTCTCCTTGAAACAAAATGTTTAATTTTTTTAATGTTTTCAATAATCACCCTTATTACTATAGGCGTTTCGCTTAAATGACGAATTTCATTTTCAAGTATTTGTATTACGATTGGTGTTTTATAGTCGTTTTCCTCAGCCTAACGCCTTAATTCGAGTGCAACTTAAATTTTTGTGAGAAAAACGTCGCTCATCGTTATTACAATATGCGTTACAATTTGTTTATTCGCCAACTAAAACGCTCTTTTTTGTCGAACAAAAATGTGTAAACAACTCGCCGCGAAATTGCCTAAAAATATAAGTTTTGTTGTTTTGTATATTCTTTTTTAACACTTTATTAAATTTGGGTTTATTAAAGGGAAAAAATTATAAATGCTAAACAAATGAAGTATCTCGTCGAGTTAATAGAACAAATTTTAAGTAACACAAAAGGTACAAAACAAAATCAAATTGGAATCATAGCACAACATTGAATTCTTTAACACCAAGTCTTAGAATTGACACACAATATCCTTCTTCCTTGTGGCATTTTGTATTACTATTTATTGAAGTAAAGAAAGTCTACCTTATTTAGCCTGTAGTATCTACGCATTACAAATGGAAAGAAGAGAATAATCTTAATTGAAAATATTAGGAATTTTATTTGTCCATCTACTTACTTTGTATCTGGCAAATCTCAGAGATTTTATTTGGAATTTGGATCTTTAATTATGTATATCAATTTTGTTAGTTTCTAGTTCCCATTTCTTGAACAAATAAATGCAGCAACACTATTTATTTATCGACTTTTATTAATTTAATCGGCAGAAATTGAATATGAATTTCAAAATTAATCACAGTGGCATCTTTGTATATGAAACCTATAGTACTACTATGAGACTGAATTTTTTAGCTAGTAGTTCCGTCGATGAGGTCGCCAGTTTCTCTTTTCTTGATATTGAATTGTTGATGGGGAAGAAGTAAATGTAGAGGCAAATACGAAAAAAAGCAAGGGAGACGGTCCAAACTTACTAGTTCTGACAACAATATAGAGGGTAAGGGAGAAAACCGAATAAGCTGTTTTACCATGGCAACCTTCAAAATATGGTGGGTATAAATAAATTATATCAAGGCTATTGGCGTATACATGAATTTGAAGTAAGAATGTATATGGATATACATGCATGTATAGGTTATTATGGAATTTATTTTAAATTTTTCTTTCTAATTTTAGATATTTGGTGGATTTTAGGATTTTGAATTGTAGCATCGTTGCTACTTTTCACTTTTTCTATGCAAAAATAGCAAAGCAATGTTGAGATATTTCAATATGTTTTGATTAGGTAGGTACATGTGTACCCAGATACCCACCCACATACTCGTACAATATGTATGTACATAGGTACTGTTTTTCTTTTTTAAATATAATATCTATTGAGAATAATTTAATTTTTTCTCCAGACAGTTTTATTAGGAAATAAAGTAGGTACCTATACCTACGCAGTATTTTTTTTATTTTTTTTTTGTGACTAGCGACATTATGTAGGTTCTATATTACAAGTTATGGATTCGAAAAAAATCGAACTCGAAATTTTGATCAAACTTGACATTACGATGAAAGCGAAGGCGAAAAAATGGGTCCGCAATTCCGTCTCTCTGTCTGTCTGTCCTCGAACTTACAGCCTAAACGTTTTTTCATAAACATGTCCCCAGTTTTTTTTCAGCTTTTTAAGACGAAAGATGACAGTACCTACCTAGGTACCTGCCAAACTTTCTCTTTGACCAAAAAGGTAAATATTATTTATCTCAAAATTTTTTTTTTTTTCAAACAATCAAACATGACATTACGATCATAGAGAATACCAACAAAGTGGGTCCCCTAATTCCGTCTGTCTGTCATTCTGTCTGTCTACAGCCTAAACGCTTTGATAGATTGTCTTCAAACTTGGTACATATTGTTTTTTTCGGTAATATGCCCACACGGTTTTTCATTTTGTTTAAGACGACAAATAACAGTAGCTCCCATACATTTTTTTGGCCAAAAACAAAAATCTTGTTTTTCTCAAAAACCGCTCAAACGATTTTTATAAAAAAAAATTAGTTCATTAATGAAGGGAAAGGTTACCTTTTAATAATTTTTTTTTTGGAAAAAATTGTTCTTTTGGTACCTCTAGTAGAACCATTTTTTTTTTGGTTTTTAATTTTCTCGGAAACGTTTAATCTGATTTTTTTAAATTTTTTTTACGCAGAAGCTCCTAGAAAGTTTAAACACTATTGTATATCAAAATTTTTCAAAACAAATTATTTTGGAAATTTTTTTTTGAAAATTCAAAATTTCGAAAATGATTTAATAGATTTTTTCGAATTTTCGTATTTAGTAGTTTTTAGACATTATCTTGAATAGTTAAAAAAAACTATTTTTCTTAAATAAAGAACAGCGGTACCTCCCATACAAATGTTAAAAACCGTTAAGAAAAAAATGTATTTCTCAAAAACGGCTCCAAGAATTTTCAAAAAAAAATTTGTTATTAAATTTTATTTTATTTTTTGGATTTTGAAAAAAAACAATATTTTGCAAATAAATATTAAATGTTTTGAAGATTTTTTTAAATAATATTTTCAAATGTATATACATATTGTTGAATACTCATTTAAAAAAAAAATAAGTAAAAAACGACTTGAAAAAATATATAATACCTATTAATAAACAATTCTTATTTGAAAATTCGTCAAATCGATTTTTTACGAAATTACTTATCAAATCTGAATTTTCAAAAAAAAAAAAATTTTTTTTCATAATCAAAAAAAAAATATTAATATAAAATAAAAAAAAAATTGTCACAAGAACAATTTTTTTGCACAACGATTAACAGAAATCTCAAATTTTAACTGTTAAATTATTATCATGTTGTTCATTTGGTAAAAAAGTTTATTTTATTGAGTAGTGACCGTTGCACACAAGTGTATACCTGAATATTTAAATATTCCCTACAGCCATCAAACAATTATCATTCTATCTATATATGCCCGTAGAATAAAAAACATGCACACACAACCAGCTCCTACTCAACAAAAAAAGACCTCATAAAAAAAACAAAAAAAAAACCGATGAAATAAATTGTTTTCCTTTTCTCCTCTAACTTATAATAAATTTTGTATATAAACGGTGATTTTTTAAGAGCTTGGTTTTTGAAAATTCAAAAAAACACAGAAACTTGTAAAAAGTGAATGAAATTTTTATTTGGATCGATAAATCAATCTGCCATTTACTTTTTAAAAATAATTTCACTTAAATGTTGCCCGCAGCTACGCTTAGGTGGTCCATTCTGAAGGTCCAATTTTGGCAAACTTTTTCACACATTTCGGCCGGAATCTCACCAATGATGCGTTCAATGTTGTCTTCCAAGGCAGCAATCGTGTTTGGCTTGTCCCCATAGACAATAGACTTAACATAGCCCCACAAAAAATAGTCTAACGGGGTCAAATCACATGATCTTGGTGGCCAATTGACTGCGCCAAAACGTGAGATCAACTGCTCACCAAATTCGTCTCTCAATTGATGCATGGTTTCGCGTGCAGTGTGGCATGTGGCACCGTCCTGTTGGAACCACATGTCGACCGAGTTCAATTCTTGCATTTTCGGCAAAAAAAAATCTGTTATCATCGAACGGTACCTTTCTCCATTGACCGTAACCCTGCGGCCTTCATCGTCCTTGAAGAAGTACGGCCCAATGATGCCGCCTGCCCATAAACCGTACCAAACAGTGCATTTTTCGGGATGCATTGGTAGCTGCTGAATTGCCTCTGGCTGCTCTTCACTCCAAATACGGCAATTCTGCTTATTCACGTATCCATTTAGCCAAAAATGAGCCTCGTCGCTGAAGACAAGTTTGCGGACGTAGCTTGCGAAACACATTTTTCACAGAGCACGAATTTTGATAATAAATTTCAATAATTTGCAAACGTTGTTCAGGCGTAAGTCTATTCATGACGAAATGGCAAACAATACTGAATCGAAATGTCAAATGTTCATGGAATTTGTCATGTGTGATCTGTCAAAAATATAAACGTCAAAAACCAAGTTGCAATAAAATCACCCTTTATTTATCTCATCGATTTATTATCACACTATTTCCCTTCATACGCATTTTCATAACACACCAACACTACCTCACCTCCGATTTGGTAGTGGAACCCATGGTGAGTAGTAGAACTTATTGCAGGCTGGATGAATTTCGTCGTCATGATAGTACTATTAATATTTATATACAATGGTGGCATTGAAAATTATTTGTTTCAAAATCAGCTGCTTATGTGGAACATATTTCGATCAACGAGTGGCGTTTTAGTTTCGTAATACCGACACTAAAACGCCTAAGAAGTGACTCGACATAAAAAGTGAGAGCTGTCGTTCAAGATAAACGCCAATCGTGAATATATATATAAATTTGTTTAATCAAAATGTAAATTTTTAAAGAAAAATTAAATCAACTTTTTTTTCAATCAGATAAATTGTAAATAAAACTTTTATAGCTAGTTATAAGTTAAGTTTAAATAAAAACGAGCAAAAGACGGAATGTTCATGATATAATGTTTATAATAGATGTGTTATGCAACCATTTTAAATGTACTTCACGTCGCGTCGAGTTCTTATTCCAATTTGTGCTCCATCTAGATTATTGAGAGAAAGACATTTGCTTGCGGTATCAATAAAACAATGACATACATCAAAATGTGTAAGGAAAAAGATTTCTCACAATGACATTTCAACTGTTAAAAGTTAAAGTGTTTAAAGTTTTAGTCTCTTGCTAATTTTTTGAATTTAAACTAAATTAAAGGCATTTTTATCGCTAAGAAAGTAGTATTTCAACATTTTCTGAAGTTTTTGTATATCGGCGTTTTATTGTTCATCATTTAAATAAAGGTATGAAGCTTTTCTAATTAATCGCAACCTTAAGTAACACAAGCCGCGACTATTCGGGATTTTCCTTATGAATAATAATATAAATAAAAGAAATCTAACCAAATCCTAATCATAAAAAGCATTTTGTACACAAAAAATATTTGGCAATGGAAGTGGGAAAGATGTCTGTTGAAGATTTAAAGAATTTTCTCGAAACCTCCTTTGATGTAATGCTCACTGAAAAGTTAAAGATTTTTGCTACAAAAGATGATTTGACTCGTCTCTACGATGAAGTAACCGCAAACGCTCATCTTAACCTCAAACTAGGCGAAATGTCTCAAAGATGCGAAGTACTCGAAAATCAATTGGAATTGATTTCACGAAAAGCTAATGAATCGTCCGGTGTCGTTCAACTTCCCTTAAATGAAAAAACCGGTGCAACTCAATTCGCTTTGCAGACTTGCAAAGGGCTTCTTAAGATAAAGGAAGATGAGAATTTGGCCATCAAACGCTGCCGAGAAATTCGCAACAACAACACACAACGCGGCACTGTCATCATCGAACTTCTTTCTTCAGAAATGGTAGACAGAATTCTTAGCGCGGCTCACCAGCTTAAGGGCTCGGGGATCAGTGTATTCCGCGAACAATCTCTTATGTACCGAAAGAGGAAACAAGCACTCGTCGAAATAAGATCAAAATTGCTGGAAATTAATTCAAACGCAAAAATAATAGTAAAAGGTGATAAACTACAAATTAATGGTCACTCGTTTGTTTACAAATGTTCGCGGGGTCTAGCTATCAAAACCAAAACAGAATTGTCATTTGTCAACCAAACGTTCGGTGACGGATACTCTCCATTTTTCGATGACAGCGATCTATCATCTTCATCTCTATCATCATCTTCTTCTTTCTCTGTTCCGTCTTCGGCCCACTTTCAACAGAGGCGCGCGCCACCTATACGTCAACCTCAACATCGACATCGACCACCCTTAAGGGTGGAATCACAATAGGATGAATCTGTCGTCTGCCGCAATATATATAACTTGAAAAATTTAGCTATCCTATCTTATAATATTACAGGTTAAAAAACAAAATGTTATTACCTGATTTCTATAATTTTATTCAAAATTATGACATAATTATTTTATTGGAAACTTTTGTAGAAGAAAAAAATGAATACAATTATGTGAAATACTTTAAGAACTTCAATATTTTGTTGTCTCCAGCTATAAGATCAAATGTTCATGGTAGAACTAGTGGGGGAATTTTATGAGGTGTAAAAAAGACTTTAAATTCCCATTTCGTTAAAATTAATCTTTTTGAAAACGGAATTATAATCAATATTGCTACTAATAATTTTACTTATACAATTATCCCTACATACTTAAATTGCAATAACTGGCAGTTTGATTTTGCTAATCTAGTTGACTTCGTTAACAACTCCAATTTGGAGAATATTTTGGTAATTGGAGACTTAAATGCTCGGATCGGGAATTATCAAAATTCTACGGTGCTCAATACATTCTCGCAAAACACTCTAAATGCAACCAGAAACTCTAAAGATGACACCTTTAACCGAAATGGAAGGTTGCTTACGGAATTTTTTGAAAACTTCGGGCTGTCCGTATTGACCGGGGCCTCTAAAGAAGAGCCTTCTGGAGAGTTCACATTCATAAGTGGCCAAGGACAATCTGTTATTGATATTGCAGCGATATCTCTAAAATGGCTTAAACTATCTACAGTAGGCGTGACGAATTTCGCACTTGCCGATTGTGGTAAAGATTCAGTTTCCCGATGAAAATGTTCAGAGACAGTCAACTAATTTTTCAAAGTTGAGGTGGAAAGAGAATTGTACCGCTCTATACAAATCATTACTAAGCCGTAATATCAGCTCTATTCCTTCGCTTCAATCCAAGTGTCTAGAAAGCTTTGATGAACATATTGCAAGAGTTATCAAAGCCTGAGCCCCATTTGCCCACAGTAATAACAGCCGTAACCACGCTTGTACACCAAAAAACAAATGGTTTGATAATGAGTGTGCGAAAGCTTTCATTTGTTTATCTTAAGCTGTTCAGATCAACAAATGCTTTAATTTTTAAAAACATCTACCTCCATATTAATAAGGAGTTCAAAAGACTTTGTGCCATAAAAAAGTTGACTACCTCAAAAATATTGCAAAAGAGCTGGAAAACTGTAAAAACTCAAAGACCTTTTGGAGCAATGTTCGTGAGCTGGGTGGGCGTGGTAGAAGCCTGGTATCTACGCTCGAAGTTGAGACACTTGCAGCTCATTTTAAAACTGTTTTGTCGGCTGATGAGAATCACCAGGTTTTCTATTACGCACAACCCAATATAACTATCTGAACTGAATAATCCAATTACTCTACCTGAGCTCGAAATTACTCTGTGTAAGATGAAAAATAACAAGGCACCCGGCATAGATGGCATCCCGGTCGAGTTCTACAAGAATAGTACGGAACAGTTTAAAAATCATCTACTGGCATATTTCAACAAACTTTATGAAGACTCATTTGTTCCAAGCAACTTCAACAAAGCGGTTATTTTCGCAATTTTTAAAAAAGGAGATTCTAACTTGCCGGAGAACTATAGAGGTTAAGGAAGATCCTTACTTCAATTCTTTATGAAAGATTGACGGAATGGATCGAGAACAACAACCAACTCAGCATGTTCCAAGCAGTGTTCCGATCAGGATTCTCAACGCAAGACCATATATTCGCTCTCACGAGTATTACCAGGAGATCAATTGAGCAGAAAAGGAATTATATGCTTGTTTTGTGGATTTAAAAGCAGCCTTTGATAAGGTAAATAGAAATGCCTTGATGTACAAATTGTCATCGTTAGGAATTTCTCGTAAATTCTTAATGTTTTATTTCAACTTTCTTGCCTCATCTACTGCATCAGTGTGGGACGGAGCTGAATTCTCTGAATGGTTTAAAACGACAACAGGCGTCCCCCAAAGATGTATATTAAGTCCGATATTATTCGCCTTATTCATTGATGACGTGTGTGATGTACTTCCGGGAGGAATACTCTTTGCCAGTATACAAGTCAAGGTTTTGCTCTACGCCGATGATTTAGTTTTACTGGCTGACAATCCATCTACCCTTCAGCTGCAAATCAACAAACTTAGAATATTTTGCGAATCCTGGAGTCTGTGCCTCAATACTATCAGACAAAAGTTATGATATTTGAACCACGTCAGAGAAGAAGGCTCCCAGAGGAGAATTGGTCCCTAAACAACGAGTCTATCGAGCTCGTTCATGATTGCAAATATCTCGGAGTTTTGCTGACTTACAATCTGAATATTTCGAAGCACGTGAAAGAGAAAAGCAAGGAAGCCAAATTAGCTTTAAATGTAATGTGGCCAATCTTTTTCTCTAACCAAACAATTGATCATGCATCTAAATATCGTGTCTTTCGACTCCCAATTATGCTATATATGTGGGGTCTGGCTTAACACCTCTTTACATACAAAACCTAAAAACTAATTCAGACTACATATTGAATTTTATGAAGAGGGATGATAGAAGCCTTCACAAGTCAATTATGACAAGGCTCATTCAAGTAAATGCCTCCCCGTTTAAGGAATGGAACCAGCTAGCTCTTTCTAATGGCAGTAATGTATCTTTTTATGGAGTCCAATTTGAGTGAACGGCACACTATATTTTGTGATATTATCGCCAGGATTGATGAAAATATTTTCACTCATCATTTGTCAAGGGGCTCAACAACAGTATCAAGAAATGTGTATAAAAACCTCAACCACCAAATACCATCGCAGGCTAATTATTTCAGCAACGAGTTTTCTTCTGAAGCAATTAGTTATATATTTAGAGCTCGAGTCGAAATCCTAAACCTTAACTCCATGCCGCATCGAACTGATCTCACACAAATCTGCAGTCTATGTAAACCAAGAGAACCTGAAGACATCACCCACTTCTTTGCAACGTGTGCTCTACTTCAAGAGATTCGTCGGCTGCATTTCGAAGAAAGCTAGCTGCCCTCGACTCGGCTTTATGATATACTTAATGGAGTTCTCGGATGGTTAACAGTGTGTAGATACTGCAAAGATGCTCTAAATTACCGCAATAGTTTTTTGTAGCCCTACATAAATTCAACCAGTTATTGCAGTTTAAGTTTCAAGCAATGAATCTAAGTACTTACAACTTTTTATGTTTCAAATCATTCCAAAATTGATAAATCTTATTTTTTCAAATCAATATAAAATTGTTATAATCTTTTCTTGTGTATCAAATCATTTCAAAATACTCGTTATTATTATAATTGTGTTTCAAATCATCTCAAAATTGTTGAAAACACACTTGTTGCCTTATTAAATTAAATGCTTAATAATTATTTAATATATATATGTAATTCTTAAAATTTAAATTTAGCTTCTTTATCTATCTGTATATTGTTATGAATTGTCGTTCAGGCAGACGGCAATTGCTATGTCCTTAATCTTAAAGAAACAAATATTGTAAATAATTTATTTTTTTTAAATAAAGAAATTATCTATCTATCTATCTATCTATTTCTCATTTATTTTGTCGGTTATTTAACCAGGATTCGATTTCTTATTAAATTTAGCAAAGAAGATTTATTATTTATATTTTTGTTTACAACTATTCTTTATTTTGAGATTCTTCGCTTTCGTTTTTTTACCTGCGATTATAGTTAGTACAATTTTTTTTTATTTTTTTAAATTCATTTTTATTTATTATTAACTTAAGACTAATATAGTATAAATAATTTACAACTAATTTACTGGCCCTTTACAAGCGTTCTAAACTAAACTATATCTCTTAATTCAAATGTCTTTCGACCCAAAAAACTATTTTAATTAATTCTAATTATTTTATTTTTATTTAAACAAGAAAATTTTTTAACAAAAAACTTAGTAACATGTGTTTTTTTTTTAATTTTTACTTATAGACTACCTAAAACTAGACTAAAAATAATTAAATCTAGATACTACTAACTTATACTAACTAAAAATAACTTAAATTACTTAAGAAAATAGAAATACCTAAAAATACTGAAATCTACTTAAAAACTAGAACAGCCACAGCAGCTTTTTTAGGTTGTTTTTATATTTTTTTGTATATTTTGTATACGCATGCAGACACACAGAGACATGCAGCCCACACAGAGACATGTACATACGTACACACATATTCGTATGCACATACTTACACAGGCACGCAGCTGCATGCACATATGCGCCTGCATACATACATATTTTTTAACTTTGTTTTGTGCCATCCCGACTGTTACTTATACCAAATTTCCCTAAATCTACGTAAGTCGGCCAAGACATATCATCCTAATCGACTTTATGTATCATAATGCTGATCAGAGAGTCACCAGAACTGGTTCTCTTGCTTCGCCCTATCCCTTCGGTCCCGATCGGACACAGCCCTACTGAACCGAAGGTGCTATTCTCTACCTTGGGCGATGACGTCTTGACCATACAGGAGTCGCCTATCTACAGTTCTTCGGCTGACCTGGTAGATTAGCGGAACCGCCATTCCATCCTGTATCAGCCCTCGACTGTCTAAAAAGAGGAATGCATTGGGAGGGATGTAGCCATAGCCGCACATTCTCATAGTATTCGCTATTGGGGTAATAAGCCCCAAAAATTAAGCTGTTTGTTGAGGACATCGCTCGTGCAATGTGACTCCGAATCAGCTTAAACAAAAAATTATCTTTTCTGTTTATGTTGGCTCCGTTGTATAGAACCTGGTTGGAATAATATCGTGTGTACTCCGACTATGGTGCTCTATGTAATCCAAGGCAACGTCTAAGACACTGCCTCTCAAACACCCGAATCTTTTCCATTTGAGATGGGGCAATGTTGAACCACACCGGGAATCCATAGGCAACCATCGGCCTGATGAGGGCCATGTAGCAAATCACCTTCACCCTGCTGTCAAGACGACTGCTATAAAACAAACATCGTTTTGTCAGGGCAAAGGCTCCCCCAGCCCTAGCCAGAGCAGCATCTATATGTCTGTCGAAATACAAGTACTGATCCAACCAGATGCCAAGGTACTTCACTACACTTTTACTCGCCAGTGGATGTCCATGTGGCCCTACGATCACCGACTTGCGCTAGTTCTTTCTCGTATCCATTGAGGCACTAGACAACTGAGTCCTAAACAGAATAGTTTCTGATTTCTAAAAGTTGATTTTCAATATCGCTGAATCTTGTCGAACTTACTCTGCAAAAGATTTTTGGTGACCTCAACTGTATTAGCTGTTCTGTACGCAATTAGATCGTCGGCGTACGCAATTGCCTGAGTTAGACTACCTATCAGGTCGCTGGTGTAAATGCTGCTATTAACACTTGTGGTAGAAGTTACATTGCCACTCCTGACAACAACTTTCTACCATTTAGCATGTCATGTCTGAGGTGTTTCCGGTGCATAGGCAGCGATCACGTACAATCGCCCCCCTGTTCGAGATAAATGCATATGATGCATGCTTCTAACGTTCGAAATTTTCGCACATCACTATTATATATTACCTTATGACTAATGCCTTTACGTATAAAGATTACGACGCCTCCTACTTGAGTGGAGTTTGGTCGGTCTCTTCTTACGATATTGTAATTGTTGTTAGTCAATTTATGTTTCTGGTTAAGCTTAGTGTCGCTAGCCATAAAAACATCTGGACTTATGTCTTTAAGCAATTGGAACAAATTCGCTCTACGTTCGGTCTTTTTCAGTCAATTTACATTCACAGCTAGGATCTTAAAGGGCCCCTCCGGCAGCGCGCTCTTAACTTCTAAGTTGCGTAAAGCTCGGCAAAACAGAGTAGAGATGATCCACCCTAGTCGCCCGCTCCCTAATCAGGTTTTGAACGACAGTCAACTGGCCCTGGAGGGCCAGTAGAATGCCCATAATATCCGCCTGTGCCGCCGGCGCCTTAGGCACGGGGGCGTGTTGGGCTACCTTTGGTGTAGACTGTATCGTGCTGCCCCTTTCTGACGCCATTTGGGCGTAAGAAATTTTGGGGTTGACGGGCGTTGTTGTAGGAGGGCGAACTGTTGGGCGTTTCTCTACCGCTGTCTGCTTTGCTGCTTTGTTATTTTTCATTAGCTGAAACGTCGGGCATCCCCCATAATTAGCGGGGTGTCCGTCGCCTCGGCAAAGTGCACATCTTAGCTGGGTCATATCTTCGACCCGTTTCTTCCCTAGCTTGCATTCATTTGCGTTGTGGTTTGCATGTGTGGCATTTTCAGTACAATAGTTAGTACAATATAAGGCAAATTATGCATTCTTTGAAAAAAAAAATTGAAATAATAATCAAACATGACATTACGATGATAGCGAAGACGAAAAAGGCTGCCATTTAAGTGCGGCTTGAAAAATTATGCATAGTGTAGAATTAGTGCGGTCTTACTTTAAACCTTTAAAGACCCGACATTTTGAGTTTCACGCTTACAAGGCCCCAGCATGAAAAATTCCGAAGATTTCGATGAAAGAAATTCGACATTAGACTTTTCACTTTCTATAATTTATGCGGGGCTTATACACATACATGAATTGACCATCGCCAGGACTATTTTCACGAAAGCAAAAAGGTTGCTAAGGTTTCGCAACACATACAATCGCGAAATCTCGTATTTTCACGGTTACAGGCGCCGCTTAATTCATGCAATATTCCTTGCATTTCAGCGTAAGGTCGCGTGTGCTTTGCACCATGTTAGAAATGAATAGTTTGTTGAGAATATTGAAATTAGCCTATTAACCGAGATTACATCTGCAAGGATTCCCCACCGCCAGTTTCTACTTTTGGGAACGTAAAAATTAACTGGCAAGTGTAAGCGCATGCTTTCACGTAAGTTGGTATAAGCATGAAAATAAAACCAAATTTGGTGGGTCCCAACTTTTCATGTGCAAGCTATAAGAGTTGATAGGATCTTACACTTAACGGCCATCTTTTTAATTGACACATGTTAAGTTTACAAAGAAAATCAAGTTTGTTGTGTTAACTTTCAGAGTCCCATTTCACCCTACAAACAGCTAAGTTTTGCAAAAAAAAATATTTAACCCACAAGCCGCTTGCAAACAACATTTGAAAACCAAAAGAATTTTTTAAATTGTAGGTATAGTTTCCGAGCTTAGACTTAGAAAACACACTGATAAAGATGAACTTTACTTTATGAGAATAAAATTACTAAAATCTGTGGAGCGGTTTCTAGGAATAAAGCATATTGTGTATACTTATAATTTGAAACGAAAAATAATGAGCTATTTTCAAAATATTAAATTATTAAAAAAAAAGTTTTAAAATATGCTTTTAAAAATACAAACAAATATCTATTAGGTAATTAAAAATATAGATATGCATCACAAGTTGACGTAATGTGTAAAATTTCGAAAGAACGAAAGAATCACCTAAGCCGTTTTCCAGATAGTAGAAAGCAAAAATATAGGTCCTATGGAATGTACCGTTCTTTGTTTTCCAACCATATAATAGTTCATACCGAAAAAATACTCTGATTTTTTTAAATCAAGATCGTTAGAAACATTTTCGAGAAAAATCAGCTTTAACATAATGGCAGTTTCACCAAAAAAAATCTATACCAAGTTTGAAGGAATTCGGCCCACCCATTTGGACTGTAAGTGGCTATACTAACATACAGACGAACAGAATTTTTACACCATGTTTTTTTCGTCTTCGATATCATCGTAATACCATGTTTAATTGTTATCTCAAAACTTTTTTTTGGAGGAATGCTTAACTTGACTTAAATTGTATTAACCTATCGCAAGTAAAAAAACAACGTCCGGAAAGCGAAGAGTCCCGAAATGAAGAATAGTTCGTTTGTTAAAAAAAATAAGAAAACTAATTCTGTACCTATCTTCTGTAACGCAGGCGATAACTTTTCCTCACTTACAGGGGGTTATTATGTTATGTTATTATTTCCAATGGAAGACAATAAATTGAAGTGTCATGTCTTAAAACCAAAACAAACAATTATATTTTGTTTCCCGACTATTACTATCGATTCGAAAGTTACAGAACATGGGTATTGAACGACAAAATAAATGAAAAATCCTTATTCTAAAAGATTTTTTTTTTCTTATTTTTTCATTTCATTTGGAAGATATTGAATGAAAGACTATTGCCTCGGCTGCCATGTTTAATTTTTATCTCAAAACTTTTTTTTGGACGAATGCTTAACTTGCCTTAAATTGTATTAACCTATCGCAAGTAAAAAAACAACGTCCGGAAAGCGAAGAGTCCCAAAATGAAGAATAGTTCGTTTGCTAAAAAAATAAGAAAACTAATTCTGTACCTATCTTCTGTAACTCAGGCGATAACTTTTCCTCACTTACAGGGGGTTATTATGTTATGTTATTATTTCCAATGGAAGACAATAAATTGAAGTGTCATGTCTTAAAACCAAAACAAACAATTATATTTTGTTTCTCGACTATTACTATCGATTCGAAAGTTACAGAACATGGGTATTGAACGACAAAATAAATGAAAAATCCTTTTTCTAACAGATTTTTTTTTCTTATTTTTTCATTTCATTTGGAAGATATTGCATGAAAGACTATTGCCTCGGCTGCCCGGGCAACGCCGGGACTTTCTACTAGTAGTAAATAAATAAATTTTATTACTGAATATTTTGAATGAACACCAACTTGTTTGTTGTTAATTTACTTTTTATTTTTCGTTGGAATTATAATCTATTTCAGGACTTGCCAAGTCCATCACCAGACTCCTTTGTACTTATAATGGGTGCTTTTTAGCTGCATGAGAAGTTTCGATGGTTGCTGTCTATGGTTTGACAGTTGAGTATGTCAAACTATATTGACATTTCTGTTCAGTTAGGCCTGGCAGTTAATCATGAATTGTTTAAAAAAAATTTTCGCGAAGTGTATGAACTTTTTTTATTTTTATTTTTACCGAAGAATTTTGTTTAGTGATGAAGTTCGTTTCTGGTTAAATGGCTTCGTCAATAAGCAAAATTGCAATATACGGTTACAATACAACGTTAAATTTTGAGATTATGTTAAACTAAACAATAATTTGTTTAAAACATTATGGCTCATATATTTTTGTGTCTTGTTTGCTGTTCATATTATTTTTGTTGTTAATTATATACAACTAGCGGGACCCGGCGCGCGTTGCTACGCCCAAGAAAAAACATGTATTTTGTACTAAATCAACTCAATGGCGATGCTTTAAAAGGATTTTATTTATAATGCTAAAGTTGTACATCAATTCAATACAATAGTGTATACAACATTTTTTGTTTGATTGTGTGGTGTATGTATAAATAAATTTTTTGGGCTCGCACTCTGGAACATGCTACGTATAATTGTCCATGTTGAAAGCACGGTTCCTCCAAATTTACACCACACACTTGAAGAGTTTGTCCTTGAGCTTTATTAATGGTCATAGCAAAGGCTAAACGCACGGGAAATTGAAGTCGTTTGAATTCAAATGGCATGTCCGTTGGTATTAATGGGATGCCCGGTATTAGTACAATTTCACCTTTTGCTTTGCCAGTGCGAATTGTTGCTTGAATTAAATGTGGCATCAATTTCTTCACTGAAAGTCTCGTTCCATTACAAAGTTTTGGTGCATTAAGATTTCGGAGAAGTATAATCGATGAACCAACTTTCAAATTCAAATAATGCGGTGGAATGCCTGGTGATTCCAAGAATTTAAAAATTCGACCGGATAATTGACTGCGTCTTCATCATTCATAGCAGTATCAATAGATTTATACGTTTCCGAATCACCTGGCAATTTTTCCTGGATGTGGAAATTGATTTCATTGACATTGATATTTTTTGGTGCTAAAATTGCACGTTTTCGTAACCAATCATGGTTATTGTAATTTTGTACAAAATTTGGAAAAACTCGATCAATGATTTTTTGTTTTGATGATACAATTATGCAAAAATTATTCGGTAACGTGATAAACCCATTTTGATCACTTGCAATCTTTCCATCGCCAATCTTCAGCAATTGCTTTGAAAACTCACGAGGTGATGAATCATTTTGAAGACGCACACGCATATTGGTCGTCAACGAAAGCCTTTGTACGTGTGTCCACAAAAATGAACTTTTCAAACATGCGTTAATTTCATCAGCATGTGTTGATCTCGGAACAACAGGCAACGGAATTGCCGGAAATCACCAGATAACAATATTAATGCACCGCCAAACAGCTATGAACTCCGTCTTAAATCTTGTAATGTTCGATTTAAGGCTTCCAAAGATTTTTTATGGGCCATTGGACACTCGTCCCATAAAATAATGGATGTTTGTTGCAAGACTTTAACCATTCCAAAACTCCTTGAAATATTGCATGTTGGTGTTTCAATTGCTTGCATGTTCAATGGCAATTTCAAGGCGGAATGTGTTGTGCTGCCGCCGTCAATTAATGTAGCTGCAATACCCGAAGAAGCAAGTGCCAATGCGATTTTTTGTTCCGACCGAATTGTTGCCAGTATCAATGAAATCAAAAATGTTTTTCCAGTGCCGCCAGGTGCATTCAAAAAATACAATCCACCAGTGTTATCATTGACAGCTTGCATCACTTTGTCATATGCATGTTTTTGTTGATCATTTAATTGTGGAGTATACGTTTGTACGAATGCACGCAATTCATCACGATCGAATTGCTGTTCGCGTTGCATTCTCGTTCAAATAAATCATGCATTGGACGATTTGGTGGAGTCAATCCTTATTGCACTTATGCTTTATTTGCAATCGTAAGGCACAAATCTTCGATCATTATCAAAGCTTCATTATACATTTCCAATGTCAGCAGCAATGCAGGATCATTGGAACGGTGTCGAAGTCAAATCAAAATGTCTTCAGCCATGAAATCTTCGTATTTATTCCACAATTCCAGTGGATTTGATGGAAAACATGTTGATATTATGATCGCAAATAACATACGAATTTGATTTGGTGGAGATGCAATTGATGCATCACGAAGCGTAGCATCCCAATGCGTATCATCTTCCAGCAAATGCAAGTGTTGACATGCTTCACGGTATGTGGCGCACAATTGACCATTGACAGTTCGTAAATGTTGGAATGATTGAGGTCCATGTACGTTCACCAACAAAAGTCGCAAGTAAAAACATTCAACATTAGCTGGACTAACTGTATAAATGCGTCCCAAAGCATCTGTTTGAAAAATACCTGGATAACCATCAACAGATGTGCCTTGTTTGCGACGCTGAAATTTTTTTGTGAAATAGGGAGGCACTTCCGAATATAGCAAAGTCCTGGCAAAATCATCCGTTCCACATAACTGGAAATAAGCTGTCTGTGTAGTTACTGGTGGCTCTACTGCTCTTAATCTGGGAATGATAGCAAAGACCCAGCTCTATGGTATATTTGACCTTGAATCTGTAACGTTCGAGATATATATATAGACGACGGATTTGAATTTGTAAAAACATGGAACACAGGGACGGCACATATATGATATTGCTTATTCCACAGGAATAAATTACCTTAAACGTCGGCATAAATCCATTTCATATAATATTTGTAGCTCCAAAAGATGTCATTTGAAAGCATGAATTGTATGTTTGAATATTTAAGAGGAAATGCTTCGACGTTGGTGAATTGCCAAAAACCACTGAATGCAAAGGTTCTGGCGGAAGTTCTAGCACGGGCAATTTGACTTTCCCACCATCACAGCACATGCCAGGCGTTTCGTTTCTGCATTTAAAGGCTTTGCAATGTATACATTCTATATTCATCTGGCCAATGTACGCATGCGTGCTGTAATCAATGGTGGCATCGTAATTAAGCCGCGCGTTCCATTTGACGTATATCATAAACGGACGTACGCCCACGACGGTTTCTGGGTACTTCACTATTAACCAAGTGAGTTCTCCGTCTGTGTCGTTGTGTTTCCATTTCATTTCGTCGAACACGATCTTCTTCACTTTGTGATCTTCGATTTAATGCTGTAGCATTTGATTGACGTGAACGTCTGCCAATGTTTGCTCGTCTTGAACGTGGCATTCTTTCAGTACAGTGTATTACTAATTGAATTATTTCAAGAAAAATATATACATATGAATGTGTGTGCGTGGAAATATGAATTCACATACACACACTGGACATAACCTCAATTGTGCAAATAAAAAAAAACACTCACCGGCAAATGCACTCCAATTGAACTTGTGAAAATGAAGCAACGCTTTTATATATATAAAAATGAAACATTAAAAATACAATTGAAAATATTTCAATCGATAAATACTACACTCTACGATTTATCGACTGGATTTTGATACAGTGTATTAAAAAAGAAACACATGGTTAACACTCACCAAAAGTATGTCTGTTCGCAATGAGAACACGATATAAAAGAACTCAAAGCACATAAGAGAACTGTCAACTGAATTCCAATGACAGCAAATTAATATTAACGTAATGCACTTACAACTACATTTGACAACTGTGTACATATATACAGTCATACAGTACAACAGAAACGCTCATCAGCGGCTGTGTATTTGTTGTTGTTTTTCCCATACAAGCATTTCGTATGATAGGAAAGCATTACTCACATAAAATGTCATAACTCAGGAACGGCTGCACCGATTCCAAACAAACTTCACACATACTTCCTCCTCATATGTAGGAACAAACTGTAAAATGTTTGAGCCAATCGGTTCGGCGGTTCTTGAGTTATAAGACTACCAAGGAAATGTAACTGCTTTTTATATATATAGATAACATAATGCACTTACAACTACATTTGACAACTGTGTACACATACACAGTCATACAGTACAACAGAAACGCTCATCAGCGGCTGTGTATTTCTTGTTGTTTTTCCCATACAAGCATTTCGTATGATAGGAAAGCATTACTCACATAAAATGTCATAACTCAGGAACGGCTGCACCGATTCCAAACAAACTTCACACATACCACCTCCTCATATGTAGGAACAAACTGTAAAATGTTTGAGCCAATCGGTTCGGCGGTTCTTGAGTTATAAGACTACCAAGGAAATGTAACTGCTTTTTATATATATAGATAACATAATGCACTTACAACTACATTTGACAACTGTGTACACATATAACTACAGTCATACAGTACAACAGAAACGCTCATCAGCGGCTGTGTATTTGTTGTTGTTTTTCCCATACAGGCATTTCGTATGAGAGGAAAGCATTGCTCACATAAAATGTCGTAACTCAGGAACGGCGGCACCAATTCCAAACAAACTTCACACATACCACCTCCTCATATGTCGGAACAAACTGTTAAATTTTTGTATCAATCGGTTCGGCGGTTCTTGAGTTATAAGATTACCAAGGAAATGTAACTTCTTGTTATATATATAGATAACATAATGCACTTACAACTACATTTGACAACTGTGTACACATATACAGTCATACAGTACAACAGATACGCTCATCAGCGGCTGTGTATTTGTTGTTGGTTTTCCCATCCATGCATTTGGTATGAGAGGAAAGCATTACTCACATAAAATGTCATAACTCAGGAACGGCTGCACCGATTCCGAAAAAAACTTCACACATACCACCTCCTCATATGTAGGGAACAAACTGTAAAATTTGTGTGTCAATCGGTTCGGCGGTTCTTGAGTTGTAAGATTACCAAGGAAATGTAACTTCTTTTTATATATATAGATGGCGCATATTCATAGATGTTTGATAAGTTGCTATTACATAAGTTGTTTCTAAGCTAAATCGGAGTTCATAATTCATAAACAATTTAAATCCATTTCTAAAATAAAAACTCGAGTCTCACGTTAGTCACGACAGATGTTTCTTTTAAGTTAACTCTACCGAACATCATAAATACTTGAAAAAAGTAAAAACAAATTGTGACAAAATTCATTTGAATTAAAACAAAGAAAAATGTCAATTGATGAAAACATTGAAGATGATTTTAATATCTTGGTTGATTTGGAAATGGTACTACAAGAAGACGGAAGCGCTATAGAATCGACCTCTTTGAACTGTTTAACGACGAATTTTATGAAAGGCATTGATTCGACAAACACACGGCAACTTTTGTAATGGATTTGCTAAATATTAAAGACCAACCAACTAAAAGAGGTTTGCCAATATCTGGAAGCCTTCTAGTGTTAAAAGCATTAAGTTTCTTGGCTACTATTGTTCACTCCTCTAAGAAACCCAAAAAGTCGACAGGGGGGAAATTCAATTCTTACCACATCGCTACAAGAAGCAAGAATATGTGGTCAGAATTAAACAGACATTTAAATTAAAAAGATATTTTATAGAACCAAAAAGTAAAAATTAAATATTTTATTAAAACTTCATAACACACGTCAAAGTTACGAGTAATTTAAGGTAAAATAGCTTTTTAGCCGTTTCAGCTTTTGAATAGTATCTAGTTTCTATTGCAGTATGGCGATTCTTCCTCCTGCATTGGATTACTGCATCAGCCTCTTGTGGATGATCGGCAAAATCATCACACAAATGTATCTTCGCAACTACTCTGGTATTGCTATCTAAAAGTATTTCATCCTAAATAAAGTCCGGATAACGGCACTACATTTCTAAAATTTGTTTTTTATGCCCCTCGTTTTGACATATCGATGGTTTCGTGCTTGAGTGAAGGAAAATTGTAGCAGAGTTGTATAGAATTCATTTTAGAGTCGGATTTTACTAAACAGGGCTACAAAATTCTCTATGAATAGTAGCTGTGTCTAAGCTGTGTGATAAGCTTGGACATTAGTTTATCTAGACTCGAGTTTAAAATACGACTATGAATATGGGCCAATATCTCTAGTGTGTAGCGTTTAGATGTACATATGTTTTTCTGTTCCAAGGATCTCCACTCCCTCGAAGCTCGAAGTCTGGTCGGTGACCAGTATCAACGCTATGAGAAGCCAGTGCCGTCTTCTCAGAACTTTTTAAGCGAATAGCTAACTTGTAGTTCGCCATTCATTGCTGGGGCGTTGTTTGGTGGTGCCGATGTTACAAAGTTTGCATATTCATCCGTTTTCATTTGGTTATTTATTTTGTAAACTACGTCTGAACGGCGATCTTTGTCGGTTTTCGTCTTCAGGTTGGTGAATAGGGATGCAAAAGTCTGGTTCCACATATATGCAATTTGACTTTCGGGTTGTTTTTCGCGTCCACTTCCTTGAAATTTTCGGAAAGTTTGGACATATAAACGATACTCTTATAAACACATCTCCTCTCTTCCAACTTATTTTCTCAATGGACTTGTTGTTTTTGACCAAGTAACGAGTTCCTTATAAGGCTGTTGTCTAGGATATTTGCGTAATTTTTTCTTAGTTAGCGGAGTGGAAATTTCGGTCACTCAACGCAAAGACTTTGTTTATTAGGTTGGATGCAGTGTTCAGTTCGAATGTGCTTGGCTTTATTAGATCGTTTACTGTTTCTTAGTTTCTGACAGTAAATATCATAAAACATAGACTAATCTTCAAATAAGAAGTGTTCAAAATCTCTTTTATATGTTTTAACCAAATTATTGTTTAGTTTAATATAATCTCAAAATTTAACGTTATGTAAGTCATATTTTTTGTTCGTTTACTTGTATTTATATGTACAAACATTATATGCCTTTTTTTGTATTTTGGTTGTAAATAAGGACACCCCCTGAAGAAGACGGCAACCACAGCACCGTCGAAACGCTGGGAAAATAAAATGAAAATTGGTTTCATTTAATCATCATAACGACCAATAAAGCCGATGAGAATCACTTTTTAAGAATTCTCAAACGCCCACATAAAAAACCAACTTGGTCAAAACTTCAAAAATATTTATTATTCTTATGTTCTATTTATTCTTCTTTTATTCTTATATTTATATCTTATTATTATATTTGTTTCTTATTTCGAAATGAGGAAGGAGCTGCCGTTACGGAGCATGGCGAGTGAGTCATGCGGATATAATGCCCGAAATCATATTTGGAAAATAAATGCCATGAAATTATCTACCAGATTATAATAATAGAAAATTCATTCCAACAATATTTTTGTCAGGTTTTATTATTTAAAATTCTCAAAGCAAAACACCCGTTATAATTATGTCATACTATTGAATTAATTTAAAGAATCAACCGAAATTAGTTTGTTTTTAATACCAGCTATAATGTAGCTGAAAATAATGACGCATAATTTTAAACGATTTAGTACGGTGTAAAAGCAAATGATACTAAGCTAAGAGGAGTTTTTAAACACATTAATTATCGATCATCGTTTAGCATTAAATAAAGCTAAAATCACCAGGCTATTTTATCATTTTAGCAACATATTAAATTCACGGTGAACATTAATCACAGATCCCTTTATCCGAGTTGAAGCTGATATAATTTATTGAACAGAATCAGTTTAGTCAAGTTCCAACAAAACCGCTTCTCTTTTTGATGTAGGGTTCGTGTTCAGTATTTTGCGTGTGTTTTTTCCAAATAAATATCTTTGTCGCCATATAAACTGAGAAGTCCTTTTCAAGTCTGTTTGGCTGTGTTCACATCTAAAGGGACGTGCATGGCATGCAATTTCTTGTGGAAAAAAGTCTGTTTAGTCGCAAAATCATATAATTTGTCGGACACGATCTTGGATACAGTCGATTCCGGTTAAATTTAAAATACTTTTGAAGACTGTGATTTTTATTATATTAAACTATTTTAAGTTGTATTTCTTCTTGATTTAGTTTTATATTTATGCTTATACTAAATTAAAAAAAAAGAAGGAAATAATAATGGGGGTGGCAATGGCGCGCGGTAGTTGTGTGCTCGCCTGTCAACCTCGTGGTTGCAGGTTCGATTCCTGCCGTTGTCTATGTCTTCTTACATTCCATTAAAAACCAATTCTAAAAATTGTCATAAAAAATTAAGTTGCTGCTTTGCTTATTACATGCTGTTTAGGCATAACACTAACAATATGCGATTGAGTAAACTAGCATACCCATAAAATATGACAACGAAATAAATAAAATAATGCGAATTATAAGGGACATAAATACATAAGCAACAGTAGTCCTCTCCGCATTAGTTCAGCCGCCATCCCTGGAGATAAATCTGAGACATCAACCAGCTCAACCAGTCTCAGAACATCGCGCCACACATCTTTCCTATCCTTCTTTCTCTTTTTCCACCGGATGCCGCGTTGTGTTAAGAAAAACATATAAAGGGTATTCATAATCCCTTGAGCGCGTGCAAAGTTATAAAAAAAATAAAAAAAAGGTAGAAATAAATCGATAATACATATAATTAAATGTTGCTTCTTCGTTATAGTTTGAGGGAAACCAAAGTTTTTATATTGCTTCTTCGTTATAGTTTGAGGGAAACCAAAGATGCAATTTGAATTCGTGGATAAATAAGAATATATCAAAAAAAAAATTCAGAAATCGTTGGAGCGGATTTTTATTAAATTAATTTTATATGTATACAATTTTGAAAACATTTTTAGAAAAAAAATTTGAAACGCTATTTTGAAGATATTATTAATATACATATAAAATTAAAATTTCAAAGAAAATTCTGTGACTGGTTTTTGGAAAATCGATTTTTCAAAAAAAAATTATTTACTTTCTAAAAATCGAAAAACGTTTTTTTTTTGAAAATTTTGGTATTCAGTTTTATTACCAATTTTAGGGAGCATTTATACAAAAAAAATGATTTTAATCGATTCATCCAAAGTTGAGAAAGTCGAAAACATGAAAAGTGGTTTTATGGAAAGTATCGTTAATAAGTCCGCAAAAAAAATATTTATTTGTATGCTTGAAAGTATGCAAAAAAAAATATTGTAATGCTTGAAAATTCTTGGAGCCGTTTTCGAGAAATAATTTTTTTTTCTTAACGGTTTTTTAACATTTGTATAGGAGGTACCCTTGTTTTTTATTTTAGAAAAATAGTTTTCTTCAAGATAATTGAGTCGTTTTCGAAATTTTGAGTATTCAAAAAAATTAATTTCCAACAAAATTTTTTTTCAAACATTTTGGTTTACAATAATGTTTAGACTTTCTGGGAGCTTCTGCGTAAAAACTTCGAAAAAAATCAAATAAACCGTTTCCCAGAAAATCCAAAACCAAACAAATGGTTCTACTAGAGGTACCAAAAATAACCATTTTTTCCAAAACAAAATTATCCCTGCATGCGCGGGAGGGATGCCGCATGATAAATTCATTGAATTTAAAGAATTAATTGGACTTTCATTCTTGCTCACGTCCACAGTCTGTGGAAAGCGTAGATTTTAGTGTTTTGTAAGTTTTACAGTTTTCTTGTAGCTATTTTAGTCTGCGGCATATCTCCCAAAAGTGAGGGAGAGATGCTTCACCACACTTCAAAACTTAAGAAAAGAATTAAATAAAAAAAAAATACACACGTATTCTTATAATTGTTATTTATCATTTAAAATAATTTCCCTTGGTTAAATACGCGATAACTTCTTTCCGCATTGACTTTTTTTAACAAACTAAAAAATTTCCATTGTAAGAAAAGGAGCGTAAAATAAAACAAATATAAAAAAATCCCGTTACATGTCAGCTGCAACCAATTTTTGGTCCTGCGTTTTCGGCTGAATACCTTAAGCGCCAATACACTTAACACTGATGTATGACACTTTTGTCAGTGTAATTGAATGTGGAGGGTGTGTGGGCTTGTGTATACACAGATTTCTGGTATCGAACACGGTGTCGACAAAATAAAAACATTTTGATTTTTCGTGTCTGTGCCTCTGGCTGTGTTATATGTGTGGGAATGTGTATAACACATTCTAGGAATATTTTAGTTGCATTCTAAACGTGTTCGAGTATAGTCGTTAATATGGAGTTTTTGATATCATTTATTGAGCTCTATAGCGATTTGACTTAGTCTTGTCTTGTTGATCGTTAATGAACAACTTATGTATGCAGATTGGTGTTGCGTGTATGGCTGAATGGATATTTTGTGTCATGACACCGGTGTCGACACAAGAGTCATGTGAAAGGGCCGCTTAACGAAGAAAAGGCAAGATTAAATTTTTTGCGTGGATGACTAGATGTATGAGTTTGGTTGAATGCCGCATCTATCCCGATGCGGCATCTCTCCCGCAATTACCCAATGCTTTGACCACCTCATATTTTCTAAGGGAATGTTGGTGTTCTTATTTATTAACTATTTTCTTGTGTTTCTTAAAGTTTTATAAGAATTAGGGTACACCGATGATGACGACCTAAATTATCCTATAGGTAAGATTAGCCCATGTTTACAATAATCAACTTATGTTTTTATCGTCGGAACTGTTTTCATTAACAAAAGTTAAATCATTCACTGTATTTTTTGTATTGTTGGTGTGTTCATATATCTCGCTAAAATAATATTTTATTATAATGAACAGTAAAAATAATGTTGCATTCCAACATTTTAAACAAAAAAAATCTAATAATTATTGTTTAGTACTTTAGGATTTTCTCATATACTTTTCCGTTAGAAAAGTAGCATAAAAATATTAAATATGAATATGAACATAAATAAGCGAATAATGTACATTATAATCTTGTAAGATTAGATTTATTGTAGGTAATACAATGGTCCATTTAAAGAAATGATCATTTTTGTTAATAGATCATTTAAATTAGGAAAGTTAACTCACTTTCGAAACACTTCATCCTTTCCGAGATTATGGCCGATAAATGATTTTACTCATTTGACATAATAAAAATTATTTCAATATTAAATTAAAATAACACAAAAAACACTTTCACTTGCAATCAGCTGAAATAAGGTCTACTAACTGAATTAAGGGTAGCTTTTATTTTTTACTGAGTAACATATGTATTATGTATTCTTATTTGCATGAAATGCAAATTTTCATGGAGGCCATAAAGCTTGCTTGCACTAAAGCCTTTAAATAGCAACCACCTGCTTTAAGTTTTATCACATTTGTGTTGTGGAGAATGCGCGCTGCATCAAATACATTAATTTTCAATTATTACTAGGTGAAACATCAGGTGAGGTGGGAATGTCACTAATGAGTTTGATGGATTTAAATCTGTGGTATCTGAGTGTGAATATGTATTAATAATTGGAAACAAATATTATAAGGGAAGATTATTCCGCTCTTAAAATTTTGTTTCAATATAACACAATACTTCTTTTCAAAAGCAGCACGTAACGAAAGAATGAAACTATAATAGATGCATAGCTCTAGGAGCTATGAACGGTTGACTTTTAGTTAGCATTTCAACAAAGTAATTTAATTTATAATGTGTCGTCTTTACATAAACTAGTTTTATGTAAGAGGGAATTCATGCTAAAGCTTTTTACACTAATACTACTTTGATATTTTTTAAATTGGTATTTAAAATGGCATACCTTTAATACGGTTAAAAATAATATTTACACACATAGTTCAGTCATAATGTGTACATATAAGACATAAGATCAGCAAAACTCCGGAAATAACGGAACAATTTTTAAGAGGGTAAAAAGTAATTGTTCATGAATATCTCCTTAACAATTACTAATTTGTAGCTTTTTCCAAGTCAGGGTTTGGCCGCGAACGCATCTTCGGTGTTGGAAAGGGTAGCGGCACGCTTGCTTCTACGGTTTGGGGTGGATGTTGCCCTCTTCCAAAACACTTATTACTCAGCTAACAAAATAATCGTGCCTATGGGAAAGGAAGTTGGAAAGGAAAGGATAAACAAGAGCTAGGATAAAAAAGAATGAACTGTACAAACCTAGGTACCTATGCCACTGCATCTGAGAAAGGATGAAGCTTCAATAAAATCGATGGCGAAAAAAATGTGTTTTGAATCATTAACACAAAATTGAAATAATAAAAAAGCTAAATCTAAACTATCATCTAAACCCTAAACATATTACATATTAATATGTGTATTCTAGTTTTGTTTTAATGTTAGTTTGTCTCTATATGACAATAAACTGACGACTTTCCATTTCAATCGCCATACAAATGATTGGATCTGCTTCTGTTGTTCTTTGGCCAAGTTATGGGCTATATAAGTTATATTTTATGCATTTAATATACAAATACATATCTACACTTACCTCTTAAATTTACCCTGATTTTAAAATAGAATTTCCAAATATATATATTTCGATTTGTTTATGTTTAGGCGTTTCTATGGATTTTATATCCAAATTGGTGCTTTGTTTTGTTTACTTCCGTAAGTTAATATATTTCATAGCAAAAACAAATAAAATATTAAATAAAAAATAGTACAACGCTCGATTTTTTAAGAAATAAATTTACCGGTTTTGTCAAGCCACGACATGTCAAAAACCATTTAAGGATGTCTCCGATTTAAATGAATTAAAAAAAAGCCTATACAAAGCTCAAATTTTACCTAAAAAAAATCGAAATTTTTCGATTTAATTAATTGCGCCCTAAAAAGTTGATGTTAGACCTTTTAGGTGAAATTTCGAAAACAAAATATTGCTCAAATGTCAAGATATAGTAAGTTGCCTACCTGTCAAGTAATGAACTGTCAAAATCCATTGAAGCATCGCTCCGATTTAGATGGATTACAAATCCTCTACAAAATTCAAATTTTACCTCGAAATTTTTTCCTCCGACAAAAGTTGATTTTAAGCCTCTTGTATGACATTTGGAAAAAAATATTATCAAAACGTCAAAATATATTTCGGTGCCTACCTGTCGAGCCATGAGCTGTCAAAATCCATTGAAGGATTGCTCCAATTTTAATGTTTGGTAGCGTGAAAAATCGTACGAATTGGTACACATATTCACATTTAGCTGTCAAAACCAATAGAAAAAAAAACAAGTTTGGGAAACTTGGTGAAAATCATCGTACAATATGGATCTCAAGAATTCGGTCAAACATGGCATCTGCACGTCTTATCCAACTTTATTGTGCTTGTCAATTATGCATGAATCTAATAATGATATATCCTTGTACGTTGCTTATGCTAAACAAATCGAAAACTAGAAATTTTGTTCTGCAGTACGTAGGTCCATGAAGCTAAGGCCATAGACTTCACTTGAAACGAGTAAGTTTTACTTGTGTAAATCGAAAACTATATTTTTAAGTTGAATTTTATTAGTTGCGTATGAAAACGCTCCGAATGGCTTACATTTTGTGCGAATTTAGTTGTCAAAGGTGTGTGATAACGTAAAAAATAGGCTGTGAAGTAACGTTATCAGACACCTTTGAGGAGCCGTATTTCCAAGATAAAATTTGAATTTTGTACAGTTTTTTTAATCCATTTTAATCGGAGCAATCCTTCAATGAAATTGACAGTTCATTGCTTGGCAGGTAGGCAATAAACTATCAGCCCTATTCTGCTATCTTCCGATTCACGTGAATATTTTACTCAATTTTTCACTTTTTAGATATTTTCAAATGCCTTCTTTCTTTTGAGTGCAAAGCTTTACTAATATTTTTTTTGTTTAATTCTTAAGAGAATCTAATTGTTAAAATTTATTTTTGATCGAAATTTATGTAATTTTTGAAACAATTCGTTTTTTCCGTCGGATAGCAGAATATAAATATTCACGTAACGTTTCACAGAATAGGACTGTATATTTTGACGTTTTTAAAATAGTTTTTTTCAAACCTCACCCAAGAGGCCTTAAATCACCTTTTTACGGAGCAATAAATTAAATCGAAAAATTTATAATTTTCTGAGGTAAAATTTGACTTTTGTAGATATTTTTTAATCCATTTAAATCGGAGAAATTCTTCATGGGATTTTGACAGCTTGACAGTTAGGCAACGAACTATATTTTAACGTTTTTACAATATTTTTTTCCAAATGCCACCCAAAAGGAAGCAACGCCATGCATACATAAATCGTACGCATTCTTCTCTGGATTTTCGAAATGCGCCTATCTCTGTATAACTATGTATATACATAATATGGTTTGATATGTTAAAGCGCATATAATATTTCGCAAAAAAAAACTTGCGAATATTATAAAAATTGAACATGATTAGATATTAAAAAATAATGAAATAAAAACAAAATTTTCTTATAGCGAAAACCGAAACGAAACCACCGAGACCGCCGAGACCAGCGAGACTCTCGTCGAATTTCGGTACCAACAATACGGTCTCGTCTCGCTCTCGTCTCGCTCTCGTCTCGGTCTCGTCTTCGGTACTTTTAAAGGAGTCTCGTCTCGTTGACGAGACCGAGACCGAGACGAGACCGAGACTAGTCTCGGTCTCGTTGCCAGCCCTAATTCTGAATGATCTTGTGCATAAAGATACAACATCTTACATCAAGGAAATGTTGAAAAGAGCATCCAAGGACCAGTTTATGGTAATGTGATATGTGTTCATGTCTCCTTAGTCCATAAATGTACCTTATCATATCATTGAACGCAACAAGAAGCTTATGCTGGGAATGCGAATCAAGTTTTCAATACACAACATTGGCATGGTCAATTAGAGGAACAATAAGTGTTTTTACAAGCCTCACTTTAGTCTTTTCAAGGGTTATGTTTGAAAATAGCCAAAGCTTGTGCAGTTCACCATAAATTCGTCCAATGGTAGAATTCACCTGAACTTCAGCCGATAGGGAAGTATTTATCTTAATACCGAGACTATTCACAGTTTTCATAAACGTAAGTTTATTCTGAAGAAGATAAACAGAAGGTAAAAACAAGGTAATTATCTGCTTCTTAGAAATCGCAATCAATTGTGACTTAAATGGATTCAGTGTTAAGCTATTGTTAAGAGACCAATTGGAGATTGCAAGGAGGTCCTCATTCATCCTAAAAATAAGATCCTCTTGTAAGCCAATAGGACGAAACAAATAAATTTGCACATTATCAGCGTACAAGTGAATTGAAATATTTGAACAAACTTTTGGTAAATCATTAATAAAAATTCAAAATAGAATTGGTTCTAAAATGGAGCCCTGTGGAACCTCCATTTGCAGATTCATAAATTCAGATGTCTCCTGATCAACCTTAACCCTCTGGCTTCTATTAAATAAATAATCTTTTATTAATTGCACCGCTCTGTCATAGAAACCAAAGTATCTCTTTAATTTCAAGCAAAGTATTTGATGATTTACTCTGTCAAAGGCCTTCGAAAAATCCAGCAAACACAGAACAGTCACATTGTCCAGATCATACTAAATACGAATATCATCAAGCACCTTGATCATCGCAGCTTGACAACTATGATGAGCACGGAAGCCTGATTGAAATAAGGATAACAAATTATATCGATC
Source organism: Philhelius pedissequus (assembly GCA_910595825.1). NCBI lineage: Eukaryota > Metazoa > Arthropoda > Insecta > Diptera > Syrphidae > Philhelius > Philhelius pedissequus. The sequence goes on from OU343161.1 coordinate 162,322,376, forward strand.
AATGTGATCTGTGCTGCGAGAATCTTTTCAAAAACCTTTGACAGACAAGGCAAGATACTTATTGGGCGGAAATCAGAGCAGGAAATAGGGTTATTGTTCTTAGCTATCGGGATAATCTTAGCTAACTTCCAGCAATCGGGAAATGATGACGAGGTTATGCAAAAGTTAATTAAATGAGTAAATACGGGTAGTATATGCATCATAATCATTCTGATGAAACTAACAGGCACCCCATCTTCCCCAACTGCATCAGACTTAATTGACTTCAAGCTTTGAAGCACCTCATACTCAGACACTACCTCAAATTCTAGTTCCGTTGTAGGTATAAAATGTACTTCATTATTCAATATAAAGTCATTTTGTGGAATTCCAGATGCTATAAAGTTCCTATTTAGATTATTTGGGTCCGAAAAGTTATGAACTACTTGCTTTTTCCCTATTCCAATAGAACTAAGGTTATTGCAGAGCCGACGAGAAGGTTGGTTTGTATCTAGCTTTGATATAAAATATCGTTTTTTGGCTCTGCGAATCACAAAAGAATAGCAATTCGTGATCGGAAAAACCATCCAAGGATAATTGGTCCTGTAAAAGCACATATGAAGGATCGGAAACTATAATTAGGTCAAGGAAACTAGGAGTAGTGTTAGGAGCAAAACGGGTGGCGTGAGAGTTGAATATGGATAGTGCAGCTGTTGCTATTTCATCTCTTAGTTTATTAGATCGGGAATCGTATAACAAAAGGTCTGCATTGAAATCACCACAGATGATAATACGCTCATATCTAAGAGAGAATTCCTGAAGGGCTGCAAACATGGGTTCCGGAGAGAAACTTTTATTAGGGTTATAACCAACTCCTAAAAGGCAATTGGTGTTCCATCGCCTACCTCTACCAGAAGAAATTCTATACTCTTATCATCAGATTTTTTTTAAATCTGACATGAAAGGGATGATTTGCAATAAAGGGCAACTCCTCCACCAACGGTTTCGGTTATTCTGTCATTTCTAATTAACCTATACTTATTTATGTCATACACACTACTAGGAACATCAGTCTTAAGCAGGTTTCTGTGATGCATATAACATCGACTCCTGTTGCATCAATAGCATACTTAAGAAAGTCTAGCTTATTAATATTAAGAATACGTGCATTGATACAACATACTTTGAAACCTTCGCGAGCATCAGATAGTATTTTAATGACTGATTTAACAGAAGAACTATAGTTAGTGCAAATTGAAAGAAACTCCGCCCGACCTCATAATAATATATGTATATAATATGTATATATAAGAAAAAGAAAAAAAAGAAGGCAAGAAAAAGGACAAACAAATAGAAAAGAAAAGAAAATTAAGAACAAATAGCAAAACTAAAAAAATAAATAAAGAGTAAATGATAATATATAAGAACAGACTTTGAAAATGAATAAAAACAATACATAAAACAGGCTTTAACATAAGTAAAAATCAAGATTATATAGATAATTAATTAAAATTTTTTAAGATAATAGAGAATTAAAAAAATGTTTAAATGATTCAGTAATATTTTTTAAGTGTATCTAAATCAAAAAGAAAAAAAATGTTTTAATATACAAATCAAGAGTGCATACTTTGAGACGATCCGCTACCGATGACATTCAGAGGCTGTTGGTTGATTATAGTGGAAAGCGTATTCGATTGTATTTTAACTTCAGTGTCATCCCTGGTTTTTTTTACGTAAACAAAACCATTTCTTGTTCTAGCTGATAATAAGATTCCTTCTCTTTTTAATTGGATAGCATGACGCAATCATAAACTAATAATGTAAAGACCGGAAACCTCTGCTTTCATTTGACATTTGCCTACAAGCTGAAACACGCACACAAGTAATATTTCTGTTCCTCTTCCAATAGACACATTGATAAAAATGCACACAAGAATCTTTTCTGTTCCTCTTCCTATAGACACATAGACAACACAGCCCTAGTAATTTGTTTTTGTTTTGCTTTTCGACCTCCCATCTATTCATGGATAGAGTTTCAAAGCTACAAATACAACAATGTAAACAAATGGGTTTTGGGGGGTGAAACGTACGAAGGTTTCCGATCTTAGTATGGCTTATTTGTGGACGCAATATAGAACTGTTTTGTGGTGTGAGGCTTTCATTTAAGTATATGCGTAATCTCTTGTTTATGGATCAATTTTGATACGTAGAGGGAGAGTCACTACTATACAGCTGGTCGACAGTCAAACCATTGTTCGTAGTGAAAGCAGAGAGCAGGGCTCTCTTCTCAGCTGGTGACGATAACCTTATCAGCAATGGGTTTTCAGTGTTGGGATTATGTGCACGCAATAGAAAAGCATCGAAGTGGGGAGAAATTGCATGCTGTAGTTTATTTGCAATTCTTTTCGGCAGATCAAATGGGTTCTCTTTATTGGTGCAAGGTAATCCACGAACGATTTTTTTATTTCAATCTTCATTTCCCTCTCAAGTTCAGAAATCAATTTTTGAAATTTATCAATCAGCTTAGTCTCGATTCCATTCAGGTTTTCCGGTATTGATTTTGATATTGCTTTTGATGATGGCTTTATTTTTACTTCATCAGATAATTGTTGGGTTATTGCATTTTTTTGGAGAGCTTGTGATTTGGTGCGTGTGTTTGCCGAAGGTTTGCAGGATGAGGAAGGGGTTTTTATAGAAGAGGTGGTTGGTTTTTCATTGCATTTAATGATGCTGTTTGGTTTGTTCGAATGTGCCGTGTTGGATGTATTAAAGGTGATCAGGGAGCCATTTATAGGTGCATTGGTAACAGTTTGCCCCGTGGTGGTGTTGAGGCCATTTAAGGGAGTGTTGGGAGCGTCGACGCCGCCCCTCGAGGTGTTGGTGGTGGATAAGCGTGTGTTGGACATTGTTAATTTTGAGAGACAACAATTAGGCGTGAAATTATGAACAAATATGGAACTCTTTGTTTCAACTTGATTATTTTTTTTTTCAGTTATTATTCAATTATTTTTCAAAAATTTTATTTAGGTTTAAAACTAAATTAGTGATTTAAAATGAAACCACAACTGTTTTTCAAATATTTTTAATTATTTGAATTACTATTCCGGTTAAAAAAGCTTCGAATGTCAGGAGCAAAATCTAATACGTCTACATTACACAACGAAGGCTACACTAAAAGTATATTTTTTTTTGGTTTTCGACTTTCTGAAAAACGGTTGAGTTGGTTTTTCAAATGTTAAAAAACCGCTAAGAAAAAAATGTATTTCTCAAAAAGCTCCAAGATTTTTTTTATAAAAAAAAACTGTGTGTTCTTAAATTAGTACAGTCCACTTTCAAGTATAAGAATGTTTTTGTTTGCGTATTTATTAACGGTACTTTTCATATTTTCGACTTTTCACTATTGGATGGAGCGATTAATTTTTTTTATGCAAATGCTCCATAAAAAAATACTGAATACTGAAATTTTCAAAAAAAATGTTTTTCGTTATTAAAAAATATATCATTTTTTTTGAAAAATAGATTTTTTAAAAGCTTGTCACTGAAATTTTTTGAAATTTGAAATTTATATGTACATGTATTCAAAATATCTTTAAAACGGCCTTTCAAGTTTTTTTCTCAAAATGTTTTTAAAATTTTATACTTATCTATTTACATAAAAAATTACTTTTTTAAAGAACCGCTCCAACGATTTTTGAAATTTGTTTTATATATTCGTATTTATCCAGGAATTCTAATAGCATATTTGCTTTTTTTTCTAACTATAACAACTAAGCAATTTAAAAATATTAATTCATGTGTATTATCCAGTTATGTCTACCTTATTATTATGCCTTTTTACGAATTTTTGCGTACGTCAATGAATACTACATTCAATGTAGGCCCTCATACATTTATATATATATATATACATATGTGTCTTTAAAAATCACATGAATCGTAATGTATGCATATTGCTGCACCCCAATCCTACATTTTCATTATATTATATTACAAGCGGAACCCAGCGAACGTTTCCTCGCTTTTCCTTCTTTCTAAAATTTATATGATTGTAACTCTTCATAAGCCATTTATGTGTGTGTTTCGTTTGCTGATTAAACTCATTATTCAAATAAATTCAATGTCATTTATTATCAAAGGGCAAGGAGTATTTGCAACCGTTTAAATTCGAATGGCTAGTCTATTGGAATCATCGGGATGAGTTGAATTTATCCTCTCCTTTGTATGTTCCCCTGTAAATTTTAGCATCGATGACGTTTTTGCACAGCCAGTCTCGTTCCGTTGCACAGCCGAGGTTGATTGATATTACGCAACATGATGATGGCTAAGCCTGCTTTCACTTGCAAATTATTTGAGCACTTCTAGGAAATCCTATATAGTTGACTACTGCATCCTGGTTAATAACTGTCTGAAGACTGTATAAAATTTTTAACTATCGCATTGGGATCATGATCATCTATATCTTTGTTTTCCGCCGCCAATATAGCTCGTTCACTCAGTCAGGTATGGTTTTTGAATTTTTGAAAAAACACGGTGAATAATTTCTTCCTTGGATTCGGTCAGGTGTCAGAAATTTGTGGGCAATATGATAAATCCGGTTGAAACTGTAGTGAGCACTGTACTGCAGATGGCATAGAAACATTCGAGTTCCTTTAAAGAAAAAATATATTCTACCTTCATATGCTGCACGGAGATAAAAAACGCCATCGTCTTTAACCTGGTTCCATAGCAACAGTGTACAAAGCAACTGGAAACGCTGACTTATCTTGCCGGTCAACCAGTTTTTTGGGCATTGATAATAAAAAAGAGTAAAAGCCCTGTTAGACGCAAGCCGATTTGTGTATGTGTTGTCGTACAGATTAAATGAGGACGTATTGGAAGACACATGTTCTGTGTTACGTGGCAAGGCAGTCCTCCATTAACATCCTTATAGAGAAGAATTCCTCTTTACATTAAGGTCCCACATTTTAGGACACAATGAGGGTGTTATTTCGGACGCAGCAAATGAAAGCTCTGACGTTACCCCAGATGTGGAAGCGTCATCGACTGGTTATACAAACAAATAATCTGAAATGTCTTTTTAGGTACTAAATTTCAAAGCATTGCTTGGGATCCAGAAGAGGATACTACTGATGGCAACAGAGATGATCAAGATTTGGCCACTTTATTTAAGATATTTTTCATTTATTTAATTCACAATAATCTTCACAAATTGTTGTTTTGCTTAATTTAAGTTAAATCTTCGATATTTATTTAGTACTCTTACTTATTTAATTCTTGATTTTTTCGCAATTAATTTAATTATAGTATTCAGTTAAAGTAAATTTAATTCAACAATATTCAATTATTTCAACAAATTGTACGTTTATATTAATCGCGCACGAAAAATCGATTAATCCACATCGGACAAACAAAACAATTGTTTTTGCTGTCAGATTTTTTAATCTCGGGTGACGTCAACAAAATATGACAAAAAAGTAGTGTCGGAAACTTGTTTTACTTGATTCATGATGAAGATGAACTATGATCTTTATGCTAGTCAGATAACAATAATACTACGTTTCCAGCGAACTTTAATCTCTTGTAGATTTACTTATCTCAAAAAGTGTTTCCACCTCTCCAAAAGTAGATTAATTTTGACAGCACTATTCAAAATGCATATAAAATTTTCATTTTCTATTATGATGTAGAAGTGAGACAGGCAGCTTCATCTGTGTCAACCGAAGAGAAAAATTCACTTTCCCGATGAATATGTTCATTTCGATGTGGAAATAGGTTAGTTCGGTTGAAGATTTAAATGAGATTTATTTTAAATCTTCATCTGAGAAGATTAAAATTTGTTTGGTTATACTGCGTTTCCACCGAACTTTAATCTCTTGTAGATTTACTAATCAGAAAGTGTTTCCACCCCTCCAAAAGTAGATTAATTTTGACAGCACTATTCAAAATGCATATATCTTTTCATTTTCTCTTATGATGTAGAAGTGAGACAGGCAGCTTCATCTGTGTCAACCGAAGAGAAAAATTCACTTTCCCGATGAATGTTTTCATTTCGATATGGAAGTAGGGTAGTTCGATAGAAGATTTAAATGAGAATTATTTTAAATCTTCATCTGAGAAGATTAAAATATTTAGGTTTAGTTTATAGGTAAAAAAAAAAAAAAAAAAAAAAAAAAAATGATCAGATACCAAGTTTTTTGTATAAAAGTTTCTTGAAATATAAAATAAATAAAAAAAAAATTAGATTTAATTAAAATAGTTTTTAGGTCGAAAGACATTAGTTGTAAGAGTTATTGTTTAATTTAGAGCGCCCGTAAAGGGCCAGTAAATTAGTTGTAAGTTATTGATAATTATGCTAGTTTTAAACATTTTTGTCTAGCTTTAAGATAGTTATAAGTTAATATGAAATAAAAATGAATTTAAAAAAAAAAAAAAAATAAAAAAAAAAAAAAAAGAAAAGGAAACAAAATAAAAAAAATCATACTTGTGCGATAGAGAGCGAAGACCAAAATGGAGATCATCTTCATGTATGAAGCTTATAGGAAGTATGAATCTGAAGAATGCAGATTATAGTGAAGATGAACATGTTCATCTTCATTATAGCATTATCATCTGCACCATAATTTGTTTCGTTCAGATAACGAATTTTCAATTTTTTTTTACCATTTCACCTCAGTTTGCTTAAAAACAACGAAAATAGCGAAAATTTTCTTCTCAAAACTACATACATGAACGCTAAGAACATGTGATTGTGAGATGTGTCAAGAAAGTTATAGCAGAGTTCGAGTAAGTTATTAGTGTGTACCCTGTCTTACTTTTATGTTTGTTTTATATTATTGGCCCGCTCTACTTTTCTTCAAGTCTGCAGATGCAGATTCATGTAAAGCCGCCTTTAGCTAAATCTACTTAAATCTCGGTTTAGTGGTTGGTGGAAACGTAGTATTAAATCTCGGTTTAGTGGTCGGTGGAAACGTAGTATTAATCCTCAAGATTTGTAGGAGATTTAGCTAAATCTACTTAAATCTCGGTTTAGTGCTCGGTGGAAACGTAGTATAAATCTAAAGAAATAATCTAGGAATCTTATACTACGTTTTTACCTACCACTTAATCCAGATTTAAGTGGATTAACCATAAATCCTCTTTGATATCTTCTAAGTCTTGAAGATTTCCCATACAAATTTTAATCTCCTTAAATGAAGATTAGAAATTAATCTCATTGGAATCTTCTTCGAAGTAGAAGATTTTCAAAAGAAACAAACCTTATTTAATAGAACGCGCCTATTGTAATGTCATATTTTGTCCATTGACATTCAATAAAAAAAATACTGTCCAACATTATTTAATTCGTTTTTGTCTGGTATAATTTGTCGTTGCCTTCAAATTCTGTTTTTGTTTATAAATAAGTATAAAAATAAAAAATGCAATAAAGCTACAAAGACCATAGCGGTAGGTGCCTCGAATTTGTAATTGAAAATGTTTTAGCTATACTACAGTAATACTTTGAAGTTATTCTTTCCCAAATATATAAAAACGAAAACCGTGCAAAGGCGATTACAGTCTTTGTGTAAATATATCTATTTGTTGCAAGATGTTGGGATAACAATATTTTAAAGTTATTACTCATTTTTATTTATTGAAATTAAATTTGTTCACTGCACCGAAATTATTATTCTTCCTCCCAATTATTTTGTGTTTGTCTTGTTGTCAAACTAATCTTTTTTTCACTGGTGAAAACACTTGAGGATTAATTTTTAATCTTCTCAATTTAAACTGGATTATCTTCAGGTGAAAACGTAGCACTACGATACGATACGATTTCATAGATCCAGTTGAAATTGAATTGACAGATTTGAATACACAATGGGTTTAGTAGAACAAAATTATAAATACAAAACAAAATAACAATACAAATTATTGAGAAAAAAAAATATATAGAATACATGAAATGGACTCGAACTGGTAATCCGTATGAATGGGTCCGGGTACATACCTATCGTGCCACGAAACGTCTTGAAGATCGACTGCCGAAAAATAAAACAGAATACTTTAAAGAAAATAAAATAAAAATAATTGACAAGGTTCAAGAGCAGCATTTTTCGAAATCAACTTTCCTTATGTTTATTCCAGGTATTCAAACAAAAAAAAATATCACTAATACATTCAAGAAAAAATTTATGGACGACTTCCGTAAATAAAAATCTTTGTGGATTTTGACTAGAAATTGTCACACGTATTTTTATAAGACTTTAATTTAATGTTTAAACTAATTTTCTGATTTTTTTGGTTAAAATTCACATTGATAAAAAGAAAATGGAAGCCCAAAACAACATCTAAGATGTTTTTGTTAGGATGTATGTGCGAGAGCCTGAGAGCTTAGGTTTGGAGACTATAAATACCCCTGATAAGTCCGACCATCTGCCTTTTTTGTAAAACTTTTCGGACGGTGTGTACGTTTCTATATGAGCCCCGAAGTGAAAACGATTAATAAAAGGGCATATAAAGTTTTGCTCGGGATACTTAAATACAAGTTTTTTAACATAAAATAAAAATGACACAATATGCCAGAGGAAATACGCGAATAAAAAAACGAAAAATAAATTAAACGTTTCAAAAGAGTTGGAGAGAGAGGTAATTTTTTGTTTAATTTAAAAATTGTGAAAGAAAATATATATAGATACATATATATAAATAAATTAAAGACGACACACGTTTGCTTGTAGTTTTCGTTTGCTTAAAAACTGAACAAAGCCCGAAAAACTAACGCAAGACGCTGAGGGGCTCATTTTAACTTTTAAGCTGAAAAGCGCACACCTATTTTTTTTTTTTATTTATTTATTTATTTAACATCAGAGCTTTACAATCTTTTATAGACTACAAAAATAAGAATATGATAAATATATAATAATAGTTATAATTATAATAATAATAAATATATAATAACTTAAAAATAATAAAAATATATATAATTATGTACAGTGGATTCATGAGTAAATTAAGTTATATCAGTAGATAAAAGTAATTAAGCCAGTAGTTTTTTTTAAAGGTATCTCTAGAACACAGATTAAAAATATCAATTATTTGTAGAACAACATTAGTTTCTCTGATGCACCGAGACGCTGGTTCATTTCTACCATAGTTGCTCCTGTAAAAATTTTCTGGAAGGTGAAAGTCCGTACGGAGACTTCTCCCGGGAAAATAAAAATTTATACGCCCAATCAACATTATAGAAAAGTATTTTCTTCTAATCTCAAGCGTTTGCATATCAAAGAGCTGGCAGCTGGCATCTAACAATATACGGAGGTCTACTCATATTCCAATTTAACTTGTTACAAGCATATCGAGTAAAACTTTTCTGTGCCTTTTCTATCCTTGGCGAGTGTGTAACGTAGTATGGATTCCAATCTACACTACAGTACTCTAGGTTGGATCTTACATAAGCAGAGTAAAGACATTTCAGAAAACCTAGCATTTTATATGCTTTGTTTACAATATAACCAATATGGTCATTAAATGTTAGCTTATGTTGAAATATAACACCTTAGTCTTTTTTTGACTAACTTTATCGAGAAAAATATTATTAATAGAATATTTAAAAGAGATTGGAGAGTTTCTTACAAACACGTAAAACTTTGTCATTTAGAGACATTTAAAAACGAAAAGTTCTTATTACACCATTCAGCTAATTTATCCAAGTTCTTTGCAATAGAAGACAATCATCAGAGCAATTGATGGCTTTGAAAATTTTTACATCATCGGCATATAGCAAATATTCAGAAATTGAAAGTATCCAATATGACTTCCTTGTGGGACACCTAAGGTTAATTTTATAGATTTTGATTTAAAACTGCATATTTTAACTAATTGAATTCGATTATTTAGATTTGAACAAGCCATTTTAGAAAGTTAGAATGAAACCCAAATATCGATAGTTTGTGGATTAAAACCTTATCAAAAGCCTTAGCGAAATCTGTGAACACAATGTCTGCCTGAGCTGTTGATCTGTCTGACACAAATCCATGTTGAGATTCTGCAAAAATGAAGCTTGTCACTAACAATCTTTTCAAAAACTTCAGGAATGACAGATAACTTACAGATTGGTCTATAGTTACATACTTTTTGTGTGGAACCTGCTTTAAAAATAGGAGAAATGTAGGATATTTTCAATTCGCCGATGAACTGACCAGTTTGTAAACACTTATAAAATAATAAGCTGAGGGGTAACGCTATGGACGTTCCACATTTCTTTACAACTTTGAGAGATATACCATCAGGTCCAGAACCTTTGTTATAGTCAATACTATTCAAAGCCTCATATACTTCCTTTTTTGTTCAAATCAATGCTACAAATATCAACAACATTTCTAGGAAGAAGCACTGGGAGTTCACTGGGTAATGTCAGAGAATACACCGATTCAAAATAGTCAGCAAAAAGCTACTTATAGTTAACACGTCACTAGATGTAATTCTGGAAAACTCCATGTATTTTGGTAACCCTGAGGTATTTTTTTCGCGTTTATAAAATTCCAAAAATGTTTACTATCTGATTTGGTTTGCGATTCGGCAAAATGGATAAATTTATTTAGCATATCAAAGGCTTTTTGCAATGTCAAATAATTTTGGCAATTTATCAGATTCTCCCTGTTCCTTTTGTAGTTCTTATAAGCTTTGTTTTTTCTATTTTTTAGATTAGATAATCTTTGTTAAACCAAGGTGGGTTTGAATTTTTTTTTTTTTTTTTTTTTTTATTTATTTATTTATTTATTTATTCATCAAACAGAGCATATAAAAATCTCTTATAGACTACTAAAAATCATAACAATAATGAAATACTTAAGTTTAACCACCAATAGATATAAAAGATAACAATTTTTTCTTAAAACAATCTCTACTTAAGAACATATTAAAATCAAGGACACTACAAACGGAGTTTGCCTGCCTTAAACAGCGTGTTAATGGCTCATTATTTCCATAATTAACCCTGTGGAAAGGGACAAAGAAAAGACAACAAGAACGAAAATCTCGCGCAGGTACATTAAAAGTAATCATTGAAAGCAAAGAAGGACAGTTGATTTTGTCTGACAAACATTGTTTCAAAATATGACCTCCGAGCCTCCAGAGGGCATATCAATATTCCAACGCAAAGTCCTGATAGCTATTCTAGTGAATCGTTTCTGGATCCTTTCAATTTTTAACGAATGAACACTATAATACGGATTCCACACTGTGCAACAGTATTCTAATGGATCTAACATAGCTAAAATAGAGCGATCTCAATGTGAAGGGATCAGTAAAGTCCTTTGAATTTCTATAAATAAAACCCAGCATAGAGCTGGCTTTGGCTACTATGAAGTCAAAGTGACTAGTAAAAGTTAACTTTGTGTCAAAGATTACCCCGAGATCTTTTTTTTTCGGTTACTCTTGTTAATGGGGTACCATTAATTTCGTAATCGAATATAAATGGGCTGGTTTTTCGGCTAAAAGAAGAACCTTGACACTTTGAAACATTAAGATGAAGATCGTTTTTGCTACACCAAACAAATAAGTTAGATAAATCATTTTGTAGATTAACACAGTCTAAAACTGATTTAATAGTTAGAAAAAGTTTGAGATCGTCGGCATACATTAAGCACATACAATGATTGAAATATTTAGGAATATCGTTGATAAAAACCAAAAAGAGGAGGGGTCCTAAATGACTTCCTTGAGGGACACCGGAAGTAACTAGCACAGGATTTGATTTAATATTATTTATACGAACATACTGAGTTCTACCCGTGAGATACGAAGCAAACCATTTTAATAAATTTGAGTGAAAACCTAAGTTTCCAAGTTTGGATAGCAGAATTGCGTGATTTACCCTATCAAACGCTTTCGAGAAATCAGTGTAGACTACGTCACACTGGAAACCTTTCTCGAATGACTCTATCACATAGTTACTAAAAATAGTAAGATTTGTTGAAGTAGATCTCCCGGCAATAAAGCCATGTTGCAGAGGGGAAATAATTTCCTTTAAAAGAAAAACCAATTTGTTATAAACAATTTTTTCAAAAAGTTTAGTAATTGCTGATATTTTGCAAATAGGCCGGTAATTAGTTGCATCATTTCTTGACCCAGACTTAAAAACCGGAGTTAAGAAAGAATTTTTCCAAATTTCCAAGAAAACACCTTCCCGAAGAGAGCGATTAAAAATAAATTGAAGGGGAACTGCCAGAGCACCCGCACACCTCTTTAGCACAATGGGGACAATGCCATCGAAACCAGGTTGCTTATCTTCATTCAACTTATTTAGTTCGATTTCGACTTCAGTTAAGCTCACCTGCAGGTCACCAATATTAATAATCTCAGGGGAACATTCAACGTTATATGAGTTACTTAAACATGATGGATTATACACTGAGCGAAAAAAACGAGCAAATAAATTACAAATTTTTAAGGGATCGCTTGATGTTTCACCTAAATAAGTAATGGAATTGGGAATGCCAGTTGACTGTTTTTTATCGTTTATAAACTTCCAGAAACATTTGCTATTTTTTTTTAACTTAGATTCCATACTTAGAATATATTGCTTGTAAAGAAATTTGTTTAAAAAATCAAACTCCTTTTGCAACCGACAATATTTTTCATAGAGAACCTCATCATTATTGGAGGCTCGGAATAACTTAAAAGCTTTATTTTTCTTATTGTTGATATTAATAAGTTTTTTATTAAACCAATTAGGTTTAGATGACAACTTAGGTAAAACCTTGGGTGTAAATAAATCAACTGCCTCTTTTAATAAATTAGCAAAGGTGTAAAAAGCACTATCTAAATTAATGCTGCTTAAAACAGACGCCCAACTAGTTAAATTCATAAAATGAGACAATTCAGTGAAATTACATTTTTCAAAATTATAAATATAATCAACTTCATTATTTTGTTTTATGTATCCATAAAATTTAATGCTTAGGCAAAGTACTACATGATTATCAGAGTTAGGAAGGGGAGGTGGTGTGGGGCTGCTAATACTCACACTGAATTCATTATCAATAAATACTAAGTCAAGAATTCGATTCAGACTATTATAAAAACAATTTATTTGAGTAAGTCCAAATTCAGCTAAAGTATTAACAACAACACTCTCGCACTCCTTATTGACATTAAAAGGAATTAAACAATTTTCTTCTGGGTCGTGTACCCAATTAATAAAAGGCAAATTAAAATCACCCAAAATTATTATGTTTTCATTATGTTTACGGCTTTTAAGAACTACGGCACAATTATCAATATGTATTTTATATAATTCAATAGAACTATTAGGTGGGATATAACTAAGAATAATAAATACATCATGAGATTTATCGAAGCTTACGCGTATAATCAGCTGGTCAACATTGAATTGAGAGCTTAGTTCAAACGACAAAGAAGGCAAACCAATTTGCGAACACACAAATGATGAGCGAACAGCTAGCAGCACGCCTCCACCTCGGCTCAGACCAGTTGTGTGACGACATCTATCATTGCGGAAAACATTAAACATATGATTATCGAACATTTCGGCATTGAAATGATTCTCAGTGAGCCATGTCTCAGTGAGTGCAATGATGTCGTACTGTTGCGATGAGGAGAAAAGGAGAATAGTTTCCATTTTTGTTCTTAATCCACCAACATTGTGGTAGAACAAGAAGAATTGAGATAAGTTTGATGGAGCAAGATGCGTGGGTGGTAATGGTAACTGATTATTATTATTGTTTATGTTATCATCAGCTGTTTTGGGCTCTCTTCGTTTTTTGGGAATGAAACGAACAATTTAACTTTGACGAATTCAGGCCAGGCAGCAGGGTCCATGACGAGGTTGAGTTTGTCAACAGGTACACTGAGTTTAAAATTAACAAATGATAGTTCAGTTAGCACAGCATCTTTTTTTGTTAGTTTGAAGCATTGGAAAATGTTCGGTGAGAGATTAATTTTTTTCGATAAATATGTAATTATAGATTCGGGAGTTGTGTCTTTATTAAATTTAGAAATATGGATCCACTGGATGTTGGGTACGACAATTAAATTTTCAGCTGACCCAGTACCATAAAAGCTGGTGGGGTTATTGATTATTTGGTTTTTGTTGTTATTTCTATTATTTTTATGTTTTTTATTGAAAGTACAGTTTTTGTTGTTTATATTGGGAGAGAGAGGGTTAAAGTTAGAGCAGGAGGCATCAGATTTATTTATTGGTATACTATCGGTGGTAACGTTGCGTGTTTGTGGAATAGATGCGGTGAATGTAGAAACAGGATGTATATTGGGGGGCATATAAGCACTATCGGTGATATTGTTATGTAGGGATAAAGCTGGGGTAAAAACAAATGATGGATCTGTAATGGGCGGCAAAAGAGAATCTTTACTACCATTATGAACAGTGGCACTTGGTTGTTGCTCGACAGATGTATTACCCGCACTGGGACTGGGAGTTATGATTTTGGTTTTTTCTAAGAGAACATTTTGTGATGCACTCACAAATGTAACAACTGTTTTTTGCAGAGCACATATTTCTCTTTTTAAATCACGAACACACTCAGATAGTTCAGTAAAGCGGCTTATAAAGTTCGAGAATTTAATATGAGAGCAACTGTTACATTTCCAAAATAAATTATTAGAATTTTGTATAAGATTAAATTCTTCATTCTTTACGTCAACACAGTTTTTATGATAACTTTGACCACAAAATGAACTGCATACAACAGAGTCTGATCGAATTAGTTTGTTTTTACACTTGGCACAAGTTTTAGACATTTTGCGATTTTAATTGGAATTTGTACGAGAAAATGAAAACCGTCTATAGAAAAAGAGATGTATGTTTCTCAGTGGATAGACTATGACTGACTATGACTTTTAGAAATGAACCTAACAAATCAAACGCTTAAGCTAAATCTTGATTTAAAAAAATATTAAAAAGTATGTATTCATTGCATCAAAGTCCCCACGATTATAATCATTAAATTCAATAACTTCATTAGCGTTTGATATACGAGTATAAACTAACAATTTGCATTCAAAAGATAGACATTCATGATGTACTATATAGTCTGTAGTGTTTTTTACAACTGGAAAATTATTTTTTTCTAAGTACACTTCAAGTTCTTTATTCACAAAGACTAAAACAAGAATTCTGTTAAGCATATTAGGAATATAATTTAATTGAATTAAATTAATTTGACTATATGAATCAAAAACTAAACTCTGAATATCTGTCTTAATTTTAAATGGAACTTAACAATTTTCATCACTATCCAACTTCCAAACAATATCGCCAATATTATAATCTCCCAAGCAAATAACGTGGTCAGAAGGACCTAGGTTACATAATAAAGACCTACTATTACATAAATGCAAATCATACAATTAAGAGGACTTCCTGGCGGAATATAGCTCACACATACATATAAATTAACATATTTCCCAAAACATATTTTCACAATTTGATCAACTTAGAAATTAAGTGACAATTCACTATATATCTGGTCTATCTGGCTAAAGGCGAGTTTTGATTAAACTGCAATCATAACACCTCTACCTCTATCAAATCAAGTTATCGTCGCACAACGACCTTTACGAAATACATTAAATTGCTTAGCATTAAATATCTCACTAGTAAGGTGACTATTATTCAGCCAGGTTTCCATGAATACAAATATTTGTTAATCTTTAGAAGAAAATAAGAATATATTGTGTTTAATTTAGTTCTTATCCCACCCACATTTTGGTAGTATATTTTAATACTATCATACCGAAGGGGAACAATATCTGCAATAACAGTAGCATTATTAACAGCAACTCCAGCAACCTCAGCATTTAAACCAGCCATTGGAACATCAGCAACAACATCATCGGCATCATAACAGACTTCGATTTGATTTAAAACATTAGCATTATAAGCCTCGAACATTTCCGAATTGTTAGCCAAATTTTCACTGGCAGGAGCAACTGAATCATCATCGGTAACAACAAAATCAGCAACAACAACATCGGCAACTACAACGTCAACAACGACATCATCAAGAGTGTCAACATGAGCAAAAGGTATATGCTGTATATTAACACTAAGCTATAAATCATTCTTTGGTTTAAAGCCAAAAATACGAATTTTAACCCCACTAGCCCAACCCCGAACTATAAAGAGTTTTAACGAGTTCCAGTGGGCAGCCTACTTTAAAGTTGATAAATCTTAGATGCGACTCAGAATCTCTCCTTTGTTTTGCCAATAGTTTATAGCATTGAAAAAGCGAGGGACTTAGGTTGGTGCTAGCAGCAATATAGGCAATTATTGAGCCTGGTGTTGTACTACATTCGAAATGCGCTAAGTGAAACCATTTCATTTGATTATACACTTCGAGACCCATTTCGTTTGAATTTATGCCATACTTTACTGAAGGGGCACATTAGGTACGGGGTGTAGATTATTAAGTTTATGATCGTGCATCTTACAAATGCTCAGATTTGTCATTTTGGTATATTTTTTGCTTATCAATGTGTCCAGCTGAACATCTTACAAATGTACAGTTTGTCAAAATTGAATTTGCCACCTAAACGGATAAACACATATATGTACTACACATTTTGTGTCGCAGCACAAAAAGAACTACTTTTCTTGGTGTTCGTGCTCTAGTGTATCTGCCTTCACCACGAAGATGCATACATAGCTGGTTATTGGAAAAATGTGGAAATGAACAAGCAACAACAAGCTGTTCACAGTACACACAGCCCAACAACGAAAACCGGTCGACCATAGCTAACGACGAAATATACCACCACCATAGGCTACTGACCTCTATAATACACTGGATAGTGTAATAATTGAAATGGTACAATCAGAGTATAACAGTATAACAATACATGACACTTTTATTGACAAAGTGTCATTGTTCAATATTTAATATGCATTTCCACTAATTTCGGGTGAATAAAATCAAGGACGATGTACATTTAATTATCGCATGAACCCGATTTTAAAGAAAACGAGTTTATTTACGATCGTATTAATGGCTGGGTATTCCATCATCGTTAGCAACAACAAACAGTAAACAGTAGTAATGAAAGAACCAACTAGAAAATGACCCAGTGCATCCTGCAACATCGTACACAATGGCAGCGCTAAGGGTGCGTCTCTAACTCGCTTTAAACGTAAACACTCAATGTACCTTTACCTTTTATACTATTAGGTTACTCAACAATGCATAACACTTCCATAGGAAACACCAGTGTAGGAAACACAAGCAGCAATGCAATGCAGTTACATCAAGGGTTTCAGTGGACTCAGAAGCACTTCTGGTAATTAATACCACGTGTAACAGCAACAGCCTTGCAAATCACATTTCACCAAATGGAATTGCAAATGTTAATCTTGTGTTAACAAACAACATCACTGGGTTCGCCCGGTTTACTGTCAATGAAACATATGAATGTCCATTGAGTCACATCAACGGTAAAGGATTAAATATTTCAGCGTCGGATATGCAAAACAGCACCTACACTATGTGCACATTGAAAATAATGCCCAAGACGCAATAAATCGATCTGGTTTTGAAACGAATATGCTGTTGCAAGGTCCAAATGTCGACACAAGGAAACAACAAGTATTACTGCAGCAACGACAGCAGAATCAACAACAACAGCCTCAGCATTTATCACCAGCTATCAACAGATACAACTACCAATAATAACCCCACGCACTGGTCTGACATCCGGCGGCATTGATTTTTGATGTTTAAAGATCCAAAAGAGGTAAATAGTTCATTAGTTCTAATCCATTTTTATCTATTGTACTCAATGGCCTCGTTCGGTTGCACAACCTAACCGATCCGGATTGCTTGGTGTTGTTGTAACGCCTAAGGAAAAAACTGCTGATGAACTAAACATATGTTGTCAAAAACAAAACTCAAGCTACCCAAAAATTATTGGATTCGTTGAGATTCGTTTGGAAATATGAGGAACAGCTGATTCTAAACTTCAGATGTGTATGCAATACAACTGACATAACAAGAATGCTACCTGAATCGTTCGAAAATAAATCCGCTACAAAGGTATCTTGGATAGCCTATCGGCCGCGCACCGAACGAGGCCAATGTGTCTTATCTTTGTTTTTAGATTACAACATGGAACATATTCCTGCCCGACACAAAAGGTTTTCACAAATCATCATATCCGTATCATCATACGGAAACCGTTCCGTTTAGAAAATATTGATTGCTGCCTTTCGACCAGCGAAGAGCTAAAGAATTTCGTAAGGATTTTTTACCAATGAAAATTTAAAAATAAATAATTTTTATTTTACCTCGTAGTACATTGTCGAGTTCACGGAGGTGCCTATTGTGTATTCAGGTCGAGGAACTCACCAATTCAACCGCAAAATGCGATATAGAGGTGTGTCATTGTGACGACGACTAAAAGATTTATTGCCTTAAAAACAACGCATGATCTATGCGCCATGCTAACAATATTCAATTTTCACAATCATCCTTTATTGAAAAAGAAACAACTACTTTACATATTTTCAAAAATTTGTCTCTTATGCGAGCCTGATTCTTTGCAGACAAGCAATTATGGCTACGCAATCTGGCCGACGACGCCGGTTTTTTAACGATTTTAAATGTAAGCGGCCATATCACAAAATTCATCGTAAGTCGAAAATCTGCTAGGAATCCTGAAAAATCTATCTACAAATTTCGAAATTCGTAGAATCAAAAAGAAAATATTTTGTAATTAATTTGTTGTGAACTTGTGAACTAGCGCCAATCCATGCTAAAAAATGGGCGAAGAAATTAATATTTTATATTTTATAAATTCAGTGAAGTTTTTGATTGCTTCGTCTTCGACTTCCTTGTCATCTTATGATGAAAAGTCTTTTCTGTCAAGGCTCAAATAGAAAATATTTTTTACTAATTTGTTATGAACTTGTGAACTAGTGCCAATCCGTGCTAAAAAAAAAAGAAATAATGGACGAAGAAGTTAGTAATGTATATTTTATAAATTCAGTGGAGTTTTTGATTGCTTCGTCTTCATCTTCCTCATCATCTGATGATGAAGATATGTTTTTTTCAGGAATGTGTGTGTTAGTTATTCACCCATACTACAATTAAATCTGGAAAGAAGGTTTTATTGAAATGATCAAATGTTGATTTTGAGTGGAGATCTTTGAAATTGAAATGGAACTCGCTATTAATAAAAATGTAAGTATTTTTAATGAATTTTTATTCAAATTAAAGTCTTCTCTCCAGTGCATAAAGCACTTTTCTTTAAATTGAAAGAAACTGTAGACTGCGCATGTCAACTTCGGAATACTTACCGGCGCCAAGCTACCTTCTCATAAGAATCTCAGCGTAGCAGCGAGCCGACAAACCAAGCCTTCTACCTAAAAACTTTTGATGCTGATTTTGAGAGTATCAAGAGTAGATTACAAAAAGGTATCAACCAGGTTTTTAGGATAACCTGTTCCAAAGATAAAAACTAAACTAAAAACTGCGTCATTAAGTTATGAAGTTATTATACATTAGCTACCTACACACCCACATCCTTCACTTTCATTTTTTATGCATGTACATACATATTTACATATCTAATTTCCAACTATGTATATAGGCACATATTACTCTCCTAACTTATGTAAGGATATTATTAATCCATAGATTTAAATATACATTTGTAGTTAGGTACATACATATGTAACTATTCCTTGAATCATCCATTGGAAAATTCATTATACTAATTATCAAGGTAATCTTACCTACATCGGCTTTAAATATGCATAGGATAACTAGACAGAATAACTCACAGGGTCAATGTTTTAATAGATTTAGTTTTTAGCTACACGAGCAAGTTCGTACCTTCCAGTCGTGTGCTGGATATTTGATATTTGCTTTTTCCACCATGTCGATGATCAATTTATAGAACAGGTATGGATAGTATTCAGCCTGCCTAAAACCTTCAGATATCAACATTGTTAACACTTCAAGATGCTGGATTCGGAGCAGAACCATCTAAATTACCATAAGGCTTATTAAGGAAATCCCTTAGACTTTTTTGTTTGGCTGGATAAGAAAAGTTTGAAAATTTACTAGAGCTCCATAGCTTAAGACTAGCTCAACGAAAAACGTAGCGTCTTAGTATGAGATGGCCAGGCCAAATTGCTTTCTATTATTAATGACCAGCTTAGTGATTTCGTTTTTTACAACAACCAACTCTTATTATAAGCATACGAAATCGCTCACCACAAATTTATTTTCAATTTATAAATTCCCGTTGTATAAAGCAGTCCCTTGATTATTCGAAGAAAAGAAGTCGAATTATGTTGTAGAATTTTAAATTTGTCTGCTGTAATCAATCGCCATACAGCAGTCTTCCAACACAAAAACCTTTTTTTCACTGTTCTTCCTTTTTCAGTGTTAAAAACGAATAAATAATAATTTCAATTACTTATCGCTACCGTTCACAAATTTTTAACGTCAATTTTTTTTCTTGAAAATATTGAAAAACACAGCAGAATCTGTCTTTTTTTTATAAAAAAACGAGATAGGCAATTGCATTGGTGCTGCTGTCAAATTCAATTGGAGTCAACAAAATGTTTATACTTTGTAGGGAATACACTTTCCAGTGTATTATAGAGATCAGTGCCATAGGGTCACGGCCATTATACAACCCGCGCGAGCAACAGAGAAGGAAAATACCACGAACGACAGAGGCGACGATCGTTGTTTTTTTTTCCTGCTCTGAAGTTAGTATAGTTTTAAATAAGTGGAATGATCGAAATATGATTGCCTTGCGTTCAATCATTTGATTGAAATTGTAGTGTAGTGTAGAATGATTGGTATTGAAATAGATTGATTCGATTTACTTACCCTGATTACAATCAATCAAGCTTTTTAATGAACTGGTCATAAAGACCGAAATAATCACAGCACTAATAAAGGGTCCGCCAAATAACTTCTTTTTTTTTTGAAAATGCCCAATTTCTTTTTTTATTTGAAATTACAATACTTCCGGTTAATAATGGAAAATAATTTCATTCAAATGGCTGCCTCGGCTGGCCATGCAGTAGCCTACACGATCGGTCCAATTTTTAAGCACATTATCGATTGTGTCCAGCTGTATTTCACCAATGGCTTCACGAATATTGTCCTTTAAAGCGTCAATTGTCTCTGGCTTGTCGGCGTAACACTTATCTTTTAAGGCACCCCACAAATAATAGTCCAACGGTGTCAAATCGCAGCTCCGAGGTGGCCAAACGACATCAGCTCTGCGGCTGATAATGCGATCTTCAAAAACAGGGCGCAAAACATCGAGTGTAGCTTCGGCTGTGTGGCACGTAGCGCCGTCCTGTTGAAACCAAATATTGCCAATATCCTCCTCTTCAATTTTTGTGAACAAAAATTCGTTCAACATGGCCCGATAAAGATAGCCATTGACTGTAACGGCCACTCCTTGCTCTTTATCGAAGAAAAATGTCCCAATTATGCCTCTGGACCAAAATCCACACCAAGCAGTGACTCGTTTTGGGTGTATTGGCTTTTCAATGTATGCGTGCGGGTTTTCTGTGTCCCAAATGCGACAATTTTGCTTGTTTACATACCCGCCAAGATCAAAATGAGCTTCATCTGAAAAGATGATTTTTTGGCAAAATCGGCATCTTCTCTAAGTCGATCGCAGGCCCACTTAGCGAAGCGAAAACGCATTGGATGGTCAGTTGGCTTCAACTCCTGAACCAATTGGACTTTGTATAGCGTCATACCAAGGCCTTTATGCAAAATTCGTCTCAATGATGTCTCCGAAATGTTCAATTGTTGAGAACGACGGTGTATTGATGTTGATGGCGCTTCACGCACACTTTCTGCCACAGCAGCAATATTCGCTGGTGAACGAACTGTTTTTGGCTTTTCACGCTTTGGTTTATCGATGAGGATGCCAGTTTCTTTCATTTTTTTCACAAGATAACGAACATATGGAGCTGACGGTGCTTCTCTTCTTCCAAAATCCGTACGCAATTTTCACATACATTCTGCAACATTACCATGATTTTCAAAGTAATGTCGCCATATTTCCCAGCGTTATTCAAGCGTATATACGAGTACAACCATAGTCGTTCAGCGGAAGGATAAAACTAATTATCTGTCAAATCAGACATGAGGTAAGTGTTACCATTCACGAAATAAGCACTATTTGAAAAAAAAAAGTTAGATGGCGGACCCGTTAGTTTTTGCAGTGGCCATCAAAAGGCATAGGATTAAAGAGGGCGAAGTTGGAAAACAAATTAAAATCACACAAATTATAAATAAAGTTAATATCTTAACGGAGTAAAGGCAGAGAAATAGAGAAAAAAGGTATGAAACAGTTTTTCCCCTGCGGGGTAGTTAATAGCATTTTTTTTATTTTAATTCAATAAAACAAAATATATGTATAAGTGAGTGTGCCAAAGGGATTTATTATAATGGGAAAATTAAGGGTTTGCGCATTTGGATAAAAGTTAGTGAGAAATCACACCAATTTTAAATCGGTCAAAATGTATTGCCTACCCGTAGGAACGTTGGTTGATGCATAGGATATTTCCCTCAGGAAAAAATTTGTCCCTTAACAAATTTTTAAATTTGGGGGCAAATATACTTAGGGAAATTGAATAAAGGGTGCTTCAGAATGAAAAGTGGAGTTAAAAATTATTTGTTTGGGATTCAGGATGAAAACAAAATTTCAAGGATTTAGATTTATATTGTTAAAAATAACAGGATGGGATATAGGATATTAGTACAGGATGTACTAGCATATTTTTTAATTCCAGGAAGGGATCTTAGGAGGAAAATTAAAAATGGAAATATATGTAGTTGGGAAACTATTAGCACGGGATGTGTAAGGATATTTTACATATTTTCTTTGGCATTCAGGATACAATATCACGGCATGTGTTAAAATAAAATAATAATAATAAATAAATTCCAGGATGGGATTAATTAACTTAAAGCACAGGATGTGTTAGCATTTTATGGATTTTTTTTAGCATTGTGTAATGTATTTATTTGTACTAAGTAATGTTATTTGTTATTAATTTGCTTTACTAAGAAATGTTAAATGTAATATGAGCCTTTAGCTATTCTTATACTTTTATACTTTTACCATGCCACCTCGCGGTCATCAGGAGAACTGTCAAAAACAAACGAGAACTAACTTCAAGCGAAATGATTTGAAGAATGAAAAAAAAGGATAGAGGAGGGGATCGTTTTTTTTTTTTGAGGAGGAGAAAAACCAGCCGCCGTTGTTAATAGACGTTTCAATAAAGGGAGATAATAAATTTGTTAAAACGAAAGTATAGTTTCATTTAGAGTTTCATTCAGATTTCCCTATTTAAATTGGATGGACGAATCGTGCAGCTCAAGAATTGCAAGTTACACTGTTCCAAATAGGGAAATGTCAAGAGACTGATTAAAATTCTTGAAAGAATGACTGAATTTTGAATTTTTTAATTTTTTTTTAATAAAATCATTAGACAGGCTGGATGGAGGAATTCTTGTAGCACAAGAAGTGCAAATTACACATTTATCTAGATTGAAGGGATTATATTATGTTGACACAGGATGTGCGACAAACAAAAAGGAGAACAGATAGGGCTCTGTTAAGTAAATTCTACGATAGAATAAATCTACATTTTATTTTTTTTTTTAAATAAGATCATTAGGTAGGTTGGATGAAGGAACAATTATAGCGCAGGTAGTGCAGATTACACTTTTCTAATTCTGCAAATGGAAAAAAAGTTTCTAGGATAGAAATATTATATTATGTTGATATAGGATATATGACATACGGAAGGAGGAACAGATAGGGCTCTGTTAACAAAAAATTCTCGGATTAAATTCAGTACGGGTTCTAGAATAATACACGGGATAACAGTGGCACTTAACTCTCCATTAGGCAATTAGGATAGGGGTGGGGAATTGATTTTTTCTTAAATTTTTTAGGAAGGATAACAAAAAGGGAGGACAGCGGCGGAAATATTATGTCAACGCCTTCGGAGTACGGCTAAGGATATCCAAGAAATAGCAGGAGCTACCGATGGAGTGCGGGAACCTGGCACTACGACTCAGGTAAATGTAATTCTTACGCTCCCCATGCAACAGCATGACATAAGGCCCTCAGGGGGGAAGTTCGGAGGAACGCACTCTGATTGGATGAGCTTTGGGGGCAGGTTTAAGGCGGCCATTCACGACAACCCGGAGGTGTCGATGGTCTATAAGAACTCAAACTTAAGGAATTCGCTGTCAGGATACTCAAAAAATGCTTTAGGACAGAGCAGCTTAGTCGAAGGGAGTTACCAGGAGGCTTGGGAACGCCCTAACTAACTATATAACAAGTCTTATCATATAGCCAAGGAGGAGCTAAACAAATTTCACCAGCTACCGCACCTGGAGGGAAGACCTACGGCCAAAGAATTACAGAGGATGTCTAATGACAGCTATGAAGCCATCAGGCAGATGAAGGCCTTGGAAATACTTGTAGAACACTGGGATTTGGTGTTTGTTTTTGAGCTGCACGAAAGGCTAGATCCAGACACTAGCAGGCAATGGGAATTGCGACGAATAACGGAGACACCCAAGGTATCGGAGATTCTAGATTTCGTCGATAAACAATCAGGATCGCTTGAGGATACCAGGACGGTAAGTGTAGCAGTAGCACCCAGAGAAGGAACATCCGGATGGCAAGGAAGCCAGCGATGGACTGGAGCATCCATCTCAACACGCGCGGGAAACAAGGCACATCTGGGTAGAACACCATGTGAGGCATGCGGACAAGAAACGCACGGGGTATACCACTGTCCGGATTGTCTGGCGAATCTATCGTCCCGGAGAAATGTTGTATTCACGAGAAAGCTATGACCCAACTGCTTGAATGAAGGCCATAGCAAGGAGCAGTGTACCTCTATAAAATGAAATCGGTTGCCATGTCAGGGGGATTCAAGGCACAACAGTGTGCTATGTCCGCTAAGGCAGGGCGAACCAGCTATTCACGCTCTGCAGGCACCAGTCCGGAAGACTACACTTAAAGGAGGACCCAATGACTAGGCTTAGAAAGAAGGGGGAAACGGAGCTTGAAGCACCAGGCAGGTGGCTCGGGACTGGCCAGGAAACCAAAAACGGAAATCAAGAAGAATAAA
The DNA here is from genome assembly GCA_910595825.1 of Philhelius pedissequus. NCBI lineage: Eukaryota > Metazoa > Arthropoda > Insecta > Diptera > Syrphidae > Philhelius > Philhelius pedissequus. The sequence continues at coordinate 162,347,508 of OU343161.1, forward strand.
GTTAAAATTTTACCGTATAACAACGACTTTCAATTATCATTAGATAAGGGGCTTTCATTCATGCCAACTATATTAGTAAGGCTAGTAGCGGATAGTTAAAGTATCGGACCTATAAGAGGGTTTTTTGATACGGTTCACAACGAAATGCGGTAAGTAATGATCGTATGCAGGAGCACAAATTAACGGTCTTTTCCACAAAACAAAGAGCGGTTGAAATAAATGGATAACCATTCACGATAAAACAATGGATAAAAGCAGTTGTGCTAATATGGGATGACACAAATATACAGGAGTATATGGAAAACATTTTTTGGGTTCTGCCAAAAGAAAGTATGTGGAAACCAATAATGCCATAAAAGACTTTGGATTTTGAAGGATCCAAATCCCAACAAATGTTTTGCCATTAGCTGATCCAATACTTTGCAGGCCCGATTTTACACATGTGCTATTCGGTGTCGGATTTTTTGCCAAAATAGTCACGTCAGTGATCCAAAGGAATATTGATGGCACTACATTAATGGAAGCAATACTGGGTATTATTGTATTAGGAAGACAGGGAGAGGAAGCAGATGAGACAACCAAACAACCGATCTCATGTATTTAATACAAGGAAGGAGATCAGCTGGATAAATTAATGGAAAGATTATAGCAACAAGACCAAATAAGAGCAGGAAGCAAATATACGGAAGAGGAAGCATTAGTCGAAAGGCATTTTAAAGAGACGCATAGAACGGATGAATCAGAAAGGTTCATTATAAAAATCCGATTAAAAACGGAAATAACAGAGCTAGGAAGCTCTGATCGTGTGTAAACACTTACAATCGCGAATTTTTTTATTTTTATAGTTACAAGCGTCTGTGAATTCATACAATATTCCTTGCATTTCAGCGAGGGGGGTGCGTTTATGACACATGTTAGAAATAGTTTGTTGAGAATTTTGAAAATAACGGAGCTTACATCAGCAAGGTTTCTCCAGCGCCAGTAGATACTTTTGCGAAAGTACAAACTAATGTACAAGTGTTTATGAGAGTTAATAAATGATTTTAAATAAATAATAATAAATTATGTAATTAATTAATAATAAATTAAATTAAAAATTTTGTATTCACCTGATTAAAATAACTATTGTGATTTAACCACATAAATGAACTTTGATAAAATTTAAAACTAGTATGTATATTCATATATGAAGTATATAAAATGTAATTTTTTGTACATAATTTTAACCTCCAATAAAATAAAAAAGTATTTTAGAAGTTTTTGACCATCTTGGTTTTTATATGGATTTGGACAATTTTTAATTTTTTTCCCGTCGGCTTTATTGGTCGTAATGGTGATTAAATAAAAGCAATTTTCATTTTATTTTCCCAACGTTTCGACGGTGGTTGCCGTCTTCTTCAGGGGTGTCTTTATTTACAAAATTAAAAAGAGAATTGATGTTGTACATATTGATACAAGTAAACGAACAAAATATGACTTACACAACTTTAAATTTTAAGACTTTTAATATACATAACAATAATTTGTTTGAAACAAATAACAAAAAAAAAACAGATTGAAAACAGATTTTGAACACTTCTGGTTTGAAGATTAGTCTACGTTTAATGATATTTTTTGTCAGAAACTAATGAACAGTAAACCGCAGATATATTTTGTGTGTCTTGTTTGCGGTTCATATTATTTTTGTTGTTAATTATATGCAGTGTCTGTAGTGTGTAACGTTTAGATGTATGTTTTTCTGTTGCAAGGATCTCCACTCCCTCGTAGTTTGGTGTGTGACCGGTATCAACGATGTGAGAAGCCAGTGCCGTTTTCTCAGAACTTTTTAGGCGAACATCTGACTTGTGGTTCGCCATTCTTTGCCGAAGGAGTTGTTTGGTGTTGCCGATGTAGCAAAGATTGCAGGATTCATCCGTTTTCCCCTGGCAATTTATTTTATAAACTACGGTTGAAAGGCGATTTTCAGGTTGGTGAATAGGGATGCAACAGGTCTGGTTCGACCTATATGTCAAGTTGACTTCCGGGTTGTTTTTCGTGACCATTTCTTTGAAATTTTCGGAAAGTTTGGGCACATAAACGACACTCTTATAAACACATCTCCTCTCTTCCAACTTATTTGCTGAACGAACTTGGTGTTTTTGACGAAGTATCAAGTTCCTTATAACCAATAAAGCCGACGGGAAAAAAATTAAAAATTCTACAAATACAAATAAAATAAAAAAAGGTTACTGTTCTCGAACATTCAAAACGATAAGATTAATAAATATTATAACGTATTACGAAATTATTTTTCTGAATTTTATTTCATTGAAAATTGGAAATTATAAATATATACAAAAATTGGAAATTATAAATATATACAAATTTATAATTGGAAATTATAAATATATACATATAGACATTTTGAAACTTTTTTAAATTTTCCATTTAAGCAATAAAATTACATAAAGAAACATTAGTTTTGTTATCGAACTATATAAAATCACTTAAAAAGAACAATGTGCTGTGCAAATCGGGGATCTCGCGACGTGTAATAAAAACCCAACACAACTCTACACCATCCAACGAAGGCACACAAAGTAAGTCCTCATTTTTTAAAGTATTTTTTTTGCTCTTTTTTTTATTACATTTTACAAATAACAAAAGTTCATTATGTCGTTTGGGGAGCTTCAAAAAGAAGTTTTGGCGCAAATAGAGCGCGACTACACAAATTTTAAGAAAACGGGTCAGGCTCGTCGTACGACGAACTATTTGAAGACTCGAATGGAGCTGCTCTAAACAAATTTGGAAAATGCCAAACGATATCATGAGGAAATCGTCAGCGGGGGGAAGGTTGAAGAGACGATTAAAAAAAAGATATGATAGTCGTGTTCTATCAAATCCGAGACATTTATCTCGATTATAGGAGTGACTTGATGGATGCGTTAGACAAGATAACTCAGTGCTCCACCTACGCCTACAATGGTAGCAAATCCTAAGACGGGTTTTCACCCACCAACACAATCTTCACAACTAAACGTCCTCAAGCTTCCTCCAATTAAACCCCCAACTTTTTCGGGCTCTTATATATCATGGCGTTCTTACCATGACAGTTTTACGTCACTCGTGCATAATAATGCTGCCCTGAACGAGATTCAAAAAATGCACTTTTTAAAAGAAAGTCTGACTGGTGATGCCGAACGTCTTGCATCATTTAGATCTGAGTTCTGGAAATTATGCAAAGGAATGGGATTTGTTGAAAGAGAGGTATGATCACAAAAGAGTTTTAGTCAATTCTAACCTTAAGGTCTTTTTTGGTCAACCAGTACAAAGTAAAGAATCTGCGGAAACTCTCAAAAGCTTATTAGATACCACGATCGAGGTTCTTCATGCATTAGAAAATTTAGGATTACCAGTGAAGGACTGCGATACAATCCTAATTTACATTCTTTTTTAAAAATTATCCCCCAAAACTCAACAACTATGGGAAGAAAAGCTCGGTAACGAAAAGGAACTTCCAACCTTTTCCGATTTTACAGATTTCCTTAAATCCAGGTTTAGGACTTTAGAAGCCATTGTGCAGCAAGGAAGTTGCACTACACAGCCCAAGCCAATTCCAAAACCGACAGTCACAACTAAAACATTTCATGCTAAGATACAAAAACAGCAACTCAAAACACAATATCAATGTCCAATTTGCAAAAAGGGCCAACACTCATTGATGAAATGTTACCAGTTTTTAAACATGGATGCCGCCCAAAAGCAACAAGCTGTCCAGCAAGCTGGAGTGTGTGAAAACTGCCTTGCTTATAGCCACAAAACACGTTTTTGCTTGAGCAACCGGTCCTGTTATTTTTGTAACCAAAAACATCACTCTCTTTTGCGCAACAACAATTTTCACACACAAAATAGGATTTCCAATTATAATAACCCAATTTCACAAAATTCGAGTTCGAATACAACCAACTCAACACATGTTCAACAACAGGTTTCCCAGCCACGAAACCAACAAGGGACTGTGAATCCAAATGCTCCTGCTTTCCAACCAATGGGCGATGATGCACCAGGTTGCACTACCCGACACAATTATTATGCGTCACAAGTCTATGGTATGCAAATTTTATTAGCTACTGCGATCGTAAGAGTTAAGTCTGAATATGGAGGATATTCAGATCTCCGTGTACTTATTGACGCAGGCTCAGATGCCACTTTTATCTCTGAATCTGCAGCTATGCTTTTAAATCTCACCCGACACAACACACATGTTAATGTATCTGGGCTAGGTAAGGTCAGCAACGGCACCAGTCAAAGCAACGTTGACATAATGTTTACATCTAAACACTCGTCGTTCGAAGGCGTTGCCAAAGCGTTCATTTTTGAGTCGTTGACTGGCCTTCTTCCGGCCCACAAAATGGTTTCACATAATTATGAACATTTGATCAACTTACAGTTAGCAAACCCTCAATTTTATGTTCCTGCTCCAATCGACATACTCTTCGGCTCAGATGTTTATCCGGACATTGTGTTACCGGAAATTATACGCAGTGAGCACACGGTCGCTCCCATCGTACAAAACACCCAATTGGGATGGATCATATTTGGTAAGATTCCTAAGGTTATTCCAAAACCGATCCGAAGTTTCTTTCAATACATTGATCTCGACACACAAATCCGAAGGTTTTGGGAAATTGAAGAAGCTCCTTTCGTGATCCAACCGTCAGAAGGAGAAGTCGCTTGTTAAAAATATTTCTCTGAAACAACTAAACGGTTGTCTAATTGACGTTACGAAGTAAGCCTTCCATTTAAAGTAGGCTTTCATCCTGAACTATCCGGCAAAGAAAACGCAATTCGGCGTTTTTTATGTCTAGAAAGACGGTTTGAAAAGGACCCGACACTGCATGAAAATTACAGTCAATGTATCATGGAATACCTCAGTCTACAACACATGGAAGAAGTAGATGAAAATGACAAAACTTTGAATGGCACATCTCTGAATCAATATCTGATGACAGGTCCTAAGCTTCAAAGAAATATCGTCGACATAATTTTAAAGTGGAGAACATACAAATTTACAATAACAGCTGACATTGAGAAGATGTATCGTCAAATTTTTGTACAAGAATTGGATCGATATTATCAATTAATTTTTTGGAGAGAAAATCCCAAACAACCCGTCAAGATATTTAAACTTAATACGGTTAATATCGGTACGGCTTGTGCGCCTTATTTAGCTATTCGTGTTTTCAATAAGGTGGCTGAGGATGAAGCTGACAAGTATCCAAAAGGAGCTCTCGCTGTCAAGCAAGACATGTACGTAGATGATTTCATAAGTGGAGGAGATTCTATAGAAGAAACTCGGGTTAAACGCGAACAGTCCCGTCAACTACTAGCATCTGCTGGACTTAAGCTTCGAAAGTGGACGTCAAATTGTAAATATCTCTTACAAGATTTACCAAGAAATGATTGTGAGATAAGTTTCGAACTTCCTTTTGGAACAAATGATCATGTCAAAACGTTAGGCATAAGTTGGCAACCCGAAGAAGACACCTTTTCGTTCAAAAACTTTCAAAATGACACCGAAGAAATAACTAAGAGGACAATGCTATCAGCAATCGCAAAACTGTTTGATCCACTCGGCTGGATTGTACCATGTGTGATCAAAGCCAAAATCATGTTGCAAAAATTATGGTGCAGAGGAACCGACTGGGACGAACCAATCCCATCAGATCTCAAAGAAGAATGGCAAATTTTTCGGAATGAACTCTTTTTTACAACAAATTAAAATCCCAAGATGGAATAAGACACATAACACACGAAAATCGGTGGAATTTCACGGCTTTAGCGACGCGTCAGAGAAGACGTATGGAGCAGTTGTATTCGTCCGTGTCCTTGACAGTGCCGGAAATATCCACCTGCGTATAGTTATTTCAAAGGCAAAAGTGGCAAAAGAAGTTCTCGATGTCTCAAACGCAAAAGTTTACGCCTGGTCAGACTCAATGATCACGTTGGCTTGGATCAGAGCACCACTTCGAAATGGACAACATTCGTCAGTAACAGGGTTGCAAAAATCCAACGACTTACAAGCTGCGATATTTGGAAACACATTCCAACTGAGCACAACCCAGCAGATCTTGCATCCAGAGGCGTTTCACCTTCAGCGTTAAGAGCACAAGATCTTTGGCGGATAGGGCCATCATTTCTGCGGGAAAAGTGGCGATTTGAAGTACCCGAACAACCATCCATACTCCACACCGACATTGAAAAGCGAGCGGAAAAGAAACAAGCATGGAAAGAGGAGCTAAAACCTTCAAGGGATACTTTGCCATTTTTATTTGTCTGTCTACAAAGGCTTTCCACCTCGAGACAGTATCAGATTTGACAACTCAGGTATTCCTCGCAGCTTTTCGTCGCTTTACCTCACGCCGAGGCATTTGTGCCCAACTTTATAGTGACTGCGGCACAAACTTTGTGGGAGCTAATCGCGAATTAGTTCGCATGCTGGAAGAAGCAAAACACGATTGGAAGGCTATCGCTGGTACTCTAGCCCAATCAGGAATAAACTGAAATTTTATTCCTCCAGCTTCTCCTCACTTTGGTGGTCTTTTGGGAAGCTGGAGTGAAATCAGTTAAACATCACGTAAAACGAACCATATGAGATGAGAGGTTAACTTTCGAGGAACTCTACACACTTCTCACACAGATTGAAGCCTGTTTGAATCCCCGACCTCTATGCCCTCTATCGGATTACATCGATGACTTAGACGTCTTCACGCCAGGACATTTCCTAATTGGTGAACTTTTAACTACAATCCATCAAAGTGGCAAAAATCTAGAAAACATGAGCTATCTAGACAGATGGACAAGGATTCAAGACTTCGTCAATACATTCTGGCGGCAGTGGAACGGAGAGTATCTTTCCCGATTGCAACAACGTCCTAAATGGACAAAAACGGAAGCCGAACCTGAAGTTGGAGACCTTGTTTTAATCAAAGATGAAAGACTTCCACCATCCCAATGGCAACTAGCAAGAATTACCGATACACATCCGGCAGCTGATGGATTAGTACGAGTCGTTACGCCAAAAACAAAATCTGGAATCATCAAACGGCCTATCACGAAAATTTGCTTCCTACCGTGTAATACCTCGACCGATGAAAACACCCTAATTTAAAACAATAAAAATAAATCGTCTCAATTAACACAATATTCAAATTTCTGAAAAACAAAAACAATGCAAACAATTCATCTTATAAAAAAAAAATATTTCAATATGATCAAAATCATTTTATTCCAATTTTATTTATAAAATATACTACAAATAAAACAACACAACTCGAATTGAAATAATAAAAGAGTAATGAAAAGTCCATCTCAATATTTAAAATAATTAATCTTTATTCATATTATAATATTCACACAACAAACCAAAAATAATTGAATTCATTATACCGATATAATAAAATTTAATTTCACTCAACAGAAATAAATATGTTTTTTTTTATCAAAACCCCGTCGGCATTTCAAAATGCAAATCCCGTCGGATCAAATCGCCGACGGCATTTCATACTCAACAAACTGAAACACACTCGTAAAACACATACAGTCCACTCGAAACCACTTTATAAACACTCAATTCATGCAAAATTCCAAATTCAAATGTAAAAAAAAAACTATTGAAAATCTCAAAAAAAAGGAACACTTAATTGGATTAATTATAATAATTCATAAAATTGCACACTTAAAAAAAAAATAATAATAATATATTTACACCACACAACACAAACAGAATATTTCATTGCATTTGCATCAAAATATCATTTACAATTCACAACACTACACAATAGAAAATTATTAAAATTTTTCATTAAAATAAATTTTGTTTAAACAAATTCGACCCGAGACCCAATATGACGTCATCAAAATTTGGCCAACATTGGCAGCCATTTGCAATTATTTGCAAAAACCAAATAAAATACAAACACACACACACGTTAATTGAAATCGTTAAAAAAAATATGCGAACCGAAACTCAAGCACACGCACACATACACACAAGAGAATAAAAAAATGAGCAAAAATTTAAATCAATTTAAAATAAATAATTTAAATGAAAATATAATAATAAAATAAAGAAAAGAAATACCAAATCCAAATCCGCGCTATATACGGATTCAGCAGCAATTTCATCGACAGTAGCAGCAGCCCCAACAGCAGCGACAACGACGGAGACAGCTACCACTCAACACAATACAAACACTGTATTATTATTTTTTAATTATCAACATAATTATTGGCAACCGCACTACCAATTTATAATAATAAATTACTTTCAATAAATAATAATAATTTCAATAATATCTATTGATAAGCACTTTCACATTCACACGCCCGACACGAGAAACAAATTTACATCATAGCGATCGACCGCGACCCGACATCAATGAAAATCGATTTACGTTTGAAGATGATCACCAATATTATGTACCATAGCGAATTCAATCGCGTGCATTGTAAAAGAAAACAACAAAACAAAGGCATGAACTAACATTGAATGGGCAATGGTTGTAAAAGCTCTTTGAGTAGAATTGATAAACAACACTATGAGTAGTGCGGGTGTTATGCAAAAAAAAACTGTTATTATTTTTAAATAGTTTTTAACCTTGAACTTGTTTGTCTTCTATTATGTTCTGTTACTAACTTCTTTCTCTTTGCATGTTCAAACCAACATATCACACACCTACATATCAAAAATTTGGAAGTTCTAATGCATCAAGGAAAACATAATATGTCAGGACAGGATCGTGTCAAGTATATCAGGGTGCCAATTTGCGAACATTGTTCACCGGGGGGCAGAATATTTATGAGAGTTTATAAATGATTTTAAATAAATAATAATAAATTAAATTAAAAATGTTGTATTCACCTCATTAAAATAACTATTGTGATTTAACCACATAAATTAACTTTGGTAAAACTTAAAACTAGTATGTAATATTTATATATGAAGTATATAAAATGTAATTTTTTGTACATAATTTTAACCTCCAATAAAATAAAAAAGGTTACTTGGTCTCGAACATTCAAAACGATAAGATTAATAAATATTATAACGTATTACGAAATTATTTTTCTGAATTTTATTTCATTAAAAATTGGAAATTATAAATTTTTTAACTAACAAAAAAACAACAAGTGTAAGCACATGTTTACTGGTCAGTTGATAAATGCATGAAAAAACAAAATTGGGTGGTTAATAACTTTATATGTGCCAGCTACAAAAGTTGGTAGGATTTTACACTTAACTCCCATCTTTTTATTGACACATGTTAAGTTTGCACGGAAAATCAAGTTTTCTGTGTAAGCATTTTACTTTCACAGCTACGCCTAGCTTATTTTACCCTATAAGCAACTTAGTTTAGCAAAAAATATTAAACCCTCAATCCACTTGCTAACTACAACATTTTAAAACAAAAACAAATAAATTGTAGATGTGGTTTCTGAGTTTAGCCTTAGCAAAACAAAACTGATATAGATGAATTTCACTTTATGAGAATAAAATTATGAAAATCTGTGGAGCGGTTTCTAGGAATTAAACATGTGGGTATACTTATCATTTGAAAAAAAAAAATAATGAGCTGTTTTGAAAATATTAAATTATTTAAAAAATGCTTTTAAAAATACAAACAAAAATATTAATTAAAAATATTGGTATGCGTCACAAATTGAGGTACCTATATACCCATGCTATCCAGACAGTAGAAAGCAGAAAAATCGGTCCTATGGAAGGTACCGTTCTTAGCTGTTGTTGGTAATTTATTTTCCAGCTATAATAGTTTACACCGTAAAAATACTCTGATTTTTTAAAATCAAAATCGTTAGAGCCATTTTCGAGAAAAATAATCTTTAACATAATGGCAATTTCACCAAAAAAAAACTGTACCAAGTTTTAAGGAATTCGGCCCACCCATTTGGACTGTAAGTGGCTATACTAACATACAGCTAGTGACATACATATATAGTCGCACGGAATTTATAGACCAAGTTTGTTCGTCTTCGCTATCATCGTAAAGTCATGTTTGATTGTTATCTCGAAATTTTGTTTTCTCGAAGAATGCATAACTTGTCTTATATTGTACTTAGCTATAATCCCAAGTAAAAAACAACCTCCGGAAAGTGAAGCTGCCCAAAAAAATAGAAATAACAAATCTTCTTTGTTAAATTTAATAAGAAAACTAATCCTGGTTAAATAAAGGACAAAATAAATGAAAAATCCTGTATTAAAAAATTTGTCCACCAAAATTTAACATCTGTCCCACTGTTGCAAGTATAAGTACCTACAGGAAATATGTATGTCATGTACTAAAAGATTAATCTTGAGGATTGGTCACTGTTCATAAGGTATGGTAATGGTGCTGTGACTGTGATGTTCATTAGGTCCTGGTCAACTTTTCGCCTTGTTCGCCGGACTACCCGATCCTCCACACACCTACATTTTCACTTAGAACTCCATGTTTAAGTATTTCTTCACTGTCTCAAAAAGATAACTCTGAATTGTAATTCGATCTTAACATTACTGTTTATTTATACATGTTAATTTCAAATTCCAAAATTATATATACAAAAAATTAAAAAGATGTGAACAAAAAAAAAATAGTTTTAATTTGATATATACTCGTAAAATATTTAAAAATTTTTATTGTTATTATCTGACTTGGATTTAAGGAGCCAGATTGTAAGGTTCTCTTTTTCCTCCAATCATGCATACCTATGTATATTTGTTATATTTTTTTTGTGTATAGTGTAAGTATATTATGTATATCCTTTTTGATTAGAAAAGACTTCCAACCATATAGTTTTTCTTCCTCTCGTTGTCCTTTTGGTTTTCTTACGGCAGTTATTTTTGGTTAGATCCTGGTTATCAAAGGTATTTAGTTCTATGCCTAAATTCTAGTATATGTAAGTATGTTTAAAGACAGAACCACTTTCACTTTGCACATTTTTTCTCTTTTAATTATTAATATTATATCTTAAACTTATCTTTATTATGATTTGCTTTTCTAATTTAATAATAAGTTAAAGAGAAAAATCATTAAAAAATCAAAAAAAAAGAGAATATAGGAACTTTAGCTAAGAAAATTACAAAAAATTCAAAACTTATTCAAATTAAGAATGACGAAAAATTATTAAAAATTGCGAAGCACTTGGTCCGCAAGGGACAAGAAAAAATGTACAGTAGCTACGTGCGACGGGTGTGGGTGCCCTTAAAAAGCCCCTTTTTTTCTTCTTCGCAACCCGCAGCCACCAGATCATCAATTCCGCTTAGCTAAGTTTCACGGCTATCATCCTCTATTAGCCTAAGTTGGAATAAACTAAGGGTAATAACAGGTCTCTTCAGTGGCCACTGTAAGCTGAACAGGCACCTCAATGTCCTGGGATTGGAGAGCAATGCTCTCTGTACATTCTGTAAGGTGCACGAGGAGACACGCGACCACATACTAGGGAGTTGTGCAGCCATCAGTCACCAGGGATACACATTTCAGGGACATCACCTAATAAAGGAAAAGGAAATACCCTCTATATAAATACCATAAATACTAAAATTCCTCAAATTAATTAATTTGGAGGAAGTTATGTAGAATGAGAAATCTCATCCAGTTCTGTAGGGGGGCACAATAGATCTCAAGGTCGCAGTGCATCAATACCCAAAATTCATACATTCATGAATGATGATTTTGCGGAATCACCAATCACTATCCTTTGTATATATATGCATAAATGTATATATTAACATATAAAAAAAAAAAATAAAAAATTTTTTTTTTTGTGAGACGAGTGTATCTGTTTATTTTTAAACAAATGTTTAAATCTTGGTTTTATCTTCGAGACATTAACATTTAAATTATTTTCCAAATCGAGCCTATTTCTCTTCTTAGGTTTTATATCTACCATTGCAGACAACGTGAGTTCGCATACGTATGAAGTGGCGCTAATAAATCTAATAATTTTTTATTTTGCCAGCTCTGGATATTCACCTCTTCTCTTTATCCAGAAATTATAAATGGTTTTTAAATTGAATTCCATTCTAGCCTATTATCTGCAGCTAAATCTATAACTATAAGATCTATTAGCCGGCATATTCAAAAAAGGATTTAGTATCCATCTTCGTCATTTCCACCTTCAGGATCCAGTTCTGGAAACTAATTTAATAGTTTCTCCTCCAAATTACGCAAACTCTGTATCATGAGCGGAATGTGAGACCTTACTGATATCGACTCATCTGATGAAATTTCTTCGAGAATCTTTCTTTTGAACGCAAGGAAAAGAATCATATATTTTGTTTGCAAAGACTCTGAGCACACACTTAGTTTTCCGAGGAATCTGTTGATTTTGTCTTTTCCAGATAATATGTTTTATTCTCTCCATTGGATGCTATTATTCAAGATGTTTAAGTGGTCAAAAAGATTAGCGAGAAATGGTATTTTGTATAGCCAAGTACAATCAGAAAAATGATTTGAATTTCCAGATTTTGAATATTTTAAGAGCATCAATAATTCAGATTTTAATTTTAGAACTCGATACATAATTAGACTGGGTATGAAAGGGCTTCAGTGTATGTCACATTTAAAATAACTGACAAAGTATTTTTTATAATGGGAAGTCGCCAAAATATTTTTAATAAAGCCCTTATGATACTTCTTTTTTTTCTCATTTTTAATGCATTAAAAATGCAAATAGAGCAGTACAACAATTCTCAAATGGAAAATCCTATTAAGTGTTAGTGGGTACCACAATATAAATAAAAATGCAAAACTGTCAAGAAAAAAGTACTAAACATGAACTAAAAATGAAAGTGAACTTACATTTTTCAGCCATTGGTAACTTTATTTGACATTTCTACATTAAAATTTGACACATCAACAAAAGTTTATTATTTTATCATAAGTGTTTGGTTTTGGTTTGTTTTCTTGAATTTAAATATATTATAAAATGAATACGGAGCTCTTGGGTTTATGTGCAGCTAATTTAAATTTAATAGCTTCTGCATTGATTGTTTTAAATAAAAAAGAAAAACCGAAAAAAAACTCTGCAAAGTGACTACTACGGAGGCAAGATGAAGGTAATTTGAATTTGTATATTATTATGTAGGAGCAATCATATCCAACTAATCGTTTTAACTATCTCAGGTTTTAGTCACAAACTGATCAGAGAAATTAACAGTGAAGATACAAAATTGTATCGCAATATTTTAAGGATGACTCCTGTTTCAATTACTTTTTTTTTTAAAATAAAATGACGTTTGAGCATGCATAAACAATATTTCTGTTTCGATGAAAAAAAACACTTTCTCTTTCACACAAATCTGACGCTTTCATGTGATTTAATGGGGGCGTTCGGTACCGCACAGCTTTGCTGTGCAATACGTTCCTTGTTGCTGTAATACGTGTTAAATATCTGTCAATTAACAGCCGACGACCATACAACGAACAAAACATATGATTTCCAAATCGAACCCAAGCTAGCGCTAAATTTCTGGTATACTTAGGTATCGTAGTGCAAAGCTGACTACGAAATCAGCTGTCTTTTCAATTGTTGTTTGTGAACTTTAATTACGTACCTAATACATCATCTTCTTCTTCTGAATCGGTTGAAACATTCGTGGTTCTTACTTCCTGATTCATTTTTAATTTATATTTTATCCAACAAATGTATGTTTAATTCACTTTGAGCCGAACCGTAATCGTAAACAATTAGTTTTTTTTCTGTTTTGAATTTTGACAGAAATGGTTACCTATTGGGTCTTATACGTTCACAAACGCACAATATATATTTCTGCAATGTATCAGAAAGCTGTGCGACACCGAACGCCCCCAATGCATTAAAAATGAGAAAAAAATAAGAAAAAAAAGAAGAATCATACGGGCTTAACAAGGGTGTCGCGTACTCAAAAGTTTGAAAAACACTGCTCTAGATCAACCTACACAGACATACAGATAAACGGATTTGCCGGACCAACATTTTTCGTGTTCTCCATTATCGTAATGTCAAGTTTGAATAAAATCATGAGTTAGATGTTTTTTTCCAAAATGCATAACTTCTCCTATAATAGGCACTATAGGGCAAGTTTTGCAATTAAAAATGGCGCAACATTTTGAATAGCATGATTTTAAGGTTTAGCTGTCAGTTGCCATGTGTATCGTTACAAAAGTTGAAAATAATGGAATTTATAGTCTAGTCTGGCTTATTCGAGCAATAAATTTAAATTTCTGATATCAAATTGGTTATTTAAAGATATGGTTTCATGTACTTAAACCTTTACAAAACATTTTCAAACTTTTTTTATTTTGGCGTTAAAAAATGGCTAAAATTGTTGTTTAAAGCGTTCCCGTACTTTGTAAAACTTTGTTGCTCCGTGAGATTTTTACCAACACTCAGCAAAAATGAAAGTTTTCACCACATTTTTGTGGACAAAGTACGGGAACACACTAATTGGTTTAGGAATTTGACTTCGCTTTCGGTCATTAAAAATAACGAAGAAAAATCATTTTTCGTTTTAAATAAAGTAAAATGACATTGGAAAGTGCTTTTGCTTTAAATTTCCGTCGAATGAAAAATGAATCGGGAAATGCATAAAATACAAATCCCCCTCCAAAAGCGATCCCAAACGCTCTTTAGAAACTTAAAACAGAGTTGAAAAAGGATTCCCCATTGAAATGTCTGAAGGGGCCAAAAATGTAATCGCCTCAGTATAATGAAAAACATATATAATAATTTTGTTAGTATAATTTTATTCAAATTATATATTTTTAAACAATCGATATTTAATTTTTAAAACAACTTAGAATGTGACAAAATATAATGTAGTTCTATTTTTATAAGGTATGTTTTAACGGTCCCGTTGAGCACGGACGTCGCGTCGCTGGTAGACATATTCGGTAACCATAATTTTTTTTAATCCGCTCAAAGTGCATTGAATATTAATGGTAATGGCGAACAATGGTTATAAATTTACATTGTCTTGTACTTCTTGCATTTACGGGGATTCGAAGGATCTTTTCTGCTAAATATTTCTGTTTCGTAAATAAATGAAAAGAAGTTATTAACATATATGTATCAATTATATATATTATTTGATTATTTAAAAACAATTCAGTAATTGGAAGTCTAAAATCAAAATAAATTCATAAACACGGACCAATTAATATCATCACCATTTAATAAATTATATTAAGTAATAATTTTAATAAAAGTGAAGTGTATAATTTTAGCTTACTGCAGTCTTATTTTTCTTCTCGTTGGTCGTCTTGAATTTCTTCCTTCTAAAAGGTCTTCATTATTATCTTCTGGCAGATATCTCGTCTTGCTGTTCAGTTTATTTGTGCATTGCAGTTGTTTCCGGTTTTTTACATTTCTAGAAATTGAAATTTAAATATGTATATTGTAGTGTTCATATTATGAAGGACAATGAATACTTGGAAATTTCTTCGTACTTTCAACAAATATTATTACCAGAAAAAAAATTAGACAGTAGTTTACTTTGATTGTCTATTGTAATACTTATTTATTATGAAATACGTATTTAAAAAATATTCTGGAAAAATAGTCTGGTCATAAGTGAAAATAAAAATGCTGTTACTACTAGACAAAATATTGGTAGGCTTACAGCCAAATATGCAAATAATAAGAAACACCAAAAATAAAATGTTTGATTCCGTTAGTTTATTAATGGGAAGCTGGTCAATGTTATGCATAAAGCTTTTCTCACTCCCGATTTTGCCTTTCGCGTGTAAGCAGGTTTTCATAAGTGTTATAGTGAAATATATAAAAGTAAGATAATTAATTGAAGCCAATATGGCGATGCTATTGGTAAGTATTCACCCTTATTCCGATAGGCGTTTTTCTGAAACACCAACTGTCGTTTTTTTATTGGTATTCCGTAACTAAAACGCCACCGTTTTGTTCGCTCTTACAGTCCACAATACGAACCACCACAACTGACATTTGACATATCAAATTGTATACAAATTGAATTATTTGGTTTTTGAAAACCATATTTGTGTAAATTTGTTTTAAACATACGAAAAAAAAACAGAAAAATATTTAATTTAGCAAGATATTTTTCTTGAAGCAGCAGTGACGATGAAGAAGAAGTAAGAAAAAAAGAAAGATTTGATACTGTAGTGGAGGTGTATTCGACCTAAAGCAAAGGTAATTCTAATAATGGTTCTGACTCTTTATTTGATCGCAATTGTTAATAGATTCAAATGTTTTTGTCTGGACAAAGCAGTTTTTAAATATGTTTTAACTTTGATAGAAAACATTTTCCTCAGCAACTTTCTGTGGCAATTCCAATGGCTTTAAAACTAGCAGCTACTCTTAGATTTTTTCCTAAAGGGAGCTACCAAAAAGATTGGTAACGACTTTAATTTGGGACTAGCCCAGCCTACTCCAAGCTAAATTCACATCATCCGTTAAACGCCTTACGTAATACAAAATTCACACTGTCGTTTTTTTGGCGTTCAACGCCCTACAGAATAAGGCTGAATTTGATTATTATTAAAAAAATAAGTAAGACTCTGGTCATATTAAGTAACATTTTTTCAGTAGTGACAAGCTAACTTTTTCATTTCTTGGTCCATAAAAAAAGTGCGATAGAGTTACATCGTAATATTGTTTTAGTTTGAAGATTGGACTATTACCTTAAAAATAATTTAAGTGCCGCCACTCAGCGCAACATTTATTTTTCTTCTCTTATCAATCCGCCCTTACGGTTTGTGCAAGTGCCGTTTTGCAGTAAGTGATGTCAACATAGTCAATAACCTTTCTTGAATAAGTTGATCATAAAAAATGCATTGAGTACAGCAAAACTTTTGTACCACACCTATTTAAAAAGTATAAAAATAAAAAAGTCTCCAGAAGGATTTTTTAAAACCTGGAGAGATTTGGCTTAAGTTTCAAAAATCCCATTTCCTGCAATCCATGTGCCAAAAACTTCTAGACAAGGAAGACCTGGAAAGGAGTGCGGAAACAGCTAAAAAACGCAAAATTCAAAAACTAATAGAAAGATCGGCCGAAGAATTATCATTTTGTTGAGTCTAAGTTAAGACTAGAAGGAAAGCGTTCTCAAGCCGAAGTCGTGAAAATGGTTGTCGAGTGTTCTCCGAAAACACTTAAAAACCCCGATAGTCCGAATACGATCAAACCATATACATCTTAAGAAGTCCTAGCCCTAATAACCGATTTGAAACTTACAAGACATCAATGTAAGCAAAAAAAAAAAGAACGAAGTGCTAATCAGCCCTATCACAAATTCCATCGTAATCGAAAATATGCTACGTTTCCCGGTAAATTCCATCGTTGTGGATTCGGAGTGAAAAATATGCTTACGATTTTCGAAGTTCGTAGAAATTGGTATCACTGAATTCGAATGGAATGAAATGAAACAGACTTTTTCTACGACAAACCATTTGTGTCGGGCACTGAAAGTAATGCGTCGTTAACAGTTATTTTAAAGAAAAATGTAAGTATTTTTACAAATTCTATGGTTTTATGAATAATATTTGATTTTAAATTTCAATATGAAAGTCTCTAATGATCGAGATAGGCGACCTGGCCTCCCAAGGCTGTAAGAAACTGGCAAAATAAGAAATTGAAAATTTCTGGGAAATTGTAGAAGGCAACCTTGGCCTACAAGATTGGTTTAAATTTTCACATAATCAAGTGTGTAGCTTAATTAAAATTGAAAATATCACGGTATTGCTATTTATCCTTTCATTTTGACATACACCAATGATTTCGAAAATAAGAATATTCCACTCGGATTTTGTGAATGCTGTTTGTCGTAGATCGGGGCGTAACTGTCCGTGCGGGGAATTATTACGATGGAATTTGTGATAGGGCTGAATATTTACCCAGCCTACGATACTATTTTGGAAGTTAAAAAAGAGTGTTACCCAATGAGTAACTTTTTGACAATTACCGAAACTTTATGTGAAGTCAAGCTACAGCCGTTGTTGGAATTAACACTACGTTTGTCTGCCGCACTCCTTGAAACTTTCGAAAACTGTTAGAAGAGGGTTATACCTAAGAATGTACGTGGAAATGGGGTTCTGATGGTAGTGGAGGGCACTCGCGTTATAAACAAAACTTTTTAGTAAATCCTGAGGCAAGGGACACTGATATCGTGCTCACATGCATAGTACCCTTAGACATAAGAAAAAGTGGTTCTACAGGGTGGCCCACGAATCGTGCTACGAAAATAAAACGTAATAACTTTTTTTCAGTGTGAGTAATCGGCCCTTTTTTTTTATTTTATAGGCTACTATTTAGATTTATCAAAATATATGCTTGGGATACTGAAGAAAGTATTTGGGTAGTGTAGCGATACCCGTCATTTCCGTCCAAAGGGTATATAGGCGTGTTTGGAAATAGGGAGTGGACTTTATTCGATAGTTTTGATTTTAAAATAGGTGCATCTAATTACATTTCTTAAAAACTCTAGCGCATTATAATTGAAAAAAGAAATACTTTCGATAGGCAGAATAACTTAAATGCGCAGTTATTTAGAAACGTAAAATCTCAAAATATGTTATTTTATAAAGGAATAAAAATGTTGAATGAACTTCCCAATGGGGTTAAAATTGAAACAAATATTGAAAAATCTAAAAGATCTGTAATTATATTTTGTAAAAACTATTATTAAATTTAAATTTGAAATCTAGAATAAGATGAAATTGTATAAAATTGTGAAAATAGCTAATTCAAGCTAAATAGACTTTAACTAATCTAATCTAATTATGTATGATTGTACAAAGAAACAATGTATACATCCACAATATTATATGTATGTATTTTTTTTTTTTTTTTTTCTTACCTTTCTGATACAAAAACAAATTCACATAATCTCGATAGTCCTGCCCTCTTTTACAATGGTGTACGTTACGTTTAAGTTGAGTTCCCAACTTTTCTCCAATATAGATTCATTAAAAATGTATGTACATATACACATTGGTTTACATTATTGTGTATACAATATATGAACAACCAACATTAAATGCAGAGTTAACTACAGTTACAACTAGCTGGGATGGCCAGAGGATCGTTACATTTTCCGATTTCTGAAGTCACTTTTGTTGCTTATCCAGCCAATACCGCCCTTTCTAGTAGCATTCTGCGGCGGGACGTGTATTCTCCAACTGTATATCAGGACAATTATTCAAATTATGTATTTTTACACAATCGATATTTAAGTTTTAAAACAACTAAAAATGTGCCAAAATATAATAGCTCTATTTTTATGATTTAACGGTCCCGTTAAGCACGGACACCGCGTCGCTGGTAGACATATTCGGTAACCATAATTTTTTATTCCGCTCAAAGTGCATTGTATATTAATGTTAATGGTAAACAATGGTTATAAATTGACATTACTTGTCTTGTACTTATTTCATTTACGGGAATTCGAAGGATCTTTTCTGCTAAATATTTCTGTTTCGTAAAAAAATGAAAAGAAGTTATCAACATATATGTATCAATTATATAATTATTTGTTTATTTAAAAGCAATTCAGTAATTGGAAGTCTTAAATCAAATTAATTCATAAACACGGACCAATTAATATCATCACCATTTAATAAATTATATTAAGTAATAATTTTAATAAAAGTGAAGTATATAATTTGAGCTTACTGCATCTTATTTTTCTTCTCGTTGGTCATGTTGAATTTCTTCTAAAAGGTCTTCATTATTATCTTCCGGCAGATATCCAAAAAATTCGTCTTGCTGTTCGGTTGATTTGTGCATATGCAGTTGTTTCCGGTTTTTTTATATTTCTAGAAATTGAAATTTAAATATGTATATAGTAGTGGTCATATTATGAAGAACAATGAATACTTTGAAATTTCTTAGTACTTTCAACGAATATTTTTACCCGAACAAAATTAGACAATAGTTTACTTTGATTGTGTACTGTTGATTGTGAAAAGGAGTTATTAACAAATATGTATCATTATACAATTTGTATATTTAAAGTAATTCAGTAATTGGAAGTCTTAAATCAAAATAAATTCATAAACACGGACCAATTAATATCAACATTTAATAAATTATAATAACAGCCGGATTCTCCGCCTTGTGTGACGAATCACAAGTCACAAACCCTTGTGACTATTCCTTGTGACTCGAGAACATTTATCAAATTCTCCTCCCATAGTCCCAAGAAAACTCACCATCGCTAAAGGTGAATTGTGTAGTAGCATTATTGGAACAGCTGAATATTAAAAACAACACAAAAATTGAAATTCGGATTATTTATTATAGATGTAATAATGAAGATAAGCTAATTTAAAAATTAAAATTACTCCTAAATTAATATGTATACATGCATTTATTTTTGTTTAAAGAAATAAACAACTATCCACGAAAATCCGTTTTCAGTTGGTCGTTAATGGTTAAACTTCCATTTAAACAACCAACACCAATACTTGGTCGATCTAGGGAAATTGCCCTAAATCAATATAATCGCAATGAAACACGTTTATCGAAAAACCCAGATTTAAATTCGCAATGCAATAGACATGCACAGGGTTCCGCCCAGCGAAAAATACAAAGATAATCAAATATCTACATTTTATTTGCCACATTATGTTGTAATTAAACTGGAAAGCGTTAGTACAAAGATCCGAGTTGTGTTCAATGCTTCTAACTCTACGAGTAACGCTACGAGTCTTAACGATATTTCGCATCCTAGTCCTATATTACAATCACATTTAATGACCCTTATTCTTCGATGGCGATTTTTTCAATATGTTTTCAATGCGGATATCGAGAAGATGTATCGGCAGATCAAAGTACATCCTGAACATACTCAATTTCAAAGGATTTTATTCCGTAAATCCTGCGAATATGAAATTAGGGACTATGAACTTAATACGGTAATGTTTAGGGTCAATTGTGCTCCATATCTTGCTTTAAGAACTTTGAAAAGGCTAGCTGATGACGTCAAAGATACTTTTCCTTTTGCTTTGAAAGCCTTATTAAAAGATTTTTACGTTGACGACGTATTATTTGGAGCACACGACCTTAAAACAGCCTTAAGCATTCAAAAAGAGATCATAAATGTGTTAAGCTCAGCTGGATTTACACTCCGAAAATGGACAGAACGCTACTGACCTGATTTATGATTTTCTTCTTTCAATCAAATCTGGACGGATGGGACGTCTTGGGACCGAAGTCTTATGCCCCTAACGCAACGTGTCATCGCTGGAAGGAGTTTTTTGATAACATTAATGATATCGAATCAATTAAAATCCCTAGGTGGATTAATGTGGACGAGTTTAACATCATCAGAACCAGAACAACTAGGGCACAAGCCAGTATATTATACATGGGACTACAGGCCTACAACAATCTTCCACTAAATATTAGAAACATCAACAACTTAAATCAATTTAAAAATCAAATTTTTGTATATGCAAAATCTTTTATTATTTGAAATTCCAAGAACAGTTTTTGAATGTAATTAAAACATGAAATGTACAATATTACTAATTTTCAATGGTCATCGGGCCAAATAAAATTCAAAATTCAAAAAAAATTAAATTCACTCCAAATTCAAAGTCAATCCAAATTCACGGATTATGTGATGCGATTCAAAGTCAATCCAAATTCACGGATTTTGTGATGCGTCTGAAAGCGCTTTTATGCTTACTTACGAATTAAGAATGAAAACAATGATTGGTCAAATCACCCTTTATGCGCGAAAACTAGCACCAGTGAAACTAGTTTTACTTCCAAGATTGGAATTATGTGGTGCTTTACTTCTTTCAAATCTTGTGAAAAAAGTTCTTCCAGAACTTAGTTGTGAAAACTACAAACTCTTTCTTTGGACGGACAGCCTTATTGCCCTTTCTTGGCTTGAAAAAACATCTTGCACCTGGGCTACATTTGTTAGTAATAGAGTCTCTCTTATACAAGAAAATACGACTACTGCCAAATGGATGCACGTTCGTTCTGCTTACAACCCTACCGATCTGGCTACCCGATGTTTGACTCCAAATCAGCTCAAGGAAAATAGTCTTTGGTGGAAAGGCCCATCAAGGCTTAGTCATTCTGAACAGAATTGGCCTAATTCAATATTTACATGTCCAAGAGAGTATGATTTAGAAAGAAAACCAGGTAAAGCAAACCACACTAATTTAAATATTTCCACCATCGATTCTTCAATAGCATACATGCTTCTTTTTTTTGTAGGACTCATGCAATCCTTAAACATGAGTCATGGAAAATTTAACTCGTGAAGAAATTCTTGAGCCAAAACATCTTATACGATTATCGCAATCTATGTATTACCCAACCGAATATTGTCTACTTTTAAAAAACAAACCTATATCATTAAAAAGCAGGTAAGTCAATCTTAACCCTATGATCGATTCCAACAAAATCCTACGGATTAACGGAAGATTCGCTAACACATCTTTTTCTTATAATGCAAGACACCCAATAATTCTGCCATACCATGCAAATATCACTTCACTCATCATTGAATTTAATCAGGAAAAATCTTTGCATGGCGAAAATCAACTACTCTTGCGTTTGACACGCTGTGAATATTGGGTTCCTAGATTGAAAAACTTGGTCAAGAAAATTATCCGAAAATGCAAAACTTGCAGGATTCAAAAGAAAGAGGTGCGAAAGCAAATCATGCCAGCTCTGCCACCCGAACGAACAGAAATATCGTTACCATTCACAAACACTGGTTTAGATTCTGCCGGCCCTTTTACATTAAAAACATTTACAGGTCGCTTCTGCCGCTTATCTAAAGGATATGTGTGATTGTTCGTTTGCTTATCTATAAAAGCCATTCATATGGAAGCTACCAGTGATCATTCAAGTGAATCCTTCTTAGGAGCCTTGAGTCGTTTCATCGCTCGTCGAGGAATGCCAAAATCAATTTCTCCAGACAACGGAACAAATTTGGTTGGCGCCAGCAAAATAATCGCAAATGATTTTCAGAATTTCAAAAATTCGCTTCCTTCGATCATAGTAGAATGGAAGTTCATTCCTCCCGGGGCACCTCACATGGGTGGTCTTTGGGAAGCTGGAATAAAAATCTTTAAAAAAACATTTCAGAAAAAAATGCAGCTGATCATAAATACACGTTTGAAGAATTTACTACGATTTTAGCTAAAATTGAAGCTTGCCTTAATTGTCGGCCAATTTCTTCATGTTCAGATAATTCTGAAAACATTTTACCTCTTACTCAAGGACACTTCGAGGTGGGCCACTATTAGCTCCACATGAACCAGGCTTGACTGACTCTTCTCTTAACTTTATAAACAGATGGAGAAAACTCAAGAAACTCAATTCTGTGTTAGATGGAAAAATGAATATCTTTTAGAACTTCAAAAACGTCATAAGTGGAAGCAGCCACAGGAGGATGGTCAAGGAAAATTTGGTGGTAGTCAGAAATGAAATGAATGGTGCTTGGGTCGCGTTATAAAGGCTTATTTATAACTTATATTAATAAACGATTCCGCGTTGCAGATATCCGAACACAGCACGGTATTATGACCCGTTCAATTGTAAAACTCTGTATCCTACCTACTGATTGAAAGGTTCATCCATATTTCAAAACTCACAACCACTCTCTTTTTCGATATTTATATATGTTTCCTTTCTGATAAAAGTTATGTTATTTTTCCATTCATTGCACTAATTTTTTTCTACAATATGTTCGTTTAAATAACTGTTTTTTTTTTTTGTTTGCTTTGTTAAAATTTCTGTGTTTTTTTTTCTAATCCTGATGAATACCACTATTATTCATTCATTAATGATTAACATATTCATTCTTTCAATTACTCCTTTCCTTTTATTTCAAAATATTTAATTGTTCTTATGATTTGGAACATGCGTTGTTGCAAGGAGGCCGGCAATGTTTACGGCAAATAAGAAATCACATGTTTTGTTTAGTTTTATTTAGTGCTAAGTACTCTGTTTTTTCGTTGTTATGTTGTAACTATGATAATAATTTTTCTAAAAATAAAATAGATTCGTATTCAAACATTGGAAATAGAAACAGTTTCATTTTATTATTCGATTTTCTGAACCATTTAAATGGTCAATTCGTAACCGCCCAGTTGAGATCTGGTGTATGTGCAGGTCAATCCATGAGGTTCACTGAATGCTCTCTGAATTATTTTTAAAATTATTTCAACATAAATGTGTTAGTCCATAATCGTTCTTATCCAATGTATTGGTCCTACGATATAATACGAAAAGCAAGTCCACACCATTACACTTGACCTTACGTGTTTAATGGTTTTGCATGTGTTTTGAGGAGTGTATTCTGTATTCGGGGTGCGCCTGACATATGAACGGGATTTCGGCTGACCATAAATGTTTATTCATTTTTCAACCGGCCATTTTAGATGTTCTTTTATACGTTTCACTTAATACGTTTGGATACAAGCTTCGCAGTACGATGTGAAACTTTTCTTGGGATACAGGCTTTTAAATTCATGTTGTCTTAAACACTAACTTGTACAGGAATCATAATAATTAATTCAACTAAAGTGTTCTTCAACATATCGTGGGCGGTGCTATTATTTATTATTTTATTTCCTCCAATTTTTCATTTTTCTTTGAAAAATGCTTACAATTGAAAAGTACCGTTATGATTATGAGAGTATGTTATTTAATATATTTAACAGCAATGTAAAAAAAAATTACGACACAAAATGTATTTTTTAACAAATAGAAAAGGTCCCGTGGTGGTGGTAATTTTATTCTTCGGCACTATATATATAATTTTTAACAAAAGTGAAGTGAATAATGTTTGCTTACTGCAGTCTTATTTTTCTTGTCGTTGGTCATCTTGAATTTCTTCTAAAAGGTCTTCATCAATATCTTCCAAAGAATTCGCCTTGCTGTTCAGTTGATTTGCATATGTAGTTTTTTCCTCATTTTTGTATTAGAATTATATTCTAGAAATAGATTAAATATTGCATTATTTATATGTAACTACAGATTTTTAAATAAAAAGCAACTAAGCAAAATAAAGATGAGTGCTACTATTGCAAGTGTGGTTTTTTGTTTTCTGACGTTTTTATTTGGCAATCCGAAATCCCTCTCCGATCCGGGATCCCAAGTGAACACTTCTGTTTGAATCTGACGATTCTGAATTATAATAGGGGTATTCACGATCAGGTGTATCTGGTCTTGTATCATTGTAAAAGTGTAGCATTTTTTTGCACTACAATAACAAAATATACTGAATGTCAAAATCTTACACTTTTACAATACCCGAACCCTATTGTAACAGAAAAATACATGGGTGTAAGATTTTTTAACCCAAACTTAAGCCTTCCTTAGAACAAATGTGAAACAGATTTTGACATTTGCTTCAGTGTTGCTACAGATTAGTAAAGGTGTGTTCACAGTCTGTTGTAAAAAAATAAAATTTTACAATTTTACAAGACTTGGTACACCAGATCGTGAATACCCCTAATGTAATTGTGTATGTGAAAATAATCAAAATAAAAAATATTGTTTGCTGTACAATTATTTTACAAAAAATGACAACTGTCGAGGAGTTTGACGTTCAAGTATATGAATGAATGAGTGCTTCTGGTTTCGATTTTGATTTCAAATCCAAAAGCAAAATTCTCTTCTTTTCAGAATTAGAACCGTCAATTTTTCCCAACTGAATATCAGAAGGCTTTAAGGTTGCCAAATAAAAACGACATTAAACGTAATGAATAGTACTGAACTTCGCCACCAAATAGTAGTGAACAATTGGCGGGCAAATGTTACGCGGGAAAATGTATCGATCCCCTGAACTATTGTGTAATTCTCATTGTTTTAATAGTGATTTTATATTGTAAAAAAAAATGTTATGTAAATGCAAAATCAAATTTAGATAAAATTATAATAAACCTATTATTCCTGCATTAATTTAAATGCTTATTATAATACTTATGTATGTATTTCCTACATTGTAGCTATTTTCCGAAATGAATAAGTAAATTACACAGTATTTTTTTATATAAATATACCGCCTTATTTATACAAAAAAATACTTCGAGGCAGCAACGTCGACAAAAATAGTCAGTACAGGGAAGATAGGACGCTTGCCTCTCACTTTGGCTGTAATAGATTCCAAAAAGTTCGTACTGCCTTAAAGCTCTTACAGGGTTGCAGTAGTAAGCATACTAAATTACTACAAACCTAGCAGTGTTACTCTGATTCAATGTGTTTATTTTAAGATCATACAGAGAGGGTTGAGTGCAAGATGAAGGCACACAAGCCGAAGTGTACACGTGCAGTTGTGGATTTGAATGTGCAGTTGGTAGGTGATGGTGGAATATGAATTTACCACTTAAAGCTGGATAACGTGTTTTTTTCTATTTATTGAAAATATAAAAATATATAGGGTGAGATATATGTGATTTTAAATACATATTTCTCAATTTTTAGTATCATGTTATGTTTTTTAAGTTCCTGACAACCCTAGTTATACAAAAATGGATGTATTGTATTCATAAGAAAGCAACGTTACGAATGACATACACTTGTAAACAAAATTAACATGTTGATAAGTATCTAGTTCGAAATAGTAATCTATCTGCACCTATTTTATATGGATTGCCAAAGATCTATAAAGAAGGTGCTAAATTAACATGTAGAAAGGTATCTATACTCTGTTCAATTTATATTTTCAGTACAGGCCTTATGGGAGAGCTTTTTCAAACACACTGGTGCCGGCTGATGCTTGTATGACACACAACTTAAGAAATTGCCACTAAAATATCCCATAAGCCCACGTACATCCCCCATAACATATCTGCTCCCCGGCTGAGAGGAGACTGATCGACAATTTGACTTTCGCTTATAATGTTTATTAAACAAATAAACACATTCATTAAGAGTTGCCATTAGTCCGTTGATTGAAATTCGAATACCTTTTTCTTTGGTTTTCGCTATGGAGCTTTCAGAATCGGAGCTTTCTTAGAGCTTTCGAGAGCAAATATATTCAGTTTAAGGAGAAAGGTGTTGTCGGTGCGTGCTTTTCTGCTTACAATTTTTTTTTGGAAAACTGTTAAAATGCAGCAATATATTATTTGTTGGGTATTTTTTTAAGAAAAAAAATTACTATTGGAGCAAGTTTTTGATGGAGTTCGGTTCATTAATTAATTGCAACTTTAAATTACCAAATAAT
The DNA here is from genome assembly GCA_910595825.1 of Philhelius pedissequus. Classification (NCBI taxonomy): domain Eukaryota; kingdom Metazoa; phylum Arthropoda; class Insecta; order Diptera; family Syrphidae; genus Philhelius; species Philhelius pedissequus. Next base: position 162,374,701 of record OU343161.1, read on the forward strand.
TTTTTTGTTCATGAATTAAAAAAAAAAATTAAGAAGGTTTCGTGTATATAAATATAATATTTAAAATAGTGCGGTGCAATTTGAGGTGATATCATTATGTTTGTGCTGTGTTTATTTACATCTAAAATGGCTTCAAGTTCAAGGACACAAGTTCCTTATTATACGAGATTTTTACGTTTTTTTCTGTGATTTATTTGCACGTTAAAATAGATTAGGCATTCTGGGGAACTCTTAAAAAACGCTTATTATCTTACTTCTTGGTGGTGTAAGAAGGATAGATTTATTTTTATTTGGATTTAGTTTAATTTTTTTTAGATTTAGTTTAATTTTTTTAAGATTTAGTTTACGATGTGAGTACAAGTTTCTGGTCATGAAATGTACATTAACAATTGGTAACCCTACCGACATTTGTGAGAGAAATATGCCAAATTATAATACTCACTACGGCCACCATGGAAAATTGAAAAGCTTTATAGAAACAGAGATAGCTTATTGAAATCAATTATAGTAAGGGTGAAATGCAAATATCCTATCTTCCCTGTACTAAAAATATAAATTGAACAGAGTATAGTTCGAAATAGTTATCTATCTGCACCTATTTTATATGGATTGCCAAAGATTCTAAATATGCTTTGAAAAATTCCTTTCAGTTTATTGATAAGCTTAAAGACCTAGTTCTACCACCATAAGCAAAAATAGTTTCCTTTAATGTTTTTGTGTCCCTCAGTTTTAACTTCAAAACTCAAACTATTACTTTCATTACCGGCCATTGTACTCAATTGAGTACAGTATTTTCAAAAATTTCAGTTATATATATTTTTTAATAGACTTTAATTTTAATTTCTTTCGATTTGAAAGCAAGCATGGACAGGTTGAAAGCTATTTTCAAATAATTTGGTCAACTTTTGTGTCGTGCATTTCTTGTTTCAAGCTGTTTGTGTCCTTGCGCAAGTAAAATGTTAGTTAAAATGTACACTGTCGGCTAATTTGTGAATAACCAATTCTGTTCAATAAATTTTTTACCAAAGAACTGCATTGGAAACAATTCTCTTTCAAACATTTTTTTTATTCATTGTATGTGGTCCACAAAAGTGGTGCACTCAATTGAGTACACTGGCCAAAACCGGGCATTTTTTTCCTCAATGGGTTAGCAGAAAAATGGGGTTTTCATCAAATAAATGCAAAAGCTGTTCATGGTAGGAGCTACGCAAATCACTACATGGCTGTTGATGATATTCCGGATGATGGAAAGGAAAAAAATGAAGGGTAGTGGTTATTCCACCCGATGTTGATATTCAAACGGACTGGGAGGATTTATGTGAGGATTACTTGTTTGAGCATCCCAGGAGCAGTAGAGGTCAAGGTCAACTATGGATATGAAAGCAAAAATGATATTCCACTAGCTTATCTAAGGAAAGAAATCTCAGCCAGAGGTGAATCTCAGGATAATGCTTCAAAATGGTCAAAGCATGTGTGAAAAATTTATCCAAACAAAAAAGAAAAGATAGAATCGGAAATCGAAGTTCAAATATTTGAACAGTTTTTCGATGACAAGGTAATGAAATTGATTGTTGGTCAAAGCCGGATATACGCAGTGGACCAAAACTGCCACACGTTCGTGTTAACTTAAGATTTGAAAATGTTTGTAGGTATAATGCTTTTTTCGAGATATCACACTTTATCTCAAGAGGCATTCTATTGGTGCTTCGACGAAGACACGTTGGCCTTTGGTTACTTACTCCATGTCTCAGACTCTATTTAAAGAGAAATTGATCTGATAAGATGGCGAAGGTTCGACCTTTGATGAAAATGGTTGGTTTTTTTTTTAAAGCCAACTTTCGATTGAAAGTTCTGCAAAGCAAAGCAGTATATCCGTGGAAAGCCTGTTCGGTTTGTCTATAAGGAGTAGATGCTTTGCAGTTGTGATGGACATTGCTGTAACTTTGACATATACTGCGGTGCCAAAAATATATAATATAGATGGCGGATATGTCAAAGCAGAGTTCGATGGATATGACATATGACGCAAACTACTCTGCATCGAAAAATGTGTTGCAAAACATTTCCTAACTATGTAATGAATGAACCCATATCTGCGCATTGTACAGTGTACGTTTGAATACACCCAGCTAAGTACCAAACTTAAAAAAATATTTTAAAAAAAATTGTATTTTTAGTCATAAATATAACTCATTAAACAGGGGTGGAATCGGCTAAGGTGATTTGTGATTGTCACATTTCCGACGATCACATGTGATCATATTATATTTTTCGTCTGTGTAAGGTGATCAAAAAAAAATTACTCAAAACTTGGCACCACTTTAAGAGAAGTATTAAGAGTTGACATAAATCCATATGTATAAATTGTTTTATTTGTTTTTTTTTCATGCAATGTTGAGTGCCCATACGTTATTAACCTTTTAATATTAAAAAAAATGTTATAATTATTTCGCAATCCAAAAAAGTTAAAATAAAAAGTAGATTCTAGACATTGAGTTCGCGACTTTAAATTAGGATATTTCCAATTTTGTTCTACAAACTGCGAAAATAAAAATGTTTCGCTCGTTTACCAAAAGTTTTTTAATTTGTACCTATTATTAATTTATTCTAAATGCCAATTAATAACAAAACAAATTAAAAGTTAAAATAAATATGTGTGAGAAAAACAATGCCTTTACCTAATTACATGCACATACATACTTCTGTTTTGTTAGATCGAATATACTTTGGTGAATGTAGTGTATATGGGTGTGCACATGTACATATATGATTTCTATTTTCGGAATTTGTGAAATCACAAAAGCAATTTCACAAATTTACAAAATTAAAAAAACAAATGTATTTTATATGAAAATGACACCAAAATAGCTGTCACAAGAAAAAGTCACAAAAATGTGATTATCACATGTGACAGTCACCTTACGGAGCCCAAATTTATTTTTTGTGACTGTCAACTATCACAAATCACCTTAGCCGATTCCACCCCAGGGTTTTAAAAGTTTTTCATTTACTTTATTTTTAAGGTGCTTGGTATTTAATGGGTTAAATGACGAATCCTTTAAAATTTAGAAGATGAAGAAAAGGGCTTACAAGTGTTTAATATTTATATATATTTACAACAAGCGTTTTATTACTTAATTTTTATAAAAACGTTCAAAATTAACAAAGTTAATCAAATTTTAATGTTGTTTCACGTCAAACATTCTATTGGGATTAACTCGTAATTTTGCAACTGGTTTCTGGTGGTAATTTTAATTGATCTTAATATTTTATAAAATGCACTATTACAAACCTCTATGAATTGCAGTTTAACAAATAAATATGTAATTCCGTAAGTATTCGGGGTCATCTGCAATACATATAATAAACAAAAAATTAATAAATTATACATACTTGCATACATAGTACTCAAGTTATAACACTCGATTCAAAAAATACCATCAGAAAAAATGTTATCATCAAAACTTTTATGTCGGGAAAAGAAGACTTAAAAATAATGAATATCTTCATTTAGTATTTTTTTTTTAACAAAAACTTGGAACACTGTTGAACTTAAAACCATGTCCCAGTTTAAGGGACGTGCTTAAATGTAATTCTATTATTTGGTATCTGGCCAAATCATGATGAAAATGGTTGGTTTTTTTTTAAAGGCAACTTTCGATTGAAAGTTCTGCAAAGCAAAGCAGTATATCCGTGGAAAGCCTGTTCGGTTTGTCTATAAGGAGTAGATGCTTTGCAGTTGTGATGTACATTGCTGTAACTTTGACATATACTGCGGTGCCAAAAATATATAATATAGATGGCGGATACATATCCGCAGAGTTCGATGGATATGACATATGACGCAAACTACTCTGCATCGAAAAATGTGTTGCAAAATATTTCCTAACTATGTAATGAATGAACCCATATCTGCGCATTGTAGTGTACGTTTGAATACACCCAGCTAAGTACCAAACTTAAAAAAATATTTTAAAAAAAATTGTATTTTTAGTCATAAATATAACTCATTAAACAGGGTTTTAAAAGTTTTTCATTTACTTTATTTTTAAGGTGCTTGGTATTTAATGGGTTAAATGACAAATCCTTTAAAATTTAGAAGATGAACAAAAGGGCTTACAAGTGTTCAATATTTATATATATTTACAACAAGCGTTTTATTACTTAATTTTTATAAAAACGTTCAAAATTAACAAAGTTAATCAAATTTTAATGTTGTTTCACGTCAAACATTCTATTGGGATTAACTCGTAATTTTGCAACTGGTTTCTGGTGGTAATTTTAATTGATCTTAATATTTTATAAAATGCACTATTACAAACCTCTATGAATTGCAGTTTAACAAATAAATATGTAATTCCGTTAGTATTCGGGGTCATCTGCAATACATATAATAAACAAAAAATTAATAAATTATACATACTTGCATACATCTCAAGTTATAACACTCCATTCAAAAAATACCATCAGAAAAAATGTTATCATCAAAACTTTTATGTCGGGAAAAGAAGACTTAAAAATAATGAATATCTTCATTTAGTATTTTTTTTAACAAAAACTTGGAACACTGTTGGACTTAAAACCATGTCACAGTTTAAGGGACGTGCTTGTACATAGAAACATAATGTATGCATCCACATACAATAGTGTAATATAATGTATTTTTTATTTTTTACCTTTTTGATACACCAACGAGTTCACATAATCTCTGTTGTCCTCTTTTACAATGAAGTTACGTTTATTGAATTCCAAACTATTCTCCTACCTGTGAAGCAATACAGACTCATTAAACATGTATAGACTTTGTTTTACATTATTGTTTATGCAATTATTTTTTTCTGAACTACCAACATTAAATGCAGAATTACGACAGTTACAACTAGCTTGGATTGCCAAAGAATGGATCGTTACATTTTCCCGCAGCACAGCGGCCTGCGTAACCTTTATCAACCAATTTCTGAAGTCACTTTTGTTGCTTATCCCGCCAATACCGTCCCGTCTACTAGTATTCGGCAGCGGGACGCGTATTGCCCAACTGTATATTAATCTGTGGTGAACCATTTGCATTTGCTGTTCACCAAATTTGACAGCATTATAGAGCAAATTGTATGCTACCAGAGAGCGTTTAGAGCCATCGTTAACATTGAAAACCTATTTTAAGTCGTGTGCGGTATGTTTGAGTTCTAGGTTGGCTTCTACACCACAAATTTACGTTCATAAATTTATCTTGTATGGCATGTTTGAGTTCGAGGTTTTTGCAAAAATATGGGGACCTTCCAGCCATGACTCGTAATCTCATTCCTCTTACAAAACAGAAAAACTTTCGTATTAGGTTATTTAATCATGTAGTTTAACTTCTGAGTTATTTGATTATTTTGGACTTTAATGATCTTTTTGTTTGGATGCAATTAATAAAAAAAGTAATTTTTCCGCAAAAATGTTTGAATTTTCAATTGAAGTGTTTGCTTCTTGGTAGGAATTAATAGTTGATATTTGGTATTTGATATTTGGTATTTGATATTTGGTATCTGGCCAAGTCAATATCGGTACAGCTCTATATGTGTATTTTTGGAATACACAAGCACCAATGACGATGATGTGTGGAAGCCAGTCTTGTCTCGATCGTTGGGTGAGCAAGATATCTTTCGGAGTAAGGGTATGTTCATGTTTTTTTTGCACGACTCTCGTATGTGTCACAGAGAGAAAATAAGAGTATACATGAATTCTTCATTTTGACATAAAGCATATTATAAACTTTAATGGGAAGAAAATGTAGTAATAGCGGCGACATAAGTCCTTATGCACGCGTTTAGCGAATTGTAATGAAGACTGATTACATATAGAAATTAAAAAATGAAAAGTTCAAATAGAAGTGTAAACATTTATTATATGAAAAACACTTCTTCTTAGTTAGAAGTTTACTCAATAACTGTTTAAAAAAATCCTTTAAAGGAGAAACAAAAAATTATGTAGAGATTAGGGAACAGTACACCGATGAGAAACACTGTTTCCAGCTTCCTCTTCATGTTATTTTACTTATTCAAAATATGCAATGTTCCAAAGGGTTTCGTTTCGATGTATGTTTTTCCGTTTGAAGATTTTGTGACTAGCAAGAGCTATTTTTTGAGAACTCTTTTATTTGATATTTTATTTGTGATTTGAGATCCTTTGTTTTAAAAGCTGTTTGGTTGTGACAATATAATAAAACTCACAATTTTCTCTTTTGTTGCCTAAGCAATTGATCTTATATACGTATAACATGCCTGCAAGACCTAAGGTCTTTTAAATACAACTTGAATTGCACGGCAATAGTTAGAAAGAAAAGAAAGATATGAAAGAATTTTTGTTGGCATAGTGAATTTGAGAATTAAGTATTAACTTTCTCTTATAACCCACGGGCGATATCTAATTAAAATTGGAGGTATAGAAAAGAATGCTGCCTAGTGTGGAGATCGAACCCAAACGTCTAAGTTTGAAGTCAAGCACTATATCCATTGAGCCATTGCCACTGAATTGTGAAGTTTCATTGGAACGCAAACTTGATATCAGCATATCTGGTATCTCCCTTATTGTTGTTTTCTAGATGTTCTTATACGCAAAACCATTGTGTAAGCTTTGCCATCTGTCCTACTCTACTGTTCTTTCTAAAAAAAGCGATTTTTCTTCACCCTCTACCTACCGTCTAATTGCACTTACATCTCTCCCTCCTTCCAAAATTTTAGAAACGCTGACTAATTATAAGCTTAAGAAATATTTCAAACGAAAGCTACTTATTGAGCCCCACTGGTGATTTGATGGTGATCTTTATATCGTTTCGGAGAAAGTAAGATTATTGCGCTTGATAATTCAAAAGTATTTAATGGGGTTTGGTACAACCCGTAAGCTCCATATTAAGTTAATGCTTCAAAAACTCAATGCTACCTTCTGTCGTCAAAGTGGAGCCATCCTTCAATGATGCTGTCAATGAAAGCTGCCGGTTGCATCCGGGAAACCTAATAATTTTCAGTTCTAGGTATGTGAACCACCAACCACTTTTGAGGAATGATCACATATTCGATTTCTCCCAAATCACTGCAAAGTGTTTGGGTTTTCTGAAACGATGCAGGAAATATTTATCACTCTCTGATCTGGCTGTAATCTGTGAAGTCTACATTCGTCCAAAGTTTAAGTACAACTGTCAATCTGGGCAGGTGGTGCTCCCATAACTCACTAAGTCCCCTTGGACAGAATCCAAAAAAAAAAGGGCTTTAAAAATGAAAGCACCTTTCGAACAACGTCGCAATGTTTCATGACTTTTATTGGTTTATCGTTATTTTTATAGACAATGTTCTCATGAAAAGCCAGTTGCATCCCTCACCTAAAACACTTCAACCGTAATACTCGCGCTTCTAGGAATGCCCATCGGTTTAGCCTTGTGCCCCAAATTTGGTCGTACTGTCAAGTATATGGATTCCTTTTTTAGCGACACAACACGAATGGTGAACGCTTTATCCGACCCTATTATTCCCTCCCATTGATAGTCAAACATTCAAAATAGAAATCGAAAAAAAAAAATCTAAGAGACGACATGCATCGCATGATTTTGTATTTAATCGTCAAGCTTCGGATGAATTCGCCACTCGTTGTTGTGATTTTGAAATTTTGAACGCTTACTTAAATTTTTTTTCGGAGAAAGATTGATGAATCGGAACGGTTACAATGATACAAAATTCGTAAATTTCGTACAAATCAGAAAAAATGTTTCTTCGATCGGTTACGATGATAGGGCCCAATATATTAAAAAAGATATTTACTATGAAAATAAAAAAAAATAACTTACGTTACGTGGACTTGATATCAACAATCAAACATCTGCAACCAGATAAGATCATTGTAGAGTAATGGAATCGGCTCTGAAACCAAATAAGAACGTCTCGTCAATAATATAGTACTGTAGTTTAATATCAAATATTTAAATAATAATTTTTGTTCAGTCTAAATAAATGCAGCTATAATTTTTCATTAATCATCAAACGGTAATTTGTGTCATCATACAAAATTCGTTCAAGATATTGAATATCAAAATAAAAAAAATCACTTACGTTACATGGACTTGATATCAACTATCAAACATCTGCAGCCAGATAAGATCTTTGTGGATGACTGGAATCAGCCCTGAAACCAAATAAGAACATCTCGTTAATAATATTGTACTGTAGTTTAATTCCAAATATTTAAATAATAATTTTTGTTCAGTCTAAATAAATGCAGCTATAATTTTTCATTAATCATCAAACGGTAATTTGTGTCATCATACAAAATTCGTTCAAGATATTGAATATCAAAATAAAAAAAATCACTTACGTTACATGGACTTGATATCAACTATCAAACATCTGCAGCCAGATAAGATCTTTGTGGATGACTGGAATCAGCCCTGAAACCAAATAAGAACATCTCGTTAATAATATTGTACTGTAGTTTAATTCCAAATATTTAAATAATAATTTTTGTTCAGTCTAAATAAATGCAGCTATAATTTTTCATTAATCATCAAACGGTAATTTGTGTCATCATACAAAATTCGTTCAAGATATTGAATATCAAAATAAAAAAAATCACTTACGTTACATGGACTTGATATCAACTATCAAACATCTGCAGCCAGATAAGATCTTTGTGGATGACTGGAATCAGCCCTGAAACCAAATAAGAACATCTCGTTAATAATATTGTACTGTAGTTTAATTCCAAATATTTAAATAATAATTTTTGTTCAGTCTAAATAAATGCAGCTATAATTTTTCATTAATCATCAAACGGTAATTTGTGTCATCATACAAAATTCGTTCAAGATATTGAATATCAAAATAAAAAAAATCACTTTTACGTTACATGGACTTGATATCAACTATCAAACATCTGCAGCCAGATAAGATCTTTGTGGATGACTGGAATCAGCCCTGAAACCAAATAAGAACATCTCGTTAATAATATTGTACTGTAGTTTAATTCCAAATATTTAAATAATAATTTTTGTTCAGTCTAAATAAATGCAGCTATAATTTTTCATTAATCATCAAACGGTAATTTGTGTCATCATACAAAATTCGTTCAAGATATTGAATATCAAAATAAAAAAAATCACTTACGTTACATGGACTTGATATAAACTATCAAACATCTGCAGCCAGATAAGATCATTGTGGATGACTGGAATCAGCCCTGAAACCAAATAAGAACATCTCGTTAATAATATAACTAGTACTGTAGTTTAATTTCAAATATTTTAATTATAAATTGTAATCAGTGTAAATGCAACCATAATTTGTCATTATCATCAAACGGTAATTTGTTACATCATTGACAATAAAATCTTTTCAAGAAATAATCAAATTCTAGTTAGTTATACTGTACTTATTGATAAATATAGCTTTCATTGAAAAATATCATTGAACATTTTGTCTTTCGATTTTAAAATAGTTACACAAAAAAAATTGACGACTTTTTGATACCAAAATTGTGCTTTTAAGTTATATAATATTTTCGATAAAAAAAAATAAATTAATTTGCTTTACCACTTTCTATAAAATCAATATTTTACTACATATTTGAATGATCAAAATCGTTTATTATGAATAGATGATTATCGTTTCTGTAAATTTCCAATGATTTGCATTACTTTATTTTTCTGTTCTCATCTGTCGTTATGAACTTCAATAATCAACTCTAATTAAAACTACTTAACTTAAGGTTAACAAAAGGTTAAAAAGAACGCACTATACATTTTTAATATGATAGATATTTTTAATGATATGCAACCTTCAATGATTCCTATTCAAATTCTATCATTCCACTTGTTTATGTTTCAATGATAGTTTTCAATAAAAGGTATAACTTAACTCTTCATTATGACTCGCCAGCCGAGCGTTCGCTTCGAGTAACGATTTTGCGTATGGGAAGGTGTTACCAATAGCGAACTACACTGTTTCCCTGCCAACATTAAAATTTAGAAGTCTGTAATGTCGACATATCTATATGCTGCTTAGGTACCCAAATTCACATGGAAAACTTAAGCACCCAGTGCCATTTTTTCATAGGCAAAGAAGTAGATTATTCCCATACAATTATATGGAGTTCGTGATGCTATTTAGTTTGTTGTTTGTTTTAATTTTTTTTGAAAAAAAAAAAAAAATATATATATATTCTGCTAGGCCAAATGTCACTTGATGTTAGTAAAATAAGAATTGTTTGTTTTTCCTTTTAATTTAATTTTCGAATATTTATTTATGAAATATTTATCACTGTATGTACCATATATTTATTATATGCCTTTCTATACGCAAAAGTGGATAGAAGTCTAGTCTAGAACATACTTAACCCTCGATGGTTATCCTTCGTCGAATCGACGAACACCTCTTTTATTTTCTACGATTTCTCTTTAAATATTCATCCCTTTTGATTCTATCTTGGTACAGCATCTCCTCGTGTTGATCTCTACCACTGAGCGCACTTATGGTATCCTGCGATCAATGTAATTACGTTTTTATTAGAGGTGTGATCATCGAAACGACGGTTAAGGGAAAGAATAAGAAACTAAACGACTACAAAAAATAATAGCAGAAGGAAAGGAAATGACAAGTGCAATAATGGAACGCCATCAGAAAGGGAACCATACACTTTCAAAATTACACCAACTTAGTTACCCGGTTTTATTATTTTTATATTATATTATAAGTTACCGGAGTTAGTATAGTGAGAACGGTCCTTTCGTTTTTTTGGGTGCTTGATTTGTTGATAAAAATAATCCCACAATAAAATTATGTGTCCGCGTATGGGAAGTTTTCTATCTAAAATGAGCATGAAAAAGCGATGGTGGGGGTGGTGTTGGTTGTTGTTGGTGAGATTGTAGTGCTTGTGGTGGTGGAGGCGGTGGTGATGTTGGTTGTTGTAGCGGTGGTTGTTTCTGATTTTGTAATTGAGATAGAGACGGTGTGATTTTAGATGTTGGACTAATTGATTTTTCATGAGAAATGAACTTTTTAATTTGAACATAAGAGCCCCATGCGGAAAAGTTCATTACATGTGATAATTTATGAGAAGGGACACTTAGTTTGAATGTCACAAAATTAAGAGTGGAGATATCTGCATCCCTCTAAGTGAGCATAAAGCATTTAAATTGATTCGGTGGAATATTTAGGTTTTGTGAAATATGTTTTTATTTGGATAGATGAACCCATTTGAAGTCAGGTAAAGCCGAGAGAGATGATGTGGAGTCCGTACCAATATTTTTTTTAAGTTTAGAACTGATTTTCTTCTTTGAATTATTTAGAGTTTTTGATTCAGAACTTTTTTTATTTTTTGATTTATTTCGAACAGTTTTCCACTGGGAATTAGTTTTAGAAATACTATCGGTATTAGTGGCGTGGTCATTTGGGATGGTTTGTACAGCTTCTAGGCAGTTATACAATGATGCTGGTAATGGTGATTGCGATGGTGATGAGAATTGATTTGAATTTTGGACGATTAATAAAGGCATAATTTTGTTAGGATTAACGCCGGCGGCTGCAGCTGTAGCCGCAACAGCGAGTCCAGAAGAGAATACATCATTCGCTCTTGTTAAGTTGTTAGCACTTTTTTTGCCGTTTTACGAGGAGGAGAATAATTACTATTTTAAAATTTTTAAATCAGAGATCTCTTTTTTAATCTCACTAACACTATTATTAAGAACATTAAAACTTTTTAATAAGGAAGAGAAATTAAGAATAGAACACGAGTTACATTTCCAGAAAAAAATTAGAATTTAACAATGATGCAGTCACTTTTAATAATTTCAGTGCATTCTTTATGAAAAAATCGACCACAGTAATAACCGCACTCAACGAAAGTTTTAGAACGTTTTATGATTTGGTCACATATAGCACAAGTTTTTGACATTTTTGGAAGTTCCGCTTACAACTGACTACGAGAGAAATTAGTCGATGACGATAAAAAGCAATAGAGTTTACGCCATGGTGTACGGTATACAAGTGAGTGCATTCTAGTCGTTTTCTCAGCGTTCTACTCCGAAAACGGTTGATACAGAAAAATGCAAGACATTTTTTGTAGATAATTTTACTACGAACAATTTTTATATTGACCACTATCGACCTCCGAGCAATAGGTCGCGAGATATTTGCGAAAAACTGATTTTTGTGAGCTTCATAACTTTTTTTAGCCGGCACGATATCGATGTCGATTTTTCACATCTTCAGAACAATACCGTAATAAAAGAATATACAAAAATTCAGCTCACTAGGAATTTTTCCACAGATAAAACCTAAAATGACTGGACTAAGACATATGTCTAGATATTTCAAGTTGTATCAATAACATTTTTTATCGAAAACAGGTTCTTGTTTTTGTAATGTGTGTAAGGTCTGCTTTGCTAACGCGAGGAGCTAAAGGCGAATTCACAATTAGCTTCTCCAACAGCGACGCCGTGTTTTCACCAAGCAGATAATAAACCATCAGTTGAGAAAATTAAGTCTATTCATCGTCAAAATAAACTAAAATGCGCGATCCAGAAAGTCTTTCTTTTATAAATTATAACCAAGCATGTGGTGGTGTAGTATCGATACGAGATTTTTGTCTACGGCACAACATGCGTACTGCAAGGAAGATCGGTAGATACTGCCTTACATAATCTAGTACGAACTATCGAATACTCTCTCCACCATAAGGAGTATACTATGGCCGCTTTCCTGGACATAGGGCGCTTTTAACAATGTCGAAGCCTCTGCGATCACATCTGCAATGTCAAGTCTAAAAGTAGATGGATCGCTTGGTGAACTGATTAATCAAATGCTAACTAGCAGGGCTATCAATTCAAAACTGGGCGATTTCTCTGCAAGAAGACTTGCTAGTAGAGGTGAGGGAATAAATGGGGCCTTCAACCCCATATTATTCACTGGCTATATACTTCGGTAATCAGACCGATTCTTACCTACGGCGTAACAGTATGATGGACCGCTCTAAAAAAAAGCTGCAAATCGTAACAAGCTGAGCAAAGTCCAACGATCTGCCTCAATGTGTATAAGCGGAGCATTACGAACAAAACCCACGCTAGACGTTCTGCTCCATCTAATACCCCACGATATTTTCAGAAAACAGACGGCAGCGAGTACAGCCGCCCGCCTTAAAGCTTCTTCACAATGGATCAATAATCATATTGGCCATTCTATTATTTTGAACTCGTTCGGATCACTTTCAAATTACATTGATTACACCATCCCAAAACTAGAATTCCGCAAAAACTTCCAAGTCACTATTCCTCCAAGAACTGTCTGGGAGGACTTAACCTTCTTGGAAGATAACGCTATCCATTTGTATACTGATGGATCGAATCCAGACGGGATTGGTGGAGGTGTGTACTCAAACAGACTAAATTTAAGTCTCCCTTTCCGTCTTCCTAATCATTGTAGCGTTTTGCAGGCGGAAATTATGGCAATTAGAGAAGTCCTTTCCTGGCTGAAAGAAAACTTGATATCAACTACTGATATCCGTATTTTCTCGGATACTCAGGCTACTATTAAATCTCTGGAATCGTCCTCCACAAATTCCATAACTGCTCTCAACTGCCGTTCATCTCTCATGGAGATGGCGCAGCGGTTCAATATTCACCTATGTTGGGTGCCAGGGCACAGGGATATTCCAGGGAATTGTAAAGCTGATGAACTTGCCAAAAATGGAGCAATGCTACCTCTAACGCCTGAAAGGGTAAATATAGGTATAACCATTGCTACATGTAAGTTAATGCTGAAACAAAATGCTGTAGAAAGGACAAACCGAAGATGTAGAAATACAACTACCTGTATGACGACAAAACAGTTCTGGTCAAAACTTGATCTGAAAAGCTCCAAGCGTTTGATATCCTTAAGCAGATTGCACATCAGCTCCGTTATTGGTGTCATAACTGGACACTGCCTCATAGGCAAGCACGCAACGAGGCTTGGCGTTTATTCAAATGATTTTTGCAGAAGCTAAATTGACGAGGAGGAGGTGGAATCTGTTCCTCATCTTCTGTGCAAATGTCCTGCTCTATCTCAAAGATAGATGATCTCAGCCATCTAAACAACATAGACATCTAATCTATAGTCTCTTACGCTTCATTAGGAGCTCCAACGAATAGGAGGGTTATCTGAGGATTAATGTGGATCACAATGGACCGACCAACTCTGGTCTAAGTGTCAGCTATAACGCTGACAGCCACTTCACCCTAACCTAACCTATGTGGTGGTGTATGTCTCTGCGGCGACAAGAACGCTCGTAGAGAAAACAGAGGAAGGCATTTCGTCAGATTGAACACTTGCACGCTTGAACAAGATACAAATTACGTTCGATAGCAGATTTCTCAACATATACGACGGTATGGCTAGTTATTTTGTTTGCATTTTTCCCGTGAATCGTCTAAAATACGTAAATTACTAAAATAAAGCAGATAAAGATATATGTACGTACATACATATGTACTATGTACATGCAATTTACTAAAAATAATAGCTTACATTTCAATTGCTCCGACCAGCATCCAATTCCAAGTCAATTTTTTAGTTTAAAGCTCCTGAAAAGTGAAATTTGTATAATAATCTTATATTTCTTTAAATTTTTTTAAGCTAAAATTTGAAACATTATACACTCAATTTGTCAAAATCCACATATTTTTTGTAAGGAATTTCAGAAATTAGATCCGTTATTATCATCATTGTACAATGGTTAAAATTTAAATAGTTTTTTTTATAGATTATTACCTATATATTAGCAGCAATTTTTTGCAACACAATTAGTCTGCCTCGCGTAACTCCAAGATCTTAAATAATTAATGTTTTTTTTATTTAATAAAATGATGTTGAATAAAGGTTTTATTAGATTATTAGTTTTAGATTGAATAATATTCAGCCTTATTTTGAAATTCGAACGAATAGCTAATGCCTTAGAATATATCTATTCATTCGAATGAACTTTGTATATTTTAACATTCGAACGAATAATATTCATTTTTAAACGATTGCACAAAATGAACTTGAACGAATCTTATTTTCAAAGTCATGTTTGAAATTTACTGAAATTTCTATTTGATAAAATTTTTTGTAGAATTTTTGTTTACTAAAAAACTGGTCGGAAAATAAATCCTTAATATTACAGAAACATAATGTAAATTAAAGTTGTGCTTTATGCTTGGTAAATCTAAGCATTTAAAAAATACATCAATACATTATACACATACTTATTTGGCAACTCTGTCCGAAAAAAGTTAAAAGTGAAAATTTTAGAGCTCTATTAAAATAAATAAAATTAATTACTTAATCCGTATAATAAAAAGCAAAATAAAAAGAATATAAATGGATATAAATGAATAAAAAATGGGCGAGTCTTGTTAAAAATACCTAGACAAAAAAACAACTATGTTCTGTAGTGGTGCGGCATTGCAAAGCAACAATCATCAGAACCCTCCTAAACGACCACATAAACAAATGTCACCTAAAGAAAATTGTACACCTGTTGGTTACTTATCTGTCGCGGGTTTAGAGAATTTTTTCCAAAATTCTATGGAAAATTTATTGGATGTCAAGCTACAGTTGAAAAAGCTAAAGCGATTTGCTTGAATCTCCTGGAGACGACGTTTCTAAAATAACTGCAGCACGTCAAATAAGCTCTGTAACTAGAATTGCAAATGTTTTAGTGGAAATGGCTGCCAGAGTTGATGTTGTCAATGTACTTAGAGCTAAAACCAAATTGAAAAACTGAAAAACACTGGCACAAAGATTACGTATCGTCAGCAAGAGAACGCAGAAGGGGATTGATTGATCTAAAAAGTAACTTAATTTCAACAAAAACAAGGGCATACAAGTTGAAATACGAGGAGAAAAACTCTACGAATAAACGAGAAAAAATGTATTTCGATAAAGTTGTAAACTGACGTCTGATGATGAAGATGGTTTGTTATTGATTCAACAATTACTTGCGGTTGCGGCTGACAACAATGATTTGATAGCACTCAATGTCAGGAGTGATTATGGTGGAACCACAAGAGCAGCAGCAGCTCTCAAGCTGTAGTTGATGTATACACTAGTCGATTTTAGTTGTAATGCCGTCTGCCACAAATCAATTTCTTTTATTAACAATAATGTTAAAATAAATTATTTTCCAGTCCTTAAAATATAAAATCCTTTCGTATAGTGTTTCAGGATTAAATAAGAAGAGTATTTTTATGGATTTTTATAAATGTATAAAATCATCTATGAAACTTTTCTACAAGAAATAGCTTTGTTAATTTTAATAATAGATTTATTAACTTTGAATATAAATGGACACCAGCTGTCAGAATACATTCTAGAGGACGAGCTAGTGGAGGTTGTTTGTTTGGGTATAAGAAAAAGGTGAGGGGTATTAACTGTGGATTTCGAGTATTTGATGGAGTTACACTCATAAATCTTAATTTTATAATACGAGTTTTTGTTGCTCCCAACGTACATCAACTGCAATCATAGGGACAGTGATTTCGAAAAATTATAAGATTTCATCTCGCAGGAAAGGAGCTAATATATTGGTGGTGTGTGACCTAGATACACGAATTGGAATTTAAGCTGAAAATGAAAATTTGGTAAATGGCATCATCCAAAAATCGAAAGACACCGTACTTAACGCAAAAGGAGTCAAATTAAGAGCTTTTTAACTCTGATGGGTTAAGCATTAAAAATGGAACTCGGTTATAGACTATAGCCTCGTAGGTGGAAAATGGAATGACCACATTATTGACTTCAAAGTTGAACATGTCCCGTATTCTGATCATTTTCCTATAGTTGTGACATTAGGACTGATGGGGATGGAGTCTGAGGCAAGAAGACCTATGAGACTATTACATAAACTAAAATGGAATCCAGATGACAGAGTACCAAGAAAAGCTTAACGCATCTCTTCGAAATCGTTGCATACTTATTTATTGAATTGTGGTAGTGCTGGGCAATACTAGTACATGAAAGTGGTGGAAAAGTGTAAATAAATATTTAATTTCTAATGAAGCCCGTCACAATAAATTTAGAAAATAATTAAGTTTCATTTTCGAAGTTAATATAATTGAATTTATACAAATTAAAACAATCATTATTTATTTCATATGTGGTGGCATTTCATAAGAGGTAAAGTGAGGTGAAAATACGAGGTGTGTGAAGCGGCCCATCTCTAAATCCATTGTTTTGGGTTATTTTGATATTTCTTGAATTTTTTAAGGCGTCAGTATTGTTGTATGTACGTATTTTGGATTAGCATGGAAATAATGAAAAGTGCAAGAGTAAGAACCAGGAACATTTGTTGTTGTTAATGTGTCAAAAATGTGTATAGGTTTGAAAGTTTGTGTACCATTAACTGTTTTCTTTTGGACTCCAGGATTGAGTGCTTCTCATTGCATTCAACAATTTAAAAAAAATTATGAATTTTCTGTCTTTCATTGAATGATAATGAATTAAATAAATAAATTGGCACTCGAATTTCGAGAGCTGGGTCAGCTAGTTTACATAAATATAAGACTTATTTATTTCCGAAATAGATCATTGACAATTAAAGAAAAAAAAAATATTCTTAACGGAGACAATTGGAATTCTCTTTATAATAATTATATTGAGACTGCATTTACATATCGCAGTAATATTACGGAGTTCATATTGTAAAACCTCACAAAAATATCATCTTTTTAAATTTACCTTGGCTTTTTTCTTTAATATTAAAATACTTTTTAGTGTACAAGAACATAATCTGCCCTATCGAGGTAACCGTCGGAGCGGAGTTTTCTCCGCAACGCATCTTGGTCGGAAATTCAATTTCAGTTCGAAGTAGCTTTCATCGGAAGAAATTTTAAAGAAATATTATGACGCATTGCGATGGATATAAACAGGAAGAGATGTGCAACTTAACTGATATATCGAAAATGCAATATATTTTCAATAGTTGTTTATTAAATAAACACTGTAAACGTTTTAAACCATGAAAAATTGGCGAGTGTAATTTATTGTTTATAGAAAGTATTTTTTACAAGTTATGGATTCGTGCAAAAAAAAATTCTAACAATCAAACATGACATTACGATCATAGAGAACACCAAAAAAAGTGGGTCCCCCAATTCCGTCTGTCTGTCTGTCTGTCCGCGAGTCTGCAGCCTAAACGGTTGGATGAATTTGCTTCAAACTTGGTATATATTGTTTGTTCGGTAATATGCCCACAAGTTTATTTTTAATTTTTTTTTTGACGACAAATAACAGTAGCTCCCATACATTTTTTTCTGGCCAAAAATAAAAACCTTATTTTTCATAACCCTCGGCTCCAACGATTTTTATTTTTAAAAAATCAGTTCATTAATGAAGCAAAAGGGAACATTTCAGTAATTTTTGTTTTGGAAAAAAATCGTTACTTTTGGTACCCCTAGTAGTACCATTTTTATGTTTTTCGATTTTCTGGAAAACGGTTAATTTGATTTTTTTTGAAATTTTTTGCGAAGAAGCTCCTGAAAAGTTTAAACATAAAAGCCAAAATTAAAAAAAAATTTTTTTTTGAAATTGAAAAAAAAACTTTTTTTTTGTTGAAAACTCGAAGGTTCGAAAACGACTTAATGTATTTTTGCGAAACGTCGTATTTGGTAGTTTTTTGATATTATCTTAAACATTTAAAAAAACTATGTTCCTAAGATAAAAAAACAAGGTACCTCCCATACAAATGTTTAAAAAAAACCGTTAAGAAAAAAATCTATTTCTCAAAAACGGCTCCAAGAATTTTTATAAAAAAATGTGTGTTCTTAAATTAGTACAGTCCACTTTTAAGTATAAAACAATTTTTTTGTGCGTATTTATTAACATTACTTCCCATAGAACCACTTTTCATATTTTCGACTTTCTCAACATTAGATGAACCGATTAAAATCATTTTTTTTGGTATAAATGGCGCATTAAATTGTTAATAAAACTACATGCGAAAACTTTAAAACAGTTATTCGATTTTTAAAACATAATTTTTTTTGAAAATTCGATTTTTCAAAAACCAGTCACTGAATTGTTTTTTTTTAATTTTAATTTTATATGTATATTAATGATATCTCCAAAATGATGTTTAAATTTTTGTTTCTAAAATTATTTTAAAAATTTTATACACAAAAAAAATTTATTTTTTAAAACCGTTCCAACGACTTTTGTATTTTTTATTATATATTCTTATTAATCAACGAATTCAAATTGCATCTTTGTTTTCCCTCAAACTATAACCGCTGAGCAATATAAAAACATTTAAGTATGTGTATTATCCATTTATGTCTACCTTATTATTCCCTTTTTACGAATTTTTGCCTACATCACATTCACAATGTAGGCCCTCATACATTTATGTATACATACACATATGTGTCTAAGAATCACATAAATCTTATGTATGTATAGTGCACCTAAATTATAAAGTTATATGAATATAGCTACCTACCCACCTACATCCTTCATTTTCATTATTATGTACATGTTTACATACTTAGGTTCCATCAATATGTCTATATAATTGTAGATATATTTTACTCTGCTACCTTACATAATTAAAATCTATAACTTAGATTTAAATATACATTTGTAGGTAGGTACATATGTTACTATTCATATAATGCACCAATTTTAATATCATACCTATCGAATAAAGTCCCCTACCTATTTCCAAATATATGTGTTTTAATATAGATATCTAATCTATAGTCTCTTACGTTTCATTAGGAGCTCCAAGTGGTTCAACGAATATCTATAACGCTGACAGCCACTTCACCCTAACCTAACCTATGTGGTGGTGTATGTCTCTGCAGCGACAAGAACGCTCGTAGAGAAAAAAGAGCAAGGCATTTCGTCAGATTTAACAAGATACAAATTACGTTCGATAGCAGATCGAACATATCAGAGATCGTCAACATATACGACGGTATGGCTAATTATTTTGTTTGCATTTTTCACGTGAATCGTCTGATTTTCTCACAACAGGATAGCAGAATAGAAACTTAAGCGTATATTACTAAAATATGTACGTACATACATATGTACTATGTACGTGCAATTTACTAAAAATAATTAACTTACATTTCAATTGCTCCGACCAGCATCCAATTCCATGTCAATTTTTTAGTTTAAAGCTCCTGAAAAGTGAAATTTGTATAATAATCTTATATTTCTTTAAATTTTTTTAAGCTAAAATTTGAAACATTATACACTCAATTTGTCAAAATCCACATATTTTTTGTAAGGAATTTCAGAAATTAGATCCGTTATTATCATCATTGTACAATGGTTAAAATTTAAATAGTTTTTTTATAGATTATTACCTATATATTAGCAGCAATTTTTTGCAACACCATTAGTCTGCCTCGCGTAACTCCAAGATCTTAAATAATTAATGTTTTTTTATTTAATAAAATGATGTTGAATAAAGGTTTTATTAGATTATTAGTTTTAGATTCAATAATATTCAGCCTTATTTTGAAATTCGAACGAATAGCTAATGCCTTAGAATAAATCTATTCATTCGAATGAACTTTGTATATTTTGACATTCGAACGAATAATATTCATTTTTAAACGATTGCACAAAATGAACTTGAATGAATCTTATTTTCCAAGTCAAATGTTTGAAATTTACTGAAATTTCTATTTGAATTACTAGAAAATTTTTTGTAGAATTTTTGTTTACTAAAAAACTGGTCGGAAAATAAATCCTTAATATTACAGAAACATAATGTAAATTTAAAGTTGTGCTTATTTATATATAAATATATATATATATATATAAATATATATATATATAAATATATATATATATATATATAAATATATATATATATATATAAAAATATATATATATAGATTTATAAACATATGTTCATATACATATATATAATTATGTACAAATGTTTATTAAATGTTTTGCATGAAAACATGCCTTTTTGTAATATACTGTAATATATGTATATATATGCATATATATGAATGTATGTATATATATAATATAATTATATCTATATCCATATAACGGGTGATTTTTTTGCTACTTGGTTTTTGACGTTTACATTTTTGACAGATCACACATGACAAATTCCACGAACATTTGACATTTCGATTCAGTATTGTTTGCCATTTCATCATGAATAGACTTACGCCTGAACAACGTTTGCAAATTATTGAAATTTATTATCAAAATTCGTGCTCTGTGAAAAATGTGTTTCGCAAGCTACGTCCGTTTTATGGTCGTCTCATTTTTGGCTAAATGGATACGTGAATAAGCAGAATTGCCGTATTTGGAGTGAAGACCAGCCAGAGGCAATTCAGCAGCTACCAATGCATCCCGAAAAATGCACTGTTTGGTGCGGTTTATGGGCAGGCGGCCTCATTGGGCCGTACTTCTTCAAGGACGATGAAGGCCGCAGGGGTACGGTCAATGGAGAAAGGTACCGTTCGATGATAACAGATTTTTTTTTGCCGAAAATGCAAGAATTGAACTCGGTCGACATGTGGTTCCAACAGGACGGTGCCACATGCCACACTGCACGCGAAACCATGCATCAATTGAGAGGCGAATTTGGTGAGCAGTTGATCTCACGTTTTGGCGCAGTCAATTGGCCACCAAGATCATGTGATTTGACCCCGTTAGACTATTTTTTGTGGGGCTATGTTAAGTCTATTGTCTATGGGGACAAGCCAAACACGATTGCTGCCTTGGAAGCCAACATTGAACGCGTCATTGGTGAGATTCCGGCCGAAATGTGTGAAAAAGTTTGCCAAAATTGGACCTTCAGAATGGACCACCTGAAGCGTAGCCGCGGGCAACATTTAAGTGAAATTATTTTTAAAAAGTAAATGGCAGAAATTGATTTATCGATCCAAATAAAAAATTTATTCACTTTTTACAAGTTTCTGTGTTTTTTTGAATTTTCAAAAAACAAGCTCTTAAAAAATCACCGTTTATAACGTACAAAAAGACATGTTTTCATTGAAAACATTCAATAAATTTCATTAAAACCTGCAGGAGCAATTCACTGGCGGCCATTTTGAAAAATACCCGCCACGGTCACCAGAGGGCAGTGGCCGATGGCTCCACATCTAAATTTGCTCTTATAACATCGGTCTAACCTCGGTGAAAAGTTTGGTGCTTTTATCAAAAAGTGCGCAATTGGTCTCAATATCCCAGCTAAACGCCGCACTATATATAAATATATGTATAAATGTTTTGCATGAAAACATGCCTTTTTGTATTAAATTAAATTGTCGTTTCTATTTTTTGTCAACCAAAACTGTCGACTTCGACAGCGTTATTTGATAACAGGTCATGTTTAGGAGAACACATGTTCAGAACACACGTGATAGTGGTCAACAAATAACGGTGCTAAACAAACACTGTGGTACTTAAAGATAAATTCTGATTTGATAAAATGTGTTAAAAGTTCTTGTTTCTAATTGTTTGGAGACCACTGTATATACTATGTACATACATCTTGTATTTTACATAAAGAAAAACTTACCTTGATATGAATCCAACGAGTAGGCAGGCAATGGTTTTATTTCTACAGATAAAAACGAAATAATCATTAGATTTGTAATCAAATGTTTTTTTTTTGTAAAATACTTACTTGCTTATGAATTTCCAACGTTGTATTTCATCATGAATTAGTGGGTACAAATATTCTTGAACTGAAATCGGTATATATTGTTAGAATATACTTTGACTTGTTTTTTTTTTTTTTTTTTAAAGAGAAGTTTGAAATCTTTGTAAGTGTGTTTAAAGTCTTAAACAATGTCAGATTTTAAACTTCTTTTTTTTAGTTCTAGGTTGGGGTTTTTGTTTGTATGTATTTGTAATCTTTTTATCACAGTGTAGACTGCTTGAGTGAAAATATTATTTTCGAATAAGAAAGGCCCAGATATGCCAAAGAGAAATGTTTCATTTCTTGTCTAGTTCTTATAAGAATGTAGTATATTTCATAGGCTTCGAGTAGTCTTTATAACAAACTGCAAGCAACATTAAATCGAGGAAATAATGCACTTATGGTTACATAAGTTTTCAACATAGAATGTGTGTACATATTTTGATAAATAAGAAAAAGTTTAAAATAATTTACACACCTGACAGTGGGTCATACAGTTTACTCGAAACTTAAATATAAAGCGGATATATATATATAACAGTATTTTCGCTTTTAAAAAGGTGTTCACAATACAAGATTGAGGTCGTATATTTTATGTATAATTTCTAGCCCCCAACTCATTTAAAATAATGTATGTATAAATGTATACATGATTCCACAACATATTTTGAGAAAGTTTGGTTTGTTCTTAAGGCGTCCATTGGTTTCATTTAACTCAACTGGATATAAGCTAAGAGAAGATATTTATAGATAATCGTTGAAATAAACATATTGTTTATATTGATATATCGTCAGTGAACGTAAAAGTGTTAAACGACAGCATAAACAGTGTTTTTCCAGAGAAGGATTAAATTATTATAAAATAAATAAAATTAATAAAAAAATATCAATATGAATTTAGCTGTTCAAACCTTATTTTTGGAAGACTATTGTTGTTACACACTTTTCTAATTTCACCGACGATATTCATATTCTTTTTAAAACATAATTTCCTAACTGATGAGCATATCTGGGTGGGAATAAAAATGTCATAAAAAGACAATAACTTGTTTAAAACAAGTACATAGAAAACTAAAAAGCAATCCGAAGTCTGGCTGTTTTTTTTTTTGGAAAAGAAAATGATTAATTACCCTATAACATTAAAATAAGTTAATTCTTACCTCAAGCGTACAAGACTGGCGTTCTCGTATCTCAAAAGCAATTATTGTAGTTTGAAGAGTAATATAAAGGTTATACAAATATAACGTTTGTGTTTCTCTCAGCTTTAGTTTCCTCTGAATGTACACGTAACTACGTTATGAAAGGTTTTATGTAGAACAATATTGGTCGTTAAGAAATTACTCTTATCGCGATCTACTTTCAGTCAGCTAAAACTTTGTTGAGTTTGTGTTACGTCTTGTTTGAGCCATCAAATTTAAAATTGAACTTTATATTTCAGTGAATTCTAAACAAGTAGAACTTCCGAAATAAAATCATGTAACTTTTAATGTATGTGCAGTAGCTTCTTTCATTTAGCTTACAAATTTATAATGGCACTTAATTTGACTTTTTGTAAAAAAAAAAAAATAAAAAAAAACTCGGCGTAATATTGCGTTGTAAATTTGAATAAGGAAGTTGAATAAACTATTTTTCCATTTCATTTCTGTGAAAATTGGTATCCGAATAGATTGAAATTATTAATTTATGAAATAAAAAATTATTATTTTTTAATTTCAAATTATTGTATGCAACTGGCCAAGGACATATAACCAAAAAAAAAATAATAGAAATTACTGTTGAAATAATAAACAATCCTCCTGTCTAATATCTTATTAGCAAAACTCAGTTTTATATTCTGAATGGACGAGACCAGAGAAATTACCATTTATAACAGTTGTTAGCTATTAAAAATATAAAATATTCATACCGTGGCCGTGAGGGGATCCAAAAGCCATGCACACCGCTCATCTGATCATGTGGGGCATGTTGCATAAATAGTACTTGTATAAACAGAACTCTTATATATTAGCATGCCTTGCTTAGTAGCATTTTCAAAATAAAAATCCCACTAAAAACGTACTTTTTGCTTGAGTCGAGTCAAAAAACGACACAAAAAAATAAGTTCCTTAAAGAATGTACGAATAACCCCATTTTCCAGTTAAGGATTAATATTGAAAAGGATAAACAGTACAAATTCTTTTTCTGTTTGTAAGAAATTGACAACAAAAACAACGCCACAATACACCCTCGGTAAAATAATCCGCAAATTGGTGCTCTAATTAAGGTTATTGCATTACCCTTGCCTTACAAAAGTTACGCCTTGAATAATAATTTAACGTGAAAACCGGTCTACTTAGTATACTCGAACTGAATTTATTTATCCATTGAAAACTAACTAATGCAAACAATTGCAGGTCGTTTGGATTTTTGGATAATGGTGCTCTTTTGCACTAGAGTCTGCGCTTCCCCTATCACTCCCGAATTCTTGGGGTTGTAGATTTTTGAAAACAATCGTACAGCCCTATTATCGCATCCGATAGGAACAAATTTTCTCCGATTCCATCCTAGTCAAAGACTGTGAGTTGAAATGCCAAATTCATCTTGTGGCATGCCTATGAAATATCAATATAACAGCAGCGCTTTACGAATTTATGCGATCATGAGTATAGTTTTGTTTCCACTTTTTCGATAGAAAACTAAAGGTGCTAATTTGAACATCGTGTTAAAATACGGATGATCCGTTATTTGTGAATGGACAAATTCCTAAACGCAAATTTTGCGCGCTAAACAAACTATTCCTAAACGCAAACATAAAAATCTCTGCAATGAAAACTATCCCAAAACGCAGTTCATTCTTTTTTCTTGCGCAACAATCAGTACATTTGTGCAAGTTTTAAAGTTATGTTGTGCACTTCACTTGCTTGCAATTTTAACAGGATTCGTCTATTTGTTTAGCATGAGATTTGCTTTGCAAATCTTGTGTTTAGTTATTTGGTCAATGTTTACATTTTTGAAGTTTTGAGTTATAATCGTTTAGTTTGACGCTTATAATTTTTTTTTGCTGAAATCAAGGAAACTTATAAAAAAGGCGTAAAAAAAAAGAAAAAAAATGTAGAAATTTTAGTATATCGACCAATTTTATTTAAAATCATTTTACAAAAAAAAATTAGCACTTGAACCCCCCTTTATGCGAAAATGAGTGTAAGGAATTTCGAAGTTTTGACAGCTCATAAGCAGATTTGGTATCAGATTTAGCATGCCGAATAACAAAATTATAATTCATAAGACTTTTTAAAAGCTTAAACTTTTGTATGCATAATAGAATAGTTGAATGACAGAATAAAAGATCTCGCCGAATAGGCCTATATATCTTTTTACAATTTTGTTCTTGCAAATTGCTCAAAATGATTATACCTACTCACTTCCTCTTAAAAGGAAAATGATTCGCAATTAAATACCTAGCCGGATTGTACAATTGTATTAAAAAAAAGTAGCCCTACGCGGGCAAACGTTACCCCGGGCAAACGCGAGATAACGTGTGCGATGAAACGTGATGCGAGCAACCGTTTTGCGGTCAACCGTACCCAGCCCAAAATAAAACGTGTAGGATGACCCCTTTATATAAAGCTAACTTTGTAAGTAATAACTAGAGCTAGGATTTCCATGCACTTAAAAATGCAAAATATGTGCTTAAAGTATGCTCTTCAAATGTAAAATATGCACCTAAAATATGTATTTATAACTATATCCCTTGTTTACATAAAAACCATTTGTATTGGCAAGTATTATTATTTAGTAATATTTAGGTTTATATAACAAATTCAGTCCTTTGAAAGCCTTTAGATCTTGTTTGTTCAATTAATAAATAATACATTTAATTAATTTAGTTTGTACGTCAAACAAACACTTTCAAATTGGGATTATTGAGCTTGCTTAGCGGATTATCAGCAGCAACAAGTGCCTCACATAAATCAATATTTAAATTGATTTTGGTTCTAAACGAAACGCGTTAATTGCAATTTTGCAGAACTAAATAGTTTTCTCAGTTCCGCATGTTTAATACATTTCAGGTGTTGGTCAATTTTAATTTTTTTTTCTCTAAGGAGACACCTTTGCTACAAATTTTATAAAAAAAGAAATGTTCCATAGGTTGTGAAAATGGGGTCCTGAACATATTTTTTAGATTTGTATTTACAGACGTCTTCGCTTTCGACATTGTTTCTGAAATAACTACAGATCTCAAATTAATCGCTTAAAGTAAATCCAAAATTTAATATGAACTATTATACATAAAAAATACAACCATTAACAAAAGATCATCGACATGAAAGTAATGTCGATTTCGTTTCAATAAATAGGATTCGCTACTAAAACCAATACTTTTTTGCTTTGAAAAGAACGATTACGGATCTAATCTCTTTTTGTGACTGTGTGTGTGCTCGGCAGCTCTTAAAAAAAAAATCATTAATTTGGCAACACATCAATAATTCGTTTTTATTTGCTGATACCGCCGCGGGGAAATTCCTAAATCCTCTTTGCACTTTTTTAATATCTGTTTCCAAGAAGTTTTTAACAATATTTCTGTTTTTTAACAACATTAATTTACTTTTTCTGTACACTGCCACAAAATAAAAATTAATTCACAACACAAAAATTGAGAAACTTCAAAACAAATATTGTAGTGTGTGTAAGAATCTGTGCACAAATCCGTTTTGAATCCGTCTCCAAAAAGAGATTCAATACGGATCTGTTTTTCAAGAAAAAAAAATGGTTTTAATTTGAAAAGAATTTGATTTTCAGAAAAAAATTGACGGCGGATCGACGGCAGATCGATGTTTTTGTTGAAACGAAATCGACATAAATCCAGACATTTTAGAATAGAACAAAAAAAAAAACTGTCAAACAAAACTCAAACATATATAGACCACAAAATTACCTCTTTCAAGTTACTCCCACAGAAACAAATTGAAAATTAAAACTGAAAAACATTATGATTTGGGAGAGTGTATATGTGAATGCAAAGGTGAACAAAAACATTTGCTGTCATATACACAACTAAAACTACGTATGTTTGTTCACATTTTCCTGTCAATACCCATAGAAAAAAAAACCCAAGTTTGGGAAACTTGGGGAAATTTTCAAGTTACAAAACAGGCATACTAACTCATATATGTACATGTATAAAATGGAATATTGGAATGTCCAAAAAACTGCCGCGAAAATTGTCAACAGAAAATGAATAAAGTAAGCATTTAAAGGCACGTGTGCAAGTATTTACTTCAGAATTATTTTGTTTTTCGAAAATATACCCAAATATGCATTTATTCTTGAAAATATGCAATTAAAAGTAAAATATGCATTTATAATAAAATATGCAAAAACATGCACAAACGATTAAATGTCATTTTAAATCAAATTGATTGATTCGTATTTCTATTTTATTCCTGTGTTTCTAAAGTTTCTCATAAAAAATATGCATTTGAATGGAAATCCTAGCCCTAGTAATAACCATCTAGACGAGAATTAGACCAACATTTAAGTTATCACTTAACACCATTATTGGTAAAAACAAAATGGAAAAATGTCACTTGACCCCTTCTCACTATAGAAGCTTCAATTATGAATTATTTCGCCATTTCATTTTCCAGAAAATAAAAACAATTCTATGTAGAAAACTAAAATTAAATTAGCTAATTATGTATGTGCGTATGTATGTATATGTGTGTATGTATATGTGTATGTATGTGTGTATGTATGTGTGTATGCATGAGGTATGCATGATGTATGCATGATGTATGCATTTATGGTTTTACTTAAACGCAATTGTCGTTTTTTGGAATCCTGTCGTTTTACTGGCGATTCATTAGTCGCCCCTCTTATGGGGTTTTCGTTTGGTAAATTTATATTTTGATCTATAAATTGATTTTTTTCGTAACAATTCGAATACGTTTTCAAATTGATTTTTATTTGCTATAGTATTGGTGAATATTTATGTCTGTGAACCAGCTATCGGTATCAGCTGTCTTGTCAAACTGATGGCTGTCAATTATAATATATAGTGGTTTTAGTAAAAGAGGGGGTAGATCTGACGAAAAATCCAGATCTGCAAAATTGATTTAAAATCAAAAATAAAATCAATTTATTTGGCCAATCGAAGGCAAATATTAGGAGTATTCACGATCCGGTGCAACTGGTTTAGTATCATTGTAAAAATGCAAAAGTGCAACTTTTTTAGCACCACAACAACAACTTACACTTATTAAGATTTTACAACACTTGCACTTTTGCTATACCCTAACCCTATTGCCACATAAAAATACAATGGTGCAAAATTTGCCCAGTGTCGTTGACAGTTTGGCAGCTGTTATTTTCTGTCTGAAATGGCTGTGTTCAAACTGATTTTACATTTCTACTCCAGAGTTGAAATAGAATAGAAAAGGAGCGTTCACGATTTATAGAAAAAAATAAAATTTCGCAATTTTACACCTTTTTGTTGCATCGGATCGTGAATACCACTATTGTCAAAATCAGGTTTTTGGCAGATCTAAATCAAAAATAAATTGATTTGTGTTACCAAATGATAACCAACATTACATTCCACAATATGATCCACGAAAACAGCTGACTTTGACACATCAAAGTTATTCGAATTCAAAAAATTGACTTTGAATGTTTCTTATTTAAGCGCAATTCTTTAAACATGCAGACAGCAAAGAAAAATGTATATTATGGTAAGTTATTTTTCATAGAGCACCTTGGTAACGACTCTTTTCGTCCATTGATATCTTGGAAAATGTATATAACGACATCGCCACGCCGGCCGGTACCAGAAAGGGTTGCGGATACCTTAGCAATCAAAGAACAGAGTAGCTGTTTATTTGTTTTTATCATTACCCTTCCCTTCCGTCAAAAAGTGAGCTTTTGGTAATTTGCTGGGATAAATAGAAACTGCTATCAGAAACCAAGATACAACTACCTATATTAAAACGGAATCAAAATTTTGTTTTGCAAACAACAACAGGTCGCTCAGCTTTCGGCAACATAACACGTTTTTCTGTTTTGCTTTAGTTTTCATGTTTCGTTTCATTTGGTGTGTTTCGCCATGTAGCCAATTATCGTCAACGTCGCTGGTTCGAAGTTTCTTTTTACATTCGGTGTGTGTTGCTCGCTGTATACAATGTCATGTACTTTCGGAAACCACCGCCGAAACACATCAAAACAAGAACATGTGTTTTTTTTGGTGTGTACAGTCTCATAAGAAACAATGTTAAGCCGGTATGATACCTCTTTTTTTCTCATTTTTAATGCATTAAGAATACAAATAGAGCATTACAACAATTCTCAAATGGAAAATCCCATTATGTGTAAGTGGATACACAATATAAACAAAAATGCAAAACTGTCAAGAAAAAAGTACTAAAAATGAACTAAAATTTGACACAACAAAAGTTTATTATTTTATCATAAGTGTTTGGTTTTGGTTTTTTTTTCGAATTTAAATATTTTATAAAATGAATACGGAGCTCTTCGGTTAATGTGCAGCTAATTTGAATTTAATAGCTTCTGCATTGATTGTTTTAAATAAAAAAGAAAAACCGAAAAAAAATATACTCTATATAAAGATGAAGGTAATTTGAATTTGTATATTATTATGTAGGAGCAATCATATCCAACTAATCGTTTTAACTATCTTAGGTTTTAGTCACAAACTGATCAGAGAAATTAACAGTGAAGATACAAAATTGTATTGCAATATTTTAAGGATGACTCCTGTTCAGTTCAAAAAATATTGCACAAAGTTGGACCTCTTATAACAAAACAGGACACAAGGTTTAGAAATTGTATTGGGCCAGTTGAGAGGTTACAATTAACCTTAAGGTATTTGGCGACTGGTGGGTATTTCTTTAAACCCTATATTTATTCATATAGGTACTAAATAAGTTTTGATTATAGGGGAAACTGAATCGCCACTTCAACTTCCCTTTCGAATACAACAGTCGACAATCAAGAATTCTTAAAGAAACTATTACAGCAATATACAATGCTCTATACGAAGATGTTTTTGAAATTTCCCTAATTACTTCTCTAATGACCTTATGTATCTTTTTTTTCTGTTTTTTTTTTCTATTTTAATTACTTTTTAATTGCTTATTTTTAAATAAAATGACGTTTGAGGGTATACCATACATAAACAATATTTCTGTTTCGATGAAAAAACAAGTTTCTCTTTCACACAAATCTGACACTTTCATGTGATTTAATGCATTAAAAATGAGAAAAAAAAGAAGTATCATACGGGCTTTATCTCGTTTCAGCATAAGCAACACGAATCACGAGGATCGACAAAGACTGGCGTTTAAATTAAGGACGACTCTAGATAAATGACAATTTATATCAGTTATAACATTTGTTCGCCTTTAAAAGTGTTTTAACGGGCCGCGTAAACTCCACCACTTTTCTATGAAACTGCTGTGACACTGTTGGCATTTCTCGAGACACGTCCTAAAATAAAAGCCAAGCATTTAATATTCCCTCTTCTTATCATAATGAGAAAGATAGTTTTACTTTAAAAAGCGCGTCTTATTGTTAACGAACCTCAACGACAACGGTAATACTGGTAAATAAATGTACATACATACATGTTTATATAAAGCCATAAAAACATAGTAACTTAAACTGATTTTTGCACTTATTTTAATTTTAGAGAGGCGAACTATACATAAGTAAAGTACATACATATATGCATACATGTCATTTGAATAGACAGGAAGTTATATTATTATTATGTTACGTTATTTTTTATTGAACAGAAAAAATCGGATTAATCGTTTTTTTTTTCTTACTCAATGAAATGCTCCGGAAAAATTGTTGTCTTATTGGTTTCGGAATATTTAGGAATATTTAGGAATATTTATTATAACTAGTATGGGTTCATTCAATTAAATTTACGTACGTATCTAAAAGATTTGATGCCACAGATGCACAATGATGATTATACATTTTTTGTAAGTATTTTTGTCTTTAGAAATTAAGTTTCGAAAAATAAAATTATAATTTTTCATTTCCTTCTTCAATTAAAATTATGTACTAGTTTTGAATCAAAATTAAATTTTATTAAACATTACCTAGCTGATTGTTAAGTTTTATAAAACGCAATTCCAAAGAATTTAAAGATATTTATACAATACAATCCCTATACGCATTCCTCATATTATATTGGGTCAATTTTAGAATATTGTTGTATGATTTGGAATCCTTACTCACAACATTCATTCCAATAGAATTGAATATATTCAACAAAAAAAAATGTACTCGATTTGTAGTCTGAAATTTATGTTCGTTCCTTGAAACTCCCTCCTGCACTACTAGATGCAAACTTCTTGGTCATCAATAGCTTTTAAATAGAAAAAAAGTTCATTTTAGTATGTTAATTAGTGATATTTCAAATAATCATAATTGGGGGAATTTTGATGTCATTCATTCCGTGGGAGATTCACGATCGCAGGAAAGAATTCGAGTGAATTAAATATTCCGTGGGAAAAGAAATTGCCGATAGGGCCCATTAAATGCCATGCTCGTTTGATTTGAGAAAATGAACATAGGAACAACTATGCCCTTAATGACCCTATAACTCACTGTGTTAGGGAAACTAACCTTATTTCTGTTTATATTGATTTCAATTTTCATACAAGTAGAATAACTTTAAACAAATAACTTACTGTTGTACCTTTTAAACTAGTTTGTATATATCTTATGTATGTATATATTACTTTGTGTTATAATTATATTTACCTGTACAACAAACTATTAATTTGTTAACTTTTGTCTTCCGCTAGTCTAATTGAAGATGATAATGACCTCTAATTGATGTAAAATAAATAAATAAATATTTTCTGGATAAACATTTTCTGTCTCATCCGGCAATAAATAAATAAACGCACTGAATATACATAATTTCGTCATTTTGAGAATTGCAAGGCTATGCAGATGGTTTTCTCTTCACAGAAGATGTGCGTGCGTAATCGATTATTGTAACGTAAAAAAAAGGTAAACTATGTATTAAATGCAATAATAATAATACTCAGCCCTATGAGGAATTACATCGACCTTTAGCAAAATCACACATTGTATTGGTATATGTATTTGTATGATTAAGTTTCTCCTTTTAAATCTGAGAAACTAAATTACTCCCAAGCCTATTTACTCGTTTTAATATTACAATATTTTTCAAGGTT
This sequence comes from Philhelius pedissequus, assembly GCA_910595825.1. Lineage (NCBI taxonomy): Eukaryota > Metazoa > Arthropoda > Insecta > Diptera > Syrphidae > Philhelius > Philhelius pedissequus. The sequence continues at coordinate 162,407,577 of OU343161.1, forward strand.
TACTAATTCGAACCACATTTAATACAAATATAATGCTAATCCAAACTTTGATTTTTTCACATATGTATGTATGTATGTACTTTACAATGCGAACCTACGCCGATTTGTATAAACTGTACTCCGAATTTCAACTTAAAAAAGCATGTACAGATCTTCCCACATGCATTTGGTTTTACGATAATGTATGTGCTACTTGTCTTCTGAAAGTAAAAGTAAATGAAAACATGTTTACCTTGTTAGTTTTTATGAATATATATTCCGTTTGCGCATATCATTTTTTTGTTTGTTTTGTGATTCCACCTTAAGTGGTTCTTTACCTGAATTCGTCATAATGTCAATGTCATACCCTTTTTCCATTTCTTTGACGGACACTTCCTGTTCATATTTCTTTCGTATAATTTTGTTTGGTCATTAGTTAATAAAGTGTGCCAATGATAAATGGTAAAAACGAGAGTTGTCCTTTTATTTAAAACTAAAATATTTGTATATATTTTCTTTAGCAAAATACCTAAGAAAGATAAAACAAACGCGAGCGCAGCCGAATCATTACGCAAACAAAATTGGTCCTTCGAGCCCGATTCCATTGTTTTTTACGGATTCTTAGCGCAGCGCGTTGTTTTTGAAAACAACTGTTAGTTTTTAGTCAAAACGCATCGTGTTTCAAGGTTCAATTTTAATGACTTTGAATGGTTCAATTTACAGTCCACAACAAACAAAATAATTAAGAGTATAATAAAAACAAAAAGTTGCTGCCTCGCACATGGCAGTTCTTGTTTATGCCTTTTCTTGTTGCAGCGTTTGCGGACGCGCGCGCTCCGTTTACCGTGGATAGCGAATCCCATTGTAAGCTGAAACAAGCAAATACCCATAAAACCCATGAGGCAATCTTGTTCATCTTTGTTTTTTTCTTTCTTCTACCACAGTTGTTCATCGCCAAGCTTGAGCACATACCTACGTATATATGTAATGTACCGATGTACTTAGTACAACTATTTGTATAAACTTTAAAATCGAGCGGTTTTCCCGTTTTCACGTCGTTCATCTCTAATACGGTAAAACCATCACATAGACGATGGACGGTTTCAAGCGACAACGCGCAGCACTTAAAAGGCAAACAACGCGTATCATTGCCTTTTTAGATAATCCCCCATTCACGGCTAACGAAGCAAAAGTGCGCCTAGATCGCCTTGAATTGTGCATGCAGAGGTTTGAACTCGTTCAAGATGAAATAGAATCATTAATTGATAATGCAGATCAAAATTGGTCCGCCGAAGTTCAGTACCGAATCAGTGGACTGTGTCCATGCGCAATTGATGATCAAAAGGCGGGTGAACCGAGTTCAGACCGTCAAATTAACTGTAGCAAGGCACTGCGAGTTTTGGCTGAAAATCAAAACTCTTAGTGAAATTATTAAAGATCTCTGCAGAGAACATGATACGGCAAATATCTCTAGGCCTGAAATCAGAAGTTTCCTTCCTAAAATTATTTTACCTGAATTCCCCCGTGATTTTGACGATTGGATACGGTTTCGCGATCTTTTTGAAGCGCTAGTTGTTTCGAAAGATACTCTGTCGAGTATCGAAAATTAGAGTATCTGCAGACTCACTTAAAAGATAATGCGCTTTCAATATTCAAAAATTTCGAAGTGGCCTGGAAATTAATAAAAGATCATTATGATAAGCCATCGTTTATTGAAAAGCTCATTTAGACAATTTATTTCACCAGCCAGATTATTTTACGTGATTAAAAATGCTGTTGGTGAGCAAACTATGTGTAGAGTGCTACTTGACTCTGGGTCACAAATGACTTTAATATCGGAAGCGTGTTTGAAAAGATTTGGTTTGAAGCGAGATCAAGCTAGGCTCCCTATCTTCGGGCTAGGGCAAAGCGGAAACGTTCAAAGCACATGGGGTAAGGTGAAGCCCGAATTGTCCTCTCTTTTAAATAAGGGAGCTCCCATATCGGTACAGGCATTTGCTCTTTCTCTACTAACAAAAGACTTGCCAAAATCGACATTTTATTGGGAGCGGACGTGTTCTTTGAAACTCTAGCAGAAGGGAGAATTATTCATCCCTCGGACAATCCAGTGGCAAAAAATACAATGTTCGGATCTGTCATTGCCTGTAACGTTTTACTTAAACCTAAGCCCATAATCAGTGCATGTCATTCTGCAATTGATCTTGACGTATTGCTAAAAAAGATTCTTTGAGCACAAGGAGAACACAGATAAGGGTAGATCCAATTGCGAGGTAAGTGAATTTGTTGAAAACAATTTTAAATCGACACATTTTCAAAAACCGGATGGGAGATTTGTTGTTAGTTTGCACATTTAACACAGATCCATTACAATTAGAAGATTCTAGGAGCCTGCAGTCAAACGACTTTTTTCAATTGAAAGGAGGTTTACCAAAGATAAATATCTAAACCATGCGTATGGTGATTTCATGCGCGAGTATGAGCAATTAGGGCACATGACGCTCCTAAGTCACGATGAACGCAGCTTTTGTTCGTTTTACTTGCCTCACCACGCGGTGCATAAACTGTTAAGCACAACGACGAAACTACGGTCGTTTTTGACGCGTCGTGCAAATCTTCAAACGGTTTTTCCTTAATTGACTACCTATGCATCGGTGCTACGATCCAAAATGACCTTATAACCTTTCTCATAAAATTTCGAAAATTCAAAGTCGCGGTTAAGGCAGACATTGCGAAGATGTATCGCTAGATATTAGTAAACGAAAACGACGTCAACTTTCAACGAATAGTTTGGAGTAATGACATTTCACAAGAAATTCGCGATTATAAACTTCAAACCGTTACTTACGGAACTACGTCGGCATCGTATTTAGCAACGCGGGTACTTAAGCAAATCGGTATTAACAATATCGACAAGTTTCCATGGCTGCGGACAGCCGCATCAATGATTTCTATGTTGATGACTCCATGTCAATATTTGATACTATCGAAGATGCAATCAGGGTAAAAAAACGAGCTCTGTTGTATTTTTAAAAAAAACTCCGGGATGGACCTTCGGATATGGTCATCTAATTCATCGCTTTTCGTCAACACTATCGATCCCGAGGACCGAGAAACTGGCACGAGCTGTCAATAGGTGGACAGAAGATTAAAACGTTAGATTTTATATGGGGTTCAATGTTCGATTGTTTTAAGTTTCAATCAACGGTCAGTAGCATTTGCCCGCAAATAACGAAAAATGAAGTGCTATCGGATATAGCCCGTATGTTCGACTCTTTAAGATGGCTTTCACCGTCCTTGATTAAAATGAAATTTTTTCTGAAATGTTTATGGCTCAATGACATTGGATGGGATACGTCTATTCCCATGAGTTTTCATGAAGAATGGTTAGATTTCAGATCAGATCTTGATTCTTTACGCGAAATCAGAATTCCAAGGTGGTTACAATCAACTCGAATGGGGGTAATTGAGTTGCACGGGTTTGCTGATGCATCTGCTAAATATACTAAAGAGTAATGTGAGCTAACGCCATTCAAACAGCATTAATCTGTGCTAAGACAAGAATTGCCCCAGTAAAAGCAACCCCGTCGATTCCTCGTCTGGAACTGTGTGGTTCTCTTTTGCTAACTAAACTACTTACCAAAGTGAAGAACTCACTATGCATCCATGACGTTGAATGTTTTGCCTATACGGATTCCACCACAGTTTTACATTGGATTGATGGTCATCCAAAACCGAAAAATATTTACGTTGACAACAGAATATTTCAAATCGTTAGCAGTTTTCTTGCAAAAAAATGGCATTATATCCGTTCGGGACAAAATCCAGCGGATTGCTCCATTCGTGGTATGATGCCCAAGAGGTTACCGAGCCTTCATTTATGGTGGAATGGTCCGCATTTTGTACGTGAAGATAAAATCATTTTCTCCAGCATTCCGTTTAGTACTGAGGAAACTGCGAACAATAGAGAACGATCCAGCTTGACGACCTCATCGGATGAGAGTTGTGAATGAGATGTCTTTAAAAAATTCTCTCACGTTAACCTACTGTATAGAACAATTGCTCGCTGCGTTCCCCTCTTCAAGAGTTTTAAACCAACAGAGGAGTATGTTTGTTCAAGATTTCTTGTTCCGGATGAAATACGACATTCTAAAACAATATTGGTGAAACATTCGCAGTCGTTTTTTTAAGATCAAATTCAATCTCTCGAACGTGGAAACGTACTTCCCACAAAAAATAAATTTTCATTTGAGTCCTTTTATCGATAATGAGGGCGTAATGCATGTAGAGGGAGATTTGAAAACGCAGATATTCCCTTTGAACAACAGCACCCTATAATATATATGGATCATCGTTTATCAAGACAGATTGTAGACTGACTACTGTCATTCTCATAACATGCACGCCGAGATGCGTCAAATGACTTATCTTCTAGGTCTTGAATATTTTATCGTCGGGGTTCATCATCTGATAAAAAGGTGCATATATCAGTGTAACACGTGTGTGAGAGCGGGCAACTCCCTATCAACAACAAATTGCAAGCTTACCAAAGAAGCGATTAACATCCGGGTTAACTTTTGGCAACACCGGAGTCGATTTCGCTGCTCCCTTTTTGGTTCGATCTTGGAAAGGGAGAGGTGCTAAGCAGTACAAGGTTTACGTATCCCTGTTCATTTGCTTAGCTACAAAGGTTCTGCATCTCGAGGTTGTCACGGAATTGTCATCACCAACATTTATAGCAGCACTCCGGCGTTTCGTTGCAAGAAGAGGAAAGTGCCACACCATCTTTAGTGACAATGGAACCAACTTTGTCTGGTCGAATCAACGACTTCGCGAATGGGTCGAACTATTGGATTCAAAGATGTTTTTGGAAGATCTCCGTTATGTTTACGTTTCGAAGGAGATACTAATCTTTTGACACCAGCACATTTCCCCATCGCGTGACCCATGAAATCAGTTCCGGACGCGTGCGACTTCTAAAGGGAAAAACATCACTGGTCGACCGATGGACCTTTAACAATTTTTTCAAGAATTTTGGCGTAAAAGGTCTCAGGACAACATCACCCATCTGAGAAAAAGGCCGAAGTGGCTAAACAAATCTAGAAATATACAAGTTGATGACGTCGTTCTGATCAAAGACGAAAATCAGCCGCCATGTCGATGGCTCATCGGAAGAGTATACAAAACCTACCCGGGGCAAAATGGTCTAGTGCGAGTTGTATCCGTTGTCACAGCCAAAGGAGAGTTCAAGCCTCCCATATGCAAGCTGTGTCCTCTACTGATCGAAGATGGTTGAAATCAAGCTTTAAACGGCGGGAGGATGTTTGCGCATATCATTTGTTTGTTTGTTTTGTGATTCCACCTTAAGCGGTTCTTTACCTCAATTCGTCATAATGTCAATATCATACTGTCCCTTTTTCCATTTCTTTGACGGACACTTCCTGTTCATATTTTTTTTCTCCATTTTTTGCTGGTCATTAGTTAATAAAGTGTGTCAATGATAGATGGTAAAAACGACAGTTGTCCTTTTATTTCCAACTAAAATATTTTTATACATTTTCTTTAGCAAAATACCTAAGAAAGATAAAACGCGAGCGCAACCGACTCATAACGCAAACATATTCATTTATATGTTCAAGACGTGATTAATTTTAGTTTAATCGATGCAAGTTTTTATCTTTGTCAAGTTTCGATTTTTAAGCTTCGATCTTTCTTAAGTTTCGATCTTTGTCGACTTTTGATACTGACAATTTTCGTCAGTTTACGATTTCCCAGTTTAAAAGTAAATTTACTCCACTGTTTATTGCCACAATTTAGATATGTATTAAATTGAAGGCAATAGTTATTACTCATAATTGGTATTAATATTATTTGGAAAATTATGTGAAAGCAAAAAATTGTTACAAAACGAATCATTTATGCAAACGTACCAATTCTGAATCAAATGCCATACCATACAGCATCCATTTCAGCAATATCTGTATCTTTTTTTTTGGTACAGAATAAAACTACGCAATAGATCACCATCCTGTTTGGAGCCAGGTAAGCCCTTGGGGAATTGAATAAAGTAGATTTTAACGAGAAAAGCCCAGGCATAACCGAGAGTATTTTGTTCATCTTTACTTATCCTTAAAAAACTTTGCCCATTAAAATCCTCCAAAATGGAGACAAACTTTCCAAATTGGCTTTTTGCAAATCCGAAACGAAAATGTATTTGATCGTTGTAGTCACCACCCTAAATTTCATAATAGGTATGTACATATCATAATACCTTGGAAAATGAAATTTTTTTATAAAATTAATTTGTATATTATTCAGAGGCATAGTTGTCGTTTTGTCTTAAGCTTTTCGGCAAATAAATAAAAAAAAAAAATGAATAAATAAACAGTTTCCGTGACAGGATTATTTGCCGAATTTATAAATAGTAGAACTCTAGTTAAGTTATTTTTACTTCCGATTTACATATGTACATATGTATATACCAAGTTCTGCATTTGGAAACAATATCAAACTCGAGCTCACAGATGAGAAATACCAAGATAGAAATCCCCGGCTTTCAAACGGGTTTGCCTACAAGCTGCTACCGCACACAACTATCCCTAAAGTTGTTTCGATAACGCGCACAACTATCCCTAAAGTTGGTCCGGTAACTATTTTTTGGTTAAAATCGGTGGGTAGTTTACTAAAATGCATATCAAATATGTTTAGCAATTGCTTAAAGTGATACAATACAACTCCGTACTTGTGAAAAATCTTGAAAAGTGTTTTTATCTAACAATTCAAAATTTAGTTCAAGGCTCATCTTTATGAATACAAGAAAGCAAATTCCGCACAAATGAGCTACGATTTAAATACACCCGTATCAACAAGAGTTATTTATGTTAGGTTAGGGATAAGTGGCTGTCAGGAAAACGACAGACACACTTAGACCTTAGGGAGGTCCATTGTGAACCAATTGGAGATTGATTGATTGATTGATTGATTGATTGATTGATTTAGATCACTGCGGTCGTCGAAGAAGTATTCTCCTAGGTGTAATCTACGTCCTTGGAGAGAGCAGGACATGAGCAAGCATGTCATCCATGAAACCTCTGCAAAAGTGGCCTTCCAATTAAGCAGCGTCCAATTATGACACCTATTACGGAGCCGAGATGTTTCCTGCTCAAAGAGTGCAGGACTTTTGATCGTCTTGGATGTATTTGGATATATTACTGGCCAGATCTGTCCAGAGTAATTTAAAATTGACAGTTTTTTGTCGAATTCCCACTTAATCATCAATTTTTCTGGATAAAATCGAAATTTGTTTAAACAAATTTAGCATTTTTAGCAAGATCCTAGATCCTATCCAGTGGAAAATATCGTCCCCAATGAATTTTATGCCATCAATTAATCCAATTACCAAGTTATGAGTGGAAAAACATGCAATGATTCAATGATGGTTCATAGAACTTTTAAATTTTTAACGCATACTTCAATTTTTCTTCGGAAGAAGGTCCGATTGATGCATCGGAACGGTTACAATGATACAAAATTCGTACATTTCGTACAAATCGGAGGAAATATTTCTCCGATCGGTTACGATGATAGGGCCCATATTTCTTGCCTGTTCAACATTTACATTTACATAGGGAATTCACAGTCTCATAATCACATAATGGTGAATATACAGCTTCAAATGAAGTTGCGATTTCCGTGGTGAATTTTCCTTAAGAAAGTGACATGTGCTTCCCGCCAATGGCACGCCCATGTTAAATTCATTAAATGAATCAAATACCACTATTTGCTTTTAGCTTAAATTCATGAATTTTTATTTTTTTCCTACTGGGATATACTTAACGCACACTAGCAAGATTTGATATTTCTCGAAAGTCAAATCCTAATTTTCCATTTTATCTTTATGAAATTTGAAGTTTCGTTGTTATACTTTCTTTATAGTATGATAAAATAAACTTTAATTAATATACTACATTTTATTATCACATGATCTAATTCGGATTAATTTTTAACAACACAACATTAAATAAAAAACAACACCTTTCTAATAGCGAACGAAATTTCGAGGACTTGATGACAAAGTATAAAACGAATACAAAAGAGAACACAAGAATCGAAAATTCAGCGGTGAGGTAAGTCTAAGCTTCGATTGAACAACACTTTCATAGGAGTTGAGCCGAGTTCAAATATTGAACCAAGGCTGAACCAGGATTGTAAGATTGTTAATTCAGTTAATCGAACATCAATTAATATCAATGTCAATAAAATTAGAAAATTTCGGATTAATTTTTTTTTTTTTAATAAGCAAAAATATTTTTAGATAATAGTCGTGTTCTCGTGACTAGCAGTGTTGTGCCATTTAGACTAAAAATGTAAACTACATTATTGTCTACATGTAGACAATTCCCAATCCTCGACATAAATTTTTAATTTTTGTAGACATTTAAGACAATTCGTAAAACCATCATTATTCATAATTTTTTTTACTAAAATTTATCAAACCCCAAAGCATAAATGTTAAACAAAAAAAGAACCAAGTTCTTCTGTAATACAAAAACATGTGTGTAAGAACAAGATAGTCGTGAAAAAATTATTTGATATAAATATAAACGTCTACCTAACCTAGTGCTATGTTTACAAAAGTTTATCAAATATTTAAATTAAAGATATGAAAAACTTTATATTATGGAAGAAATCTGTTATGATAAACCTACATACTAAAATTTGATAGGTCCACTGAATCACTTCATTGGTTTGCTACTGGTCAAGTTTCAAAAAAACTTTTAAAATTTGAGAATATTTAAAAAAAAATTCAGTAAACCTTGCAAATTTGGTTAGTTAATTAAATCGTTAATTGACAAATTTCTCACATAATTTGGAGTTGTTTATTTTGTTTTGTCCGATTTCAATAATTTTTGCAAAAATATTGGCGCAAAATTTTGAACAATCCTCGTTTAGGGAATAAGCCCGCAACGCTAGTTAAAGCAATCGTCTAGTTGCCAGCCCTTGTATAACTTTATCAATTTTAAACACACTAAACAACTCTTCTAATCAAAGTAGATCTTTAGGGCCACGGTTACTAATGTTGAACACAACTTATTTTGACATAATGGAACAGAACGAAGATTAAACATAAGCACAAGAGCACCAAAAATATTCTCATACATTTATATAATCTCAGGTAAGATTTTTAAAATTTCAGAAAAAGATTTTCATATATAATTCGTTTCAGATCAAGAAACAAATTGGTGATTGGAATTTACTATTAAAAATCGACCGTATCGAATCCGTATCTTGAAAAAACTTCAAGGCCTTCAAGTTCTTCGAACGGGTTTGTTTGAACTTTATATATGTTTGGCTTTCTAAAAAGCTCAAAATCTTGAAAAATATTATAATCTTCTTCTTCAGAAAACATTTTCGTTCACTTTTTGTTATGTAAAAATTTTACAAGGAAAACAACAATAAGAACATACTGGCAATTAGTTTTCCTTTTCATCCCAAGTATAATTGAATTCCGATAATTAGTAAGTCTATGAAATCATACAGGGTATTGAAGTGATTTTTTTTTAGTAATGTATGTTTGGATTTCTTTTTCTCCTTGTATTTTGTATGCTTTTTGACAGAACAAAAAAAAAGATCTGAAAATCAATCCATATTAAAATAAATAAAATCAAGTTGGAATGTGGATCGTTTTCGTGAAAATGCTTTACTTTGCTGTACTCGATTGTCACGAGAACACGACTACTGTTGTTTTCATTTCAACCAAAAAATCGATCCCTCACGGTTTTTTGATCCCGGAGCAGTGCTCGTGTTTTTTTTCGGGATCAAAATCACAGATTTTGACATAAAAAACGCACTTGCAAGCACACCAAAGTAAACTCTACAGAATATATATACCTACAAATATAATTAAAATGAAATGTTTGCTTGCACAGAAAAATCCGCAATCAACCGGATCAGATTCACTATTGCAAAATGTGTAAACAAAAAAAATTCTGGAGCGTGTATCTTTCAAAATTAATCTGATAAACAAAGAAATTTGAAGAGAGATGCGCAGAAGAATGATCAAGTGAATTGGTTCAAGCTATACAAAAGATTCCCATCTTGGTATTTATCATCTGTGCTCGAGCTTTTAATCAAACTTGAGATTATCATGGTCCCATATTCCCGCCTGTCTGTATGCCGACACTTCGATTATTATTATGTATATTATTTGTTTATAAGAAGGTATATACAAATGTTTTATGTACTTAAATTTGTTCTTAAAATTTGTTGTATACTTTTTTCTATGTCACGTTTCTTAGATTTTAACTAACAAAAAAAAAATGAGATAACGCTTTTAAAAAATAATAACCAAATATCAAGACGTTAAAATTGTACCTAACTGAAAAATGCTAAAAATGTAGATACATTTTACTATATGTAAATAAGTCATTAGCCATTTATTTACTTCGAAAAAAAAACAGACATTAATAACTAAAAACAAAATTTTACTTTCTACATGAAACAACATTTGTAATCACTAATAGATATATGTATATATAGCTCCTTTATATAAAATAAAAAAAAACAGTAATCCCCGGTTATAGGGATTTTTGACGCATTCAATAGTGTAATCCAATTAAAAAAACCCACTTAATTGATTTGCTGCCCTATTAATGGCACTGAAAACGCAATAAAGCGGTTTTTAATACGTGTGTGGCTGTAATAAACATATTGAAATAAATTATTTGAGCGACCATGTTTATAATAAATCTCAAGTTTATTTAACGAAAAATGATTTCAATGTTTTTTTTTTTTTTTGTTCAATTAACCGGGTAATTATGTTCAATTAAACGGGAAACGCATTATATGTATAGGGGACATTATACGGGAATTACTGTAGTTAGTATTCGATTGACATTGTCACAAAATAAAATTAAAATTAAATACACCATTTCGAAATCAAGAAAATTATTCATGCATTGTCTTCCATAATATAATAAAATTGTTTGTAAGCAGTTTATATTTTTTTTTTAAAGAAAAGACGTTTAATTATTTGTAAATACACATTAAACATATATTGAATGTCCCATTTAAGATGCAAATACAATGTTTTATATTTGGTGCGATTTACAAAGCTTAAGATTCCTTTATTTACCGGCTTAAAATACTATTTTTTTTAATATGAGAAATGAATTAATTTAAGTCAAGTAAGTATAAGATGTATAGAATGAATTAATATAACGAATGATTTACTTATCATTCTGGCCTAAAATTTTGTCTAATTTGCAATTATCTTTTTTTCATCAAGATAATGATTTTTGCAATAAACAGATTAAAACTCATCGTTCTTTTTTAAGCAGCATGTTTCAACGATGATTATACGATTATATTTAAAAGCTTAAGAAGATATTACTTAAAAACGTCTTCTGCGTTCCCATGGCTTATTATTATTTCCGCCTCCGTTATTTCCTCGCTGATTAGCTGGACCACCTCCTTGGTTCTGATTTTGTTGATTATTACCGAATTCGAATGGATTGAATTGTTCCTAATAACAGGTGGATAATGTAACAAAAATAGAAATATTCTATATATAGATTAATCAAAGCACAATACCCCCAAAAAATATCGTAATAGAAACAAAATTACTAAGTTGTTTTTGTGTAAGAAAAATTCCAAACATATGAATGTTAAGGATGTATATTATTAAGAAAAGTGTATTCCAACAAAATCAATAGAGAACTCAGTAAACATTTTCATAAATCGGAAAGTTTGCTTAGTAAATGTGTGATTTCACACCCCTTAAAACCCAAAATATGAACTAACATTATGTAGATAGGTACATAACATATTCTAGTTTGATAGTTTATTTCAGCCATACTTTTATGAATGAACACATTAAGTTGAATATACATTACATAGATATCGTATAGTATTTTAGCCAATAAAATAAATGTTAAAACCTATATTAATAATTATACAGTATATATATCGAAATTTTCTTAAACAAAATTATTTCTTGGGGTTTAGCCGCATAATTGTATAACTAGAACGAAAATCAAGAATATTATAACGAAGTCTAACCGCAACAATACAGAAACATTCAGCCCTATCATAGATTCCATTATGAAAAATCTCAGAATGGATTGTTAAGCTACGGACCCTGAAAAATTGTGTTCAGAGAATCCGAATGTAATCGAAAAAGCCTTGTCTCATTGAACGCTCTCACTCTCAATTTCGAAATCAGCTGGGTTACGTCAAATCACCTCCAATTGTAAAGAAACAAATTTCAGTTCATATCAATTGTTAATATTTAATATAATATATACAAATATTTCGGGTAAAGGATATTCCGGGCGAAACTCACAATAGGGCAGAATATACTTTAGTGTTAATTTTTGATATTTAGACATAAAATGGATTCCATAGAGATTGCAATAATTGTAGCTGCAAATAACAAAGCTGTAAGGCGAAAGCAAACGCTTTAAATCCAAAGAAAACAACAACAACATAATCCATCTGATATGGATGAAAATTTGTACCTACTTATAGATATGAATCAACAAATTTAAAAAAAAAAATAATTAAATCGAAACTTTTTCAGTTTTATAAGATATTTCCGAGTGAACAAGCGTTTAAGTACCTACGTTTTAGAGGAGATGCAACAGGAGTTTCAAGAAGTTAGCATTTCCTAATCACTAAACTTGGTTTGTCGTCTGGCTGCCGCGCTTAGTGCTGGTAAGTATTGCGAAGTTGACATGCCGCAGTCTAGATTTTGTTTTAATTTAAAAAAGTGCTCAATGCACTGTAGAGAAGACTTGAATTTGAATAAAAATTCATTAAAAATACCTAATTTTTACTAAGATAACCGTTTTAAAATTGACTACGAGAAGAATTACTTGTAGAGAAATCTAAAATATTTCCGTTTCATTCTGATTGAGATACGAAATTCTACGAATTCCGAAATTAGTACCAGATTTTCCAGATCGAATTTACTATGAATGGATTCTATGTTTATGTTTAAGAAGTTTGATTGGAATAGTATTATAACAAGAAAAGCTCTAAAAAGCGCGTCGCCGTAATGCGACACAACCCATTTTTCCGCTATTTGTTAATACATAGTTGAGAAATTATTTTAGCACCAGTTATAGTTTTCATTGAAAACCATTATTAAACATTGTCTTTCGAATTATTTTAAAACAAATACTAATATTTTGATACGAAAACCAAGTTTTATTAGTTACTTATGTACATACGTAATTTTCCTCATAAAAAATGAATTTTCTATACCCGAACCTTTCCATTAAAATAAATTTTATTATTTAAATTATCGAAACCCAATGATTTGGGTTCTTTTTTTTTCTCTTTTCTCATCTGACATTATTTCTTAATGATGAACTACACTTTTCAATTGTTGATGTAACGACTTGTCAATGGCTCACTGATTTGTTTTAATGATTGTTTTCAATAAAAGCTACAATTTTATTTAACATAAAAGTTAAGTGAAACATGCACATATTACCTATTGCTTCCAAACATACCTTAATCCATCAACTTGAAGAAAGTTTACCATAATATATGTATGTAGATATGTAATACTTACATACATATATATAAGCTATATAAACAATTTGCTTTGCAGATTCACTTCGGTAACCTTAGTAGCATCCACGGGTTCAAAATGATCTCACATTGACAACTCTCTAGAAAAGCCTTGAATATTTCGACAAAAAAATAGAAGCTCCATGTAATAACGCCTCAAGGAGATTGACATTGCCCTTGTTAAAGAAACCTTTACATAGTAAGTCGCAAAACCAGCGGCCTCAACTCAAAAATCTATTGCTGAAGAATGCCGCACCATGTAGACAGACATACATTTTAAACCATAACATTGAAAACGACCATGGTCGGAATGATCTTATTTTGACGATTAAATATTTGCTGGAAGCTGTTTCAGTTTATAAGCGACTTTAGTTGAATCATTTTGAGTATACACACTGTTGTTTTTTATTGTTATTGCTAGAACATTTTGAAAGTTCTAAATTATCAAAATAATAGTTCTATGCTCGTAAATGGGTTTCCGAGCTGCATTTAACACTGTAGCCAGGAGAGCTCTTTTTCTAAATTCACGCTTAAGGCTGCGCATACAGTGGTGCGACAAAGCGATGCGATGCGAGAAGCGATTTCCAATTAAGAAAGGATGAAATAAAAAACACCAAGCATTGAAATTAAATAGTTAAATTTTTTTCTTGACGTTTAAATCAAAACAAACTATTCTCGCACAAGCTCGCTTGAAAAGTAGTCAGAAGATTTTGTGAGCGAGATGCTTGCTATAGGAATGTGAGAAACTCGCAAAAAATATCGCTTCACGTTGCGTATGTATACAAGAATTAATGTATATATTTTTTCGTACGGAAACGCTTCTCGCATCGCATCGCTTTGTCGCACCCCTGTACGCGCAGCCTAATATAATAAAAAGTATGTATAACAATAATAAAACAGCAGTATGGGACGGAAGTTCCATGTCAGAATGGTTCAATAAGGATTCGGTAGCCAAACACGGATGCCGGTTCAGATAACTTTTCTTTAGCTTTTTCCTCGATAATCTTTTTTTCATTAATTAGTGGCTATAAAAGGTTTAATGTTTGCAGACGGCATAGTTTTGCTTGCCGAAATACCGAATCTGCTTCCACTTATAATCGATAGACTCCAAGACTATTGCAAACATTGGAATCTTGCGATCAATCCAGTAAAGTCAAAAGTCATGCTACTTCGGAATAACACAGGTCGCTATTCAAGGGATGAAAACTGTCATCTAGGTTCGGATTCTTTAGAAGTTGCCAAAAATTGTCGTTATCTTGGTATTACTATAACAATTACAATAACCTTTCATCTCCAAACAAGCAAAATTAAAAAATCCAAAAAAGCTCTAAGCTGCGCGTGGAAAAATATGTTATACAGGAATGGTCTCATGAGCAAAGCGAAATAGAAGCTGTTTGAGGCCACTGTCCCATCACTAATGTGTTATGGATGTCAGGTAAAGGGATACGAAGAACATGAAGAGGTGGATAAGCTCCAAAGGCATTATATTAAGTGCCTCTTCAGGCTTCCCGTCATACTCCCATGCACATGGTCTGCCCTATCGAGGTAACTGTCGGAGCGGAATTCTTTCCGATTTACTACGAATCAGAGACATTTTGCTTCGAGGTAATTCTCCGATCGGCTGATCGGAAATTCTGTCCGACGAAATTCAACGCATGCCATTTGTATGCGATGAAGTACTTTTAATGGTTATGACAGATACAAACAAAATATTCTCCGAAGTCCTCCGACAAGTTCTCGTTGCGGAAAGTGTTTTCTTTCTAAAGAAATTGTTTATTAAAATGTAAGTAATGAAGAAATAAACCTAATGTACGTTAACTTGTGGGCTTTTTGTTGTTAGGCAGAACGAATAAACAAGTTCACAGCAATATGAGCGGATGATAAATCTGCCCAGCGAATATCCCGATATTGCATATCAAAAATTACATTAATTGTGGTTGTGTTTTAGTTTTGAATACATCATATTTTTTTAAAGGTTTGGAGTGACACCAGACCGATAACTTGTTTTGTATTTGTGTTGAATCTGCTCCAAAACAAAAGCAAACGTATTTTTATTTAGGCGAAAGTTTTTCTTCAATCTTGAAGGGAATTAAAGAATTATAGCTGCGTCGTGTAGTCAACGTATATTGTTTTCGTTCTTGCAATGTTCTTTTATTTTCTAAATAAATAATATTGAATTTCAAGTTTTTTTATTTCAAATTATTCTTTTGTTGACAGTTCAAACGGAAACAAAACATGTGTTTGGAAATAGGGAGGGGACTTTAATCGATAGTTTTGATTTTAAAATCGGTGCATCTAATCACATTTCTTAAAAACTTAAGCGCATTATAATTGAAAAAAATACTTTCTATAAACAATAAATTACACTCTCTCGCCAATTTTTCATGGTTTAAAACGTTTATAGTGTAGATTTAATAAAAAAAACTATCGAAAATATATCGCATTTACGATATATCAGTAAGTTGCTCATCTCTGTCTGAAGTTTATATCCATCGTCAGATTTCTTTAAAATTTCTTCCGATGACAGCTACTTCGAACTAAAATTGAATTTCCGACGAAGATGCGTTTCGGAGAAAACTCCGCTCCGACGGTTACCTCGATATGGCAGGTTCTGCCATTACTTCAGCTGTTTACACTGACTGCATTTCAAATATAGTCTGAAAATAGTGGGACTTATTGACCATCGTCTACCTAAAGTCGTTCTTCTGCATCTGCTACGAGGGAATTCAGGGTTCTTTGCAAAATGGGAGGAACTAAGTGAAGAACTAGGAGTGGAGTTATCCCTGAGATGGGAGGATAGAGCACCCTAGAGAGGTCAGCACTAGATACTATTCTACGTAAACTGAATCATAAGTGCTGCTCTTTTGTCAAAATGACATCGGCAGCAAAGCAGAATTTACACACATTACAAATACAACAACCTGCTTTCGATAAAACTAAAGCAGAAGTCTGCTTTGGATAGATTTGTGACATTTATTCGAGTATCTATAATGTTATTATGTTGTTTAGTTGGTAGTTCCGATGACTTTAATGAATCTCGAAGGGCACGTTCACATTTTTATTAGATAAGTTATCTCGGAAACCAAACAATTCGAATATATTTGTGAACGATTCGGAAAAGTTAGCTGAAAGCAGTCAAAAATCAATAATTTTTGGTTAATTGTGTGTTCTTTTCTTTAAAAAATTGTTTCAGGCCTATTTACGTACAGGAAATAAAAAATGTCTAACGCAACAAAGTGTCCCAAAAATACGTTTTATTAATTTTTGTTGCTTTATAAAACATATTAATAAGCATAAGTAGGGGGCGTTCTTCTAATTTAAGTAAATTTAAGTAAAAGTTAAAGTTAGCTTATTCGTGCGAAACTGCCAGATCAATAATACTTAAATAAAAGATGTTTGAGTGGCTTTGTGTCAGCTGCTGTCAAATTGCCTAAAAAATAGCTAACTAAAACTTTAGCAACGCCCCTACCAAAGCTCTGAAATTGGAATATCAACAAGCATTTAAAGAGGAAGTCAGTGCATATAGTAATAAATAAGCACTCATTAGCAGCACGTAAGTTTATGTTATCGATAGAGCACTTATAACGCGTGCAAACCATAAACAGTCGAATTCGATTACGAAGATTGTTAAGATTTCTTCTAAAAAAAATAATGATTAAGAGCTTTTCGGCGAAATTTAGCAAGAAATACATTCTAAATATTTCAAAATATAGCGTATTGCCTAGTCAGAAAATGTCAAATTTTATTGATGGATGTCATAGATAATTAACTTGAAATTCGTGAAAATTCGTGTCAAAACAGATTTTGACGATTTTACGTCATTTTGAATTCGGAGTCGAGTTGACCGACCGTTGACCAACTAGTGAATATAAAAGTGGACATAGTCGTCTTTTTTCACTGTTTATTTGTTGCGACGTTAATAATTTTTACCAAAACACGACTATTTACCCCAATTATAAGATTCAAAAAGGGGATTTCTGTCCATATTTCATATAACTCATTTTTAATTAACCTCGCTACTTTTGAGCCGCATGTAAACGAAGCTTAAAAATACTTAATAGTTAAATAATGAACGCGATTATTTTTGCAAGGAAACAATGCAAACATACCCTTTCATTGCCACAAGATCTGATTTTTTGAAAATAAATGTCAAACACAAAATAATTTTAAAATGAAAATTTTGTAACACACAGAGATAGAACAGAACATTCAACTTATTGTGTTTTCTTACTGCTTTATTTATATTCCATTTTATTTGCATCTTTTAATTCAAGTTTTAGTATTCTCAAATGCCTTTAAATCTGAAGAAATAAAAACAAATCAAGTAGATTTTTTGCATTTAGTTATTAGACACAAGTTCGGTAATACCAACTTAAAGATACAAAAAATCAGGCTGTTGTGGATCGTTCTTTTGAGAAATCCTGCTTCACTGCCGATAGATTTGCCAAAAGAATAGCTATATAGACTGTTAGAGTGCAACTACTTGCGCGAAAGTATAATCGAAGTTTAGCCATTTAGTTCTTATTGCAAATCATTAAAATTGTCAAACATGACCAAACTTAAACAAGTAATCATAACGTTAGGATATATGATATCGTAAGCCATTATCGTATACATCGTCAATAAAAATTGAGTAACAACTACTTTAAGCTAAAAAATAAATATGTATAATTATAATTTTATTTTTGCAACCTTAAATGAATATATTTAATCATTTTAACTGTCAATCTGACTGACTTTTGACATTCATCAAACGAATTGTTCAAACAAATTGTGAGAATCTAATGATGAAATATATTGGGATAAGTCCCAATCAACTATTACCTTAGCCAAATCTACGCTAGCATTTTTATTACTGGAGCAATAAGAACGGTCCGGGTGAAGTAGTGGAGGTTAGCTATGGTTCATCTATCCTCCTCACACGAAGTCATAAAAAGTACTGCAAAGGGAATCATTATGAATTACACTGAGGGAACTGAGACTGGCAAATGATTAATTCTGAGGGAAAGGGTTGCATTTTCAAGTCAACAGTAACGAACATCATTAAAATGTTATGTTTAAAAAAATTGTCTCGAGAAAATCAACGCACGAGAATGACGTCTGAATGAAATGGTGCAGGAATTTTTCAAAACTGGAAGCACAATAACAACTTTAGATCTTAACTCAAGTTGATCGTTCTGATATCGAATATATGAATGTGGTACAAGACGGTGTTATATCTCACAAAAATGCTATTACATTCGAAATGTTTTATTACTTTAGGTTATTATTAAATACACAAAATGTTTTTATTAAAATTAAATTTATATTTAATTAAATTAAATAACGACTTTGATGGATAAATTAATAATGATGATAATTGCACTCCGATTTAAGATCGTGAATCAGTTGAGAAATTAAAACAATTCAATTCAACAGTTTGAACTTTGTATCACCTTGAAGTCCCAACCAACAGCTAATTCTTTGGATTTTAAATTTCGTTGTTTGTTTTTCAATTTGATATTACTAATCAATTAAATAAAATTGTCATATAAACGTGTAATAAAAAGTATTAAAAGTAAATACATATTTGTGTAATTTTCTACTAAGAGAAAATGAATTTGCTATTTGATGAAGAAGTTTTGGAATGTTTCAGAAGGCGCCTAGGATATTTTAGACGTGTGCATTTTAATATGGATAATCCATATTTTATTGAAACATTCAGTATATCGGGACAATGCATAGAATTTCGAAGGCAACAATATTGTACTCATTTCAAAAAGTTCATTATGTAAGTTGCACTTTTTTGCTCAACCTATTTTTCGTATTATTCTTTTTATATTTTAAAGTTGAAGAAGTAAATTATCCCAAACTTCAACCATTGTACCCGAGGAGTTTTTTCGTAAAGCCAAAATGCATTCTATTGCTGGGGGTATTGATGGCACACTCATTCAAATTGATGCGAAACCAGTGAATGAGCCAGCGTTTGTTGATCACAAGGGTATCACTCTTTGAATGTTATACTAGTGTCTGGTGCAGACTATCGATTATATGCAATTCAGCCTTATTTTGAAATTCATTTTCATGCGAAAAATAGTCGAATTCGAATGATTTGTATTTTGAGTTTCGACCGATTCGAAAGTTCACTTAAACAATCGAAAGTTAATTTTTTCGTCAAAAATAACCAAATTTTCACTTTTGAATGATTCGAATTAAATGTCATCTAGTTCTCGTTCAAGCTTTTTCGGACGAATAGATTCAAAAAACAAATTAATAACCACTGAAGTTGTTTGTTGACACAATGAAAGTGAAACGAAAGTTCAGAAGAAATCTAGTGTTTTATTATCCAAACGTTTTTTAGTTGTTGATTCTTTTTCGTATCAATAAACCGACCATTATTTCCTAAATGCTTCAAAATAAGAACTAATTTTGATATTGATGTAGTTTTTATTAAATACTTAGATTTGCCAAGCATAAAACATAACTTTAATTTACTTTATGTGTTTGTAATAATAAGGTGCATTGGTGCATTTGGTACAAAAATAAAGAAATATCATAGATAAGCAGCTTGTGAAATGTGAAAAAAGTGAACATTTTAACCTATAATGACGTTGAATTCCGGCCGGAACATTAACAATTTCTATGGCAAAACTCACAATAAGGGAAAAGTGAAAAATTAATTTTTCCGGAAGGAATGTTGTTCGGGCGAAACTCACAATAAGGCCGATCATGCATGTTCCATAAAACAAATTTGAAATGAATAAAAATGGACTATTTGCATTATTGGCCAACCGCTGTTAAGAACGTTTTCTTTTTCGCAATGGACACTGTAAAAACACGGAAATTAACTTGTTATTATTCACCGACAACTTTACAATATTAAAACTCTGGTTTATCAAATCGAATCGATTCTAGCTCATTTGAATGTATTTATGGTTATTTCTAATTCTGCAGTCTATTTATATTAATTGAACAACTGATCAAAATAATTGTTTGCAGGATGTAATTCAATTCGCTTAACGAAATATGTTCCCAAGCCCATTACCATTTACAATTGTGTTCAGTTACGAAAAATATAAATTTTAAATATATATGTAATCTAATTTTTTAAATTCTCGCTGAAATGTTTAAGCACAAAACAAAATATTGAATAAGAAATATTTATGTATTATCCAACTATTGAGAATAATCCAAAGGATACATACAAAAGCCTCATTGGCTAAGTACAATACTCATTCATACAAAATTTTCACTCAAAACGCTGTATCGAGACTAAAGAAATTAGCTAAATTATTTAAGTAGTTTTCGAGTTTTAGCGACATAGCAATTGATTTTTATATAATATATGTACTTCCTCAAAGAATCGTATCTTGGTAAAAAGAGCATTGACTTTGTTTCGTTTCTACATATTTATCGGGATTCTAAAACCTCCGTTCTGCTACATGTTCGCATACATACATATATACACATCCAAATGTCTAACCAATTAATTTTTTTCGTTGGTTAATTAATTTCCAAGATTCGCAATTAAATAAGCGCTCACGAGCGCGAGTTAATTTACCTAGTTTAATTTACAATTTAGAATTCGTTGAGTTATTTATGCAGGGACAAGGGGAAGACTATTTTCGTAATTTTGGTACATCAAATGTTGTTTTTACTTATCAGAAATATGAAAATAGGTTTAACTGAGTATTAAATAATTGTGTGGAATACATTTTCTAAACAATATAATTTCGATATAAAAGATGCAAATTTTTTTTCTTAAATAATTACAATTTCCCAAAGAATTTTTGTTTTTTTTTTTTCATTTTTTTTACATGGCCTGCAACATGTAATGCTTTATTTTAATTATACCGTAATTTCCTATCCATTAATTTTAAAATACTTAAGTGTGCTATAATCTAGAATGTGTACAAATATTATAAAATAGGAAAAACAAGAGCTTGACACTGTATAAGTTATGTCCTTTTTCAACAACCGAATGTAGTTTCTTGTTTTCAAATGAATGTTAGATGCACATACAATTTACGAAGATCATGTAACTCTTGTTTTTTCAAGTACAGAAATATTATAGTAATAGAGTAATAGAAAATATAACTATATATTTATGAAGTCATTAGGGCCCATATTCTGTAACTCAGGCGATAACTTTTCCTCATTTAACGCCTCTGAAAAAATGGGTTTCTGGTAAGTTGAAGTGATACCTTAAATTTTAACTTGTTTGGCTGGGATTTTCCAATGGAAGGCGATAAATTGAAAAAGTAATTTTGGCATCTTAACAACAAAAACATATTTTTTTGTTTTTCGACTGCTTTTATCGATACGAAAGTTACAGAACATGGACCCTGAATTAATTACAGTACTGCCGAAGTACTTTAAAATCCAGCGTTAGATACCGCAATATAAAGTTAGTCATTTCTTGCTTAATTTTGAACCTGACACACAAAAACTACCGTGCCTTGTCATAAAGTTATAAATTAAAACGAAGATTTTTAAGAATTGTGATAGAAGGGGTAATATGTATGCAAAAACATCTTGATCAATGTCAATATAAATGTTATGACAAATAAAACAGATCCCTTTTAGTATATCTCAGAATAATTTTCCAAAGGAAAATATAGACATTACATGTACTAGTGGAATAGATTGGAGTTTTCATAATCAGAGACTTACGAAGAACTGCATTATCCTCGTCCATTAAGGCTGGGCTGTTAGTAAAGATATTAAAGATGTATTTTAATGTTTGCAATTGAGAGATATAATAGCCATCCACTAAAATTTAGCGCAACTTTAAGCCAGTGGGAGTTTCCAACTTAATGTAGGAAGAAATGTGTTCAAAGTGGCAAAATAGATGTAGCCAATGGTCGATTGTATAGGATTAACTCGATTGCATCACGTTGCCTGCTGGAAGCCCTGATCCAAAATATACAAACAGACTGATTTATTAACGTATCATGGCGAGAACATAAGGTTATTTTCTCTTTATAATAAACGCGAAAATCTTATTCACTATCTCATATAACGTTGCACAGCCCGCAACATAGTCGTTTTACATTAACCATGTCAATTTTCCTTTTTTAGGGTGGTCAAAATGTGTATTTTTGGCATTCACCAATGACGACGCTGTTATGAAAACTTTTCGGAACTAGGGTATATGTATTTGCATTTTCTGTTCCAAAAATCTCTTTGGCAAATCGAAAAAATATTTTTTTATTTTGACATAAGTATAATGGGTAGCAAGCTTGTATTGTATATGGATTTGCACAGCTGCTACATAAGTCCGTATGCACTGTTGGAGTATTTTATTGAATAAGACTGTAACACCCAAAATAAAAAAAAACATGGATTAGGGAAGGTTGAGGACTTATTCCTTCGAATAACTGCGAAATGCTATTAATAAAACAAAATTTCTGCTATTTGAAATTTACAAACTTAGTCCTTCGCTAGAATATCGACGGTGGT
The DNA here is from genome assembly GCA_910595825.1 of Philhelius pedissequus. Lineage (NCBI taxonomy): Eukaryota > Metazoa > Arthropoda > Insecta > Diptera > Syrphidae > Philhelius > Philhelius pedissequus. The sequence goes on from OU343161.1 coordinate 162,430,572, forward strand.
TTAGTAAGGACTAAGAATCGACATTGCGGGCGAGTTCACTCATTTATTCTGAGCAATTTGGAATAACTTTCAGTTGTTGTTACGCGCGCAAAAGCAAATCTGATGAAAAAACAGCTGTTGCTGCTGCTGATTTTTTGACAGCTATCAGCTAACCTATCTATCCGTCCACAAAGATACTCGGATACCTAACTATCCGAGATAACATATCTGATAAGTGAGCGAACGCCCCCATCAAGAACAATAAGAGATAGAGTTGATACTTATTGTAGTAGATTTTGTTCGTGGATTTTCGATTTTTAATAATTGAAAATTTAAGTCCGCAGAATAACTTTTATTCAATGGTTTAAGTAAAGTCATGGACTTGCGGTGGACTAAGCATTTTTTTTAACAATAGGGCCTTAAGACTTTAACAAGGGACACAAGAAAAAATTGCTTTGTTGAAAACTGTTTTTAATGAAATTAATTTTATTTTTCTCTAGGCCGTTGGCGTTTGTGAACGATAAATTGTAATAACTTAGCATTCATGTGTTTGTCAAACAATGTAATAGAATTTTGATTTACAGATTTTTGACGTTTATTAAAACGCCCAAAATTACGGAAATCCAGCGAAACAAATAGTTATTTGTTACCATAATCATTATTTTGTATAAGATTGAAAAATATGAGTTACTAAAATAACAAGACAAGTAACAAGACTTTTTTAAACTGAATTTTTATTTTCCTCATTTTTTTTTTTACTTCAGGATATGAGGTCAAAAATGGGATATGTATATTAGTACGATTACCGTAAATAATACAATACACAAAAATAAAATTTAAATTTTACAAACATAAATTACCACCTCTCTTAATGCACACTATGACATCAGCGTGAAAATCGTGATGAATAGGTGTATCTATCAATTTTTAGAGTTGCTAAGCCTAAAACAAATCACTTTTGCCAAAATTTGTTCGGAATTTTCGCCGACACTAATAAGTTGTGACAAGTTTCGTCTAGATTTTCCTTGTTTATGACTAGAAGTGTCCAATAGGAAACGGAGTGCTATTCATATTAAAATTTGATGTTAGCAATTTCTTTGTCCGATTTTATCTTAAAATAGAAAGCTAGCATGAGAAGTTGGACAAATATATTTTTTTTGTCTTAAGACGCAGTTTTATTGTCAATGTTTTTGTTTTCCATTGCGAACATGGTTGTCTCCTAGTGTCCGAATTCAAAGTATCTATCTTTCAGTTTTGCAAAATGTACATATGAAGTCATAATAAAAAATTAATGTTTTAACATAACTTGCCCAGAAAAGATAAAAATGTCAATTATTTTATGTTAGACATTGATTTAGAAATACAATTTTTTGATAAGTCGGCCTGTTACAAATTTCTGTAGTGCTGTTTGTTATACAAAAATTCCTTTTGTATCCGCAGTTCATGCAATAAAACTGCAATTATAAACGTTATACTTTGTATCACTACAATAGTGATCCTAATTTTAGGGAGCACTTCTATTGTTATTCAACTTAAAATCAACTAATTTAAATTGAACTCGTTGTGTAAGGGCACAAAATATAAGTTTTTTTTTTTAAATTGGATACGTTCAGTTCTATTTTGTCCTTCGATAGGTATTAAATAATATAAATATAAAAATAAATATAAATATAGATATAAATATAAATACATATAATTATAATTTTAAATAGAAATATATGTAAATATAAATATAACTATAAATATAAATATAGATACAAATCTAATGCAAATGCTACGGATAGCAGATTCATTAGTAGAAAGTCACCGATATGATATTCACAAGTTTTTTCTTAAACTAAACTCATTTTCTGTAAAATATATTTTCTGACATATCAAAGAATGCCCCGAATTTATACATTGGAAAAGAAATTTGTTAAGATAATAGTAATATGACCTTAACTTTAACACTTATACTTTATCTTAACAAAAACAAATTTTTTCGCTATGGTTAGATGAGTACACGTGATCTTCACTGATCAAATTGCTTAATGTAGGTATAAGTCTTGATCATCATGTTTACAATATTTCGTAGCTCAATAAAACACAAAGTAGACCAAATGTTTTTGACAGAAAGAACAAAAGGTGTCCTTAGATAAGATTATATATATATATATTATATAGAGAAACGATATACCCGAATTCTAATTTAAATTAACACAGCCACGACCATTACAGTCTACTCAAAAGGACGAAAGCTAGGAGAAAGCCAAGTTGAATGAATTATTTAAAAACTATTCTTGTTTATGTTTAGCATGTGTTTTCTTGAATAAGTTTTCTTAATCAGACCAACTCATATTCGGACCGCACCTTAAGCAATCCCTACTATTTTTCGTACAAATTTCCATTTATAATCGGGGCACCTGCTAGTCGGACCATAGACCACTACAATAACATGCATTGCTTAATGTATTCACCTGTCGAATTTGTCCAAGCTTAGGAAATACGAAATATGTATGCATCGCCGTAGTTATTTAGTGATTTCCTAATAAGTTTGTAATTTTAGCTTGGTTGACAAATGATACAATTTGAATTTGAAAAAAAAAACGCGTTTGTTTTTGGTTTTCAATAAAGCTACTAAGTTTAAAAACAAAGTAAAAGTACAATGAGTAATCGAAATTACAGTGGGCTTGATTTGAAAAAATAAGGTTGAAGTTGTTATTAAGTGTTTCGATGATGCACATTTGTCTCAGAGATATCTTGTAAAGAAGTTTGATTGCAACAAATCTCAAATCCAAAGAATGTTTGAGCACGAAGGAGGACTGTCAATTGAAAAATGTTTACAAAACGTATGAAATCATCTGTATATTTTGCGAAATTGATGTCTTGACATTTAAAAGGTTTTGCTTAGCTAGACTAAAGAATGTACCAATTTCTGGAACAATTCTTCAAGAAAAAGCACTGACTATAACAACAAATCTAATTGTATATTTTCTGAAATTCTATAGGTGGTATTTTGCAGTAGTATTTGTATGTACATACACATTGGTATATATACTCTTAATGGACATGAATGCATGAGGGAAAACCTTTCTAAGGAACCACTTTTCTTGGGTCCCAAGGGTGGTCCAATTTGACAGGTTTCACTGTACTTCTGAATAAATAGTTCTAAATGTTACATATGCATATATACATACGTACATATCTAAACAAATTCTATAATTTGTTTTTAAGGTGTGTCGATTGAAATATAACTTTAACAAACTATATGACTTCTTTTTTTGAAAAAAAAAAATATATATATATATTTTATAAATATAATCATTCTGTACATGGACTTATGTAATAACACGTCAAAAAGGAAATTACGGTTATTTAAATTAAAAACACCTTGTGAAAAAATACGAATAAAAGAACAGAAACGAATATTATCTAGCACACAAAAATTAAAATAAGACAGAAGAGTTCAGTCGAAGCAATTGATTACTTTTCTTTAAGAGATTTTATTTAAAAACTTGGTCTTATTTTTGTAATTTTTAATCATACTAATACTTAAAGATATCCATTTTCTTGATTTAAAATGGCCCTTGTCTGAACATGTCGAAAAATGAACGTACCTGTTGGTTATTTGGTCCCAAACCACCAGCACCACCACCTACATTGCCTTGGTTGTTGCCACCAGCAAAGGCGGATAATGCATCTGTAATTACAACATTGAAATAATTTAGGGTTTTAGCTCTGAAATGGGTTTTAAATCTTTTTCACAACGTTTCGTTCATGTCTATGAACATCATTAGGTGTCAATGAACCTGTATTTTAACATTGATAATCTGCCTATCTAGGTAACCGTCGGAGCGGAATTCTCTCCGATTTACTAAGAATCGGAGACATTTTGCTTCGAGGTAATTCTCCGATCGGCTGATCGGAAATTCTGTCCGACAAAATTCAACGCATGCCATTTGTATGCGATGAAGTACTTTTAATGGTTTTATTTATGACAGATACAAACAAAATATTCTCCGAAGTCATCCGACAAGTTCTCGTTGCAGAAAGTGTTTTCTTATTAATTGAAATTGAATTAAAATGTATGTAATAAAGAAATAAACCTTATTTATGTCAACGCGTGGACTTTTTGTTTTTATGTAGAACGAAAAAACAAAATTCACAGCAATATGAGCGGATGGTGAATCTGCCCAGCGAATATCCCGATATTGCATATCTAAAATTACACAAGAAGGGCACAAGAAGTTGTGACTGTGTTTTAGTTTTGCATAAATCATATATTTTTTAAAAGTCTGATGGTGTCATCAGACCCATAATTTGTTTTGTATTTGTGTTGAATCTGCTGAAAAAAAGCATTTTTATTTATGCGAAATAGAAAGGCATTTTTAATCTTGAAGAGAATTATAGAATTAGAAGATAAGAATTAGATTAGAAGATAGTTTGCGTATATTGTTTTCGTTTGCTTTATTGTGTTTCAAGTTATTTTTGTTTTTTAAATTATTCTTTTGTTTACAGTTCAAACGGAAACAAAACACAAATATGTTTGGAAATAGGGAGGGGACTTTATACGATAGTTTTGATTTAAAAATCGGTGCATATAATTACATTTCTTAAAAACGCTAGCGCATCATAATTGAAAAAAAAAAATACTTTTCATAAACAATAAATTACGCTCTCGCCGATTTTTCATGGTTTAAAACACTTATTGTGTTTATAAATAAAAAAAATATCGAAAATATATCGCATTTTCAATATACCAGTTAAGTTGCACATCCTTGCCTGAAATGTATGTCCATCGCAATGTGTTTTAAAATTTCTTCCGATGAAAGCTACTTCGAACTGAAATTACGGAAAAAATTCCGATCTGATTGTTACCTCGATATGGCAGGATAGGTTACAAATTTTAACATAATACATCAAACAACAATAAAAATTACTTACACTTGTGTTCTTGTTTGATGTATTATGTTAAAATGTGTAACCTATTATCAATGTTAAAATACAGATTCATTGACACCTGATGATGTTCATAGACATGACCAAAACGTCGTGACAAAGATTTAATTTGTTTCATTGACCTTAAAGCCCATTTCACAAATAGAACTACAATCTTAAAGGTCACCAACATCAACATAAAGCTTATTTATAAATTTAAAAAATATATATATACCTCTAAAGTCAAATGAGCTGTTGTTTTGGTTGGCATTCTCAAAGTTATCGAAATTAGGACCAGTGCCATTACCACTGGCACCACCTCCTACAATATTAGACTGACCACCACCTTGTTTTCCTTCTTGTTGATCCAACAGTGAGTTCAACTGCTGTGCTTGCATGAACAATGTGTTTTCTTGTTGACGACGGCGCATTTCTTCTTCTTGGCGCAACATTCGAGATTGCATGTCGCTTTGTTGACGACGAGCGTTCTCTTCTTCGCGAATTTTGAATTCTTCTGCTTGCTTTTCACGATTTTCCCATTCCATCTTTTTGCGTTCGTTATCTTGTTCACGTTTTCGGAGTTCTAGAAATAATTCGGAATGTAAACGAAATTACAAAAATAAACAAACTTGTGGGTTCAACCTTGACGAAGCATTTCAGTCTCGTGTTCGTAGCGGGCATACTCCATTTGGGCTTCCAATTTATCTTCTTCCATTTTAAGTTCGCGTTTAAGAGCTTCTTGCTTAGATTTGAATAATTCGTACAGCTGCTTCCATCTTGTTCCATACTCGTGTTCGAATGTATCTACTTCTGCAAATCGCGGTCCAACACCGCGCTCATGATTGAACTCTTGTGATTTCTTATTCATGGACTTGTCTGGCAGACCATCAGGGTCCTCATTAATCTCAAATGGCTCTACAACACAAGGCCTAAGTGAAGCAGTTAAGAAGAAACATTTATCGCTGCACAGACGGAGGGCTGCGTTTGCTGAAGACTTCTTAGCGAATTCTATGATACCTTCGCCGGTGTGTTTTCCGCGATCATCAACAACGATGTTTGCTTTTTCAATTGGCCCGAATATCTCAAATGATCTATACAGCAATTCGTTAGAAACAAACGGGCTTAAATTCTTGATACGCAAGATAGTAGCATTTGGCGCAAAGCGAACACGAAGTGTTCGACCCTTACGCATTGTTCCGTCTAATCCACGCTTTGCCTTTTCGGCATTTGGATGGTAATCTAATTTCAAAAATGCAAAATTCTTTTCTGGATTGGAGAAAACTTCACCAATTTCTCCATATGGCTTGAACAATTCACGCAATTCTTCTTCTGTTATATCGTTTGTCAAGTTACCAATATATAGGCGATTACGCCCGGAAAACTTGGACTCTTCACATTCGATTGGGGGTAATTCGTGTGTAGGGCCAGTGATGCTTCTCAAGCGTTGACCAATAAAGAAGTCTTCATTGCGTCCACCACCACCACCGCCACCACCGCCAAACCCACGACCGCCCCCACCACCACTGCGTCGGTCATTCATGTTGTTTCGATTGTTTTGCATATTATCGTGATTTCCACCACCGCCCATACCACCACCCACACCACCTCTATTATCATCGCGTGAGCGATTGTTTTTGTTATCGTTTTGCTGAAAAAAAAAAAATAAATCATTAAAACCAACAACAAAAATGTAAGCTGGGGACAAGAGAATTGCTCATATAATGGAAATATAAAAAGGACGACAGGATCGCAACATATAACAATTTTTCGTCAAAAGACGTAGACTTGCTGATGGAATTAGTGACAAAAAACATAATAATTATCGAAAATAAAAAGTCGCGGTACGAGAGTCCATTGCAAGTGAAAGAGTGGAACCCATTACCAGACATCGGATGTTCTGAAGACCAAGTATGACAATTTATAAAAAGGTGAAATTAAAAGCGGCGAATGCTTTATGAAATTGGTCGTGGTCCCCAAGAAATAATAACGGATGCCTTAGACAAAACCATTTTGGGAACTCTTGGACATCAGGTCCAAGGGCTTCCAGATCGTCCTAATAATCAAAATGATCCCGTTTTCCTGTTCTAATACTCCGTAACATTTTAATGAAAAATGTAAAAAAATGTAAACCAAAATGTAGACTACTCCAATAATACACTGATTTTTTATCAAATTCGTTAGCGCCGTTTTTGAGAAAATAAAGGCTTTCTATTATTGTTACAAAAATATTTGGGGCTAAAAAAGATTAAAAAAAAGAATTCAGCTAATCACCTAAAACTCTTAAATACCAAGTTTCAAGAAAATCGCTTCAGTCGAGCCGGGTAGGTTGTAGATCGCCTACAGACAGACAGATAGGCAGACAGACAGACAGGTAGACAGACAGACAGGTAGACAGATAGACAGGCAGACAGACAGACGGAACTGCTGGGTTCACTTTTTTGTGTTCCATATCATCGTAATGTCAAGTTTGATTAAAATCTCGAGTTCGATTTTTTTCCAAATGCAAAACTTGACCTATAGAGTTGCTATATAGCAAAATAATTAAATTAAGTAAAGAGACAGATTTCGATCGAGTTACGATACGACTTTTTTATGAAGTACTTAAAATAGATCTATTTTTCTACTTGTTTTTTGTTGATAAATACAAAAAATATATATAAAACATCAGAAAGAATTGTTTATTTGCTTTTTATGACAAATAATCTTTGGGATGGGTGAAATTTTGTCGAATAGATTCCTTGAAGCGGTTTTTCAAAAAAAGTCGTTTGTCGATTGTTCTGAAGGCAAATTGTTCGAGTATGGCATTAAACTACTAAAAGGGAATACAAATCTTGCGACATTTTTGCAATGATAGTTTGATGATTCCAAAAAAAAAAATGAAAGATTTTTGTATTAACATTAATCGAAAAGTGAATAAAATGCGCGACTGGCTCGCATGTACTTGCTCGTAACTTCGATTACATCGTATGCATAAGATTCTTAGTATAAATATAAACGGCTAAATATATTTTTAAGTCGTTTTTTACTAATTTTTGTATATACAAAATTTCTTTAATTGTTTCTAAAAAAATTTGCTGACAATATTTTCCATCATTAATATACAGTGGTTCACAGCCATTTGATACAGTGCTAGTTTTTTATGTTAAATTGCAAAAATTCAAAAAACGAGGAGGATTATACATAATATTTGAATGCAGTTATGAAAATAATAACTTAGTTAGCAAAATAACTTCATTTATTTACCAATCTTTTTTTATAATAACATGCAAATTCAAAATTCTTAAAATATTACAAAATTGTATACCACAGCTTATTTGATACAATCAATAAATGCTATGAACAATTGGTAATAATGTCTTTTAATATTTGGTGTATGGCCTTTTGCCATTTCAAAAGCCTTGAGCCTATTTTGCATGAATCATCAAGCTTTTGTGTTATCCCAGGGGTAATTTTTTCCATTCTTCCAGTAACAACCTCTTCAACTGCTCTTTGCTGTATATGTTATGCTGACGAATCTTATTGTCCAATAAAGACCGCAGATTTTCAATTAAATTCATATCACGTGACTGTGCCGTCGGTGTTATCAAATGGGGGCAGTTCCAAATGAGCCAGGTCTGGACAGTTCCCGATTTGTGCTTCGAGTCGTTGTGTTAATAAAAACGGAATTGTTGGCGTATACCCAGTTTCACGGCACTTTGGAGCAAATTGTTTTTTAAAAATATTGAGGTAACCATTTTTATCAATGACTCCATAAATGAATTCTAAAATGCCCACGCCAGATGCAGACATACAGGCCCATATCATTACACTTCCCCCGCCATACTTTACAGTAGCTTTCTCTTTCCTAAGCTCTGTATTCGGTTTCCTCCAGACGTAGAACAAACCATCGGAACCAAATATGTTAAACTTCGACTCGTCTGCAAAAATTACAGTGCTACAAAAGTCAGCACCTCTACCTAGCAAAGGCAGTCAACTTCGTTGATTTTTTTTTTTGGTTGATGAACGGTTTGTTACGAGCCACTCGACCATTAAAGATATGCTGGAGAGCAACACTGGATAGTTTCAGCACTGCATCTGGCTGAACTTCAATAGCCAGTTTTGGAGCCGATAACTCCGGATTAACTTTTATTTTCCGCACACTATATCGTTCATCAGGGGCGTTGAAGATTTTGTTTGGTGCATTTCTTCCTTTATTTTGAACCCGATTTTCATGCACAAACCACTCAATGATGTGCTGCACTGTAATCGGACTAAGCTTCACAAATCCAGCAATTTTCCGAACTGATTTCCCGTTCTTATAATGACTTATGACCAGTTAACGCTGTTCGATACTAGTTTGAGGACCCATTTCATTTTAAATTGGCTAATCGACTTCCAAGAAACTTAAAATTAGTCAAGCCAAACACAGTTGAAATAACAAAAACAAAAACAAACAACAATCATGTAGAAAAGTTGTTTTTGTTTCAAATAATAATAATAATTAGATTAAACAAAATTCAGGAAACGTTTAAACAGAACGAGAGCTTATATTAGAGTGAAGAAAATTTATAAAATATTTTGAAAGATAAAAAATAAAATTGATTAAAGCTACTTAGTTTACAACATCCCCTCTTAATCAATTATTTAAATCTTTAAAATAAATAAACAAAACAAAAATTAATAATAAACAATTAACAATTTGATATACCCATATTTTTCGTACAAAACATGTTTTAAATGATTCACTGGTTTATTAAGATTGTCCGCAACCATATTTTCAGTATTTACTTTCTGAAGTTCAATAGTTTTGTTTTCTATAACAAACTGACGTTCAAAATGATGTCGTGTGTCAATATGCTTTGTCCTTTGGCTACAGACTTCGGTTTTTGCTATATTCATTGCACTTTCATTATCGCAAAATATTATTATTTTCTTATCGAAATTTTCAAGCAGCTCATCCATCATTTGTCGAATCAACATAGCTTCTTGTGTTGCAGCTGAAAGCGCCATATATTCTGCTTCAGCAGGAGAGAGTGCCACTGTTGGTTGTCATTTACTTCCCCAGGATATAGCACCATTTTGAAGTTTGAATAGATAACCAGTGCAAGATAATCTTCCATCAACATCCGACGCCCAATCAACATCACTGTAACCATGCAATTCCGATTTTTCTTCCTTTGATCCAAAAGTTAATTTGTAGTCAATCGTTTTCTTTAAATAACGGAATATTCGCTTAACTGCATTCCAGTGTGATCGTCCAGGTTCTTGGTTAAATCTACTAACATTCCCGATTGCATATGCGAAAAATACAAAATGCTTCCTACAGCTTCCTGATATGGAACATTCTTCATGTCATCTAGCTCATCTTCAGTTTTCGGTGGCATTGCCTTTGTCAGCTTACTATTGGTATCTGCTGGCGAATCTATCGGATGACAATTCAACATTCCGAATTTTTCAAGAACCGCTCTTGTATATTTTTTCTTGATTTAATGAAATTGTGCCATTTTTACGATCACGCGTCATTTGCATTAACTTTTCGCTTCACCCAGGTCTTTCATACTGAAGTTCTTTGTCAGATTTCTTTTCAGTTGGGTTTTCCAAGCATTGTTGTTTGAAAAAAATCAACAAATCATCGACATAAACAGCCACAAAAATCATGCTCTTACCTTCTCGTCTAACATAAATACATGCATCTGATTTACTCCTTTTGAAGCCAGCTTTCATCAGGACATCATTAAGTTTTACATTCCACTGGCGGCTAGCTTGTTTAAGCCCATAGATAGCCTTTTTTAGTAAACAAACTCGGCCACTATCTTCATCAAAGCCTTCAAGCTGCCGCATGTATATTTGTTCTTCTACACCACCTTGAAGAAAAGCCGTGATTGCGTCCATCTGATCAATGTCCAAATTGTACTTTGTAGCCAATGCCAATGCCATCAATATTCGAATAGAAGAATACAGATCTACGGGAAAAATATTTCTTCGTAATCAATACCAGCTCTTTGACTATAGCATTCTTTCAGTGTTCAGCGTCCGTACCAGATAGCGCCTCCTCAACTGTGTTTGGTTCCTCAAAATTCTCAGATGTCATATATGTGACAGTCAGGAAATTTTCTTTGTTTGGGTTGTCGCTCGGAACATCTTAGTGAAGTTGATGTATTTACATTATCATTTGATTTTAATTGTTGATCCGATACATTTTGGATACTATTTTCAGAGTCAACCGATTCATTTTCCGTATCACATTCAATGTTAACGGATTTTACTTCTGTCAACATTCTCTAATTAGAATTTGTCAGTTTCTGGTTCAACAACTTTATGTACTCTACCTTGAATTTGAAATTTAATATCATCATTTTCTTTGCCAGTATTTGATTCCAAGAAGATGACATCTCGAATTATTATAACCTGCCTTGTATTTGTATCATACATTCGATAACCTTTGGTGCCTTCAGCATATCCCATGAAAATTAATTTTTTTGATTTTACGTCAAATTTTCTTCGTTTTTGATCTGGAACATGCACTATCGATCCAAAAAATTGTCAAGTGGCTTAAATTTGGTTTGGATCCAATCCAAATTTCTATAGGTGTTTTGTGTTTCAGAACACGAGACAGCTCAATTTTTAAGGTACGTTGCTGTGGACATAGCTTACACCCAAAAACTTTTAGGAAGATTTGCATCATCTAACATACACATCTTGCGAGATCCACAATAATACGAATGGTTCTTTCAGCAAGTCCATTTTGTTGTTGAGTATAGGGAGCCGAAGTCAATACCATAACTGTTGAATAGTTTCTTGAAATGTTGATTGCAGAATTCGGTTCCATTATCAGAGCTAAACTTTTTTATTTTCTTGTCAGTTTGATTTTCAGCGTATGTTTTAAATTCACAGAATTTCTGGAATACCTCATCCTTTGATTTCAATAAATAAGTAAATGTCATACGACTGAAATCATCAACTAGAACCAATACGTATCTAGATCCAACAATTGATAAATTTTCCAAGGGGCCTACTAAATCTGCATGGATTCCTTCAAGCAATTCCTTTGACCTTAAACCATTCTTGTCAAAAGGAAGGTGTTGCTTTCCTTTTAAACATGTAATATATTTGTGCTCCGCACTATCTTCAACAAATGAAATACCTTCAACGGCACCAGATTTCATTTTCTTCAAATCTTGTAAGTTCAAATGGCTTAAGCGACGATGCCACGTCTCAGCAACTGCGATGCAGGTACAGTTACCTAAGCCATTCAATCGATAGAGACCATCAATCATTATTGCCTGCGCTAGTAAATAGCCTTGCTCATTTCGAATCTCACAACGATCCTTAAAAAAGTTTACATCATTACCACGTTTGGTCATTTGACGACTTACCGATAAGTTCGCAGATATTTCGGGAATACACAAAACGTTCTTTACTTCTATACGATTAGGATGCCCATTATTTCAGTTAGCAGTTCTACAGACCCACACATTTCAACCTTCATCTTCTTATTATTGGCAGCAGTAATTTCCGAAATAAGCGACTTTTCACCATTGAAAATCCAGTTCATGTTGATCGTTAAATTTTGAGTTGCACCAGAATCAATATACCAGTCATTTTTGTTGAAATTTCCTGTCAGAAAGACTGCACTACATGAAGCACCAGATTTACTGCCATTATCAAACTTCTTCTTTAAATTCTTATCTTCTGCTTTATTCGGACAATCAGGAGACTTATGACCCTTTTTATTGCAACTATAACAACGAATGCATTTTTGTTGCATACGTTTTCCTTTTTTGTTGCTATTAAAAAATGCGTTTTCATTACTTGTCGACGAAATTTCTTGTAATAATGTAGTTTTAACAATATCGCTAGACAACTTTGTTTCAGTATTGTCAAGAGCCATTACCACGGTGCGTATTTTTCAGTCAAAACACATTTAAAGAAAATTGCCAACCACTCGTCATCTACCTTAAAGCCTATGGCTTTTAATCGATGTGCTGCCGTTATAATGGTTGATACATAAGAATCCATCGAATTGCAATTTTCTTATTTAGTGCCAGTTAATTGTTTAGTTTACAGTTTATCTCAAACTTCTTTCGCATTTTCAGAACCTTTAACATGAATATATAGGATTGGATCAATGTTCAAAATATAATTGCCATTCTTGCTTTTGTAATTTTGGTCGCTGCCGTCTCAGTTCCCAAAACTGCATTCCAATGTTCAACATATTCTAGATATTTTTGCATAGCAAATTTCCAAGTAGCATAATTTTCTTTTCCTTTGAGTCGTTAAGATGCATTGAAGTTAGTGTATGCAATAAGCTGTGAGGTGTTTTTTGCTTAAAAAATAGCAATTTTTTTCTTTCGGGGAGATATGGTATATTATTAATAACTCTGTTCAACGGTTTGTTTGTTGAACAAGGATCTTAAAACCTTCATTCAAATTGTGTTCATATCATTCCTAAATGTGAAGTTACAACGCTTTTTATTTGAAAAGGGACACTGTATTAAATAAGCTATGATCCACTGTACCTCCGGTTAAAAATATAATTTATCAACTCCGTTAAATATATTGTATTGAATTTAAAAAAAAAAAATATTTTGAAAACTATTCTAATTGAACAAAAAAGAATAGATTTAATTTATTAACTCGACCATTTATTTGTATTTTATATTCAAGTCATTATAATTAAATCATACAAATAATTGGTCGAGTTAATAAAACAATTGTATTTCCCACACAAATCTTAAAAAACCGTTAGGAGAAAATGTAGGTATTTCTGAAAACGGCTCTAAGATTTTTTATCGGATGAACGAATTCAAATAATTTTTTGTTTATATATATACTCAAATTTTCAAAAAATTGGTTTTTCGATTTAAAAAAAAAATAAATATTTTTTTTTTTTTTTGAAGAATCGATTTTTCAAAATCCAGCCACTTATTTTTTTAAATTAAAATTTTATATGTATATTAATAATTACTTCAAAAGAACGTTTAAAAATTTCCTTCAAAATTCAAAATATACCGTTACTTTCTCATGTTTGATTATTTATTTCTGATAAGAATTTTGTGGGAACTGAAGTTTCAGTGGCCAAAGGATTTTGTTGTTAGTGTTGAAGTTAAAAAAAAATAGTATTTTTAGCCAAGTATTAAGAAAAAAATATCAAAATTGCAAAGTAAGTTTAATTTCAAGAAAGTTAATGTATAATGCAATTAAATTTTATGAAACAAAATACGACCAATGTCATCCGCTGCTTATGCAAAAAAAAATAAAATGCACGACTGGACCGCACGAACTTGCTCTTATGTTCGATCACATCGTATGCAAAAGATTTCTATTAAAAATCTAAATATATTTTTAAAGTCATTTTTAACTTAATTTTGTATATGCATATACAAAATTTCATTAATTTTATTTTAAAATAAATTGGTTTGACAATATTAAATATTTAATAATATAAAAACAAAAGATTAAATCTGTTTAATTAAAGAAAAAATAATTCAAAATTCTGAAATAAATACTTGAACTAATTTGAGCTCAAAAAAAGTACACCATTTTATTTCATGGATAAATTTGAATTTATGAAAAAAAAAAATTTAAAAACTGTGGAGCGGTTTTTGAGTTTTTTTTTAAACTTTTTGAAAATATTTTTTAAAAAATTCAAAAACGCCAATTAATAGGTATTCAGAAAATACAAATAAATATAATTTTTGAAAAAAAATTAATAGTAGTTTTCGAATAATAATTTTTATTTTAAATACAAAAAATATTAATTAAAAATATTTTTGTGAAATTTCGAAAGAATCGGTTAAGCCATTTATGAGATAGTCGAAAGCAAAAAAAAAACGATCCTATGGAAAGTACCGTTTTTAGACATTTTTTCTAACTTTTTATTCAACTATATGATCGGTCGTAGCTAAAAACCCACACTGATTTTTTTTCATCAAAATCGTTAGAGCCGTTTCCGAGAAAAATAGGTTTGAACGTAACGGTTATATGGCACCGTTATTTTTTTAGCTAAAAAAAATTTCAATTTCCACTCTGTACAATACCTTAAAAACTCTTTATACCAAGTTTGAAGCAATTCGGCCCACCCGTTTGGGCTGTAGGTGTCTATACATACAGACTGACAGACAGTCATACAGACGGACAGAATTTTTAGACCATCTTTTTTCGTCTGCGCTATCATCGTAATGTCATGTTTGATTGTTATCTCACGACTTTTTTTTTCGACGAATACATAACTTGCCTTATAGTACCTATAATCGCAAGTAAAAAACGTTTATTAGATCAGCGGAAATTCTGGAAAAATGATTCAAGACCATGTCATAACACTAAGTAGCAGGACAATACGAAGAAGACTGAACGACAAAGATTTGCTCGGTTCCGTAGCCCAGCACAAACCACTGGTGCCAAAAAAAAAATATTGATCTGTGGAAATAAATGAAGAAAGAATTTGAGTGCTTTTGCCTTTATATGTGTATATTGTTGGGTTGAGTTGGAATTCCAGGCCGACCGCTAGTATAATGTCAGCATTATACAACAATTGTCAAAAAATGTCACCAAAATTGAGATCGCGATGCTAGCTTTCGTGACACAACTTCAGGGAAAAAAATAACTACTTGAAGTTTTGACATAGAAGCTAGCGCCATCAGTTTTTAAAAAATTCAAAAAGTTACATTTACCAATAAGCAATAACCGACATTTTTAAATTTCATACATAGAAATGTGAGACATCTATGGTTTTTAAAAATGTTATCAATAGAAATGTGCGACATCTATATCTTCTTTGCGAAGGAGGGGGAATACCGGATGAATTGATTGCTATTATTATAGCTACATATCGTCGGCGGAAAACAAAATTGTTCTAAGTACACTTTGTATCGAAAATGATATAATGATATGCGACTCCTTTATGGTCGAGACGTCATCGCTCAAGGTGGAGAAGAGCGCCTTCGGTTCAGTAGGACTGTGTTTGATCGGGACCGAAGGGATAGGGCGAAACAAGAGAACCAGTTCTGGTGGCTCTCTGAACAGCAGTTTGAGAGGTAAAGTCGATTAAGAATGTATGTCTTGGCCGACTTACATAGATTTAGGGAAATTAGGTATAAGGAACAGTCGGGGTGGCGCAAAAAAAAAAAAAAAAAAAAAAAAAAATATATATGTATATATACCTATATATATGTATGCGGGGCATAGGTGCATGCATCTGCGCGGCTGTATATGTATGTGCGTGCGTATATGTATGAACGTATATACATGTATGTGTAGGTGGCATGTTGTTGTGTGTCTACATGCGTATACAAAATATAAACAAAACAAATTTAAAACGAAAAATGCTGCTGTGGTTGTTCTAGTTGTTAAGTGGTTTTGGGTATTTTTAGATATTTTAAGTAGCTTAAGTTATTTTTAGTTAGTATAAGTTGTATCTAGCTTTAATTATTTTTAGTCTAGCTTTAGGTAGTTCTAGGTAAAAATTTAAAATGATCTGATACTAAGTTTTTGTAGTAAAATTTTCTTGGTTAAATAAAAATAAAATAATTAGATTTAATTAAAATAGTTTTTAGGTCGAAAGACATTAGTATTAAGAGATATAGTTTAGTTTAGAGCGCCTGGAAAGGGCCAGTAAATTAGTTGTAAGTTATTGATAATTAGGCTAGTTTTAAACATTTTTGTCTAGCTTTAAGATAGTAATAAGTGAAGATTAAATAAAAAAAAATTAAAAAAAAAAAAAAAAAAAAATGATATAATGATACAGTTCTACTAATTTGAGGGTGCTTTTTTAGAATTTCAAAACCGTTTTTTTCTAAACATTTCCATTAAGCAGACAATTGGTAGTCACTTTAGTCTAGGCATCAAATTTTTTTAAATTCATTTTAAATTGTTCAGAGACATTTTTGTATAGGATAGAACAATTTTGCAGAATTTCAATGAAGAACATTCAAAAATGTTCTATATCTATTGATTTGATGCTATATTCTCCGATTTTTATATTTCTCAATTGGTTGATTGAGTAAATATCTAAATATCTCAAATGATAGTTTGAAACAATTTGAGAAAAAAAATTGAATTTATTGAAAAAGAAATGTTCACTACATATGTAATGAAATTTTATGTGAACACGAAAAAAATAAAATCACTATTCTATTGCGAATACTTCCTCTTATGGTTCAAGTTTGATTGTATTTATGTATTTCTTTTTAAATAAATGGTGTTGGTTTTGATTTATAACTGCAAAAAAGACACCTAATATTTAGTGTTTTAGTGACATAATTGTATATTATTCCAATATAAGTTCAAATGCACTTAATTCCAAAAACTAGAATACATTAACTTGATGCTTTTCACAGCGTTATTGTTCGCCATTTAAACAATATTATGTACATATCAGCCCTATTTCTCTTGTGCGTAACCTAAAAATTATGGATTATATTAATGCCAATCTTAAGCTTCTGGAGCTAAGGAAATCAGACTTTTTTAACTAGTCTTGTTACAAAAGGATTATATTTCATCCCTTACTCAAAATGTAAGAATAGAAAAAACAAATTTACATCAACTAAGGTACCGTGAATATTATGGTGAACGAAGAATTTCGTAGGCAGTTTCCTTATAGAAATTAAAATGCACGACTGGATCGCACGTACTTGCTCTTATGTTTGATAACATCTTAAGCACAAGATTTTTAGTAGAAACAGCTCAATATATTTTTTAGTCGTTTTTACTTAATTTCGTATATGCAAAATTAATTTTTTTCAAAAAGTTTTTAGTAGGACAATTTTATGTATTTAATAATATAAATTTAAAAACAGAATTTAAAAAAAATCGTCCAACCATTTCGGAATATTGAATTTTCAAATTTTTTTTTTTAAATACAAACAAAATTTGGTATGCAGTATTATTAACAATTATAAGACTTTCCTATATAAACAATTTGATCGAAATCCCTCGAGCCGTTTATGAGAAAGTCGAAAATAAAAAAAAAAATGGTTGTATGGCATGTACCTTTAGTAACAAAATATGTAAAAAAAAAAAAAAAATGTGGGACCAAAATGTTGACTACACCTAAAGTAGTGCACACACTTTTTTTTATCAAAATTGTCAAAGCCGTTTTCGAGATAATTAAGATGGTAGAAAAAATTGTATGGCAAACACAGTGAACATTGGAAAACATGAACCCCAAAATGTGAAATACAACGAAACGTGAACTCTGACATTGAGTGCTCTAAAACGTGAACAAATCTAAAACTCTAAAACGTGAACAGAATTTTTTTAACATTCCATAATATAGGTACATATTTGCAACGTTCTAATATGAATATGTTAAAATATTCATGAATTCAAGCAAAAATAATGAAAATGGCGCAAAATTTTAAACAACCCATTGTTAAGGGCTTAACATATTACTAGTTGGAAATTTCTTAAGTGCTCATTGATTGAATAACTATTTCAAAATTTTTAAACTTTTTCTAAACTAGTAAATGGCTAATAAAGCAGAAATCTGAGCATTTGTAGGGTTTGGATTTTGATGAACACAATAATTGTTATTATGCGTTGTAAATTAATTATATGTTGATGAAAACCCAACATGTGTTCTAAAAAGGTATTAGTTATTTCTACTTTCATAGTTTTATCTTCATCATTTACTACAAAAAAAAAAAAAAAAAAAATGTGCACCAGCAGGACTCGAACTGGGCACCCCGCGTGCAAAGCTTATATACTATTAGATTCCATAATGGATTTAGCAAAAGTTAAAGTAAGCATTTGGTGATTTTAACTTAATGTTAAAATCGTTTAAAATTAGCTCAATCATCTTTTTAGCTTAGTAAATTGCTAAAAATCGTTTAAAATTTTGCGCCAATGTGTTTTATTTTAAGAGCAATAGTAAGACAATACGGTAGAATACTATTTAAATCATAAAACGTTACATTCCAAAACCTGAACAATCTCAAAAACATGAACACCCTCGGTTTTAATTAGTTCACGTTTTCCAATGTTCACTGTACCGTTATTTTCAGGGCTGAAAAACGATTGAAATATCTATTTGAGACAAGCACCCGAAACGCTTAAGTATCAAGCCTGATGAACAGACAGACGGAATTTTGGGACCCACTTTTTTGGTGTCCTTCATCATCGTAATGGCAAGTTTGATTAAAATCTCGAGTCCGATTCTTTTTCCAAATACAAAACTTCCGATATAGTACCAATGTATATCGCAAGTAAAAAGGTAGACTAGAAATTGCCAAAGGTTGCTAAAAGTTCTGCCAGAACTATCAATATCTAAAGAGAAACAAAAAGACATCGCATCAATGTTTCCTTGGATGGAAAAATTTTACAAATCAATTTTTAAGTAGTGTTTTTTAATTCTTAATTTTGATGTTTTTTTTTTCTAAAATAACGGGTGATTTTTTTGCTACTTGGTTTTTGACGTTTATATTTTTGACAGATCACACATGACAAATTCCACGAACATTTGACATTTCGATTCAGTATTGTTTGCCATTTCATCATGAATAGACTTACGCCTGAACAACGTTTGCAAATTATTGAAATTTATTATCAAAATTCGTGCTCTGTGAAAAATGTGTTTCGCAAGCTACGTCCGTTTCAGCGACGAGGCTCATTTTTGGCTAAATGGATACGTGAATAAGCAGAATTGCAGTATTTGGAGTGCAGAGGCAATTCAGCAGCTACCAATGCATCCCGAAAAATGCACTGTTTGGTGCGGTTTATGGGCAGGCGGCATCATTGGGCCGTACTTCTTCAAGGAAGATGAAGGCCGCAGGGTTACGGTCAATGGAGAAAGGTACCGTTCGATGATAACAGATTTTTTTTTGCCGAAAATGCAAGAATTGAACTCGGTCGACATGTGGTTCCAACAGGACGGTGCCACATGCCACACTGCACGCGAAACCATGCATCAATTGAGAGGCGAATTTGGTGAGCAGTTGATCTCACGTTTTGGCGCAGTCAATTGGCCACCAAGAACATGTGATTTGACCCCGTTAGACTATTTTTTGTGGGGCTATGTTAAGTCTATTGTCTATGGGGACAAGCCAAACACGATTGCTGCCTTGGAAGCCAACATTGAACACGTCATTGGTGAGATTCCGGCCGAAATGTGTGAAAAAGTTTGCCAAAATTGGACCTTCAGAATGGACCACCTGAAGCGTAGCCGCGGGCAACATTTAAGTGAAATTATTTTTAAAAAGTAAATGGCAGAAATTGATTTCGATCCAAATAAAAATTTCATTCACTTTTTACAAGTTTCTGTGTTTTTTTGAATTTTCAAAAACCAAGCTCTTAAAAAATCACCGTTTATAAGTAGGTATGAATATATTCTTTTTTTATTTTTGTCGAAAATAAACAATTTTAATCTAAACTTTGGATTTGTTTTTGATATTGATCGCCTTTTTAAGATTAAGTAAACAATTTAATGGGACATCGAACAATAATATAATTCCTGGGCATTCTTAATAATTGTTCTAATTCCCATATTTTGTTCTAAGTCTATGTTTTGTTTTAGGAGAGTGCGCACTTGTATACGAGTTGTTCTATGTCCAATTTTGAATTTATGGTTATAATTTTTTTTTTAATATTAATTATTGATTAATGAAAAAATGTATGTGGTTCAAAAGAATTTAACAAACTTTAGAAAAAATATAAATCAAATGTCTGATGAACAAAAAAACCTGACTATAAGAAGTTTGAAACTAAAAAATCATTCCCTGCAAAATTTGCTTTTTGTGACTTAAAACAATTTTGATTCCGCCGACGATACTCGTATGATGGATCCAAATATATTGGGTTAAACAGATTTGTATACTGTCATGTCACCAATACCATTCTTTTTGGTGGGGTGCCTGTTGTTTCGTTTTTTTTCACTTCGCAATTCGTTGTTTCCCCTTTTCTTACATAGATTTCGGTTTACTTTATTTTTGTGTTACATGGTTTTTCAATCATTTCGCCTAACGATCACTTCGCATTTCTTTCTTTCCCTTTTTACTCGTTTTGCATTTTTCTATTTAAGTCAAGGTTATCTCGCCAAAGGTTTATTTTGTTTTTTATTAGTGGTTAATCCCGCTTAGCCCGTTTTATACTTTCATAAATGTTACATAAAGAACTTTACATAGCCCCAAACTCGACCCCACCCCAAATCCTATAATTGGCCCAACATGGGGGTTGCGCTTAAGGGCTGTTCGCGTGAATTTTTCGTCTCTTTACATCAATAAAAAAAAGGAATCGAAATGAATAAAAAACAAAATAATCGAAAAACTAAATAATAAAAGGCGGAATGAACTTAGAATGAACTAAGTAAAAGACGTAATGATTTTTTTCAAAACGAATGTAAACAAAATAATTGAAAAACATTTTGATTTTAATGCTGAATTAACGAAATGCGAAACGACTAAAACGAAATATGTCATACAAAAACAAGATGAAATAAAATGTACTACTGGATTGATTGTAAGAAATCATACAATCTTATGTACGCTAGCTACAATCGTATAATCTTACAATTAATTGTCAGAAATTCTCTCTGACAATTAAATGTATAAAGTAACATTGTAAGGTATATGATAATCGTGTACACACAATTTGTAGTAAGGCCTCTCAATTTGTAGCTTTGTCTGGCGTTTCTGACAACGAAAATATTAGCCGTGTTTTATTATCGCCAATAATCAATATGGTTCACCCCGTGAAAATAAAACGATCTGGGTTATGTACTTACATGTACACTCTGTTTGCAGAATTCAATACTAATATTTGCAAACCCAGATAGAAACCCCGATAGAAACCTGGATCTCGTGTTGTTTTTGTAATACGTTAAAACATAACCTAGACCTAGACCCAGACCCGTAAATAATAAAACGCAGCTATAGTAAGATGTAGCTTTTTTTACATCATACATTTTTTTTATTGTCAGACAAGTAGTAGTAGTAGTAAACTTCATTGTGTTTTTTTAATTACATTTACAGCGCGATTCTCCCCAACATCTCCCCAAAGTCACAACTTGTGAGAGTCATAAAAACAATCGATATTGCGATCTACTTCAGAGCAGGTCACAACTTACAAATAGTTTGAATTTCGACATTTCGATGCGACATTCGATATATTTTGTGAAACAATTTATTTTATATCCCAACACGAAGTAAACAGAAATATGAAACTTTAATTTGAGATGATAACTTCAGCAACGACTACCAGATAGAAGGAAAAAGTTTCAGAGCATCCTAAATAAACACTTAATCAGTAATCACTCAATAGTGTGATTGCCTGCAGGTATTCTGTTCATTCTATACCATTCCAGGGGGTCAATTCCCGATCTGTGAAGATGTGAAGTGATAAATTTTATCACGCTTTCACGTCTAATTAGATTCTCGATTCGTGAAAATGTAAGTTAAATGCCAAACATTTTTCATATGATAATTTTTTTTATCAGTCAATTGTTTTGTGAAGAAAATGTTTCTAATCGAATATAAAGAAGAAAAACAGGATTTGGCACATGACAAGTAAGCAACAATTATATTTATACACAAATTTATTTTGATAGTAAGTTATATTTGTGTTAATTCGAGTAAATAACGAAATTGTTAAATCAACAGATTCACAACAGCCGACGCGACGGTGCTCATTCCCGCGACAGATCGTTGGAAACTACCCTTTGCAAGAAAATGCAGAGCACTTTACCATATTCAAATGGCTTTGAAGCGCACTTATAAGTTGAGTGTTTTTCAAGAATGCTCTCAATTCACGAATTAAATCCATGCATAAATGTTTTGGGAATCTATAAAGTTCAATAAAGTGCTCCTAGTTGTAACTTCGAATAGATTATGCCCATCTCGAAGGGAAAGCTTCAATATCCTCACATGAAAAAATAATAAACCTTACTCAAAACAGAGATACTATTGAATATAATATAAAACCCACAATTGTTCAGTACGACGTCTTTTATTAATTTATTAAACGAATTATTATTCCGGCCATTATTCTTAAGCAAATTTAGAAACTGAAATGACATATTTACCTTTCCCAACAAAAAATATAATCAGAAATGACAGAATTTATCATTTAGTACTTTTTAGTACAAACTTTATCACAATGAGTTCTAGAATCGTTTTAGGCGTGTGCGTGAAGTTGGAAAATGATAAGCCTCTGTGAAAACTGAAATATTTTTTGTTCACTTCAAAACTTCACAGATCGGGAATTGACCCCCAGATCAAATATAAATCCTTTTACATTTTCTTGTTTGAAAATTAATGAAACGGATTCTATTTGTTTAAATAAAAATTCATATTTATACATATTTGCTTATCTTTATTATTACATCTATAATTCGGCCTCAATTTCAATTTTTATTTTGTTTTTAATATTCAGGTGTTCCTATAATGCCACTACGCAATTCACCTTTAGCTGTGGTAAGTTTCGTTGTGAGTTTTCTTGTGACGATTGGGGGAAATTTCGATAAATGTTACCGAGTCACAATAATCCTCACAAGGAATAGTCATAAGGGCTTGTGACTTGTGATTCGTCACAAGGGTGAGAATCGGGCTGTTAATTAATATAGATAATACACATGTATAGCGATTACATATATTATTTTGCCGAATTGGCCAGGCTACACTTAATTTGTATATTATTTTTGTTCTTTAAATTTAAACAAAAGAAATTTAAAATTACATAGTGGTAAACTACAGTTTAGGAAATTAAAAAAAAAAAAACTTAAAACAAGGTGCGATAAAGGGAAACAGTCATCTAGTCTTTTTTTCTTGGAACACATACATATGTGTGCAATTACGGATTAGAATACATAAACGTATGTACATCTTATCTTTCGTCAGTTAGAGCGAGAGCTCAGTACTTTACATCTTTCGTTTGATGTTATATGGTGAAAGAGAGCGAACTTCTAGTTATTAGATGTTGCGATGACCAGAACTGTTGTTTCCCAATTATCGGTTCCGTTACAGTATATCGGAATTATGCAGCTTGTCCATTACGGGCTGCAAACATAAGCGATCCATGGGATGCTTCAACTTTCTGGGACGACGTCCCTATACGTATGCTGGGAGTAGATGGAATTCGGATGGCTTCTATACACATGGATGTCGTTGGGACTCCCACTCGGTGTTGTCGACTTGTACAGTATTCAAATTTAATAACTATTGCACAACTTAATGCAATTATTTATGTTATTTTAATGTTATATTTTTTGAAATCTTTTTTTTTACTTCTCCAGACGGAAAACACTTCCGTCCGCGACGGGAGCCAGAAGGCAACCCGTTAGTCAGACAATTTAAAGCAATTTTTGACGTCGTGCAGTGTTGCGAACCCAAAGAAATGTTTACCAAATAGACTCGCAATTAAAGTGTTTGAATTGTTTTTTTTTTTTTTTTGTTAAAATTGTTGTTATATAAAAAGCATTCTGATAATAAAAAATTATATTTTTACCGTTGTTTTTGTAGCATAATTTAATAAAACGCTTTCCAAAAGAATTAAAGGAAAACAATTTTTTGAGCGTTTTGTGATCTCTGTGAAAAGTGGTCGTATTGAAACGAAACAAAAAGCGTTCTTAAGTTTTGTTTATTAGTTTTGATATGTATATATTATTAATAGTATATGTATATGTATATACATTTTTTTGTAATCAAATTTCGGCTATACTTTCTGAAAACTCAACTGGGAATAGTTTGAAAAGACTGACAATTAATTATGTGTGTTCACGGTTGGTAGAAAATCTACCAATCTCTTACAATTTATTGGTCGATATTCAGCCAGCTACCAGGCAATAAATTGTCAGCCAACTTCTAACAATAAATTGTAAGAGATTGGTAGAATTTCTACAAACCGTGTACACACATAATTAATTGTCAGCTCATTGGTAGATTGTCAGGCATTTTTTGGTCTGACAATATTGTAAGATCTACCAATCGTGTACACTAATCTTAAGTGCACTTTCGAATAGTTTGAAACTCAAAATACAAATCATTCGAATAACTTTAGCATGAAAGTGAATTTCAAAATAAGGGTGACTATTTGCGGAAAGCACTTTAAGAAATGTACTGATTTATTAAAATATCATGGTAATAAATAAATAAATAAATGTATAAGTTTTCTACCATAAATCTTTCAAAAGTGATTGATAGTGAAACACGCATTTTAAACTTTCACACCTGTAACTCACGGTTGTGACAATTGAATTGAAAGAAATATTAATGATAAAAAACTATGACAATATTTATAAGAAAACAACATTAATATTAAGATGAAAATTGAGAAGGTGCAAGTATCTTTAAGTATAGTAGATTTCATCCATACAAAAGAAAGTATATATGTTTTTTTTTCTAAGTATAATATAAATTTGAGAGTTTGATAAGACCATTAAACTTACAAGTGACTAATAAAATAAGTATTTATGTCGATTTCGTTGCAATAAATAGGATTCGCTACTAAAACCAAAACTGTTTTGCTTTGAAACAAAAGATTACGGACCGAATCTCTTTTTGTGACTGTGTGTTGCTTGGCAGCTCTAAAAAAACAAATCTTCAATTCGTTAATACATCATTATTTTGTTTTTATTATCCGATTCCGACGCGGGGGAGTTCCTAAGCCCACTTGCACTTTTTGAATATTTGTTTCCAAAGGTTTTTAACAATTTTTTTTGGGCGATTTTCCATTAGGGGAGCACGCGTAGAACTTTGTTTTTTTTTTTTAACAGTGAGCTAGGGGTCTCTATAGAACAGCTTTAAAATATTACGGTGAGGAAACACTGTTAAATATGATTAAAAATTGTTTAAATTTTCAATTTTGGCCTTTTTAGTAAAACACATTTGTTCAATTTGTCTTTCAATTAGAACGTATTTCAACACACAGATACTTTTATTCGGTAGATTTATTATTAAAGATAAGAATTAAAACGGTTTTAATATGAAAACATAAGTTTTTCTATTTTTAACATATTTTTAAAGTTTACATTATTAATACACAATATAAAAAATTTGCGGCAACGAAAAACTGTTTTGACAGTTCTTGTTAATAATTTACTTTCCTCTGGTGAGTGTTCTGATAAGTTTTTTTTTGTACCTAGGTACTTTTTTGGGAAAATTTTTAATAGAAACAGTTTTTAGATTAAAAGTCTAATTGTATTTTTTTTCACGTTCAAGCTCACGGCGTAAAAAAAGCTCAGCGGGTAAGGGGGACAATTGCCCCCTGCAACCACTCTGCCTGAGCAAATTAGAGGATTTGGGGTGGGGTCAAAGTTGGGTGTATGCAAAGTTTTTTTTGGATTTGGGATTTGACATGAAACAAAACAACAATAGTACATAGTTTGAAATCAAATTATATTATCCCAAGAAAAATGCACATACCACAACATTTACCATACAAGTTGCAGTCTTTTGTGGATTGGTAAACAACTGCCAGAAAAAAAAAAAGTTGAAAATGAAAACTTTAAAAATTAATTAAAAATAGAAATAAAAGTTTCCTCACTTTAAAATTGTTATATTTATTGTTTTTAAGCATATATCTACCGAATTAAAGTATCCGCGTGTTAAAATTCGTACTCCCCTAAAGGTAAGTTCAGCCCAATTGAGAAACTTCAAAACAAATATTGTAGTGTGTGTAAGAATCTGTGTACAAATCCGTTTTGTATATTTCAGAAAAAAAAAAATGGTTTGAATTTGAAACGAATACGACTTTCAGAAAAAAAAAATTGACGGGTCGGCGGCAGATCGATGTTTTTATTGAAACGAAGTCCACATAAGTACGAGGAGATAAATCGTATCACAATTACATATTTAAAAAGCCGATTATTGTCTTGGACCACCATATTTGCAATCATGGAGCTCAGCTCTACATTTTGGGTGTGGTTACCCGAGCGTAAAAATAAATCAGTTTTGTGGATACACACAGAAAACAAATTGAGAGAAATGCAAGGGAATTGGATGGTAGATTAGGAACGAAGTATGTTACAAATACAACGCAATGGAAATGGTACGAGGAAACAAAGCTATTGGGTAGTACCTTCTCCTTCGGCGGCAAAATAAAAATGGAACAGCCCTATTAATAAAAAACGCTTAGCCTACCTTTAGTCTATGGACTTACAAAACCATGGAATAAGAGTTAGACCATGGACTAAAATTCCCTATTAATACAAAATCGAACAAAATATACTACAATAAGTATCAACTCTACCTCCTTTTTTTATGTCCCTGTAAATTTTGTTCTTAAATGTCAATTCTTAGTCCATCGCTAGACCACCGTCTTGGATGGTCTAGCGAAGGACTAAGTTGGTAAGCGTCAAATATCAGGAATTGTATCTTATTAATAGTTCTTCGCACTTAGCCCACGGAATAAGCCCTAAACCTTCCCAAGTCCATGTTTATTAATTTGGGTGAAAATATCTGCCACATGGGAACGTTTTATGCCCTAAACAGATGTGCAGCTTTCTCACTTGCAGGGAAAATAAATTACACAAGTTCTTATGAGGATTGACACATTCCAAAGGCTGCATACAGCCCTCTCTGCACGATGTCTCTATTTCTAAATTGGCTGCCAAGTTTCATTGCAACCACAACAGGAAAGAAAAAAATCTGAAATAATTCGCTTTGGCATTACTCATATTTACTTAAGAAAATAATATTTTTTTGTTTTATGATTTAAAAAATGGCGAGAAAATCTATGAATTGGTTAAGAAAAATACACTCTTATATGATAAAGTTCGTGTTATAAGAATAGTCATGAGGGACAAAATGAGAATACGAATTTCTTTTCTCTTTTTATTTCATTTAACATCCATTTTCAGTAAATTCAAAATCTTTTACCGCATAATGACTGTTCTCACAGAGCACGTTCAGATGTTGATACGATAGCCTATCTAAGAAAGGTTACTATCTATCTAAAATCCTGAACATCAAAATCCAGATAGTTTAAATTTGTGTATTTTCGTGCAAATGTAATGAAATTTCTCATGGGACACAAGAGTATACCAAAGTTTTTCGAATAGCTTACCCATCCGGATAGCTATGGATCGATTTGTGAATGTGGACATAATTTTGGCACACCTATGCATAATAAATGTCAGATAGTATGCACATGTGTTTCGGGGGCAGCGTTATATGCAGCGATGCGGGCAGACATGCTGCACATCTATTTTAACAGTTAGAATGAAATATGATTTTTAAAGCAATACTCATATCTGAAAATGAGGAAAATGATGAAACTTGGCCTTTTTTGTCATCCCTTTCTTTCATTCGAAAAAACATCCCCTCTTTCTAAGTTGACTACTTTTTACACACGTGTAGCCAGGCTCAAAGGGATGAAAAAAAAGGACAAGTTTTATAATTTTCCTAATTTTCAGATATGTGTATTGCGTTAAAAATCATATTTCATTCTAAAACGTTCCAGTTTGGCAGATTTTAAGTTAAGTTTTTTATGTAGTTTGATTTGGTCTTGTTAAGTTGACACAAAAAGTACAAATTTATTGTGAACAAAAACTTGTGAATTAAGATCGCTTCCTTTTGTATATCATAAATACACAAGAAGTGCACATTTTGCATATTGATTCAAAATAGCTTTTAACGGCCTTTAGGCCACAAAATTTGCGTTTCGTCTGGCAATCTCACTTGGAATCATCAGTTGGTTAGTGAGCGTCTTACCAATACGCAATTTTTGTTAAGTTCAGTTCAACTTACATGCATTGTATTATAAAAAGAAAACACCTTATTACCTATGGCCAAGGACAAAATCTTCCAATCTTAATGATTAAAATTTTAAACTTGTTGGATATAGTTCACATTATTTTTGGCCAACAAATACATGTAAGTTGAACTCAACTTAACAAAAATTGTGTATTGAAATGCGCTTACTAAACAATTGACGAGTCCAAGTGAGATTACCGGGACGAAACGCAAATTTTGTGGACTAAAGGCCGTTAAAAGCTATTTTGAATCAATAATTCGACAAGTCCAATTAAATATAATGCTACTTGGCTGAATAATTTCAGTAGTATATAGAATTGTATTATAAAAAAAAACACCTTTTCATTTTGCATATTGTATAGCCTGCCAATTTTTTTTTATATAAAGAAATATGTATCATTGTCTATCTTAAGAATGTAAGAGAAAAATAAAATAAAATCACAATAAAATTTACTACTGCTACTACCGCCACTACTACTGTCAGTACTACATCACTACTACTACTACTAGCACTATTACTACTAATACCAACAATATGGCCGACCGAATTTTTATTATAAAGTTAAGCTTCTGCGTTTAGAAATTTGAGTGCAAATTTTCAAATTGATTTTCAATATTTCTTTTTATCTAATTGATGAAATTTCACAAATAAAAAAATAATATATTTAAGACATCCATTTTTATTTGCGACGTAAAAATGTTGAAAAATTAAGTACTGAATAGAAACAGATTTCAAAGATGGTGGATATGCAAAAATAATTAACGCTCAACAAAAAAAAATAATTTAACCTACAATATATTAAAACAATAAAATGTATGTGGTCCTTTTTTCTGTCGAAAAAAAGCCATTTTGTTAAAGAGAAAATTTTCACTGACCTCATTTCTTCCACCAAAGTTTCGGCGACGATCTCTGCTCCGGCGGCCACCACTACCGAAATTGCCACCTCCTCTGCCGGCGTTTCCATGATTTCCTCCTTGACCACCTTGATTTCCCCCTTGATTACCTCCTTGATTTCCTCCTTGACCACCTTGATTTCCTCCTTGACCACCTTGATTTCCTCCTTGACCACCTTGATTTCCTCCTTGACCACCTTGATTTCCTCCTTGACCACCTTGATTTCCCCCATGACCCCCTTGATTTCCCCCATGACCACCTTGATTTACGGCATGATTAACCCCTTGATTACCCGCCGAATTTCCTCCTTGATTATTGAAATTAGCCCCTTGAAAGCTTCCGCCGCCTTGTTGGTTACCAAAGCGTGCCTTCTTTTCAACCGGAGGAGCATCTAAATCGATTATCTGCACATCTTGATCCGGTTGTTTCTGAGGTTGCTGCTGCTTTTGAGGCTGCTGCTGCTGATGGGGCTGCTTCTGATTTTTTTGATTTCCTCCTTTATTACGCTGTGGCAAAGGATTTCCGTTCATTGTCTCAACTTTGGAATCCATTTCTTCTTTAATTTTTAGTAAAATAAAATAGCCTCGAAATTCTATAACCTTCCACTACAGCTTACGAACAAAGAAAGAATGAACGAAATTAAAATGGCTCACAGAAATTTACCGAAGGAAATTCCGCTTCAAATGACAATTAATTCGTCATGTTGTATTTTCCTATGTTTATATTCGTAATTGAAACCGAATTGAATCGTGCTTTAAGCTACGTTTATATAACATGAAATATAAAACAAGATTACGACCCTTTTTTGATTTTTATTTTATTGACGTCATATGTGCAAACAAAATCCATTAAGGCTAGATATACACTGTTCAAATTGATTACATGCTCGTGCAAGTGGATTAGTATAAATTCACACGTATAGATTGGGTGTATGATTGAAGTAATATTAAATCTTTTTGATTTTCTTTCAATCAAGCGTACTGCATTGAAATAGTGTATATGCAAGATTGATGATTGATCATGCATGAATTGGCTCAATTGCGATAGTACGTTTAAGTAATAAGCAAATAGGAAGCGGAGAAGTAAAAAAAATTAAAAAAAAATGTATATTAGAATGTATTGATTTAAATATTAAAATAGGGAACCAAAATTTTATGATGAAAAGGACAAAAACAAATTACTCGGACAAAACTAAAAAAAATCTATTTTATATAGAAGAACGTCGCACCCACTGATCTCTATAATACACTGGATAGTGTATTCCCTACAAAGAATAACAGTCTTAATCTATTTTATATAGAAGAACGTCGCACCCACTGATCTCTATAATACACTGGATAGTGTATTCCCTACAAAGAATAACAGTTTTTTTTAACTCCATTTGAATTTGACAGTAGCACCATCATTGCAATTGTCTATCTCTTTTTTTTTTAAGAAAGAAAGAGATAGATTGCACTCCTTTTCAAAAAAAAATTGAAAAACAATTTATTTTTATTGTCAGTTTCAATCAAGATAATAAGAGCTACAATCAATTCAGAATAAAGTAAGTGTCAAGAAATAATAACAATTGAATCATTAGCTGTGTTTTATTGGGAATCTATCC
This sequence comes from Philhelius pedissequus, assembly GCA_910595825.1. NCBI lineage: Eukaryota > Metazoa > Arthropoda > Insecta > Diptera > Syrphidae > Philhelius > Philhelius pedissequus. The sequence continues at coordinate 162,461,626 of OU343161.1, forward strand.
ATTGTACCGTAAGTAATTCCCAAAAAACCGCATCGACCGTAGCATGGACGGTAGCTTTTTTATTTTTGTAAAAATGGTACACCTGCACAGCAGTCACAAGTAATGAATGAGTCTTTTGCAAAGTAAAATTATTAAAAAATCAAAATTAGGAACAATAATTAGCTTTTATTCATATAAAATAGAAAGTAGAAAAACGTACCAATATTTAATTTATGTTTCAAACCTATTTCTTGTTTTCATTTATTCTGCATTTGCAATTTTAAATTCGAACATTCATTTTGCACCAATAGAAGGGAAATGGTAAGTGAACGGGTTTGTTCATAGACTATGGTCAAACCGGCGTATAGTTAGCACCGCGATATCACGGATTTCAAAATTTTTGATTCCTATAATTAGGTGAACATTTGGTGAAATTTGGTTAATCATTTTTATAATTTGGTGAATCATGGTTTAAAAGTTATAAACAATTTAAGGTCAGGCGTATAGTTAGCACTCGATAGAAACAAATTTAACGTTTATTGGTACCAATCGATGGGGAATGCTTTTCCGAATTTAGTGAGCCTGCTTTTAAATTTACTGAGGCCATTACTTAATAAATAATTAAGAAAAACTTAAAACAATGACAGTTCAATAAACAATTACAAGTTACAAACATAAATAACTTTCATAACGTAAAGTAATTAAAGATGCGAACAAGTGCACGAATCGAACATACCTAAACTAAAATCTGTCCCAATTTCTGTCATAATCTTATTTTGTCGACTCAGTTGTCACCCTTTTTCACTGTTTAAAATTTTGCTCAATGCTTCTATCAATTTTTAATTAAAAACAGAAAACTGAAATGTCAAATAATGCGGTTGGTAGTCCGGATTACTCAACATTACGTCCTTAGTAAATCAGGCAAGGAGAATCGAGCTTTATAAAATCCTCCGTGCCAATGAGTGTGCAGTGGCTTTCATCCAAGAAACCCACCTAAAATACAAACATAAGGTATTTTTTGATGATTATACGACTCTTAGAAATGACGATCTGCAAGGAGTGGCTCTAATAATCAAGAATAACATTAAATACGAAATAGTAAATTTTCACTCATCCATTATTCCGACCATATTTGTATCCATAAAATTGAAAACAAACAGTGTCGATAAAAAATTCCTTTTCGGCTCTGTCTATTTTCCCTCCAGCTGTTCTCCAGCTCTACTTACCACTGAACGCAACAAAATTGAATCGCTTGCTTCCTCTTTTGATGGAGTAATACTAGGAGGTGATCTCAATGCGAAAAGTCCCATCTGGGGAGACTCCTGGCAAAATATGAATGGTAACACACTCAACAACTGGTTTCAAGACTACAACCCATCCATTACAAACATAACTTCCCCAACTCCCACTTTCCCGCGAGGGCCGTCCTATCTGGATCATTATATGATTTCAAACCATTTGATCAACTTTATAAATATAAACTTTAATATTAAAGCACTGTCCACGTTTACTGAGCATTGTCCGGTTTTACTCCGTATTAATATCGCTGACACAGAATTGTACATAAAAGATCCGCATTTCTCGAGGTCGTTCAAGAATACTGACTGGAACCTCTTTAAAGATGATTTGAACACGCTGCTCAGAAGATCTTTCCCCCCTACACAAACATGCCTGGACAACTCAGAAATCGATAACTACATACTTAAGTTCAACTCAAGCCTTATAGCATGCTTGGAGAATAATTCGTCCAGGAATATTATTTCATTCAGAAAATACAGTAACCTGCCTGATGATATTGAAAAACTCTTTAAAGTTAAACATCTTTGGCAAAAGCAACTTAAACGTATTTTTCATAATTCCTTTAATAGAATTAACACCGCTTATAAAGAACTATCCGCTAGAATATCTCTTCTGAATACCATCCTTAAAAATAAAGTTGATCAATGGCTTAATAACACCTTAAGCAAGAGACTGAATAAGATAAAACCTGGACCACAGGCTTTCAAGGAAGCTTTTAGACTGATTGGCAACAAAAAAAAATACATGTGCAATAAGATATCTGTTAATGGGGTGGGAATATCTAATGAAACTTGTATCGTCTCCGCTTTTAAAAATCACTTTGTAGAAGTTTACAAGGAAAAGATTCCTGATCTAAATCCAAGCATCACGGAATCTTCAATAGCCACTTGTGAAGAAGTAAGACATACAAAACCGGCTCATATTTTCCTCTTCGATGACAACAATTCGGCCTTGAACCCACCTGATGTCGAAAAATTCACTAAAACTGAAGATGTTTACAGCTTGCTAAGACAGATTAGGCCTAAAAAATCCGCGGGACCGGATAATATTACTAACTTCGCTCTTAAAAAAATTTCGAAATATGCCATAAAATTTCTTGTAGTTATCTTTAATAATTGCATTAATAATGGGTACTTTCCTAGTTGCTGGAAGGAGGCCAGAATCTTACCCATTATAAAAAATCCCAACAACTGTGACATTAATAACTTTAGACCTATCTCCCTTTTATCTAACGTTGGAAAATTACTGGAAAGAATCATAGTCGACAAAATGAATTCACCAACCGAAATAGTTATTGACCCAATCCCAGACTTTCAATTTGGATTCCGTAAGGGACATTCTACCCTACACGCACTATTAAAACTTCAGAACGATGTGCTAACAAACCTTAGAGAACAACGATGTACGGTGGCTTGCTCACTTGACGTGGAGAAAGCCTTTGATAGTGTCTGGCGGGTGGGTCTTCTCGCTAAAATCTGTGAACTTAACTTTCCCCGGTTCGTCATTAATATCTTAGAAAGCTTTCTTAATAACAGAGTGTTCTTCGTACAGATTCAAGGATCGAAATCGCAAACAAGCGAAAGTAATAGTGGCGTCCCTCAAGGATCGATCTTGGGACCTCACCTTTTCAACATCTTTCTGCACGACTTTCCTCATGTAATCTCTGACTACAATCTGACTTCCACTGGCCTGTTGTATGCGGATGACACTATCGTATACTCCAGCCACGATTTTCCTATCATTGCGGCACGACAGACAGAAAAACACATCAAAATCATTGACAATTATTACAGAACATGGGGAATAAGACTTAACATTCCGAAGACTGAAATGATCTGCTTTCGTAATGCGAGTGGAAAGGGTCCAGTTGGAGTAGTTCATGAAAGTAAAAACATCACCATAAAGATCAATAACATCATCATCAAACCCAAGACTTCCATTAAATACCTTGGTATAAATTTTAACAATTTATTCAAATTTAATAAGCATGCAAGACAAACTTTGGTCAAAGCCAGAAACATATCCAACATGCTCATGCCATATTTTAGGCATCGGGCTTTGAATAAAAAAACCAAACTTCTTTTTTATAAAACACTAATCAGACCTATCATGACATACGCCTTTCCGATTTGGTTCTCGATGTCGCCTACAGCTGCGCTGGAGTTCGAGAAGATGGAAAGAAGAACCCTAAGACATTGTGCCAATATAAACTTCAAACACAGAACCAAGCGCTTCTCGAATAAGCATCTACATAACGAAAACAACACCATTCCGTTTCTAAGATATGTCCTCCTCCTTATGAGTAAAACTATATCTGGTCTCTCTCTTTTGGACAATAATTTAGTAGAACAAATCATCTCAACACAGTCGGGGTCCCCTTGGGAAAACGACAGCTATCTTTCTCCCTTAAGTGTCTCTTTTAGAGATATTGATGACTCCGAAGTAACACCACCTCTTTTTTACAGATTAGCCAACCCTAATCAAAATCGTGGCTAAAATTCACCTATCCATTGCTATCTACTAACTTCTTACTGCTACAGACCTCTCCATTACAGAATTAACACAACCTGAAAATAGATAATATAATCTCAATCTTAAATACGTTCCTTGAGAATGGTGGTGGGCAGTTCTACACCCTTAGATCAAGACTCATATCATACTTAAATTGTTCGTACATTAATGGTTTAATTCAAACTTGTATACTCATCTTCAAACAGAATAAAAATAAAAAAAAAAAAAAAAAAAAATATAAAAAAAAAAAAAAAAAAAGATGAAAAATATATATATATATAGACAACACAATAATTTTCACATAACACAACATGTAACATACTACACTATTATCCACATCTATATTATATTCCAATATAAATCAAATGAAACAATAACTCATCCTTACAACACCATCCCTAATGCGCTTGCGCTGTATAGTTTTAAGTTAGTATAAGTTAGAATAAGTTAGAATAAGTGAATATGTAGAGACTCTCGTCTCGTACTACTCAAAGAATGCTTCTGAGCAAAAGCAGTTCAACAACAATATCCATTGTAAAAATAGTCTGCCACGAGGCTTAGCTCTTACTCCATCAGAGTCAGAAAATTGAAAAGAAGGCAATACATTATAGCCACTTTTTTGTAACAAACTAAATATTGTTAACACTATCCATAAATGTAATATTGTATAAAAGTCTCAATAAAATTTGAATTGAATTGAATAGTCCGGATTACATCAGCCCTGAGGTCTTGCAGTCACAAGGAGTTGACAATTAATACGACCGTGAATGTGATTGGTGGTCTGTGGGAATATTCCTGTACGAAATGCTGGTTGGCGATATGACTTTTTATGCGGATAGTCTAGGCGGCACGTAGGGCAAGATAATCGACCACAAAAACTCCCTCTCATTTCCATCTGAAATTGTCCAACTTTTCTTGTTGAAACGCAGAAGAAGCTCGGCGATGAACATAAGATCCGTACACGTGAAATGAACAACAATCAGCACTACAACGAAAAAAATTAATACACTTGAGAAGCAGCTGGCTGATATGCAGGAAAATCTTTAAAAAAAAACAGAATTTGAAGAAACAGGCGGCAGAGCTGTGTCTGGCAAAAACGGAGGTCGAACAAAAGGTGAATCAATTACAAGCTCTTTTATCAAACCTACAGATTCAACGTGACACGCTGCAACAGGAAGTAGCCGAGCTACAAACACGACTTATTCAAGAAAAGAATGCCCGCACACAGATAAAAGAGATACAAAAGGAGCTGCAAAGTAAAATACAAACCGTATCCACTGACCTAGACCTTTGCCTTAATCGGGAGCAACTAGCAATCGTGGATAATCAGACTCTGAATGAAAAGATCTCGGACCTGGAAAAGTCAAGCACCAGCCTAGACTTAAAGCTGAAAGCCGCACAAGGAAGATACCAGCCAGAGGTGAAGGCTCACCAAGAAACAGAAAAATCTCGAATGCTGAGCCGCGAAGAAGAAAACACGCAGGAAGTTAAGGCACTGCAAACAAAACTCAACGAAGAAAAGTCGGCACGCATTAAATCCGGCCATAGTTCACAAGAAAAAGAGCGTCAAATAACTATACTCTCGGTGGACTACAGGCAAATTTAACATAACCTGTTAAAACTCGAGGGAGAGTCGACAAGAGACCAAAAAGGCAATGGTCTTGCAAAGCCAACTAACAAAACATAGACGTACGTAGGTTTTATTTAATTTGTATTCTTTTAAAGAAATTAATGTATATAAAGCTTAGCCAAGATTATTAGAGGTGGGTCTAATAGTTATTTATATCAGTATATATTTAAAATTTGCTTTTTGTCTTAGCAAAATGAATTAAGTCAAAATGGATGGCATGAACAAGAGGACTATGTCTATGACTGAAAATCTATCCAAACTCTTGGGCAAAAATAAGTTTCCACAGTCAATAAAATTCCTATTCCCTTGGACATTTTAAACGTAGACACCCACCTTTTATAATTTCTTTTACTTCTTTTTACAATTCAATACTTACCCAAAGCAAACAATTCTTTTTATGATGATTTTTATTCAAATATAATAATTTTCAGATGCATCACCAATATCATGAACGTCTTGTAAATGACATTAGATCGTATGTCGGCGGCTGATGATTTACTACATGTCCTCGTCTATGTGATGATAAAAGTAAATTAATTTTAATTTCCTAACAATATCTGGGAACTAATTTATTTTCTTAACAGGCCAATCCAATTTGCTATCAACAATCGAATACGTTGCAAGTTTTATTGGTGAAAAATTAGACGGCGAGGAACAGTTCAATTAGAAGTAATTTTGCTCGGTAATGCAATTCTGATGACCATGGATTATTAAGCAAAAAATAATATTTATTCATTATCATTCTCCCATTCGCATATTAATATTGTTTTTGTCTCTTCTGTATTGTTTAGTTTGAACAAAAAAATATATTTAAAAAAAAAATATCCTTGTTACATTTTGCCAGATTTATGTATTCTTAAGCAGAAAATTGATATTTTTTCTTTCAATATTGTATATCTATTCTCATCTGCGAAGGTGAGATATTCACACATGTTCTGTATTTCACTTTTTGTGAATTTGAGGAACGAAAGTGTAGAAGTTCTGTATTCCACATAAAAATGTTCTGTATTCCACATACAATAAATTTTGTAAATAACTCATTCCGAATGTGGAATTTTAGGGTTCTAAATATGAAAATTCGTGTTCTACATTCCGAATATCAACCATTCTTATACAAATTTGTATGTAACAGGTGATTTTGACAATTCGAAAATGGATTGGAAGGAGTTGACTCCATTCGAAATGCAGAATACGTTATTTCATTTTATGTGAAATTAAAATTCGTTTTGAATTCATTTTCAGTCCGAATGCAGTACATGTGCGGTTAAAACAAAAAATAACAAACATTGTGTTTCACAATGCAATGCAACTAATTATTAAGATAGATTACTAATGAAAGTTTCTCATACATACATATTATAACTTTAAACATTTCGAATTATGAACAATCCCGCGATGTACTACTGTAGTCTTAAATACTTGATTGTTAGTGTCGGATTGGTATGTCCCAATGCTAAGGTATTCATTGGAGAGTATAAATATTTACTCATATTAGCCACATTAACGAGGTTCATCATCTTAGGTATGACTTGAGTTTGCTATGTTACCATTCAGTAAGAATTTCTATTTTCCAGGTGTGACATTTAGCGGTTCAACAAAAAACTATTTCATCCTCAAGCAGAAATATGCAGAGCATAAGAAGCATATATGAGCAAATGCAACTCATGAACAAAACTATAGGGGTATTCACGATCTGGTGTACCAAGTCTTGTAAAATTGTAAAATTTTTTTTTGTTTACAACACACCTTTACTAATCTATATCAACGCTGAAGCAAATGTTTAAATCTGTTTCACATTTGTTCTGAACAAGGCTTAGGTTTGTGTTAAAAAAATCTTACACTCTTGTATTTTTCTGTTACAATAGTGTTCGGGTATTATAAAAGTGTAAAAATGTAAGATTTTGACATTCAGTATATTTTGTTGTTGTAGTGCAAAAAAATGCTACACTTTTACACTTTTACAATGATGCAAGACCTGATACATCGGATCGTGAATACCCCTATAGATTTCTATGAAATCTACTACCAAGCTGAATCAAAAAAAAATCAATCATTCGCAGGGTACTCAGTCGTACATACTGCCGAGTTTTCTAAAAGTCTTTTCGGTTAGTTATTATTATTTTTTTTATTATATATTAATTAATTGATTGTGATTGCCATTGATAATAGTCGGCAGGTCTTATATGTCCTCACGGAAAAGGCTGCAATTGAAGCATGTGATATGGGTGTAGATTGCAATTCCAAATCAAAATGAAATCGCGTATGCTTCCAGCAGCATCATTATGTAAGTTAAAAAAAAGTATTTCAAAAAATGTAGGCATTAGGAGTAATATGGGATAAAGGAACAAACAAATATGGCACTCTACATATTATGTAAACCTTAGACCCTCCGTATTTCGATACTCGCGAAATTGTCATGGTTCAGCAAATATGATATAGGTAATTAAGCTTATACGGATTTTTATGTTGGCTTTAAGGGAGGAGAACATAGCTTATTTATTAACTTTTATATCGAACATACTAGATGTAAAATGCATAATTTTGGATTTTACTGCAGCGGTGAACTTTGCAATAGTTCCTACAGGCATAACCACTTTTATTGGTTTAATAATATTTTCTACTATAATCTTTTTTTATCTTTCATTACAGATATAAAACACCAAACTAAATGCACAAAAGCCAACTGGAAATTATTTGTTTTATGGAGAAAAGATCTTACTGAAAACATGTCCGATTAATGACTAATACTGATGCTTACAACTGACCGTTACCCAGACTTTAAGTAACTTTGTTAAAGAATCAACCTTAAAACTATACATGCACCTGTAAAGTCTTGTGTTATTGTGGATATTATTTACTAGGTAGGTAGGAATGTATAAAACTTTCAAACTTTTGTTAATTTAATAACAAATTTCATTTTAATTTGTAAATAATGTAGATGCGCCAAGGTTTGGAAAATGAAAACAACGCCAATTCCTAGTAACGCTGGGATCTAAGGCACGATTAAATTGTATGGACATTGAACCGTTTTATGGCGAGATGATTATTTGGTTTAAAAAAAAAACGATTTTTATTAAAATGTATTGTTTAAACATCGAAAAATTTCAATGCAATAAGATATAATATTATAATCAAATAATATTTTACTGATATTTCGAATTTAATTTATATTTCATACTAAACATTGTGGTATACGTTTTCATATATATAAAAATATAATTTAATTACAATTTTCTAATTTGTTTTGTTTTAATTGATGATTTCAAGCAAAAAATGGTTTGAGATGATTGATTATTAAAATTCAATTGATGGTTAACAGGTAAGCTTAGTGAACATATTGATTTTGATCATAACACGAAATTTCTGCAAAAAAAAAAACAAAATTAATTACATTTCACTAGGTAAAGTGAAAGAATGCCTAAGATTTTGAGATGTCAAGAAAATGTTAATATACAATTTGGCTTAGAGATATACTTATTTTAATGATTATGTATGTTAGAATTCCGAATTTTATATGAAAATAAAAAAAAAAACATTGTAAGAAATGTTTTTTCTTTAACCTGAATTTAAGAAAATGTCTCCAATTCAAAAATATGCAAGTCAATTTACCAGTTTCATTTTTTTCCAAATTAAAGTACCTAGCACAAGTTTTGAAATCAAAAGTTTGCACCAGCACACAAAAAATTATTTTGCCACATTTAAAATTAAATAAAAATAGATCAAATAATGAGGAAATTATATAAATATGATATGAATAAATAAAAAATAACTTACTTCCGATATTTGTATATAGTATAGTATGTCAATGTTTTTACAGCTTAAATTGTAGTTTTCTCTACTCTGCCTTGGGCTTTTTAACATCTGGCTCCTCGGAGAAATAAGTTTCTCTGCTGCATTCTTGGCATACTTCAATATGGCCTCACGAGGATCTTGATCGTCATCCACTCTTGCTCAGACTTAAATTGCTAATGACATAGGGACTGACAAGGCCCGCCCGAAGAGCAGCTTGTCCACTAATATCATGTCACCAGTGACCGAGTAGTGGAGAGCATGAATGCGGTTTTCACAAGGTTGAATATTGCGAAAGCTTCTCATCGACGAATCCACTGATTCGGAATTGTATGTATCATTGGATTTGTGAAAATTAACTTAAAAGAAAATCACATCGGTTAAGAAGAATTTCCAAGACACTTGATTTCAATTTAGATACACATTTTCTTGTATCAATAGTAATTAACTTGCCTCTTTTTATGTTATATATATACATAAACAATACCGCCTAAGGTAACTTAAAACAAATTAAAAACAAACTAAAACAAATGTATTGAAAAAAACGCACCTTATATCTATTACACGAAAAATGTATAAGCTAGGCCAATTCTAAGCCAGCAGTAATATTTTATAAGTATATAAGTATAACTAAAACCAAATGTCAACAAAAGAAAAGGCTCAATAAAAATTGAATTGTCACTGTCACAGCTGTAATTTTGGGACAGATGTTTGTATGTTTTGTATAAATTCTGTATTCAACTATCGATCTGTTCGCTTAAATGTTTTCATGTTCCAAAATACTCTGATTAATTATTTGATTTTTTAATCACTATAAAATTAGCCAATTTTTTTTAAATACCATTAATAAACCTATTCGACTATAATATAACCTCGAGAAACAGAATAAATACAAATCCTACTTTTTAGTTTACTGGCACTTCTTTCAGGCGAATAGACAAACACACGCTGGATAGTGTGTGTCACTAAATAATTATTTATACCTAATTAGCTAATTACTGAAAATCTTCTACAATTTTCAAATAATAAATCCCAGTTGGATATATTTTATTATATATCCCAATTATATATAACAATTAGTTTTTATAAGTTATTATAACACTTTCTATTCAAAATACGGATATGCGTAGGTGTGTGTTGCTCGAATAAGTATAATATTTCTAACTCCTTAACTAAGATTCTAACTAAATTCTGAAATCTCTTGTGTAGTCTTCTAAGCTAGGTCTAACCCCAATCGCCAAGTTTCAGAATTTGGTGTATCTCACTGTTTTAACTAACGGGAACTTTTACACGAAACTACATTTATTTTCGGAATGGTGCCGCGCTTATATATAATTGCTTATAACTCAGTAACTAAGATTCACCAAATTCTGAAATCTCTTGTGAAGTCTCCTAAGCTTAGTTTGAGCTCGAGCACCAACTTTCAGAATTTTGTGAATCTTACTTTTTAAGTTACATGCACTTTTACATGAAACTAAATGTTTTTATTAGAGATGGTGTCGCGCTTATATATAATTGCTTATATCTCAGTAACTAAGATTCACCAAATTCTGATATCTCTTTTGAAGTCTCCTAAGCTTAGTTTGAGCTCGAGCACCAACTTTCAGAATTTGGTGAATCTTACTTTTTAAGTTACATGCACTTTTACATGAAACTAAATGTTTTTATTAGAGATGGTGTCGCGCTTATATATAATTGCTTATATCTCAGTAACTAAGATTCACCAAATTCTGAAATCTCTTGTGAAGTCTCCTAAGCTTAGTTTGAGCTCGAGCACCAACTTTCAGAATTTGGTGAATCTTACTTTTTAAGTTACATGCACTTTTACATGAAACTAAATGTTTTTATTAGAGATGGTGTCGCGCTTATATATAATTGCTTATATCTCAGTAACTAAGATTCGCCAAATTCTGAAATCTCTTGTGAAGTCTCCTAAGCTTAGTTTGAGCCCGAACACTGAGGTTCAGAATTTAGTGAATATTAGTTACTGAGATATAAGCAATTATATATATGCGCGACACCATCTCTAATAAAAACATTTAGTTTCATGTAAAAGTGCATGTAACTTAAAAAGTAAGATTCACCAAATTCTGAAAGTTGGTGCTCGAGCTCAAACTATGCTTAGGAGACTTCACAAGAGATTTCAGAATTTGGTGAATCTTAGTTACTGAGTTATAAGCAATTATATATAAGCGCGGCACCATTTCGAAGAAAAAGTTGTTACGTGTAAATGTGCCCCTTACTTAAAACAGTGAGATATACCAAATTCTGAAAGTTTGTGCTCAGGTGAACAAACAGATCTTTTTGGTAGGGAAACTTCTGGTAGTCTGATATCTGCTTCAAATTTTGCAAATCAATGAGAATTGATTTGTTTATTTTGTTAAAATTGTTTAAAAAAATTCCAAATATTTTAGCGACTACAAGACGTCAAACGAAAGTCAAAAATTGGGACAGAATCTTGTACATGGGTTAGTCTTGTGTTCGTGTATGACAGATTTAGCTACGTTACGTTACGACGCTTAGGTATGTTTGTTAATTGTTAATAGTTTATAGAACTGTCATTGTAATTGGTTTTTCTTAATTATTTATTAAAATATAGCTTCACCAAATTCGTAAATAGTCTCACTAAATTCGGAAAACCATTTCCCATCGACTGATACCAATAAACCCTTATTTTGTTCTTATCGAGTGCTAACTATACGCCTAACCTTAAATTGTTTATAACTTTTAAACCATGATTCACCAAATTCTAAGAATGATTAACCAAATTTCACCAAATGTTCACCTAATTATAGGAATCAAAAATTTTGAAATCCGTGATATCGCGGTGCTAACTATACGCCGGTTATGGTCAAACCCCTTTTTACACAAGGCAATTTTTGTATTGCTTTAAAACCCGTCTATGCCTTTCACACGAGGAAACACAAGTTCCGGAGATTTGCTTGTTTCCTTTTAATGTTTCTTGGTTTTGAACGCACACTACAACGTAGTTTAAATTGTTCACTCCCCTTACATTTCCCCTTTATATTTCATGCTTTTATTTATTTTCTGAGTAGATCGATAGCTAGAGTTTTATTTTTCAAGTCAATTTACAAATTTATTTTCTGAGTATGTTTAGCTTTCAATTCAATATTCACTCAACAGAGATCATACTGCACTTAACATACGCGGATTAAGGAACAAATAGTTAACATTTGGTTTGCAATTTCCATGCACATATCTAGAGAAAAAAAATAATGGGATCACAAAATTGTACGCCCACTCCATGTCCATGTAGTGAAGCGAATACCGTTCATGGCCAACGTCCATTAAACAGTGAGGAAAAAGCACAATTTGTGAAGTTCAGTTGCCGCTTAGTGGGCTTAGGCCAGGCGCGCACATGCATTTTTTTCCGAAACGAAATAGTTTATTCACTAATTGAACGATGATCGCGCACATAAGCAACTTAAAAATCAATCAACGAGATAAACCAACACACAGACAACATATTGATTTAATGTGCGCGCAGTTACATTATAGTTCGGTGTGATTCAAACTGAAGAACTTATTTGGGGCGATTGTTCGATTTGTGCCAAAACACAGAATTTAGAATTTCATACGAATAAATATTTTGCGGCGCTAACTATCAATAAAAATTGAACACAAAACGAATATTGGTCTTAGTTAGTCAAAAATAAAAGTAAAACCAAATTCATTCCATAGATATTGATTTTTTTTTCAAAATGGAAATCGAAATTTGTGAAAATTGATTAATTGACATTAGGGGTATGCAAAATTGCAGATATAGGTGGAATTTTAGACGTACTCCAGAAAATAATTGAGCAAAGAATATAATTTTTAATAGTAAAAGTCAAAAACTTTTCAGAAGAAAAGCTTATAATTTATTAAAAAATGGAATTATCTAAGATCTTAGAAATATAAACTGGCCAACTATAAAAAAAAGAAAAAAAAAGAATCAAAAACATCGATTTGTCTTACGAATGAAATTAATAATTATAACACTCCGAACACATCCATCGAGATTCAACCCAATTATCAATCGTACCAACAAAACTAACAAAATCAAATTCGAGACTCGAATAAACGTCATCTAGCCACCCACCGTAGCTTCTATTTTAGCTTTTTATCGACCGTAGCGAATTGTATGTAAAATTCTACGACGGATAAACTTACGGCGGATAAATTTCCCAATAAAACACAGCTATTTTTGCTTAATATTTTAAAATTTTAAAGATGATAGAGGACTTATTTATCGACAAAATGGACCTAGTTAGATGGAATAGGAGTTATAAGTACATCAATCGGGCAGGAAGGACGACTCATCATAAAGCCCGTGGTGATACCTTATGAGGTAGATGGCATGGTTGCCGAACTAAAAACTGCCAAAATAGAAATCGATCAGATTCATATTGACTCGCGAAAACTTTTCTCTCACAAAGGAAATATGGAGGGATTTCCTGGCTGGAAACAAAGAACTTAAAGAAACTGCCCAGCATGCGTTTGTGTCGTACACCATGAAGAACAAGAAAATCTTTAATGTTGGCCACCTTAATACGGACGAATATGCGAGATCGCTTGGACTCGTCCTTGTTCCCAGGGTTCGGTTTCTGCAGCGATTTAAAGAACGACAAGCAGCTGCCCATAAGACAAATACCAAGATGAAGATGATGAGGCATTTTCTAGTGAAAGTGAAAATAATGTAGAAACATCTTAAGCTACACCTGTTGAAAAGAAAGACTTAATTAATTTTAATCTACGACACTAACGACGGTGACAATTCCGGCACCGAAGATGATTTATTCAAGATCAAACGAAGAGATCACGATGTTGATCGTGACTCCAAAGTTGATGATTGATGATGAGAAAGTCCTCGCTGAACTTACTGCAGCTAAAAAGGCGAAAATTCTAACTAAACCGAGTGCTGAAGAAACGAATTCAAGCCAACACAAAAGTTGAGTTCAAGGAAGACGGAACTTGGACACAAGAAAAAAAATTGCAATCGGATCTCGCAAGAGATTATATCAATCAAGACGAGGGAGGAATTGATATTGAAACTGCAAAGAAGTCCTTCGTGAAGACGATAAATTCGATAAGAACGTTTCAAGGAAATTGTCAAAGCTAAGCACAAGGTTGAAAAGAAAAAATCAAAAAGCAAGAATTTAGAAGACGAAGATGAAATCGACGACTTTGGTAGTGATGAACACGATCAACATGATGTCGATTTGTTATGTTTGCCGAATCCAAATAAGATTAAGAATGTGGTAAGCAGTGATTCAAATAATGGTGAAGAAGTTGGTGATAATGGTATTGGAGAAGTAAGTGAAAATGAAAGCTTGGTTCACCAACCACCGACCAGAATTGCTGCAGTAACTGGTGGCTATTCAAATGACGAGGACAAAGAAGATGAAAAGATATTGCAGAAAAATTATCATTAAATATGGAAGCTGAAATTATTACAATGTAATTGTCATCTTAAAATTCTAGGTTATTTACAATACATATTGAAAATCTGGTAACAGAACGTTTCAAGGAAATGAGTTTTCTTGTTGGTGAAGTTGAATAATTACGCTGTTTTTTTCGATTTTCTGGTCAATTTTTATCCAATCTCAATGGTTTATGAGAACTTCAACGAGTTGACCCTCACCGCCAGCCTAAGATAAATTTAGTGGCTTAAGAAGCCACTATTGGCAATATTAAGCTACCACCGTAACCAATTCAATTCTTTTCTAAATAGGGACGTAGGCCATTGGTACGATTTCGATTGTAATTCCTCTCTTGTATTGTTCTCAGGTTTTGGAATTCTTTGCATAATCGGCACACGATGCGACAGTCTTCTCTTGCAGCATACACCCACCGCCGCCTTTGATGAGTGCCATATCTTCATTGGCCCCATCTTCTATGGCACAATCTAGATGCGGAATGCGATCCAAATTCACCAATATCTAAGTATCAGTGCATTTTCAACAATGAGATGTCGGGCCTGCAAACTTGTAGGAACGCAAACCGATTGAAGACCTTTTTTTTGACTGCAATATTCGGTCGATAGCAAAAACAACCGTATTTCCACTGCGCACTCCGATGGCGGTATTTTAATTAACCACTGATCTCTATAATTTGTATTATAGAGATTAGTGGGATTAACCAATTGATCCATCTCTTTGAAGGCTGCCATCTTCTTTTTTTTTAATATTTAATACACACTAGAAACAATCAAATATATCATTAGTATGGCTTTTTTTATTAAGAAAAATTCGTACTTACATTTGTTGAAAATTGATGTGTAATTTAAATTTTATATTTTTTTTGAAGAAGTATAATTGATTAAACAAATTTAATTTCAAGCATAAGCATCTTGAAATGTAACTTTGTCAACAAAAATGTTATACTGTTATACTGGACCCCCTACAACTATTACAGTTTTCTATTGTGTTCGATTTTTTCTGTGAATACACTATCCAGTGTATTATAGAGATCAGGGGCCAAATTCCGCAAGTGTGAGTTTTCTCTGTGTACACAGAAAGTTGTGTACTCATCCATTTTTCCGATTCCGCAAGGGTGCGATGCATTTTTATTTGACAGATAACGTGTACACAGATAGGCAAATTTATTCCCGCATATTTTGAGGGTGAATAATTTTTTTGCACAGAAAAGCATTCACGCTTGCGGAATTGGGCCCCAGTGGTCGCACCCCACTACGGATGGTAAAATTAAAGATTGAAGACTCATGCACAAAAAAGCCATACTAAGATCGGAAACCTCCGTACGCTTCATTCCCCAAAACTCATTTGGTTTCATTGTTGTATTTTTACCTTTGAAACTCTATCCATGAATAGAAGTGAAATCGAAAAACAAAACAAAAACAAATTACTAGGGCTGTGGTGGCTATGTGTCTACAGGAAGAGGAACAGAAAAATTTCTTGTGTGCGTTTTTATCAATGGGTCTATTTGAAGAGGATCGGAAAAGTTACTTGTGTGCGTGTTTCAGCTTGTAGGCAAATGTCAAAAAACAGCAGAGGTTTCGGGTCCATATGTTATTTGTTTATGGACTCATGCTTGATGTAAGTATATGCAACTGCAATCTGTATTTACTAATCCACTTGGACGTGAATGGCATGCATTTGAACAGTGTATATCTCACATTAATCCACAAACAACAACAATTTGTAGATTTTGTTTTACACATTTAAGCCTAGTACTCAGTTCGAGCAAACGCAAATTGTGTCTCTACATATTTTTTCTCAAGCAAAACTTTGAAGGTATAGAGATAAACATACCATTCAAATGAGAACAGAAGCGTATTTAAGAAATATTTAGTAGGGGAAAATAGGAACACAGTTAAATTATGTACATTAAACAAAGATTTAATTCTTGCAACTAATTTACCTACACACTTTTCTCATTAATTTTTTCTGGTCATATACCTATTTCCTAATATCTTAATATTGCAAAGGCTTGTGGTACGATATGAGGTGATAACATGCACGATTTACATCAAACATCACAATTTCTCTAGCAAAATAATGATTCGGACATTATTTGTCTTGGAAAAATCAAGTGGAGATTTTTGTATGTACAGTTCGAAACAAAGATTCTTATTTTGCGTTGAAGTGAGTACTGATCGGGAAAAATTAGAGATAAAATTTGTACTGGGAAAAAAATTGTATGAGAAATAATATTTTTTCCGTACTGAGTACTGGGCTTTACACTTCAATAAAATAAGTAAAACAAAGAAGTTGGCAACTCTGGTTCGCAAAGTCTGGTTGACATTTTATTTAAGCTCTGATAGAAATCCAATTATTTAATTCTAAAAAGTCTTTTGTGAAGTGAAATTAGCAAATAAATCGCACGGAAGTCATTTACTATAAGGTGAGCTGAGATTTTACTTAGTATAGTATTTCAAAATCATTGCTTACTATATATGGACTGCTAGTCGGTTAGCATTACCATACAAAAAGTCTACGTAACACGCCCCACTTCTTTCATAGCACCACAGCTCTAACCTGGGAATAGTAGCAAACCAAAAAAAAATTTCCGAAAGCCATCTCTTGCCATTGCGCTGAATTAGCAGTTTTCGGCACAGAGATTAGTGCCATCTCTTTTAAAACAGTAAAAAAAACAGAGTCATCTGTTCTTAATTTAAACGTATTCTTTGATCTCTGACATAATTGTCAGTCACATGTGTTATTTACATTGACATTTCGAAAATTATTATTATGGCCACACATCATTTTGGTAAGAAAATTAAAATGTAGGTATAAAGCAAAAAAATCATATTGATAAATAGGAAAAGTAGTACATTTCATTATTCTAATAAATATTGTTCTTTTTGTTATAGATTTCTGGCCCGACCATGAATACCATTAGCAAAGTCCTACAAAATTAGACCGTCATCTAAGTAATTTCCTCTGCCAACAAGTCATGCCAACTTGTTTTGTTTTTTCTATCTTCTGCAGGGGGTCAATTCCCGATCTGTGAAGATGTGAAGTGATAAATTTTATCATGATTTCACGTCTAATTCAATTCTCGATTCGTGAAAAAGTGAAGTTAAACGCCAAACATTTTTCATATGATAATTTTTTTATCACAGTCAATTGTTTTGTGAAGAAAATGTTTCTAATCGAATATTATGAAGAAAAACAGGATTTGGCACATGACAACTAAGCAACAATTATATTTATATACAAATTTATTTTGGTAGTAAGTTATATTTGTGTTAATTCGAGTAAATAAAGAAATTGTATTTTGTCAAATTATTAAACAGATTCACAACAGCCGAAGCGACGGTGCTCATTCCCGCGACAGATCGTTGGAAACTACCCATTGCAAAAAAATGCAGAGCACTTTACCATATTTAAATGGCTTTTGAGCGCACTTATAAGTTGAGTGTTTTTCAATAATGCTCTCAATTCTATAAAGTTCAATAAAGTGCTCCTAGTTGTAACTTCGAATAGATTCTGCCCATCTCGAAGGGAAAGCCTCAATATCCTCACATGAAAAAATAATAAATCTTACTCAAAACAGAGATACTATTGAATATAATATAAAACGTCTTTTATTAATTTATTAAACGAATTATTATTCCGGACATTATTCTTAAGCAAATCTAGAAACTGAAATGAAATATTTACCTTTCCCAACAAAAAATCTAATCAGAAATGACAGAATTTATCATTTAGTACTTTTTAGTACAAACTTTATCACAATGAGTTCTAGAATCGCATTAGGCGTGTGCGTGAAGTTGGAAAATGATAAACCTCTGTGAAAACTGAAATGATATTTTTTTTATCACTTCATAATTTCACAGATCGGGAATTGACCCCCAGGTGTCTTTACCGTGATGTGTTACAAAATGCTATCTGAAGCACTGAGTCAAGCCCAATTGGAAAAATCGTAAGGACTAAACAATGAGGATAACGATATTCGTTTTGAGCACACTACAACAATTAGAACCAATTAAGAATGTTACCTATGTTTTGGTTATATGCCGCACTAGAGAGCTTGCATTCCATACCAGAAAAGTGGTGTTTTCTTCGGCAGATTATCCATCCAAAAAGATGACGACAACTTAAAGAATGTTACAACACACAGTGTCGTAGGAATATCAGGAAAAGTATCCTTCCTAACTCTCATTTGAGACGACAAACTAAATTTAAAAAATCTCAAGCATTTGATCTTTCATGAGCATAGTAAAATATTGGAACATCTTGGTAAAAACTTTTTTTTTATGTTTCTTAAAGACTTAAGTTATTTTAATTACTGTATTGTAGATATGCGTAGCTAAGTCCAGAAAATCTTCTGTTGAACATGATATTCAGTTTGCGTGGAATGGCAACTTAAGAACTGCCAACTGCATATTTTCGTCTTATCCACTTTATGTCTAACGAAGTTATTTGCATTCAGATTAAATGAAGCAATGTACTTGGTAGTTGTCGGTGATGTCTTCCATGAACATTTTCAGCCTCTCGAATTTTTGGAGAATGGAAATCTCATTAATGTATTCATATCAGTGTCGGATGTTGGGTTGCCATATTTGAGATGGATGGCTGTTCATATTCGTAAGTCTTGATTTTAACAAGGAGCATTTTGGTTCTTACTTATACTTTATATATTTCTTATTTAGATGTTAACAACAAAAGCTCTAAATTTCGAAGGGCTATCTCTGGGTATATAACTCTAACTGTTCAAAATTTAGATGGTCCTGAGAAGTCTGAGGCTCGCAACAGTACAGTGAAATTGATTGCACAACCGCCTCGTCATAAGAGAATTGAAGATATTTTAGTTAATTTAAATTGTTTATATATGTATTTCATGTTTTTTTTATTAAATAAAGTGGATTATGTCTAACGAAGAATATTTGGAATGTAATTTTTGTTTTGCCTTTTGTTCCAATGACGCACTGTTTATATATATATTTTTAATATCAATAAATAAAATCAGAAGGTATCGTACGAATATGCTCTTGTATTTAACAATTTAAATGTAGCTAATCATTGACGATCTTAGTAGGTAGGTAATCTAGTTATCATTATGTAGTTTAAAAGCGCATGTAAGCTTGGTCCATAGTATAAGAATTTGTCAAATGGATTATTTAAGGAATAGTTATACATAGACACCTAATTAATTTAGATCTAGATTATGGATTTTAATTATGTAAGCCATATGGGCACATACTTATATACATAAATGAAACCTAGGTAAGTGTGTACATTGTACATATATATGTATATGATGAAAGTGTAGGATTGAGGTAGGTATGCACATATGTAATTTCATATGATAAAGTGCAAGGTAAATTTATTTTTAAAGCCATAATATGCATAGGTATGGGAAGCATACATATATAGGAATTCAGTGACTTAGGTACTAAACATTATGTGATAATGCAGTTTAGTTAAGCAAGTATAATATCCCGCCTAAAAAATGATATTATATAAATATGTATTGTTAGTGGGTAGGTAATCTAGTTATCATTAAATAGGTTTAAATCCGATGTACGTACGCTTACATTTGTTCTTTGTATAATAAATTAAGCTTGAGTATGAATTTTAAATTATGAAGGTGTTACACCAATACATAGATGAACCCTAAGTATGCATGTGTGTACGTATGTAATGAAAGTGTAGGGTGTATATAGGTAAGCACCTGACTTCATTAGATAGTGCAAGTTACATGAGATATGACATTCATGACCCGTAAACACATAAATATATATAGGTAGGGAGCCTCGATAAATAATATTAAGTGACGTAGGTACCATAAAATATGTGAATATAGTTCAGTTAAGGAAAGCATAAATATCATGTTTAAAAATGAAACATAAGTAAAAGGGAAATAAATGAATGAAACAAATAATAAAATTCTTTATAGTTTGCTTAGCTGGTTGGTATAATGTGAGGAAAAAAAGACGTCATTCGAATTCTTGGACAAATATGAATATATGAAAAGAGAATGCATACTTCAAAAATCGTTGAAGTGCCTTATTAAAAATTAAGAGGAAACATTTTTTTATACAAATTTTTGGTACCGAAATGTAGAGTTTTCAAAATAAAATGAGGGCATTTCCATGGCATGTTCCACAATTTGTGCTGGATTATTTCCCAAAGTCTTTATTATATGAGCCATTAATATTAGCAACTTGAAGTCTAACCTGTGCTAATTGTTGGGACAATGCTGAGCCACAAGGTGCTGTTGTGTTGGCTGTTGATTGCATTCAATATTCTGAACCTGATTCTATTGCTGCTGCTGTTGTTGCTGTTGATGTTGTTATTGCTCCTGAATGTGTTCGTTTATAGTTTGATTATGTGTTTTCAATTTATGGAATTGAGGAGATTGTGTATGAATACCCATTTGCTGTTGTTGGGATTGTGCTGATTGTATTATTTCCTGCTGTAATCCTTGCACCGACGAGGACTAAGGTACTGAACTTTGGGTAACAATAGTTTGTCCCAGGATTATTATTATTCTTTAACCACGAACCATAAATTTTTACTGAACATTTACTTGTATTAACAATTTGTTGAATAACTTTTATCGTTGGTTGAGAATTTAGAAGATATTAAAACTTTTTGACCCTGAGCATTCCAACCAACGAGAAGTTTTTGGCCTGATTGCAAAATCAGTTGCTGCATATTTGTGGGCTTTTTAAAAGGGCTTGCTTGCATAATCTGTCCGTCAGTTGTAAGAACTTTGTGCTCAGTTTGTGAAACAGGACCTGGGAACTATTTTTAACGGCTTGCGATGTCGATGCAATAGTATTTACTGTTACCTTTAAATATATATGTATATACAAATATAGATGCAAAATAAAAATAATATTCTATGATAGTAATTTTACCTTTTGTTGAATTTCTCTATTAAACATTTGTTTTGCTACATTGGACTCCTGGACTATGGTATAGTCGTAAAAAGAACTGAGTTATGAGTTGTTTTGTTATTCACTGCCGATGAGCTTTCTACTGCAGCTGAACTCTTATTGGCGTTCAGTGGAAAAGAACATTTTATAGTTAAATATATGTATATTTAATGAATTGTATATTTTACCTGGTGTTGTTTTTAGCACATGTAATTTGCCAACAGGCATTTGTATTAGTTGCTGACCGGGACTTAAGCCACGCACACTAACTTTACCATCAGGAATACGAATGACTTTAATTTTATGTGGCTTCGCGTCTGCTTGAGGGGTTTTTGTAGTTATTATTGTGCCTGTTTGAAGTTGAATCACTTTGTTCCATTGGTTAATTGAAACTTAAGAAAGCTGTACCAGTTCGCCAAGCACGAGCACACGCGACCAATTGTCCTTCAATTGTTTGTCATGCTGTTTATTATGATTTCACAGAGTTAACACGGTGGTGTGGTCCTAACAGTCATTTTTCTGTCTGATGATAATTGTTTTTTTTTTGTTGTTGATAATTGTGAACCTGTTTGCACCATGACAATAATAAGATCTTCATATTTTTCAATAAGTTGTTACATTCACCGGCTAAGTGATTGGTCATAATCTTGCACTTCGTGTTTAATATCTTCTTCGGTCATTTGTCTTTTTATGGATTTTCCAACTTTTTATTATCAACTCGCAGAAAACACATTGTGAAGGATCAACTTTACTATTTTCTTATGATGAGAAGAGAATAAATTTGCAGGCTTCACTCACAATTTTACCCTTGTTACGAACTAAAATAATCATTTTTAAATTTATGAGTAGTTTCTTATAAATAGAAAAAAACAAACGAAGGTTGACACTTGTCACACACAAAACTTCAAGTGTCAAAAAGCTACACCCTGTTTTCCGCTATTACCGGGTTAGCGCTGGGGGCGCTTATCTCTAGGTGGAGTCGCCATGAATTTTCGACTAGCAGTCCATATATAGTAAGTCAATGCTTAAAATCGTCATATAAAATGAATGGCATACAAAGAACTCCGCCGAATAAAAATAGCACGATACCCAAAAAATCGCTTACTTGCAACATAAGCAACAACAATATCCAACAGATCTACGAGAACAGTAAGAACAACACACACACACAAAGGCAAGTGTCAAAAAGACCGTGCTCTGCCCTTTCGCCGGAACCACTCTCAGCTTTGAACAATGATTCTAACATCAGTAATATGCAGCTGGTAGATTTGAAAACTCTGAAATCCTCACTGGCAGCATTGCTTGATGACCGACTTAAGAATCTTCCAAAAAAATCTGACTTAGTGGAAGTCAAATGCTACGCACTTGAGCGACAAATTGATTTGCTTGAAAAGAAAGCCAACGAAAACAATTTGGTATTACATATATATAAGATGACGATCATCATGCAATGGAGAAAGCTAAAAGAGCCTGTCTGGATCTTTTACAAGAAAATAACCCAGCAGCGATAACAAAACAAAGATCATTCGATCCAGAAACAACCAAATTGCAAATATCATCGTTGAAATGCAGAAAAGTGATTATGCCCCGCGTATACTCAAGTCGGCCTTTAAATTGCGCGGCACGGGGATCAGTATGCACCGGGATTATACCAAAGCGGCTAGAGAAAAACGTAAACACTTATCACATATAAAAGCAAACATTAATGCTGTGTCCAAAAGACAGCTGCGAAATGCAGTTATGTGTGCGACCCCTATTTTATATAAGAAATTTACTTGCTACTTTTTACTTGTTTCTTGTTTTGTTTGTTTTAATTGTTTGTGTTATTATAGGACACCAACTTGTAATATAAATGTTGCAGTGCGAATTTTGGATAACAAGAATTAAGCAACTTGTTAAAAAGTCGATTAATTTCTGTAAGACCTGCAAAATTCACAGACAGAAACTACAAACCCAGATAATGGGCGCCTTGCCTATAGAAAGAACAATGATGTCTTCACCCTTTACTTACACTGGTCTGGATTTTGCCGGTCCATACTTAATTAAAACTTTTTCTTGTAGAAACTGTCGCATTATTATTTTTATTTATTTAATGCACAAATCTTCACAAATTGTTTTTTTGCTTTATTTAAGTTAAATCTGCGATATTCATATAGCACTCCGACTTTCTTTATCCTCTATCACACAGAGGTACCAGTTGCTGGAGATTTTTTTGACGTTTTCCTTTAATTGCCTTGTAGCTTTCACACGAAAAAACTGGCACCAAGAAACTGAGGAGGAAACTAAGAAGATTTTGTTGGGCTAATTGGAATGCAAAGCAAAACGTCAAACAAATCTATTCAAATCGTTGACCTGGGAGATTTTGTTCTTTCCCCTTACTTCTTACCCTTCTCGCCATCAACTTCCCAGTTGCCGGAAACTCAGTATCCTTGTGTGAAAGGGGACTTTTATTCTTGATTTTTTGGCAATTAATTTAAATTCAATTAAAGTAAATTTAATTCAACAAAATTTAATTATTTAAACAAATTAGGGGTATTCACGATCTGCTGTACCAAGTCTTGTAAAAGTGTAAAATTTTATTTTTTACAACAGACTGTGAACACACCTTTACTAATCTGTAGCAACACTGAAGCAAATGTCAAAATCTGTTTCACATTTGTTCTGAAGAAAGTCCCCTTTCACACAGGGAAACCAGTTGCTGGAGATTTTTTTGACGTTTTCCTTTAATTGCCTTGTACCTTTCACACGAGGAAATTGATGAGGAAACTGAGTTGCTCGTTTTTTGAATTGCTTTTGATTTGACATTCGCTTTTTGTAAACAAACAAACGCTTGTTTGTGGATATATACTGCTTTATTGTCTGAATGCTGTTCTCTGGTCGTTATTTACATTGCTATTGCCATTTTCACGTATGTATATATATTTTTTTAATTTCCAATAAATAATAGAATCAATTTTAGTTTCATTTATACATGCATCTTTGCGATTACGGAATCTGCGCAACAAAGTAGCTAATACTATAGAAAACTTTGGGCCAGCAACCCCAATGGGAGTTTTCCTCAACACAATGAATATTACAGGTGAAACTATTTTAAGTTAAATAAAAAGAATTTAATGTTAATAAATTGCATACCTTAATAAATGTTTTATTAAATTTGTTCTGAAATTAATTTTTTTTTTTGAAATTGTTTGTAGTAGTAGTAAGGTCTTATATGAGTCAGACATATCGCAAACTACCCGACTCTCAAAAGGTCTTCTGAAACGAGCATAATTTTTTACTCATGACCTTTCATTTTATAAGAATTAATTCATACATTGGTGGACGATTACTATTCCACAATTTATTTCCGTTTCTGTTATTTTTGACTTGGGTTTAATTAGTCGCGAAAATTATCTTTTCTTAACATCTTATCGCGATAGCGTTTTATTTCTTTTTGCCGAATCATTTTGTCGAGGTCACGATTTCGATGTTTTTTTGGGCCCATTGTATGATGATTTCTCAAGTCAATCTTTGAACGTTCAGCAGCGTGATTTTTAGATGACAACGACGACTGTAAGGAAGATTGCAATGGAATTGCACTTGTTTCATTTTGATCTGCAGACCTTGAACCGGGCTCGCTATCGCTTTTGTCTTCAGCGTCCTCGTTATCAAGCGGAACCAATTCTTCCAGCTGCCTTCTGAAGACGGCTGCACTCTTTGTTATAAATGCTTTCGGATGAGATGGTGGCAACCATGCAACGTTGTTGTTTCCTGTGTTCCAGTAATAGAAACACCCGCATCCGGAGTCGTAGATTTCTTTCCATCCTTTGGGAAGTGGGTATTTTCTGATAAGTCGAGCTCTTCTCTTCAGATAACTTTTCTGGGGTTCTAAAACTCCATTTCCCCAGCGTGTAACGCAGTAGAGACTACATTTGTGATAAATATTGTATTTGTTTGGGCATCCCTTGCAGCCGGATGAAGTACCTTCTCCTATGCGCAATTTCATACGCTCGATCCAGAAATTTTCTTCAATTCTCCTTTCGGGTTCATAAGAATCAAACTGCGAAGGATACTCAATGTTTATTTCATCGTAGTCTTCTGCAATGATTTCTTCATTTTCGAGAACTTCATCTGATTTGCTTACAATTAGGCCTATATCAAAAATTAAAAGAATGTTAATTTGTAAAATAATAAACGCTAATAAAATAGTAACATACTAGAATCATCAGCAATTGAGCCTTTAACGAGACCTCGAGATGCTAATCGCTTAAGTAAAGCTGGTGGTAATGACATCCTGATTTGTGAATTATGATTCTGCAATCTACGTAAATAAAATTAATGTATAAAATGTGTACCATCTCGTGATGGATTGAATTAAATGCGGCCAATGGCATTGCCACAATCATCACAGGAAGAGCCGCCGGGAAACCTTGCCTACAAGAATTAAAACTTAAAATTTTCTTTCACAATGAATTTATTTAAGTAGCTCACTTGGTTTGGTTTAATGTTGTAATAATATTATTGTAAGAAACAATTTCTCTTTAAAAAAATATATGTTTGACTGATAGATCTTTCTCCGAAAACAGACGTCAAAATGGAAATCTAAGAAAATTTCAAAGCAAAACGTCAAAAAAATCTCTTCAAATCGTTGACCGGGGAGATTTTTTTCATTCCCCTTACTTCTTGCCCTTCTCACCCACAAGCTCCCAGTTGCCGGCAACTCAGTTGCCTTGTGTGAAAGGGGTAAAAGGAGGCTTTACATGCATCTTCATCTTCATCTGCATTGACATCTGCAAAAAAAGAGGAAACAAAATAAAAAATTCATACTTGTGCGATAGAGAGCGAAAATCAAAATGGAGATCATCTTCAAGTTTGAAGATTATAGGAAGTACGAATCTGAAGATTGCAGATTATAGTGAAGATGAACATGTTCATCTTCATTATAGCATTTTCATCTGCACCATAATTTGTTCCGTTCAGATAACGAATTTTAAAGTTTTTTTTTACCATTTCACCTCAGTTTGCTTAAAAACAACGAAAATAGCGAAAATTTTCTTCTCAAAACTACATACCTGAACGCTAAGAACATGTGATTGTGAGATGTTTCAAGAAAGTTATAGCAGAGTTCGAGTAAGTTATTAGTGTGTACCCTGTCTTACTTTTATGTTTGTTTTAAATTATTGGCCCGCTCTACTTTTCTTCAAATCTGCAGATGCAGATCCATGTAAAGCCGCCTTTAAGTTTGTGTTAAAAAAATCTTACACCCTTGTATTTTTCTGTTACAATTTTCACATTCAGTATATTTTGTTGTTGTAGTGCAAAAAATTGCTACACTTTTACAATGATACAAGACCAGATACACCGGATCGTGAATACCCCTATTGTATGTTTATATTATTCGCGCACGAACAATCTTTCTTTTGTTGTCAGATTGTTTAATCTCCCGTGACGTCAGAAAAAGAGACAAGTTAAGTAGTGTCGTAATTTTGTTTTTAATTAATGGCACACATAGTTCAGCGCCATTTTCGAAGTTAAAAAATAATAATTAAAATTTCGAAGAAGAAAATCAATTTTATATCCGCCATATTTTTTCCATTGCGCTGTGATTCTGTGAAAAAAACTTGGTTGCGGGGAGCACTATTTAAAGGACCGGAATCAAATATATTTTGAAGTTAAAGGCCTTAGTTAATAAGTTAGTTTAATTAAAACATTAATAAGTGAGCTTGTTATACATTGGAGTTCTCCATACGTATCTGCTGAAACCGGCTGTCAAATTCTTAAGTGACTGATAAATTTCGTAAAAAGTTACAACAGCGTTAAAACTTTTTTAAGTGAAAAATTAATTTTATAATGGATGCACTACCGCCAGCTGGAGTAATGGGACCACCACCAACAGGACGTGGAGGTTTTCGAGGACGTGGGGGACCACCAGTACGTGGTGGTTTCGAACGTGGCCGTGGACGTGGTATGGGCCGTGGACATTATATGGGAATGCGTGGTGGAGTAATGGGTGGACCCCCACCAATGATGCCAGGAAGCAGAGGTGGAATGCGACCTCCACGGGGCATGGGCTACCAAAGGGGAGCATATATTGCTAGAGGCGGCCCGCCCATGCGTGGTAGGCTCCCTATGTATGGACAACGTAAGTATTTTTATAATATATTTTTTTCCGTTTTGTTCTTGGCTTCAATTTATTGAAGCATTCGCTGAATTGATAGCAGCCAGACTTGATATGTGCCCAACACATTTTTGCGATTATTTTATGAATTCAAAATATCTAAAAAATTCTTGAATAATACTATAATATATAATAATATTTTATATGGTAAGAGAAATTCCGAAAAAAATGTACCTATTTCCTTGTAATCTAGGAAATTAATTAATAAATCCCAGATTATGTGTAATGCTTGATTTATATTATAAAAATATAGATGAATTCCTTATAAATATTGCCGGCAAAATACAATATTTATATATGAAATGCAATAATTTCAAATGTATGTTGTAAACATTGCTGGCCAAAACTAAAACCCGAAACAAATTCCAAAAATCGTCGATTTGACGTCGATCCGCCGTAAATTTTTTTCTGAAAATCAGATTCGTTTCAAATTAAAACCAATTTTTTCTGGAAAAACAGATCCGTATTGAATTTCTTTTTGGAGACAGATTCTTACACACACCACAATATTTGTTTGAAGTTTCTCAATTGTTGCGTGTTGTCAATTAATTTTTATTTTGTGGCAGTATACATTAAAAATAAATTAATATTATTAAAAAAATAAAATATTGTTAAAAAATTCTTGGAAACAAATTATTAAAAAAGTGCAAGTGGATTAAGGAATTCCCCCACGGCGGAATCAGAAAATAAAAACGAAATAATATGAGTGTTCATTGAGACTGTTCGGAAGAGATTAGAACACCTTAGAATAGAAAAGTACAGGATTTTGCTGTTCAATGAGAGATTTTCTGTTCTAAACTGTTCTGGTTTGGTGATCAATGAGTCAGTTTGGAACAGTTTCGAACACTTTAGAACAAGATTTTCTGCACTTGCTATTTAGGTAGAACAGGTTAGAACAAATTTGTGAGGATTGTCAAAACCAATTGTTGTTGTTAAAAAAAATATTTCGGTTTTAGATTTAGTTGATAAATCATTTTCCGTTTCGGAATCATCTCAATTTCATGAAAAAATAAATAAATTCATCTCCATTTCAGATTATTTTTTAGAACTTCTATGCAAAAATAAACGAACTTGAATTGTAGGTAAACAACAATATTTTTTTTTATATTCTCTGTCAGATGACTGACTGTTCTAATGTCGATTTCGTTTCAACAAAAACATCGATCTGTCGTCGATCCGCCGTCAATTTTTTTCTGAAAATCAAATTCGTTTCAAATTAAAACCAATTTTTTTCTGGAAAAACAGATCCGTATTGAAAATCTTTTTGGAGACGGATTCAAAACGGATTTGTGCACAGATTCTTACACACACTACAATATTTGTTTTGAAGTTTCTCAATTGTTGTCTTGTGAATTAATTTTTATTTTGTGGCAGTGTACAGAAAAAGTAAAATAATATATTAAAAAATAAAAAAAAATTGTTAAAAACTTCTTGGAAACAAATATTAAAAAAGCGCAAGTATGTTTAGGAACTCCCTCGCGTCGGAATCGGAAAATTAAAACGAAATAATGATGTATTAACGAATTGAAGATTGTTTTTTTTTTTAGAGCTGCCAAGCAACACACACAGTCCCAAAAAGAGATTCGGTCCGTAATCGTTCGTTTCAAAGCAAAAAAGTATTGGTTTTAGTAGAGTATCCTATTTATTGAAACGAAATCGACATAAATTGTTCTATCTTGTTCTAAAGTTTCTCACGAATCTGTTCTGTACTCTCCTGTTCTGTTCTATTCTGTTCTAATTTTTCGTCACTGAACAATCTTAATGTTGTATTAACGAATTGATTTTTTTTTTAGAGCTGCCAAGCAACACACAGTCACAAAAAAGATTAGATCCCAAATCGTTCTTTTCAAAACCAAAAAAGTATTGTTTTAGTAGCGAATCGTCTTTATTGAAACCAAATCGCCATTAATTTATTTAGCAAAATTTACGGGGCGACTTTCCATTAGGGGAGCACGTGTAGAACTTTGATTTTTTTTACAGTGAGCTAGGTGCCTATATAGAACAGCTTTAAAATATTACGGTGAGGAATCACTGTTAAATAAGATTAAAAAATGTTATTTTCAATTTTGGCCTTTTTACTAAAACACATTTGTTCAATTTGTCTTTAAATTAGAATGTATTTCAACACACGGATATTTTATTGGGTAGATTTATTATTAAAGATAATAATTAAA
This sequence comes from Philhelius pedissequus, assembly GCA_910595825.1. Classification (NCBI taxonomy): domain Eukaryota; kingdom Metazoa; phylum Arthropoda; class Insecta; order Diptera; family Syrphidae; genus Philhelius; species Philhelius pedissequus. Next base: position 162,491,517 of record OU343161.1, read on the forward strand.
ATGGTTTTAATATGAAAATATAAGTTTTTCTATTTTTAACATATTTTTAAAGTTTACAATATTGATACACAATATAAAAAATTCGCGGCAACGTAAAACTGTTTTGACAGTTCTTGTTTATACTTCCCTCTGGTAGTGTTCTGATAAGTTTTTTTTGTACCTAGGTACTTTTTTTTGGGGAAATATTAATGGAAACAGTTTTTGGATTAAAAGTACAAGTGTAGTTTTTTCAATAAATAAAACTTACGTGAAAACATTTAACTAAATGAAATAACATATTTTTCGAAAAGTAGTTATGCATTACTTTTAAAATACATAATGTACCTACCTATTAACTTTCATTAAAAACCAATTTCGAATTAAAAAAAAAAATTAAATAAAACGTTTGTATAGAAAAAACCTACTTGTGTGAAGTTTTTCTGTAATTAAGTTCACGGCGTACAAAAAGCTGGGTGGGTAAGGGGGCATGTTGCCCCCCTGGAACCCCCTGCTTGGGCCAATTATAGGATTTGGGGTGTGGTCAAGGTTGCTGCAAAGTTTTTTTTGTGGTATTTGACATGAAACAAAACAACAATAGTAAATAGTTTGAAATCAATTTATATTATCCCAAGAAAAAAGCACATACCACAACACTTACCATACCGAAGTGGCATACAGTCATCTGTGGATTGGTAAACAACTGCCAACACAAAAAAAAGTCGGTAATCACTATTTGAATAAATTTTGTATGAAAAATGAAAATTTTAAAAATTAATTAAAAATAGAAATAAAAGTTTCGTCACTTTAAAATTGCTATATTTATTGTTGTAAGCATAAATCTACCGAATAAAAGTATCCGCGTGTTAAAATTCGTATTCCCCTAAAGGAAAGCTCAGCCAAATTTACTATTAATTATTACAATAAATATATGTGATAAATATGTATATCAAATATATGTTAGTTACAATGGCATTGGCATTTAAATAGATTGTTTAACAAAACTTATTAATTCTTTTTTAAATTCGAACTCATTAGTTCGTAGTAATTATTGAAAAGTTTAAATCCTTTATATATCAAACTATTTTGAGATCTTGTCTAAAATTCTCTCTATTTCAAATATGGTGGAACATCTCTGAAGCCTATATCACACTGTCAGTGAATTCACTCACCACTGACGGGCTGTGACGTAAAAATTACACAACATCGTCAGTATAGTCATGTCTAGTGTGATAGCCGGTTTTGGGACGCCAGTGAGGCTGTCAGTACACTAACGTGTTCACTGACGATCCCAAATCGCGCCAGTGTACTGACGCGAAAAATGGCTAGTGTGATAAGAAGTCTCTGACGCATGGGACTACTGGCACACTTTTCTGACAAGAGCGTCAGTGTACTGATCCAGTACCATCACTGGCAACCCTCGAATTTTCGGGTCGTGCCAGTGAAGAAACCCCGCCAGTACACTGACGTGTTTTTTTTTACATTTTTTATTTGTGCAAATCATTTCAGATTCAATTGGAGGTTTGCATCTGGCATCAGTCAAGTACAGACGTGCGCATTTTCGCTAAATACAATTAATCGTTAATTAAATTATTTACAAAAAAGTAATGTGTTTTTTTTATATATATATTTTGCGCGCACTAAGGGATTTTGACTACCCTTAATATGATCGAGCACAGTGCAAGCGTTAGGAAAATAGGAAACGATTTGAAAGGTGATACCGATGCACATTAGTTTTGAAGTTTAAAATATCAAAATGGGAGGGAAAAATTGAGCATGGTAAAGCATTCCAAGTTCGTGTGTGGCATAAAATTGTGCAATTTAACAAAAAAAAAAGTAAATCAAGGGATACGTGTTCATAAGCGGGTTCAAAACTGTAACCATTGCCGCAACATAAAAGGTTCGTTCGTCGAACTTTACCCAGGGTCGACCTAGGGTTTTTTGACAACCCCAAGAGCTGTCAAAAAAACCTGGGTTTTTCGGTTCTCAAAAAACACACGAGGTACATTAATGGGGTTTTCGTTTGGTAAATTTATATTTTGATCTCTAAATTGATTTTTTTCGTAAAGATTTGAATACGTTTTCAGATTGATTCTTATTTGCTATAGTATTGGTGTATATTTGTGTGTGTGAACCAGCTATGGATATCAGCTGTTTTGTCGAACTGATGGCTGTCAATTATAATGCATAGTGGTGTTAGTAATAGAGGGGTAGATCTGCCGAAAAATTGATTTAAAATCAAAAAATAAATCAATTTATTTGGCCTATCGAAGGCAAATATTGTTAAAATCAGTTTTTTGACAGATCTAAATCAAAAATAAATTGATTTGTGTTACCAAACGATAACCACATAATTGTATGTTGCAGAGAAGCAAGTTATGTCACTTAATAATTAAAACTTGAAATATGTTAAATTTAGCATTTTAGCACATTTTGTTTGGGCCTATGTACAATCCACAACTTCAAAAGTTTCCATTTCGTATGCCTGTGTCTGAAAATTAATTTGAGTATTCTATTATTTCCATTTTGAAAATAACAAATCAAATCAGATCTCATGTGACTTTCACGTTTATTCATTTACCTCAACTAAAAACCTAGATCTACTTTAGGGCGAGGTGAAAGCGACCCTAGGTATCAAAAAACATAGAATTTGTTTATCAGGGTGACTAGGTTTTTCAAAAAAACGTTTTAGAGCGACCCTAGGGCACAACGAACAAACCTAAAGATACATACAACTATTTACATCTGGTTTACAAGCCATGTTGGCATTGTACCGCAGAACAAAAACTAAACAGGACCGCCATACGTTATAGCCTCCGATTTACACAACACTATTTTAATAAGTAATAGAAAGAAATAAGAACACGTGTTTTTTTTAAAGAAATTTTAGTCTCAATAAAGATACATACACGTACATCAGATTTAATTGCATTTAATTTATGTTGGAGCTTGGTCGGCTGAACATGTGCCTTTGTCAACGATAACATTCCATTTTTGGAATTCGCTGTAGGTACTGGATTTTCAATCCGCATTTCAATTTAAAAAGATTCCAAAAGTTTTGATTGCAACTGTAACTTGAATTTTATAATTGGTAATACAAAAATTTATAAAATATTCATTCAGTGCTGAAAATAAAGTAACTACTGTTAGAGATTTCGTTGATTTTAAGTAATTAAAACAAAACAAGAATCCCGTCTCCACTCCATACGACAACGATTGTGGACTCGAACAAAAATATAAAACAATTGACAGTCACTGGCATCGACGGTCAGTACTGCCAGTGTGGTGTGATAACACATCTGTTCATTAACACCATTTTTCTTAAATTTCACTGACTCATGTTGCCAGTGTCGTGTGTCAGTGAATCGTTTGTCAGTGTAGTGTAATAGCCAGTTTTTCAAGCGTCAGTACACTAACCGGCTTGTAAAAAAATTCACTGACGGGCTTGATGGGTGAATTCACTGGCAGTGTGATATAGGCTTGACGTAGCGAATATATTTTGATAAGTATGTTGGTGATAAATGGTTTTTCATTTTGAATACAAAAAGTAAAACTTTGAAAAAATACGATGTTTAACAGACAACCACATTAAATAATTTAACATAATTACAATAAAAGTATTTTTACTACAACGGAGTATTGCATGCATTGCTTTATTTTGAAGTTTTTGTAAATTGATCATAGAAATTTCATTATTAAATACAATACAGTACAATAGCAGTTATATTCTCCACTTTATTTGGAATCCTTCGAAGAAAACCAATTTCTTTTTGGATTTTTGTTTTGTTTTTTGAAATAAATTGCACTTGTTGTTCAAAACTTAATTTATAGTCAATAATTACACCTAAATACTTTATTTGTATACTTATTCTACAATTTCTTGATCTATAGTTACGTTAACATTAACACTCATCATTTAAAACCATGCCATTAGTTTTTGTTACATTTAGCTTAAGTTTATTAGCTTTAAGCCACACATTTAAAATATCAAGGTCTTCTTTTAATAGTTTTTCATATTCCTGTGTCTTTTCCGCTTCAACAAATAATAGCGAATCGTCTGCAAACAAAACAAGCTCACAATTCTTAATAATTTTGTTCATGTCGTTGATGTAACATTTAAAAATTAATGGTCAAGTATTGATCTTTGCGGGATTCCCAGACCAATGAATCAGGGTCAGATAAGACATTATTAATTTTGGTTCTTTGAGAACGCCCCAATAAAAAAACGCGAATTCAATCAAGAGTCCCATCATTGATTCCATACTTGCACAACTTCTCCAGCAATAAATTAGGATCGATTGTCTCAAATCTAGTTTAAGGTTAAGAAAAATGCATACTACTTTCTTACCTTTTGAGATAGATTCTTTCCAACTTATCAGTACCATGTTTACTACAGACTCACAAGAATGTGATTGACAGAACCCAGATTGGTTTTCAATAATTATGTTGTTATCAGACATATATTTTGGGAGTCGTATATACACAATTTTTTCAAGAACTTTTTCGTTTACAGGCAATTAGTTAATGGGCTTAAATTCTTTTTATTTTTTTCTATGTGGATGGAAACCTACCGTATATTAACGATGTATTGATTATTTTTAGCAATGCAGGACCAACTACAACAAAAGCGTCGAGTAGAAATTTTAGGGATAGAAGAAGAGAAAACAATTATTCTTTAACTCATGTATTGTAATTAAATTAAATTCGAACGGATTCTCAACAACACACTCTATTTGGTTTATAAATGGGACATTGTCTGTCAATTGCACTATTTACTGTTTTTACACTCTTAATGAAGAACATATTAAAACGGTTTGCTAATTCATTGTCATCTGTGATATCACCACCAAATTCAACTTTTCTCATTTCACTTTCTATTTCGTGTAGTACTAATGTTTTAAGGGTTCTCCAGATATCTTTCTGATTAGAACATTTTAATAGAGTTCTTTTTATATGGTTATTTTTCGCACTGTCAAGTTCTTTGGAATAAATATTACGAATATTTCAGAAATTACTTCAGAATTCATTTTCATTTTTTATTTTGTTCTTCGGGAAAATACCTAGCAAAAGATGCGCGCATCGCAGTGAAATATTGGACCAATTCTTCAAATACGTCATCTTGAAACATTTCTCAGTCGTTATCGCTCACAAACTCACTGAATGACGTAAAGCTTCCTATTTCTCTCTTACCAACGCAAATAATTCAAAAATCTAATTTATTTTTGAAGGCAGTTATTTTGTTCAAGGCATCCTTACCATGTAACGATACATTTAATTCGTTCAGCTTGTGAAATATATCGGCCATAAAAAGCCAGTCGGAACCGCCAAGTCTTATCACACAAACGGTCTTTCAAATTAAAAGAAATATCTGAAAAAACATTTGTAACTCGGCTCAAAGTTCAAGTAGCAAAGTTTTACCCATAGATAACAATCGCACTTCTGTATGAAGCAGCAGTGTGTTACGTTTGCTGCCATAATCTTCACACAATAATGAGAACAATCGGGATTGTAGTGGTCGTGATTTGATAAAATTATTAATTTTTAGCGCTTCAACCGTAACTAATTTTAGATTAGACGTCATATGCCTCATCGCAAGTGCTGTCTATGCAAGAAATATTCTGTTGACCAGAGAGAGAAGTGTTTTTAATATTTTTCTAAATTCTTGCGGAGACCTCACATGGGTTTCGGGGAACCCTAGGGTTCCGCGGAGCACACTTCGAGTATGGCTGGTCTACACTATTTGTAAAGATAGCTTCATGAAATATATTTGAAGTTTTTTTCACTTCTATTCATCGTAACACCATACCTGGCATGCATACCACATAACTGATCTTGCTGTTGCTTTGTATAGCCTATATTTGGCATTGAAATGGACATCTTTTTTACCAAGCATATTGTATCAGAATTCTTTTAACTTATTTTGGAGGTGTAGCTTAAAAGCAACCTAGGTGCAAGTGTGACTCCAACTTTATTATTATTATTAACTTACATATTATGTAAGAAACCAAACATTCTCAAATGGAATGCCAAAATAAACGACAGACGTACGTAAATGTTTGAGTTACGTAAAACAAATTTCTTACTATCACGTTAACGATAATCGTTTTGGCGATTATCGTTTCCAAAGTTATGGAAACACCCCTAGATGATGGAAACACCCCTAGGTGATTGTACTGTCTACAGAAACATGGTTTTTGTTGGCTAACGGCAGATTTTCTTCAGCATGACATTTTGAAGACTATACACTAAACGGTGAAATGATAATTCCCAGGGAAATATTTTCCTTTTCCCTACTCTTTTATTTTCCCTTTCCCTTATTCTAAACAAACTTCTAATATGGGACAAAATAATCAGGAAAAAAGTAGACATTCTATATTTCAAAAAAGGGAGAACATGCAACAATTATATAAACGCAACTTTGTTAACTTTAAAGTGTTCAACCAAATGATTTATTGAAACATGTTACAAATAATTCTGTTATGGATGTATGTACATATAACCATTGTGGCATCTCCAGTGTGTCCCATGCCTCCCTTAGAGATCTTATAGCTCTTGACTGTCGATATCGGTTTTCTTCAAACTGCTTTTCATTCAAAATTAGAAGTAATAATTATTACTTTTTTCACTCTATTTATTGAACTATTCACTTTCACATTGGATAATAAAATATCATTTCCTTTAATTTTTTTTTGATATGTCAAATACTGTAAAACAGCTGATTCGTACATTCGGATTATGTCATCCGCATATAGCAATAATTAAGGAATTTAAAAGCCATTCCACCCGAAAAATTTTCATCGTCAAGGAAAAGAGCAAAAAAGATGGGACTCAGCATACATCCTTGAGGAACCTCATTAGATGTCTTAAACCAACTGTGGCACTAGTTTGACATAAATTGTATAAATTGTTTTAAAACGAAAGTATGTGTTGTTTGAAGGAGTTAAAAAAAATCAGTATGAAATCCATCTATACCTGGGGAATTCTTAAAAAGGACAAATTCGAGTTCCTCAAAAGCAAAGAGGGAGTCAAGCTCCCCATACATTACGTTAGGCTAGACATAGAGGAATAAATGTTAAGTCAATGCTAACGGTTGATAAGGAAAGAAAACTAGCAACTAGAGTCTCAGCTTCTAGTGAGCTACTAGAGGAGGGTTTGTTTTCAACCACGTTACGTTACACCAAAAGATTTCGAATCCGTATAATTAATTATCCAATATGTTTTCTTAAGGCGGTATTACGCTAGCATATAAATATGGCAAACTGTTCATGTAAATGTGCCTAAAACTAATCATATACGTGTGATCGCCATATTTATATGGCGGTGAAGGATGAGTTACAAATTGTAGACGTGTACGTGAGTCTGGCATTTTTGATTAATTTTTTCTGCGTAAACATAAAACTAATAAATTTATCTGTTTACCAAAAAGTTGTGACATCATTTCTAAGTAAACATAATTGAATTATACTCTTTGAGTGACCTTGTAAATAAAAAAAAACTTAAAAAACAAAAGTGGTTTAATTTATTTTAGTGTTCCAATTTTATTTCGTTTGTTTTTATTTTTCACTCAATTATACAATGAAGCGTAACGGGCCCTTAAGAAATAAAAACACTAAAACATCCGCATCTAGTTCACCCGCGTAAACCCCTCAAATGACAATTAATACGGGACCCTGTGAAGAGAGCAAAATAATGGACCAACGTTTAAAAGAACAGAGTGACTATATAATTAATCTTTTATCAAAACAAATAACCGACTCCGAAAAAAGAATTTCAGACAATATAAGCAACCAAATAAGGGAACTATAAAACTCAATTGAAAACACGCAATTAAAAGTCACAGAACTCGAATCAGCTCTTCTGAACGCAAAAACCAACATCACCATAACATAACCTCTGAATTATCCGAACTTGAACAGATATCAATTTCATACCCAAAAACTATTACCTGCGGTGATTTTAATTGCAATTTGCTAAGCGAAAACCGTCTTGTTGATGAATTTCTTACTTTAAACTTTAATTCAGTGAATACAATTGCTCCAACCCACTTTTCAGACTATGAACCTACATTACTGGTTCTTTTTCTGGTAAGTAATTTAAATAGTGTAGTTTTATATAATCAGCTCTTAGCACCGGCTTTTCTAAACATGATCTGATCTTTTTAATTTATGACTTTCATGTTGTCAGTTTATTTAAAACTTTTGAGTACAGGGATTTTAAAAACATAAACTACTCTTTGCTTGAACAAGATGTGAATAGTATTGATTGGAGAAGCATATTCTTAACTTAACCAACTAATGCGCAGGTTGAGTTTCTCAACAATAACCTCTTAAGTCTCTACAAAATACATTTTCCTCTTAAAATCAAACACGTTATACCTCGCAATAAACCCTGGTTTACAAACGTTATTCGGAATCTAATACAGCACCGTTGGAAGAGATTTCGACTCGACGATATATATCAGATTTACCGCACTTTAAGAAGTAAAACTGTTCTCGAAATTCGAGAAAGCTAAATCTGAATTATATTATGTAACGAGCTGTCGTGTGCCGTACGGTTCATGCTGACTATCGTTTTCGAACCCTTAGCTCAGCGTTGGGTGTGGTTCTTGTACCTATAGCCCGTTACAAAAAAAAAATGTCAGCATTGCATCGTGCTGTTTGTCGATGCGCGAGATATCACCTCTACCCACCCTACCTGGTTGCCTCCCTCGCCAGAGCAACCCCTTTAGATGGCTTCCTTCTCCGTTGGGATCACATCCTTCTCATTTCATCCTCCTCATCCTTCTTTAAAAAAAATGTATTCATAATTCCTTAGTGCGATGCATACACTTTCAATATTTATTATATATCAATATTTTTTTTTTTTTTTTTTATATATAAAAATTATAAACATGTATTATGTAATGTAAATTTTCAAAATCATTAAAACAATACAAAAAAATGAACTCAATTTCAATTTATCCCAAGTAACCAAAAGTTAATTTTAAATTTTTTGAGTGGCAATCCTGCTGCTGATCGCAAAAAAAATTAATTAAAAACGAATTAAGAAGTCTTCGATTTATTAACAAATTTGGGTATTCAATACCTCTTTTCTTTATTCACTTTTTTTTATTTACCACATTAGTCCCCCGTTATCAAAAACCCTTTTTATGCGCGTACTATTTCACTATTCGTTTCGTTTTACGTAAGTATATATGTAATATATTATGTTAAGTTTTATCTTTCAAGTAAATAAAAATGAAATCAAATTTGCATACCAAAATTACCTCCGAATTTCATTGAGAAATGGCCACTGTCTTTTGGATTGACTCAAAGATGATATGATCTGTCGTTGTTGCGCTTGATACTTTTAAAATGTTTTTTAAATCACTTGAATTATATATATCATATATACTAATACGCGAATGGAAAATTTTAATTCGATCAGTACGTTTCACGATTTAATGCTTTTTATTTAAATTTTTTTTTATAGCCCACCGAGCTACCAGCATCCGGAATTAAACTTAAATTATTTATTTTTTTTTTTTTTTGGTAAATTTAACTTTAATTTACTTCAAAATGTAAAAAAAAAATTATATTAAAATTTAAAACACAAACAAAAATTTTGACAATTGGTGGTTTTTGAACCTCGAACTCCTTCGTCAAGCGCTTTTTGTTCAAACGCGCTAACGCTCCAATCTGCGCTACCTCTTGGATTCAGTTTGGCAAAACGGTGACTATATGTTTTTGGTTTCTTTGTTTTGTAGTATATAATGTAGGTACCCCGTTTTTTTTTTTTTGACCTGGTAATTCGGTAAATTTTTGGCCGGGAAAGTGGTGAAAATAAATTTTGTTTTCTTTTTGGCAAGAAAAATCGACGGCAATAAAAAAGGAATCTTCTTTGCAAGAAAAAAATCTAACGTCTCATAGTTTCCCACATCAATACATTTATACGTTTATTAGAAAGAAAACTTTCACTCTCCGTTCTAACATCCTCAAATCTCATGAAGGCTAGATCTTCTCTCAAAAATGTTGCCTGCCGGGAATCTTCAACAATCCATAACTGAGCGGAACTTTAGAACGCGACCATGTTTTTATCGTAAAAATCTACTACGCTCAAGCTTTTACGATCGTTCTTTAGATCAAGATTTTCCTTGACACTTCATTTTAGCTTCATAAACAAAAGTCAAAACAAAAAGTCGTCGCCATCGTTGTATTGGCATCGGGCATCTTTTTTTTGTAGATATTTATTATTGTTTCCTAATAGTTTCGAGAAAAAATTAATTAATTAATCAATTCGGTAACAATTATCATAAGTTCAATTCAAATTCAAGAAGTAAGCACATCTGGAAAAAAATTAAAAATATGGGAATATGTAAAACTGGATGCAAAATTCCAGAATCAGTTAATATTAATTTACTTAATGATAAGTTCGCCGGCTCACAACTTTCAGTCCCCCCAATTTTGCAAGAAGATATTTCACAAGAAAGAAGTTCAGAAAACAAAAATTTATTTTACTTTAGTAAGCTGAGGATGTGGTAGAAGCGATTTTATCTATTAAATCAAATGAATTGGGATCGATAAAATTCATCCTTCTTTTTTAAAGTTGCTCTTACCTTTTCTTCTTCCTTATTTTGTTTAAATATTCAACACTATCTTAAAAACTGGAATATTTCCAATTCAGTGGAAAATGGCTAAGATTAATCCTGTTCCCAAAACCTTAAAAGGCGAAGAGTTCAAGCCAATCTCAATACTACCCTTTTTGTCTAAAGTGTTTGAACGATTTATACAGAAGCAAATGGGTGTTCTCCTAGAACGTGAGAACTTTCTTACTCTTAAACCATCTGGTTTTCGAAAGAAAAATAACTGTAGTAAGGCTCTAATAAGTGTTACTGAATACATAAGGAAATCAATTAATGAAGAAAAGGTAACTTTTTTGATTCTCCATGACTTTTCTAAGGTGTTCGAGAAGGTCAATCACAATTAATTTAAATTCTTTCAACTGCTGTCAAACTGATATCTTCGTATTTAAGAGGTCGACATCAAGCGGTTGAATTTAACAAAGCTCAGTCTAACTTTTTACCACTCGGTAGTGGAGTTCCCCAGGGATCAATTTTGAGACCACTGTTATTTTCGCTTTACATAAATGAACTTCCTTCTGTTATCCAACACTGCTCCATCCTCATGTATGCAGATGATGTACAGTTATATCTAAGTTGTCCTTTGGGGCTTATTGAACACTTTTCAACTTGTGTAAATGAAGATTTAGTAAAGATCGTAGAGTGGTCACAAAATTTTGGTCTAGTACTCAATCCCAAAAAGTCCAAGTGCTTAATAGTATCCAAAAATATTGTTGTCCTTTCCTACTTTCCACCAATAACCTTAAATGATTCTCCAATTGAATTTGTACATTCGACTAAGAACCTTGGAGTTATATTCAATAGAATTTTGTCATGGAAGGATCATATAAGTTATACAGTTAGCAAAACATAATGGTGAGTTCCGAGCTTTATGGGCAACACAGGACTTCATTCCTACCAACATTCGTATTTTTCTCGCCAAGAGCCTAGTACTTCCGTTACTGACATACGGTTGCGAAATTTTCGGTAAGATATATTATGACAGTAAAAGGAAAGTTAAGGTGGCATTTAATAGCACCGTCAGATATGTGTATAGACTACGTCGCTACGATAGATTATCTCACCTCGCTCCGTCATTGCTTAATATGACAATGGACAACTTTCTGTTCTGTTCTCGGATATTCTTTTAACCAACCAACCTGTAGATCTATTTAATGAATTACAATTCCTTTCCTCAAGAAGAAATAATAATTTAATTCTCGCTTGCTTTAATTTTTTAGTTTCCGATCGTCAGTTTTTTGTAAACTCAATTCGACAGTGGAATTCATTGCCTCGAGACATTAGAAGAATAAATAGCACTATAAAAATTACAAAAGAACAAGCTTTATTTCCAAAACAACTAATTAAACTTGAAATTTCGCTTTAATATGTAACTATTCATCTTAACTAATTTTTAAACGTAACACTGATAAAGTAGCTTTGAGTAAATCTTTTATTCAACTTTCACTAGGTTATAAGATATTGTATCTTACTGTGTTAGTTTTCAAATTGAATAAATACTAAATACTAAATATGACAACATATATATGAGGACATATTATATGACAATGATTTTGAGTCATATAAAAATCCCTTATTTTTATGTTTCATACATGTCATATAGACTAATATTATTTTGCCTTTGCATATGCACGATTTCGTCAATAATGTATTTTAATTTGATTTTGTGGATTAAATTACATGTCTCTTGCGATGATTGTGATTCTCAATTGAATTAATATTAAACAACCTAATTTATAAGAGTTTTGGCCATTGAGAAGGATTCAGATCGTTGCGAATTACAAGAAAATCAATAATTACCAATGAATAGACGTGTAGTTCTTTAATAAATTGAGGTTGTAAAGCAATTTCAGTACTTATCAATGATCAAAGTGATAACTAACAACTGCAATAAAGCCCCTTTTCCTTTGGTGGGTACCTATCTAAGAATTATTTTAAAAAATGGAAACCCAAGAACTTCTTAAGTGCATCTGCTGGGTTCGTGAAATGCTTTCGATCTATCGATCTCAAGCATTGAAGAAAATTCCAGCATTGAGAAAACACAGAAACCATTTAAGAAAAATTGAAGAGCTTAATAAAAATATTTTATGTAGTACTACACTACGTATTAGGCACCTACAAACGTTGAACTTTTAAAGATATGTCTCAGGAAAGATTGCGATGATGGGTGGTTGCGAGATGATAATCAAATAGGAGAGATATTTAAAACTATACCAAGTTGCACGTTATCTAAAGGTTTGTTCGTAGTGAAGTCGCTCTTAAGCGTTTTTTAAAACACATGAACTCGCTTTTTAAAATTGAAATCAAAAGATTACGCAAATTTAATTTAATAATACAAATAGAAAGCTTTGAAGTTGTGGTTTGTGCATCGGGCTAAAGCACATTCACTAAGGAATTAAATTTAAACATATTTTAAGTTTTAATTATTAGAGCACACCAATTGTTTTTCAACAACATTAACATTAAAGCCTTTGGGTGTTCTTGGAGAACTGAAAAGTTGTCAACAAAACCTGAGTCAACCTTTGGTTATGTTAATGTAGTAGTAGTAGTAGTAAGTATTCATTTTATTGATTTGTTATGCTGATACATTTGTTTACAATTCAATGAATATAGAGCTATGATATTGCCGTCAGCTCGGTAAGCAATTTTGAATAAATGTATGTATATAAATGATTCTTTTCATTACAAAAAAAAAATAATAATAATAAATAAGTATTACTTTTCAATTCTCATATTTGCAATATCCTATACTTGGAAATATCTTTCAAGAATTATGTGAGAGTGTTCCACTCAGTTTCGTTCAAAAGCTTTATTGTTTCTTCCATTGTTAACCATCTTTTTCCGCAATACGATAACCGTTGGGAAGCAAATATTGGGCATATACAAATGAAATGAAACCATTCTTCTTTGGATTTCACATTACATAATGAACAGACCTGATTGAAACTTCAATTGTAAGGTGTAGCGTTGAGTCCTAAGAGTTCACATCTTCCTTTAAAAATTAATGAAATTTCGTTGTAGCTCGGTGATTCTTGGAAGTAATTTACTTGCTTTAAGTTCATATTGATTTGGTAGTACAGTAACTACTAATGGATTTGCAAGCGCTAGCTTTAAAACCATCCCGCACAGAGTTTTGGTATTTCCCAATAATGCGATAGAGCTGCTCCTTCAAAACAACCAAGTTTCTTCCATGCATCGATAATTCCTCATCAAAACCGATTGCCATATTTTTCCATTTCCTCATCCACCAATCCTCATTTCTTATTTCGTATCGAAGAATTTTTTTGGACAGCCGCTCATGTGGTTCATCAAAAACTTTTACGATATAGTCCGCTTGGGTCATCAATTTACTGGTGAAAAGTTTAGGAAGACCTGTTTGTATGTATAACGCATAGCTATGGGCATGTTAAAAAGTTTTTTTTTATAAATTTCTGTGGAATTTTTCAATCACTTCGTACTCATCCATACCCCACTCTTGAGCAGCATAGCAAAGTGTAGTCTTCAAAACAGCGTCGAATATTTTGTATTTTGCAGAGAGTGGGATTCATCTATTTGAAAAGACATTTCTCTACGATAGATTCAGCATACTTTGACATGAGTTAGTTTTCTCAGTTAAATGTTCTTTGAAGTCCAGCTTTGTATTAAGTTTCACTCCTGAATACCTATATTTATTTGTTCGTGCAGTCATCGACTAACTCTCAAATCGATAGGATCGTTTCTCAGAGTGTGATATTTTTCTTTTTTCCCCGCCGAGTGCGCAAACCGGTTTTTCTCTTTTAAACCGTATTTTCTCTAATAGATTATTTTTTTTTCTCTGTGTCTACGTGTGTGACCCAAGTGAAGTGCGAATATGGCCCATGGGCCAGCCACCATTGGTGGCCGTTTTGGGATTCTAGATCCAGATCTTGACCCAAGCCGCCAACCCAGAAAAAAACCCAAATACAATTCAATACCCCTTAATAACTTCCTCCAATTACCTTCAAATTCCCATACAAAAAATTCTCGTTTCATTACCATTTCCTCGAAATCTGAAGAAAAACCCATAAAATCCCTCAGCCCATTCGTTCTCAAAAAAGCAATAGATGCGATAAGTAAAGATTATGAAAACATATCCCAACTTCGCGATGGAAATCTCCTTATACTCGTTAAGTCACAAAAAACGGCAGATCTGTTCTTAAAAGCTAATAATCTCGCTGGTATCTGTCCAGTTATAGTAAAGTTACACGATCGCCTAAACCAATCCAAGGGAATAGCATTTGCACCATGCCTTACCAGTGTAACAGAATCGGAAATCATAAGTGAAATGAAATTGCAAGGGGTAGTAGATATATACAAATTCACGAAGAAAGGAGAAGATGGAGTGCTTAAGCCATCTGGCTTGGTACTTTTCACATTTGATCTTTATCAACCACCCAAATCTGTTGATATTGGCTTTTACACAGCTCAAATCACAGAGTATATACCAAACCCGATGCGTTACCGCACCTGCCAACTCCTTGGCCATACAAAGAACCGTTGTACTAGAACCGCAATATGCGAGTCTTGCAATCTACCACCTCATGTTCCGTCACCATGTACACGTTCAATGTGCGCAAACTGCTCACTCGCTCACTCATCCTCTTCCAAATCATGTCCCTCTTATATACAAGCAAAGGAGATACTTACGATAAAAACTAGGCAGAAATGCACGATGGCCGAAGCCAAAAAAATTCACAACCAACAAATATCAGTAAATAATCCACCGCTAACAGAATCATTTGCCCAGCAATTAAAAAAAACAAATAATCCATCACATACTCCACAAACTAGTGTACAACCTTCCAAGCCAAGCTTGCCCCCCCCTCCTCCACGAAAATCTACATCGAACCAAATTAACAACAACCAAAATACAAATACAAATAAATCATCACATGAACCCACATCTCTTAACTCTACAGTAAAATCAATTTCAAATACCAACACCATCACAAAACCTTCTGCCGCAGCTACACATGCTAGCCCATCTCTCCCTCAAACAACTCAAACTCTCTTAAATACAATCACTACAAATACTTCAACAAATAATCCCCCCTTCAAACCCCCGGGTTCACCTATATCAAATGTTACCCAAGCACTTTTGGATAACAACAATTATTATATTAAAACCTCTGAATTGAATGATGTCACAATGCAATAAAAATAATGTTACTCAAAGAAATGACTCTGCGAATCGGAGACTGAATCATTCGGGTTCCTTAGCGAGCCCTGATGCTTCAGTGTCCGGAACGCAGAGTCAATGCACTGAACAACTGATTTTAAACAACACAAACCTTTTACAACCTATAGCAGACAACACAATTACAAATCAACACCAAAATGTTAGCGCCCACACTTCTCTTACTTCAGGTAAAAAAAGCACGTGGAAACGACTTCATTCTGACATTGCCCTCTATATTCTTCAATGGAATATGAAGGGATTCTTCAATAATCTTGACGAGCTCAAGATCATAATTAAAGAATACAACCCTGCGATTCTATCTCTTCAAGAGACACATTGCCCTTTTAATCTCTCTCCACACCCCCCAAACAATTGTCACGGCTATTTTCATAACTTGCCGAGCAATGACACATGCAAGCAAGGTATAGCATTACTGATTAAAAAAAACATTCCACATAAGATCCTATCTTTTAACACAAACTTACAGGTTCTAGCGGTTGAGCTACAACTAGAAACAAAATTTACATATATTAATATTTACGCCCCCCCCCCCCCCCAAACAAATAATCAGCAAGAATGATTTAGACAATATTATAAGTCAAGCAAATCTTCCCATTATATTTGGAGGAGACGTTAATGCATGGAACATCCTATGGGGTTCTCCAAACACTAATAGTAAAGGTGCTTTATTTGAAACATTTTTCTTAGACTCTAACTTAGTTATTCTTAACGATGGCTCTCCTACCCATCTTTCGACTCATAACACGCTCACACACGTCGACGTAACTTGTTGTTCACCTGAACTTTTTCCAAAAATAACTTGGAAAACGTTGAAGGATCTATATGGCAGTGACCACTTCCCGATAACCACTAAGTTGGTTATTGGACAGTCAACTGAATCAAAAACACTTAATTTGAAATTTAAAACGGACTTCGCTGATTGGAAGATTTTTAAAGAAAAAACTAAAGAGTACTTATCCGATAAACCTATGTCTGACAACAACAATAAAGAAGCAGCCTTACTGCAAAAAGCTATAAGAACAGCCGCAAACTATTCTATCCCCCAAACAACACCTATAAAACGCAAACGTGTGGTCCCTTGGTGGAACTCCGACTTATCATTACTACGTAAAGAAAAAATGAATTTTTTAAAAATCTTTCAAAAAAATCAAAATACGCAGAACTTGATAAAATACAAAAAATGCAATGCTAAATTCCGCAGAATGGTTAAAGATAGTAAAACAAAAAGTTTCTTTGATTTTACTTCATCTATAAACCCTAACTCCTCCCCATCCAAAGTATGGCAAAATATCCGTCGGTTAACTGGAGAACCAATCTCACTCTTTATTAATAGCATAAACAATATTCTAGATCCACCAGAAATATGCAAATTTATAGCTCAAAACTGGTCAAAAAACTCAGGAAACGAAAACTTCTCAAATGATTTCATAAATAAAAAAATAGATTATATTAATAGATTGCCTCTCCACCACATTATTAATCCTACAGGCCGACGTATTGAACAACCAATCTCATTAATTGAGTTTGAAACCTCGCTTAGCAAAGTTAAAGGCAAAACACCTGGTAGAGATAGAATATCCTATCCTATGCTAAAAAATCTCCCACTCGATACAAAAAATAGACTCATCTGCCTTTATAACAACGTTCTAAACAATTCACTTATTCCGCAGGTTTGGAAGACTGCAACAATATTACCTATACCTAAACCAAATAGAGATAAAAACACAATCGAAGGACACCGACCGATTTCACTTATCCCATGCTTATCCAAAATTCTTGAAAAAATTATTGCGAAACGTCTTTTATGGTTCGCCGAAACAAACAAACTGATAAGTCCCAATCAGGTTGCATTTAAAGCTAACAGAGGATGTGTCGATGCTTTACTTCACATTGATTATTATGTATCAAAAGCATTATCTGCAAAAAATCATATTTCGATCCTGTCACTCGACTTCGAAAAAGCATTCGATAGGATAGGGTTACATATCGTATTAAAAAATCTCATAAAATGGGGAGTTGGACGAAACATATACGGATACGTAAAATCATTTTTGACTAATAGAAAATTCAGCTTAAGAACGAATAATTTGTACTCGTCCAACCACCCGTTACATAACGGTATCCCCCAAGGATCACCACTCTCGGTTGTTCTATTCATTATTGCATTTGATGACATTAATACAATTTTACTGAAACATAAATTATTAGATCACTGCATATACGCAGATGATATATATATCTTGTGTAAAATTAACGATCTCAAGAGAAGTGAAATCTTATTTAAATTAGCGTTAGAAGATATCTTAGAATGGTCGATAATATCTGGAGCAAAACTATCTATCCGAAAATGTAAATTACTTCATATATGTAGAAAAATAAACTGTTCAAACCTTGAAATTAATGTTAATAATACAATAATCGAAAATGTTAATAGCTTAAGTATATTAGGTCTAGTTTTTAATAACAAGTATTCTTGGAAACAACACTGCTTAGAACTTAAGAAATCCCTAGCTGCGAGAACTAACATCATCAGATACTTAGCCTGCAAACGAAGTAATGTACACATTAACACTCTTTCAAACATCACTAAAATGTTAGTTTTAAGTAAGATCGACTACGGCCTATACATATATGGACATTGCCCGAAATCAATCTTAAGTCTAATAAAACCTATTTACCATCAAGCTGCAAGGAGAAGTATAAACGCCTTCCCTACTACACCAATTAAAAATATCTTAGTAGAAGCAGGATTACCAAGCATTGAGGAAAGAAGAGATATAGTCACATTGAAGCTTCATGCCAAGCTTATGTTTTCCAGAAACTCAATTATCGACGAAGGCGTAAAAAGAGCAATGGACTACAAACTTTTAAAGAAAATCCCATCGGCAATCATGACCATACTTGATAAAGCTAAACAAATTAATCTTCCACTAAAACGGATACAGAGTTTCACTCCACGATGTCCTCCATGGTTCATCAACTCTGAATCTATCATAATGACCTTAGCAAACTACAAAAAACAAAATACTATCAACACAACCTATTGTCAACTTTTTTTCAAGTATTTCATCAGATTTGAAATCTAATGGATGGAACTTTGTATTTACAGATGGATCAAAGACATCAGAAAACACGTCCTTCGCGGTATTATTCGATAATGGAGATATTGCCTCTATTGGGAATCTTCCTGATATAGCATCAATTTTTACAACAGAAGCATTTGCCATCCTACAAGCCATGTATATAGATTTGATATCTTCACAAAACTTGACCTGATTAAATATATTCATCATATCACAACAACGAAACTAAAACTTGATTGGAGTCTTTACCATCACCACTACAAAAAAACCAACCCTGAAAGACTTAAACCTGTCTACCCCACAAATATTTCTAAACAAAAAATATCTAACTTCGTTCGTCTTAGACTTGGACACACTGCAGCTTCCCATCAACACCTTCTCACAAAAAATAGTCCACCTGTTTGTGATTCCTGCAACACTATTTTGGATATAAAACATATATTAGAAAATTGTCCTGTAATAACCGCAATAATTCAAAACATATGTAAAAACACCTCTATTTATGAAATTCTAAAAAACCCCAACCGTAAAAATATTGAACTAATCGCTAACCTTCTCAGCAACACAGATATTCAAATTTAATATAATAGCTATAGAACCAATAGTCTTAGCAGCTAGGTTCGAAACTTTTGTACATATTATCATGTAATTTTAATTACCTGCTAATAAATAATAATAATAATAATAATATTTGTTCGTGTTAATAAAAAGATCCCATTTGCACCAATACTCCCATAGACGATTTATCATCAAATGTAGTACTTCGGCTGAATCTGATAGCTAAGCCAAATCATCGGCGTATAGTAGTACATTTATTGACATTCCGTAAATCCGAATTCCACCAGGAAGGTAATCCACTGTTATTAATAAATAATGAAAACAAATGAGCGCTGAGGAGGCATCCTTGTTTGACGCCATTGTCCGTTGGAAACCCTTTTGAGTAAACTGACCCATCCCAGACAGCTGCTTGTGAGTCAATATACATTTCTCTTATTACGTGGATAAATTTAGTTGAAATACCTATTTGCGATAGTTTATAAAAGAGAGCATTCCGATTTACCAGGTCAAAAGCTGAAATCAGCAAAGAATGCGTAAACCTTTTTGTTCCTACCTGTTATGTACTGAATAACCATTGCATTCCTCTACACTAAATACACTAAAATACATACTAACAATCATCTTATGTAATCATTATCTCATTAGTCAGTCTAGAATAAGCTCTCAAATGATAAACATTGTTAAGAAAACTCTGGATACATATTTATTATTTGGCGACGAGGACAATTTTGTTATTTTGTTTTACACGTTTGCCGTTTGGAATTAAATCGGCACCTTCGGATTTTCAAAGTGTAATCCATAAAATTCTGCAAAATTTGAAACGGGTTAATGCTTGCATAGACGATAATATAGTGGGCGGTCTTACTTGGGAAGAATGCAGGGAAAACCTTAGCGCTACATTTGTAAGACTCCAAACATTTAATGTTAAGGTTCGTTTTGAAAAATGTAAATTTTTTGAAACACAAATAGAATGTTTGGGTTATATAATAAATCAAGAGGGTACAAAACCTAAAGAAGACAAATGAGAGCAATTGTAGATGCACCTTCGCCGACAGATGTCACATCTCAGAAAGTCATATATTGGTTTACTGAATTTTTATGGTGCCTTTATAAGAAATTTATCGAACCGTCTTGCAAGTGAACATGAAAAAGTAAGCAAGTAAGAGTTTACCTATACGAAAGCATCGCTGATGGGGAATGCCGATGCTTTGTCAAGATTGCCGTTAAATGAGCCAACGAAAGTTGTTGATTGTATGATTAATTTTTTTAATATGACGGGTGATTTGACTTCCTTTGATTTCCTTCTTATATCCTTTTCATATTCATATATCTATCCCACTCCTTAATATATTTGTATAACCCTTTTGATGATGATGTAGTAGGAAATTCGATCAGTTATCGTCGCAGCGTTCGGACGTATTTTTCTTAATAATTCAATAAATGTGTAATATCAACATCTTAAGTTTCTTTATTTAAATCGGACATTCTGTGACAATTTCAGAAGTGGGATAGTATCCAATTAAAAAGTCGACTATTATGAAAAAAAAAATCAAAACAATATGGACCTTAATAAATCTATGGTGAAAGAATTAAAATGAATTCTTGCCCAACTGAACGACAAGACAACGGGTAGCAAAAATGAGTTAATAATTCGACTAAATAATTACGAGTTTGCGGAGCTTCATAAGGCTAAGGAGTCGGTCACGTACGATGGTCCATTGGAACAGAGATAGGAACGGAAGTATGAGGCGGACGTAGGTAAATTGAGGGACGATGTCGGTGCATTCCAACGATCAATGGAGTTACTAACCCAACAACTTGTAACCGTCATCCAATGCTGTCGCCTCTAGTTTAACCGTTCTGACGCCATCACCCTTAATGCAAAACAACAAAATTCAAATGAGATCTTGTATACAAAATTTGATCGAAATCGGTTGAGCCGTTTATGAGAAAGTCGAAAATCAATAAAATGGTTGTATGGCAAGTACCGGTAATAACAAAATATTTTAAATTTTTTTCGGCCAAAATGTAGACCACACCCAAGTCAGTACTCACACATATTTTTATCAAAATCGTTAGAGCCGTTTTTGAGATAATTAAGATGGTAGAAAAATTTGTATGGCAAGTACCGTTATTTTTGGGGCTAAAACAACGATTCAAAAATCTATTTTGGACAATCACCTAAAACGCCTAAGCACCAAGTTTGTACAAAATCGGTTCAGCCATTTAGGCTGTAGATTGTTCTACAGATAGACAGAGGGAATTGCCGGAACCACTTTTTTGGTGTTCTCTATCATCGTAATGTCAACTTTGAATACAATCTCGAGTTCGATTTTTTTTACCAAATGAAAAACTTGCCCTATAGTACCTATATCGCAAGTAAAAACATTGCACCCCTTTCATTACGAACAGCATGCAAGATTGTGTCGTATGCACGTTTCTGTTCAATTTTTAATTTTGGAACCTTTGACCGCACAAATGCCTCCAATTCGACACAGTCACAACCTAATTCACGCCGCATTTCCGTGTTGAATAAATTTTGCGCCGAACGATTATGTGCTATCATTCCCAACTGAGATAAAACTTTATTTGCAATTGACATACAAATGTCTTCAATCAAAATAAGAGCTTCATTGTGAATTTCCGCGGATTAATTAGCAAATTTGGATTTGAATTAATGATACGTAATTTATGTAAAATGTCATCTGACAATTCATCTTAGATTGTTCCATAATTCAAGCGGATTTGAAGGCGAACATTTTGAAATCATTATTGCAAATAATGTTCGCGTTGATGAAGGATGTGCAGACATCGCTACTTCAGCAAGTGAATCATTCCAATGCGTATCATTTTCTAATAATTTTCATTGACTGTTTTCAAATATTTGAAAGATGTCGGTCCGCGAACGTTAATAAACAACAAACGCAAATAAGAACATTCATCTTGATTTGGATGAACTGTATAAACTCGTCCCAAAATATCTGTTGAAAAAACATGTTGATGACTATCAACTGCCTTCCCTTGTTTGCGCGTTTGAAAAACTTTTGATGAATTGTTCCAATTGAAATACTTTGGTACTTCTAAATACAGCAACTTTTTTGCAAAAGTATCAGTTTCGCACAAAAGGCGCTTAATGTTGTTTTCGGTGGTTCTTGTGCTCTTTGCCTTGCAATTTCGGGTGTAAAATAAATACCTTGTCCGTTTTCAAGATGAACTACTAAATTAACATCAGCTGGATGCCTATCATGTATTGGAAATGACAAAATTCGCCATACTGCTTCATTGCTGCTAACATATCTGCCGAATTGGTATTGTTTAACTTCGTCGTTTTTATTTTCAACACCAAATACAGCCATATCACTTCCTTTGTTTATAAATTGGCAAATATATTTTATCGATTTGACTGAATTGTAATACTCGATATTCAAATGGACCTAGAAAGTTTTTGACAACAATGGTGAATACATTTTCTATCGATCATTCACGGAGATGTTGGGTTTAAATCACCACCTGGACCATGAATCATATTTTTTGTGACATCAAATAATACTGGATCAGTAATTTCATCGGGTATCTCTGTAAAAGTTCATTGCGCTGACTTTTTTGGTACCCTCTAAACCTAAAATATACAATTAGGTATGCATATTAACATTTCACGCAATTATAACATTTATATATCACAACTAATATAATATACCAGTTATTGGACTTATCATTTGTATGTTAAAATGATAACCATCATCTCCGTAGGGGAATAAAATAGGATACTGCAATGCATCGTAACAACGATTCGTTTCACTTATACCATTTAATTTGTTATTTCGACGATGAAGAACAATGTCGCGTGATTGGTGTTGATCGCCGACAATAAGAATTGCTACATCATTAATAGTTGGAGCAACTTTAAAAAGTCTCACTAATTCATTGTGCTCATGGAACATATTCTGTAACTCGCCAATTATCTCCCTTCTTATTTCTTGCTATCGTGCATTTTTGATCAAATTGATCATGATTGTTGCCGATAAAATAAATTTGAAGAAACTTATAACTTTGATCGGCATATGGTAGAAGTGAGCCAGCTAAATGATAAATTTGACCTTGAACCTGTATGGTATATTGATCATCAGTATTACGAAAATTCGTAAATAATTACAAAACGATGAATTTACCCTAAAAGTGGGCATAAAATTACCATTTATAATTTTACCAGCACCAAATGAAGTCATTTGAAAGCATAAATTGTGTGCCTGAATTCTGTCTAGAAAATGCTTCGAAATTGGTGTGATTCCATTTACTAATAAATTTAATTCCTCTGGTGGCGAAATTAATTCAGGCAGTTTTACTTTCCCACTGGCACAGCACATACCGCCTGGCACTCTTAAATGTTGAAGCTTTACAATATTGACATAGTACATCCATTTCACCGATTAAAACTGATCTATGTGCTCTGTAGTCAACGTTATGATCGTATGCCAAAGCAACGCCTTGTAGATTGAAATTCATATCTCATCGTCTTAGCCGATTTACTATATTTCGTTGTTCTATTGGTTCTTGACGTTCAGATCTTCTACCTTTTGATACAATTTGCGTATGACGTGCACGGCGACCTATATGACGTGCTATGTCGTGGCATGTTTTTAAGAAACTAGTCAAAAAATCCATTAATACATATTTAATTTTATTACTATTCCAAAAAAAAATTAAAATAATACAACCATCGTGAATTGTTTTTAAATCAATTTAATTCAGGATCCAATGCAATATGCACTGATGATTCATTTTCATATTAATTTGATACTCTTCAACTAACTTTGCAAACACTTCTTTAATGTAATATTCCATCCTTTTTTTTTATTGCTACCACGTCTTCAAGTAACTTTTTCTGTTTCATTTGTTCTCTAATTTTTCCTTTTGATCCTTTATTTGTTTATAAATGCAATCACCTACTCAAGAAAAATGTACAATCCACGATTTTTAAAGATATTTTAGAAAACCGTTATACTTACGTTAAGCAAATTTTAAGAAGCTGAAAATTCGAAGCTGAGTCCGTTGGTTTAAAAATTCACTGGTACCTTTCAATGAAATAAATACTTACGTTGAAACGTGAAGTATGTAAGTTTGTTATCTTCAGAACTTGCGTCTGCAAAATAGGTATTTTGAATGGACGTTTAGCTGTCATTTTTGGTGAAACATAAAAGTAAATATTCAATTTTTTAAATTAATTTTTTTCTTGTAAAAAACCAATAAAAAAATCATTAAAAGTGGAACATTTCGAAGATAAAGCATTGGTGTTAAACTGAGATATAAAATTATTCAAACCAACAGTTACGAACTATTTGTATTTAAAAATTTCGTGGGGCAAAGTAACTTGAAGCTTCTATGAACAAAAGAAAAGCTGATCCAGTATCCCCTGTTTTAAATTCAAATACCAAGCAGTGTAAACTATTACCTAAATTATAATCTCCGAAAATGGTTGTGGGTAATATGACCATTGAAGAACTATTAATTCTTATTACCGATTCCATTAAGGATCTTGCAACAAAAAAAAGACGTGGCGGCCATTTCAACAGGAGCTTCGATGCCAAAACCAACAACATAGCGGTCAGCTGTCAGCGATGCGTGAGCGGTGTGATGAACTTGAAAAACAATTTGAATTACTCTTTCTTAAGGCAAACGAATGTAATTTAATAATGCATATCCCGCGAAATCCAAACTTTGAAGCTGAACAACTGGAAAGACAGACTTGTGCTAATCTTTTGAAATTGGAAAACGTAAGCGATTTGCCAGCAAAGAAAATACGCGAAATCCCAACAAGAAATCCCAATAAATCATTGGTTTCGGTAGAAATGCGATCGGGAGAGGTGGTAGGAAAAATACTCAGTGAGGCGAGCAGTGTTAAGAACTCTGGAATAGTAATTCACCGCGAACAAATCTGCATTATCACTTTTTGGCTCGTATGCTCAAGCCACAACAAGCAAGAACATTAATGTCGGTAAAGTAGCACAGTCAATATTTTCGTCGAGGCTACAAGCCCAAAGAGTTTCAGGTAGTGATGGGCAATAGGAACTCGTTGTCTGCCAAAAAAAACTTATTTAAATATTTTAAGCTACAACATAACAGGGCTTAAAAATAAAATTTTATTCCCTGATTTTGTAAATTATGTTAATGAATGCGATATTATTATATTAATTGGAACTTTTATTGAAGAAGAAAAACAAAAAATATTTCAATGGATTTACATTGAAATGGTTACCGGCAAAAAGAAATAGTTCATATGGTAGTGCAAGTGGTGGTATCCTTTATGGTATACAAAATAGCACATGTGGAAGGCTTGCCAGATTTCGCCAATATTTAAACACTCCATTGATTGAACTCGTACTTCCAAATAAAAGTCTTAGCATTGTTCCGGTCTATATTAACTGCACCAATTGGACAAATGATTTCGAAGACCTTAATGATCTTTTATTGAATGGCTGCTCGAATGATATAATGATTGTTGGGGACTTCAATGCCAGAGTCTTTTCTAAACACACATTCTCCTTTGGCAATACTGAGTAACAACTTTAACGAGCTCAGGGAATCAAAAGATGCAATTTTAAACAGTCAGGGCAAACGTTTAATAGAAATGCTGAATCTATTTACTGAACGGTGTTTCAAAAAAGGACTGCAAAGGAGAACTCTCCTTTATCGGAGGTCAAGGAAAGTCACTTATTGACTACGCTGCCATCAATGGTGAATGGATGAACTACGTGACCAATTTTGAAATCCAATGTAAAACGTTTTCAGCACATCTTCCTCTAGCAATCACTTTTGAAGCATCACACGAAATTATCTCCAGGCAGCCAGCTATTGCCTCAAAATTGAAATGGAGAGATGGTTCTAAAGAGCAGTACAGGAGAAAGCTTGATCAAGAATTAGAAGTCATTACCACATCGAACACTTCAGTGCGAAGCACGGAACCGTGCTTCAAGAACATCCAAAACGCTATCACAAAAGCAGCTCCTAAAAATGCGTCCTTAGATAAGAATAAACGAAAAAGAAAAACTTTGTGGTTTGATACGGAGTGTATAAAGCTTAGAAAAAACTGCTTTGCTTTTTTAAAACTATTTAGAGGTATAAATTTAGATTTCTACAAAATCCAGTATCTAAATGAGAATCGCTTATTCAAACAACTATGCAAAAAGAAAAAATCCGATTATTACAACTCCCTTGCGCTTAAACTTGAGTCTTCAAAAAATCCGAAAGAATTTTAGAAAATCGTCAAGGAAGAAGGAGATTTACAATCAACACCAAGTGTACTTATAGTAATAGAATTCTAAATGTGCATTTTAAATGTCTTAAATAATAATAAAGATCAGCTCAGCTATCAATATTCACTACCCAATGTTTATATAGAAGAATTGGACTCTACAATAACAATACTTGAAGTTGAAAGAGTTTTGAAACAGATATAGCAGTAGAATTCTACAAATTTTCAACCGATGCGTTCCTTTGCCAACTAACTGAATTATTCAACATTAATTTTCCCTATATAAATTTTATTTGTGTCGGTAGCCATCGGCTAATATATTGCGTCTTAGAAAGGCACTACAGCATCTAACTGATGAGCCACTGTAGTACCTGGGCGAAACGCATATTAATTTGGACTAAATGTAGCAAAAAAAACTCAATTAAAATCATAATTACAGTCTACAAAATAAGGAACAAAAACAATACCTACGTATGTAAATGCATTTGTATTGTTTTAGTTTTTGCATTTATTCTTAAAAATAACGTTATTTGCATTTTTTGTGTGTGCTAAATCTTCACCTTTTCTATTATTTGATCTACATATACATAATGTATGTACATAAACTACATTTAATTAAATAAAACCGAGCTGACAAAAATGTTAAAATTCGACTTTATTTCTATATTATTTATTTCACGGACACTTTCTGTGTGCTCTTTTTGTATCCAAAATGGAGATGGAAAAAGTTCATTTTTTGTTTTATTGTTTAATTGAAAATATACACATTACAAATTTATTTACAGCTCCCAAACAACATACTGGCGCTGAAAATAATAAAACAGTTACACCAATATCTACAACACCGACACCCACAAGCGCTCCAACAGATGCATCAACATCACAAGTAACTACAACACAAACAACGGTGGCTCCAGTACCAACAAATGGTATGCCACCTATGCGAGGAATGCCACGCGGGCGTGGTGGTCCTCCTGGAATGCGTGGAAGTCGGGGAAGTTACATACCACATTCAAATGGTTCCACATTTGGTGATCCAAACGGTATGATGAGACGAGGTGGTCCACCACGTGGTCGTGGCGGATATGGCCAAGGAATGCTGCGACCTCCCATGTCACATAATGCAAATACCCAAGTAGCTCCAGTGCCGACACTGAAACGTGGTGCACCTGGTGGACCTCCCGGTCCCAAACGTGGCCGGTATGATTCCGGGCCGTATTCACAACGACCAATGGCTCCAAAATATCACCAAACTGCTCAAACAACATCTCACACAAATGCAGGCTACGCAACGTCTCATGCGTCTTCCCAAGGGTAAGCTATTTTGGTTTTGGGTAGATAGGCCGTGTGTACTTAATTGTGTTTTATCTGTACAGTCACCACTCTTATCAAGATCCATCTCAAGCTGTTGATCCTTATGCTCCACAATACTCAGCTTCAGCCGCTCAAACATCTTACAATGGTTATCCGCAGTCAAGCTACGGAACTGCAGCTCAAACAAGTGGAGGTTATTCGCAGCATGGCGAATATGACCAAAGTCAATACTCTGGATATAGGTAAGTCAAGAATTTACTTATGTTAATGACGCAGGCGCAATTTTTAAACGATTTAGTAATATGTTAAATCATTTTTAGTATGATACTAGGTTAAAAAGAGGATTTTGCTAATTTTAAACGATTATTATCGTATTATCTTAACATTTTACTTAAGTTAAAATCACCAAATGGTTACTTTAATTTTTATTATCGTACTATATCCATAATGCCATCTGATAGTATATCAGCCTTGCACACGGGGTGCCCAGGTTCGAATCCTGCTGGGGTAAATTTTTTTTGTTGTAAATAATGAAGTTAAATGATTACAAAATAAGCACCCAATACTTATTTAGACCACATGTTGGGTTCCCAATTATATATAATTAATTTACAAAGCATAAACACAATAATTGTGATCATCAAAATTCAAACCCTACAAATGCTTTAATATCCGGTCATTTAGCATATTACCAGTTAGCCAAAGGTTTAAAATTTATGAAAAGTTAGTAGACTACTATATATATAGTAAATTGTTGACTAGTATCGTGTTAAGGCCTTAATAATAGGTTGTTTAAAATTTTGCGCCATTATAATTAATTATAATTAACATTTGTACACTTTAACAGCAATGCTGGTTATGGAAGCCAGCCAGATACAAGATATCAAACTTATGGTCAAGATTACACGCAGACTTATGGAGCGCCTGCTGTTGATTACAGTGCACCATCATCTGATTATTCACAGCAGGGTCAATCGTATGATGAGAGAGCGTATGCAGGCTATGGTAAGTGGCGAATTTCATTATGAATTACAGTAATAAACATTTACTAATACATTTAAAACAGGACCTTAACTTGTGAGATATTATACAAAATAACTTAAAATCAATGTAATACTAGGTTCCCACCAAAGTGAAATCTGATATTTCTGCAGAATGATTTAAGAAGAATGAATAATTCAATATGTCCGATCAATATAATGCCAAGCCTTCTACTTGGCTGATTAATTCAATACACAAACCTTCCTAAATAACCATGACTGGCACTGGACCAAATCTTCCAATTATAATTATTAAGAATTTTAATCTCGTTGGATATGGTTCACATTAGATTTTTTGTCAAAATATCCATGTAAGAGGAAATGGACTTAACAAAAATTGCGTAATGACAAAGCCAAGAGAAAAACAACTACTTTTGTATCTATGGATGTCAAGAAATCTCATTTAAATTAAAATTTCCCAAAAATTTTCTTTGTCCGAACCTCGACGGCTTCATTAAAAAAAAATTAATTGCATTAATTTGAATGGCTAGTTAGCTTCAGTCAGGATAATAGCATAATATTTTGAAAATGAAGGAGCTTCAGTGAATAATTTTAGAAATCATTTCGATCTGTTGGAAGATTGGAATGTTTGACCAAGCAGTGAGGTTCATAAACGTAAACAAAAATGGCAGAAAAATAAAAGATTTTACTGATTGTTTTTGCTTTCAGAAGAAGAAAATAACAATATGCACGCGAGAACAAGCCACATCGATTACATACAAAATGTGCCTGTGAAAAGAATAACTATCTTATTATTGACTTTTAAACTAGTTTTGTATGTGGAGCCAAAATAGTATGGCTGTTCTTCGTTCGTAAGTCTAATATTTAAGTAAGTCTAATATTTATTTTCAATTAATAAACTGAACCTTGATATTGACCCGTGCCATGACACCAGAGATATATATTGTCCAGTGTATTTAAGACAAGTGGAAAAAGAAAGGGAGAAAGTTTTTTTTTTATAATCTACACGCGCTCAAGGGATTATACGACCCGTCACAGCGCGGACGTGAGGTTAAGGAAGAGAAAGAATGATAGGAATGATGTGTGGCGCGATGTTCTGAGACTGTAGGTGGTTGTTTTATCACACTATCAGAATTGGTCGAAGAGAGCTTATAGCAAGCTCCGTCTTGCGACCAATGGTTTGCCAACACAGAAAACTGTGTTATACCACCGGCTCATTATTTAGTGCAGTGTTAGTTGTTAGTTGGCAAACTCTATTACAAATAACACTAACACAAGTACAACATGAAAATATTACATATACTATTACGTCAATACAAAACAAGAACATAACAATAAACAAAAAACATTTAGGAGCGTGGAACACTGGTTTTGAGTAGATTTTTTAATTAAATTTTACTGATATTGAAATCAATCAATCAATTCAAAAGGCTACCCATACGTGTCAAGGGCTCATGCATCCCATAGTTGGTCCTGTGTTGGGGCTTTACCGGCGTCAGATGAGAATACAAGGTCAAGTTGTCTATTTTTAAAATTGTGTTTGGAGCTAACTTGATATAAATCCGTAGAGATAATTTGTTGTCTTAGATTTAATATCCAGGGATGGCGGCTGAACTAATGCGGATAAATTTTTATTTATCTATGTTCTTTATAATTCGCATTAATTTTTTTATTCTTTATCATATTTTATTGGTATAATAGTTTTACTCAATCACATGTTGTTAGTTCGATGCCTCGGGGCCACGGAGATTATTTCCTCCTCCCCGATAATTAAAAAAAACTGAACATAGTAGGTCTGGGCCATCTGTGACGCCAGTTATTATTTGATGGAAGAATACCAAATCATTGTTAGTTTTTCTCTGTGCAAGTGTTTGCATTTGAAGAATAGATAAACGTTGGTTATAAGGGGGGGCATTAGAAGGATCACTCCACTGAATCCCTTTCAATGCGAAACGAGTAAAGTTTCTTTGAACAGATTCTAGTCTCTTAATATGAATATCGTAAAGAGGATTCCAAACCTGCGATGCATACTCAAGATGGGGACGAACCAAACAGTTGTATAAAGCACGGGTAACATTGGGATTAACAAATTCTTTGGACCAACGTTTAATAAATCCTAACATTTAATTGGCCTTGTTAACTATGATATTAATATGGTCAGATAAGTCTAAATTTTGCGTGAAGAGAACTCCAAGGTCCCGTACAGTTATAACACGAGTTAAAATGTGCCGTGAAATAATATAGTCAAGAGAAGAAGGAGAACGTTTTTTTGAAAATGTCATTGTTTGAAATTTTGTCGGGTTAAGATTCAAACTGTTCTTTTCACACCACAAGGCAAAGTGGTTAATATCCTCTTGCAATAGAGTTCGATCATTTGAGGATGATATATTTTTATAAATCTTCATATCGTCTGCAAAGATAAGAATTTCGCTATTGCGTACACAAAGAGGAGCATCATTAATAGCAAATGTAAAGAGTAATGGTCCAAGATGGCTTCCCTGCGGAACACCTGATTTGGCAACAAAGGATCTTGAGTAAGAATTTCTGAATTTGACTTGATATGACCTATCTTCAAGATACGATGATATCCACTTGATGAAAGATGCAGGAAACCCGTATGAATTAAGTTTAAACTTGATAGTCTCCTGAGACAATTGATCAAAAGCTTTCGATAAGTCTGTGTATACACAATCAACTTCTTCACCACTTTCTAGGGAGTTTAAACATTTATTCAAAAAGACAACAAGATTAGTAACAGTAGACCGTTTCTGCATAAAACCATGTTGTTGGTTGCAAATAATATTTTTACATATGAATGTCAAACTATCACATACAACTTGTTCAAACAACTTCGGAATGCAAACAAGTTTAGAAATTGGTCTATAGTTGATAATATTGGTTTTATCTTCCTTTTTATATACTGGGGTTATTTACCTAATTTCAAAGATAGTTCAAAAATATTACTCAGAGGAAGAGCTAAAATGGACCTATATTTTTTTAATACAGCAGGTGGTATTCCTTCAGGTCCAATAGAATAGTCGTCTTTTAAATGTGACAAAAAGCTCAAAATTTTTTCACGCTCTATTGTAATATTGTTAAATGATACTTGAGGACAATTTCGTCAAAAATGAAAATAGTTTTCGTCAACAACTACAGAAGGATTGGCTAAAATTACTTGCAAATCCCTCACAGATTTCAGAAGTTGTATTCAAGATTACGTCATTATAAATGAGGTTTACTGGATACCCGTCACATTTCTTTTTAGAATTTATAAATTTCCAGAAGTTTTTCGGGTCTAACTTCAAAGAACGCCCCATGGTTTCCAGATATTCGTTATAGAGTTCGAAAGAGAGTTTTTTGAATTCTTCAAAAAGGGATAGGTAAACTACTTGATTCTCTACCGTCATGAACCTAATGTATTTTTTCCAAGCCTTATTTCTTTTATTTCGGATACATTTCAGTTCTTTTGTGAACCAAGGATGACAAGAAGAATTGGAAGGAATAGATCTTTTTTTAGGAACTGTTTCATTAATGCATCTCATCAAAATAGAATAGAAGCTTGAGATAGTTGAGTCAAGATCATTCGAAATCGGTAAATGTTCTATACCGGAATTTATTAAACTATCCAAGAGCTGTTGAAAATCACCTTTGCGAAAGTCAAAAGTATTTGAGCAGTCATGAGGATTACTATTTTCTAGTAAATGACCACTCAAGTCAAGAAAAATGTCAAGAGACGGGTGATAACGATCTGTGTTAGATAAAGCAGAGGTAGATTCTACCACTACTGTACTAACGGCGTCAGATGAGAATACAAGGTCAAGTTGTCTATTTTTAAAATTGTGTTTAGAGCTAACTTGATATAAATCCGTAGAGATAATTTGTTGTCTTAGATTTAATATCCAGGGATGGCGGCTGAACTAATGCGGATAAATTTTTATTTATCTATGTCCTTTATAATTCGCATTAATTTTTTTATTCTTTATCATATTTTATTGGTATAATAGTTTTACTCAATCACATATTGTTAGTTCTATGCCTTATTTTTCTTAAATTCATTTTTATTTAATATTAACTTATAACTATCTTAAAGCTAGACAAAAATGTTTAAAACTAGCCTATATCAATAACTTACAACTTATTTACTGGCCCTTTACGGGAGCTCTAAACTAAACTATAACTTTTAGAACTATTTTAATTAAATATAATTATTTTATTTTTATTTAACCAAGAAAACTTATTAACAAAAAACTCCGTATCTTATCATATTTGTATTTTTTACTTATAAACTACACCTAAAGCTAGACTAAAAATAAATAAAACTAGGTACAGCTAACTTATACTAACTAAAAATAACTTAAACTACTTAAAATACCTAAAAATACCCAAAAACTACTAAAAACTAGAACATTTTTTGTCGTTTTTAATTTTGTTTGGTTATATCTTGCATTCGCATGTAGACACGCAGCAATGCACCCCACATATACATGTACATACGTACATACATATACGTAAGCACATACCTGTACAGACCAGCAGATACATGCACATATGCCTCCGCATGCACACATATTTTTAACCCCCCGCTTGTTCCCTATACCTAATTACCCTAAATGTATGTGAATCGGCCAGGACATACCATCTTAATCGACTTTAAATATCATGATGCTGTTCAGAGAGCCACCAGAACTGTTTCTCCTGTTTCGCCCTATCCCTTCGGTCCCGATCGGACACAGTCCTACTGAACCGAAGGCGCTCCTCTCCACCTTGAGCGATGACGTCTCGACCATACAGGAGTCGCCTATCCACAGGTTGATGAGCGGAACCGCCCCTCTATCCTGTATCAGCCCTCGACTGTGTAAATAGGGGAATGCTTCGGGAGGGATGTATCCACTTAACCGCGCACTCTCAAAATATTCGTTATTGGGGTAATAAGCCCCAAAAATTAAGCTGTTTGTTGAGGACATCGCTCTGGCAATGTGACCCCGACTCAGCTTAGTCATAAAATTATCTATTCTGTTTATGTTGGCACCGTTGTAAATAACCTGGTTGGAATAATACCGTTTGCACTCCGACTGATGTTCTGTGTATTCCAAGGGTCGTTAGAGTTAACAGCCCGAATTGTATTGTCCCAAAACAAATTAATGGACAACCTATAATTTTCTTTGATCAATTGGTTGATGTTTTTGATCGACGACTTCAGTGTCCTAGGTTAGGTTACGTTAGGTTGAAGTGGTCGCCAAGAAAACAGCTGACACACTTAGACCTTAGACAGGTCCATTGTGATACCACATGAAGAGAAATTTTGCTCTTTAATCACCGAATGAAGCGGTGAAGTCGGTGAATCTCAATGTATCTAAGATCACTGGTGTCGTCGAAAAAGTATTCCCCCAGGTGTAATCTTCTTCTTTGGGAGACAGCAGATCATGAACAAAGAAGATGTGAGATATTCTCTTCTTCCTCCTCGTCCATGTAGCTTCTGCAAAAGTCATTGGAGAAAACGCCAAGTCTTTTGGCGAGTCTACCAATTAAACAGTGTCCAGTTACAACACCCCTATTACGGAGCCAAAATGTTTCCTGCTCAAAGAGAGTAAACTTTTTGAGCGTCTTGGGTCTATTACTGG
Organism: Philhelius pedissequus; assembly: GCA_910595825.1. Taxonomy (NCBI): domain Eukaryota; kingdom Metazoa; phylum Arthropoda; class Insecta; order Diptera; family Syrphidae; genus Philhelius; species Philhelius pedissequus. Next base: position 162,526,155 of record OU343161.1, read on the forward strand.
CCAGATTTGTCAGGTGGCCAGGCACGTAGTGATGTTTGTCCATCTAAAATTTATTTGTTTTATGGAGTTTTGATGCACCAATAATTTGCTTGTAGCGATAGGCATACCGATTTCTTACATTTTCGGTAGAATAGGTATTTGGTTCCTTTACTGGCGAGTTCGTCGTCTTTGCAGTTTCCCAAAAAATCACTATGTCTCGGCAACCAAATTAGGTGAATGTTAAACTGTTCGACAGTTGCGGGCAGTTATAGAGTTTGTGGGAACAGCGCCAAGTGATTTGGGGGCTGCTTGGCTGTCAGAGAATATGCGGATATCCGATTTAGATATCACGTTTTCCCTTAGCCAGGATAACACCTCTTTAATCGCCAGAATTTCCGCTTTAAGAACCTCTCATCCTCCCAATCTGATCTTGGTGGGATGGTAACTTGGAAGTTCTTGTCGAAGGTAAGATGGTGTGTGGTGTAGTCGGATCGTCCTAGTTTTGCTCCGACCTTGTTCAGAATATTAGAATGGCCTATAGAATTACTAGTCCATTGAGAGATGGATTTGAGACGAATATCTGTACTCGCAGCCACTTGTTTGCTAAAAATGTCGAGGGGTGTAAGGGAAAGTAGTATGTCAACGGCAGCCGAGGGAGTGGAGCAGAGTGCTCTACTGATACATAAGCTGGCTGACCTTTGGACCTTATTTAATTTGTCACAATATGTGAATTTGTCCAATGTAGTCCACCGTACTGCTACTCTTTAAGTAAGTATCGCTCTAACGACCGCTGTGTACAACCAATGGGTAATCTGTGGGGATAAGCCCCATTTATTTCCAATTCTTTTTTGCAAGAGAAGAGTGCAACTGTTGCTTTTCTTACTCTTTCTTGTATATTGGATTTCCAACTTAGCATTTTATCTAGTATGACACCTAGATATTTGGCTTCGTCTGAGAAAGTCAGTATTGTACCATTTATTGATGGCGGTATACGTTGGGGAATTTTATATTTCCTAGTGAAGAAGACAAGTTCTGTCTTGGTTGGGTTAATATTCAGACTACATTTGGTTGCCCAAATTTTTAGTCGATTGAGAGCATTTTGCATTAAGTCTACTAGAGTTGGAGCGTGCTTTCCTGTTACAAGAAAAAACAAGCCCTCTGCTTCCATGTCAATCAGCATTTCGTTTACCCACTGTGTTCTATAGAAGTGGGATAAAACACCACCTTGTGGAGTCCCTCTGCTGACATACCTTCTTTCTGAGTAGTCCCCCAGGGTTGAGTTTATTACTCTGCTGCCTAACATGAGACTAATCAGCTCTGTCAACGAGTCGGATATCTTAAGGTTTCTCAGCGCTGTGATTATTGCCACCTTACTAACGTTGTTGAAAGCACCCTCAATATCTAGGAATGCTACCAGAGTGTACTCTTTACGGTGCAATGAATATTCTATAATTTGTACCAGCGTGTGTAAGGCGGTTTCAACCGATTTTCCCATACAATATGCGTGTTGAGCAGTAGAAATGAGATTGGGGTTTATTGTACTGCGTAAATGAATTTCTATCAGTCTTTCTAGAGTTTTTAAAAGGAATGAAGATGAACTGATCTACTACTTTTGTACTTTTGCCTACTTTGGGAATGAAGATGATCTTAACTTCTTCCTAGAGTAAGGGGATGTAAGTTAGGTTAAGGCACCTGTTTAGAATAACCTGGGTTCACCTTTATCCACTGCATGCAGCAAGTAGTATCCTGGGGCCCTGAGTCGTTGAATTTTCGATCCAACGATCCAGGGTTCTTTGATCAGCCGGAGAAGAAGGGAGGCCGAGGCCAGTTTGGAGTGTTGGGTGTTAATTTAATATAACTCCACCATCTTGGTTACAGTCAGCCGGACCAGCACCAACCACTGTCCCGTCAAGGTCTACATCAGACTCAGAGTCCGAGCGTAGTAGCACTTCTTCATCGCCGAGAGTTTCGTGTGTGGGGTCAACTACATCCATTTCGGAGTGTTCGTTGACGATAGGTGATTGTGAAACTGACGGACCCGCGGAGGAGGTGCACGGTATATCTACTTCCATCCTTGGAGGTTCAATAACCGAGGCAGGCTCCTCCACTAAGTCCTCGTTTCGTGCAGGTGGAGGTACAATGTGTACACTGTCCTCATTTTTTTTTGTAGATTCTTAAAGTAATAGTCGCCCAGCCAAACCGTACCACGCCTTGAGTTTCCGCTAGGGGAGCCAACGAGTCCCTATTTATCACTCTTATAGCCGATCTATAAGGGCCGCCGCATCCTCAAGCTTCGCAACTTTGCAGTCAAGGGTTGGCAAGCTTGGCTTACCAAATTGAATCATTTTGAGGATTACATCCTTGTCAGTAAGCTCAGCCGGTAATCTGGTGCTTGGTCTACAGGGGATGTCCTCCCTGGATACGACCTCAAGCTTTGCACCAGACCACTAGCCTTCAAGCCTACTAATAGCAACTTTGTAATTAATTAATTTAATTATTATAATTAATTATGTAATTTAATCATTGTTCTTGTCCGACTGGACTTCATCATCATTTTATCATCATCTACAGTCCGTTTTAAGAACTAACTTAAGAGTTTATATATAGTTTACGTATTGTAACCCTTTAGTTGGAGGGCACATATACCCTATATCCATTTTTGTTTGCACCACAATTAAGGAACGTGGCCAACCCTTTTAGAGTGAAATACACGACAACTTTGTACAGACCTGACGACCTCTCACTTTCAAAGGCAACGAGCTTAACTCTGCTTTGGGACCAGCCCGCATCCTCGAAAACTGCAGGTTCCCCTGGGTTTTCTTGCATAAGGGTCCAGTATGAGGCTTGGAGCTTATTTAAGACCGTTTGCCAATGGTCGTAAGTGATGGTTCCGTCTGCATTACTTCTGTCGTATGACAGCGAGGATAGTTTTGTTCTTCAAAACGTCGCTGAAGGACAAATCTTTCCTTGTGTAGGTGCAGGTGTTGTGCACGTTTTCCCTTTTGGGTTCCGGTATGGTTCCCTCGAAGGACCTTTTTCGCTTCGACGTTAAGTCTCCGCTGGTCCTGGTGTTGATAATGCCTTTGGCCCAGGCAAGTTTAGCGGATTGCTTTGATTTTAGCTCCGACTTTGTCGCCTAAAGTCTTCACTATCATCTCGGCGTTCCGTCTATTCTTGCTTGAGGGCAGTTTTAACCCCTTCATGGTGAGAGCGGGGCTGCAAGTCGCAGTCCCACTACCACCAGGAAGCGGATCCTCCGTCGTCCAAGGAAAGATCTACCCTGACTAAGGGCGATACCAACTGTCGTGGCCATTCCCGCAGCCATCGTAGTCTCCCCTCGTAAGAGACTTTGAGAAGGCGTTGGAGGGGGTTTGTAAGGGCGATACCAACTGTCGTGGCCATTCCCGCAGCCATCGTAGTCTCCCCTCCACACGTAAGAGGTTTTGAGAAGGCGTTGGAGGTGGAAGGTCCACCAGTAGGTGTACTGTTTGCGTGAGGTTTGACCCCCTTTCCACAAACAGCCGCGTCTAGACCAAGAGACGATTCACTCCCCCCGGATGACGTGTGCACCGTTCCGAGAGTAGTGGTCGTCTCAAGGTTCCTTCCACTACGTTTTTTGTTTTCTTTTTATTATTTTTGTTTTGTACAATGTGTACTCGTGTCACTGGCGACTTATCCTCTTTCGAGGCCAAGCCCGCGCCGGCAGCCGTGATTTCTACCGACTTTTGAACGTATATCCACGTTCGATTTTTATCTTTATTGTTGTACAAATCAATATTTATATTTTTCAAGTTTTCTAACATTGAGGTTACTTTGGAGTTATTTTGGTTTGTAGGAATCCGCAGCTGGATTGCTGGAGATCCCTACATTTAGCCGCCCCCACGACAAGGTCAACTCCATAGGGAAGAGAGGTTCCTAACCACCAGAGGAGGAGAGTGTCCTAACCTCCAGATCTCGTGTGTCAGTAAACCGTCTGTACAAACGTTTTAGGCTTGTCAGTAGTGCACTTTTTTGTCTGTGTAGTGCGTCAGTGGTCGCGTTACGGTATATGTCGGTTGCGTTACGTTCTTTGTATTTCGGTATTGTTCTCTTCGTTGTTCGTTGAATTGATTCGTCCATTTGTTCTAAGTATCTTTCGATTTCCGCATTTGTCAGATTCCTGTCATTTGGTGGGGATATACCATTTGAGCGTGTAACCGAATTTGCAAAATATAAATTTTATATTTTTGATTATTAATAAAATCAACATAAAACAAAGCTTTCATGATGGCAGGCACAACAATCGAACAAATATAATTAAGATGTTTGCTTTCCGAGAACTGTCAAAGGTGGAATGCAATTGAAAGCTCATTTTATATAATGTAGTAGTTTATTCATTTCGATTTATTTATGGAATCTATCCTAAGTTGAGCTTAGACTAAGGGTATGGCAGACTATCTCGGAGAATATTCGAAAAGATTTTAAGGAGGCGGGATTTAAGGATTTTTTGCGTGAATGATAGTTTCTATAGTCTATAGAATTAATAGAGTATCGGAAACTAAGAGCTCTTAAAGAAAATGGAAAATGTGCAGTTTTAGTGCAAATTGCATTTAACTTTAACACAAAGAATTTTTATTGTTAATTGGTATTCAAAGCGGAAACTTCACCTTTCGGCTTACCGATATTTTTTTAAAACAAAGAAAATTGAAAAAAAAGTTTCGCGACTTAAAATTCAAAGGTGGTGCGAATTTGAATTGAATTGGTAGATGAAAAGAAATAAATCTCATACAATTCCGAGGAGAAACAAAAAAAAGAGGGCTAAATTATTTAAAGGTAATTTTTTTAACGTATAAAACTACCTACTATACCAAATTTGATAGGTGTAATTTTGTACTACGAGTGCTGAAACTCCCTTTTTTATTTTTTTTCTTACTAGGAAAATTAATAATTTCGGCGGTTATGAGAATTCATTCACCGCCCCAAAATTTTTAAAGCAATCCTTCAGGAAAGCACTTTTTAAATTGGAAATAAAATCCCCTATACCAGGCCATCGGAGGATACAGGGCCTTGAATTATTGCATGAAATTGAGTTCTCGATTCATAATGCGTGATTGAACCAAATATTCGAGCATGCCGTGGTAGCCACGATCGTTGAGGCAGTGGGTGGAGGATACTTGGGTTCGAATCTCGCCATTTTGCCAAAAACCAAAATTCGAATAAAAAACATTTTTTAAAGAATTGGTTATTTGTGTGACGTTTTTACTTAAGTAAATGTTAAGGACTTTTAGTGGCCTATAGGTCAAAATAAGATGTTATACTGTTTTAATTTTGCCAAGTTTCGAGCATGGTTACGCTCATCATCAGGCTTTTATTCCACAAAAATAAATAAATACATTAAATAAAAACAATTAGTTAGCACTATTTACAAAGTGTCGTCAACAAAACTTACATAAAAACATTTTGAATATAGGATTAAAATCCCAACAATCTTACACTTGCAGTGTCAATGTGTATAAAATAAACCATTTAAAAAGACGAAAATAAAATTAAAATAATTGAAAACATTGAAAACGTTAAAAAAAATTTAAATTTAAAATTACTGACAAATTAAGCATATCGTGTATTGACACTTTAAACACAAAAAACTCTGTCTTATTTACTATCAACAATCGGTCTTTTTATGAGTTGGCTATAGATGTTGCTAAGCCCTTCACAATCAGATCGTCGGTTGATAGCATTCTTGTTGTTATTTATGTACAGCATCTCCATCAACATTCTTTTTGAATAATGTTGCTCTGTTTGCAGAACTACGGGATTCTCCAAATCTGGTCTGTATTCTTCTTGTAAACATTTGAAGAGCAAGAGCAGTTTTTTGTGCAGCTCCATTGTTCAAACCAGATCTGTGTCCAAAAAAACGATTTTTCAATTTCTGTTTCGAAGTACCTATATCCCTCCTAAGCAGTTAATCTTATACACAATAACGGCTTTTCTAGCTTATCTACTTTTCCTTTAGTATTGCTAAAAATTTTACTTCTCAGAGCATCAGCGGATTTAAAAGCTATTCTTGTTTTTATTCTATCTCTGATAGGTGCTGCGTTGATACGATTGGAGTTGTGAGGCATGAACAGCATACTCTTATAAGTAAATGTTTGTTTCTCTTCATCATCTTTCTTTCTTGTTCAGGTATTCTGATGATTGTTTATTAGTTTTTCGATTATAGATGGGGGGAATGAATGGGAGTATAGGGTGTCTCGAATAATGTTTTTATTTTTGCGATGAAAAGACTTTTCGCTAGTGTCCAGCACACGGTTAAGGTTGCTTCGAGTGGAAATTTATTATTCGTCGTGATGAAGTGGGTTTTTTTTGACAATCAAAAGATACGTGTTGTAATGCAAGAGGAACAAAATTGCTAGACTTTGTGATTCTTTTGGTCTGCGTATTCTTAACGGAACCAGTGTGGGCGATGCATCAGGACATTTTACGTTTGTTGGGGGTCAAGGCACATCAGTGATTGATTGTGCCATCATAGGAGAAGATTGCGAACCATTTGTAAAAGATTTTGAGATTAATTAAGTTCCATTTTCAGACCATCTTCCGGTAGTTGTTACAATTCAACTTTTTGGTCAATCGCATGATGAAGTCCCAGGTATGCGGTTACTTCCCAAACGCAACTGGACAAATGCAAAGGCCTACGAGTATAGGCATAATATTGATTTGCAACTACAAGCTCACCAAACTGTAAACTTTCCCTTACTAGCGCAGATTGTAAAAACTTCCTACCCTGAACAAGTATACAACTTTAAAAGGTGCCAAACAGGAAAAGAACCATGGTTTGATGAAGAATCATTACATTGAGGCCAACAGAATGATTTAAATAGCTTGGTTTAACCAAAAAAGGTTTATGCGGAACTGCAAGCAATAAGATTGGCATCCTGTAAAAACGCTACTGACTTTTGGAAATTTGCCTGGACGCGGAAGTATTACTCTCCCATTTCAAGAATCTGCTACATCCGGAACCAACATCAACTAAGTGGCACTTTGCGATAACTGGTTTTACCAACGAAATTCTTGATTCTGCTTTTTCTATGGCCGAGTTAGAGGAAACTCTCGTGACCCTTAAAGATGGAAAAGCTGCCGGTGCGAATGGTATTCCAGTTGAGTGCTATAAGTATGGAACGGTCACGCTTTTGACCTAATCGATCGAGGTGCGTTGCTGTACAAACTATATAGTCTGGGCTTATCACTCAAGTTTGGACGCGTTCTTAAAGATCCCTACAAAGAAACAAAGGCTGCTGTATGGACGGGAACAGAACTCTCTGATTGGTTCGCAACCTCAACAGGAGTGAGACACCTTGTTTGCGCTCTTCATAGATGACCTTGTAGACTATCTTCCTGGTGGAGTTGAGTTCGCTGGAGTGCATATTAAAGCACTGTTGTTTGCTGATGATGTAGTCATGTTTGCCTATTCGCAAGAAACACTACAGCTCATGATAAACAAAGCATACCATAACTGTAAGCTATGGAACCTTATAGTTAACATCGAAAAATCAAAGGTGATGATATTTAAAAAGGGTGGTGGGCGTAATGCGGTAAATTAAAAATGGAATTACAATGGAGAAAACATAATGCGTAAACGAATACAGCTATCTTGGCATTAATATAACAAAAAACTTAAATATGGGGAAACATTTTAAGGAGAAACTGCAAAATGCGAAAACTGCTATCAATATATCTTGGAAAAGAATATTTAACAATAAAAATATATCGCAAAGAAGTAAATTCAAGGTGTTTCAGGCAGTAGCTGGAAGTATACTTTTGTATGGTGCGCAATTATGGGGATGTAGCAAGTTCAACACGGTTGAAAAACTGCTAACATTTTATGTAAAGAGAATTTTTCACTTACCTCAGAACACGCCAAACTAGATTATTATGCTTGAAACTGGATTCTCGCGGCCCTGGATGGCCAGCAGAATGTCCATAATATCTGCCTGTGCCGCCGGCGTTTTCCCCCTTACTGACGCCATTTGGGCGTAAGAATTATGTGGGTTGGCGGGCGTTGTTGTAGGAGGACGCACTATTTGGCGTTTCTCTACCACTGTTTTGCTGCTTTATTATTTTTCATTAGCTGAAACGTCGGGCATCCCCGATAATTAGCGGATTGTCCGTCGCTTCGGCAGAGTGCACATTTTAGCTGGGTCATATCTTCAACCAGTTCATTCCCTAACTTGCATTCATCTGCATTGTGGTTCTCACCACACTTAACGCAGCGTGACTGTATTTCGCAGTTTGCTGCGGCGTGGCCGAACCTTGGCAACTCATGCATGGTTTATCCCAAGTTACAACCTGGTAGTTGAGGACGGAGATACTTCTCAAACTATCCAGTTTGCTGTTGGGTGAAAGCTGAAGAATTCAGTTGTCGATTCTTTAGCAACGCTTTAATTTTTGTGCGCTATTCCAGTGTGAAGCAATGGATAGCATGCCTATCATTATTTAATCTTTTTATGGTAAAGTTTTGACCTATGGCCGACTTACACAGATTAATGGTATCAAAAATGTTTAAAATGACTTCAATATGTGTTATCAATAAACTCACCTCCTATAATCCGGATGTAGTGGCCACTGCAGCTGGATGATCTGGTTGATGAGACACTTGTCTAGGTATATTTTTTTTTACCCATATGTATGTACCGACAGATTTTTTTAATGCACAAAATGAATTCTTTTTTTTGTACGTTTCGCGAATTAATAATTATTAATTGAAACCTAATCCAAAAAGTAACCGCCACAATTATTTTAAATTACGATTATTTGATTTTCTTCTGAAGGAAGGTATTCGATTATTAACAGCAAAAAAAAAGATCTTAATAAAATTATTTTTTTACATAAAAAAGTTAAAAAAAAATGTTTTAGTTTTGGCGGGGAAATGAACCCGGGACCCCGGGATTACTCCTATAGTATGGGTGTTCTACCACCTGAGCTACGGTAGCTATGCAACCGTTGTCGCCGAAACATCCAATTTGTTCTGATGAACGGTGTACTCTATACCCTGTATACCCTGTATACCCGGAGGGATAGGGCGAAACAGGAGAACCAGTTCTGGTGGCTCTCTGAACAGCATCATAATATTTAAAGTCGATGAAGATGGTATGTCTTGGCCGACTTACATAGATTTAGGGCAATTAGGTATAGGGAACAGTCGGTGTGGCACCAAAAAAAAAACTGACGATTTTAAAGAGGGGAAAAGAAAGAGTGGAGGAGCATTTCTTTAGAAGTATGGCAGGGATACCGTCGGGGCCAGGAATATACTCATCATTTAAATGATTTAACTTTTTTTCAATATGATAGGTTTCAAAAAAACGCGGGAGGAATGGACTAAAAGAGAAATGCGGTAAAAACGAGAAATAAGCAGTGTCTGGAACAAAAGAATCGACCGTGAAGGATTGTTTGAAGTAACTTGCGAAATAATTTGCTATAGGGAGCGCTTCAGATGAAGTTTCATTATTGAAAGAAAGGGAGGATGGGTATCCGTCAGATTTTCTCTTGTGGTTGACAAATTAATAAAAAGACTTAGGGTCATTAATAATGTTAGATTGCATTTCGATTAAATAGCGTTGGTAAAGGGTGTTGAAAAGCTCGCGGAAGTGTAGATAAGAACCAAGGTAAGATGAATAGTTATAAGGAGATCGAGTGCGAAGGTAGATTGCCCACAATTTGTTTCTTTTATTTCTTAGAGTACGGAGCCTGTGAATATACCAAGGTGGAGAAGTGGAAGAAGTTTTACGTCTAGAAAGGGGAACATATAGGGATATAGCATAATGTATTTCTCTGTAGAATGCGGATGTGGCATCTTCTACAGATAAATTTTCAAAATTAAAATTAATTCTATTGAGATATTCATTAATTTTGCGGAAGTTTGCTTTGTGGAAATCGTATGAAGCTGGTGGTAAAGGGGGGTTAAGCGGAGTTGACAAGGTCTGACAAGGTCCATTTAAGATATGGCAGGTTGAAGTCACCGAAAATTAGGATCTCATCATGGGATTTGCACAAATCTGAAATGTTGTCAATCGTTTCGATTGCGAGTTCATAAGATTCGAGTGGTTGCGATGGTAATATGTAAACGCAGATAATGTAAAGCGACTTATGAGGTAGTGTTATTTTGATTGAAACATAGTCAAGGCTTGGGGAGGAGGATATTGAGAGAAGGGATGAGTCCAATGTTTTAGTGACAGCTAGTAGGACGCCTCGGCAAGGGGAGTCATCACTGTCGTGGACTTGGTCGTCATCTCGATAAACATTGAAAGTAGATGGGAACAATTCCTGGGTGTGTATGCTAGGGATAAGATTAGTTTCAGTCAGGGCATATACTTCAAAGGGAAGAGCGTGGGATTGTTGAAGGACAGCTCTTGTTTTTGAGCGAAGTCCTCTTACGTTTTGGTAATAAAACGTAAGAGGTAGGTTCTGAGAGGCTGAATTATTGACGAAAAAACTTTTGATGGTCGGCTCTGCTACGTTGAAGGTGAGAAATTCGTTTTGAGTGAATGTATTGTCCGAAAGCAAATAGATCACTCAACTTTTTGAGGAGGCAAATTAAAATACTCATGGTATTTGACATAGAGGTTCTTGAGACTGGTGACGTCAGTGGGAAGTCCTTCCTGTTGAATAGAGACCATAACGCTTGTCCTAGTCTTTCCCTCATAGCAAACGGAGTCCGATTTGTCGTGAAGATAAGACAAAAAGATGCGTATGTTCTCAAAGGTTTTTTTGTCTCTAAGTCTAGAGAGAGCGTATCGCGATTCTGTTGAATCAATGTTTTGCTGAGTAAGTTTGACTGCGGGGGGTAAGAGCGGGTCAATGTAGGAGGATGCTCCTGAGGGAGGCTGGGTGATTGGATTAAGTGTGTGAGAACTGACAAAATTAGGGTATTTTGCTCCGGACGTCATGTCGAAGCTTGAAAAAGAGTCAGAGATTTGTGGGTTTGGTGATACAGATGATTTGGAAGGAGTAGTTTCGATATTAAACGACACCCTTTTAGGAAGAGGCTTGGATGGATAAGTGGCGACTTTGTCTTTGATTTTGGATTGGATTGATTTATGGGGCTTGGGTTGCGGGACTGGGGCATGCTGGGGGATACAGGGTATTTGGATGGGGGGAACGAAGTTAGGCATGATGTGGGTTTTAAAAGACCAGTTAGAATTAGAAAGTTGTTTTAGGGGTTTGGGAACAGGTATTTCTAATCTATGGGTAGAGTTACTTTTTTTTTTATTACAACTAGAAATTAACATATTTCCAATTTTAATTGATTTACCGAAAGGGTTAGTAAACAGCCATTCATAGGACGAGGGAATGCTTATCCGGAATGAAGTATTGTTTGGGGTAGAGATCTTCTGGATGTTAGAGATCTTTATGTTGTAGTTCCGAAGGAAAAAACTGGCTAACCAGACGCTATCGGCTGATTTTGGAGTGTTCCTTACTGTGAAGATCGAAGTGTTGTTGTTGTTTAGTTTCATTATCCTCGTGTTCCATTCTGAAAGAGTCCATGAGGATCCCAAACGGATTATGGTAGGCTCGGTTGGGGGGGAAATGGTAGGTTCCAATTCGACTGCAGGAGAGGTGGTAGGAACTGAGAGAGGTGTTGTTGTAGTGAGGTTGGAGTCCATTAGTTCAGCCAGTAGATGTAGTGCGTATGTACATGTATGGGTGGGTTGCATGTTGTTGTGTGTCTGCATGCATATACAAAATAAACAAAAAAAAATTTAAAAAACGAAAAAAATGCTGCTGTAGCTGTTCTAGTTTTTAAGTAGTTTTAAGTGGTTTTGTGTATTATTAGGTATTTTAAGTAGTTTAAGTTATTTTTAGTTAGTATAAGTTAGTTGTATCTAGTTTTAATTCTTTTTAGTTTATCTTTAGGTAGTTCTTAAGTAAAAATTTAAAAATGATTTGATACTGAGTTTTTTAAAAAGTTTTCTTGGTTAAATAAAAATAAAATAATTAGATTTAATTAAAATAGTTTTTAGGTCGAAAGACATTAGTTCTAAGAGTTATTGTTTAGTTTAGAGCGGCCGTAAAGGGCCAGTAAATTAGTTGTAAGTTATTGATAATTTGGCTAGTTTTAAACATTTTTGTCTAGCTTTAAGATAGTTATAAGTTAATATTAAATAAAAATGAATTTACAAAAAAAAAACAGTAAGGCTGGCTGCATTTGTGCCGGTTTAAACTGTCCTAGTTTTTTTTCTGCGTACCTGGTACTAAAGCAATTTATTAATTATCATCCAAAAATTTGGTTGAGGTTGACTTTTCCGGGAACCGGGATAATTTTATCGAGCAGCCATAATGATTTACGACTGCCGACTTTTTCTAATAAAAAATTAAATTTGATCTTACCAAGTTAATTACTTTAATAACATTGCTTTTTGTTACGATCTTAATTATTTTATTATTTTAATAAGTACTTTATTAAATAAATTTCTACAGGAAAATCTTTAAAATAAAAAAACTAAAATTTCCTGGGTATTTAAAAATAAAATTTTACTTCTTTGTCCTATTGTACTTTTCCCTTCTAATTTGCAGCCCCCATTGTACAGCAATATCTGATAAACCCCTCTATCCAGTATCGTTGACCTATTTAGGCGCTAATCTATCTCTTAATTGAGATTGAGTTTTTTAATTTTGTCAGACTCAACGTTTAAGCCTAAATGAAACCTGCAAGGAAATCTGCATAGTAGGTATCACTTTGAGTCGTAATTTTCGAAAAATATCGAGCTAAAGAAAGTATTCGTCTCTCCAACCATATGACTTGTTCCTACTTTCATATTATGTAATTTTTTATTACATACATACAAAGCTTACTCAAAGCTTACTAAAAACCTACAATCTACCTATTCATGTCAATGTGCCATGTCGCCGTCGCGCCGCTTCAGCTTGTTTATGTTGTTGCTGGCTACCGATCGTCGGGATTGTTAATTTAGTTTTTATTATTTTTATTTTAAATAATTCGGTAACAATATTTTTCCATAATAAATTTGCCACGTGTCTACTTCACGGCTGCCAAATATGAACTGTCAAGACTAATGTTTGTTTACCAAAATGGCGGCAAAACAAAGTAGTATACCTTCCCGGTGGACACCCTATATATGCATCTCTAAAAGTTCTCTTTGAGGTGCATGATCAAAATACACCGAAGGGAATTCTTAGGATTGTATCTCTCAATCATTTTTTAGTTCTTGAAAGAACTACAAACTTGCAAATAGCTCAATATCACTACCTACCCACTTTCAACAAACCATTAACAGCCAACGACCATAGACTATGCAATCTATTATATCTCTACATTACCATTTGCAAATTGCTCAAAATGATTATACCTACCCACTTCCAACAAACCACTCCGCCAACCAACTCGTAACAGGAAACTCATTCGCAATTATGTACCTAAACCGATTGTACGATTGTATTAAAAAGGTAGCACATTAGCGGGCAAACGCTACCCCGGGCAAAAGTGAGAAAATATATGGTTACATAGGCAACCGCAGCACAGTTTTGCGAGAAAACGTGTGCGGTGAAACGTGATGCGAGAAACCGTTTTGCTGTCAACCTTATCCAACCCTTTTCCTTATAACAAACAATGAACAAAATAAATAAAATGTATATAACCATTTTGTTACGTACATCCAAAAAATACTTCCGTAATCATTCATTGAAAATCTTATTAATTATTTGTAAATATGTTTGTACTTTAATCAAACCAAAACGCTATAAAAGCCTTATGGTATCATAAGTTTTAAATTCTTTAAATTAATTTACAGATACACAATCATACCAACAGGGTTACTCAAACGCAGCTGGATACTATTAAATCATAACAAACATTGTGTGGGTTATATTCTGTAAGGAAATATAAGATAAGTTAAAACTTTTAAAATACATGATTTAAATTTAAAAATTCAATCAATTACGAAACAAAATTTAAAGGAAACAAATTTAAGTAAAAACCACTAAAACTATGCAAGCAACAGATAAACAAACAAATTTTAATCTTGAACAAAATTTAAATAAAAATAAATATACCATGCGCATATTGAAAAGAAATATATAATTAAGCACACAGAGAAATACTATTTATTTATTATAGAAAAAACAGAAAACAATTATTTGATATTTTTTATATCACACACAAACAAAATTGTTTGAAATATTTTTTTTTATTTTGAAATTTTTTTTGTTCTCCTTATACATAAAATTAAACGTCACACCATAGAATTGGAAAGAACGTAGAATAGTAATTAATGTAAATTGTTTTGTTTGTTCGTATTATTTTACAACCCTTTATTTTTACAAGTGCACGTCTATTTGAATAATATGCCAAGAAAAAAATAAACCTAACGAGTTTTTAATACAAACATATTTCAATGCTAAACGTTAAAAATTATTTCTAGGTGTATAAACTATAAAAGTCTTTTAAATTAAGATCGACTATATTAAAGAAAATAACAAAAAAACGGTAAGACGAATAAATATTTGTATATTTGAAAATCTATGTACATTTTCTTTTTATATAAGAGTCATGTCTTAGGTAAACAATATTATGATTGATAAAAATTAATTTGTAAGTTTAATTATATAAATATTCTATTAAAACATAAAACACAAACTAAAATTCAATAAACACAAAATTCGAAAAACTAAAAAACAAAAATTTTGTGCATTTTATTGAAACTATTCTATTCTTCAAGAAAAATAAGATTTTTTTTATTTCACCTTCATGTACTTATGCGATTATAAAACGCCTGTGATAAATAAGACTAACTGACGAGAAAGTGAATAAGATTTACTGCCCATTTTAACAAATAATATACCAATGGATTCCATAAGAGGTGTAAAATAAAAGTTATTTTCCTAATTTCTTTCAGAACTTATCAAAGATAAACTAGACATTTTAAAATGCTTTAAAACAATTAAAATGAAATATAAATCAGTAAATAAATTTAACAGATTTCGAATGAAATTCTATCATTTGAATTCAAAAAATAAGTACCTCATTTTATACAATACAAAATAAAAAGGAAACAGTTATGTTTAAATAATGAAATGTTAAAAAAACTCCATAAATTAAAACCAAACGTGATTTGAAATTATGACGTTATGAAAGATTGGCCATAGTTTATACTTCGAAAAAAATGAGCAATGACCGATGAATCCTATAAATACATCTACTTAAAACATCATTTTTTTATACTTTGCTCCCTCAAACGAAAGTTTAATTACATGTAAAAACAGGGAAAGGACAGTTTTGTGACAATTATTTAAACTAAAGTCAAAAAAAAAAAACAATGAGTTTGCTCATTCAATACTATGCAAAAATGGAAATGCTGTAAAATGACGCGCTGCTCTAACATAGATTATCATGAAGGGACGGTGTGCATATTTATTTATACACCAGACAGCAAATAAACCGGGTAATCCGCTACGTTCGAACTCAGATTCGGTTTTCTTTAAAAGTATAAAACATTATTGAAAAAGTGGTACCTACAGAAAGTGTGTTCCATGTGTATTAAAATTAATGGAAACTCATTGGAAATATTCAGTTTGTTTATATATTTTTGGTCTGTATTTAGTATTGCCTCCCCTTGCTCGAATAACTGCCGGCATCCTTGTATTAATCGTCCTCACGGGCCTGACGATGAAATCTTGAGGAATTGCATTTCACTCTTCCTTGACTGCGATTTGCACCTCAGGTAACCGGGCTCGAAAGCGACTAGCTGTATGTGCATTTAAGGCGACACCGCCGGCCGCAGTCCAATACAGATCCTCCTCGAGAAGCAACAGTTTCCTCGATGCCACATTGAAAATAACGTTCACCAACGAGATGATATACTCTCTGACGTTGATCACTTTCATGTAGAATCACACTGCCCTCAATAAATTACCCCACTGCCTGGAGGTCGGTCGAATGTTCCAGTTTTTAGGTTTCTTCTGTGAATTCGTTGCACCGAAGATCTGCTGATTTGAAGTTTTCTAGCGACCTCACATTTCACAACGCCTGCTTGTATTGCTACAGCCTAAGTTGCTTCCTGTGGTATCGTATTTATTATTCACCGAAAAAAATTCGCAAAAATAGACGCGACTATGCAAACGATGGACAAAAACTAAAAAAATAATAACAGGCACTCACTAAACTCATTGTAGAAAAAAGAACGGTAATCGCGAAATCTACTCAAAATAGAGCAAATCGTTAGCATTGGGTTTGTTGCTTGATTACAATGTAGGTCACTTAAGAATAAAATTAAGTTATTTTTGAACATGAAACGCGTTGTGTAGTTACCACTTTTACTTGCGATTATAAGTACTAGAAGGCAAGTTATGCATTCGTAAAAAAAATAAATTCTAACGATCAAATATGACATTACGATCATAGAGAAGCCTAAAAAAGTGATCGACAAAAAATGTCTGTCAGTCTGTCCGTGTGTATGTATAACGCACTGCAGCCTAAACGGCGTAAGCGATTACCTTCAAATTTGGTATGTGTGATTATTTTGGCATTCCTCAGAGGAGAAATGGAAATTTTATGTGTAGGCCTAAAAATAACGGTACCTGCCATATGACCTTGAAGGACAATCTTATTTTCCAACGATTTTGATAAAAAAATTTGAGAATTGTTTTTGTTGGTTGGTTCTATTAACGGTACGTTTCATATAACGGTTTTTTAAATTTTTGGCTTTCTCGGTAACTGTACAATGGATTTCTGTCAAATTTTATATCTAAGAAGAACTAAGTAGCCAAATTAATTCTGCATATTAAAATTTTAAATAACTTTTTTTTTATAATTAAAATTAATTTTTGAAATTTTTTTTTGAAAAATCAATATTTTTAAAACTAATCAAAATAAATAATTTTAAATTTATAATCACATGTATATTAATAAACTCTAAAACTGCATACCAAAATTTTAAAAAACAATTTTTTTCAAAAAACTAAAAATAAAAAACAGGATTTCATCTAAATCCGTCCTACAATTTTCGAGATACTTTTTTATAAAATTTTCACTGATCCGCGGCATCTAATGGCGTTCTTCGTTTTTTCTTGAATCTGATTAAAGTTATGGTTTTGGCAGTTTTTATAAGTTAAAAAAACGATTTGTACGTACTTATACACCATTCACTTTTTTTATATACATATGTATGTACATATTTACATACTTAGGTTCACTATATGTAGGTAGGTACATATTACCTTCCTAATTTATATAATTCAAGCCCATTTAAATATACATTTGTAGGTAGGTGTCTATGAAACCATTCCTTGAATCATGTATTCCACAATTCATTATATTAAGAATCAAGGTATTCTCATCTACATCGGCTTTAAACCTGCATAGGTCAGTGGTTAGCTACACAAAAGTTGTTAGCTACAAGAGCAAGTTCGTACGATCCAGCCGTGCATTTTATTAGTTGTATGTTTTATACTTTTAAATGAAATCGAATTAGAGTTCAAACATAGCGGGGGCCCGGCTTATTTGCTGTCTAGTGGTATGGTTCATTTTAATATTTTATTAAATTAAACTGATCATAAATGTTCATTTTTGGCGAAAAATATATTGTTTTTAATCTGAAATTGTTAATGTTTCAACTTTATTATTATTTATATATATTAAAAAAAAAAACAAGTAATTAACAAACAAGAAGCCCAAAAGTTTTAGTTTCTTTTATCATTAGAATGAATAATTAATATTTTCATAAAATTTGTAAGAATAACTTTACAATTCATTGAAAATGCCTTTTAGATATGATTTCTAATTTATATGAGAGTCGAAATTTTGTGGTAAGGCAAAATATAATTCTTTTAGTAATTCTTAAAATGTTATACTTACATACAAAATATGCAAATATGAAGATCGGCTGAGTAAACTCGGCTTATTTAACTCTATAACATGTTTTTGATTGCTTTAAATATCAACTCTGATTAGCCTACTAAATTTACCGAACTAGTCTTATTTCGAGAAATTTCCGTGCAATCAATTGAACTAAACCCCCAAATGTAAACCCAATCATGCATTTTATTTTGTTAATTTAAAGTTGGTTCGATATTTTAGGATAAAAAATATTAATCAATTTAAATAAATTAAACCGATATATTAAAACTCGATCCAAGTACATACATACTGCGATAGATATTGGTATATCTACAATCAAACTTCGTAATGTTTAATTATTGTCTACGCTAAAATCTAATTTGAATCTTTTATTTTTATTCAGATAAAATTTTGATTTGACATTTTATGTACATATATTTTAGTTTCAAAAAAGTATTTTTAAAACCCCTATTTATAAGAGGTGTGAATATTAGAATTTCTGAACAAAAGCTTTTGTAATGGACTTTTTAAAGCCATTTAAAATATATTTTATGAATGAAGATTTATTTGCCAGTGAACGACTGTACTGTAGAATTAAATATTGGGAGACATATAACAAAAAAAGTAAAGAAACAGAAACTTGAAGGAAGTCAAGGAAAACTGTATTAATTAATCAATAGTACAAGAGCCACAAACACATTTGTGTTAAATAATAAAAAAAAATTATTAAAAAAAAACGTTATTGATAATACACTACATGCAACAAACTCCAAATCAAAAATGATTTTAGATTAGCAGTTACCAGTTAATAAATTTGCAAAGATATTTTTTTTTTTTTCAAATTTAAAACGTTTATTTACGTCGATAATAGCGATAACGCAGTAAGAAGGAGAGTGGTTTGCAAATTATGTGTGTACATTAATATTCCCTTAAGAAATTTAAAAACACGTAATATAAAAAGTGAATGTAACATACAAAGCAAATTACTAAAATATATTTTTCATTTAAAGAACTTACATTTCGAAATAATGAAATTGTAACATTCTTTCCATTGTTTGCTTAAATATTTGAAGCTAGGTATATGTATATATTTTTCTACATATTCAAAAATGTTTTATTGGTTAGCATTTACATGTTTTTGACTGTAAACAAAATGGAAAAAGATACATTAAAATAAAAATTAGTTTAGTACTGCTGCCACTATTAAAGCTAATCCCAACGGATTACTGCCGCTTCGTTAAGTAAAACGACGATGGGTACATTCTGTGTGAATAAAAGTGGTTTAATGTCTCATATTCAATATTTTACTAAGCCGAATGAAAAGACTTGTGGACGGTTAATTCCAGCACAAAGCCAGATGATCCAACGGCCAATGCGATGCCATTTTTTGATCGTATCTCGGCAAGAAGTAGCGAAATAAGGAATGTTTTGCCAGTTCCAACTCAGGCATAAAAAAAATTAAATAAATTAATGTTTTGTTGTTTATCTATACTTCTTCAGAAGTAAGGGGTTATCCATTTTGCGGTTTCAAAAGTAAACGTAAATAAAATACATATAAAATATTTTTTTTCATGATATTTCTTTTTTATTATAAAGTTTGAACGTTGGCATCGTGAAACACTACATCATTTAAATGAAATAATAAAATAAATATCTGTAACCAATCCAGTCTCTTCAAATTTCTTCACAATTTTGCCAATTGCTTGCGTAGTTGGACGATTATGTAAACCATAATCACCATTCTTGTAGTAGGTTTCAACAATTTTTATGCGTTGTGCGATAGTTAAGCGATCCATTTTCGTAAATTTCAGATTTTTAACTGAAAAAAAATTGGTTTAACAACTTAGTTTGACAGATGTCGAATTCCAGCCCTATACTTTTGAAACCGCAAAATGGATAAGCCTATACTTTGGCAGTATTAATAGAAGTATTTTTGTTGGGGGGAAAGGCAGTAATTTGTTGATGTATTGCTGTGTTAGAAAGAGAAAGTGCCTTCCCGTGTATTGTCATATACAGGAGGTATATAACCGAGTTTTTTCCAAAGCTCCTATCCTTTTTCAGTAGAAACAAAGTATGTACTTCTCTTTTCTTTTTTTTTATAATCTACACGTGCTCAAGGGATTATACTACCCTTTAAATGTTTCAACACAGCGCGGGCGTGAGGTTAAGGAAGAGAAAGAATGATATGAAAGATGTGTGGCGCGATGTTCTGAGACTGTAGGTGGCTGTTGTCTCAGATTTTATCTCCAGGGATGGCGGCTGAACTAATGCGGATAAATTTCCGTGTCTTATTTATATATGTCCATTATAATTCGCATTCATTTTTTTATTCTCTGTCATATTTTATCGGTATACTAGTTTTACTCAATCACATATTGTTAGTTCTATGCCTAAACATCATGTAATGAGAAATGTATGACATTTATTTTTAGAATTGTTTTTTAATGGAAAAACAAGAGGACATAGACTACGGCAGGGATCGAACCTGTGACCATGAGCTTGACAGACGAACACACAACTATCGCGCCACGGCCACCCCCTTCTTTTACGTACATATTCCATTGATTATTTTCCTACTTCTACGTTTGAAGCATACATCGTGATGTTTGCAGAATATCGGACATTATCTTTTTTTATTTTTTTTGTGTAGCATCGCGGAATATAAAAATGTATGGTTGATTTTGTTTTGCAATTAATTAATAAAAATAAGTTAAAAAAAGTATCCTTCTTTGGCACACCAGCAATCTTGAGAAAAAAACATTATTTTCATTAAAATGCCACCAAAAAAACGAAAAGGTGGTCGGCTTCGTTCTCAGCCCTACTACATGATGTTTGCTGGTTGAGGTGACAACTGTAGGCACTGGCTGGGATAACTGATAGATTGGTAGTTGATCAGTTATCGACCGGCGAGGGTTTGAGGATTAAGTTAATTAAAGTAAATTGTAATTATAAACTACACATGAACATTTATCGTAATACATGGCAATCGTATATTCGATTGCCATTTTACAATCCTATTGCGGATAATGGATGGAACAGAATAATATAAAAATCGCGATTATAAAACGGGTTGTCGTAGAAAGCTGAACATTTGAAGTTGTATGTATTTTTCAATGCTAAATCATAATAAAATTAAAATATAAAATGTTGTCAAAAAGGGTATAAAAGTATAATAAATAGATGTTAGATGATTGTATGAAAAATAGATTTTAGATGATTGTTTGAAAAATAGATGATAGATACAAATCGGTGCAGCCAAAATATTAGATAAATGTATTAAACTATTTTCTTTTGTTTCATTTTAAGTAAAGTGTCACATAATACATTTTTCCATAATAAGTTTTCTTTTACCGAGCTGACAACATTTGATTTTGGATTTGGAATTAATAGCAGGTTATTTAGGATTACGTAAAAAATAACGCCCCAAAATTTGGAAATGTGTGACCACAGTACCTTAATATATGTCTTTAAACAAACATGCTGCATCCAAAACTTAAAATTCCATTCAAAATTTTTTATTAAACTACAATTTTAAAGTGCAAACTAATTTAATAAAAAATACATGTTAATATTATAATATCTTATACTATCATAAAACACAATAACTGCACCAACTACCAGTAGCTCAAATTTTTATGCATAACAACTGATAGTACACATACCTAACTATTAAATTTAACCTTAAGGCAGTGTTAAACACTGATTCATGAATCTCATATTAAAAATAAATAAAGTAAATTTAAATTAAGGGTAAGTTCTAAAAAATTGTTGTATAAAATTTTTTAACATTGGTACAAAAAGTTATTTAAAAAAAAACTTAAAAATACATTCAGTGATGCATATGCAATTAGAAATTTTGAAACAATAAATTCGTATAGTAATTCCGGAATGAAATATAGACCGTATAATCTTATTACAGGTGAAGGATATTCTAATGAAGAAAGACTATGGAATAACATGAAAAGTAATATAAACGCGGCAACAATTACAAATTTGTTTAAAAATTATGATTTGATAAAAAAATCATTATAATTCAATGAAAATGGTATTTAAGTATGATTTCTAATGATTGTTATGACCGAGTTGAGATTTTGCGGTAATGGAAAAATATAACGACTTTAGTAATTCTTAATAAGTACCCATACATACATACATACATACATACATATGAATATCGACCGAGTAAACTCGAGTTAACTCCTGATTGATTTAAATATAAACTATAATTAATTAAATTACTCTACCAAATTTAGAGAGCTATTCTTTTATTTCCAGAAATTTCCGTGCAACCAATTGAACTAGACCAGCAAGTGTAAAACGCAATCATGCATTTTATTTTGTAATTTCAACAAATAATAACTTTTTAAATTAAGATGAATTTTTTAAAAATAAATTTAGATAAATAAAACCGATATAGTAAAATTCAAGCTTTTAAAAAATACAAATACTAAGATTCAAATCATTATTATTATTATTCATTATTCTTATTTATACAAAGCATTATATTATAGTATTCTTAAGTAACTCATAATAATTAAAATTAGAAAATAAGAATTGTTAGTACCATCATTTATTTAGAGAAAACAAAATAATAGTGTTGATGACACATAAAATTAATAATGTTAAGTGGGGTGAGAAGTTAAATTCGTACAAGAAAAGATCAAAGCAGAAACAAAATAAAAAAAAAAAAAAATGAAGTAAGAAAAAAAAGATAGATAGCTAGATATGGATATATCTACAATAAACTTCGTAGTGTTTAATTGTCTATGGTAACATTTAATTTGAATTTTTTTTTGGCAACCTATTTAGGTAAAATTTTGATTTGATGTATGTATTTTTATTTTCAAAAAAGTATTTTTAAAAGCCCTATTTCTAATATCTATCTATAAGAGGTGTGAACATTAGAATTGCTGAACAAACGCTTTTGTAATGGACTTTCTAAAGCCATTTAAAATATCTCTTATGAATATAGATTTATTTGCTAGTGAATGACGGTAGAATTAAATATAGGAACACATATACTTTAAACAAAAAGATTAAAGAAACAGAAACTTGAAAGAAGTCAAGTAAACCTTTGTTAAGTATTTAATAGTAAAAAAAGCCACAAATGGGTTACGACTAAATTAAAATATATATACATACATATATATAAATGTGTTTAAAAGAAATTTTAAATGTGAGGAAAGAAAACCGTTATTGATAACATACGATATGCAATAAACTCCAAATCAAAAATTACCCGTGTGTAAAAAATCATTTTAGATTAGTAGTTACCAGTTAATAAATTTGCAAGCATATTCTTTCAATTTACAGATTTTATTTACGTCGATAGAGCATATAGCGATACAGCAGTAGTTAGAAAGAAACTGGTTTTCAAATAAGGTGTTTATATTAATATTCCCTCAAGAAATTTAAAAACACGTAATATAAATAATGAATGAACAAAGCAAATTACTAAAATGTATTTTTTAATTAACGGACTTAAATTCCGAAATAATGAAATTCTAACATTCTTTCAATTGCTTGCTTAATTATTTAAAGCTACATACGTATATATTTTTGGCTAAAAATTCAAAAGAAAACATTTTTTGGTTAGTATTTACATGTTTTTGGTTGTAAAAAAAAATGGAAAAAGCTACACATTAATATAAAAATTAGTTAAATAATGCTGCCACTATATAAACTCTTATCCCAACGTAAGATTGTACTAAGTAAAACGATAATGTACTCTGTGTGAACAAAACTGATTTAATTTCTCATATTCAATATTTTACTAAGCGGAATAAAAAGAATTGTGTACGGTCAATTCCAGAACTTGAAAGCTTTGAAGTGCAAGACTTTGCTTACATCTTATCACGTTATTAGATTCAAATCATTTTGTGAGAACGATGATGAAAACGATGAAAATAAAATGCACGACTGAATCGGACGAACTTGCTCTTAGGTTCGATGGCATCGTATGCAATAGGTTTCTATTAATAATCTAAATATATTTTCAAAATCGCTTTTTTAAATTTTTTTCTTAAAAAATACTTGATATGACAATTTTAAATATTTAATAATATAAACTTAAAACACACAATTTCTAAAAACAATCATCCAGTTGTTTTCGAAATATTGAATTTAAAAACAAAAAAATTTGTTGCTATGTAATATTATTTATAATTTGGAGGACCTCCTATATAAAATTTGATCGAAATCCGTTGAGCCGTTTATGAGAAAGTTCAAGGTTAAAAAAATGGTTGTATGGCAGGTACCGTTAATAACAAAATATTTTTTTAAAAATGTTTGACCAAAATGTAGAGTATATCAAAATAAGACACATTTTTTCTTATCAAAATCGTTAGAGCCGTTTTCGAAATAATTGACATGGTAGAAAAAATTGTGTGTCAGGTACCGTTAGTTTTGGACCTAAAAAAAAAAACGATTCGAAAATCTGTTTTAGACAATCACCTAAAACGCTTAAATACCAAGTTTGAAGAAAATCGTTTCAGCCGCTTAGGCTCATAATCTGATAT
Source organism: Philhelius pedissequus (assembly GCA_910595825.1). NCBI lineage: Eukaryota > Metazoa > Arthropoda > Insecta > Diptera > Syrphidae > Philhelius > Philhelius pedissequus. Next base: position 162,550,476 of record OU343161.1, read on the forward strand.
TGCTGTAACAAGTTAAAATAACTTCTTTTTAACTTTTAAATAAAGCCTGATGAAGAACATACACATGTTCGTAACGTCGTAAAAAATAACATCTTTTATTGACCCAGGAAATAGTTTCTATAGTACCTATAAGGCATTGAGTTGAATTCAGTCGAGATTGTAATATAATTCAGAAATTGATTTTATTCTCTCTGCATAAATGTGGATTAAATTCTGGACTTCTCAATGGGAAGGGTGTAATTTCATTTGATTACTCAAATAATAAATATATAAAACTTTTTTTTATTGCTTACATTTTGTTGTATTTTTTTCCCCACAGTTAAACACATTCCGCTATAAAATGTAAAAATAAAACCTGAAAAACTGAAGCGCATACCGCTGGCGTGCGTTGTTAAACTTTGTCGGAGAAATGTTCCGCACAGCTGTTCGGAAGATTACTTCAAAACATAATATTCTCCATTTTTACTTTAAGTATATAGCCTAAGCTTAGTATTTGGAAAAATCGAACTCGATATTTTGATCAAACTTAATATTACGACAATAGATAACACGACCAAACACAAGCACTCCGATGAACATCCTAAAGCTTAACAATCTCGAAAAGGTCTTTTACCATTTTTGACAAAAAAAATCGTATATGTACTATTATAAATGGTCTACATTTTGGTTAACAACTGTTTTAAAACTTAAGTAACTATATTTTTGTATCACTTCACAGCTTTACAGATCTGAAATTGACACAATGGTTCTCTAATACTCTAAGGCCCGTTTGCTGATACACAACTTAAGCACTTATGTGACAGTTTACGTAGAGGAAAAAGTAACCCATGAGCGTTTTAAGTTAAACATAAATATTTATGATTCGTATCAGCAAACGGGCCTAAATAATCTTAATAAAATATTTTGTAGCAGGCTCCAGATCAATAAAATACGGTGTTATAATGGTCTGCAACGTTTCGAACATGAATACATACTCTACATCAGGCAGCAACAAAAAATAGAATTACAGTGAAAGCTCTAATAAGCGGACACTCATGGTCGCACAATTTTTGTCCGGTTATGGGAACTGCCCGGTTAAGGTAAAGAATAAGAGAGCAAATGACTACAAAACATAATAGCAGAAGGAAAGGAAATTACATGTGCAATAATGGAACGCCATCAGAAAAGGGAACCATACACTTTCAAAATTACACCAGCTTAGTTACCCGGAAAATCCACTAAAAAGTTTTCAACAACACATCGCTCCGTCCGGTTATCGAAGAGTTTCTTATGGAATTGCTTACGTATTAAAAATGAAAGATAAAGTATACTGAGAACGGTCCTTTCGTTTTTTTCGTTGCTTGATTTGTTGACAAAAATAATCCCTCAATAAAATTATGTGTCCGCGTATGGGAGGTTTTCTATCTAAAATGAGCTGAAAAAGTGTACGCGTCTGTTTATGAGTGTCAGCTTATAAGAAAGTAATTTGTATGAGAAATTCAAAGGCGAAGTTTGTTCCCAAAAATGTGTCCGTTTAAGGGAATTTTCCGCTTATTGGAGCTGTCCGATAGTAGAGCTTTCACTGTATTATTAAGCTTTTACACAAATATTGAAAAAATATTTTTACCACTGTCCGTCGTTTTTAATTTGTGACGGTGTTTCGACGGACAGTAGTGCAAATATTTTTTTCAATATCTGTGTAAGTTCTGTATAATTAATTTTTTTTTTGCTGGTGCCTGATGAAGAGTGTATTCATGCTCGAACGTTGCACACCATATAACACCATATTTTATAGACCTGAAGCCTGCCACAAAATATTTTATTACAATTAAATATAAGATTTCACAAGCAAATTCCTATAACTAAATAAGCTTAGACAAAATATCTTAGATTAAATAATTAAAATAATCAACTTATTATTCAAGTTTCATTTCCACGAATTTAAAAAAAGTATTGACTCAATAATATTAAGCATTTTCTGGATAAATAGAATATCTATATAAAGTTTAAAAAAGAACTTCGAGTTTCCAAAATAAGTAATGTTTAATTACGTCTTTAAAGAAACATACTGCATCCAAAACTTAAAATTTTATTCAAAGATTTTCATTAAACTCCAATTTTAAAGTGCAAATTAATTAAATAAAACAAATATGTTAATATCATAATATCTGAAACAATCATAAAATACAATACCTGCAACAGCAACCAGTATTTAAATTTTGATACATAATAACTGATATGTACATACATATGTAACTCTTAAAATTAACCTTAAGATAGTGTTAAACACTATATAGTATTTTATTATTATTAGTTTCTTTATTTCAAAATAAACGTTACAAAATGTATATACAAAGGAAGATATGGACATAGCAAGGTGCCGTCTGCCAGAGTGTTAAACACTAATTCAGGAAACTCGTATTAAAAATAAATAAAATAAATTAAACCCTAAGTGTATGTTCTAAAAAAATTGTGATATAAAATTTGTTAACATTGTTACAAAAGGTTATTTAAAATTATAATTAGAAATAATTAATTGATTACGGAATTAAATATAGATCGTATACTCTTATAATCACATGCGAAGGACATTCTAATGACAAAGAAGAACATTAAGGAGTAACATCAAAAGTAATATAAACTGTGGCAAATATGTTGCAGTACCTATCTAAGACGCATTATTTTTTTATCGATGTTTACCGACTTTAATAAAATTTGCAGCGATTGATTACTCACTGTAAATTATATTTTTCTAATGGAATTTGGTTAGACTCATGCACCTAGAAGTATGTTTTTTTAAGTGAAGAAAACGCAAACAATATGTTTATATTATTTTTGTTTTAGTGGACTGTGTGGATTTAAAGCCAATTGAATGTTTTTGTGACCTTTAGTCCAAAATGCGTTTCTGCCAGGTACTACAGTTGGGCTCATCAGTTAGATGCAAACAAAAATAATATAAATAAGGGGTTTTCCAATAAGAGGTGTTATTTTGAATAGCCCGCTAATTCGGTAGCTGTCACTTTTGAAGCTGTCATTTTTTGACATTTGATAAGTAGAAACTACGCTACAACATTTGATTTTGGATTTGGAATTAATAGCAGGTTATTTAGGATTACGTAAAAAATAACGCCCCAAAATTTGGAAATGTGTGACCACAGTACCTTAATATATGTCTTTAAACAAACATGCTGCATCCAAAACTTAAAATTCCATTCAAAATTTTTTATTAAACTACAATTTTAAAGTGCAAACTAATTTAATAAAAAATACATGTTAATATTATAATATCTTATACAATCATAAAACACAATAACTGCACCAACTACCAGTAGCTCAAATTTTTATGCATAACAACTGATAGTACACATACCTAACTATTAAATTTAACCTTAAGGCAGTGTTAAACACTGATTCATGAATCTCATATTAAAAATAAATAAAGTAAATTTAAATTAAGGGTAAGTTCTAAAAAATTGTTGTATAAAATTTTTTAACATTGGTACAAAAAGTTATTTAAAAAAAACTCAAAAATACATTCAGTGATGCATATGCAATTAGAAATTTTGAAACAATAAATTCGTATAGTAATTCCGGAATGAAATATAGACCGTATAATCTTATTACAGGTGAAGGATATTCTAATGAAGAAAGACTATGGAATAACATGAAAAGTAATATAAACGCGGCAACAATTACAAATTTGTTTAAAAATTATGATTTGATAAAAAAATCATTATAATTCAATGAAAATGGTATTTAAGTATGATTTCTAATGATTGTTATGACCGAGTTGAGATTTTGCGGTAATGGAAAAATATAACGACTTTAGTAATTCTTAATAAGTACCCATACATACATACATACATACATACATACATATGAATATCGACCGAGTAAACTCGAGTTAACTCCTGATTGATTTAAATATAAACTATGATTAATTAAATTACTCTACCAAATTTAGAGAGCTATTCTTTTATTTCCAGAAATTTCCGTGCAACCAATTGAACTAGACCAGCAAGTGTAAAACGCAATCATGCATTTTATTTTGTAATTTCAACAAATAATAACTTTTTAAATTAAGATGAATTTTTTAAAAATAAATTTAGATAAATAAAACCGATATAGTAAAATTCAAGCTTTTAAAAAATACAAATACTAAGATTCAAATCATTATTATTATTATTCATTATTCTTATTTATACAAAGCATTATATTATAGTATTCTTAAGTAACTCATAATAATTAAAATTAGAAAATAAGAATTGTTAGTACCATCATTTATTTAGAGAAAACAAAATAATAGTGTTGATGACACATAAAATTAATAATGTTAAGTGGGGTGAGAAGTTAAATTCGTACAAGAAAAGATCAAAGCAGAAACAAAATAAAAAAAAAAAAAATGAAGTAAGAAAAAAAAGATAGATAGCTAGATATGGATATATCTACAATAAACTTCGTAGTGTTTAATTGTCTATGGTAACATTTAATTTGAATTTTTTTTTGGCAACCTATTTAGGTAAAATTTTGATTTGATGTATGTATTTTTATTTTATTTTGCAAATAGTGAATGGATTGAGCTTATAACAAAAATCGAAGTACAAAGTAAGACCTACTCAGACCACATGCCAATTGTTGTTGAATGGTCAGAAGAAATAACACCATTTCAAAGAAATCTTCGGCTGATTCCGAGGCTCAAATGGAAACAGGATGACTTATTGGCATACCAAAACAGGCTTGCTATACATCTTGAGAGACTGAATGAGAGGACTAATTCAGCGGATGAACGTGCAAATCAATTTGTTTCTTGTATAAGAAACTCTGTAACAAGAGTACCCTCAAAATTTTGTAAGGCTTTTAAACAAAAATGGTTTGACAAAGAGTGTATGAAAGCTAGAAAGAAGTCCTTTGTCCTTCTAAATGCACTCCGGAACTCAAACTGTCAAAACTTGAAAAATTGGTACAACATAGCAAATAAAAGATACAAAAATCTGTGTTTCAGGAAGAAAACTGAATTCGAAAACCATCTAACCGATAAACTTGGTAAAACAAGAGATTCAAGAGAATTTTGGAAGGTGACAAAAGAAATAATTGGATCGAATTTTAAAATAGGACCAGGAGTATCTGCTAACGAACTTTCAACTCACTTCAAAAATATTTTAAAAAATAAAGCAGACCTTGTATTTTCTTATGCAGAACCTTTTTTCGTTGACAATATATTGGATATTGAAATCACTGTAGCTGAAGTACAGCTTGTTCTCGTCAAGGCAAAAGATGGAAAAGCTCCAGGAGAAGATGGGATTCCATACGAATATTTCAAGAACGCCACACCAACCTTTATATGTCAACTTACATCCTTTTTCAATGAAGTGTTTTCAAAAGAAGAAATTCCTACATCATTTAAAAAGTCTGTTATATTCCCTATTCACAAAAAAGGAGACATCAACAATGTAGACAATTATAGAGGCATATCGTTTATGAACGTCATCGCAAAATTGTTCTGTGGAGTACTTGTTAACAGATTGGAGACTTGGGTGGAATATAACGATACATTGACCCAATTCCAAGCTGGCTTCAGGAAAAATTTTTCAACCATTGACCATATCTTCGTACTAACCTCCATCGTAAAAGCATTTCAAGCGAGGAACAAGAAAGTCTATGCATTTTTCGTAGACTTTAAGTCTGCTTTTGATCTTGTGAATCGAAATGCACTCTTCTACAAGCTCTCACAACTAGGCATATCTTCCAAGTTCATCCGTGTAGTAAAGAAGATGTATGAAGAATCAAAAGCTGCTGTGTGGGATGGATCAATTTATTCAGAATGGTTTGAAACAGATTCTGGTGTTAAGCAAGGATGCCTATTAAGTGCACTTCTATTCGCCCTTTTTATAAATGATGTTGAATCTTACCTACCTGGAGGTATTCGGATTGCTGATTTGACCATAAATGTCCTTTTATATGCTGATGACTTAGTGATACTTTCCGAGACTCCAGTCAACCTCCAGCTAATGATTAATCGTCTCGCGGATTACTGCAGAAAATGGGGACTTACCATTAACGCAGATAAATCAAAAGTAATGGTATTCTCAAGATCTGCCCGGTATCAATCAACATATAATTGGTACTACAATGGAAATCTTTTAAAGGTAGCTTGTGAGTATAAGTACCTTGGAGTAATTCTTAATAAAACTATAGATTTCAACAATCATATAACCATCAAAGCTAAAACTACACAAAGTCTGTTAAATCTATCTTGGAGACATATCTTTTCGAATCAACGCATAGTACTTTCAGCGAAATACAGGATATTTGATGCTGCTGTTAGGAGTTCACTTTGCTATGCTGCCCAAGTATGGGGAATTAACGAATACGAGTCGATAGAAAAATTTCACAGATGCTTTTTGAAGAAACTTTTTAATTTACCTTTAAACACACCGAATTATGCTTTATATCTGGAAACTGGGCTTCCCAAAATTTTTACTGGCACTCTGAAATCACAGGCAGACTACATTGTCAAGGTGTTGTCTCATCGTGATGACCGACTGACTAAACGAATGGCACTTTATGAGCTAAGAAACGAGGACTGGTGGGTGTCAAAATGGAAACATCTGGGAAACAATTGTGGTGAAGTAGTATCGTTAAATTCACAAAATTTGAGTCATGTAAAAGAACAGCTTTACAAAATAATACAAGCGCACGAAAATTCTGAACGCGATGGGTTTATAATACAAGCTCGAGAATCAGATAGCAGACTACTTTACTCACAACTGGAACTTAACCTTATGCAATCAAACTACTTTAATGATTCACTTAATTACAAGGAAATATCTTTAATATTTAAAACAAGATGTGAAGTTCTTCCGCTAAACGGATCTCCTTACAACAACAGTTTTAACCGATTTTGCACGTTATGTAATTTGAAAGCCAAAGAGGACTGTTTTCACATCATAGGTATATGCCCCATTTTTGCTTCCCACAGAAAAACATTCGTTGGAAAGGAAACTATGACGCTCCACGAAACTATTTCAGTGCTAAATGATTCCGATTGGAAAAGACTCTATTCTTTTTTGAAAGTTATTTATAAATATAGGATGTTACTTCTAACCGAATTTGTTTAAATATTTATTAAAAAAAAAAGAAAAAAATCAGTATTAATGTTTGTACTTAATTTGCTAACCGAGCTGACGGCAATGCCATAGCTATAAAATTCATCAAAAATTATAAACATTATATCAAAACGAAAACGAAACAATAAATGAATTCCTTACTTACTACTTACTATTTTTATTTTCAAAAAAGTATTTTTAAAAGCCCTATTTCTAATATCTATCTATAAGAGGTGTGAACATTAGAATTGCTGACAAAACGCTTTTGTAATGGACTTTCTAAAGCCATTTAAAATATCTCTTATGAATATAGATTTATTTGCTAGTGAATGACGGTAGAATTAAATATAGGAACACATATACTTTAAACAAAAAGATTAAAGAAACAGAAACTTGAAAGAAGTCAAGTAAACCTTTGTTAAGTATTTAATAGTAAAAAAAGCCACAAATGGGTTACGACTAAATTAAAATATATATACATACATATATATAAATGTGTTTAAAAGAAATTTTAAATGTGAGGAAAGAAAACCGTTATTGATAACATACGATATGCAATAAACTCCAAATCAAAAATTACCCTTGTGTAAAAAATCATTTTAGATTAGTAGTTACCAGTTAATAAATTTGCAAGCATATTCTTTCAATTTACAGATTTTATTTACGTCGATAGAGCATATAGCGATACAGCAGTAGTTAGAAAGAAACTGGTTTTCAAATTAGGTGTTTATATTAATATTCCCTCAAGAAATTTAAAAACACGTAATATAAATAATGAATGAACAAAGCAAATTACTAAAATGTATTTTTTAATTAACGGACTTAAATTCCGAAATAATGAAATTCTAACATTCTTTCAATTGCTTGCTTAATTATTTAAAGCTACTTTTCTAAATATTCAAAACAAAACATTTTTTGGTTAGTATTTACATGTTTTTGGTTGTAAAAAAAATGGAAAAAGCTACATTAAAATAAAAATTAGTTTAGGACTGCTGCCACTATAAAAGCTAATCCCAACGGATTTTACTGCCGCTTCGTTAAGTAAAACGACGATGAGTACACTCTGTGTGAATAAAAGTGATTTAATGTCTCATATTCAATATTTTACTAAGCGGAATGAAAAGACTTGTGGACGGTTAATTCCAGCACTTGAACGCTTTGAAATGATAGATCCATCTAAAGCAATGCCAGATGATGCAACGGCCAATGCGATGCCATTTATTGATCGTATCTCCTCAAGAAGTAGCGAAATAAGGAATGTTTTGCCAGTTCCAACTCAGGCATAAAAAAATTAAATAAATTAATGTTTTGTTGTTTAGCTGTACTTCTTCAGAAGTAAGGGGTTATCGATTTTGCGGTTTCAAAAGTAAACATAAATAAAATACATATAAAATATTTTTTTTCATGATATTTCTTTTTTATTATAAAGTTTGAACGTTGGCATTATGTGTGAAACACTACATCATTTAAATGACCACCACGCGAATTGTTGCAAGCATCGATTCTTTTGAGGTAATTTTCGACCCCTTTTTGACACATATTGGGCGGTATCTTAGCCATAACTTGGCGAATGTTGGTTTTCAAGTGCTCAAGAGTTAAAGGTTTATCTGCAGAAACACGGTCTTTCGCGTAGCCCCACAAAAAAAAAGTCCACGACGAGAAATTACGCGGTCAGGAAATGTCTTGCAATAAAGCCATATTCGCTTGAGTTGTGTGGCATGTGGCACCGTCTTGTTGAAACCACATATTCTCCAAGTTGTATTCTTCAATAGCAGGCAAAAAAAGTCGGTTATCATATGACCATAACGCTCCGAATTGACGGTGACAGTCGTTCCATCGTCGTTTTCGAAGAAGTAAGATCCAACCACACCTCCGGACCAAAGAGCGCCCCAAACAGTGACTGTTTGTGGATGTAATGGCCTCTCTTCAATTACTTGAGGATTCTCAGAACCCCAAATACGACAATTTTGTTTATTAACATACCCACCGAGTGAGAAAATTGCTTCGTCGCTGAAGAAAATTTTGTTCGAAAAATCGACGTCCACCGCCTGTTCAAGCACCCATTCGACGTATCTATGACGTGAATAGTCAGCTGGCTTCAGTTAATGTGTGAGCTGGACTTTATATGGATGTAGGTGTAGATCCAAATGCAAAATACGCCATAATGTGCGGTAAAATAGTCCTAATTGCTGAGAACGACGAGGAATCGACACATTCGGGTCTTCGGCAACACTTTCACTTACAGCAGCGATATTTTCAGTGCTACGAGTGAAACGATGATGTACAGGCCTTAAAATATCTGTAACCAATCCAGTCTCTTCAAATTTCTTCACAATTTTGCCAATTGCTTGCGTAGTTGGACGAATATGTAAACCATAATCACCATTCTTGTAGTAGGTTTCAACAATTTTTATGCGTTGTGCGATAGTTAAGCGATCCATTTTCGTAAATTTCAGATTTTTAACTGAAAAAAAATTGGTTTAACAACTTAGTTTGACAGATGTCGAATTCCAGCCCTATACTTTTGAAACCGCAAAATGGATAACCCTATACTTTGGCAGTATTAATAGAAGTATTTTTGTTGGGGCGAAAGGCAGTAATTTGTTGATGTATTGCTGTGTTAGAAAGAGAAAGTGCCTTCCCGTGTATTGTCATATACAGGAGGTATATAACCGAGTTTTTTCCAAAGCTCCTATCCTTTTTCAGTAGAAACAAAGTATGTACTTCTCTTTTCTTTTTTTTTATAATCTACACGTGCTCAAGGGATTATACTACCCTTTAAATGTTTCAACACAGCGCGGGCGTGAGGTTAAGGAAGAGAAAGAATGATATGAAAGATGTGTGGCGCGATGTTCTGAGACTGTAGGTGGCTGTTGTCTCAGATTTTATCTCCAGGGATGGCGGCTGAACTAATGCGGATAAATTTCCGTGTCTTATTTATATATGTCCATTATAATTCGCATTCATTTTTTTATTCTCTGTCATATTTTATCGGTATACTAGTTTTACTCAATCACATATTGTTAGTTCTATGCCTAAACATCATGTAATGAGAAATGTATGACATTTATTTTTAGAATTGTTTTTTAATGGAAAAACAAGAGGACATAGACTACGGCAGGGATCGAACCTGTGACCATGAGCTTGACAGACGAACACACAACTATCGCGCCACGGCCACCCCCTTCTTTTACGTACATATTCCATTGATTATTTTCCTACTTCTACGTTTGAAGCATACATCGTGATGTTTGCAGAATATCGGACATTATCTTTTTTTATTTTTTTTGTGTAGCATCGCGGAATATAAAAATGTATGGTTGATTTTGTTTTGCAATTAATTAATAAAAATAAGTTAAAAAAAGTATCCTTCTTTGGCACACCAGCAATCTTGAGAAAAAAACATTATTTTCATTAAAATGCCACCAAAAAAACGAAAAGGTGGTCGGCTTCGTTCTCAGCCCTACTACATGATGTTTGCTGGTTGAGGTGACAACTGTAGGCACTGGCTGGGATAACTGATAGATTGGTAGTTGATCAGTTATCGACCGGCGAGGGTTTGAGGATTAAGTTAATTAAAGTAAATTGTAATTATAAACTACACATGAACATTTATCGTAATACATGGCAATCGTATATTCGATTGCCATTTTACAATCCTATTGCGGATAATGGATGGAACAGAATAATATAAAAATCGCGATTATAAAACGGGTTGTCGTAGAAAGCTGAACATTTGAAGTTGTATGTATTTTTCAATGCTAAATCATAATAAAATTAAAATATAAAATGTTGTCAAAAAGGGTATAAAAGTATAATAAATAGATGTTAGATGATTGTATGAAAAATAGATTTTAGATGATTGTTTGAAAAATAGATGATAGATACAAATCGGTGCAGCCAAAATATTAGATAAATGTATTAAACTATTTTCTTTTGTTTCATTTTAAGTAAAGTGTTACATAATACATTTTTCCATAATAAGTTTTCTTTTACCGAGCTGACAACATTTGATTTTGGATTTGGAATTAATAGCAGGTTATTTAGGATTACGTAAAAAATAACGCCCCAAAATTTGGAAATGTGTGACCACAGTACCTTAATATATGTCTTTAAACAAACATGCTGCATCCAAAACTTAAAATTCCATTCAAAATTTTTTATTAAACTACAATTTTAAAGTGCAAACTAATTTAATAAAAAATACATGTTAATATTATAATATCTTATACAATCATAAAACACAATAACTGCACCAACTACCAGTAGCTCAAATTTTTATGCATAACAACTGATAGTACACATACCTAACTATTAAATTTAACCTTAAGGCAGTGTTAAACACTGATTCATGAATCTCATATTAAAAATAAATAAAGTAAATTTAAATTAAGGGTAAGTTCTAAAAAATTGTTGTATAAAATTTTTTAACATTGGTACAAAAAGTTATTTAAAAAAAACTCAAAAATACATTCAGTGATGCATATGCAATTAGAAATTTTGAAACAATAAATTCGTATAGTAATTCCGGAATGAAATATAGACCGTATAATCTTATTACAGGTGAAGGATATTCTAATGAAGAAAGACTATGGAATAACATGAAAAGTAATATAAACGCGGCAACAATTACAAATTTGTTTAAAAATTATGATTTGATAAAAAAATCATTATAATTCAATGAAAATGGTATTTAAGTATGATTTCTAATGATTGTTATGACCGAGTTGAGATTTTGCGGTAATGGAAAAATATAACGACTTTAGTAATTCTTAAGAAGTACCCATTCATACATACATACATACATATGAATATCGGCCGAGTAAACTCGAGTTAACTCCTGATTGATTTAAATATAAACTATGATTAATTAAATTACTCTACCAAATTTAGAGAGCTATTCTTTTATTTCCAGAAATTTCCGTGCAACCAATTGAACTAGACCAGCAAGTGTAAAACGCAATCATGCATTTTATTTTGTAATTTCAACAAATAATAACTTTTTAAATTAAGATGAAATTTTTAAAAATAAATTTAGATAAATAAAACCGATATAGTAAAATTCAAGCTTTTAAAAAATACAAATACTAAGATTCAAATCATTATTATTATTATTCATTATTCTTATTTATACAAAGCATTATATTATAGTATTCTTAAGTAACTCATAATAATTAAAATTAGAAAATAAGAATTGTTAGTACCATCATTTATTTAGAGAAAACAAAATAATAGTGTTGATGACACATAAAATTAATAATGTTAAGTGGGGTGAGAAGTTAAATTCGTACAAGAAAAGATCAAGGCAGAAACAAAATAAAAAAAAAAAAATGAAGTAAGAAAAAAAAGATAGATAGCTAGATATGGATATATCTACAATAAACTTCGTAGTGTTTAATTGTCTATGGTAACATTTAATTTGAATTTTTTTTTGGCAACCTATTTAGGTAAAATTTTGATTTGATGTATGTATTTTTATTTTCAAAAAAGTATTTTTAAAAGCCCTATTTCTAATATCTATCTATAAGAGGTGTGAACATTAGAATTGCTGAACAAACGCTTTTGTAATGGACTTTCTAAAGCCATTTAAAATATCTCTTATGAATATAGATTTATTTGCTAGTGAATGACGGTAGAATTAAATATAGGAACACATATACATATACATACATATATATAAATGTGTTTAAAAGAAATTTTAAATGTGAGGAAAGAAAACCGTTATTGATAACATACGATATGCAATAAACTCCAAATCAAAAATTACCCGTGTGTAAAAAATCATTTTAGATTAGTAGTTACCAGTTAATAAATTTGCAAGCATATTCTTTCAATTTACAGATTTTATTTACGTCGATAGAGCATATAGCGATACAGCAGTAGTTAGAAAGAAACTGGTTTTCAAATAAGGTGTTTATATTAATATTCCCTCAAGAAATTTAAAAACACGTAATATAAATAATGAATGAACAAAGCAAATTACTAAAATGTATTTTTTAATTAACGGACTTAAATTCCGAAATAATGAAATTCTAACATTCTTTCAATTGCTTGCTTAATTATTTAAAGCTACATACGTATATATTTTTGGCTAAAAATTCAAAAGAAAACATTTTTTGGTTAGTATTTACATGTTTTTGGTTGTAAAAAAAAATGGAAAAAGCTACACATTAATATAAAAATTAGTTAAATAATGCTGCCACTATATAAACTCTTATACCAACGTAAGATTGTACTAAGTAAAACGATAATGTACTCTGTGTGAACAAAACTGATTTAATTTCTCATATTCAATATTTTACTAAGCGGAATAAAAAGAATTGTGTACGGTCAATTCCAGAACTTGAAAGCTTTGAAGTGCAAGACTTTGCTTACATCTTATCACGTTATTAGATTCAAATCATTTTGTGAGAACGATGATGAAAACGATGAAAATAAAATGCACGACTGAATCGGACGAACTTGCTCTTAGGTTCGATGGCATCGTATGCAATAGGTTTCTATTAATAATCTAAATATATTTTCAAAATCGCTTTTTTAAATTTTTTTCTTAAAAAATACTTGATATGACAATTTTAAATATTTAATAATATAAACTTAAAACACACAATTTCTAAAAACAATCATCCAGTTGTTTTCGAAATATTGAATTTAAAAACAAAAAAATTTGTTGCTATGTAATATTATTTATAATTTGGAGGACCTCCTATATAAAATTTGATCGAAATCCGTTGAGCCGTTTATGAGAAAGTTCAAGGTTAAAAAAATGGTTGTATGGCAGGTACCGTTAATAACAAAATATTTTTTTAAAAATGTTTGACCAAAATGTAGAGTATATCAAAATAAGACACATTTTTTCTTATCAAAATCGTTAGAGCCGTTTTCGAAATAATTGACATGGTAGAAAAAATTGTGTGTCAGGTACCGTTAGTTTTGGACCTAAAAAAAAAAACGATTCGAAAATCTGTTTTAGACAATCACCTAAAACGCTTAAATACCAAGTTTGAAGAAAATCGTTTCAGCCGCTTAGGCTCATAATCTGATATTGCTGTAACAAGTTAAAATAACTTCTTTTTAACTTTTAAATAAAGCCTGATGAAGAACATACACATGTTCGTAACGTCGTAAAAAATAACATCTTTTATTGACCCAGGAAATAGTTTCTATAGTACCTATAAGGCATTGAGTTGAATTCAGTCGAGATTGTAATATAATTCAGAAATTGATTTTATTCTCTCTGCATAAATGTGGATTAAATTCTGGACTTCTCAATGGGAAGGGTGTAATTTCATTTGATTACTCAAATAATAAATATATAAAACTTTTTTTTATTGCTTACATTTTGTTGTATTTTTTTCCCCACAGTTAAACACATTCCGCTATAAAATGTAAAAATAAAACCTGAAAAACTGAAGCGCATACCGCTGGCGTGCGTTGTTAAACTTTGTCGGAGAAATGTTCCGCACAGCTGTTCGGAAGATTACTTCAAAACATAATATTCTCCATTTTTACTTTAAGTATATAGCCTAAGCTTAGTATTTGGAAAAATCGAACTCGATATTTTGATCAAACTTAATATTACGACAATAGATAACACGACCAAACACAAGCACTCCGATGAACATCCTAAAGCTTAACAATCTCGAAAAGGTCTTTTACCATTTTTGACAAAAAAAATCGTATATGTACTATTATAAATGGTCTACATTTTGGTTAACAACTGTTTTAAAACTTAAGTAACTATATTTTTGTATCACTTCACAGCTTTACAGATCTGAAATTGACACAATGGTTCTCTAATACTCTAAGGCCCGTTTGCTGATACACAACTTAAGCACTTATGTGACAGTTTACGTAGAGGAAAAAGTAACCCATGAGCGTTTTAAGTTAAACATAAATATTTATGATTCGTATCAGCAAACGGGCCTAAATAATCTTAATAAAATATTTTGTAGCAGGCTCCAGATCAATAAAATACGGTGTTATAATGGTCTGCAACGTTTCGAACATGAATACATACTCTACATCAGGCAGCAACAAAAAATAGAATTACAGTGAAAGCTCTAATAAGCGGACACTCATGGTCGCACAATTTTTGTCCGGTTATGGGAACTGCCCGGTTAAGGTAAAGAATAAGAGAGCAAATGACTACAAAACATAATAGCAGAAGGAAAGGAAATTACATGTGCAATAATGGAACGCCATCAGAAAAGGGAACCATACACTTTCAAAATTACACCAGCTTAGTTACCCGGAAAATCCACTAAAAAGTTTTCAACAACACATCGCTCCGTCCGGTTATCGAAGAGTTTCTTATGGAATTGCTTACGTATTAAAAATGAAAGATAAAGTATACTGAGAACGGTCCTTTCGTTTTTTTCGTTGCTTGATTTGTTGACAAAAATAATCCCTCAATAAAATTATGTGTCCGCGTATGGGAGGTTTTCTATCTAAAATGAGCTGAAAAAGTGTACGCGTCTGTTTATGAGTGTCAGCTTATAAGAAAGTAATTTGTATGAGAAATTCAAAGGCGAAGTTTGTTCCCAAAAATGTGTCCGTTTAAGGGAATTTTCCGCTTATTGGAGCTGTCCGATAGTAGAGCTTTCACTGTATTATTAAGCTTTTACACAAATATTGAAAAAATATTTTTACCACTGTCCGTCGTTTTTAATTTGTGACGGTGTTTCGACGGACAGTAGTGCAAATATTTTTTTCAATATCTGTGTAAGTTCTGTATAATTAATTTTTTTTTTGCTGGTGCCTGATGAAGAGTGTATTCATGCTCGAACGTTGCACACCATATAACACCATATTTTATAGACCTGAAGCCTGCCACAAAATATTTTATTACAATTAAATATAAGATTTCACAAGCAAATTCCTATAACTAAATAAGCTTAGACAAAATATCTTAGATTAAATAATTAAAATAATCAACTTATTATTCAAGTTTCATTTCCACGAATTTAAAAAAAGTATTGACTCAATAATATTAAGCATTTTCTGGATAAATAGAATATCTATATAAAGTTTAAAAAAGAACTTCGAGTTTCCAAAATAAGTAATGTTTAATTACGTCTTTAAAGAAACATACTGCATCCAAAACTTAAAATTTTATTCAAAGATTTTCATTAAACTCCAATTTTAAAGTGCAAATTAATTAAATAAAACAAATATGTTAATATCATAATATCTGAAACAATCATAAAATACAATACCTGCAACAGCAACCAGTATTTAAATTTTGATACATAATAACTGATATGTACATACATATGTAACTCTTAAAATTAACCTTAAGATAGTGTTAAACACTATATAGTATTTTATTATTATTAGTTTCTTTATTTCAAAATAAACGTTACAAAATGTATATACAAAGGAAGATATGGACATAGCAAGGTGCCGTCTGCCAGAGTGTTAAACACTAATTCAGGAAACTCGTATTAAAAATAAATAAAATAAATTAAACCCTAAGTGTATGTTCTAAAAAAATTGTGATATAAAATTTGTTAACATTGTTACAAAAGGTTATTTAAAATTATAATTAGAAATAATTAATTGATTACGGAATTAAATATAGATCGTATACTCTTATAATCACATGCGAAGGACATTCTAATGACAAAGAAGAACATTAAGGAGTAACATCAAAAGTAATATAAACTGTGGCAAATATGTTGCAGTACCTATCTAAGACGCATTATTTTTTTATCGATGTTTACCGACTTTAATAAAATTTGCAGCGATTGATTACTCACTGTAAATTATATTTTTCTAATGGAATTTGGTTAGACTCATGCACCTAGAAGTATGTTTTTTTAAGTGAAGAAAACGCAAACAATATGTTTATATTATTTTTGTTTTAGTGGACTGTGTGGATTTAAAGCCAATTGAATGTTTTTGTGACCTTTAGTCCAAAATGCGTTTCTGCCAGGTACTACAGTTGGGCTCATCAGTTAGATGCAAACAAAAATAATATAAATAAGGGGTTTTCCAATAAGAGGTGTTATTTTGAATAGCCCGCTAATTCGGTAGCTGTCACTTTTGAAGCTGTCATTTTTTGACATTTGATAAGTAGAAACTACGCTACAACATTTGATTTTGGATTTGGAATTAATAGCAGGTTATTTAGGATTACGTAAAAAATAACGCCCCAAAATTTGGAAATGTGTGACCACAGTACCTTAATATATGTCTTTAAACAAACATGCTGCATCCAAAACTTAAAATTCCATTCAAAATTTTTTATTAAACTACAATTTTAAAGTGCAAACTAATTTAATAAAAAATACATGTTAATATTATAATATCTTATACAATCATAAAACACAATAACTGCACCAACTACCAGTAGCTCAAATTTTTATGCATAACAACTGATAGTACACATACCTAACTATTAAATTTAACCTTAAGGCAGTGTTAAACACTGATTCATGAATCTCATATTAAAAATAAATAAAGTAAATTTAAATTAAGGGTAAGTTCTAAAAAATTGTTGTATAAAATTTTTTAACATTGGTACAAAAAGTTATTTAAAAAAAACTCAAAAATACATTCAGTGATGCATATGCAATTAGAAATTTTGAAACAATAAATTCGTATAGTAATTCCGGAATGAAATATAGACCGTATAATCTTATTACAGGTGAAGGATATTCTAATGAAGAAAGACTATGGAATAACATGAAAAGTAATATAAACGCGGCAACAATTACAAATTTGTTTAAAAATTATGATTTGATAAAAAAATCATTATAATTCAATGAAAATGGTATTTAAGTATGATTTCTAATGATTGTTATGACCGAGTTGAGATTTTGCGGTAATGGAAAAATATAACGACTTTAGTAATTCTTAATAAGTACCCATACATACATACATACATACATACATATGAATATCGACCGAGTAAACTCGAGTTAACTCCTGATTGATTTAAATATAAACTATAATTAATTAAATTACTCTACCAAATTTAGAGAGCTATTCTTTTATTTCCAGAAATTTCCGTGCAACCAATTGAACTAGACCAGCAAGTGTAAAACGCAATCATGCATTTTATTTTGTAATTTCAACAAATAATAACTTTTTAAATTAAGATGAATTTTTTAAAAATAAATTTAGATAAATAAAACCGATATAGTAAAATTCAAGCTTTTAAAAAATACAAATACTAAGATTCAAATCATTATTATTATTATTCATTATTCTTATTTATACAAAGCATTATATTATAGTATTCTTAAGTAACTCATAATAATTAAAATTAGAAAATAAGAATTGTTAGTACCATCATTTATTTAGAGAAAACAAAATAATAGTGTTGATGACACATAAAATTAATAATGTTAAGTGGGGTGAGAAGTTAAATTCGTACAAGAAAAGATCAAAGCAGAAACAAAATAAAAAAAAAATGAAGTAAAAAAAAAAGATAGATAGCTAGATAAGGATATATCTACAATAAACTTCGTAGTGTTTAATTGTCTATGGTAACATTTAATTTGAATTTTTTTTTGGCAACCTATTTAGGTAAAATTTTGATTTGATGTATGTATTTTTATTTTCAAAAAAGTATTTTTAAAAGCCCTATTTCTAATCTCTATCTATAAGAGGTGTGAACATTAGAATTGCTGAACAAACGCTTTTGTAATGGACTTTCTAAAGCCATTTAAAATATCTCTTATGAATATAGATTTATTTGCTAGTGAATGATGGTAGAATTAAATATAGGAACACATATACTTTAAACAAAAAGATTAAAGAAACAGAAACTTGAAAGAAGTCAAGTAAACCTTTATTAAGTATTTAATAGTAAAAAAAGCCACAAATGGGTTACGACTAAATTAAAATATATATACATACATATATATAAATGTGTTTAAAAGAAATTTTAAATGTGAGGAAAGAAAACCGTTATTGATAACATACGATATGCAATAAACTCCAAATCAAAAATTACCCTTGAGTAAAAAATCATTTTAGATTAGTAGTTACCAGTTAATAAATTTGCAAGCATATTCTTTCAATTTACAGATTTTATTTACGTCGATAGAGCATATAGCGATACAGCAGTAGTTAGAAAGAAACTGGTTTTCAAATTAGGTGTTTATATTAATATTCCCTCAAGAAATTTAAAAACACGTAATATAAATAATGAATGAACAAAGCAAATTACTAAAATGTATTTTTTAATTAACGGACTTAAATTCCGAAATAATGAAATTCTAACATTCTTTCAATTGCTTGCTTAATTATTTAAAGCTACATATATTTTTTTCTAAATATTCAAAACAAAACATTTTTTGGTTAGTATTTACATGTTTTTGGTTGTAAAAAAAAATGGAAAAAGCTACATTAAAATAAAAATTAGTTTAGGACTGCTGCCACTATAAAAGCTAATCCCAACGGATTTTACTGCCGCTTCGTTAAATAAAACGACGATGAGTACATTCTGTGTGAATAAAAGTGATTTAATGTCTCATATTCAATATTTTACTAAGCGGAATGAAAAGACTTGTGGACGGTTAATTCCAGCACTTGAACGCTTTGAAATGATAGATCCATCTAAAGCAATGCCAGATGATGCAACGACCAATGCGATGCCATTTATTGATCGTATCTCCTCAAGAAGTAGCGAAATAAGGAATGTTTTGCCAGTTCCAACTCAGGCATAAAAAAATTAAATAAATTAATGTTTTGTTGTTTAGCTGTACTTCTTCAGAAGTAAGGGGTTATCCATTTTGCGGTTTCAAAAGTAAACATAAATAAAATACATATAAAATATTTTTTTTCATGATATTTCTTTTTTATTATAAAGTTTGAACGTTGGCATTATGTGTGAAACACTACATCATTTAAATGACCACCACGAGAATTGTTGCAAGCATCGATTCTTTTGAGGTAATTTTCGACCCCTTTTTGACACATATTGGGCGGTATCTTAGCCATAACTTGGCGAATGTTGGTTTTCAAGTGCTCAAGAGTTAAAGGTTTATCTGCAGAAACACGGTCTTTCGCGTAGCCCCACAAAAAAAAAGTCCACGACGAGAAATTACGCGGCCAGGAAATGTCTTGCAATAAAGCCATATTCGCTTGAGTTGTGTGGCATGTGGCACCGTCTTGTTGAAACCACATATTCTCCAAGTTGTATTCTTCAATAGCAGGCAAAAAAAGTCGGTTATCATATGACCATAACGCTCCGAATTGACGGTGACAGTCGTTCCATCGTCGTTTTCGAAGAAGTAAGATCCAACCACACCTCCGGACCAAAGAGCGCCCCAAACAGTGACTGTTTGTGGATGTAATGGCATCTCTTCAATTACTTGAGGATTCTCAGAACCCCAAATACGACAATTTTGTTTATTAACATACCCACCGAGTGAGAAAATTGCTTCGTCGCTGAAGAAAATTTTGTTCGAAAAATCGACGTCCACCGCCTGTTCAAGCACCCATTCGACGTATCTATGACGTGAATAGTCAGCTGGCTTCAGTTAATGTGTGAGCTGGACTTTATATGGATGTAGGTGTAGATCCAAATGCAAAATACGCCATAATGTGCGGTAAAATAGTCCTAATTGCTGAGAACGACGAGGAATCGACACATTCGGGTCTTCGGCAACACTTTCACTTACAGCAGCGATATTTTCAGTGCTACGAGTGAAACGATGATGTACAGGCCTTAAAATATCTGTAACCAATCCAGTCTCTTCAAATTTCTTCACAATTTTGCCAATTGCTTGCGTAGTTGGACGAATATGTAAACCATAATCACCATTCTTGTAGTAGGTTTCAACAATTTTTATGCGTTGTGCGATAGTTAAGCGATCCACTTTCGTAAATTTCAGATTTTTAACTGAAAAAAAATTGGTTTAACAACTTAGTTTGACAGATGTCGAATTCCAGCCCTATACTTTTGAAACCGCAAAATGGATAACCCTATACTTTGGCAGTATTAATAGAAGTATTTTTGTTGGGGGGAAAGGCAGTAATTTGTTGATGTATTGCTGTGTTAGAAAGAGAAAGTGCCTTCCCGTGTATTCTCATATACAGGAGGTATATAACCGAGTTTTTTCCAAAGCTCCTATCCTTTTTCAGTAGAAACAAAGTATGTACTTCTCTTTTCTTTTTTTTATAATCTACACGTGCTCAAGGGATTATACTACCCTTTAAATGTTTCAACACAGCGCGGGCGTGAGGTTAAGGAAGAGAAAGAATGATATGAAAGATGTGTGGCGCGATGTTCTGAGACTAGGTGGCTGCTGTCTCAGATTTTATCTCCAGGGATGGCGGCTGAACTAATGCGGATAAATTTCCGTGTCTTATTTATATATGTCCATTATAATTCGCATTCATTTTTTTATTCTCTGTCATATTTTATCGGTATACTAGTTTTACTCAATCACATATTGTTAGTTCTATGCCTAAACAGCATGTAATGAGAAATGTATGACATTTATTTTTAGAATTGTTTTTTAATGGAAAAACAAGAGGACATAGACTACGGCAGGGATCGAACCTGTGACCATGAGCTTGACAGACGAACACACAACTATCGCGCCACGGCCACCCGCTTCTTTTACGTACATATTACATTGATTATTTTCCTACTTCTACGTTTGAAGTATACATCGTGATGTTTGCAGAATATCGGACATTATCTTTTTTTATTTTTTTTTGTGTAGCATCGCGGAATATAAAAATGTATGGTTGATTTTGTTTTGCAATTAATTAATAAAAATAAGTTAAAAAAAGTATCCTTCTTTGGCACACCAGCAATCTTGAGAAAAAAACATTATTTTCATTAAAATGCCACCAAAAAAACGAAAAGGTGGTCGGCTTCGTTCTCAGCCCTACTACATGATGTTTGCTGGTTGAGGTGACAACTGTAGGCACTGGCTGGGATAACTGATAGATTGGTAGTTGATCAGTTATCGACCGGCGAGGGTTTGAGGATTAATTTAATTAAAGTAAATTGTAATTATAAACTACACATGAACATTTATCGTAATACATGGCAATCGTATATTCGATTGCCATTTTACAATCCTATTGCGGATAATGGATGGAACAGAATAATATAAAAATCGCGATTATAAAACGGGTTGTCGTAGAAAGCTGAACATTTGAAGTTGTATGTATTTTTCAATGCTAAATCATAATAAAATTAAAATATAAAATGTTGTCAAAAAGGGTATAAAAGTATAATAAATAGATGTTAGATGATTGTATGAAAAATAGATTTTAGATGATTGTTTGAAAAATAGATGATAGATACAAATCGGTGCAGCCAAAATATTAGATAAATGTATTAAACTATTTTCTTTTGTTTCATTTTAAGTAAAGTGTTACATAATACATTTTTCCATAATAAGTTTTCTTAGGAAGCTGACAACATTTGATTTTGGATTTGGAATTAATAGCAGGTTATTTAGGATTACGTAAAAAATAACGCCCCAAAATTTGGAAATGTGTGACCACAGTACCTTAATATATGTCTTTAAACAAACATGCTGCATCCAAAACTTAAAATTCCATTCAAAAATTTTTATTAAACTACAATTTTAAAGTGCAAACTAATTTAATAAAAAACAACATGTTAATATTATAATATCTTATACAATCATAAAACACAATAACTGCACCAACTACCAGTAGCTCAAATTTTTATGCATAACAACTGATAGTACACATACCTAACTATTAAATTTAACCTTAAGGCAGTGTTAAACACTGATTCATGAATCTCATATTAAAAATAAATAAAGTAAATTTAAATTAAGGGTAAGTTCGAAAAAAATTTTGTATAAAATTTTTTAACATTGGTACAAAAAGTTATTTAAAAAAAAACTCAAAAATACATTCAGTGATGCATATGCAATTAGAAATTTTGAAACAATAAATTCGTATAGTAATTCCGGAATGAAATATAGACCGTATAATCTTATTACAGGTGAAGGATATTCTAATGAAGAAAGACTATTGAATAACATGAAAAGTAATATAAACGCGGCAACAATTACAAATTTGTTTAAAAATTATGATTTGATAAAAAAATCATTATAATTCAATGAAAATGGTATTTAAGTATGATTTCTAATGATTGTTATGACCGAGTTGAGATTTTGCGGTAATGGAAAAATATAACGACTTTAGTAATTCTTAAGAAGTACCCATACATACATACATACATACATACATATGAATATCGGCCGAGTAAACTCGAGTTAACTCCTGATTGATTTAAATATAAACTATAATTAATTAAATTACTCTACCAAATTTAGAGAGCTATTCTTTTATTTCCAGAAATTTCCGTGCAACCAATTGAACTAGACCAGCAAGTGTAAAACGCAATCATGCATTTTATTTTGTAATTTCAACAAATAATAACTTTTTAAATTAAGATGAAATTTTTAAAAATAAATTTAGATAAATAAAACCGATATAGTAAAATTCAAGCTTTTAAAAAATACAAATACTAAGATTCAAATCATTATTATTATTATTCTTATTTATACAAAGCATTATATTATAGTATTCTTAAGTAACTCATAATAATTAAAATTAGAAAATAAGAATTGTTAGTACCATCATTTATTTAGAGAAAACAAAATAATAGTGTTGATGACACATAAAATTAATAATGTTAAGTGGGGTGAGAAGTTAAATTCGTACAAGAAAAGATCAAAGCAGAAACAAAATAAAAAAAAAAAAAAATGAAGTTAGAAAAAAAAGATAGATAGCTAGATATGGATATATCTACAATAAACTTCGTAGTGTTTATTTGTCTATGGTAACATTTAATTTGAATTTTTTTTTGGCAACCTATTTAGGTAAAATTTTGATTTGATGTATGTATTTTTATTTTCAAAAAAGTATTTTTAAAAGCCCTATTTCTAATATCTATCTATAAGAGGTGTGAACATTAGAATTGCTGAACAAACGCTTTTGTAATGGACTTTCTAAAGCCATTTAAAATATCTCTTATGAATATAGATTTATTTGCTAGTGAATGACGGTAGAATTAAATATAGGAACACATATACTTTAAACAAAAAGATTAAAGAAACAGAAACTTGAAAGAAGTCAAGTAAACCTTTGTTAAGTATTTAATAGTAAAAAAAGCCACAAATGGGTTACGACTAAATTAAAATATATATACATACATATATATAAATGTGTTTAAAAGAAATTTTAAATGTGAGGAAAGAAAACCGTTATTGATAACATACGATATGCAATAAACTCCAAATCAAAAATTACCCTTGTGTAAAAAATCATTTTAGATTAGTAGTTACCAGTTAATAAATTTGCAAGCATATTCTTTCAATTTACAGATTTTATTTACGTCGATAGAGCATATAGCGATACAGCAGTAGTTAGAAAGAAACTGGTTTTCAAATTAGGTGTTTATATTAATATTCCCTCAAGAAATTTAAAAACACGTAATATAAATAATGAATGAACAAAGCAAATTACTAAAATGTATTTTTTAATTAACGGACTTAAATTCCGAAATAATGAAATTCTAACATTCTTTCAATTGCTTGCTTAATTATTTAAAGCTACATACGTATATATTTTTGGCTAAAAATTCAAAAGAAAACATTTTTTGGTTAGTATTTACATGTTTTTGGTTGTAAAAAAAAAATGGAAAAAGCTACACATTAATATAAAAATTAGTTAAATAATGCTGCCACTATATAAACTCTTATCCCAACGTAAGATTGTACTAAGTAAAACGATAATGTACTCTGTGTGAACAAAACTGATTTAATTTCTCATATTCAATATTTTACTAAGCGGAATAAAAAGAATTGTGTACGGTCAATTCCAGAACTTGAAAGCTTTGAAGTGCAAGACTTTGCTTACATCTTATCACGTTATTAGATTCAAATCATTTTGTGAGAACGATGATGAAAACGATGAAAATAAAATGCACGACTGAATCGGACGAACTTGCTCTTAGGTTCGATGGCATCGTATGCAATAGGTTTCTATTAATAATCTAAATATATTTTCAAAATCGCTTTTTTAAATTTTTTTCTTAAAAAATACTTGATATGACAATTTTAAATATTTAATAATATAAACTTAAAACACACAATTTCTAAAAACAATCATCCAGTTGTTTTCGAAATATTGAATTTAAAAACAAAAAAATTTGTTGCTATGTAATATTATTTATAATTTGGTGGACCTCCTATATAAAATTTGATCGAAATCCGTTGAGCCGTTTATGAGAAAGTTCAAGGTTAAAAAAATGGTTGTATGGCAGGTACCGTTAATAACAAAATATTTTTTTTTAAAATGTTTGACCAAAATGTAGAGTATATCAAAATAAGACACATTTTTTCTTATCAAAATCGTTAGAGCCGTTTTCGAGATAATTGACATGGTAGAAAAAATTGTGTGTCAGGTACCGTTAGTTTTGGACCTAAAAAACGATTCGAAAATCTGTTTTAGACAATCACCTAAAACGCTTAAATACCAAGTTTGAAGAAAATCGTCTCAGCCGCTTAGGCTCATAATCTGATATTGCTGTAACAAGTTAAAATAACTTCTTTTTAACTTTTAAATAAAGCCTGATGAAGAACATACACATGTTCGTAACGTCGTAAAAAATAACATCTTTTATTGACCCAGGAAATAGTTTCTATAGTACCTATAAGGCATTGAGTTGAATTCAGTCGAGATTGTAATATAATTCAGAAATTGATTTTATTCTCGCTGCATAAATGTGGATTAAATTCTGGACTTCTCAATGGGAACTGTGTAATTTCATCTGATTACTCAAATAATAAATATATAAAACTTTTTTTTATTGCTTACATTTTGTTGTATTTTTTTCCCCACAGTTAAACACATTCCGCTATAAAATGTAAAAATAAAACCTGAAAAACTGAAGCGCATACCGCTGGCGTGCGTTGTTAAACTTTGTCGGAGAAATGTTCCGCACAGCTGTTCGGAAGATTACTTCAAAACATAATATTCTCCATTTTTACTTTAAGTATATAGCCTAAGCTTAGTATTTGGAAAAATCGAACTCGATATTTTGATCAAACTTAATATTACTTAATAAATGACTACAAAACATAATAGCAGAAGGAAAGGAAATTACATGTGCAATAATGGAACGCCATCAGAAAAGGGAACCATACACTTTCAAAATTACACCAGCTTAGTTACCCGGAAAATCCACTAAAAAGTTTTCAACAACACATCGCTCCGTCCGGTTATCGAAGAGTTTCTTATGGAATTGCTTACGTATTAAAAATGAAAGATAAAGTATACTGAGAACGGTCCTTTCGTTTGTTTCGTTGCTTGATTTGTTGACAAAAATAATCCCTCAATAAAATTATGTGTCCGCGTATGGGAGGTTTTCTATCTAAAATGAGCTGAAAAAGTGTACGCGTCTGTTTATGAGTGTCAGCTTATAAGAAAGTAATTTGTATGAGAAATTCAAAGGCGAAGTTTGTTCCCAAAAATGTGTCCGTTTAAGGGAATTTTCCGCTTATTGGAGCTGTCCGATAGTAGAGCTTTCACTGTATTATTAAGCTTTTACACAAATATTGAAAAAATATTTTTACCACTGTCCGTCGTTTTTAATTTGTGACGGTGTTTCGACGGACAGTAGTGCAAATAATTTTTTCAATATCTGTGTAAGTTCTGTATAATTAATTTTTTTTTTGCTGCTGCCTGATGAAGAGTGTATTCATGCTCGAACGTTGCACACCATATAACACCATATTTTATAGACCTGAAGCCTGCCACAAAATATTTTATTACAATTAAATATAAGATTTCACAAGCAAATTCCTATAACTAAATAAGCTTAGACAAAATATCTTAGATTAAATAATTAAAATAATCAACTTATTATTCAAGTTTCATTTCCACGAATTTTAAAAAAGTATTGACTCAATAATATTAAGCATTTTCTGGATAAATAGAATATCTATATAAAGTTTAAAAAAGAACTTCGAGTTTCCAAAATAAGTAATGTTTAATTACGTCTTTAAAGAAACATACTGCATCCAAAACTTAAAATTTTATTCAAAGATTTTCATTAAACTCCAATTTTAAAGTGCAAATTAATTAAATAAAACAAATATGTTAATATCATAATATCTGAAACAATCATAAAATACAATACCTGCAACAGCAACCAGTATTTAAATTTTGATACATAATAACTGATATGTACATACATATGTAACTCTTAAAATTAACCTTAAGATAGTGTTAAACACTATATATTATTTTATTATTATTAGTTTCTTTATTTCAAAATAAACGTTACAAAATGTATATACAAAGGAAGATATGGACATAGCAAGGTGCCGTCTGCCAGAGTGTTAAACACTAATTCAGGAAACTCGTATTAAAAATAAATAAAATAAATTAAACCCTAAGTGTATGTTCTAAAAAAATTGTGATATAAAATTTGTTAACATTGTTACAAAAGGTTATTTAAAATTATAAATTAGAAATAATTAATTGATTACGGAATTAAATATAGATCGTATACTCTTATAATCACATGCGAAGGACATTCTAATGACAAAGAAGAACATTAAGGAGTAACATCAAAAGTAATATAAACTGTGGCAAATATGTTGCAGTACCTATCTAAGACGCATTATTTTTTTATCGATGTTTACCGACTTTAATAAAATTTGCAGCGATTGATTACTCACTGTAAATTATATTTTTCTAATGGAATTTGGTTAGACTCATGCACCTAGAAGTATGTTTTTTTAAGTGAAGAAAACGCAAACAATATGTTTATATTATTGCCAATTGAATGTTTTTGTGACCTTTAGTCCAAAATGCGTTTCGGCCAGGTACTACAGTTGGGCTCATCAGTTAGATGCAAACAAAAATAATATAAATAAGGGGTTTTCCAATAAGAGGTGTTATTTTGAATAGCCCGCTAATTCGGTAGCTGTCACTTTTGAAGCTGTCATTTTTTGACATTTGACAAGTAGAAACTACGCTATTAATAAAAATGGAACGATACAAGCTTCAACAACGCATTTCTTTTTTTTGAATATCAAAATAACACCTCTTATTGGAAAACCCAAGGGTTTTCCAATAAGGAAGTGTTATTTTGAATAGCCCGCTATTTCGGTAGCTGTCACTTTTGAAGCTGTCATTTTTTGACATTTGACAAGTAGAAACTACGCTATTAATAAAAATGGAACGATACACGCTTCAACAACGCATTTCTTTTTTTTGAATATCAAAATAACACCTCTTATTGGAAAACCCTATATTTTGTTTGCGTTTTCTTCAATTAGCAAATTTGTATGTCTATACACATTTATACAAGCCTTTTAAGAAAACTGAAATCTCAAATTTGGCTTTGTCAAAAATTGAAGAGGCGAATCAATTTTTTATCACAGTGTTTGAGAGCAAAAGTGAGAAAAGTTAACTATTCTATGTTTCTGAATAGAAATAAATTAAATAAGCTTAAAAAGGAACTACAAATATTTAAATATGCGATATAGACATATGTTTACTCAATTTAACTTAAAAAGTAAATGTACAAATATATTTAGATTCCTACACAAGAGTGCCATTTATTGAACCTAATTTAAGTAAGGGTTGAGAAATCAATTAAACATTAAATTTCTATTATAAATGTCCATCCTAAATCAAAATTATTATCAAAACCCTTTAACATTGATGGAATAATTTATGATTAAAAAATGTTGATGGTATTCAAAAAGAAATTATTTTAATATAATATGATAAAGAAAAAGCAATTAGATAATAACAACGTTAACCAAGTTAGGTAAAAAAAAGAATTTACAACGTTATTTAAAGTCCAGTTTTTGATATGTTTGGGCTGCTAAAGGCGGCTTTTCTTTTTCTCAAGTATTCATAGTGGTTTTTGGTTTGTCGTGAGCATATACAGTATTAAGTACCCTTAATTTCAAAACTCAAAATTTTAAATAAACCTTATAAACAGGGAACGGATTCTGCGGAAAATGCCTTTTTTTGCCTTTTGTACCTTTATTTGCCTTTTTTTCCTTTTTAACTATTTTAGATTTTCCACAAATTTTTTCAAATTTTATTTTCAAAAAACAAAAATTAAAGACACCCTGTATTTACACACATCCAGGAAAAAACACGAGATTTTACTAATTCACCACACTTTGTAAGCACCCAATTTTATTTCTTGTTTTGTGTGCGGAAGGAACGCAACAAATATAAAGGTTGAAATTCTACCACGGCTGGTTGGTATGGGAGTGTTTCTATTTGAGAATATGTGATAGGATCAGTGTTTTCATTTTTCGACGTGTTTGTCGTTGAAGTTAACCTGATTTTGTTTTTTAAGGCCGTGTGTGAATTGGGTTAAAATGTGGGTTAAATTTTCTACCTTGGTTAAATTTTGAAGTTTGGTTTGTGGTGGGATCAAATTTAGCTTTTTGCTGTGTGAATTGCGTTAAAAGGGATTTATTAAAACACTATTTTGGCTAAAATTCCTTCAAGATTGAAGAAATTTCCCTAAAACATTTTTTTTTTTTTTGTTCAAGTTAATTAATTTCTTTCCCAAAATCTGACTTAGAAGATATAAAGTTAATAATTTGGCACGAAAAAAGTAACGAATTCTCAGTTTTACTAATATGTTTCGGTTTTACATCGTTAATTTAATATTTTAAAACAACAATTCCAAATCTTTTTAAAACAATTCCCATTATGGTTAGTTTGTTGATTTAGTATGTAAACACTAGTTTTCACAGCTGAAGAATTTGACAAGCTGACAAATAAATCTATTTGTATTCAATTTGCAAAATGAAATACAATGAGTATTTTAATTAATTATTTTATATTTGTTAAAATATCAACGGATTATAATATTTGTTTTTTTCCTCTTGAGACCCTACACAAACAAAAATAATAATGTAATTTAATTTTTCAATTGAATAAATTAAAACATACATTTATTATATGGTTTCCCAGTAGATCTGGACTTTTTGGATTTCATCTTTCTTTTCAGTTATCGCTTACAGTTTCAAATTACTCTATCTTGAGAAACGTTAAATTTTAACGCAAATTTAGCCTGCTCTACAGCTGCCTACATTTTAACGCATTTTATTCACCACGCTAGTGTCAAATTTTAACCAATGTACAAAATTTAACCAACATTTTAACGCAATTCACACACGGCCTAAAATGCCTAAGAATAAGTTCAAAGACGAAAACATTTTGCAAAAAATTGTCAAACAGTTCGGACAAGACTGTTTTTTCCACCGATGGAAAGGTTTTACTGTGCAAATTGTCCGGTGTAAGAGTGAGCCACGAACAAAATATTACATTGAACAGCACAACTCGTACAAAACAAACAAGCAAGTGATTTGATTGGTAAGAACTTATTTCTTTGTACGCTACTGGCAACAACAAAAACGAGTTTAAAGCAGACTTACCGTGGATGATGTTGGCCTGTGGCATACCGCTCTATAAAGTCAACAATTCACAATTTAAATCATTTATTGAAAATTATACAGAAAAAAAAGTTCCGGATGAATCCACGCTAAGAAACAATTATGTCTACGACTCATATATTGAAGTCATTCAGGAAGTTCGAACTGATGTCGGTGAGAATAATATATACGTTTCAATAGATGAAACAACCGATAAGGCTGGACGATGTAACAAACGTTATTGTAGGACCCTTACGAGAAAACGGCAAAGGTTATTTGTTAGCATGCGAAGTTCTTGAAAAGGTAAACTCTACTACAATTGCGACATTGTTCGATGATTCTCTGAGGCTTTTTTGGCCAGACACCCTACACCGTGAACGAGTTCTTTTTGTTACCGATGCGGCCCCATATATGAATATCGCTTCAGATTTTATACTCAAACATGATCCATGTTACTTGCGTTGGTTATGGAGTTTTTAGAGTATTTGAAGGTATTCGTAACCAATACCTAAAAGTTGACGCATTGATCTCAAACTTAAAAAAATGCTTTTTAAAGAGCCCTTCTCGAGTTTCCTTTTTTAAAGAAAAAGAGCCTGAACTACGCTTGCCAACCCAACCTGTAATTAAAATAATTTCAAAAAATGTTCTATATTAACGTAAAATTTGTTTCTTCAAATGGATTTTAACTCGTTGGGGAACATGGTTAGATGCCGCATCATACTATACTCAGTATTTTGCTAACGAGGGACTAACAATATTGAAAAAAGTAAATGCAGTAATAAATGGTAATATAAATGCTGAACTCCCTGAAGCCATAAAGTGAACAATGTTCGACCTTTAACATGGGCCCCGCTGGTTTCAACCCATGTCAAAAGAACTTCATCTCTTTTAAAGCATTTCTCAGGGACAACCGCAGGCGTTTGCTGCCCGAAAATTTTAAGACGTATTTAGTTGTACATTGTTTTTATAACTATGATTAAATTTTGTTAAAAAAAATGACTGCCCTTTTTTGGTATTTTTGTTTTTGCCTTTCTTAGATTTTTAATTGCCTCAAAATCCGAACCCCTCTTATAAATATAACGTATCCAATATTGTTAATTGTTCGATTAGAACTGAATTGAACTGAAACACCTTTTGAATTCGTTCTCTCTATTAAGCAATTATACAGTAGCGAATCGATTTGCCTTTCTTATTTTTTTTCAAAATTCGGCAATCACGAGGTTTTCTTTCGGTGGACGTCCCGCTATTTTTCTATCTCAACATTTGGAGATGTTTGAACTTGGTATAAAATGCTGCACTGATAAATGGGGCAAATTAATTGTTAAGCAATCCTGTTTCAAAATTTTCTCTTGATATAAAATATTAAAAAGAACAAAGATTTCCAAACAAAAAGTATGCGCCAATGGAACTCAAGTTAGCCTCCCACGGAATAAATTTCAATCGAACAATAAATCGTATGATATGATAGCAACACTTTCTGGAAAGTTTATTCGCTCTTCCAATATATTTCGATTGAAACTTGCGAGCATCATTTAGGTTCCCTACTTTCGAAGAAAGGAAACGTTCACATAACCTAAATTTTTCAATTTATCCATAAAAAACACAAAATTTCGATAGTAATCCTAAATTTAACTTTATTTTGAAGTATTTATAGTGCTTTAAAGCAAGTTATGTTTCATCATAACTTGCTTTAGGCCAGATGGCATTACAAATAATTTCTTCTACAATTCTTAATGAATTTTAATGAATCATGACTTGATTTAATTAATTAAACGTACTTCAAATTCCCAACAAAACGTATGGCATTGAATTTGTCGAAAATTTGTTGCAATTACCTAAAACACTTTTTGTTTTGTAATGATATAAATATGCACATACATATGTATGTATGTATATTTTATATCTAAGTTTTCAAATGCTTCCTAACATTTTTTTTTATTTGAAAAGTAATTTTCCTTTAATTTTTATACTGTTCGTAATTCTTAACAGGGATGTAGCGGATGCCGATTTTTTCAAAAATATATTAACTAAATATTAACGAACAATTTTTTAATATGTACTAGCCGACCGTGCTAGTTAATATATATTTTCATATGACTGAAAGTATATCAAATGTTCAATGAGATTGCCCGTAATTTATACTATATTATTACCTAACGAAAAATGTATATACATACTTACATATGCTTTCCGTAACCAAATAAAGATTTGTATGTTCTCCCTGAAACAGTTTTCAAAAAAATAGACATTTGAACATGCATATTTCAAAGATTTTGGATATACAATATTAACAGTTTTAATATTTTCACGAGAAGTTAATACTGATTATTTTTTGAG
Organism: Philhelius pedissequus; assembly: GCA_910595825.1. Lineage (NCBI taxonomy): Eukaryota > Metazoa > Arthropoda > Insecta > Diptera > Syrphidae > Philhelius > Philhelius pedissequus. Next base: position 162,583,336 of record OU343161.1, read on the forward strand.
CCCACTCTTTAGAGGGCTACATAAAGTTGGCCATGAGGAAAAATACTTCGAAGCGTTATACTCTCGAAACACTTCATATTTTAAACAACAAAAACAACATGAATCGGAGGCAGGACACACAAGCATATCTGCGGTATATTGCTCTCTCGTCACAAAGACCAAATTATTCCATTTACCTGTTTAATTTGCGTTCAGTTTTAGATTAAACTTCTTAATAAGGAGTGTTTTAAGTATTTTTTAATTTTAATTATTTTTTAATTTTAGTTATTCATTTAGTTTTATAAACAATGTAAAATTTTATTTTTTTCATATAGTATTCCAAAGTGTGAGTCCTCATTGTTTATTGCTTATTTTCTTTTTTTTTGTAATAAAAGTTCCCCCTGAAGAACACAGCAATCCCTGCCGAACCATCGGGAACAGTTTAATGTAAATAATTTTGTTTCATTACTAAATTTATTGTGACCAAAATAGATGAAGGAAAAGTTTTCCAAAAAAATATAAGAAAAAACACTCCCTAAGATCATTTTGCACTAAAAGATGTCATTTGAAAATATGTATTATTTGATCTCAAATTATCCAGGAATTTCCTAGATTGTGGATGATCTCCATTGAGCATAGTTTTTAAAGGTTCAGGGGGCTCGGCTATTGATGGAATGCTTATTTTATTATTAGCACAACACATGCTATTAAATTCCTTAGCCCATTTTTGGCCTGGCAAAAATTGCAAATTTTATTAATTTTTCCTACATATGTATAACTGTTATTTTGTTATTCAAATACGAAAACTGTGGTACATAATTAAAAGCCACTCCACTCCCCAAAAACTGATTAAGACTTGAAATATTATTACTTGCTGTTAATCGATAAGCGAACAATCGAGTGGATTGAAATTCAAGAAATGTAGCCTAGTAGTGTAGTGTAACCCAGTCATTGTTAAAAATGATTTAGGGCTGAAAATTTGCATAAAACTTGACGTTATACGAAAGATCTCACTTTTGTAAAATATCTAGCAGGTTTAAGAGCATAATTAAATATGTTGGTCAACTTGGACAAAAATATGTACGATTTTAAGTTAATAATCTAATTCAACAAACATATTTAACAAATAAAAAATATTCAATTACATTCTTATAAGAATAAGAAAGTTTATAAAATTGGTTTCAAGTCAATCGATTGAATACTTTTTTGGATTAGTGGATAAACTAAATATTTGTTTCGTCCTTATTTAATAGTAATTATATGTTTTTTGGATACACGTGAAGTAAATAAATACATTTTTAGTTAGGTACAATCATTTATAAAATAAAATCCATGTGCCTTGGAACTTTTGCCATTAGTCAACCCCAATATCCCCAAAGAAGTTCAGCAACATCAAACCGGCCGGCGGCGTTCAGTCGCTCCTCTCCGGTTTTGCCTCTCAGATAGCTTTTTAACCGGCGCAAGCATGAAATAGGTCGTTCGCTTGACGCCACAGATACCTAAAGCATCGCACCGATCGATCTGCATACAGCAGTAAAATATTTTTTAAATGGACAAATCGCAAACATTTAATAAGTCTATAAAGTTTTTGTGCCGTTTTTTTCATTTGGTAAGAAAATGCTTGCAATCATAGTTAATTTAACATTGGCATATATCAAGAAAATAAAAGAAATAGATTTCTACCTGATCCACATCTTCAATTCGACTAGAACATTATCTAAGCATACTTTCACATCATCTGGCAATTCTTGGGCAAATACCTCAGTAGACCTTCTTATTTCTATACTTCTTCAAGTTTGCACATTTTTCCGGCAAAATATTTTGAATTTTGGAAAGCAATTCACGATGGTCGAGAAATCTATTTTTTTAATTGCATGATTAAATGGTCCAAGAAAGGAACATAGATAGACCGTCAAAATATTCGTCAGGATCCTCTTCGTAATTATCTATTTATCCTCTGGCAACTGGCTTTTAGTAAATGTATTTTCAAATAGGGAAGTGAATTTTTGTATATTTCAGTCTCAGGCCTCGTTATTTGTGACCCAACACTAATTTCCCCATGGACATACCAAATTTACTTCCTCTAAAAAAATATTTCGCGGGCTAACCCTGCATTCGCCACTGGGTTTGAAAAAACATGAGAGTGAAACAGCATTTGCCAAAGATACGACTTTGCCTGAGGAAATAAAAACCTTAGATACGCCAATACAATTCTTCAAGTATTTGTCGACTGATGAAATATTCAAACATATCGAACAAAAAAACCATCAGATATTCCTGTGAAAAACGGCCCGAAATGTTCTCCCATATAACAGCGATAGAACTTGAACATTTTGTTGTAATATGCCTTTAAATGTCCATCGTACAGTTGCCGTTGACAAGGTTTTATTGGAATGAAAGTCTAGGTTACCCAAAAGTAAACAGTATAATGCCATGTAACCGGTTCGAAGAAATAAAACGGTTTATACACATCAATACGAACTCGACACAAGTACCCAAAGGTCAAACAGAACATGATCCTGTACACAAAATATGACCATTCTTGGCGAAAATCAGGCAGGGGCTTCTTACTGTACCTAAGCAGGTCATCTATGCGGCAATACAACCCAACAAAAACATACCACTGGGGATACAAACATTTTATTCTTAGCGGAAGCTCTTAGTTCAGCTATGATTTTAAACTTTATACCGGAGCTCAAGGACCTGTACAGTTAGTAACCGATTTGTCAAAAATAAGTACATCCACCGACGTTGTTGTTCGACTTGCGAGAACAATTCCTGAAGGAGTCAACTACAAATTGTTCTTCGACAACTGGTATACGTCTCTGGCGCTTTGAATTACCTGTCAACGAAGGCAATTTTACCGTTAAGTACAATAAAAGCCAATCGGGTTCCGTGTTATAAAGTTCCTGCAGAAAAAGAATTGAAGAGGTGCAACATTGGGAAAACTGGCGACTGTTGATAACATGAATATTTCTGTAGTTACATAGTTTGACAATAGAATTTTGAATTTGGCTTCAACATACGTTGGCAGCAAACCATCTTCTGAAGTCCAACGCTTCATCAAAAAAGAAAAGATCTACCACACTGTATCATGTCCAAAAGCAGTCATGACATATAATAGGCATATGGGTGGAGTTGATGGATTCTTGGATATTATAGAATACAAATTAGTTTGGGTTGAAGTGGTCGCCAGGAAAACAGCTGACACACTTAAACCTTAGACAGGTCCATTGTGATACCACGAGAAATTTTCTCTTTAATCAAACCAGTTGGAGCCTCGAATGAAGCGGTGAAGTCGATGAATCTCAAAGTGTCTAAGATCACTGGTGTCGTCGAAAAAGTATTCCCCCAGGTGTAATCTTCCTTGGGAGAGAGCAGGACATGAACAAAGAAGATGTAAGATATTCTCTTCTTCCTCCTCGTCCATGTAGCTTCTGCAAAAGTCATTGGAGAAAACGCCAAGTCTTTAGGCGTGTCTACCAATTAAACAGTGTCCAGTTACAACACCTAGTACGTAGCCGAGATGTTTCCTGCTCGAAGGGAGTAAACTTTTTGAGCGTCTTGGGTCTATTACTGGCCAGATTTGTCTGGTGGCTAGGCACGTAGTGATGTTTGACCATCTAAAATTTATTTGTTTTATGGAGTTTTGATGCAACAATAGTTTGCTTGTAGCGATAGGCATACCGATTTCTTCCATTTTCGGTAGAATAGGCATTTGGTTTCCTTTTCTGGCGAGTTCGTCGGCTTTGCAGTTTCCCAAAAAATCACTATGTCCCGGCACCCAAATCAGGTGAATGTTAAACTGTTCTGCCATCTCCCTGAGAGATGATCGACAGTTGCGGGCAGTTATAGAGTTTTGTAGAAACAGCGCCAAGTGATTTGAGGGCTGCTTGGCTGTCAGAGAATATTCGGATATCCGATGTGGATATCACGTTTTCCGTTAGCCAGGATAACACCTTTAATCGCCAGAATGTCCGCTTGGAACACGCTACAATGGTCAGGGAGACGGAAAGAGAGACTAAGATTTAGTCTGTCGCGGTTAACTGGCCGATTCTATTCAGCATTTACACCAGCGATCTGATAGGTAGTCTAACTCAGGCAATTGTGTGGGCCGACGGTCGAATTGCGTACAGAACAGCTAATACAGTTGAGGTCATCAAAAATCTTTTGCAGAGTGACTTCGACACGATTCAGCGATATTGTGATGACTGGAAGTTGAAAATCAACTTCCAGAAATCAGAAACTATTCTGTTTAGGACTCCGTTCTCTAGTGCCTCAGGGGGTACGAGAAAGAACTGGCGCAAGCTTGTGATCGTAGGGCCACATGGACATCCACTGGCGAGTAAAAGTGTAGTAAAGTACCTTGGCATCTGGTTGGATCAGTACTTGTATTTCGACAGACATATAGGTGCTGCTCTGGCTAGGGCTAGGGGAGCCTTTGCACTGACATAACGATTGTTTTATAGCAGTCGTCTTGACAGCAGTGTGAAGGTGATTTGCTACATGGCCCTCATCAGGCCGATATGATTGCCAATGGATGCCCGGTGTGGTACAACGTTGCCCCATCTCAAATGGAAGAGATTCGGGTGTTTGAACACCAGAGTCGGAGTACACACGATTCCAACCAGGTTCTATACAACGGGCCCAACATAAACAGAATAGATAATTTTTTTTTAAGCTGATTCGGGGTCACATTGCAAGAGCGATGTCCTCAACCAACAGCTTAACTTTTGGGGCTTATTACCCCAATAGCGAATACTATGAGAATGTGCGGCTAAGTGGCTACATCCCTCCCAATGCATTCCTCTATTTAGACAGTCGAGGGCTGATACAGGATAGAATGGCGGTTCCGCTAATCTAACTCGTCAGCCGAAGAACTGTAGATAGGCGACTCCTGTATGGTCGAGACGTCATCGCCCAAGGTGGAGAAGAGCGCATTCGGTTCAGTACGACTTTGTCCTATCGGGACCGAAGGGATAGGGCGAAGCAAGAGAACCTGTTCTGGTGGCTCTCTGAACAGCATTATGATATATAAAGTCGATTAGGATGGTATGTTTTGGCCGACATACGTAGATTTAGGTAAATTAGGTATAAGGAACAGTCGGGGTGGCACAAAAAAAATTAAAAAATATGTATGCATGTAGGGGGGGCATATGTGCATGTAGCTGCGTGCCTGTGTATACATGTACATATATATGTACATGGCTGTGTGGGTTGCATACGTATGCAAAATATACAAAAGAAAATATAAAAACAACCTAAAAAAGCTGTTGTGGCTGTTCTAGTTTTTAATTAGATTTAAGTAGTTTTAGGTATTTCTAGTTATCTTAAGTAGTTTAAGTTATTTTAAGTTAGTATAAGTTGGTTGTATCTAGATATAATTATTTTTAGTCTAGCTTTATATAAGTAAAAATTAAAAAAAAGGACATGTAACTAAGTTTTTTATTAAAAAAATAAAATAATTAGAATTAATTAAAATAGTTTTTAGGTCGAAATACATTAGTATTAAGAGATATAGTTTAGTTTAGAGCGCCCGTATAGGGCCAGTAAACTAGTTGTAAGTTATTGATAATTAGACTAGCTTTAAACATTTTTGTCTAGCTTAAAGTTAGTTTTAAGTAAATAATAAATAAAAATGAAGTTCCAAAAAAAAAAACGGGTAATAAAATAAAGTGCTTTGTTTGCAAACAAAAAATATACCTAGACAAGTGTCTCATCAACCAGATCATACAGCTGCAGTGGCCACTAAATCCGGATCTTAGGAGGTGAGTTTATTGATAACACATATTGAAGTAATTTTAAACATTTTGTTAAATAGAAAAGTTTGTTCAATAGAATTGCGTGGCTGACTATCAAAAGCTTTTGAGAAGTCGGTATAGATCACGTCAACTTGATACCCATCCTCGAGTTTCTTAAGAACATAATTAGTAAAAATAGAAAGGTTGGTAGTTGTTGACTTACCGGACATAAATCCGTGCTGGAAAGGTGATTTTATTTCTTTAAGCATAAATGAAAGCTTATCGCAAACAAGCTTTTAAAAAAGTTTTGAAATCGTTGATAACTTAGAAATTGAGTGATAGTTTGATATTTCCTGCTTGCGACCTGATTTATCAATTGGAATTATAAAAGATTTTTTCCAATCTTTCTAAGATTGCTCTCTTTCTAAAAATGAAAGAAAGAGTTACTGAAAGTGCCGCAGCACACATGTTTAGAACTATTGGAGGCACTCCATCTAGACCAGGCTTTTTATCTCTGTTCAAATTCAAAAGTGCTTTTTCCACTTCAGAATTATTGATAACTAAACGTCCAAATATTAATCAAACTGCCATTATTGTCAATATCATCACCAGACTGTTGTTGACAGGAACTTGAATAATTAGATTCAAAGTAATCAGCAAATAAATTACAGATTGTTGGCATATCGGAATAGGTTGCACCCTTATATTGCATATTTTTAGGAATTCAACTGTTCTTATTTTTTGTTATTTATGAAGGTCCAAAAATATTTACTATTATTTTTTAAATTAGTTTCAACTGAAATAACATAACTTTTATAAAGAAACTTGTTTAGAACGTTGAATTCCCTTTTAGTTGAATATAATAAATTATAGAACGATTTTCGAAAAAGTTTGTAAGCCTTATTTTTTGTGTTACTTAAATAACAAAGCCTTTTATTAAACCACGGAGGCTTTGAATTGATTTTAGTCTAACTCAGGCAATTGCGTATGCCGACGATCTAATTGCGTACAGAACAGCTAATACAGTTGAGGTCATCAAAATTCTTTTGCAGAGTGACTTCGACAAGATTCAGCGCTATTGTGATGACTGGAAATTTAAAATCAATTTCCAGAAATCACAAACTATTTTGTTTAGGACTCCGTTGTCTAGCGCATCAAGGGATACGAAAAAGAACTGGTGCAAGCTGGTGATCGTAGGGCCACATGGACATCCACTGGCGAGTAAAAGTGTAGTAAAGTACCTTGGCATTTGTTTGGATCAGTATTTGTATTTCGACAGACATATAAGTGCTGCTCTGGCCAGGGCTAGGGGAGCATTTGCCCTGACAAAACGACTCTTTTATATCAGCCGTCTTGACAGCAGGGTGAAGGTAATTTGCTACATGGCCCTCATCAGGCCGATGATTGCCTACGGATGCCCGGTGTGGTTCAACGTTGCCCCATCTCAAATGGAAAAGATTCGGGTGTTTGAGAGGCAATGTCTAAGACGTTGCCTTGGATTACACAGAACACCAGAGTCGGAGTACACAAGATATTATTCCAACCAGGTTCTATACAACGGAGCCAACATAAACAGGATAGATAATTTTTTGTTAAAGCTGATTCGGGGTCACGTTGCAAGAGCGATGTCCTCAAATAACAGCTTAATTTTTGGGGCTTATTACCCCAATAACGAATATTTTGAGAGTGCGCGGTTAAGTGGTTACATCGCTCAAGGTAGCGAAGAGCGCCTTCGGTTCAGTAGGATTGTGTCCGATCGGAACCGAAGGGATAGGGCGAAACAAGAGAACCAGTCCTGGTGGCTCTCTGAACAGCAGTTTGATAGCTGAAGTCGATAAGAATGTATGTCTTGGCCGACTTACATACATTTAGGGTTATTAGGTATAGGGAACGGTCGAGGTGGCACCAAAAAAAATTAAAAATATGTATGTATGTGGAGGCATATGTGCATGTACCTGCGTAATTGTACATGTATGTGCGTGCGTATATGTATGTACGTATGTACATGGATGTTGGGGGTGTATGCAGCTGTGTGTCTGCATGCGTATGCAAAATATAAACAACAAAATTAAAAAACGAAAAAAATGCTGCTGTGGCTGTTCTAGTTTTTAAATAGTTTTGGGTATTTTTAGGTATCTTAAGTAGTTTAAGTTAGTTTTAGTTAGTATATAAGTTAGTTGTATCTAGTTTTAATTATTTTTAGTCTAGATTTAGGTAGTTTATAAGTAAAAATTGAAAAATGATACGAGACCGAGTTTTTTAAAAAAAAGTTTCTTTGGTAAAACAAAAATAAAATAAAATAATTAGAATTAATTAAAATAGTTTTTAGGTCGAAAGACATTAGTATTAAGAGATATAGTTTAGTTTAGAGCGCCTGTACAGGGCCAGTAAATTAGTTGTAAGTTATTGATAATTAGGCTAGTTTTAAGAATTTTTGTCTAGTTTTAAGATAGTTATAAGGTAATAATAAATAAAAATGAATTACAAAAAAAAACAACTTCAAACAAAAAGTATTTAAGTTAATACATAAAAAAAATTGTGTATCAATAGGATTCGAACGCCGAACACATCGGTTAGTTAGATTTAAGTAGGACTTTCTGATATTATTAGAATGAATATTTCTTTCAGAAAGTAGGTTTTGATAATAAATAAACATTTAAATTAATTTTTCCAAAATTATATTAATTTTTTTTTGAGAAAAAAAAACACTTTTTTTATTAAAAAAAACATATTTTTTTGATAAAAACAATTTTTTTTTTTAGAAAAAAATTGTTTTATCAACAAAAAGAACCCATATTTTTTTTCGAGTTCAAAGAGCAAAATATGTCAATTTTGACAAATTGGTGTTTCGTATCGTGCGATATATCGATTGAAAGGTGTCACTCCCAACATCACGAATATTCAGTTTTTAAGCTTCGACGCTAAATTTAGACGGATATCGAATTTAAAGAGAAAAACGGTGTACACTTTGATGGCTCTAGGATGCTTAGTTTGGCCGCAAATCGCGTTTAAAGTTAAAAGTCGGTTCGTCATGCCATGCGATACATCGATTCTAAGAGTGCATTTCCTAGATCACGAATATGCTATTTTTAACTCTGTTGGAAGCTTAGCTTAGACGCAAATCAAGTTTAAAGAGAAAAAAGTGTCAATTTTGACAACTTGGTTTTGCGTATCGTGCGATACATCGATTGAAAGGTGTCACTCCCAACATCACGAATATTCAATTTTTAAGTCGATACAACGCTTAATTTAGCCACAACTCGAATTTAAATAAAATAAAATGGACGTCTGGATCGTACGAACTTGCTCTTTTAGTTAACAACTTTAATGTACATAGCTAACCGTAAAATAAATCTTTTTTGATTGCTCAGTGGTTATAGTTTCAGGGAAAACAAATATGCCTTTTGGATTCCTGGATAAATAAGAATATATCGAAACAAAAAAAAACAAAAATTTTTGGAGCGGTTTTTTTAAAAAAACTAATTTTATATATGTATAAAATCTATGGAGTTTGGTCATAACAACATAATTCTGAGTTTTGAGATAAATGCATTTTAAGTTTAGAAAAAATCCTCCAAATCCAGTTTTATTAAATACATATATATTGGGAAACAATTTTGTTTTAAATAATAACATTTACAAGAATATAATTTAAAAAAAAAAAACAATTTTTAAGCTTGTTTATATTTTATTAGTGAGATATGCTGTTTTGACCAAACTGTTTTTCGTTCAAGAAAAAGATTATTTCGAGTTGTGTCCTTAATACCAATATTGAAATAAGTTGTAAAACAAGAAAACAGAATCTCTTCTATTTGACATTTACAAACTTGAATAAAATTGACATTAAGCAAAAATTTTACATGGGCAGAATAAAATCAAATGCACGTCTAGATCGTACGAACTTGCTCTTTTAGCTGAGAATATTAATATATATAAACATTGACGGTGATAGTAGGTAGGTAGTCTAGTTGCAGGTTTAAATAGCATAATGAACTGTCGATCGGATGATTCAAGGAATAGTTACATAGGTGCCTACCTACAAGTACATATTTAAATCTAGATTTTAGATTTTAATTATGTAAGTTAGGAGAATAATATGTAGCAACATACATAGATGGAACTTTGATATGTAAATGATGTACATATAAAAATGCATATAACTTTATAATTTAGGTGCAATATATGTACATACTATTCATATGATTTTTAAAGATTACTTATACCTAACGGGACATCCTGTATATAAATATACATAGTATATACTACATGTATTTTATTTTATTGTAAGAACACAAAATTTTTTTTATCAAAATTCTTGGAGCTGTTTTTGAGAAGTAAATTTTTTCTTAACGGTTTTTTAACATTTGTATGGAAGGTACATCGTTGTTTTTTGTTTTGTTTTAGGAAAATAGTTTTTTGTACTATTCAAGATAATGTTTAAGAACCTACTAAATGACACTACACTATTACATTAGTGTTTAAACTTTTTAGACGTTTCTTCAGAAAAAAATTCAAAACAATCAAATGAACCCTTTTCCAGAAAATCGAAAACCAAAAAAAGGGTTCTACTAGAGGTACCAAAAGTAACAATCTATTTCACAAAAAAAGATTATATAATAGTACCATTTGCTTCCCTTTATTAATGAACTGATTTTTTTAAAATAAAAATCGTTGCAGCCGTTTTTGAGAAAAATAAGGCTTTTCTTTTTGATAAAAAAAAATTTATTTTTCATTTCACGTCTATGTATTACGGAAAAAACAATATGTATACCAAGTTTGAAGGCTGTATACTCAAGGACAGAGAGACATACGGGACCCAATTTTCTGGTGTTCTCCATCATCTTAATGTTTAGTTTGATCAAAACATAGGGTTTGATTTTATTAACGACTCCATAACTTGCCATATTCATAGTGCCTATATATAGAAAGTAAAAAGTGTGAGTTATGTTGTTTTGACCATACACTGATTTAAATTTAAAAATTGTTGTTTGGTCAAAACAGCACAAGTTGAGTTATGCCATTATGATCAAACATTATTTAAAAAAAATGGAGTTTGGTTAGGAGCATTGAATATATTTTGAACCAGTTTTCTTAGAGTTATACTGTTAAGACTAAACGAAAATAGATTTTTTTTTAATAATTCGGCATACTTAACTCATTTTCGAAAAAAATTGTCTTATGCTGTTATGACCAGACACCATAGAAATTTTAAAAACATTTTTAGAAAAAAAATTGAGACGCCATTTTGAAGACTATTAATATACATATAAAATTAAAATTAAAAAAAATTCAATGACTGGTTTTCGAAAAATCGATTTTTCAAAAAAAAATTATTTATTTTTTATAATTCGAAAAACTTTTGTTTTGAAAATTTGAGTGTGCAGTTTTGTTAACACTTTTAGGGAGCGCTTACATAAAAAAATAATTTTTATCGGGCCATCCAATAGTGAGAAAGTCGAAAATGAGAAAAGTGGTTCTATGGGAATTACCGTTAATAATTACGCGAAAGAAAATATTTTTATACTTTAAAGTGCACTGTATTTATTTAAGTACCCACAATTTTTTTATAAAAATTCATGGAGCCGTTTTTGAGAAATAACTTTTTTCTTATCGTTTTTTTTAATTTGTATGGTAGGTACCGTTGTTTTTTTTATTTTAGGAAAAACAATTCAAGATAATGTCAAGAAACTTCCAAATAAGAAGTTTCAAAAAAATCTATTGAGCCGTTTTTTTTTAATTTTGAATTTTCAAAAAAAATCAAATCAACCGCTTCCTAGAAAATCGAAAACCAAAAAAAAATGGTTGTACTAATGGTGCCAAAAATAACAATTTTCTCCCCAAAAAAAATTATCAAAAGTTACCCTTTTCCCTTCATTAATGAACTGAGTTTTTTAATAAAAATCGTTGCAGCCGTTTTTGAGAAAAATACGATTTTTGTGTTTGTCCAAAAAGAAAGGTATGGGAGCTACTGTTATTTGTCGTCGTAAAAAAAAAGTGAAAAAACGTGTGGGCATATTACCGAAAAAACAATGGCGCAAAATCTTAAACGATTTAGTAATATGTTAAATCATTTTTAGTATGATACTAGGTTAAAAAGAGGATTTTGTTAATTTTCAACGAGTTTACGAGTAGTATCGTATTATATCTTCTGAAGATTTTACTAAAGTCAAAATCACCAAATGGCTACATTAATTTTTTAGTATCGTGCTTTTTCTTTTTTTTTCTGTAAATAATGAAGTGAAATGATTAAAATGTAAACATCGAATACTTATTTAGAGCACATGTTGGATTTCCATCAACCTATAATTCATTTACAAAGCAAAAACACAATAATTGTGTTCATCAAAATTCAAACCCTACAAATGCTTTGCTATCGGGTTAATTAGCATTTTATATGGCAATATACAAGCTATAGCTTGTATAAGATGGATATAATTTTGTTCTTTTGTGACCTTTAGTCCAAATTATGCATTTCGCCCAGGTACTACAGTTGGACTCATCAAGTAGCCATCGACTAATATTTTGCGTCTTAGAACAGTACTAAGCAACTAACTGATGAGCCCAACTGTAGTACCTGGGCGAAACGCATAATTTGGACTAAAGGCCACAAAAGAATAAAATTTAAAGCAGAGTCCACAAAAAAAAAGAACAAAATCTATACCTACGTATGCACATGCGTTTGTATTGTTTTTAAATTTCTTCTTAAAATTAAACAAGCCAGACCACGGGTATTATTTTTAGGTGTGAATTCGACCGAATTCCCCTAGAAAAATATAATTCAGTGTTTGAAAGCTGTAAATTTTATTTGTGTCGGTAGACCTCGATTAACATTTTGCGTCTTAGAAGGGTACTAAAGCAACAAACTGATGAGCCCAACTGTAGTACCTGGGCGAAACGCATAATTTGGACTAAAGGTCACAAAATAACAAAATTAAAAGCAGAGTCCACAAAAAAGGAGAACAAAATCAATACCTACGTATGCACATGCGTTTGTATTGTTTTTACATTTCCTCTTAAAAAACAAAAAAAAATTACATTTGTTCTTAAAAAAAGATGGTTATATACAAGCTATCTACAAATCCATGTGCTATAGCTTCCATCAGATGGCTATATGCAAGCTATCTGCAAATACACGTGCTTTAGCTTGCATAAGATGGCTATATACGAGCCATAGCTTGTATAAGATGGCTTTATACTAGCTATCTGCAAATATACGTGCTGTAGCTTGCATAAGATGACTATGTACAAGCTATTAGCTTGTATAAGATTGTTATATACAATCTACCTACATATGCTCATGGTCTAGCTTATGTGGTTGTTGATTTGATGAAAGAAATTTTTAATCTGTATTTGATATGATTGTGATTTTTGATCGACATTCGTCGATTTTTTGGTAAGCTTCAAACAATGAATTAAAAACGATGTGAACATTAACATCAAATACATATTCAAAACCAATGGTGGAATTTCCATGAAATAAAACTTAAATTAAATTAAATTTTTATCTTATCAACTCTTTACATGAAATAAAAGTTAATTTAGAACAATTACAAATCATAAAAATGCATGTAGCTATTAGCTTGTATAAGATGGCCATTCATAACTATTTTTCGAAGTCCGAAAATGAGAACAATTCTCTCTTCACCAGGCACACTCAAACTGCAGAATCAAACTGTTTTCAAAAAAGAGTTACAGCCAGCTGACGGTAGTAAACTGACAACAAGGAACAAGATGCCAAGAAGCAACTTTTATAAATTAATAGAAATTCGTAAGTTTCTTTTCAGATTAAAAAATTGAAAGATGTATTTTCAAACAAATTTATTTTTTTTAGTAACCTTCAATTCAATAATGAACCGCCAGAGATGAACCGGTGCTGATCCTAATAGAGTTTGATTAATTCAATTAATATTACAAATCCTTCTAATGCAAACAAATTATTAGAATGGCGATATTCCGATGGGACCAGATACCTTGTTTTGTATTACAAGACTTATTCTTTACAATAAACTTGCTGTATTCATCCACTGTCAGCCGTCGGAAACTACATGCCATCAGATAAGATTGCAGTGCAACAAAAACGACGCTGATACTCTGTTATAGCTAATTAAACATGTTCAGATAATTCACAATTGTTCGCGTACTTCGTGCGAGAAAGATAGTTTGTGTTTTTCCAAGTTTCCCGAAAACAATGAAGATTTATACTTATCGAATTGATACTCTAATGTATAATCTGGTGTATCCACAAGCTCCAATGGTGAAGTCAAGAACTATCGAATTGTCGAACTTCAATAAGCTGTCTGCTGGATAGAATGCATGAGTCCCTTAAAAGATTCTGCAACAAGTAAGGTAAATAAAATTTGTATTATTTAAATTAGCTAACCACAACTTTTTTAATTATTAAAAGTATTTGCTGTAGCTAAATCTCTTCTTTACGAATTCACGATTATGATTAGAGATATCCTATGATGAATTTATTAGTTTAATAGTTATCGCTAAAAATGATTCTCAATAAAGGTGAAAAATATATTGATGTGATACTTCTTTCATACTTCCAGGTTGTGTTCAAACATGATGCTCTAGATACTGATGGGATAGTTTCAACGGGTGAGATGGCTGTGAATAAACAGATACTCATCATAAAGGAAATGCCTGCAGTAACATCAATCAACACAATTGAACAGAAAGAAGCAGGCCAAACAGGAGTTCAGTATACAGCTGTTCCTATATCGTACAAAAATAACGAACCAAGGTATGTATATAGAAAAAGTTATGATGTCCGCTAATTGCGAAGAAGATTTCCTTATCAAAATCCTACTAAGACAAACTACACGCCCTGAAATTGGTGATAAGTTTACTTCCCGTTCCGGACAGAAAGGTGTAACCTTTCAAAAATTTCAATGCCTTTTGTATGTAAGTTATTATTTCAAGAACTGACCAGTATGAATGTTGTGCCAAAGTTAAAGTTAGAAAACTATTAACCTTTGGGAGTCTTACAAAAAAAAATATGTGAATATAAATATTTATTCAAAAATGTTTGTTGTTTTTTAATTGAATTGTAGAACATCCTTTATGAAGTCAGTTCAAATCAAGTTATAATCTTTGGCTACAGTGATATCGCTTGTAATGAACCGAATCTAACCTATTCAGAGAATAAAGTAATTTATGTTGATCTATTTTTATTATTGGCAACGCTAAACCAACTTAGTAAGTAGAATGGTAATGACGGATAAGTGTGCATTGTAGATGACAGACAGATGCACTCGGGTTGTCTAAAAAATTAAAATAACGTTTTGATACATATATAATTTTGTAGCATGAGAGAATTAAATAAAGATATTTATTTGTTAAAGTAAAAATAGCGTTGACAATTAATTAGCAGGTTCACAACATTGATAATGTTTATCAAATAAAATATAACGTAACACCACGTTAAAACAAAATACGAGTATTATGTTGAATTATTATTATTTCTATCAAAAATAGTTGCAAATGAAGTTTCAGAAAAGTTTTTTTGAAATATTTATTTTCATCAAAAATGGTTTCCGGGCTAAGTAGAGTTGTGAATTAACACTTGGAACCGTTCGAATTTTCTGTAAAGTATCAAATTTATAATATTAAATAACATATGAATATATATTTTAAAGAATACATACCAGCATTTAAATCTTCGTCCTTAGGCAATTTTTTCTTCAAAATCTCCGTTTTAGGTTTATAATATTCCGTTTTTGAGGAATTTTTTTCGGTGGCTGATTTTAATTTAGAACGTTTGAGATCACCAAACTCTGATAGCAGTGTTTCCACAAAATCTGCGTTTGTCCTTTTTTTGCTTTGAAGGCCGCGATGGCCCAGCAGATGATTGCTGGGAAGTCTTAGATGATGCAGCTTCTTCCATATTATTGGAAATATGATATAAAGAACGTCTAACATCTACGTTTTCAATGGCTTGTGGAGATGTTTTTAAAACTTCGTCGTTTAAAGATGTTATTGGTTCCAAATATTCTTCATCAATATAGGTGTCAGGTAAATGCTGAACAATAGAAAATAGAAAATGTATTCATATATATATGTATATATGTATTGAGATATTTATTATATAAGAAGGTTTTTTTTTAATAATACAAATTCTATATACTACTGAAATACATCAGCCAAGTAGAAGACTTAGCACTATAATATTTGGACTTGTTGAATTATTGATTCAAAATAGCTTTTAACGGCCTTTAGTCCAACAAAAATTGGCGTTTCGTCCCGGCGATCTCACATGGACTCATCAGTTGACTAGTGAGGACCTTTGTCAATACGCAATTTTTGTCAAGTTCAGTTCATCTTACATAGATTTCGTGAAGAACATCTATTGTGAACTATATTCAACAAGACTAGAATTCCTAATCATTAAATTGGAAATTTTTGTTTTTTGCCCATGGCCTGGCATTATTTATATAAGAAGGTTTTTTTTAATAATACAAATTCTATATACTACTGAAATACATCAGCCAAGATGAAGACTTAGCACTATAGTATATAGAATTTGTATTATTAAAAAAAACCTTCTTATATAAATAATGCCAGGCCATGGGCAAAAAACAAAAATTTACAATTTAATGATTAGGAATTCTAGTCTTGTTGGATATAGTTCACACTAGATGTTCTTCACGAAATCTATGTGAGATCGCCGGGACGAAACGCCAATTTTTGTTGGACTAAAGGCCGTTAAAAGCTATTTTGAATCGATATTTATTATATTTTAAAATAATGTGTATGTAAGTATGTATATAGAAAATGTTTTACTTCGAAATAATCACTGCTGCTATCGAATTCATTATTCAGAGGTGTAGTCTCGTTAAGGACAATGCTTAATAAAGGATGATTTTCATATTTTTTTTTTTTGTAAAAACGCCTCCACCTGTTTTGTACGTTTCAATTTTGTCTGACGCTATATATTTTTTAAGAGCTGATTTTGCATTCTAGTAACAGATCCGGAGTTGTTTAGGTGACCTTCTGCAGTTACTGGACGCATTGAATTCATCAGCTATGGCTTCCCAGCAATGATTTTTTTCTGATACACCAATAGCGTCGGTCTTTTTCGATTGGACTATTGATTTATTTTTAATTACTTTTCTGAATAATCGATCTTTGTCTTTCGCTGTTATATTTGCTGTTCTTTTCGTTGTTTCTGCGGCCATTATATTTTGGTTATATTTTATTCGTTTTGGTTGTTTTTTTTTTGTGATTATTAATTTTACAAGATCCACTCAAACCGCCAAACAACACTCATCATCAAAACACATAAGAGACAAATTGTAAAAGAGAAAGAAAATAGACTGTAAAAATAATTAGAAAATATTGAATATATAGTTTTTTATAGAAAAATAACTCAGATTCAAAAACAGAATAATTAATGCCGATTTCGTTTCAATAAAAACAGATCCGTACCTATAGAATCCCTTTTTCGAGACGGATTCAAAACAGATTTGTACACAGATTCGTACACACACTACAATATATGTTTTGAAGTTTCTCAATTGTTGTTGTTGCGACCAAGTCGACTCGTCTGGACATGGCCCGCCGAACAGGCCGTCTAAGCAAACAGCCAATTGTGCCAATAGCCAATAGCCAACTCCTTGTGGCCTCAGCTTTGTTTCCAATGAAAACATCTTTAACTGATAAATAATTTTCTCTGTTCTCTAAGGAAGATTGGGGCTCATCTTCTTCTGGGAGGATTTCCTTGATCTTTCCGAGGTTTTAAAGTCACAATAATTAAAAAAGAATGTTGTATTAATTTTACAAGAAAGATTTAATAATATATCTTATTAGTTACCTATCAATTATGATTTGTTTTTAACAAGAACCTACAAGCGAAATAGACGGAGAAACTTAAATGTTTAAGCACAAAAATATTTTAAACTTTCCATCTGTCAATAATTTTCAAAAGAAGAAAATTAATGCATTCAGCCTCCGTCTATTCAGTGGTTGTGGATGGATAATACAGAGCGTTCAATTAAACAATTCGGATGAAAAAAAGTTACGTTTGATTTTTGAGAACATGAAAATTAAAAGTTGAGTTTTTTTTATTTCTTCTTCAAGAAAGTGACCATATGGAGAACAAAATGACCAAGTGAGCAAGTGAAAATAAAAGGACCAAATTTGGTCACAAATGACCAATGTGGCAACCGTGATTACACCTTTAGCAACCCCATCAACGGAACGCGAAAGAAATTTTAATCGGGCTTTTATTAGCACAAGACGAATTGTAGAACAAACGATCGGTGTGTGGAAAAGAAGATTTCCAGTAATTGGCACAAGTAAGATATACAAAATACATAAGACAACTAAAATTCATTTATGCTTTTATTTACTTAGAACTAAGAACCCATATCGACACCAGTGTAATAATTATTATAGCAACAGCTGTGTTACACAACTTGTTAAAGGACAGAGATTTTCCACCGTCAGAAGTTGATGTTGTTCTGGTAGCCGATTCCGTTGAGACCGTTTTTGGAGAAGAATCTGACTTTTCAGCAAGACAATTTATTATATACAATTTTTTTTCAAAAAAAAAAATAAATAACATCATTATCTTTATTGTTTCAATAATAAAAAATCTTATATCCTTATTTTATTGATAGACAAAAATCGGAAAAAAAAACAAATTATAATAACACGATAATGAGCTTTCAAAACAAACATGCAATAGTTTAATGCAGTATTATAGTTTGGAAACTTAAATTATATTTAAAAAATGTTTGTTGACAAAATTAACCAGGCTTTTAAATATCGATTTATTTGTTGATTAGACAAACAATGGCTTTTAGTATTCTTTTAGGTGCTGAACTAAAATTCGCCATTTTCCCGCCATCAGCTTAGGTTTACGACCGGTTTGAAAATGAAAGATTTATCGAAAGTAAAAGAGCTATTGAAAGGATTTAAATTGAATTTTGAATACAAAGCTTAGTACTTTTAGGAATCGGATTTTTTTTGCTCTTTAATTTTGTGAAAATACTTCTGCTAATATAATATTTTCTGAAATATAATTTCAAATATTTAAAGTATATTACTGATAGAAACTGTTGTTTCCTTTTTAGTAATATCATTCTCATACCATTATAATTTTTATAATTTTATGAAAAACCCGTTGTTACTTATTGATAAATCTGACAACACGAATTCGGAAGAAAGAAAATATGAATGAAAATAATTTTTTTTCTTCAAAAACTCGTACGAAAGTTATTTCGAATAATGGGCCCTAGCGAGGTAACATCGTCCGAATCGGAGAATATTTACTTCGAGGTAATCTTCCGAACAGCTGTGCGGAACATTTCTCCAACAAATCGGAATTAGTTCCGCTCTGACGGTTACCTCGATAGGGCAGAATATTTAATTTTTTTAATTACGCTTGATGTATTTGTTTGGGCGCGTTTTTTTAGTTCTTAAATCTATTAAACATAAAATGTACATTATGGATCTTATGCACAAAACCTGGCATAAGAGATAAGCTAATTATTTTTTCCAAATACTTGAAGTTTTGCTCAAATTCAATATAAAAATTTACTATATGGTTTTAAAAAAATATAATTAAAAGAATACAAACAAGTTTTAATCAAACTTTTGTAAATTAAATAAGGTTCAGTGATTGGATAATTTTTGGATAAAATCAACCAGTATAAACGGACAATTTTCACTTGATGCAAATTGCCAATTGTCAGCGCATTGGTTGCAATTGGGAGACTTGACAGTCCGGCCAATATTGGAAGATCGTCCAATCGTGTATATTTAGCTTTAGATTTACATATGATTAAAGTAGCAAGTACCATATAAAAAGTGAAATTACATTATTTGAAATTCATCATTCACATTAAATACTTATAAATTTTGATTTCTTTTTACATGTATCTACGTTTATTAAATTGGAAATAGGAACTTACAATTTCTTAAGGAAGCACTGAAGTGAGTAGAATATCAATAATAGTTTTATCCAAATGACATACAGCTGTAAATGCTCTCAGTAAAAGTTTTTTAATTGGCCAGCTAATTTCCATTTGATAGAACTGAACTATGTTGATAAGGATTTCATATTGATCACAAGCCATTTCGTAACAACAAATATTTTCATCAGCATTTTCCTAAAAAAATACAAATAAAACAACACTTTATACCTTAAGGTTTTTGTAATCTTAAAGTCAAAATATTACCAAAATATCAACAAGCTCTTCAAAAAACTGAATAATATCATCTTCATCTTCGTATAACATCCATGTACGTTGTTCCGAATCATTTTTGCAATCTGCCAATTGACAAGCTAGTTTCTCTTTTCTTGATATTGAATTGTTGATGTGGAAGAATTAAATGTAGAGGCAAATGCGAAAAAAAGCAAGGGAGACGGTCAAAACTTATGTCGATTTCGTTTCAACAAAAACATCGACTTGCCGTCAATTTTTTTCTGAAAATCAAATTCGTTTCAAATTAAAACCAATATTTTTCTGGAAAAACAGATCCGTATTGAATCTCTTTTTGGAGACGGATTCAAAACGGATTTGTGCACAGATTCGTACACACACTACAATATTTGTTTTGACGTTTCTCAATTGTTGTGTTGTGAATTAATTTTTATTTTGTGGCAGTGTACAGAAAAAGTAAATTAATATATTTAAAAATAAAAAAAATTGTTAAAAACTTCTTGGAAACAAATACTAAAAAAGTGCAAGTGGGTTTAGGAACTCCCCCGCGTCGGAATCGGGAAATTAAAACGAAATAATGATGTTTTAACGAATTGAAGATTTGTTTTTTTTAGAGCTGCCAAGCAACACACACAGTCCCAAAAAGAGATTCGGTCCGTAATCGTTCTTTTCAAAGGCAAAAAGTATTGGTTTTAGTAGCGAATCCTAATTATTGAAACGAAATCGACATTATTAGTTTTGACAACAATATAGAGGGTAAGAGAGAAAACCGAATAAGCTGTTCTTGTCATGGCAGCCTTCAAAATATGGTGGGTATAAATAAATTATATCAAGGCTATTGGCGTATACATGAATTTGAAGTTAGAATGTATATGGATATACATGCATGTATAGGTTATTATAGAATTTATTTAAAATTTTTCTTTCAAATTTTAGATATTTGGTGGATTTTAGGATTTTGAATTGTAGCAACGTTGCTACTTTTTACTTTTTTTACACGAAAATAACAAAGCAATGTTCAGATATTTCAATATGTTTTGTTTAGGTAGGTACATGTGTACCCAGATACCCACCTACATATAATATGTATGTACATAGGTACTTTTTGTTCTTTTTCAAATATAGTATCTATTGAGAATAATTTAATTTTTTCTTCAGACAGTTTTATTAGGAAATAAAGTAGGTATACCTAGTTAGTATTTTAAGTAGTATTTGACTAGCGATATTATAAATGTAGGTAATATACGAGTATTACAAGTTATGGATTCGAAAAAAATCGAACTCGAGATTTTGATCAAACTTGACATTACGATGATAGCGAAGACGAAAAAATGGGTCCGCAATTCCGTCTCTCTGTCTGTCTGTCCTCGAGTTTACAGCCTAAACGTTTTTTCATAAACATGCCCCCAGTTTTTTTATCAGCTTTTTTAAGACGAAAGATGACAGTACCTACCTAGGTACCTGCCAAACTTTCTTTTTGACCAAAAAGGTAAATATTATTTTTCTCAAATTTTTTGTTCTAACAATCAAATATGACATTAAGATCATAGAGAACATCAAAAAATTGGGTCCCCTAATTCCGTCTGTCTGTCATTCTGTCTGTCTGTCCTCGAGTCTACAGCCTAAACGCTTTGATAGATTGTCTTCAAGCTTGGTACATATTGTTTTTTTCGGTAATATGCGCACACGGTTTTTCATTTGTTTAAGACGAAAAATAACAGCAGCTCCCATACATTTTTTTTGGCCAAAAACAAAAATCTTATTTTTCCCAAAAACGGCTCCAACGATTTTTATAAAAAAAGAATAAAAATAAAAAAAAATGAGTTCATTAATGAAGGGAAAGGGTACCTTTTAATAATTTTTTTTTGGACAAAAATTGTTTTTTTGGTACCATTTGTTTGGTTTTCGATTTTCTCGGAAACGGTTAATCTGTTTTTTTTTTAATATTTTACGCAGAAGCTCCTAGAAAGCTTAAACACTATTGTATACCAAAATTTTTCAAAACAAATTATTTTGGAAATTATTTTTTTTTTTAATTCAAAATATCGAAAACGATTTATTAGAAACTTCGTATTTATTTATTCGAAACTTCGTATTTAGTAGTTTTTAGATATTATCTTGAATAGTTAAAAAAACTATTTTTCTAAAATAAACAACAACGGTACTTCCCATACAAATGTTAAAAACCGTTAAGAAAAAAATGTATTTCTCAAAAACGGCTCCAAGAATTTTCAAAAAAAAAATTGTTATTTTTTGGATTTTGAAAAAAACAATATTTTGCAAAATTAAATATTTTGAAGATTTTTTTAAATAATATTTTCAAATGTATATATATTGTTGAATACTCATTTAAAAAAAATAAGTAAAAAACGACTTAAAAACATATATAATACCTATTAATAAACAATTCTTATTTGAAAATTCGTCAACTCGATTTTTTTACGAAATTACATATCAAATCTGAATTTTCAAAAAAAATTTTTTTTTTTCAAAATCAAAAAAAAAAATATTAAAATAAAATTAAAAAAATGTTGTCACAAGAACAATTTTTTTTGCACAACGATTAACAGAAATCTCAAATTTTAACTCTTAAATTATTATCATGTTTGTTCATTTGGTAAAAAAGTTTATTTTACTGAGTAGTGACCGTTGCACACAAGTGTATACCTGAATATTTAAATATTCCCTACAGCCATCAAACAATATTCATTCTATCTGCCCGTAGAATAAAAAAAAAGCACACAACCAGCAACTACTCAACAAAAAAATCCTCATAAAAAAAATAAAAAACCTATGAAATAAATAGTTTTCCTTTTCTCCTCTAACTTATAATAAATTTTGTATATATTTCTCTCATCAATTTATTGTCACATATATGGAGAATTGAATCGGTATTGAATCAGGATTTAGGTCTTTGTATACTTGAATCGGATTAAAATAGGATTACTCGATCCGATCCCACTAGAAGAGCTGAATCGAATTGAAAATGTACTTATCCTCGTATGCCTGAATCGAGGAATTGAAGAATCGAATTTACATCTGATTCTTGGTGTGTGTGTGCACCAATAGTGTTTTTTTTGTGTTCAGTGGGTTTCCGGTTTCTTTGTGTTTTTTTTTTTTGTTGCATGTTTTTGTTGTTTATTCTGTATACTCAAATTGTCACTTCGATTCCATTTTAATTCAATCTTCCGATCCCACGAGGCCATATACCTGAATCGAAATTTCAATTCGATTCGATTCCTCAATTCACTCATATAAACGGGGTAACTATTTCCCTTCATACGCATTTTCATAACACACCAACACTACCTAACCTCCGATTTGGTAGTGGAACCCATGATGAGTAGTAGAACTTATTGCAGGCTAGATGAATTTCGTCGTCATGATAGTACTATTAATATCTATATACAATCCCTCATGAATGAAAATTTAAATTCAAAAAGATCGTTACGAGAGGCATCGCCAGAATTTGAAATTGTGTCGTTAAAGAAAAATTGCTGAAGCACTGTAATGGCAAATGAACAATTAATTAATGCAATTATATTGAAAATGGGCGCTCTTTTGAATTGAAAGATATTGCCACAAAGACTAATGTAAGTGGTGTTATGGTGCGCGTTGCAGAGCTCGAAGAGGAAAACAAACAACAGAAAGAGGAGATAGAAAAACTGAAAACTGGTGAAATGATGCTTGAAAGAAGAATGGAAGATGCGGAGAAGTATTCCAAAAGACTAAATATTATTGTCGGAGGGCTGAATGCTAAAAATATTGAAAAGGCGGAAAAGGAATTCAAACAAGTGTGTAACGCTACACTAGACGTATAAATGCATGCAAGGATGGTACCATTACTTCATTTAATGAAGCTGATAAGGAGTCAAATCGTTTGACTAATTCCAACACAGTCTATTCTGTCATTGCGGTAGCATCCAAAACACATCAAAACAATATTAGTTATAAGCAACCCTTTGCATGTGAGGTCTTGTTTTACAATATAGCTGGTCTTGTAAATAAAACTTTATTATGTAATTTTTTTTAAATATTTTTGTAAATTTTGAATTTTCTTTTTATTTGAAACTTTTGTACTATCTAAACATTTTAAGAACTATGAAAAATACTTTGCTGGTTTTAAACTAAAATGGATTTTAGTCACAAAAACAGTTAACTTCGGTAGAGCCAGTAGTGGATGTGTGTTTGGATGCAAGAAAATCATCGAACCTGTCTATCAACTTAAGGTTATAACCACAAATGATATATGATTATTCTTCAAGGTTGTTTTTTAGGAGTTAATTTGAATTTGGTTCCATTTTATTTGAACTGTAGCCATTGGAACAGAGATTTCACCACTCTTAAACATTTTTTTCTGAATTTACATCCACCAATTTCATTGTTGGCGGGGATTTCAACGTGAGAACTTGTAAAAAAGGAAAAGTTGATTCCAATTCGGTTCCTCCACCGTCTGTTATGGAAACGAGATGCTCTAAAGATTCAACCTGTGACAGCAACTGCAGACATTTTTTAGAATTCCTTAAGGACATTGGTGCATATATTCTAAACGCCAGAGGATTTAGTGACATGAATGGTGAATACACTTTTGTAAGCAGCAGAGGCTCGTCGGTGATTGACTACAGTTGCCTTTCATACTCAGCTTTAAATATGGTAGAAGACATTAGTGTTGGTTGTGAAACCTTCTCAGACCATATGCCATTAATCTGCTCCTTAACATCCACAGTAAGGACAACAAATTTCAGCCACAGAAGACTTCCTCGAATAAAATGGTATGAAAATATGTAAATGTATCGCCTATAATACTAAGCTCGAGTCACTTGTACCTTCCAAAATAAGACCAACAGATTCTATTGATGATCGTTGCAAAGCAATTAAAAGTTGAAGCAAATGGAGCGCCTGTCCGAAAAGCTATTAAGTTTGAGCCTAAGAAGCCTTGGTTTTATTTAGCTTGTTTTTTAGCTCGAAAGTAAGGACAACAAATTTCAGCCACAGAAGACTTCCTCGAATAAAATGGTATGAAAACAGATGTATCGCCTATAATACTAAGCTCGAGTCACTTGTACCTTCCAAAATAAGACCAACAGATTCTATTGATGATCGTTGCAAAGCAATTAAAAGTTGAAGCAAATGGAGCGCCTGTCCGAAAAACTAATAAGTTTGAGCCTAAGAAGCCTTGGTTTTATTTAACTTGTTTTTTAGCTCGAAAAACTGCTTTTAAACACCTCAAAGCTTTTCGAAAATTAAATCTTGACGTCTGCAGAAGAAACTATAATGATGCCAACAAAATGTACAGGGGCTTATGTAAAATAAAAAAACAAGCTTATTTCCAAGACATTGAAAAAAATCTACAATTTGTTTTTCCGCCAAAGATTGGTGGAAAATTGCGAAGGAGATACGGGGTAACAATTTTAATACACCAACAGGGGTTGTTACAAACTGTGAATTTAAAATGCATTTTAAGAAGTTAGTTATGCAGTCAACTGATATAGCTACTATTTCATTTTCTCATTCTCAAAAACAAGTTCCTGAGTTGGATTCCCTTAAGAGCTTGACGAGATATATTCTGTTATATCTGTCGCGAAAGATAACAAAACTCCTGGTTTGGACAGAATACCTTACGAATTCTATAAAAATGCGAACCCGTCCCTGGTTATAGAAATATTTTAATAATTTTATTTAACAAAATTTTTTAAACTGCAAGTATACCTTCGTCATTCAAAAAATCAATTATATACCCGCTTTTTAAGAAAGGAGATGCTAGTGTAGTGTCTAACTACAGAGGACTTTCCTGGACACGCTTTATAAGTTATTTACTACTGTTCTCCTAAATAGACTGACGTCTTGGCTAGAAATAAACAACATTATAAACGAGTTTCAAGCTGCTCACAGGAGGAACTACTCTACTGAGGATCAAGTTTACAATCGTTCATGTATTATACAGCTTCAACTATGTCAAAACAAGAAATTCTATGCATTTTTTATTTATCTAAAGGCTGCTTTTGATAATGTTGATAGAATTGCTTTATTTCACCTCTTTGAAAATGATCGCTATTATAAAGTCTCTTTATTAGGACCGGCTGCCGCTGTTTGGGATGGCACGAGTCTATCGGATTTCTTCTACACTAACAAAAGTATACGACAAGGCTGTGTACTTAGCTCTCTTCTGTTTGTCCTCTTTTTAAATGATCTTATTGTTAAGTTATTGACCAATTGGTTGAATTATTATAGGTGTTCGCGATTTCAAATATATCTCTTTCCGCTGTTTTGGTCGTAATGTTTTTTTAATGAAACAATTTCATTTCCTTTCCCGACGTTTCGACAGTGGTTGCCGTTCTCTTCAATGGATCTTTTATTTACAAAAATAAATTGAACATATTATACACATAAGAATATTTGGTGTACAATTTTGGCAAACTTGCATTTAGTAGGTATTACAGATAAACATAAATAATACAATGAAAGACAAATATAAGGCAATGTTTAAAAAAAAAAAATTATGATATAAAAAACACTTCGATTGAAGTTTAGTCGGCTTTAAATTGTCACAGATTCTGCCTAGTCACCAAAGAGCAGTAAACCGATGAAATGTTTTTTGACTACTACATAACCTGCAAGATGAAGATGATACTCTTTATCATCAGTCGTGTCCGCTGATGATGATAGACAAGTTCTATCGAAGCGCGTACGAGGTAAATAAATTTAAAACAAAATATAAAAAGTGTAATCAATAATGTTTAAATAGTGTCATATATTTTCAAATCAAATTAAACTTTTTGCAAAGCAAATTAACTTTAAGAAAATCAAATTAAACTTTAAGCAAATCAAATTCACGTTTCTGAAAATCAGATATTACAGTTTTAAGAAAAAAACATCAAACGATTTGAACATATAACATTTTATTTCATCCAATTTAAATAATTGAACATGTTATTGTTATGGACATAAAAACAGATATAACTCAAATTTATTAAAACTGATTTTCAAAAACCGTGAATTTGATTTCCAAAACGTTTAATTTGATTTGCAAAAATATTAATTTGATTTGCAAAAAGTTGAGTTTGATTTGTAAAAAGTTTAATTTGACTTGAAAAGACTACATTAAAAAATAAAAATATTGTTAAAAACTTCTTGGAAATAAATATTAAAAAAGTGCAAGTGGCGATTTAGTAATTTTCCTGTGGCGAAATAAGAAAATAAAAACGAAATAATGATGTATTAACGAATTGATTTTTTTTAGAGCTGCCAAGCAACACACACAGTCACAAAAAGAGATTAGATCCGTAATCGTTCGTTTCAAAAAAGTATTGGTTTTAGTACCGAATCCTATTTATTGAAACAAAATCGCCATTAGGGGCATTCTTGATTTTAGAAGATCAACTACACATTTGTACAAAAGGGAAACAAATGTTTTGTGTTTTTTTCAACATACTGCTCAAACGTATCTCATATTTCAAATTTTACAAAAGTGCTCTTGCACAAAAGTAAAAGTTAAAATTGGTCTAACTTTTACTTTTGTAAAATTTCAAATGAGTTAGGATTGAGCAGCTGTTTTTACTTTTGTTTGAATGTGTTAAAGCTTTATAAGTGTTCTGAATGTAGTTAAGCCTTAATAAGATTTGACATTTAAAATGGCAATCCCTTCAAGCAAAAACACGGACCCGAATTTCTCGGTTCACTTGGGAATCACTTTGGAATCCAAAAAAAACTGATCGTCTCACACATATTAACAAATGTTCTGTGTACGCATGTAAAAAGAAGAACAAGAATTGATATTATTTTTGTATGGGCCGGAAAATAGAGAGAGTAGTCGATATTCGAGTGGGGAGTATTTTTTATGGACTAGAAATGGAGACAAATGGAGAGAAACAGTAATTGTTTTTTTTTCAATTTTGCAGAATAAGCAAGCAACAAGGAAATTTGTATCTTCAAGGAAACCTTAAAATACATAACCAGTGTAAAAAATTATAAAATAATACTTTAAAATAAAAAAACTGGATTATTACAACAAAATGGGTTTATTGCAACAAAGAAGTGTTTAATATTTGTAAAAGAGCATATTTCTTATTAAATTAGTTCATTTTTGTTGGATTCCATTTAAGTTCCGTTTTCGCTGAGTATGGTGAAGTAGAAAACTCTCTCTCTCACAATACATTCACATAATGGCTCCGTGGTGATTCTAATTTCCATACTAATTTGATTCGATTTGGAATATTTTCCGATCCGTTATTGGGTCCGTTTATGAAGTGGTGTCGGATCCAAAACGGAGTCGCTTGCTTGAAGGGATTTGCCAATTTAGAGCGTTTACACGATAGAAAGAAAAATGGCCATAATTTGACACATTAAAGGGCAATTTACCATTCGTGTAAATCCGGCATAAATGAATGTCATTAAAAAATTATTTTTGCCATTCTTTTGTCAGAAATATTGGCAACTTTGCAATTCGTTTTTTAGCTCCGAGTAAAGAACACAGCTGTCAAGAAAAGATATGTGTTTCTTTTTTAACTCAGTCACATTTAATCTCTCAAATCGTTTTTTTTTTAAATCAGAGCTAAATCGGGGCATGAACCATTAGCTCAGAATAAAATGACCGATCAAACGGGGCAAAGTGCTGGGCGCGGCTAACTTTACTCATAATTTTAACAATAATCACTAAAGTAAAACCAAATAAAAACAAAAATGAATTCGGAAAACGAAAGCTTTGGATTTGCTGGTAAATAAGTTTTAATAAAAAGAATTATAATATATGACAGTTCTGCGCTTTAGTTTATTTAAAAATTAAATCGGAGATATCTGACCATGCTCTACTCAGATCTAAATCGGTTTACCTAGGCTCTGCTCAGAGATATGCTCGGAGATAAAACAGAAAAACGCCATTTATATGTACTGTGGGGACCGCGTGTAACTGTTGTTTTAGCTTGCCCTTGATTTGTTTAGCTTTTGTATATTCTTGGATTTTGTCTTTACATGTTCATGTCCTTTGTCTTTACATATGCATATATTTAGAAACATGCGTTTCGTATCGCACTCACAAACGATTTTAGTGTTTCAATTTTTAGTTAAATAAAATATATTTTTTTTAATTGAATTTTCTGAATAAATCATCAGAAACCTTAAGGTTCAAACAATTACACTCCTTATATTTCGAGAAGTCTTAAGATTGTAAAATTAGTTGTAAAGTTCCAACAACAAGGCGATTTCAGAGTTTTGTTTTATTTAAAATGATTTGAGAAAAAGTTCTCTCAACATTAGCTGAAGAGTTTGGTAATGTTAATATCGATGAAATACAGTTAGCCATCGCCGCAAAGGCCAAACTTTGATTGCTTCTTTTGATTGAACAAACAATTTTCCAAAATATTTCAATTTTAATATTATCAAAGCTTTCAGATATTAAGCTTTTAAGGTCAAGATTTCTTATTTCTCTATATTAAATCGATTGCTGGGTCTCAGAAGAATGAATAATATTAGGAAATAAGCTAAAAAGATTACTTAAATTAATTCGTTTATTTACAGGTTGTTTTTGGTTCTAAGAAGGTCAAAGTCTGCATTTTTTTTAAATCAAACCTTTTGAATATTTGATTGCAAAGTTCAACGTAAAAGATTATACATTTGTTTTTAAATCGTTCAACTTAACAGTTTAAAATAAGATTTCTATCCAATTGTAACTTAACATCGCTCCCGAGGCACAAATTCTTATTGCTTATTATATTGTAAGGACATTTGAAATTAATATTTTCAATAACCGTTTCCTTTAAAGAAGCTGGCTTAATGAAACAATGTAAAATCGTTAGTACCAATGTTTTATTTCCAGTGTATAATCTGTGAAGCTGTGGTTCTTCGTCGGTTCAATTTATTTATTTGAGGAAGAATAAACCTCAAAAATGTAAAATATGATTCATTAAGAGGATCATTTAAGATTATCTACATAATAAATTATGCTCAACAACAAAAGTAGCTATTTCCAACTCTGCTTCAATAGTTTTTTTTTTTTTTTTGGCAAGTCAGAGCAAATGATATATCTGCTGCTGGCAGTTCCATAAGTTTTGTAAACGTTTTTTTACCTACCTTGGGACTAGATACATCAGAATCTGTGTTGCTTGTGTTTAAATTGTCATTCGCCCCCGCCGCCGTCACTGCCACCAGGGTATTTTTTTTCGTGAATATAGAATCTGAGATATAATTTTCTCCATGTTCTGCGACATCTACCCTATTGTTAGAATTGGCGGCGGTCTGATTTTGACATTTCGTCAAAAGGTAAAGAAAATGGATCTACATTTATATTATTAGTCAACAGAAAATGATATACTTACTTAGTCGTTGAAAATACTTTTCCATTTTAACAAAAACTAAGCTACCGACACGCGCCGCCAAACCAAAGACCAAATCAAATAAGATGAAGAAAACACAAAGGTAATAGCTGCGTTTTATTATCTACGGGTCTGGGTCTGGGTTATTTTTTAGCACGTATTACAAAAACAACACGAGATCCAGGTTTCTATCGGGGTTTCTATCTGGGTTTCCAAATATTAGTATTAAGTTGAACGAACAGAGGGCTAATTTTCTTCTTAAATGTTGTCACTACTGAGAAAAAAAGAAACAAAAAATAGTCAAATGTCAACAAAAAATAAACAGTCGCAGGAGCAAGACAATATGGATGCAAATGAAAATAAATCGTAAGTACTTTGTAATTTGTTTTTAATTACATGTTTTTTAAATAGGATTTTACTATAGAAAACGAAGAATCTGGACAAAGGAGGAAACTATTGGATTCCTACACGCATATTCCAAGAGGCAGGCGGAATTTTTTCATCCAAGACAAAAAAAATACGCCATGTGCAATGTCCTAGAGGACTTAATAGCCGAAAGTGCGTTTTAAGATCCTGGTCCGAGTATGCAGCTATAATACTTTCAAAGTCTTCAATTCTTTGGTGACTTTGGTTTCCCACGTCAACGGAGGAGGAATCACTACTGCTGGTTGAGTAATTGGATGAACTAATTCCCAATCACTACCAGAGCTGTCGTATAAAAACTGTGTAAAAGCTTTAATTAATTTATTTTATTTATTAAACGTTATCAATTTATACTTACATCCACTACGCCTGAAATCATTTTTTTTCTGTGTCAACAAAGAAACATCAAAAGGTAATCAGAACTACCAACCATGTAAAGTATAATTTTTTCTTAACTCAGATCGTTTTATTTTTACGGGGTGAACCATATGGGTTATGAGCGATAATAAAAAGCGGCTAATGACAACGCAGGCAATCACGAGTAAACAAAAATTGCAAGGAATAGGTTTTCATATTAAAGTTAAAAAGAGAAAACCGATTTCATGAAAATGACAACGGGAAATTACAAATGGGATATTTGAAGTCAGTCATTGCCAAGTTAAGATGTTACAGATTTTCAATTAAATAATAAATAATGTTAATTCAAGAGCGGATAATATATGAAAATGTTTTTATATATGAAAATCGGACGAAAGTGCCCTATTAACATAGAAAATCGGTGTATCGGAAATAGTTCTAAAAATCGGGAGAAATACGATAAATCGGTGTTTCTGGCAACACTTACCCGGCATAAATAAGCCATAATAATATTGGAAACATTCGTACTTTTAACCCCCAAAACCCATTTTTTACATTGTTGTACTTGTACCTTTGAAACTCTATCCATGAATAGAAGGTAAACCGAAAACAAAACAAAAACAAATTACTAGGGCTATGTTGTCTATGTTCTATAAGATGAACTGAAAAGACTTGTGTGCGTTTTTATCAATGGGTCTATTGGAAGATGAACGGCAAAATTACTTGTGTGCATGTTTCAGCTTGTTGGAAAATGTCAAATCAAAGCATATGGTTCGGGTCCTTAATCTTTTTAGTTTATGGTACCACACAAGCAAAACCAATTCAGAATAATACTATAGCGAAGTAAATTTCGAAGGTATTCACCAGGGCCGGCTTTAATATAAAAGGTCCATGCGAACATCGTTCACCGGGTAAGTAAATATGTAATGTAATTTTCTTTTTAACCTTCAAATGGATAAAAAATTATTCTTTCGAGACTTTTATTGGCACTTTGTAGAAAATAAGCTGGCGCTACACATTAGCTTTTCGACTGGATTGACATCGTTTCCGGCAAATTTTTGCGAGTTCACATCGTTGAAGGAGGAACTCATCATTAAAGAGTTCCTAGGCATTAAACAAAATTATAAAAATCTTGCCGAGTTTCATTATTCAAAGTCAAATTGCTGGAGAACTTCGTACAAATCTGTGGACAGCGTGACCGACGAGGATAAAGTGACGAACTATCCGACGGAATTTTTGAACTTACTTGATTTGCCAAAAACTCTGCTGCATAATTTACAGCTGAAGGTAGGATCGATCATAACCATTTTACTGAATTTTGAATCATCTGAAATTGGGCAACGGGGCGCGCGTCAAGAAACTGATGAAGCATGTGATTAAATCGTGGATCATCAAGGGGAAATTCAAAGGAGAGGAAGTTCTTATCCCACGAACTCCGATTATTCCAACTGATCTTCCATGCCAATTCAGTTCCCCGTTCGATTGGCTTTTGACCAAGCTAAATCGTTTGAAGTCTGTGGGATTAATCTCGATTTTTGCCAGTTCGCTTGTTGGCTAACCGCCTTATTTGCTTTTGCGCCGGAAAACAATCGAAAAACTTTGTTTATCATATCGCTCTCTACTGATTTCGATTCCATTCAAATTAAGCACAGTGAAATTTGATTTTCTATGTTTTATTATCTCTCTGAAGTTTATCTCAAGCATTAAATTGGGGCGAAACGAAGTTTGCAGGGCCCGCTGATATAGTATAATTATATAATAAAATATAAAATAATCTATTATAATATAATACAATATAATGTAAATTGGTTTATCAAAAATAGTTTAACATTCAAAAAAATAAATTTTCTGCTAAACCAGAAAATACTAAATATTTAGAATTTATGCACTGCATCTATTTAACCAAAAAAAAAATAAATAATACATACTTTTTCTAGCACATTTATTAATTTTCGGTTGGATTATTTACGTTGGTGGAACCATTGATTAAATGTACCGATGAAAGTCGGCTCTCTCCTGAAAACAATTGAAGCGATGAGGTACCTCCATGCGACTTAATACCTACTTTGTCAGATGAAGTTGATTGGGATACCATTGGAGTGGATGTTTTATGGCGATCTAGCGTAGGAACTCGTACATCATTTGGCTTCTGTTGTCGACCAGATGGAGTGATTGAACCAAGAATGGAGCGCAAAATAGAACTTGCTACTGAATCATCACTGAATGAAAACGACGATGAAGTAGCAGTTCGTATTAGGAGTTCTTTTTTTAGAAACTCCCGCAAATTAAGTTGTTCCCCTCCATCAAAGGTTTGCGTTGTTGTGTCATGATTCGTTTGAACTTGCTGTAAGAATTAGTAATTAGAGTAAGTAAATTTTAATCAAAAGACAATATACATATAACATACATACCTTATGGAAATTATTTTCTGACACTCGTTCAGCATAATTATGTTTTCTTCTAACCGTAAAAACAGATTGTTCAAGATTCGACGAATTACTGCTACTTATGGCTTGTGTTTCAATGGTCTTTTTTTTCATAGTGCTCGCCCAATTAATTCCAATATTTTTTAAGTCTTCTTCCAGGCTAACTGATTGCTCGTCTGTCGACTTGCAGTCTGAAGTAAATTGTATTATGTCAGAAAAGTCGGCTTCTTGTTTGCTCTGTAAAGCTATTGGTGAACTTCCTTTTGATCCTTTGTCATTTTGTATATTGTTCTGTTGAATCGGCTTTATTAATATATCTCGCAATTTGAGTTCATTTGCAATGTTTATTAATGATGAAGAAGAGGAACTGTTGGAAATTAATTGTTTACTTTCTTCTCCGTTATCGAAACTTTGAGAGTTTATTAAATCTGAAATCGATACACCAATTTTATTTAGATATTCTTTCCTAGTAGGAAATCTCTTAAAGGAAAGATTTGCTAATTTAAGGGACGCCAGCAGTTCCTCCGCTCCTTCTTTGTTTTCACTAGATGTAGATTTTGCAAGATAATTGTTAAGTGAAGAAAATTCCTTATAATCAGCATCATTTAGCTCTTTCGCATGGTTAATAAATTCACTAAACTCTTTTTCGAATTGTAAGCTGAACTCTGGATTGAATTGCGTCATGTCTAAATTATTAATTCTAGTGTATTTTTCAAATGTCGGAAAATTTCTGTAAGCGATTTGATCAGTTTTATGTTCAATTACTTGAACACTGGATCCTTGAATATTAGAAGCATGAGCCGATGGGTTATGTCTGGATGTGGCTGGTGTTTCTATTTCAAAAATAGTCGATAGTTCGTGGGGTATCTCTTCGGGAAGTTGTGGGCTATACCGTGAAATGGAAATAGGAGGTTTCGGCTTCTGTCCTAATAGCGGTTCTTTGAGTGATTGTACTTGAGGAATGTCATCAATAATACTTCCACGTGATTCTTGAACAGTGATAGGTCTAGAAACCGAAATTCCACTATCTTGACTAATTCCTATAGGTTTATCTTTTGCAAGACGTTGACGCGTTTCAGGATACTGGGTTGGCAAATTATCTACAGATTTTACCAGATGTGGATCAAGAATATTACTAGTATATTGATCGCCATTAGTTCTACGATCTGGTAAATCTAAATACTCTGTTGAATTACGACCATTTTCACTGGCAGATGAAAGTGTCGTCTCGAGAATTTTTTGTTTTTCTTTCCTCACTTTGCTGATCATCTCTGTAAGCTCTGCAATTCTTTGAGTGCAGTTGTCGGTCATTTGAGTTGATTTATCAACATGTGAAATTGGGTTTTTATCGTCTTTAAATTCTGTTTTTTGGGCTTTGCAGAGTTTTTTAAGCGATGGCTTTACAGGCTTTATCACGTCGGTGTCTTTCTTTTCATTTCTTTCTTTTAGAGCACTTTTCCAAGCAATTTCGGCAGTTTTAAGGTTGGAATCAGTCGAAAGGGAGTGACGTAGAGATTCTTCCAATTGCTCAATAAAACTGTAGTTATCTACAATAAACTTTTGTACATTTTCCAACCGACTTGATGCCAATCTTTCTGTTTCTGCAGCCGAGAGATTAGCAGTTGTGTTTAAAATTGAATTTGACGGGGTTTCTATATCAGAACTGGTAACTCCAAGTGCATTAATGGAAGTTCTTGACATGCCAAGCAATCGTTGCACATAATGCACCATGAGGGGATTAAGGTTAGAAGTTTTTTTTTTAAAGTTCTCACTTTGGTCAGTGCTAGCTGTTTCTGATTGAGGTTGTAAATAAGCTTTCGACTTGGAAGTGGTTGGAATATTTTTTAAAATTTTGTCAACATTAGTTTGAATTTTACTAGGAAGACTTCGATAAGAAGTTGAACTTGAATCGATCGAGCGAACTTTTGTAAGTCTTCGACGGGATTTTTTGAGGTTTGGACTTTGAAGTAATGTGGACAGTTGCTTTGGGCTCTTAGAAGGTATTCTCAAAGGTTTTTTCGTTTTAGTGTTACCCTTCACTTTAATAATAATTTCGAATGGTTTTTGTCCTACTATAACTCTCTGTCGATCCACAAATTCATCTTCGGATTCTTCCTCTGAGCTTGAAAATTTTTCTTCTTCGTTTACTTTCTTTTTATCACTTCCTTTTAACTTTATGCCCTTTTTATTTTGATTCTCTTCTTGTCCTTTATCTTTATTGCTAGCACCAGAATATTGGAAATTAGCAAGGTTATTTAATATGTTTTGTCCAATACTTTTCTTTGCATATTTTTTTGAATACATCGGATTGTCGCATTTATTTGGAGGCTCACCAGTTTGTTCTTGAACAGTTTTTAAGTGTTTCATTTTCTTCGCAGTTTGGTTCATTTCATAAAATTCTCTTAGTTTTTTCTCTAAAATAGCTTCTTTCTTTTTTAGATTGTTTTCACGTATTTCAACCGAACCTTTTGTGCTATCAGCGATTAAAATATTTTCATGTTCTTTTCTGAAATCTGTAATAATTGAATCCATCATAATTTGGACCCTGTCTTTATCAGAAGCTTCAGCAATACAACATTGTTCAAGCTCTTTCAAAAGGTTCTCACGTAGCTTGTTTATTCGGTTAAGAAGATTTTGTAGCTTTTCTGCTTTCGCATTATCGGTTTTTCTGTTTTGCGTTTTAAATTTTTCAATATCAATCGCAATTTTTTTACTTTGGTCGTCAACATAACCCAATAGTATTGAATAACAACTATCAGACGAATTCAAAGAGCTATTGCCACCTTTTTTAAGAGTCGAGTCAACATTTAAACCATTGAATTGAATTTTTTGTTGATGAATTGTGGCATTAATGGCTTCAGGCTTTCGACGATCTATCACGGGACAGGTTATAATGGCTGGCCTTCTAAGAACATCTTCTACTGCAGTATTAAGATTTGTTTCCTTTTCCTTAATGCCTTGGTTTAGGCGATGAGATGCAAAATTATGGTTCTATATTTCATTATAGAATAAGCTGTTATAAAGAAGGATATTTAAACATGTAACTACTTACACCCGATGCTAGAATATGACGTTGCTTGGTAAGAGCATCTAATTTAGAAGTCAATTCTTCACAAGCACGATGAACTTGTTCGGTTTCTATTGCTTTCTGGCATTGTTCAGTGGATTTATGTCTAGAATTAAAAAAAAAAAAAAACAATTAAAAGTTATTGTAAGCTGTTATTATTATTACTATTAAAATACCATCCTGGCCCAAGCCAAGATTTAATTTTAAAAATCCATAGCCCTAGATCGAGGCAAAGAAAAGAAAACTTTAAAAACAATACAAAATATTATAGGTAGGTATTGACAAATAATTTTTTAGCATATTTAAAAAAAAAACTTGAACCATATCATGCTAATACGCGCCCAGTATTATTTAGAATTTCAGGGACCTCCTAATTGAAATCCGTTGAGCAGTTAATGAAAGAGTCGAAAATCAAAAAAGCGGTCCTATGGCAACAATTCTTAAAGCAACGAGTGACACCAGGGCAATCATACTCCAACTGGATGGCAGAACTGAAGGAAAGGCCTAGCACGTGACTGCAATTTTATTTGCACCAAAGAAAAATGCAAAACTTCATATCGATATCTTCCCGTAAGAATGTATTAAGCGACATTTTAAACATTTTTAAATGACTTCTTGATGTGGAACTATAATATAAGTTAAGCGCCAAATTTTGCGACGTTTTTTTTCGTTTCCTGAACAATTTTAGAAATGTCGCTTAATACATTCTTACGGGAAGGTATCGATATACTGACAGTACGATCAGAGACATGCTTGTTTTCTACACTCCTCAGAAAAAGACTCCACGTTTGGAAGAAATTGTAAACATGGTGACAGCATTCGAATCTACCCAAATTGCATTTGCAATAAAAGGAAGCATCACTTCCACAACCTGATTATCGCATTCCATTCACCACTATCTGCACAGGTTAACCAGCTCACTCCACGAAGTCACCAGACATATTATTCTGGAAATATTATTATCATGGAAAGTGTACCAAATTAGAAAAACCTCATATCGAGTACATATTAAAAAATAAGATAGATCACAATTGCCTAAAACAACGACGGGGTTCTCTTTCTGCTCGTCAATTAGGGTGGCAAATATGGGTAGCAATGGCGCAGTGGATAAAGTGCTTGATTGCTAACTTAGACGTGTGGGTTCGTTCCACACGCTAGGCGCATTCTTTTCGATACCTCCAATTTTAATTGGATGCCACCAATGGGTTAAAATGAGACAGTCAATACCAGGTTCTCAAATCCACTGTGCCAACTAGTGCCGTGCAATTCAGGTTGCATTTAAAAGATCTTAGGTCTTACAGGCATATAGTTAAAATTAAAAAAAAAAGAGTGTGTGTACTTATGTACACGCGCTCGAAGTGAAACTTCCCCAATTTGAAACAATTTTTTCTTTCATAATTCTTTGCCAGCTAAAACATGTTTCAATTTCATGGAAACCGGTCAAAGAACAATGAAGTTGACATTTTTTGATACCAGCCCCGAACTTGCATTAATAAATCGCCCATAACGACCCCATCTCTCAATTATACAAACGTCACCGTCGCGTCGTTCGAACTTTGATTCATGGTACAGTAATTTTACATTACATACATTATACTACTCCGTATACCTTTATAAATCTACGAAATACCTACTGAAGCTATGGCGATGAGACCATCGACTTAAACATTACAAACATTAATGCAGCACAATATACATGTGAATG
This sequence comes from Philhelius pedissequus, assembly GCA_910595825.1. Lineage (NCBI taxonomy): Eukaryota > Metazoa > Arthropoda > Insecta > Diptera > Syrphidae > Philhelius > Philhelius pedissequus. The sequence goes on from OU343161.1 coordinate 162,621,515, forward strand.
TCAACAAAACTACCAACACAAAATCGCAATCACACCTACAAAAAATTGAATCAAGAACAAACGAAGCAACAAAGAAAAAAGAATTTCTCATTGAATATACACATACAATTCGTATAGCTATACCTACAGAATGAGAATCCACTCAGTCGATTGCGTACTGTGGAGGTGTTAAAACGTTTTCGGCTTCCCAGTTTTTTCCAAGTAATATATCGTGTGTGTGATTAAGTTTCAATTTAATTCAATATTCTTCAAGTAGTGCAGTAGCACAGTGGTAGTGTGGCCGACCGAGAATCCAAGGGTCCCCAGTTCGATTCCCAGATGGGCATCAGAACTTGGCAAGCTTTTTTTCACAACCGTGAAGTGGAAAACTTTATAGGTTGAAAAACGAGCACAGGAGGAGGAGTTTAAGCACCAAGGCATCGAAAGATGTTCCACTTACAAGCAGTGATTCTGCAGCAACAACATCAACAGCAATACAACAACGGCAACATCATCCGATGTAAGTCCGAAGCGCAGAAAGAGGATCAAGTGCGCACCAAATTTGGTAAAGAGGAGATCCACCGCCACCTCAGCAAAGCTGCCAGCTGGGGTGAAGACGTCGGATATAGACGAGACGTCAGAGGCAGCAAGACAAACACAATTAGACACGTCACCCGAAGAGGGTATTGAATAAATATCTGAGGAAGGAAAAGCGCACTTCACGACGGGCGATAGTACTGCCTTCGTGAACCTCTCCACGTCAGAGGCGTCATCTGACGACGACAACGAGGAGCAAAGAATGGTCATTCAAATTGGATCAATGGAGACAGAAATCCAAAGCTTGAAAAGCCAACAGGAGCTTCTAGTTCTCGAAGTTAAGGCCAAGCAAGAAGCGCGCCAAGCGAAAGAACAGAAAGCGCTCGAGGCAAAAACGGCGCTACAGCTGCACCAAAACATAGCGCAGCAACAACACCAACAACAGCAAAAAGAACTATTGCAAAAACAACAGCCACAGCAGCAGCCAATACAACAACGGCAACAACAACAGCAACAGCAGCTGACACAATCCCAGAAACAACCGCAAAAAAAACAACATCAGCAGAATCAAAAGCAGCAACTAAATCAGTCTCAGCAGCAGCAGCCACAGCCGCCGATTACGAAAAAAGAAAAGGTGCCACCCATAAATACTTATAAAATGGAGCTACAGGATACCATAAATCTGTGTAAGTCGGCCATAGGTCAAAACTTTAATATAAAAAGATTAAAAAATGATAGGCATGCTATCCATTGCTTCACACTGGAACAGCACAAAAAAATTAAAGCGTTGCTAAAGAATCCACTACTGAATTCTTTAGTTTCACCCCTAAGACCGAAAAGTTTCAAACGGTCCTTTTGAAGGGCATAGATTCCTGCACGGAACCACAGGTGCTCTTAAGTGAACTCCAAAAAGCGAATGACGATCTCGACTTTATCGGGGTCAAGCTACAGTTAGAGCTAGGCGGGAGAAGCGGAATCTTCCCTTCTTCCTTGTACAACTCTCACCCACCAGCAAACTGGATAGTTTGAGAAGTATCTCCGTCCTCAACTACCAGGTTGTTACTTGGGACAAATTAAAAAGGCGCGGCGACATGCCTCAATGCATGCGCTGCCAAAGGTTCGGCCACGCCGCAGCAAACTGCGAAATGCAGTCACGCTGCGTTAAGTGTGGAGAGAACCACAGTGCAGATGAATGCAAGATAGGAAAGGAACGGTCGAAGATAGGACCCACCTTAAATGTGTACTCTGCCGAGGCGACGGACAACTCGCTAATTATCGGGGATGCCCGACGTTTCAGCTTATAAAGAACAGTAAAGCAGCAAAGCAAACAGTTGTAGAAAAGCGTCCAACAGTGCGCCCTCCTACATTGACGCCCGTCAATCCCCAAATTTCTTACGCCCAAATGGCGTCAGGAAGCGGAAGCACGGTACATACTACACCAAAGGTCGCCCAACAGGCCCCCGTGCCTAAGGCGCCGGCGGCACAGGCGGCACAGGCGTCACAGGCGGATATTATGGCCATTCTGCTGGCCATTCAGGGCCAGTTAACTGTCCTCCAAAACCAGATCAGGGAGCAGGCGACTAGGGTGGATCATCTCTACTTTGTTTTGCCGAGCTTAACGCAACTTAGAGGTTAAGGGCGCGCTGCCGGAGAGGCCCCTTAAGATCATAGCTGTGAATGTAAATTCACTGATTAGGACCGAACGTAGAGCGAATTTATTCAAATTGCTTAAAGACATAAGTCCAGATGTGTTTATGGCTAGCGAAAATAAGCTTAACCAGAAACATAAATCGACTAACAACAATTACAATATCGTAAGAAGAGACCGACCCAACTCCACTCAAGGAGGAGGCGTCGCAATCTTTATACGTAAAGGCATTAGTCATAAGGTAATATATAATAGTGATGTGCAAAAATTTCGGACGTTAGAGGCATGCATCATATGCATTCATCTCCAACAGGGGAAGCGAATGTATGTGATCGCTGCCTATGCACCGGAAACACCTCAGCCCACCCAGTTTATAACAGAGCTTGAAAAGCTTTTTGAATGCTTAAGATTGAGCTCGGAAGAAAACTTTTACATATTAGCCGGTGATTTAAACGCCAAACACATAGATTGGGGAATCAAATACAAAATCCTCGAGGTAACCATTTGTATAATTGGATGGGTCGATACAACCTTGAGTATCGCCTCGATCTTCTAGCCACAGACAGCCCACCGTTTCCAAGAAGCGGTGCCTATCTGGATCTATTGCTTAAAGACGCAAGACTAATAATTACTGACGCTGTGGGTCAACGACCGAGAAATTGTTTACGAACGATCGAGTACGACAATGACCACTGCGGACTCGTCGCCGTAATACAACTTCCAAACGAGCTTATGGAGTTGGAGGAGTATGTGCCTGTGCATACTTATAACTACAGTAAGGTGCGCTGGCCACGCTTCTCCGACGCCTTATTGAGCGAATTACGGTCAAATGGTATATCCCCACCAAACGACAGGAACCTGTGAAATACAGAAATCGACAGATACTTAGAACAAATGGACGAAACGATTCTACGAACAATGAACAGAACAATACCGACATACAATGAACGTAGTGCAACGGACATGTACCGTAACACGACAATTGACGCACTATACAGACACAAAAGTGGTCTACTGACAAGACTAAAACGCTTGTACAGACGGTTTACTGATACACGAGATTTGGAGATTAGGACACTAAAGTCGTCCATCAAAAACATCAACCAATTGATCAAAGAAAATTATAGGTTGTCTATTAATTTGTTCTGGGACAATGAAATTCGTGCCGTTAACTCTAGCGACCCAAGTATGTTCCCAAAAATTAATAAGATTTTTAGAAGAAAGGAGCAAAACGATCCTCCGTGTCTTAAGCTCCAGAGGACGACAGCAGGCATAGACCCAGAGGATGCCGTATTAGACTATGACCTCTATATAATCGAAGATCCGCAGGAGAGAGTGGAGGCTGTGGGGGCTGCTTTCCAGCAAGTGTACAAGGTGAATGCTAACATTCGGCCGAATCATGATCTGGAGAACAGAGCTCTGCTTCATCACTTATGGCTCTGGAACGATATAACTGAATGGCGATCTGAGAACCTTGGTTTTACCGGGTTTAATGATGAAGATTTGGCAAACGCCATAATCACCGACCGAAATGGGCCCAGTCCCCTGTTAATTTCGAAGAATGAGCTCCAGCTCATCTTCGATTCATTAAAGAAAAAGAAGTCAGCAGGAGTCGATGATGGTATATCCAACGATGTACTACGACATTTGCCTCAGGAAGCAGTTGACATTTATACCACACTGTTTAACAACGCGCTGAATAATGCATATTATCCAGTGCGGTGGAAGACAGCTGTGGTGCACCCTCTCCCAAAAAAGGGAAAGGACAACTCCAATCCGGCGAATCTCCGGTCGATAAGTCTTCTTCCAAGTATCAGCAAAGTATTTGAAAAGGTTAAAAGGTCATTAGGGCTCTACCCTGTTCAAGTGGACGGAGGACAAAAATATCATCCCGGATAATCAGTTCGGTTTTAAGGCGGGATATGACACAATTCATGCCGCGTCTAAACTAGTTTCTGATATCCAATGGAACAAAACTATAAAGCTGTGTACGGGTGCCTGTCTGGATGATTTGGAGAAGGTCTTCGCCACCGTATGGTTAGAAGGTCTCTATCTAAAGCTAACCAGACTAGGTATAAGTAAACCTCTATTGTATATGATTTATGACATGCTAAATGGTAGAAAGTTTGTTGTCAAGAGTGGCAATGTAACTTCTACCGCAATGTTTAATATTAATAATGGTCTTCAGCAGGGAGCGGTTAACTCGCCGATTCTATTTAGCATTTACACCAGCGATCTGATAGGTAGTCTAACGCAGGTAATCGCCGACGATCTAATTGCGTACAGAACAGCTAATACAGTTGAGGTCATCAAAATTCTTTTGCAGAGTGACTTCGATAAGATTCAGCGATATTGTGATGACTGGAAGTTGAAAATCAACTTCCAGAAATCAGAAACTATTTTGTTTAGGACTCCGTTGTCTAGCGCCTCAAGGGACACGCGAAGGAACTGGCGCAAGCTGGTGATCGTAGGGCCACATGGACATCCACTGGCGAGTAAGAGTGTAGTAAAGTACCTTGGCATCTGTTTGGATCAGTACCTGTATTTCGACAGACATGTAGGTGCTGCCTTGGCCAGGGCTAGGGGAGCCTTTGCCTTGACAAAACGACTGCTTTATAGCAGCCGTCTTGACAGCAGGGTGAAGGTGATTTGTTACATGGCCCTCATCAGGCCGATGATTGCATACGGATGCCCGGTATGGTTCAATGTTGCTCCATCTCAAATGGAGAAGATTCGGGTGTTTAAGAGGCAATGTCTTAGACGTTGGCTTGGATTACACAGAACACCAGAGTCGGAGTACACAAGATATTATTCCAACCAGGTTCTATACAACGGAGCCAACATAAACAGAATAGATAATTTTTTGTTTAAGCTGATTCAGGGTCACGTTGCAAGAGCAATGTCCTCAAATAACAGCTTAATTTTTGGGGCTTATTACCCCAATAACGAATATTTTGAGAGTGCGCGGTTAAGTGGTTACATCCCTTCCGAGGCATTCCTCTATTTAGACAGTCGAGGGCTGACACAGGATAGAATGGCGGTTCCGCTTATCTACCACGTCAGCCGTAAAACTGTAGATAGGCGACTCCTATATGGTCGAGACGTCATCGCTCAAGGTGGAGAGGAGCGCCTTCCGTTTAGTAGGACTGTGTCCGATCGGGAACGAAGGGATAGGGCGAAACAGGAGAACCAGTTCTGGTGGCTCTCTGAACAGCATCGTGATATTTAAAATCGATTAAGATGGTATGTCTTGGCCGACTTACATACATTTAGGGTAATTAGGTATAGGGTACAGTCGGGGTGGCACCAAAAAAAAATTAAAAATATGTATGTATGCGGAGGCATATGTGCATGTAACTGCGTACCTGTACATGTATGTATATGCGTACGTATATGTATGTACGTATGTACATGTATGTATGGGGTGAATGTAGCTGTGTGCCTGCATGCGTATGCAAAATATAAACAAAAAAAATTTAAAAAAAACGAAAAAAATGCTGCTGTGGCTGTTCTAGTTTTTAAGTAGTTTTAAGTGGTTTTGGGTATTTTTAGTTAGTATATAAGTTAATTGTATCTAGTTTTAATTATTTTTAGTCTAGATTTAGGTAGTTTATAAGTAAAAAATGAAAAATTATACGAGACCGAGTTTTAAAAAAAAAAGTTTTATTGGTAAAACAAAAATAAAATAAAATAATTAGAATTAATTAAAATAGATTTAAGGCCGAAAGACATTAGTTTTAAGAGATATAGTTTAGTTTAGAGCGCCCGTAAAGGGCCAGTAAATTAGTTGTAAGTTATTGATAACTGGACTAGTTTTAAACATTTTTGTCTAGCTTTAATATAGTTATAAGTAAAGATTAAATAAAAATGAATTAAAAAAAATAATTTGCTTATGAATAAACTAGTTACCCCTACTTCGTGATTTCAATGTTAAATATTCACCCCGAAAATCACTTGAACGCCTATGACAGCCCCATGTTAAATTCATCGATGTTTACATACCAAATTTATGGGGTGTAGCTTCCACTCATTGATGAAAAAGTTGGTGATTCATGCATGAATTTTTTTAAATTTCCTACTGGGTACCAATATGTATACTTATAAGAAAAATGTAACGAATATAAGAAGTAATCCATGGTTGCCACATTAATTTGTTTTTAAATTTAATTCTGCCGATTTGTTAATTAAAAAATATGGAAACTCACAAATTTCTAAAACTTTGCAAGAATGAAATAAGTACATATGTATGTACCTACAGCCACGTTTACTACGGTAATATATTTTTATAAATTTTGTTCAGTCTATATTTGTTAATTTAGTGCAATTAGTACCTGCTTAGTCTACATGAAAAATCATCTTTCCCAAAAAAAGGTTTGCCCTTCCAAAACAAAATTGCTTTGCACTCTCAAAATTCTTTAAAACTTCATCAAATCTTTCCTAAATAAAACCATTTACCCATCGCCTCGCCAAAACATTTGTGTTGCTCACAAAATTATGTCAGATAGGTACCTATCTATAACTACCTATGTACATATCCTAATTTTATTTAAACACTTTAAATATTAAAGATACTTAAAATTTTTAGAACCGCTTATTATAAAAAAAAAAACAAGTTGTTTATTTTGCACACCTACATATGGTAGAATGTACTCACATATACTACCTACTCACTTCAACTTTGTGGAATATACCTACATGATACCTACATATCCTACAAAATAAATCATTCCTTATTACCTACAAGAAAATATTTTTTGTGAGTGGAAAGCATGAATGATTCTAAATACTCGTATATTTTTCCATAACTACCTACTATGTATGTACGTAGGTTTCTTTTTTATCCTAACAAATCGTCCACAAGACAAGAAAAAATTCATTCACAAAAATCTTTCCCTTCTTCAAACTTTTATGTTTCTATACGTACCTACATTTATGCATGTACAAATACAATCTTGCACTCCATTAATTTTTCCGCTCTTCTATCTTCTATTTTTTGCATTTTATTTGATTCGATACAAAATTGGCTGTTTTTTTCTCTCGCTCGAACTCTCATGTTTTAGCATACAGTATTCCTGTTCTGCCATTTTTACCATTTCTCTGGATTATATCCATATTCTCTTGTCTCCCAACTCTCCAATTTTATTAAAGAGCTACCCTATCTTTCGGGAATCTAGATGCCGCCACAATCGTACCTATTCATGAGAGTAAGAGTAGGAATATATATACAATGACGTTATTCGGGAACAAAATGTATTTACTGAAAGCATTCAAACAAGCAAGAAAGGTATTCGCATCGCACTAACCGAGTCGTTCAAATTAGATGTGAACGAATTCAAGTAAAGTGATGAACTTTGCTCATAGTTCTTGCACTTAGATATGGATATAGGAATGGGATATGTAGGCACAATGTGATAATAAACATGTAGGTATACGAGATAGTTTTTGTTTGTTGGCTCTGTTCTATACGTGCTCGAGCTGGAGGATTATGAACGAATGGGAATTCCATTTAGATTTGTTTGCTATGGAATTCTTTTCTGAGTGGAGGTAACAAAAAGATTCTTCTGTAAACTGTAGATTACAGTTGGAATATGTAATAATTTTATATTCTGAAGGTTAAATATAAGTTAAAAAATTGGAATCAAGTAGTGTAGAAGTTGTTAATAAAATCGGCTGTGATAGTATAATTAAAAAACTAATATATTTAAATATTGTTTGGCATTTGATCAGTTAAGCAATTAATTAAAAAGAACTAATTTATATTTTACCCAACGTTTCGCTTGGTTGTTTTCCAGATTATTCAGGGGTAGATATTTATTTAGCTTTAAATACACAATTTACAATGATTGGCATTAGAAATTAAGCATAAACATTGTTTATATGGATTTTTTATAACTTTAGTTTTAGGTCTATTGCACTTACTTTTTTTGCTGATTTTAAATATTACATTGTATTAATTAAATTCAAATCTGATTTTAATTTAATTAATAAAATGTACATGTGACAAAAAAATTTTGCAATAAAAAAAGAAATGTAACCAAAGAAACTATTCGTAATTTTCAACATTCTCTTTTAAATGAAATTAACACGTCAAATGGAACATTTTTTAATATAACTGCTTTACAAAATGAATTAATTACCAGCGTTTTTAAAATTAAACGTTAAGCAATTTTCTAAAAACTTCGAAATGATGTAGTGTCAGTTTTTCCAAAAATATTTAAACTATGTGAACTTGTACTTACTTACTTTTCGTTTTCAACACTTAAAAGAATAAAGACGTATTTGAGAACTACAATTGGTCAGAGTAGGTTATAGAAATATCAATAAATAAATACCATTGAAAAAGAAACTTTTGTGAGAAAAACTGTTGGAAGATTCTTTTTTATGAAAATGTAATAAAAATATTAAAAATTAATGTAAGGTGTATACTTAAACGACTGCATTTTTTATTCACGCGTCGCCACTGATAACAAGTTTGAAGAAAATCTCTTCAGTCGTTTAATCTGTAGATCGTTGTACAGACAGACGGAATTATGGGAACTACTTTTTAGATGTTCTCTATCATCGTAATGTCAAGTTTAATCTTAAGTCTTACAGGCATATAGTTAGAAATAAAATAAAATGCACGACTGGGTCGCACGTACTTGCTCTTATGTTCGATCACATATCGTAAGCACAAAATTCTTAGTAGCTAAATAAATTTTAATACAAAAAATTTAAAAAAAAATCTAACAAAAGGTAGACTATACCTACCTAAATTATTGTACTCCCTTCTTTTTAATAAAATCGTTAAAGCCGTTTTCGAGATAATAAGGATGGTAGAAAAAATTGTAAGTATCGTTAGTTTTTGGGCTAAAAACACGGATCAAAAATATATTTGAGACAATCATCTAAAAAGCTTAAATACCAAGTTTGAAGAAAATCGCTTGTGATGTTTAAGCTGTAGATCGATCTACAGACAGACAGACAGGCATACAGACAAACGGAATTACGGGACCCACTCTTTTGGTGTTCTCCATCATCGTAATGTTAAGTTTGATTAATATCTCGAGTTGGATTTCTTTTCAAAATCCAAAACTTATAACCAAGGTTAGATAATTAAAGGTATTTCCTTTATTTTATAAATTTCAACTTATTTATGATTTTTTTAAATTATAACTTTTTTGTTTTACTTTTGTTTATTTTAAGTTTGTTGATATCTCGACCGTCGTTAAGAACCAAGCCAAGCTGAGATCCACCGTCCTTAACGGCGAAGGAAAAGCTGGCCCTGAACAGATCTAATCTGAAACTAAGGACGTTAACTAAGGACTTGGAAACACTTGGAAACGAAATGCTAAGCGCAGATGGGTTAGGAAGAATGGGCCTCACGCCATTCACCGAACCTGTCTCAGCGGCAAGCACCTCCAAGAAGACAAGACATAACATCTCATCACCTGCTACCTCCTCGCCGAACAACAAGAGGAAGAAGACAAAAACCTCCCAAGTGACCAATGAGGGTTACCAAGTGGCCATAGGCGATTTTGGGAAACCCTTACGGAAACTCACGGAGGATCAATGGCAGCTACCGGAGCTCAGAATCCTGGAAGGTGTGAATGAGGCCATCGTAAAGAAGAGGCCACCGCCGCTCTTTGGCAACCTCAGCACCATTCACGGTTTTAAACTGATGACATGGGAAGACGACAAAACACTCAAATGGCTTCGAGAGTTCATCAGAAAAACTGAAGCTCCATGGCCAATCGCTGACCTTCGGCTGATTGAAAAGAAGATCAGTGAACTTAAAAGACCGTTGGCAAAGCTGCTGATCAGAGGCCCGGCGCTCCCTAGAGACCGCCTAGAGAGATATATCCTGTCCCTCAATACCGAACAGCTAAGCCAAAGCTGGGAGGTGATGAGCATGGATAAAACCAAGGAAGGTACAGAAGTGGTAGTGAAGCTGGTGCACAAATCAAATCACTTCTTAGGAAAATCGATTTCAAGATTCACGTGGGTATAACCAGATGCAAGCTGAGATTGATTGCCAATCGGAAAAAACAGGTTAGTAAGGTAGTTTTTGAAAACTGTAATGAAATTGAGAGTTATACAAATTAATCTTCAATACAGTAAAGCCGACAGCGCCAACCTGGTCTATCTTCTGGAGAATAGACAATATGACATAGCCCTTATTCAAGAACCCTGGATTGCAGGTGGCAAGATTAAGGACTTGAAAACCACACAAGTCGATATGACAGTAATTATAGAACATGTATATTAGCTAGGAAACAGATAAAACTCTTTCTTCTAAATATATATAGCAACATGGACCAGACGGTAGTGAAGATGGATCGAAACGGGCAAACACCGCTGATAATCACATCGACATATATGCTGTATATATATATATATATTCTAAGATTGCACCTCTAACATTAGTTACAGGGGAGCTCCACAGAACATTCCAGGAGTTAACATCACCAGCTATGATAACTGGAGTATTTATTTGATCAATTATGTTAACAAGATCATTTCTGGAAAACGATTGATTAGGGTGTATATTTATCGATATTACAGTAAACTTACAAGCAAGTTGGATTTCAACTGCTAGAGGAAGAATGTGTAAATTATTAATTTTTTGTTTGAGCGGTATACCTTTTATATTAAAATTGCTATTCCCTGCTTTGCTGTTATGTTATGTGCTAAATTGTGAAATTAACCTATGTACATTTTGGGTATATTCGGCTTGAAATGAGTTGAACAGTGTGTTTCTTGAAGAGATATAATACTTGGGAGATATTCTTTAATAAGAATAATCAATTCATTGTAGTTATTATAAAACCTTTCATATTCCATTGAATGATTGTAGTTATTTCTTTTGTTAGGTAGGTGGATTTTGAATTATTTGTGAATTATTGGGAATGTCGTTGTTAGAGTGTTCAGGTGCCTGACTTCGCAGCTCGGATGTTGAAGCAACCGAGCTCATTAAAGAGCTCGGCGGACCCAACTCCCGATCAGCGGAGTCAGGTAGTAGGTCGACGTTAGTCTTTTTATTGCATGTCGATATCATGGGGACCTGAATTTGGTATAAAGTAGCTATTTTTGTCAATTAAATCTTGGGTTACTTGGGATAGAAGAGAGTGCGTTTCCTTGTTATTGAAATAGCTGTGAGTTGTTTCTGATGAATTTAGTTGTGTTGTAGTGGAATTGCTTGAAACGGTCGGAGTATTTGTTTGAGCAGAAAGAAAATTGTTTGAAATGGTTTGTGCATTTTTTGAAAAATTGAATGAAGAGTTGGGGTCGAGTATTTTTGATTTTTTGGGATATAACTGGAGTTGAGTTGTTGAGACTGTTTTGGTTGGAAGATGTTGAATGAGAATTATTTGTTTTTGAGTTTTGAGGTTTATGTATGGTAGGGTTGTATACTGTTGTGTTTATTTTGTTGCTTTCTGTGTTTGAAATTAAATTATCTGTGTTGTTATTTAGATTAGAATTAGAAGAGATTTGCTCATTATCTTTACTCAGCATTTGTACAGTTGAGGTTTTCGTATTTGAAATTTGCTTTGTTCTTTCTGCAAATTATACTGAAGACGATAAAAACTGTGTGGGGACATTATTTTGTTCCCTATGAATTTTCTTAGCTTCAGCTATTTTGCATTTCTTGTGGGTTTTTATTGTAAGAATTTCTTTGGTTTCTTTGTAGGCAGGGCAAATTTTAGAAGATGAAGAGTATGCTTGTGAGCAATTTGCGCACATAGTTCTATTGCATGGCTGGAGAGTATGTGGATGGAGACTGCAGGCATCGCATTTAGGTTCACCCATACAACGTTTAGTTGTGTGGCCGAGAAGCTGGTAATTACGGCAGCGCATTGGATTTGGGATACATTCGGTGACTTTGGCTTTATAGAAGCCAATGTCTATGGATTTAAGGATATGATACAGGTCAAAAGTAAAAAGCATTAGACCAGTTGGTCTTGGTTTGCCATCTTCGATTCTCGTGAATTTATAAATGTCGGTCACACCTTGCGCTTTCATTTCTGCGATAATTTCAGACTCAGAGACGTTGATAAGACAGGGAGCATAGGCTAAGCCCTTAAACTCATTAAGCTTGTCGTGGAATTTGACATTGACTGGGCAGTAGTTCGAGAGATTATTAAGTTTTAGGAATATTTCCGCGGCTTGTGTTTTAACCAAAATCAGAAGGTTGCCATCACGCAATTGTGAAATTTGCTCATATTCCTTGGATATGTTATCAATCGCTTTTTTAGTAAGAAGCGACTGAGTGGCGATATGGGATTTTCATTGGACTTGGGAGAGATCACTATAAACTTTGCGTTTTTTCTATTTATTGCCAGTGGAAGGTCAGGGTAATTACACAAGGGAGTAAAGTTGGTTCTATGTTTTTTGTTGGGCTGAGAAAATGATAAATCCACGTCAAGCGGCAATTGTCTGAAACGGGAACCACCCTGGCCGAAGGCCATTTTTAGCACGTTAGAATGAAAAATGAAAAACAGTCGCAAATCGATTGAGAAAAGAAAAATTGTATAACGGAAAATACCGATTTGCACAAAGCAAAACAAAATTTAAATCACACAAGGGACTACAAACGATGCTTGCGGTTCGATGGTTAGTCGGTAACTGATCCTAAAATTATCATGTGGATGTATACGGCAATCGTTAGACCTATACTTACATACGGTAATCTTTTATGGTGGAACGCGCTTGAAAAAGCCACGAATCTAAAAACTCTAACAAAAGTACAAAGAATAGCTTGTATAGGTATAACTGGAGCAATGAGGCGTACATCCACATTGGGATTGGAAGCAATACTCAACCTAAAGCCCATTGACCTATACGTACAAGAATCAGAAGGAAACAGTTCCCTACGGCTAAGTCAAACTAACGTCTGGAACACTAGCCGCATAGGACATGCTCAGATTTTGCATAGAATTATAGGCAACAATGTGTGCACAGACTACATGCCACCAAAACTTGACTTTGATCGACAATTCAAAACCTATTTTCCTGATAGAAAAGTATGGCTAAACAACGAACTCCATGATGAGTCGTCAATAACTATCTACACCGACGGCTCAAAAGTGGACACTGGGGTTGGTGCCGGTTCTTTTCAGAAAACCTTAAAGTAGCTAACTCTGCTAGACTTCCTGACCACAGTAGTGTCTTCCAAGCTGAGGTATTGGCAGTGAAAAATGCTGCTAAGTACGTTTCGAGACTGGAGATACCAAATACCGATATCTCCTTTTCTACAATTAAAGGGATTTCTGCCGCAGTTACTAAGTCGAAGCTTGTAACTATTGTAACTAGCTCTCGCGAAGAGCTTGGCATGCAGCATAACATTAAACTCTGCTGGGTCCCGGATCACAGTAATATACCCGGCAAGGAGAGAGCTGATGAACTGGCAAGGAAGGGTTCAACACTTGATCCTACTCAAAAAGACCCGACGATTAGAATTCCACTCTGTGTCACGAAACGAAAGATGGAATGGGCTCGACACCTGTGCCACAACCAGGAAACTATGGCCCAACTTCGACAAGAAAAGAACAGAAAGTACCATCCACATAAACAAAAATTCCCTTCGAACTCTTGTAAGCGTACTCACCGGACACAATCTTCTCGGCTACCACAAAAAAAAATGGGCCTAAGCAACGATGATCTATGCAGAAGCTGCAATGACGAAGACGAACATGACGACACCTCTCACTTTTTGTGTCATTGTCCAGCACTTTGCAATACAAGGAACAAATTCCTAGGCAGCTACTTCTTCAATGATTTAATAGAGCTCTCGAATCTTTCAGGCAAAAGCTTGCTGAACTTCATAAAAGCCTCTAAATGGCTCGATAATGATTATCCATAGAACTCATACGTTATACAATTAGAAGTTACAATACATCAGGGTACAATGGATCTATTCTGATCTAAGTGTGCCTGTAGCAAGATCAACTGGCAGCCCATTTACCTAACTTAACCTTGTTGAGAATAAAAACTAACTACTTTTTTACAGAAAATCAATACTAAGAAATGCACGGCTGAATCGCACGTACTTGCTTTTATGTTCGATCCCATTGTATGCAAAAGGTTTTTAATAGAAACGACATATTTTTAAAGGCGTTTTCTATATAAAACATTTCTTAATTTTTTTCTAAAAAAATGGTATGACAATTTTAAATATTTAACAATAAATATAAATTTAAAAACGAAATATTGAATTGAATTTTCAAAAAACGAAAAAAAAAACAATTGCAATATTATTTAGAATTTAAAGGACCTCCTACATAAAAATTTTGATCGAAATCGGTCAAGTCAAGCCCAAAATCAAGAAAATGGTTGTATGGCAGGCACCATTAATAACAGAATATTAAAAAAAAATTTGGCCAAAATGTGCACACACTTATTTTTATCAAAATCGTTAGAGTCGTTTTCGAGATCATTAAAATGGTAGACGAAATTGTAGGGCAGGTACCGTTAGTTGATTAAAAAATCTTTTTTAGACAATCGCCAAAAACGTAGAGCGTTGTACAGGCAGACAGGCAGACAGACAGACAGGCAGACAGAATTGCGGGACCCACTTTTTGGTGTTCTCTATCATCGTAATGTTAACTTTGATTAAAATCTCGAGTTCTATTTTTTTCCAAATGCAAAACTTGAAAAATGACCCCACTTTTTGAATTTTTAAATCCGAAGTATGTCGATAAATAGAACCATAAATTTTTAGTCGAAAAAAGGGGTCCGATGACTAATTGAAATTCAGAGTTTTTTTTAATATTATCTCTCCGAAAATTTGCTCTTTCGATTATTGAGATATGAATGCAAAATTATTTTTTGTTCACATATTAATTATTTTGTCGCTATAAAAAGATATGAAAATACAATAAGTCTTACCTTATTCTGTTCATTTCAACTTCCTTCGATTCTTGCGATTTAATTTCCAATGAGGCTAGTTCCATAGCATTCATTTCCGTCACTGATCTGCTTGTGGGTTCGTATGCTTCCACTGCAGAAATTGGCTGATCGTATTGCTTATGAAACTTATTGTTGTAATCGTAAAACTGTACTCGTGTATTGGTACTTCGACTTGAACTCGTCTTAGACGCTGTTTGTGTACTAACTGGTCCAGAAATACTAGCGGGTTTAAATAAAGGTTCTTGAGTCTTTTGCAAACGCGACGATGGAGACTTCGATTTTGATGACAATTTTTGGATGCTCAATGCTATTTCTTCGCCGCATTTGGCATCTGATGGCTGTTTCGTCTTATCAGAAAGATTTTGTAGACGAATAATATCGCTTATTTGGGTAAAACGTAATTTTGCCCCAGTTGAAGGAGCTGATAATATTTCTTCAGAGGTTGATTTAATTTTGTCTTGTTTGTTTGATTCGGTATATTTCCGGGGCTTTGGAGTTTTGTTTGACAGAGATTTGCTAAACGATATATTTGATGCATTGGAATAATGATTTATTTCTGTTGTATCTTTTAAAGCATCATTCTTATCTTGTACGCATTTCAACACAACTGGAACAGTTTCCTTAACTTGATCAGTTATTAGTTTCTTCTGATTAATTTCCTTACTTTTAGAGATATATTCGGACTCTGATAGTGACAATGAACTACTTTGCGAAGAATATGAAGACGAATCTGAGGAATTTTCTTGACACTCCGAAGTTATTTCATTGGAATTTGATTTAAGATTATTTTCAAAAGTTCCGCAAACGTCTGTATAAAAACTACCAGTAATATCAGTTTGAACATTGGCATTTTTTTGACCATTTTCTTTATCAGCACTTCTAGTGTTGTACCCCATTTTCTCCGAGACTTTAAAAGAATGTCGAGCCCTTGTGTCAATCTCTTTTTTTCTAGGGCGTTTATTATTTTCTAATTGGGCAGCGCGGTGTGCCGAGCCAACTTGATAAATTGACGATCTGAAGTCTTTTTGCTTTTGGGATAGGTTATTCTTTCGCCACATTTCCAGTTCTTCGGCTTTGATCTGTTCGATATTCCTAAGTTGATTTTCTTTTTCCAATTCCACATCCGTCCTTACCTTTTTGGCAATATTTTTGGATACCTCACGAACCTTATAAAATTTGTAAACAAGGTACAAATTATTACTAAATAGTTATTACCATTACCTGTTGTATACGCATTTTTCTCCGTTCATTTTCCGTTTCTTTCTTAACTCGTTCAGGATCGATGAGCAAGTCATGGCTTTTAAAATTATTAATATATTTTCCATTCACATTTATGTTAACAGACATTTCATAAATATAAAATAAATGATTTATTACTCGTATTACTATATCAATATAAAATTATAAAATGATTTAAAAATGGTGTTGAAATTTTCTACAACTGGACATTTTTTTCTCTTTTGTTGTGCGATTGTTGACAGTTTAAAAATAATATTGTACAGCGGAATTTCATAGTTTGACAGCGTCTGGTCGAGTTCTTAGAAGAATTTCGCCCTGCAGTCTGTAACCATTATGCCGGACTTCTTCAAATTGGCAGAATTACTGTCAAAATTTTGGATATACTTTTTTTGTCGTGTAAGTGTTCGAAAATGTGCCAGTATATTTTTCATTAAAAATCTGTCATCCAAAATTTTCGTAAAGACTGCTTTCATACAAAAAAAAACTGTGTTCCGCAAAATGGGAGTTTTGTTGGCGAGAAGGGCAAGAAGAAAGCAGTTTTGTGTGAAAGCAGTCTAATGCCGGATTTACGCGACTACCAAAGTACCAGCATAACTGTCAACTTCTTGCCATTATTTTTGTTGTCGTGTAAATGGAGCAAAATGTGACCGGCGTATAGTTAGCAGCACTATGTCGGGAATTTCATTTTTTTATTCCTATAATTTGGAAATCATTTGGACAAATTTGGAAAACCATTTTCAGAATTTGGAAAATTCTAGTTAATTAATTATTAACAATTAAAGGTTTGGCGTATAGTTAGCAGCACATAGAACCAAAAGTGGTCTTTTTTGGTACCAAACGATCGAGAATGGTTTTCTCAAATTTGGAAAACTATTTTTAGAATTTGTAAAAGCACAGTTTAGTAAATAATTAACAAAATGTTATAACATTGACAGATCTATAAACAATTACAATTAACACGTTTTTGAACGTAACGTTATGTAATACAATTGAAGTTGTCATATAAGAACACAAAACTAATACACATAAATATAATTATGTCCCAATTACTGTCAAAGTATTGTCAAATGTCACCCGTTGTATTTCAAATCAAAATTCATTTATTATTTTTATTTTAACCTAAATTATTTCCTTATAATAAATAAACAATATTTGCAGAACAATAAGATTTATGCAACAGATAAATATGTTCGAAAAATGCATCAATACCAAATTATTTATTTCTCTTTCCGGAGATTGGGAAAACCAAACAACAACGGTAGGAAAACAAATCTTAAATATTTAATTCACTTATTTCATCTGTCTATTTCAGTTTTCAGATGATGATAGCAATCCGGACTGTAACTTATATCACAATGTACCGATTAGAATCATAGTTAAGCATATTGATGCATACTGGCCAAAGCAGAAGTTTTCGACAGCAATGTATATGTATTTTGTAAATAAAACAAATCATTAGGGGTATTCACGATCAGATGTACCAAGTCTTGTAAAATTGTAAAATTTTATTTTTTTACAACAGACTGTGAACACACCTTTACTAATCTCTAGCAACACTGAAGCAAATGTCAAAATCTGTTTCACATTCGTTCTGAAGAAGGCTTAGGCCGTGTGTGAATTGCGATAAAATGTTGGTTAAATTTTCTACCTTGGTTAAATTTTGAAGTTTGGTTTGTGGTGGGATCAAATTTAGCTTTTTGCTGTGTGAATTGCGTTAAAATGGATTTATTAAAACACTATTTTGGCTAAAATTCCTTCAAGATTGAAGAAATTTCCCTAAAATATTTTTTTTTGTTGTTCAAGTTAATTAATTTCTTTCCCAAAATCTGACTTAGAAGATATACAGTTAATAATTTGGCACGAAAAATGTAACGAATTCTCAGTTTTACTAATATGCTTCGGTTTTCCATCGTTAATTTAATATTTTAAGACAGCAATTCCAAATCTTTTCAAAACAATTCCCATTATGGTTAGTTTGTTGATTTAGTATATAAACACTAGTTTTCACAACTGAAGAATTTGACAAGCTGACAAATAAATCTATTTGTATTCAATTTGCAAAATGAAATACAATGAGTATTTTAATTAATTATTTTATATTTGTTGAAATATCAACGGATTATAATATTTGTTTTTTTCCTCTTGAGACCCTACACAAACAAAAATAATAATGTAATTTAATTTTTCAATTGAATAAATTAAAACTTACATTTATTATATGGTTTCCCAGATCTACTGGGAGTTCAACTTTCTTTTCGGTTATCGCTTACAGTTTCAAATTACTCTATCTTGAGAAACGTTAAATTTTAATGCAAATTTAGCTTGCTCTACATCTGCCTACATTTTAACTCATTTTATTCACCACGCTAGTGTCAAATTTTAACCAAGGTACAAAATTTAACCAACATTTTAACGCAATTCACACACGGCCTTAAGTTTGTGTTAAAAAAACCTTACACCCTTGTATTTTTCTGTTAATAGGGTTCGGTTATTGTAAAAGTGTAAAAGTGTAAGATTTTGACATTCAGTATATTTTGTTGTTGTAGTTCAAAAAAAAGCTACACTTTTACACTTTTACAATGATGCAAGACCAGATACACCGGATCGTGAATACCCCTATTATTATATTTTATCTATGTGCATACATGTTTATTTCAATTGTCTTTCTAATAGTTTATAAGCTGTACAATAACTGTGGTTTTTAAATAAAAAAATATTAATTTAATTTCTTCTTTAGTACGTATGGAGTGCAACAAATTCGTGATTTCGGCTGAGTTATAGAATTATGGAACAATACGATGTCCGTTGATGTATCTATCCTGTGGGTCTCTCAAAAAAAATTGTTAGACATTGTTGAGAGAAGCTTATGTTTGTTAAACAAATAATCAAGGGATCTACTCTGTATTTAATAAGATACTGAGTAATGATCCAGGTTTGAATATAAATGGAGTCTAGTCAATGGTGTAGGTACTCGTTTGTTTCTCACATTGTGTAGGTAGTCTTGTTTGATGGTTATGTGGATGCTACAATACTAGTCGAATTTGCCTATGTTGAGGTGAAATATGTTAATATTATTATCTTTGTTGCAATTGTTGCAGGGCGCGTAAGGTCATTCATGTCTGCATTGATACCACAATGATTTTCGTTAACTAATTTCCATGATGATATTTGTTATGCCGTGAAAACATTACATAACAATCTACAAAAACAAGAATAGATTTTATAATTATTGAAAAATAAGGTAATACAAAGTTAATTTTTTATCGGTTTTGTTCTAGGTAGAGTTTACTTTAAAAGAAAAATATAAATCATACACAAAAATGGCAAACATGAAACTGGAGGTACAATTTGCAAAGTTTATAATATGACGAAGGATATAAACTGTCCATACTTAAATGTATCGTTGGAAAGGTTTTGTCTCACAGATGGTGACAAAATAAAAATCATGAGTTTGTGCAACCGATATGGCTGGTAGCGGTTATGTGAACTTAGAAGTTTTGAGTGAAAAATTGGAATAAACAATTAATGTTATTTAGTAATAAATTACTCTTGATTTGATTCGGTTTATCTTTCATGCTTATTAAATGAAATGCATTAGGGGCACATTATTTTATCTTTAAACGAACTAGATATAAGAATAAGGTATTTAGATCTATTCTGCCACATCTGTTATTCTGCTATGAATTTTCTGTTATGATGCATAACAGATCTTCACCATAAAAGATATTTTATAATTGTTATTCAGGAGTGCGATCTTTTATAAAAGTCTGTTATGTAACTTTGAAAATGAAACATTTATAAGAACAGACCTAAAATCTGCTATCAAATTATCAGTTGTAGTAGGTAAATAAAAACTCTCGGCAGTAGGCACTGGCTAATGAAAATATTAACCTGCGCAATTATCGTGTTTTGTTTCGCGTAGATAAATAATATTTAATCTTTGCAATTTGTCCATAACAGTTCCTGAATGTATTATATACAATATAAAAACTTGTGTAAAACGAACTCCGGCAAGATAAGCGACACTTTCTTTTACGTTTCATCCATCAAAGTTGTTCTGTGCTTTAGGGTATTCAATTAATAAGTTTGAAATTATTTAGTGCTTTGATTGTGCTTGTTATTATGTATTTTAATAATATTTTGTTATATTTGTCCTTTTACGAACAATTCATTAACAAAATAAATGTTTGTACTTCTTATATTGAAATCTTTTATGATAAAAGTAACAAAAATTGGGTGAGATCTTTTATTCTGTTATTCTGTTATGAATTTTCATACAAAAGTTTAAGCTGTCAAAAAATCTTTTATGAATTATAATTTTGGTATTTTGCATGCTAAATCTGCTATGAAATCTGTTACGAAATCTGCTAATGAGCTGTCAACTTCGAAATTCTCAACAAGTCTTTTACGAACAGCATTTTTGGTATTCAGCATGCCACAAACTGTTATGGAATCTTTTATGAATCATAAAAGAATAAAAGACACATTTAACCCTATTCTGCCACATCTGTTATTCTGCTATGAATTTTCTGTTATGGTGCATAACAGATCTTTACCATAAAAGATATTTTATAATTGATATTCAGGAGTTCGATCTTTTATAAAATTTTCGTTTTGTGAATTCTTCGATAAAAATCTAAAATACAGATTTTTTTAAAAATTGCTTGAGACATACAAGTACTATGTTTAATCAAAATCTTTAGCTGCATTGAAACTCATCATTGAAAATTTGAATTTTGAGATATTTTAAATGAAAATGAGTGATCTTTTTAATATATGGGAAATATTTATTCTCAGGACGGTCTTCACATTGGGCTCATTCAAAAATCGCATCATATATATCCTGATAGGTTCTCGTTGTTGTAATCCCATCTAAGAATACAGGTGATAACAAAACAGCTGCTGCCAAAAAAAAATCCCAAACTATCCGGAAAACTTTGTTACACTTTTGTATCCTATGAGAAATCTCAAAAACATATGCACAAACTATAGCTATCCGGATAGGTTGGTGTTGTAGTCTTTCCATGTAAGAACACAGCTGATGACAAAACAACTGCTGCCAAAAAAAAATCGTAAGCTCTCCGAAAACCTTTGGTATACGTATCCGATGAGAAATATCAAAAACATATGCACAAATACATACAAATTTAACCTATCTGAAGTTGGTTGTTCAGGAACTGCACTGAATTCTAACGTAACTTAGATAGGCTATCTTACCGACATCTGAATGTAACCACTGACTCCTTGGACTTTTTTTGACTTCACAAAATGGGGTGGGCCGTGGCGCGATAGTTGTGTGCTCGCCTGTGCTTCCTGCCGTTGTCTATGTCGTCTTATTTTCCATTAAAACCCAATTCTAAAAGTTGTCATAAAATAAGTTACTGTTTACTCATTACATCCTGTTCAGGCATAACACTAACAACATGTAATTGAGTAAACTAGTATATATATACATTAATATGACAAATAAATAAATAAAATAATGCGAATTATAAGAGACATAAACAAATCAGACACGGTAATTTTCTCCGCATTAGTTCAGCCGCCATCCTTGGAGATAAACCTGAGACAACAACCACCTCGCGCCACACATCTTTCCTATCCCTCTTTCTCTTCTTTCAGATGACGCCCGCGCTGTGTTAAAATCATATAAATGGTAATCATAATCCCTTGAGCGCGTGCAAGATTATAAGAACAAAAAAAACATCCAGGAAAGTGGGGTCTCACTGTCAAAATACATGAGCCAATAAAATTTTGTATTCGCTTGCTCATCTATTTTGACAGTGAGACCCTATTTTCTTGAACTTCTGGAAGTAATGTCGATTCTTCTTATAACTATGAAGAAAACAAAATACAAAATCTAGAGAATTTTCACATTTTGGTTTCTTCTGAAGAATGGCAGAAGGTAAAACCCAGTGAGCCAAATCAAACTAGGTTAAAAAAGTTTGCATGGTCAAGCGTTATAAATGATGCTATACGAAAAAGGTATAATATGCCATGTGCCCTTAATTTCAAAAATTCTAGGATAAACAAGTCTTTATATGACGTCAACTATTTGAAATTTTCCGGCTATTGCCTTAGTAAAAAAATGCGGAAATAAAATTACGGGCTACGCAAAAACAAAACCACAGGATGGAGAAAATATAAATTTGATAATAAAAACGGTTGATACTCGAAAGAATATTTATCATGAAAGAGTATGCACCAATATAAAAGGAGAAGAAAAAAAAATTGGCGAGGATCTGTCGGGCGTAAGCGCTGGGAAATTTGTCGAAAAAAATATTAAAAGGAAATATGCAATTTGGGCAAGACATACCAACCAACATATGGCCCAATTATATATACAGGCAGGTGAAAATGGAGAATGCTAAGATAGAGCAAGGAATGAAGTCCCAAGAAAAAAACAACGTGACTAAAATGATTCAAAAAATGTCAAAAGATCCGCAATACGACAACGCCATTCGAGAACTAGGATCCATAAATTTCTTTGTTATTTATTTTACAAACAACCAGCTTCATGTGTACAGGGAATATTTGCGTACAATGGGTCCAAAAGCTGAGATATCCGTCGATGCCACTGGGAAATTTGTAAAAAAAATTGATTTATTCGAGGGGAAAAAGACAGGCCACATTTTTTGTACACTGCCACAGTAAATGTTGACCATAACACAGTCCCAGTGACTCAAATGATCACAGAAAGCCATGACACTGGTTTTTTGACATTTTGGTTGGACAGGTGGCTGAGAGCAGGCATTAAAGCTCCGCCCCAAGCTATAAGCGATTATGGGCGAGCCATTTTATTAGGAATTTGCCGCTCATTTAACAACATGCCATTAGAAAATTATATCGACGAATGTTTTAAATGGGCTACTATTAACTATTGATGAAGTCAAAAGAAGAAGCAGACAAGACTTTGATTCGGTTAGACGTATCGCATATAATGACATTAGTTGCCCATTGGGATTGTATAAAAAGAGCATGTCATCCTGATGTCAAACGATTTTTCCTCCGTACTGTAGCACTTATGATCGATTGCCAGAATATCAAAGAATTCGGAATAGTTTTTTTTGATTTGTGCTGTTGCTCTACAGCCTTACGATAACGGAGAAGTTGGAATTCTTGGACTACTTATAAATATTAAAGAAGCAAGAAACACTCTTAAAAACTACATGATAAAAAGAGAAAGATTTCTCGTAATGGAAGAAATCATCGAATCTTTTGAAGAGCGTGCTGACAATACTCCAGAGCCAGTTGACAACTTTTTGAATGAGGATGATGTTTCTTTGACCCATAAGTATATAAAAGAAAAAATTGCTCTTACGAAACCTAATAAAAAGTCACAGCATTTAAAAGGCGATGCAAATGCCTACTTCTTGCCAGATTTTATAAAACAATTGGAAAGACTTGGAAAAGAGTTCCCTCTTTGGACCGCAGCTGCCATCCCTTGCCCTGAAAAGCACGCATCAACTGCCTACCAAGAAGGATATTTTGG
Source organism: Philhelius pedissequus (assembly GCA_910595825.1). Lineage (NCBI taxonomy): Eukaryota > Metazoa > Arthropoda > Insecta > Diptera > Syrphidae > Philhelius > Philhelius pedissequus. The sequence continues at coordinate 162,645,298 of OU343161.1, forward strand.
GAGTTTGAAAAGGACGCTCATGGCCACTGTGAGATTACCAACCACAGCTAACCGTTTCTTACATGAGCACCTTTTGGGAATAAAAACTGGCACAATGGTAGTGGCATCAAACTTAAAACATATAAACCACCTCCACAGAAATCTGCCATCTGCCGTGCCTGAGAGTCCACTTATTTCTTCAGATCAAATCAAAAAGATCCACACTAATAAAGATGATTCCGATTTGTTTTCGTATGAGTATTGGGGAGGTCTTACCAAAAAGAGCAAATAAATTAACATGAGCTCTTAAGACATCCGCCGCTAAGCCACACAAAGTCGTCGTCGTCAACAACGAACCATGCTGACACAGCTACTTCTATAAACGAAGCAGACTAGTGTCAACAACCGACGACGACAAAGATGAAATGCGATATCTTGCACAAGCTGCAATATATCCAATGCAGTTGGGGCCAAAGCACAGGGTTCCATATATTAAGTTAGTGATAAGTAACATTAGTCTTATAATAGCCTCAAGAAATAAAAGTCATACAGAATTCAAACGAATCTCTTTACTGGCGCCCAACTTAGAAGAACCTTTAAACAATATCAACCGGAATTAACAAACTGGAAAAATAAGGAATTATTTACTTTTATTAAGAATCCCAACTTGGAAGACAATTTAAACAATATCAACCGGAATTAAATAACTGGAGAAAGAAAAAGGAATTATTTACTTTTATTAAGAATGTAAGAATTTGTCTTTACCTACCTGTACCTACTTTGAATATTTCTATTTGTAAAGCTTGCAAGTGTTATGTATTTTTTTTTTGTATCGTTATTTAAGTGCTTTTATTGATTGCTTTTTTTAATAATATTCAAAATAACTAAACAAATATTCTTTACGGTGGTTAATGAGTGAACCTAAAAATATTGAAATACTATTAGAAAAGTTTAATTACTTACAAATAGGGAAAGCAATAGAAAAAAAAATGAATGCAACAGATTTAAAAGTATTAGTAGAATCCGCAGTCAGTGGTGCCCTTGAAGCACAAAAAGTTGATTTTGAACGAAAGCTAAGTGATGCAGTGAAAAATTTAACAGTGACACAAAACAAACCTGAAGTTGAAATTTTTAAAGAAATTGAAATAAGTGAAAGAATTAGGTGTGAAGAGTGTCTCGACATAGTTAAATCCCTTCCGGAATTTGAGGGCAAACAGGGCACTTATGTCTCTTGGCGTCAAGCGGTTCACTCCGCTTACAAAGTTTTTGAAAAATACGATGGTAGTTCTAGACATTATCAGGCAGTGGGAATAATAAGAAATAAAATAAGAGGCCCAGCCGATGCTGTCCTGGCTTCTTTTAATACAGTTTTAAATTTTAGAGCTATTATAGCTAGGTTAGATTTTACGTACGCCGATGTACGTCCGATTTATTTAATTGAGCAAGAACTCAGTACACTGCGGCAAGGGAACCTTACCGTTCTAGAATATTATGACGAGATTGAGAAAAAGCTAACCCTCCTTACAAACAAAACAAATATGTCATATGACAGTGCATTAGCCATTGCATTTAACGAAAAGTACAGAAGGGACGCCCTTAGGGTTTTCATATCTGGGTTGAAAAAACCATTAAGTGATGTTTTGTTTTCGGCCCGTCCGTCTGATATGCCTACTGCTTTGGCTTTGGCTCAAGAAGTTGAAGCAAACAATGAAAGGTATCTGTTTGCTGCGAGTTATGCGAAAAATTGTGAAGAAAATTCTCTAAGATCCGAGTTCAAACGGTCGCCGAGCCGTTACCAAAACAATAATAATAGTAATAACCCTAGTAATAACAGCCAAAGTAAAAGGCAGGGTAAAAACCCATATTTTAACAAAAAGCAAAGTTTTGAAAATGACAAACAATTGGAACTTAACAGTTCTAAAGTCCCCAGCAGTCGTGACAAAATGGATGTTGATCCGACATCATCACGCTTACGGCAATTTAATAGCTATCAACAAAAAAATAATAACTATACCTATGATCAAGGGCAAGAACAAAGGAATAAAAGGCCAAGTAGCTCTCAAAGACAGTCGGGACAGCGTCGCCAAAGAGTAAATTATTTGCAAGAAAATCCTCCACGGAATAATGAAGGTGACTATGAAGCCACAGCTGCGTTGCAGGCAGATGAAGTGGAAGCTGAGGTACATGATTTTGACTACGTCAATTTTTTAGGGGAAACTCCCAACTACCGTTTATTCAAAAAACAGTAGGAGGGAGGTTAGTAAAGTTTTTAATTGACACAGGTGCCTCGAAAAATTACATCAGGCCATTACGAGAGATAAAAGGTTTAGTGCCAGTAGGCACACCCTTTTTAGTAAAATCAATTCATGGTTTTAACAATATTGAACTCAAATGTTTTATAAATATTTTTGGGAGAAATAGCACTTTTTTTATTTTACCCAACCTGTCAACTTTTGACGGAATAATTGGTCTTGACCTGTTAACACAGGTTAATGCCACAATTTGCTTAAAAGAAAATTTAATTCGCTTCAATTCAGGGCTAGAAACTATTCTGTTCCATAAATGCGACAATGTGAACTTTACGAAAGTAGAGGACATTGAGGTTCCACCCTCCGTAAGCATACATTTCAAAAATATGTTACATAATAGAATGAAAACATTTGCAGATTCAAGCGAATCATTGCCGTATAACACCAACATCGTTGCCACAATTCGTACAGTAAGTGAAGACCCCATTTACTCAAAATTTTACCCATATCCTATGGGTGTGACGGATTTCGTTAATAACGAAATTAAAGATCTTCTGAAGAATGGCATTGTTAGACCGTCTAGGTCACCTTACAATAATCCCATTTGGGTAGTTGATAAAAAGGGAACAGATGAGTTGGGTAATAAAAAGAAACGTTTAGTAATGGACTTTCGAAAGCTCAACCAAAAAACCATAGACGATAAATATCCTATCCCAAATATTACAACGATTTTGTCAAATTTAGGCAAGGCACGATTTTTTACAACCCTTGACTTAAAATCAGGGTTTCACCAAATTGAATTAGCGGAACGGGATCGAGAAAAAACAGCTTTTTCCGTTAATGGCGGAAAATACGAATTTTGTCGCCTTCCGTTTGGGTTGAAAAATGCGCCCAGTATTTTCCAACGGGCTATAGATGACGTCCTTCGTGAACAGATTGGAAAAAATTGCTATGTTTACGTTGATGACGTAATCGTTTTCTCAGAAACTGAGAATGAACATGTTAAAGATATTGATTCGGTTTTAAAAAAATTGTATGAAGCGAATATGAGAGTTTCACGCGAAAAGTCACATTTTTTTAAGACAGATGTAGAGTACTTAGGCTTTACAGTGTCTAGGGATGGTATAAAAACTTGCCCTGCTAAAGTGGAAGCGATTAAAAATTATTCACAACCTTCTACACTCTTTGGAATAAGGTCATTTCTAGGTTTAGCTAGTTATTATAGATGCTTTATAAAAGATTTCGCATCAATAGCTAGACCACTTACTAATTTATTAAAGGGTGAGAATGGCAAAATAAGTGGCAATCAATCAAAAAAAATTAAAATAGAATTAAAAGAGAAAGAACTCCAAGCGTTTAATAAATTAAAAGAAATTTTGGCGTCAGAAGACGTCACATTGTTATATCCAGATTATACGAAGCCTTTCGATCTTACGACGGACGCTTCATCACATGGTCTTGGAGCGGTTTTGTCACAAAATGGAAAGCCTATAACAATGATTTCAAGAACACTCAAAGATAAAGAGTTGCAATTTGCAACAAATGAAAGAGAACTGTTGGCCATAGTGTGGTCCTTAAAAAATCTACGTAACTATCTCTATGGAGTGAAAACTCTAAACATTTTTACAGATCATCAACCTCTTTCGTTTTCAGTTTCAGATAAAAACACAAATGCTAAAATTAAGCGCTGGAAAGCTTTTGTAGACGAGCATAATGCTCAAATATTTTACAAGCCAGGAAAGGAGAATTATGTCGCTGATGCACTTTCGCGGCAAAATATTCATGCATTGGAGAACGAAGCGTCTTCTGATGCCGCTACAATTCACAGCGAACTATCCTTGACTTATGTAATAGACACAACGGATAAACCTTTAAACTGCTTCAGAAATCAAATAGTTATAGAGGAGGCCCCAATCGCTTCAACCCGTACATTTATAATATTTGGAAAAAAAACTAGACATTTCATTAATTTTTCAGAAAGGAATACATTGATAAACACTTTAAGAAACGTGATTAAAATAGATGTCAACGTAATTCATTGTGACCTACCAGTTCTAGCTTTTATTCAACACGATTTAGTCGAGTTATTTCCATCAACTAAGTTTTGGCATACTAACAAATTTGTGTTGGATATATTCGACCCGAATGAACAAAAAGAAATTATAATTACTGAACACAACCGAGCTCATAGAGCAGCTCAAGAAAACATTAAACAAATTCTTTGTGACTATTTTTTTCCGAAAATGACAAAACAGGCAAATGAGATTGTGGCAAATTGTAAAATATGTTCAAAGTCGAAGTACGATCGGCATCCAAAAAAACAATTGATTGGCGAGACACCAGTCCCCTCGTATGCTGGAGAAATGCTTCACGTCGACATATTCTCCACGGATAAAAAATATTTTTTAACTTGCATTGACAAGTTTTCCAAATTTACGGTTGTGATGCCAATAGCATCACGTACAATAATAGACGTAAAAGTTCCAATCCTGGAGATAATGAACATTTTCCCAAATACAAAACAAATCTTTTGTGATAATGAAGCTTCTTTAAAATCCGAGACAATTAGGTCAATTTTGCTCAATCATTTTAATGTTCACATAGTAAATGCTCCACCCTTACACAGTACATCAAACGGTCAAATAGAAAGGTTTCACAGCACTCTATTAGAAATTGCAAGATGTCTAAAACTTGACAGAAAAGTGGAAGACACAGTCGAATTAATACTATTAGCAACAGTAGAATACAATAGGACCGTCCACTCTGTTACGAACCAAAGACCAATTGATGTAATACACTCGTCCCCGACAGAATTTAGAGAAAAAATCAAAAATAAAGTTCAAAAGGCCCAAGAATTACAGTTGCAAAGGGATAATGAAACAAGGCAGAACAGAATTTTCAGTGTAGGAGAAAAGGTATTAGTAAAAACAAATAGACGATTAGGTAATAAGTTAACTCCATTATACGTTGAAGAGAAAGTGGAAGCCGATTTAGGGACAACGGTTCTAATTAAAGGGAGGGTAGTCCATAAGGACAATCTAAAATAGAACCTTTATTATTTCATATTTTTACAATTAATCTTTCAGGATTCTTCTATTATTTATGATGACAACAGTCGTGTCTAAATTAACGGACTACACCAGTTCTAACTATATTCCAATACTAGACGGAGATGTCATTGTCTGGGAGGTTAACGGATACTTACGCCACACAACAAATCTTACTGCCTTTAAGCAAATAATAAACGAATCAAAAAACATGACTGAGCTGTTCCCTCCACAGTCGCATATGCGAAAAATTGTGGAAATAGACCTTAAGCACTTAGAAACACTCTTCACGAGTATAAGTATCCATCATAGAAACGCAAGGAGTTTAAACTTCTTAGGCACAGGTTTAAAAATTGTAGCTGGCACCCCTGACTTTGACGACTTCGAGAAAATTAAATTCAATCAAGCCCAATTGATCGATTCCAACAATAGACAAGCTGTAATAAACACAAAATCTCAGGAGCAAATTAATAGGTTAACAGACACCGTAAATAATATTTTGGCTTATTCGAAAAAATCACAAATCGACACTGTTCATGTTTATGAAATCTTGTTAACCAGAAATAGAATGCTCATTTCAGAAATTCAAAATCTAATGCTCTCTATAGCACTTGCAAAGCTCAGGGTTATAAACCCGGTAATTTTAGATGATGATGACTTAAAATTCATAATAAACGAACAATTTTTTAATGTAAGTGTTACAGAACTTATGGAAGTGTCAAATGTAAAGGTTCTGCAAAATGATAATATTTTACATTTCATAATTAATTATCCTAGACCTAAGTTAGTTTGTAAGAAAGTAATAATCTACCCTGTTGCTCACAACGGCAATATTCTATCCTTCAATGAAGATGATGTGGTGGGGGAATGTGGAAGACAAGTGTTAGCTGTTGAGGACTTTAACGTAGCAACAACGTTAACATTTTGCAAGGAGTTATCGAGCAAGACATGCGCTCAACAATTACACTCTGGAGGCATGGCTCATTGCAACACACAGCCAGACCATCGGCAATCCGTGTTGGTTATTGATGATGGAATTGTTATAATAAACAACAGAAATGCCAGAATAAGGGAGGCGAATAATTTTGAGACGGACATCAACGGGACGTATTTGCTGACTTTTGATGATGCCGTGTGGATCAATGGATCCAAATTTATCAATCGAAATAACATCCAGAAAAAGCAACCCGGTAGTGCAACATCTACGCTTCTAAATATCACCGGTCATACAGAGATATTGAGCCTACCATTCCTTCATAGAATGAACATGGACAATTTACGTTACATTGGTGAGATAGAAACAAAATTGACAACCCATCCACTTATAGCTTGCTGCGTGACAGTTGCACTCATTACAGTTTGCTACACCATCATTAAACTAAAAAAACGCCAGAAGAAGCAGCGCCAAAATGTCGATATTCAAAAGGTCACCAAGTCTCTCAAGAAGCCCGAGGACGGCCTTCACCTAAGTGAGGGAGGAATTAACATGAGCTCTTAAGACATCCGCCGCTAAGCCACACAAAGTCGTCGTCGTCAACAACGAACCATGCTGACACAGCTACTTCTATAAACGAAGCAGACTAGTGTCAACAACCGACGACGACAAAGATGAAATGCGATATCTTGCACAAGCTGCAAGATATCCAATGCAGTTGGGGCCAAAGCACAGGGTTCCATATATTAAGTTAGTGATAAGTAACATTAGTCTAATAATAGCCTCAAGAAATAAAAGTCATACAGAATTCAAACGAATCTCTTTACTATGCCATGTGCCCTTAATTTCAAAAATTCTAGGATAAACAAGTCTTTATATGACGTCAACTATTTGAAATTTTCCGGCTATTGCCTTAGTAAAAAAATGCGGAAATAAAATTACGGGCTACGCAAAAACAAAACCACAGGATGGAGAAAATATAAATTTGATAATAAAAACGGTTGATACTCGAAAGAATATTTATCATGAAAGAGTATGCACCAATATAAAAGGAGAAGAAAAAAAAATTGGCGAGGATCTGTCGGGCGTAAGCGCTGGGAAATTTGTCGAAAAAAATATTAAAAGGAAATATGCAATTTGGGCAAGACATACCAACCAACATATGGCCCAATTATATATACAGGCAGGTGAAAATGGAGAATGCTAAGATAGAGCAAGGAATGAAGTCCCAAGAAAAAAACAACGTGACTAAAATGATTCAAAAAATGTCAAAAGATCCGCAATACGACAACGCCATTCGAGAACTAGGATCCATAAATTTCTTTGTTATTTATTTTACAAACAACCAGCTTCATGTGTACAGGGAATATTTGCGTACAATGGGTCCAAAAGCTGAGATATCCGTCGATGCCACTGGGAAATTTGTAAAAAAAATTGATTTATTCGAGGGGAAAAAGACAGGCCACATTTTTTGTACACTGCCACAGTAAATGTTGACCATAACACAGTCCCAGTGACTCAAATGATCACAGAAAGCCATGACACTGGTTTTTTGACATTTTGGTTGGACAGGTGGCTGAGAGCAGGCATTAAAGCTCCGCCCCAAGCTATAAGCGATTATGGGCGAGCCATTTTATTAGGAATTTGCCGCTCATTTAACAACATGCCATTAGAAAATTATATCGACGAATGTTTTAAATGGGCTACTATTAACTATTGATGAAGTCAAAAGAAGAAGCAGACAAGACTTTGATTCGGTTAGACGTATCGCATATAATGGCATTAGTTGCCCATTGGGATTGTATAAAAAGAGCATGTCATCCTGATATCAAACGATTTTTCCTCCGTACTGTAGCACTTATGATCGATTGCCAAGATATCAAAGAATTCGGAATAGTTTTTTTTGACTTGTGCTGTTGCTCTACAGCCTTACGATAACGGAGAAGTTGGAATTCTTGGACTACTTATAAATATTAAAAAAGCAAGAAACACTCTTAAAAACTACATGATAAAAAGAGAAAGATTTCTCGTAATGGAAGAAATCATCGAATCTTTTGAAGAGCGTGCTGACAATACTCCAGAGCCAGTTGACAACTTTTTGAATGAGGATGATGTTTCTTTGACCCATAAGTATATAAAAGAAAAAATTGCTCTTACGAAACCTAATGAAAAGTCACAGCATTTAAAAGGCGATGCAAATGCCTACTTGCCAGATTTTATAAAACAATTGGAAAGACTTGGAAAAGAGTTCCCTCTTTGGACCGCAGCTGCCATCCCTTGCCCTGAAAAGCACGCATCAACTGCCTACCAAGAAGGATATTTTGGCAGTTTGAAAAGGACGTTCATGGCCACTGTGAGATTACCAACCACAGCTAACCGTTTCTTACATGAGCACCTTTTGGGAATAAAAACTGGCACAATGGTAGTGGCATCAAACTTAAAACATATAAACCACCTCCACAGAAATCTACCATCTGCCGTGCCTGAGAGTCCACTTATTTCTTCAGATCAAATCAAAAAGATCCACACTAATAAAGATGATTCCGATTTGTTTTCGTATGAGTATTGGGGAGGTCTTACCAAAAAGAGCAAATATATGATCCATTTTCATGATAGTATTCAGGAAATCAGTATAGAAAGTGAATGCCATCAAAGTCGTAAGCCACGGTTAAGTACACCTAGGTCCACCGTGAGCGAAAATTCGTTTTATGATGAATTTGATATCATACCATTCACTAGCAGCCCATATCGTGATGGTACAGATGAAATTGAATCTATAAAACGACTGATCAAAGAAAAGGAACGACAACAATTAAGATACAAAAAAAAACTTCTAAGCCGACAAAAGGATTATATTTTGAAAAAATTCAAAATATCAATAAAACTCAAAATCAAACCAAACAATTGAGTCTGCTAAAAAATGGATGTATTTTACCACCAATAAAATTGAATGGGATTTTCTATAAAGTTGTAAACACATGTGGTTTTGATGCAAACGTCCATGTACTTTATCTAAGTGCTGTGTATAATACGAAATATTTAGAATCCATTAAATCATCATCAAATGCAATGCTAGAATTTGTCGAGAGATTAATAAAATCTGGGCCCAACACTGCAATATACAAAAAAACTTTTAAACCCGCATTATATAGATGCAACAGACTCTATTTGCGGCTTATTAAAAAAATTCTTCACCTGAGCACCAAGTATTATTAGAAGTAAACGATGTAGCAGCTCGAACTGTGGAGTTATGGAAATTAATAGAGAAGAGGAACTTCTAGGTGTCAACCATCTATCTTTTGGGCAGGGTTTTGAAGGATTCAAAAATTTGCAAAATTCCATTATATCGGGTGATTTTTTTGCTACTTGGTTTTTGACGTTTATATTTTTGACAGATCACACATGACAAATTCCACGAACATTTGACATTTCGATTCAGTATTGTTTGCCATTTCATCATGAATAGACTTACGCCTGAACAACGTTTGCAAATTAATGAAATTTATTATCAAAATTCGTGCTCTGTGAAAAATGTGTTTCGCAAGCTACGTCCGTTTCAGCGACGAGGCTCATTTTTGGCTAAATGGATACGTGAATAAGCAGAATTGCCGTATTTGGAGTGAAGAGCAGCCAGAGGCAATTCAGCAGCTACCAATGCATCCCGAAAAATGCACTGTTTGGTGCGGTTTATGGGCAGGCAGCATCATTGGGCCGTACTTCTTCAAGGACGATGAAGGCCGCAGGGTTACGGTCAATGGAGAAAGGTACCGTTCGATGATAACAGATTTTTTTTTGCCGAAAATGCAAGAATTGAACTCGGTCGACATGTGGTTCCAACAGGACGGTGCCACATGCCACACTGCACGCGAAACCATGCATCAATTGAGAGGCGAATTTGGTGAGCAGTTGATCTCACGTTTTGGCGCAGTCAATTTGCCACCAAGATCATGTGATTTGACCCCGTTAGACTATTTTTTGTGGGGCTATGTTAAGTCTATTGTCTATGGGGACAAGCCAAACACGATTGCTGCCTTGGAAGCCATCATTGAACGCGCCATTGGTGAGATTCCGGCCGAAATGTGTGAAAAAGTTTGCCAAAATTGGACCTTCAGAATGGACCACCTGAAGCGTAGCCGCGGGCAACATTTAAGTGAAATTATTTTTTAAAAAGTAAATGGCAGAAATTGATTTATCGATCCAAATAAAATTTTCATTCACTTTTTACAAGTTTCTGTGTTTTTTTGAATTCTCAAAAACCAAGCTCTTAAAAAATTATCGTTTATATGAATCGAAAGATCCCATCAAGTGTAAAATATGGAGATGCTCTGGAACTTTAACTGAAATAACAACATTCACCAATCATCTATGGGTTAAACTAGACATAAGACCTAATCTACAGTTTAACTTTAGTCTTGAAAAGACATGTAAGTTGCTAGTTTTTCACACACACACTTTTGTAATATTATTTAATTTTGTATACACATTTCCTAGTACCAATAATAAGACATCATTAGTGACAATAAAGACATTAAAGACAAAACTGAATATTTCCCTATGCCAAATTTTCCGAACAGGTTGAAAAATCACTTAAGCTGATATTATTTTACTTACACAAACGCTTTTATAGAGTATCAATTTAAGTTTAAATATGTACATACTTTAGTTCCACCAATTTGACATCGGCCGGATCGAGAAAAATAGAAGGAACAAAACTTAATACCATACTGCAGCAAATATGTTGAAAATATAATGTAAGTTGAAGGTTTTTAAGTTACTATTAACGCTTTGATATTGTTATTAATTTGTAAATATTTCCTGTACTACAAATCGATACCGCATAATAGTAGTGGCAAAACTAAAATCAATGGAACGGCGTTCACGTCAGAGGAATTCAAATCATTTATATCGGAGGTACTCTCTCTATCATATCAAATACCTACATACGTAGAAAATTGGAAAACCCGTCCAATGCTTCTGGGGGATCAAATCCTGTAAATTGGTACGTATACGTATTTTTAATCACTTAAATAGACAGCTAAAAAGACACTGTAATGCATAACTCATGGGTAGTGTGGAAATGCGTTATTTGATTTTTATGCTTTTCAAGATCAAAACAGTTATACGACACCTTAATTTAATAAATATAAAATATTGAAGACATTTTTATTAAGAAAATGGTACCTAGCGATTATAAATATTTTTGGAAAAATTGGATGTTACTGTTCAATCTTTAAAGAAAACAATGCCCCTACTTCATTTTTACAAGTGACAGCTGCCAACTTCCAATTAGGATTTGGCAATATACTTTTGAAACCGCATAATGGATAACCCTTTACAATCATATATCTTTACAATTTTTTTTGTTCTTAAAAGAGCCATTTGCAAGTTGCTCAAAATGATTATACCTACCCACTTCCAATAAATCACTCTGCCAACCAACTCTTAAAAGGAAAATCATTCCCAATTACGTACCTAACCAGATTGTACGATTGTATTAAAAAAGTTAGTACTTTCGCGGTCAAAGGTTACCCCGGGCAAACGAGAGAAAATATATGGTTACATAGGCAATTGTGCTGTGACAAAACGTTTCGCCAGAAAACGTGTGCGGTGAAACGTGATGCGAGAAATCGTTTTGCGGTCAACTGTACCCAACCCGATGCTATGCACCTCTCTTAATAGTATTTGCAAATGATATCTAAAGTCAATTTAAAAAAATGGTGCATTAATAAAGCAAAAAATGGATGTACCTACATACTGTCTTTATGTGAGGCAAAATATTGAAATTTATATACAAAACATTTAAAAATCTAACTTGGAACGACTTAACAATATATAATAGTAGGTACCTATGTTAAGTTTTTCTAAACAATTTAACAATGATTTAATTGCACTAGTAGCTTAATGGAACAGAAAATAGCAAAATTATCAATATCCCAATTGTTAAAATTTGTTTGTACAATTGTTAACTTTCAAGTTCACTTGTAGTTTTGTGGCACACAAACCTTTGACATTTGTTAAAATCTGTCATTTCCCAGCAAACATTTATCTGAAGGTTCAGATTTTATTCACCAAAAATAAAGAATAATGTTCATAAAACCTTCAGTTTTTTTAAAAGAAATATGAATGTTTACATAGATCCTACAAATTCTTACCGGGGAAAGGTAAAGAGATATTATGTGTGTTCAATGAAGCTGTTCGGAACAGATTAGAACACTTTCGAACAGAAAAGTACAGGATTTCACTGTTCAATGAGAAATTTTCTGTTCTAAACTGTTCTGGTTTGGTGTTCAATGAGTCTGTTTGGAACAGTTTGGAACACTTTAGAACAGGATTTTCTGCACTTGCTTTTTAGGTAGAACAGATTAGAACAGATTTGTGAGAACTGTCAAAACCAATTGTTGTTGTTAAAAAAACATTACGGTGTTAGATTTAGTTTATAAATCATTTTCCGTGTCGGTATCATCTCAATTTCATGAAAAATATTTGTTTAAATAAATTCAACTCCATTTCGATTACTTTTAAGGATGTTTCTGTAAAAATACACGAAGTTGAATTGTAGGTAAACAACAATAATTATTTTTTATAATCTCTGTCAGATGACTGACTGCTCTAAGTTGTTCTATCTTATTCTGAAGTCAAACAGTTTTCACAAATTTGTTAACCTATTCTACCTAAAAAGAAAGTGTAGAAAATCCTGTTCTAAAGTGTTCCAAACTGTTCCAAACAGACTCATTGAACACCAAACCAGAACAGTTTAGAACAGAAAATTTCTCGTTGAACAACAAAATCCTGTACTTTTCTGTTCTAAAGTGTTCTAATCTGTTCCGAACAGCCTCATTGAACACTCATAATAGCACCAATGCAATTTCCTATCTCGTTTTTAAATAAATAGAAAAATAGAGACAGATTCTACTGTCTTTAAAAAAAACTTACGTAAGCAATTTATGTTTATTGAGTTTCAAATTTTAAAATATAAGATACGCATTAATTTATTCTGTAATTGAAATTGTAATCGATTTGTAAGTAAATTTTCCAGTTATATAAGAAAATATTCTATTTATCCTCAAAAAATTATTCTTTTAGAAGCATCGGAAAGGAATTGCTTCGTGGCTCTGAGGATGCGTTTTTAATTGTACACAAAATTCGCCGAATGTGTTACGCGCCGCCGAGAAGAGTACCCTCTCGTTACTAAAAAAAAACAGGCGGTGAACCAAATCTAGTCACATATGATTTTGCTGGTCATATGACATTGGAGCACAGAACCTGACCGCGAGAGCTGCTGTTATCGTTTTTAGATGAGCCATCGCAATACGTCATGGTGGCGGAATATGTCAAATTTACAACACAATGAACCGCGACCAACAGTAACAGACCACTGATCTCTATAATACACTGGATAGTGTATTCCCTACAAAGTATAACAGTTTTTTAGACTTCATTTGAATTTGACAGTAGCACCATTGCAATTGCCTATCTCGTTTTTTTAATAAAAAGAGAGAAAGAGATAGATTGTACTCCTTTTCAAAAAAAAAATTGAAAAACAATTTACTTTTATTGTCAGTTTCAATCAAGATAATAAGAACTACAAACAATTCAGAAAAGGAAAGACGGAAGACGGAACTTGGACAATCGGACCTCGCAAGAGATTATATCAATCAAGACGAGGGAGAAATTGATATTGAAACTGCAAAGAAGTCCTTCGTGAAGAGGATAAATTCGATAAGAACGTTTCAAGGAAATTGTCAAAGCTAAGCACAAAGTTGAAAAGAAAAAATCAAAAAGCAAGAATTTCGAAGACGAAGATGAAGTCGACGACTTTGGTAGTGATGAACACGATCAACATGATGTCGATTTGTCATGTTTGCCGAATGCAGATAAGATTTAGAAGAAGACGACAAAGAAGATGAACCACATCACAAGAACGTGAAAGATATTGCAGAAAAATTATCATTAAATATGGAAGCTGAAATTATTGCAATGTAATTGTTGGGAAAATAAAACAAGTTCTTTTACAAATGGAAGTCAATATTGTGTGTAATTTAAATTTTATATTTTTTTGAAGAAGGTGCCCTTGGTATGGTTGATTAAACAAATTTAATTTCAAGCATAAGCAACCATCTTGAAATGTAACTTTGGCAACAAAAATGTTATACTGTTATACTGACATGGACCCTCTACAATTATTACAGTTTTCTATTGGGGTCGATTTTTTTGTGTGAATACACTATCCAGTGTATTATAGAGATCAGTGGATATTATATGTATGTATGTAAATAAACTTATTGAGTTCGATTAAATGTTATGTCGATACGTTAAATTTTTTGAGGTATATAAATACAAATTTTATAACATTCAGTACAATTTTGCGCTGCCGCGATATGTTTTGAGAAATTTAACAATTAAAGCATCAAGAGTTAGAAGGGGTTAAGTGACATTTTTGATTTTTTTTACTACGTTGTTAAAAAAAGTCAAAAAGTAGGTACAATTCGATGCACTTTTTTACACTTTTGATACAAGCTGAAAGAAGATTTTTCACCCCTGTTGTATACCAAATTTTAGGAAGCGCTGCCGCTGGGCGGCGGATGTGATGTTAATTTCCATTGTTTTTTTTAAAGCCTTGAAATATTTAAAAAGACTACACACTGAATTATAAAATTCAATTATTAGTTACATGAGTATGTAGGCACCTACGTGCAATGTATATTTAAGTCTAGATTATGGATTTTAATAGATGGAACCTAGGTATGTAAATGTGTACATACCGTGAATGCCAAAAGTAAGTAACCACCCATATGCTTTGTTGAATAATATACAATATAAATCAAAACAAAAGCTTGTAACTTCTTTAAGTCGACCTGGCATGGATAGAACAAAGTTATTTGTAACATCAGAACATATTTGGGACCATTCTTCAACCAATGCCTTTTTTAAATCTTTGTTCTCTATAGTCCTTTTACGAATTTGAGTTCCCAAATGATCCCATAAATGTTTATGGTGTTTAGGTCCGGCGATTGTGAGGGTGATCGAGCTATTTTGGAGTTCGATAAAGCAACCATTCTTTAACGAGCCGCACAACATTTTTGTTTAAGTACCTATTCAAGGTGATGTCAAACAAATATTAAATACGAGGTTTTGAAAAAATCAATTAAGTGTTTTTCGAAATATATTGAGTTAAACAAATTTGGTGAAACATTTTGGTTTACAATACTGTTTATATTTTTGGGAGCTTCTCCATAATAAAATTAAAAAAAAATCAAATAAGCCGTGTTCCAGAAATTCGTGAACCATAACCATTTTTTTCAAAAAAAAAATAAAAAAAGTACATTTTCCCTTCATTAATCCACTAATTTTTTCAAGATTTACCTTTTTGGCATAATAAAATGTACCGTTATTTTTGGTCTCAAAAATGCAAAAAAAACTGTGGGCGTTTCATTCAATTTTTTCCAAATATTATAGTTTTATGTATTTACCGAATACCTATGAATTAGCGTTTTTGAACTTTTTTTGAAAAATGTTTTCAAAAAGTTAAAAAAAAAATGTTTTTTCTCAAAAACCGCTCCACAGCTTCTTAAATTTTTTTCTCATAAATTCAAATTTGTACAAGAAATAAAATGGCGTACTTTTTTTTAGCTCAAATTAGTTTAAGTATTAATTTCAGAATTTTGAATTATTTTTTCTTTGATTTGATTTATTATTAAATATTTAAGATTGTCATACCATTTTTTTTTTTAGAAAACATAAACATTTAAAATGTAAAACGTACACACATTTATATTACATTTATCGGTAAAACATACCGATTAAAAAAAAATAGAAAAAAATCTTTCAACCTGTGAATAACATAAGTACCTACCTACATATCTACTTACCTACATTTTAAATAATGAAACAAAAATCATTCAGATATTATTACCTGAATCCTTTAAAAACATATAGTGTAATATTAGGTGTTTTGTGTGCCCTTAGTGTTAGCTTAAGAAAATGGTATATACGAGTACCTAACTAGTTATTGTATTTTAAATGACTATTATACGAGTATGTAGTTCACACAAAAATATTAAATTTGTGCCAAATGTGTAAATTTATAGTGTGAAAAGTGTTCAAAAAAATTTGATTTTGCAAGAAAAAATCTTTGACAAAAACTTGTCGTCGGCCGTAGCCGCGCCACGCAGCATACACTTTTGAAGTCCATCTTAAAGTTGCTAGGTTCATACCGAACAAAAAAAGAGGTTATTTTTTCGTGTGGCCTTGAACTTGAACTAAAGAAGATTAGGGTTGCTTTGAAGCTTGTGCGAATATGGATACATACAAAACAATATGAATGTGTCGTTTATTAAGGAAAGGAATATTGCTTCATAGTAGGTATAAGGCCAATGAAATTGTTTTAAAATACCTTGCCGTATTCACTTTTTTTGCAATTAAAAAACTGATGCTTAAATTAGGTAATGCTTTTGCAAGTTAAGTTGACATTCCGACAGCAAAACAAGTGCATTTAAGTAAAATTGTAAAATCTCAAAGCTACAATAATAATGGAATACCTATATGAATATAAGTATGTATGATAATAGTACCTTCAAAAAAAATATTATTATAGTCTTCAACACAAAAAATGTTTATATTACAATTAAATACTGGGTACCTACATAATACCTACTTATACAAATACTGAATGCATTTCGATTTACATTAAATCCATGATATGGTCTACGTAGGTATGTAAGTTATATTATAATTATTTATATTATTATATACCTAGCTATATATATATCAGTTATATACGCACCTATGTACTTAAAAAAAAAACTAAAACAAAACTAATATAATAAATTTTTGTTAAAAAAACAAATCTGTTTTTACTTTTAAAATTGTTTAAAAGATTGTCATACTATCAATTATTAATTTTGAAATATTTTTTTTTCAAAAATGCAAAAAATATGTTGTTCGAAAATGTTTCTATTTTCGAATAATGAAAAAAAATTATTCTATGGTTCTTTTTTTGTATGCATCTACTTTTTTGTTTGCGAAAATTGTTGTTTTGTAAGAATGAATTACATATATAAATATAATAACAACTCAGCACATAAACACTTTGTTTTTAGCAATCACTTCTTCTCTGTAAGTTTTAATTTTATTCTGAAAAAATAAATTGTATTTTATTCTAGTCTGTTCTCAGTATCCAAGTTGTGTGTTTCATTTCCTTTGAAGTTTCTCATTAGTTTTTCATCAAAAATAAAACAAAACAAAATGTTATCATCTGTTTATTGCCTTAGTTTAAAAATTAACTAACATTTCATGTTTAATTTTGTCTGACTAAAATATAGAACATACCTAACTATAAGAATTTACATATTATTTTTCTGATCAGAATCCATAGAACCGATTTTATGATAGGTAAGCTGTTTATATCGGTTGCATGACATTTCTCGTTATTTTTGGGGATAAAAGAAGTTGGTGATAAGTTGATTAAAGATAACGTTTTAACAATGGATACGGATGACGGTTTCTTTTTTTGAAAAATACTAAACATAAATAAGTATGTACTATACCTTAATACAGTATTTTTATTTTAAATTAATAATTCTATTTATACAAAGTTTTCTAAAATGTTTGGTCAAAATCACAATGCACCTACATAGTGTTGTTTTGAGAGCACATAATTTTCATTTTAGCAATACATTTTACAAAGAAAATAATAACATGGGTCATAACAATATACCGGTTCGTAACGATTTGTTTGAATTCACTATTATATTTTTAAATCCAATAAATTTCAATATTATTACATACCGCAACATGACCTAATTAAGTACCTACTCAGAATTGAATTTAAAACAAATTATTTAACTTTTGAATGCTTGTAACTCAGAAGTTTGATTTTGAACTTTTGTGCGAATGTATGTAATATACACTCCTAATAAACCCCACGCACACAGTGCTAATTTCTAAAATTATGGGTATTGGAAAATGTCGTTAAAATTAATTTATTTCAACATTTATACCTAGGTATCTAAAACCAAATCATATTATGTCAATATATATACATACATATATATATATATATATTTTTTTTTTCAAATTATAAAATCAACAATTTCAATTAAAATGTGTCTAAAAGCAAATTAACATGATCTTATATTAATGCCCATTACACTGAAAGCTAACGTACATATTTCATTCAACTAATTTTTTTACACATTTCAATATTTTATTTTAAAAATCGAGTTGGATTTTCGAACAATATAACTAAGAACAATGTATTAAAATCAATCACTATTCGTTTTTTTCTAACATTCGATTTTTATAATGATAACCTACTTAAGTAATATATACATACTTAAGTAGGTTATCATTATAAATCGAATACCTACCAAGTTAAAAAAAGACCGCTTCATCTTCGATCACTGTAATACTGAGTTTGATGAACATTTTAAATCATTTATCATTGTAATCTTAAATCTTTATAAATGAATAAGTCTTACTTGTAGGTACCTGAATACATACCTACCTTCATACCAAATGCACCTAAATACCTATGTATATCGTAAGTAAAAATAAGGACTTTATTTTTATTGTGCTTCTTTTTATTTTCTAATAAATTCTAATATACATACCAATTAATGTATTTATTTGTTAAAAAAAACACCTAAAAGAATTTGTTGTAAGTATGTAGGTAGGTACCTATACCTAGAGCTTGAACATTGATAATACCTGTGACCCACATGCCACCTGTTTAAATGAAATAAATTAGTTAATGTAGGTACATAAGTACATTTTTGGCTTTCACTTATCTTAATAAATGTTAATCTACCTACGATTCGATTTTTTGAGCGCTTGACTGAACTTTCCTTGAGTTGAAATATTGGCATCAACTCTAAAAATATAAATAATATAAAATTAACAATCACAAAATCCAAATCCCACCTACAATGAAATAACTAAAATCCAAACCATATTGTATATACATATGTATGTACATACAACCTACCTCAACAATCCAGTACTAAAAGTATAAATAGGGCTTAGTGCTTGTACGTAAGTAGCATTGTAGGTACGTAATTAACATATTCAGAATCTATATGAGATTGAAGTATAGCAAAATTAATAAAATAGCTACAAACCCAACGAGAAACCAAACACATTCAAATATTATCGTATATATGAACGTTGAACTTTGTTTTCCTCTTTGCCTTATCCTTATAACAGGTGATTTTTTTGCTACTTGGTTTTTGACGTTTATATTTTTGTGTGATCTACACATGACAAATTCCACGAACATTCGACATTTCGATTCAGTATTGTTTGTCATTTCATCATGAATAGACTTACGCCTGAACAACGTTTGCAAATTATTGAAATTTATTATCAAAATTCGTGCTCTGTGAAAAATGTGTTTCGCAAGCTACGTCCGTTTCAGCGACGAGGCTCATTTTTGGCTAAATAGATACGTGAATAAGCAGAATTGCCGTATTTGGAGTGAAGAGCAGCCAGAGGCAATTCAGCAGCTACCAATGCATCCCGAAAAATGCACTGTTTGGTGCGGTTTATGGGCAGGCGGCATCATTGGGCCGTACTTCTTCAAGGACGATGAAGGCCGCAGGGTTACGGTCAATGGAGAAAGGTACCGTTCGATGATAACAGATTTTTTTTTGCCGAAAATGCAAGAATTGAACTCGGTCGACATGTGGTTCCAACAGGACGGTGCCACATGCCACACTGCACGCGAAACCATGCATCAATTGAGAGGCGAATTTGGTGAGCAGTTGATCTCACGTTTTGGCGCAGTCAATTGGCCACCAAGATCATGTGATTTGACCCCGTTAGACTATTTTTTGTGGGGCTATGTTAAGTCTATTGTCTATGGGGACAAGCCAAACACGATTGCTGCCTTGGAAGCCAACATTGAACGCGTCATTGGTGAGATTCCGGCCGAAGTGTGTGAAAAAGTTTGCCAAAATTGGACCTTCAGAATGGACCACCTGAAGCGTAGCCGCGGGCAACATTTAAGTGAAATTATTTTTAAAAAGTAAATGGCAGAAATTGATTTATCGATCCAAATAAAAATTTCATTCACTTTTTACAAGTTTCTGTGTTTTTTTGAATTTTCAAAAACCAAGCTCTTAAAAAATCACCGTATAAGATAAATAAAATAAAACATGTGATGACAAAAAAGAAACCATTTGGTTTTCTCTTTTATACTCTTTATTGTATTCGAAAATGAAATTAAACTACCTTATCTCTTCTTTTCGCCCCCTTTCTTCCTCTGCCCACGTCCACAAACTAATTTCTGAAAAAGGGGGAACCAGCGATACTCTCGACCCCTTAGGCAACTAACAAGAAAGACATTTTTCTGTTCCATGATAGTACTATAGATTATATATACATTGGTTTAGCCCATTCCACCCTGCAAACATCTGAGTCTTGTAAAAAATATTTAACCCTTAAGCCACTTGCAAACTATAACCTTTAAAAATCAAAAGAATTTCTTAAATTGGAGGTGTGGTTTCTGAGTATAGCCTTAGCAAGCAATCTGATGTAGATAAATTTCAATCTATGAGAATAAAAGTATCAACATCTTTGGAGCGGTTTCTAGGAATTAATCATATGCGTAACCTATCATTAAAAAAAAATAATGATCTGTTTTGAAAATATTTAATTATTAAAAAAAAAGTTTTAAAAAATACAAAAAAATATTAATTAAAAATATTGCTATGCATCATAAATTGAGGTAACTAAGCCTATGTCATTTGTGTAAAATTTCGAAAGAATCGCCTTAGGCATTTTCCAGATAGTAGAAAGCCATATAATATTTCATACCGACAAAATACGAGTACTCTGATTTTTAAAAATCAAAATCGTTAGAACCATTTTCGGCCCACCCATCCAAGTTTTTTTGTCTTCGCTATCATCGTAATATCCTGTTTTATTGTTGTCTCGTAACTTTTTTTTTTAAGAATGCATAACTTGCCTTATATTGTACTTATCTATAATAGCAAGTATAAAAACAATCTCCGGAATGCCAACAATAGTTCGTTTAAAAAAAATAGGAATAATAAATCTTCTTTGTTAAATTTAATGAGATAACTAATCCTGGTTAAAAACGACAAAATACATAAAAAATGCTGTTTCTTACAATTTTTTTTTTAATTTTTAATTTCATTTGGATGATATTGCATGAAAATATTTTTATCGGGTGCCCGGGCAATGCCGGGACTCTCTGCTAGTTTTAAAATATATAAACAAAATTGGACCATAACCTACCGGCTGTAAAAGCAAAAAATTCGCGACTGTGAAATTTTACACAGCAAACTTGATTTTCAATGCAAACTTAACATGTGCGAATTAAAAAGATGGCAGATACGTGCAAAATCATACCAACTATTTTAGCTGGTACATGAAAAGTTGGGAACCACCCAATTTTCTTTTACTTCCATACCTATATTTTTTTTACCAGCTTGGTTAATAGGTTAAATACAAGATTCTCATTCTCAACAAACTATTTATTTCTAACATGACCTTACGCTGAAATGCATTGAATATTGCATTGCATTTGTTGTACTTTCATGTATGTACCCAACTGACGCGTAAGTGTATGCTTACACATGCAGGTTGCTTTCTGCTTCATGAAAGTGGTCACATAATTTACCAAAAGGAACACGTCTAATTTCGTATTTCTTTCACCAAATTCTTCTGAATTTTTCATGTTGGAACCTGTTAGCGTGAAAGTAAAAATATCGGGTCTTTTAAGGTTTAAAGTAAGACCGAACTAACTTTCCGACACTATGCATATTTTTTTTCAAGCCGCACTTGAGCGGCAGCCATTTTCGTCTTCGCTATCAGCCTAATGTCGTGTTTCATTATTATCTCACATTTTTACTTGCGATTATAGGTACTATAAAGCAAGTTATGCATTCGTCGAAAAAAAAATGTTTGACATAACAATCAAACATGACATTACGATGATAGCGAAGACGAAAAAAGATGGTCTAAAAATTCTGTCAGTCGTTCAGTCTGTCAGTCTGTCAGTCTATCAGTCTGTCAGTCTGTCAGTCTGTCAGTCTGTCAGTCTGTCAGTCTGTCAGTCTGTCAGTCTGTCAGTCTGTCAGTCTGTCAGTCTGTCAGTCTGTCAGTCTGTCAGTCTGTCAGTCTGTCAGTCTGTCAGTCTGTCAGTCTGTCAGTCTGTCAGTCTGTCAGTCTGTCAGTCTGCCAGTCTGTCAGTCTGTCAGTCTGTCAGTCTGTCAGTCTGTCAGTCTGTCAGTCTGTCAGTCTGTCAGTCTGTCAGTCTGTCAGTCTGTCAGTCTGTCAGTCTGTCAGTCTGTCAGTCTGTCAGTCTGTCAGTCTGTCAGTCTGTCAGTCTGTCAGTCTGTCAGTCTGTCAGTCTGTCAGTCTGTCAGTCTGTCAGTCTGTCAGTCTGTCAGTCTGTCAGTCTGTCAGTCTGTCAGTCTGTCAGTCTGTCAGTCTGTCAGTCTGTCAGTCTGTCAGTCTGTCAGTCTGTCAGTCTGTCAGTCTGTCAGTCTGTCAGTCTGTCAGTCTGTCAGTCTGTCAGTCTGTCAGTCTGTCAGTCTGTCAGTCTGTCAGTCTGTCAGTCTGTCAGTCTGTCAGTCTGTCAGTCTGTCAGTCTGTCAGTTTGTCAGTCTGTCTGTATGTATGTATAGAAACTTACAGCCCAAACGGGTGGGCCGAATTGCTTCAAACTTGGTCTATGGAGTTTTTTAGGTATTGTGCAGAGGGGAAATTGAAATTTTTTTTTAGCTCAAAAAATAACGGTACCTGCCATATAACCGTTACGTTAAAGCCTATTTTTCTCGGAAACGGATCTAACGATTTTGATTTAAAAAAAAAACAGTGCAGCTTTATAGATACGGCCAATCATATGGTTGAAAAAAAATTTAAAATGTCTAAAAACGGTACCATTGTATATAAAACTTAAATAATATACCTAGAAATATATATAAAATGACGATTCTTTCCATAGGGCCGTTTTTTTGCTTTCGACTATCTCATAAACGGCTACCCGATTCTTTCGAAATTTCACACATATGAAGCCTCAAAAACCGATTTACAGATTTTAAAATTTTTTTTCTCATAAATTCAAATTTATCCAAAAAATAAAATGGCGTACTTTCTTGAGCACAAATTAGTTTAAGTATTTATTTTAGAATTTTGAATTATTTTTTCTTTGATTAATCCGATTTCTTTTTTTGTTCTTAAGTATATATTATAAAATATTTGAGATTGTCATATACCAATTTTTTAAGAAAAAAAATTAAAGAAACTTTGTGTATAAAAAATAAAGTAAAAAATGACTTTAAAAATATATTTAGATTTTAAATAGAAATCTTTTGCATACGATGTAATCGAACATAAGAGCAAGTTCGTGCGATCCAGTCGTGCATTTTATTTAATTCAAGGAATACATAACTTGCCTTATATTGTACTAACTTTAATCGCAAGTAAAAAAAACGAAAGCCAAGAGTCTCAAAATGAAGAATAGTTCGTTTGCAAAAAAAAATAGAAATAATAAATCTTCTTTGTTAAATATAATAAGAAAACTAATCCTGGTTAAATAAACGACAAAATAAATGAAAAATGCTTTTTCTTACAATTTTTTTTCTTAATTTTTCATTTCAATTGGAAGATATTGCATGAAAAGACATTTGCCTCGGGTGCCCGGGCCACACCGGTGACTTTTTGCTAGCTTGGAATTAAAATCCATAACAACAGCGAATGTAAACAAAAACCAATTTGGATATAAAATCCATGGAAACGGCAAAACGTAAACAAAACAACATAACGTCGTTTATCAGTTCGAAAAAGTTTTTCGATAGATCGGGCGCAACGTAGCAAATATCTTAATATATATAAATCTCGTGTCACAATGTTTGTCCTCAATGGACTCCTAAACCACTTAACCGATTATAATAAAATTCGCACACCATGTGCAGTTCGATCCAACTTGAGAGATAGGATAGTTTAAATCTCAAATTATAGTCGCAATTTTAATTTATTGCTAATTATTTGTCTGTTATTATTTGACAGTCACAATTATCTGTTAACTCCAAATGATTCTAACAGATGTCGATACCTTTCGACTGGGTTGAGTAAGTAATCAATAGATGGCGCTGCTATGGTAAATCTACGAACGTAAGCTACATTTTAACAGCATAAAACTACCAGACAATTTTTGCACTGTTGTTCAGGATAAAAATGAATTGATTCAGAGTATTTTCCCGGATATACAGAATAATTATTTGAATCATGAATGGCTTAGTCAACGGGCGATTTTGGCAGCCAAAAACGTTGATGTTGACGAAATTAACTTCCAGATACAACAGTTGTTACCAGGCGATCTGATGTCTTTTAAATCAATCGATACTGTTGTTGATGAAAATGAAAGTGTAAATTTTCCGATTGAATTTTTAAATTCATTAGATATCCCTGGAATGCCACCACATAATCTTCGATTAAAGATTGGTTCCCCTATTATTCTCCTCCGTAATTTGAATCCACCTCAATTATGTAACGGTACGCGTTTGGTCATCAAAAAGATCACCGGAAACATTCTTGAAGCAACCATTTTGGCTGGGAAGTTTAAAGGAAAAGTGGTCCTGCTGCCACGTATTCCGATGATACCATCAGATTCTACCATACCCTTCAAAAGGCTACAGTTTCCAATTCGTTTAGCTTTCGCCATGTCTATAAATAAATCTCAAGGTCAAACAATGTCCATTTGTGGTTTAGATTTGGAAAATCCATGTTTTTCTCATGGGCAACTATATGTTGCGTGTTCACGTGTTGGGAAACCGTCGAATCTATTTGTGTTAGCTAAAGACAGGTTAACCAAAAACATTGTGCACCGATTGGTGTTAAATTAAATTGCAATTGAAAGTATTTATAATTAAAAAAAATAGATATTAATGTTTAAAAGTTTAAGACTGTCTGCCTTGCCTACCTCATTCATGAGTTTAAGCGTCACATGTTATTTACTGTATTATACTGTAATATACTTATATTTGTTATAAAATTAAATGGAAATAATAAATCTGATAAATTTTTATTTTGTACCTACTGATTTATGCTTAATATCAAGTGTAAGAACATTTTAATTAATTGTGTTCAACGTTCTTCCCCTTCAAATCTCAATCCAGTGAATTTGTATACCAACATCAACATTTTCGTCTTTGTTCGTAAATAATTTCATTGTACTAAAGGGTTATAGTAGTAGAAAGTCAAATAAGGAGATCACCATATTTTTTTTACAAATACCATCTGTGTGAAAAAGCATAGTGGACTCCGTGACTGATGTTCTCTTATTGTTCCTCTTAGATTATTTACTATAATGTAATATAACAAAAACTTTAGCCACAGCAACGCGTGGCCGGGTCAGCTAGTAATAATATATATTTTAGCTAAAAATAAAGTACACAATAAAAATAATAGGTATATAACCAGCCTGTACAAATAAAGTATAGTGCAAATAGACATAGAGTGTATTATAAATACCAAATTAAAAAAATTAAAAATAATAAGTACATAATAAAGATAAATAAAAAGATATAAAATTTGTTATTTTATTGCTGATAAAATGTCAACAACTGTTTAAAATTTTGAGCCAAATTTGTCTATCATATCGCACCAGGAAACATTTTCATTTTGAAATCAATCATAAATGAATCAGAAAAAAAGAATTCACTTATAATGTTATTTGAGTCCTTTTACCTGGGCTCTTAGACACCGATTTGAATCATTTTAATGACTCATTTATGATCTGAAAATTCTTCATTTAAATTAACGTATTTAACGTAAATGATTAATGTCTGAGCCTCTTCTGAGTAATAAAATTGATTCCTATATGATTAAATAAAGTTAAGGTATATAACATTGGTTTTTTTTTAGCCGTGTGGTTTTCAAGAAGAAATAAAACGCATATAGTTTAATGTTATTGTCAAGAATTTAGCTTTATTTTATATAAGGGTTTGCCATTACGTGTTATAAATGATTTCGGGCAAGTGGCCGCCACGGATGGCGCGAATAAGTTCCAGCCAAGAAGCCCAATTTTCGACTTATTTTTGCAGCAATTGGGGTCGTATCTTAGCAATAACGCGTCGCATATTCTCTTCCAAGGCGTCAATCGTCTCGGGGTTATCTGCGTAGACAAACGACTTCACATAACCTCACAAAAATAGTCCAGCGTCCTCATTGACTGTAACATTATGGCCGGCTTCATTTTTGAAGAAATATGGACCACTGAATCCCTCTGCCCATAGAGCACACCAAACAGTGACTTTTTGAGGATGTAACGACGCGCGTCTCAACAATGGCTTGTGGATTATGATCACTCCAAATACGACAATTTAGCTTATTAACTTACCCATTTAACCAAAACTGAGCTTCATCGCTGAACAAAATTTTCTTGTGAAAACCGGGATTTGTCGCTCGAACCGAACCATTATTTTGGTAATAAATTTGCACGATTTGCAAACGTTGTTCAGGAGTAAGTCTATTCATTATGGAATTGCAAACCAAACTAAGCATAAATCAAGTGACAGCTGTCAAAAAGACCAACTACGAGAAAAGTATTGCCAGATTGAAAACCACACGTCTAAAAAAAAAAATACTCGGTATTTAGAGATCCTTCACGTAAAAGAATTTTTAATTTAAAAAATGTTCAGGTATTAATCATTTAAATGAATACATATAAATATGGAAATTTATATATAGGTATATGTACGTTCATTTAAATGAAGAATTCTTAGATCATTAAAATGATTCAAATCGGTGTCAAAGGGGAGCCCAGAATTAATTATCCTTCATTTCAGAATGAAAATGTTTGCTGGGTTGTACAATACTTGTAGTTGTGGGCTACCTCGTACCTACAGCACAGGTCCCTGGTCTTCTTTCATCACCTCTGTTTTTCTTTTATTTGTATAGTTTCAATAAAATTGTATGGTCTCTTTACATTTCATAACCTACTGATACCATTTGAATAAATAATAAAACGCAACTATTATAGCTTATGCTATAACGCATAATATTGAAAGAGTTAAATTAAATTACATTTGTTATACACAAGTTAGTATTTACATATCTATGGACACATACCTAGTAACTAGGTATAACTACAATTGTACATATCTACAGATAAATAGTTAGGTACCTACGTAGGGGATGTATACCTATTACTAAATTTTGAAGTAATCCTTTGTGTATGTAGGTATTTTTACATAATTTATTTGAGAGCCAAAAACATTTAAAATGACGATTTTTAAAGCTTTCAGTGGACCAAAGGAAGAATGACTTCTATGTTAAAATTAAATGACGCCGCATCCCCCTTTGGAACCCAGCAACTCAAAGTTGTATCGTAAAGAGCTCACGTGTAAAATGAGTGCATGCCACAAACCATCATTGAGTTGTGAAGTGCGCAAATGACATAACCTACCTAAGCAATTTAAAAAGTTCTCCAACGAAACACTAACAGCATTACCTAAATCAAAATCAGCTCATCTTAGGCACCTACCTACATCAAAAAACCTCAAACATTCTGCCGCACAAAAAATTGAAACACCATAAAATTACCAACACGAATATCAGGAAAATAAAATGCAGAGGTTCACATGATAAAAGAACGACTAATCCCTTGCATCTTACATGCGCCCATATGTTCTTACCTATGTATGTCGTTATATATATCCTATTAGCAACATTAGTTGTCTCAACAAGTTACAAGGAAATAAAAGCGCAGCATATATGTATATATAAGAAGAAGTATGAAGAACCTTTGACCAGCACGGGAGCGTAATATTTCATTCTACTGAATGCCATCTCCTCTACCTCCTTCTACACAATCATCAAGTCAGTCAAACAAGTAAAGTCTGGCCTGAATACAGGGATTTATTCCCACTTGAACTGATAAAATGATTGTATACTAAATTTGATATTTGAATTGAATAATAACAACAGCTGCAACCACGAGTTTCTCACACTTTTCGGTGTTCCAGGTTGGATGCTTATCCTAAATGACGATGATGACGAAAGCCACACGACACTCATACACTAGGGTAATACGAGTAAATACAGCAACAAGGGAAACACTGTATGTACGTGCGTAAATTTAACATCAATTGGTGAAGGGCAGGTGGCTGCTGCTTCTATTAATACTACAGCCAAGTAATGAAAACATCGTGTGGGAAACTTACTTCGAAATTGTTTCCACGAACCGAAAATCAGGAGTTTGGCACGGAAGCAGCTTGTGGCAAGCAGCCTTCCTGAATGAGGATCAGCGCTGCCGTCTTAAAAATTAGGTGAGAGTATTTCAGAGTGATAGAGGGGAGTATTTCTTGTGCCCGGGAGTACGCAATACAACTTTTTTTAAATATTTGTACAAAAGGAACTAGAGAACGACTCACATACGATTTTGTTTTATATTTTCATTCATGTCGGTAAATAGATTTCCCTTTATACTACTTTTTTACTTGTAGTTTTAGTTTTTTGTAAAAATATAAATGTTTGTAATTTTTCGATTTCGTGTGATAATAGAAATGACATCCGAGCACTTAGCATCCTTTTGCAAAAATATGACCATTTAAGGGTTGAACGTATCCGATTAAAACGTAAATGTCATCTTTAATGAATGTTTGCCAAAGTTTTATTTTTGAGGGAGTAGAATTCCAGTAAGGGAAGAACAAGAACACAGTGAATGGCAGGGGAATAAGAATACTCCCTAAGTACTCACTTCGGCAGCGCTGACTGAAGATTGAATTCATCATTCCACCGCCATCATACTACCATGTGCGTGCTCTCAAAAGACCACCTCTGTTATCAAGTATCAACAACCAATTTTTGGTCCGTTTGTGGCAGTGTATTGTGCTTATCTTTTCATTCTTCGAACAAAATGGATAGAAGAGAGTAGTTGATACCTTCGCACACAAGCATGGTAGAAGGTAACTTCTCGATTCAATGGAGCCAGGCACATGCTGGTATATAAGGGTGTTTATATCCTTTCCTTACTCATTCTCAGTTAAGTTATTGAACAGACAACACGGTAAAAACTACCTGTTCAGTTTCATAATTATTGAAGTTATTTTAAGTCAAACTCGTTCATACCACTATGAATAATTCCAAGTACGAAATGTCAAAAACATACCAATACCGTAAAGTGATGAAGCCAATGTTGGAGCGAAAGCGGCGCGCTAGGATCAATAAGTGCTTAGACGAATTAAAGGATATAATTGCAGAGTGCATGCAACAAAGCGGAGATACAAATGTCAAGTTGGAAAAGGCAGATATCTTGGAACTAACAGTAAAACATTTGCGGAAAATTAAAAATTCGAAAATAATACCGACTTTTGACATAAAGGAGAACTTCAGAACTGGATACATTCAAGCTGCCAACGAAGTTTCCCGCTGTTTGGCCAGCCTTCCAGAAGTAGACATTACTCTTGGAACAAATCTGATGACACATTTAGGACTGCGATTAAATCAGATAGTATCAGAACCTGCTCCTGCACCAAAAATAAACACACATTTAAATGTTTATTGTGGTGGAGATAATTTACATCACCAACCACCTTTGAGTTTAAGCCCAGTTTCTTCCGGTTATGGAAGTGACAGCGATCAATCATTGTCATCATTACCATCAACATTATCATTGCCTATGTCATCTTCGTCATCATTGCTGCATAAAGTTCTACATTACCCAGCGGTTGAAAATGTTAACAAGGTTTGGAGGCCATGGTGAACATACAAAATATAACAAGTTACCTGGAGTTATTCGATGAGTTTAAGGCTGTGCATTAGTAGGATTAAGAAGTTATAATATTTAAGTCTGTGATAGGGATAAAGCTTTAAAAAATGCATTAAGCATTGTATTTACTTTACACAAACATTAAAATGAAAATACTAATAAAAAATATTCCAAAAAAACATACAATTGTTTTTAAATATTGGAACATGGTTTTTCGAATATTCTCTGGAACGTCATTAATACATATGGAGTTTTAGAAAACTCAGAAAATCAGCGCTATTATAATCGCATTTCTTTTCTTATGCATTATTGAACGCATACACACTGGAGAATATGAGCAGTCAACACCAAGGTCACACATGCACCCTTACGGCTTTTCCGTACGTTTGGGTCACCAGAAGCTCGTGTTGTTTAGTGCTTGGTTTTTTGTTTGGATTTATGTTAAAAATATACACACTTACTTAATATGCACTCAAAATTAGGTAGGGGAGAAGATGGAGACTTTACCACCCTTGCAGTCTTGGTATCAGAACTTTTTTATTTACGTTTTCGAGAAGACCCGTTCCCATGTTAAATAAAAGACATTTATTAGCTTCTATTTTAAGATAGAAAAATCACTAAGTTGTAAATAGTAGAATAACCGTTTTACAAAAAAGTGAAAAGAGTAAAAATGTTCAAGTATTCCCAAACTGTGGGAGACTTGGTCCCTCCCTATGGGCGACTTGATCCCTAGTTTAAATTCACTATATATTTGAATTTTCCTGAGTAAAAACCTTAACATTTTTTCAAACGAGTTAATCTGCCCTATCGAGGTAACGGTCGGAGCGGAATTTTCTCCGCAACGCATCTTCGTCGGAAATTCAATTTCAGTTTGAAGTAGCTTTCATCGAAACATTGTATGTATATGAAACCTATAGTACTACTATGAGACAGAATTGTTTAGGTGGTAGTTCGATCGTTTGGGGGCGCTTGTTTCGCTTTTCTTGAAATTGAGTTGTTTATGTGGGCAAAAAAAGAAGCAAGTTCGAGTTTTACTAGTTCTGACAACAATATAGAGGGTAAGGGAGAAAACCGAACAAGCTGCTTTTGCCATGGCAACCTTTAAAATATGGCGGGTATAAATAAATTATATCAAGGCTATTGCCGTATACATGAATTTGAAGTAAGAATGTATATGGGTATACATGCATGTATATGTTATTATAGAATTTATTTTAAATTTTTCTTTCAAATTTTGGATATTTGGTGGATTTTAGGATTTTGAATTGTAGCAACGTTGCTACTTTTCAGATAGCGATTATATATATAGGTACTATATTGCAAGTAATGAGTACGTAAAAAAATCGAACTCGAGATTTTGATCAAACTTTACATTACGATGATAGCGAAGACGAAAAAAATTGGTCCCGCAATTCCGTCTCTCAGTCTGTCTGTTCTCTAGTCTACAGCCTAAACGTTTTTTTTTTCATAAATATGCCCCCAGTTTTTTTTTTTAATTTTTTTAAGACGAAAAATGACGGTACCTACCAACCTGCCATACCTTTTTTGACCAAAGAGGTAAATATTATATTTCTCAAAAATGGTTCCAACAATTTTTATAAAAAAATCAATTCATTAATGAAAGGAAAAGGTACTTTTTGGTGATTTTTTTTTGATTTATTTTATGCAGAAGGTCATATCACTATTGTAAGCCCAAATTAAAAAAAAAATAATTAAAAAAAAAACATTTTTTTAAATAAAACATCTTTTTGAAAACTCAATATTTTGAAATTTCGACTTAATCGATTTAAAACAACGGTACCTCCCATAGAAATGTTCAAAAAAAAAAACGTTAAGAAAAAAATGTATTTCTCACAAACGGCTCCAAGAATTAAAAAAAAAATGTGTTATTAAATTTTATTTTATTTTTTGGATTTTGAACAAACAACAATATTTTGCAAAACTAAATATTTTGACGATTTTTTTAAAAATAATATTTTCAAATGTATATATATATTGTTGAATACTCAATTAAAAAAAAAGTAAAAAACGACTTAAAAATATATTTAATACCTATTTATAAACAATTCTTATTTGAAAATTCGTCAACTCGATTTTTTACGAAATTACCTATCAAATATGAATTTTCCAAAAGATAAATTCTATAATAACCTATACATGCATTCTTACTTCAAATTCATGTATACGGCAATAGCCTTGATATAATTTATTTATACCCGCCATGTTTTAAAGGTTGCCATGGCAAAAACAGCTTGTTCGGTTTTCTCCCTTACCCTCTATATTGTTGTCAGCACAAGTAAAACTCGAAAGTCTCGCTTCTTTTTTTCATTTCTGCCTTTACGTTTTTTCATCCTCAACAACTAAATTTCGATCGAAGAAGATCGAAGATCGAATTACTAGCTAAAAAATGTTGTCTCATAGTAGTACTATAGGTTTCATATACAATGATCGCATGCAAATGGCATCTGTGAGGTTAGTTACGACAATAATGAAAGTGGAATGTTAAGATCTGCTTGGTTCTGTCATATCAGTTCCATGAATTTCGACTCCTCCAAGTTTAAGTGGGTCTTTGTCACTTGGCACATAAAATCTTCGGCACTAAAGACGTTAGAGCTTACGGGCCGGATACCACTTTTCTGTACCTACTTTCTATGTTTCAAGGATCGAATGCTAGGTGGAATGCCTCACCTAAACATCCTATATATATAGTTAATGTTCACCCTGGATTGTTCGTCATCCAGATCCAGTCAACACGTGTCGCATTAAAGAAACTTTTTAGAGGTCCATAGACGGACCTATCTAACGGACGAAGCTTATGGGAGGTGTGTGGTTGAATCTTCAAGAACACAATGCAGTTTTCTTTGGCATAGCTTAAATCCGCCAGGACAACATTACATTATTAAGCACTTATCAAGTGTGAGCTTACAAAATTTTAAAAGGCATCCAACCGCTCTCGTGAACAACCACAACAGTTCCCGGTGGAGCATTATCAATCATCCGGTCTTGCCAGTTTTTGCGGGGGAAATCATAAAAGGTGGTACATCAGTCGGTCACTGTTTCCCCACGTTCACCTAAAGTTTTCGACCTTGAGGCGCATGCGCTCGAGCCGTCATCTTGGATTTTAGGTACACAAATTTGTTTTTTTTTATAATAACTCAAAAATGGTGGCTTTGACGATTAAAGTTGTTTTTACAGAGTTAAAGAGAATAAAATTTCCTACATTTTTTGTATAAAATATTTTTTTTTGTAGCACACA
Source organism: Philhelius pedissequus (assembly GCA_910595825.1). Taxonomy (NCBI): domain Eukaryota; kingdom Metazoa; phylum Arthropoda; class Insecta; order Diptera; family Syrphidae; genus Philhelius; species Philhelius pedissequus. The sequence continues at coordinate 162,678,503 of OU343161.1, forward strand.
TATGTTAGGAGTTACATCTCCGTGAATTTGAACTATTTGGAAAAAAAATCGGAAACTTCATTTTGGTTGAGTTTTATTTTATTATTCTTATTATATATCATTTTACTTGTACATAATTATGAAAAAAACTAATAGGCACTTAAATATTATCATAAGTATTATACTTTTCGTATGCAAAGTTAAAGGCGAAAAGTATATCGCATATTTTTTTAAATTTAAGAATAGTAAATTTATGGTTTGATAAGTCCATCAAAGTGGGATATAAATCCAAAATAAAAGAATTTTGGACTTATGTCCCACGGAGGTAAGTCCCTGCCCCCAGTTATGGCACCTATTACGGAGCCAAGGTGTTTCCTGCTCAGAGAGAGCAGAACTGTTCAATCAGGGTAAAACTAAATTTTGTACACTAATAGAAAGATCAGTTCTTGAAATAAGTGAAATTTTCAACCAAGAAGATGCTACGCCAGAGGAGATTACAAACAACCAACACTTCTCCAAATTTAAGCTGAAAAGCAAATTTGTCGTGTCCCCTTGCCACCTACAAAAGACGCGGCGCAATTCCGCGCCTTTAGAACGTACCACTAAGTACAGATATGGAGAGGCATAGAGACAAATCCTGAAGACTGGGGTTGGAAGTATGGCGCTTACGGGCTCATTCACATAACAATAGCATAAAACCTAGCCCCCGATTCCTTATTAAAATCGGTATCCTGTAAGTGCAAAAAGGGGTGAGGTGCATGCAGTTGCCGAAAGGCTGACTTAAATGTTCGGTTGTATGTGGCTTGTGCAACGGAGAATCTTGCCCAACTATGCATGAAATCTGCATTGAAAGCGAGGAGGAGGATTTTTTTTTTAGTGGGTAGGTGTAAAACGTTCAAAAGACTCTATGATGACCGAAAAACATGTGCTCCTAGGAGTTAGGAGTGTGAGATTCTTACTCTACTAAAAACACCTCCTCCTCCCGATTGCAAATAAGTTGAAACTTATCTAGCAATTTATTTTTAACAAATATAGCGGATAAATATATAATAATAGTTATAATTTATAATATATCTAATTAATCGATTAAATCGACTTTTAATTATTTCTATATACTCCTTATTATAGTTTTCCAACATGATTTCAAATGTAAAAGTTTTCAAGGAAAACTTCCACATGGAGCCGAACACATTCATGTATATTTTCAATCTTGTGGAACCATTTCTGCTTTCACTCAAGAATACCAGGCCACATGACAACATAACTGCATTGCAAAAACTTGCGGTTGTCATCGAGTACGTACTATTTTTTGGTGATTAAATTCATTTATGATAAATGAAATTTATAGGTTCCTTGCAAGAGGGGCAACACAGCGACACGTTGCAGCCATGTACATGATTAGCAAGCAACATTTTGGCACCATCTTGGAGGATGTGTGTACTGCTATTTGCAAGTCCTTATCTGCCGAAATCCCTGCTATCGACGAAATAGGAATGGTAAGAATTTCTAACGAATTCAACCCCCAGTGGAACTTGCCGAATTGCGTAGGAGCAATTGATGGAAACATATTGCCATCAAATGTCCACCAAATGCAGGAAGCTTATTCTTTAACTATAAAGTAAGTTCGTTCACTAAACATTCGCAAGTTCTTAATTACTTTTTCTTCTAGGGATTTCATAGTATTTTGTTAATAGCAATTTCCGACGCAAACTATAAATTTGTATACATCGATGTTGGCGGGTAAGTGAATGAAGGTGATGCAAACGTGTTGGGGGCAACTCGGCTTGGTAGGGATATCATCCAAGACAGATTACCATTCCCACCAGACCTACGAGTTGGATCCGAAAAGCTACCATTCTTTTTTGTAGCGGATGATGCCTTCTCGCTCAAGAAAAAATTAATTAAACCATTTGTCCCAAGGAAACCGTACCAACTGTGCAACGAAGAACTCATAGCTAACTGCAGAATTAGCAGAGCTCGAAGGTGCGTTGAAAACTGCTTTGGGATATTAGTTTCTAAGTGGATATGTCTCTCCCGGACAATGTTTTGTGGCCCAACCAAATCCCAAAAGATTGCCAGTGCATGTTGCAATCTGCACAGTTATCTTCTGCGTACAAGTAGGTCCACCTATTGCCCACCGAAATTCGCAGACTACTATGATGACTCCGGGGCACTTGTTGAAGGCGAATGGAGACATCAGACTTCACAAGTTGGTGAACTGAATTCGTTCCAATTTACTGAAAGATTTCGTGAACTCTCCTATAGGAGAGATATAATTGTATGTAATAACGAACCTATTTGAATAAATTCACTAACATTTAAGTTATTTAGGTTCTATAAGTGCCGTTCGTTCCATGAACTAACCAATCATACATAAAAAAAGACCAAAAGTAGTAATCCAATAAACAAATAATAAGTAAGAGAAAATGGAAGCCCAAATCAAAAGAGTTCAGCAGTTGGAATGGCTTCATTCAATAACCGTACTACAGCAATAAAGATAGGTTGGTGTTGTTGTAATCCCATGTAAGAAGCCTATAACGAAATAGCTGCTAGACTCTAGTTCCATATGTTATTTTAAATCAACTGCGACTATAATCAATCTGTGCAATAGTGACAGCTTTGGAATGATTGCCACAAATCGAGATTTAATTAGAAGTGCAAATACTATTAAAAATTGAAGTTAATACTGCAACCCCTCCAAGTGATAACTCGGGCATTCTACTTACTACACTTAAATATCAACTGGAGATTCGTATAGGTACATACATACATTTTTCAATTTTTTTAAGGACTCCTCATACAATACTAACTAGATCTCTTTCAAAAACATTTTAAATAATATCCCACGATGGTCATCGCAATCATTAATTGGAAAAAAAGTTCCTTTCAAATTGAGTAAACTAATTATATCGATTGGTAGGTATGTGTATATACATGCATAATATGTACCTGGTCCAATGCAAAGCCACAGCAAAGAAACTAAAAAATCTCATTGAAGAAGAATCTTATTCAGATTCGGATAACTCAAAGAAATAAAATGCACGACTGGATCGCACGAACTTGCTCTTATGTTCGATCACATCGAATGCAAAAGATTTCTGTTAAAAATCTAAATATATATTTAAAGCAGTTTTTTACTTATTTTTTTATATATACAAAATATCTTCTTTTTTTTTCTAAAAAAAATTGGTATGACTGTTTTAAATATTATAATATAAACTTAAAAACAAAATATTAAATCGGCTTAATCCAAGAAATAATAATTCAAAATTCTGAAATAAATACTTAAACTAATTTAAGCTAAAAAAAAGTACACCATTTTATTTGTTAGATAAATTTGAATTTATGAGAAAAAGAATTTAAAAATCTGTGGAGCGGTTTTTGAAAAAAACTTTTTGAAAACATTTTTCAAAAAAAAATTCAAAAACGTCAATTTATATGTATTCAATAAATACATATAAATATAATTCTTGAAAAAAAAATTAATGAGCAGTTTTCGAAATATAAATTTAAAAGACAAATTTTTAATGATTTTAAAATTACAAAAAAATACTATTTAAAAATATTGGTACCCGGTATAATTTGGACAACCTAAACCTATATATGTGTGAAATTTCGAAAGAATCTGTTAAGTCGTTTATGAGATAGTCGAAAGCAAAAAAACGGTCCAATGGAAAGTACCGTTTTTAGACATTTTTCTAATTTTTTTTTCAACCATATGATCGGTCGTAGCTAAAAAGCCGCTCTGATTTTTTTAAAATCAAAATCGTTAGAGCCGTTTCGGAGAAAAATAGGTTACGCATTTTGGACTATAGGTCATAAAAATATATTATTATTTGCGTTTTCTTCAATTCTAAAAGGATGGTTTTTATAATATATAAATTATATAGTGGTACTACTACATTAATCAGCATAGTAGAACACCTAACATTCTATTAATCGGAATTGGTCGATTATTTTTTAAAATAGATTTTTGCAGCCTTTAGTCCAAAAAAAAAATTGCGTTTCGTCCCGGCCAGCGATCTTAGTTGGACTCATCCGTTAACAAGTGATGGCCTTGTCAATACGCAATTTTTGTTAAATTCAGATTTTCTTACATAGATTTTTTGACATGTGATTAAGATTAAATAAATTAATAAGCGGTTAGTTTGTGTATCTAATCCTTTGACCAACAAAACTTCTTAATGATTTTATAATAATACTAGCACACCCGGCCGCGCATGGCTCCGACTTTATTGTATTGCGTGATTGGTAAATATTCTAGTTTATAGCAATCAGTGCTTTAAATTAATTAAGAACTAAATGATAAACAATATTACTCATTAATCTGTCTTCAGTTAAAACAAATAAATTTGATGGTATTCAAACGAATGAGCATGCAACATACAACTGCCAATGGGAGAAACACGGATTCTCCAAGTCCAAGCCTTAAATTGTCATTTTCTGCCCTTGCAACTTATTTATTATCATCGCGAAAGCCAAACGTAGCCTTTTGAAAGGTATTGTTAATTCTGATGGAATCATAGGTATTCGAGGTAATAGGAGGACTTTTCCTTTAAACTTTACAGTTGAAGCAGTTGCTTCAATTACGTTTCCGGTTATTCTTCTGATGACTAATCGTACACGGTTGCAAAATTTTGGTGGATTTAAGTTACGTAAAAGAATAACCAGTGAACCAATTTTCAGATAGACCTTGTGTGGCTGCATTTCTGGCATATTCAGAGAATATTAAAATTCAGTCGGAACACTGACGATCTCATTTTCATCAATGATAGTGTCAATGGACTTAAAAGTCATAAAGTCACCTGGCAATAAAAATGTTAAAAGAATAAATTTAATGTCTCAAAGTTACGTTTTTACGCTGATGAGGACGATGCTGGTAAAAACACACAACCAATGTTGTGTATAGTAATTTGCTAATATGTTTCATTGATTTCAGGGTGTCCTAAAAGAAAAAAAAGTCATAGTACTGAGGACGAAGCCAGGGAAGCATCTTTAAAATGTATTAGTAGTAGCTCGAATGTATTACTAAGTAGATGTGTACGTTTGTGTGGCAATTTTAAACTTTATTTTAAGTGGCTTATTGAATATGCCAAGAACTTTTGTTGTCAAAGCAAAATAATGAACAGTTAATTTGCAAAATTATAAAAGTTTTTTCATCGAGTTTTTATTTAATTAAATTTTTCCTAAATTAAAAATAAAGAAAACTAAGTCAAAATACCTGTGTGATTTTGTTATATATTCTCATAACTGTATTTTTTGTCAGCGGTATTATATTTCCCCTATTACACCAACGCATCTCAACTTGCAGAAATGCCTCCAGAAAGAAACAGGGAACAGTTCTCACCATCTGAACATGAACAACAAAATCTGTTCAAATCAACGCCCCCGGCATCAAAAGTGCATAAGAGCATCACTTTGGAAGACAGTGCGGGGGATATTATGACGAAACTGGAATCTTCTCTTAAAAACCAAAGTGAACACATAATCACTCTTCTTACAACAAAAATTGCGGAATCTGAACAGACTCTGAACATCAAATTCTATGAAAATCTGAAAACAAAACGTCCAAAAAATCTGTTCAAATCGCCGATCGGGAAGATTTTCTGAACGCTCTCTCCTTACCTTCTCTCCCACAAACTAAAAGTTGCTATCACTTCAATTTCTCCGTTTAAAACGGGACTTAAGAAGTCGTATAATTAAAGTATCTACTTTACCTATACAGTATACATCCAATATTCATCAAGAATAGAGCTGAATTAAGAAAAAAAATACCGATAGGTCCAACACACTCGTATCAAGATCCATTATATTACCTATTTGATTTCTTGCCCATGCAAATTATTCATTTCAGGTCGAATTTTTGTCAAATTATTTATATACGCATCATTTAAAGGTATCATATTGCTGCACAAGGAAACACTAGGGTATACAAATGCATTCTTCCTTTAGCAAAAAATAAGAACAATTTACTATGCTGCAGGTTCAGTCTAAGAACCTTGTGTTCTTCTCTTCAAAACCATTTTGCAAAGATGAAAAAACGAGCAAAACAACAACAGTTGCGGCCAAATGTAAGAATTCCGAAAAAAATTATCTGCACACTCATCCCGAATCCACATTTGTTACCCTGCATGATTAAAGAAATTCGTTGTTAGTTTTATGAATAACAAAGTAAGGGAGAATATAACAAAATAAGGACTAACACAAAATAAAACATGTGTCACTAAATTCCTGTGATAAAGTCACTTTCAGTGTGATTCCCACGACCACGAACCATACCCTACGGTTTAGCTTCTGTGTTTTGTCTTTCAAATATTGAATACGAAGGGAATACCCAGAAATCATCCTAGGGGTTGATTTAGAAATCTAGCAGGAATTCATACTCATACGCATACTTAAAGGAATATACGTACATATTACTTTAACAAAATAAAACTCAATCAAACATAAATGCACTGAACCAAAAAATCTTTTACATTTAGCTATATTGAGGAATAAAACGAATCTTATTACACAAAGAAGAAATAAAATGCAAGGCAATTTGAAGTCGATGACAATCCAATACACATCTTATAGAACCAAATAGCTTTAGGTCATCTGCAAAGAGCAAACAATTAGAATATCTAACTCTAGATGGAAGATCATTAATAAACAATATGAATATGAGAACGAGAGGTCCTAGATGACTGCCCTGAATGAATGAATGAATGAATATTTTGGGGGTTTAGTTGCACTGCGACCTTAAGGTCTTATGTGTCCCCATTTAAAGACAAAATGGCATTGCTCATTTATAGCTCTTCCTCCAATTGTATTGCCTTAATAAACTTTAGTATTTGGGGTAAATTCTGGTCATATCCCAGATGTCTATGCCTTTGGTGCATAAGTGTTATGCAACTACCTAAAATGTGGTCCGGTGTTCCCCTTCCTTAACCTAATGCAGGCTATAAACCGTTTCCAGGGTGTAGTTATTGAGTAGTAGTTTTGCCTGTCTCAGCTTTGGGAGTTCTTTCCATGTTTTTTGTCTTTTGGCCTCCTCTACTGTTTTGATTTTAATTTTAATCACCTTCTCTCCCAGTCCGCAATAGGGTTCTGGTCATACTAGGGGTGTTGTTGCCTCAATTTTAGCTAAGGAGCCTGCCTCTTCATTGCCTTGAACACTAACGTGACCTAGTACCCAATAGTGTTACATTGTTGTCCTTGCATAGGTCGTTTAGCTAATGGTATAAGAGCTTAGTGCTTTGAGTGCGGCTTGGCTGTCCGGCATAATGACAGTGTTTTGTTTGCGGTAGTTTCTTTCGAGATTTCTTTCTGCGCATTTTTCAATTGCATTAACTTCTTCCTAGAAAATGCTGGTAGACTGTCCCATCGGTAAGGAAAGTTTGGTTTGTGGCCCAAAAATTCCTGCCCCAGTCCCTTCGATTGTTCTCGATCCATCAGTGTACCACTTGATGTCATTTGGTTTATGTGTGTAGTTACTTGTTATTTAATTGCGTTTGAAAGTTTTTCTCAAAGTTATACTTTTTAATCATCATGTTATCTCTTGGGATATCAAATAAGTTTGTAACCGTGGACTTGCAGATCCAATTTCTTTCCCTAAGGGCAATGCACTTTCCCGTCTCAATACCTTCCTTCCCAAATCTCATGATGGTTCCCAGAGCTGCACTTTCTATAGCTACATGCAATGGTGACAAGTGAAGAATTACCTCCATTTTTTCAAAATTATATTTTAAACTTATTTTATTAATTACATAAAATTTCCATACCAAATCTTATTCAGAAAAAAATTAAAATAGTTGTTTAGATATATACAAAAAAAAATTGTGAAAAACAACTTTAAAAATATAATATTTAGCCCTTTCTACAAAGAATCTTGTGCATACGATATAATCAAACATAAGAGCAAGTACGTGATATCCAGTCGTGCATTTTATTAAATATTTAAATGCAATATTAAATATTTAATAGTATAAATTTAAAACAAAATTTAAAAAAAAGCATCCACCCGTTTAGGAAATATTAAATTTTCCCAAAAACAACATTTTTTTTTTCAAAAATCCAAACAAAAATATTGACCAAAAAATTGCTGACCAAAATGTATACTAGTACTAGTAGTAGTGCACACATTTTTTTTTCAGAATTGTTAGAGCCGTTTTCGAGATAACTAAAATGGTAGAAAAAATTGTATGCCAAGTACCGTTATTTTTGGAGCAATGAAACGATTCAAAAATCTATTTTAGATTTCTCTGTAGATTAACTATTCCACTCTCCAGTTCTCTTCGCTGCATTAAAGAGTTTTCTTACCTTCAATCTTAGCTTTGCAAGATTATTGCTCCAGCACGGGACATCTACATGTCTTTTAACTAATTTAAGTGAGCAGCTGAGTTCATACGCCTCTTTTATCTATCCATCTATCGGGTTGTGGCATTGATCGCAGTACAGCGCTATCTATTATTTATCTCATCCACTCAAAATGCACGAAAAACGTGCAATGAATTTCACAATTGTGTTTGTGTTTTCATAATTGCTATAACATTTGTTGAGAGCAGAATAATTTGTACAAATAAACCAGAATGACCAGAAAAACAAACGAATGCAAACAATATGCACTAATCTAATCTAATCATCAAAACGAACCCACAAAACTATTGGAATAAGAAAAAAAAAGTACTTTTATAATAGTACTAACAGTATTGCTATCTCGCCGCCAATCTCGCAAGAAATACATCCGACACATCTTGCTGCGAGCAAACGTTTCCCGAAAGAGAGATACTAAAAGAAACCAGCAAATCTGCGCGCAAACGTTACACGGGCGCGAACCCGCTCGGCGATCATGATAATCATTAATTACGTGCATAATACATCATCTTCTTCTTTTGAAACATTTGTGGTCTTACTTTCTGATTCATTTAAATTTATATTTTACCCTACAAATGTATGTTTAATTCATTTTGAGCTGAAGCGTAATCGTAACCAATTCGTTTTTTCCTCTGTTTTGACTTTTGACAGAAATGGTTACCTATTGGGTTTTATACGTTCACAAACGCACAGAATATTTTGAAGCAATGTATCAGAAAGCTGTGCGACACCGAAGGCTCCCAGTGGCTTTGAGTGTGAATATATAAAAGGTATGTGAAATGCACCAACAAAATAATGAAGAGAACACATATTATTTTTCAATATTACACTTTATCTACGCACTCTTTCTTCTGCCTCGGGCTTTGCAATATTTTTGACAGCTTAGCTATAACCTTGAGTAACGCAATGATGATGAGTAAAAGAGATAGAAGGATGAAACTGCGTCAATCGTTCTCTCCTTTTTCAATCCTTTTTATTTTCCTGATACCATTTTCCTTTGAACATTGAGTTCAGATGCATAAATAAACTGTTAATTTAGTATATTTTTTTTACTCATGATTTGGTTTCGAAATTGTCTATTTGAATTTTTTCATTTGTTTGTCATTTAACGCGAGATAGGTCCGTCATGTTTTTTATCCCAAATCATGTTTTAAAACTATGTTTTTTTTAATTTCTTAGTGGCATCACTGTTCAGCAGTTGGTTGACTTCATTTGTTTTCTACGAAATGTCTCTTCAATTGCCTTTTACGGGTGGATGGAAATGACGTTTGAAAATTGGTTTGCATTCGAATAAAATGCGATCCCATTCTTGGAGCGATCAGTTTTGTAAATCCGATATCAAACGATTAAGATTTACGTCTCAGACTTGAAGAATGTAACTCATTTTATTTATATCACTCAGAATATTGCACTTAACTCCGGGTTAATTTATTTATAGGATATTTCTTAACTCAGAGTTTACCCATCCACTGAAAAACAGGGTATTTAAGGGATCTGATAAGCAGCTATAATAGGTGCGTTTTTTCCCAAGCCCCGAGATAATTGGTTGAAAAAAAACGAACACGGGGCTTAGTGAGAAAACTTGGCAGTAGTATTCCATTTGAAAAAATGAAAATAATGAAAGACTTTGGTAGCACGAGAATTCTCTGGCCTTAAGCGAAGCAGCCCCGGGGATTAGTTGTTGTTGGATTTAGCAAGCAAATTGCTAATCCCACTCATCGTTCTTTTCGTCCAATTTTCCTGGGGCTTAGAAAAAGACACGCCTAATATATCTGATAGATTACTTTATTTCCAGCTGACATTTAAGCTGTTGTGATTTCATTACCTTCGTACTTGCTGCGGTTATGTTTTCTAAAGATCACCAGTTGAATATAAAATCAGCAATACATTATAGTGCAAGATCCCAGGGCCCCCAGACCTTTCTTATTTTCTGATGGATAAAATGTATATGATAGAGTAATGTTAGTACGTACAGTTAACTTATGCATACCTGCTAGCTTGAGCCAATTCCCAGGTACCAGGTGTTAAGTGCACGTAAAAATGTTGCTTATTTCACTTACATTCTGATGGCTGACTTTTACTTATGATTCACGGAACATTGTTAGAAATCTTGAAACACTACTGCCAGACACCTTCCGTGGGCGGTTTTTATAGCTAGACGCCTTAAAGGTCGTAAGAAATAATCATAATCCTGCTTATTAGTTCAAGAAAATATCCATCAGAAAATAAGAAAAGTCTGGGGGTCTGGAATCTTGCGCTATTAGGGTCTTACACTTTTACAATTTTATTATACCCGAACCCTATTGTAACCGAAAAATACAATAGTGTAAACCTTATTTAACACAAACTAAGATATTTCAGAACAAATGTCAAACAGATTTTGACATTTGTTTGAGTGTTGCTACAGATTAGAAAAGGTGTGTTCACAGCCTGTTGTAAAAAAATGAAATTTTACAATTTTACAAGAATTGTTACTCCAAATAATGAATACCCCTATTATATATCTTAAAAAAACTATTTATTCATAGGTATATTTACATAGATATATTATGTATGTATGTATTTGGCTTAGTTTACATAAATAAATGTACGTTAAAAATCTATTATAAAGAAATATAAACTACACATCGAACTAGAGAACGATAAATTTAAATCTGAAGGAGACGCCATCCTTATACTTTCAATATCACAGTTACACATTTTCACCTAAAGCTTTTTACTCCATTCACAAATATAACCTCCTTTCACAGAAATACAGGTTGTTTATGTTCAGCTTACTAGTTGGCCACTAACAAATTTCTGAATGAATTGTCGGGCACCTCAATTAAATCCCCTACTACAGGTAACTGCGGCATGTTGATATCCCAGAAGAAACTACCGTCCAGTGTTTTAATGCATTTTATTGGGTATTGGGTTGTTTGTGCTTTGCTTGACCTTTGGGTTGCTTCTGCTCTATCAAAATATGATAATGATGAAGTAAGCAATGTTTCATTAGCTTCGTTCTCGGCAATCTCTTCCCTGTGAAGCACGTAATCAGCTTCGGTACCATTCAGCACCTGGTTACAGATATTACCGTGGCTGTCGATGTGTTGACGTTTATGAATGACCAGCTTGGCCATGACAAATTTTTTTACGAGTTTGCACGTTATTATGAATCGTCCACACACCTTACTCTTACTCATAAACATTTTTGTATGGAATATAAAATAAATGTTTAAATGCGACTTTTTTGTGGAACTCTGACGACGACTAAACGAATAATGTACAATTGTTGCCAGTCGATTTTGTCTTTTATAGGTACATCCAGGAACAAAGTCAACGACCCTCCGTCTGCGCACTGCTTGTGCCCAGAAATACACAATGAACCTGTACGCTTTAACTCGATCGGGCTAGGCTGTGCTACACGTGCTGTAAAAGAGGCAGAATATGGGAAAAAAGCAAAACATGAACAACCCCTAACAGGTCTCACAGCCAGGGATGCAATATGCAAAATCGTATTTCAGCAGTATATCAAAAGTTAAAAAAAAGTGTATCGAATTGTATTTATTTAATTTTTTTTAACAACTTGGTCTTCGAAAATATTTTTTTTTCATTAAAGCAAAAAAAAACATTAGTCATGATATGATGAAAAAAAACTTATCTTGTGTGGGTTTACAAGAAAAAAATAATAAATACTGTTACCATTTTTTTTGACAATAGATTATTCATTTTGATATTTTGCAGTGCTTCCAATTTACGCATCGTATCTATTATATTTCACCAACCAACGACCGTCTGCACTGCGCAAGCCGGCGAGAAAAATTCAATTTTTATAATAAAATAGTATATATTATATATATCTATTAAATTCAGAAGTTCAGAGAAATTTAATGAGAAACTAATGAATTTATTTTGGGTTTTTGTAGAAATTAAAGTTTGTAATTGTTAAATTTTTCAAAACATATTTTGATAAATAATATACTTACCAAAAGTGTATCCAATTTTATAAAAGTGTATTTGTGAACTTCAGCAAAGTCGAGTGTATCAAAAAAAGTACAATTGTATCGACTTCTGCAACCCTGGTAACAGCACTTCCCAATCCCAAGCACAACACCCTTGCATGAACCACGAACAAAATCAGGCACCCAGGCACCCAACATTAGTCTTTAGGAAATGCAGGAACATGTTTTGTGTGTTGTCCTTAATTTAAAACTGTGGAACTATCCCACGGTTTCAGATTATTTGCTAGTGACAGATGTGAGCGAAATATTTTTTATGTAGGGTTGTTTTCTGCTACTGAATGGAGAACATGTTGAATACACTTGCTGTGACGCAGTCAATTGATATAATGTCCTGTTTGTTGATGAAATGATGGGAACGTAAGGGAGGGTGTAGGACACAGGAAAGCCAAACCGTGGGAAACTGTTTCACTGCATCTTATTCAGCGTCATCGCCATCCGTGCGTGGTTGGCTCGCGTTCGATATAGACTTGTTTGATTGTGAGCACTTCGTTGTCCCATTGTATACGCACATTAAAGAAACTACCTGGTTTTATTTGGAACGCTTCTGCTTTCATTCATAAATCGAAGTGTATAACAACAACTTATGAAGATTATATAACTTAATTACTTTTTGCATATAATTTACCATTGAGTTGCATTTTTAATTGTGATATAGGTACTATAAGACAAATTTTGCATTTGGAAAAAAATTCCAACTCGAGATTTTGATAAACTTAACCGATAATAGAGAACACAAAAAACTTGGCCCCACAATTCTGAGTGTCTGACTGTAGGTTGATCTACTGCCTAAGCGATTGAAGCTATTTGGTTCAAACTTAGTATTTAAGCTTCTTAGAGATTACTTATTTCATTTCTATATTTTTTTAGATTCTTCAAATGTTCCCTCTCTCAGAGTCTGCACAATCTGCAAGTTCGTACTTTTGAGGGATTCCCCAGAGGGCGCCTCGGACGTTCCGCTTCATGATAGTACTATGGAATATATATAATATATAACAATTTCGGCTCGCAGTTCTGTGATAAGTTTTGTTAGGAGGCTGTCCTATGGTCATTTGAGGAGGCCTTTTTTGCCTGCTCAAGTGCTTTTCTAAATACTTGACAGTTTCCAGTGATTCAAGAAGGGTGTTGTTTCCAGTTCCGTACAGAGGATGCATTTCGCCGGGTTCTTAGAGTCCTTATTTTTGTGGCCTTTCTCTCCATAACTGATGCAGATTCCCTGGCCCTTTGTATCCACGCTGGTGCAGGACGATTCTTTGTGGCCATATCCGAAGCATTTGAAGCACCGCGCTACTTCTGTTCTTCGCCTGATTTGGCAGTGTGACCAGCCAATTTTAATTTTGGTGGCCTTCGGCAGCTCTTGCGTTAACCATGAATATAGCCTGTTTTTTTCCGTGACCCCTATCTGTATTTCTGTTATGAAGTCAGCAAATTTCCTTTGTATTGCTTCTTGGAATTCTTCCACAGTGGTTAGTTCATCGAGGTCCCTGGTTCAAAATCTTGAACTACAGCTTTTTCTCCTCGTATTTCCTTGAGAGGCTGTCCTGTTTTTTTGTTTTTGCCCCGAGCTCTAGCAAGACATCTTCCTTATGTAGAAGCTCCTAGAAAGTTTTTATTGTAAGCCATATTTTTTCAAAATTTTTTTTTTTTCGAAATTAATTTTTTTTTTGAAAACTCAAAATTTCAAAAACGCTCAATAGATTTTTTCGAAACTTCGTATTTGGAAGTTTTTTTACATTATCTCGAACAGTTAAAAAAATTCTTTTCCTAAAATAAAAAACATCGCAACCTCAAAAACGGCTCCAAGAATTTTTGTAAAAAATATGTGTGTTCTTATATTAGTACAGTCAACTTTCAAATATAAAAATATTTTATTTTGCGTACTTATCAACAGTACTTCCCATAGAACCACTTTTAGTTTTTATTAACACACTTTAATATTTTCGACTTCCTCGCTATTGGATGGAACGATTGAAATTATTCTTTTGCTAAAAGTGTTAATAAAACTGTTTACCCAAATTTTCAAATACGAGTTTTTCGATTTTAAAAAAATTAATACATTTTTTTTGAAAAACCAATTTTTCAAAAGCCAGTCAGTGATTTTTTTTTTGAAATTGGAATTTTATATGTATATTAATAATATCTTCAAAATGTCGTTCCAATTTTTCTTCTAAAAATTTTTATAAAATTTTATTCATACAAAATTAACTTAGAAAAAAACCGATCCAACGATTTTTGACATTTTTTTATATATTCTTATTTATTCAGGAATTCAAATGGCATCTTTGTTTTTCCTCAAACTTTAACAACTAAGCAAATGAAAATATTTACATTTGGTATTATCCATTTATTTTTAGTCGATATAAAATGCGTTTTTAATGAAATTTTAGCGTCACATGGTGTTGTACTGTAACAACATTTTGCTTATATTTGATGTTTAATATTTTTTTCAAAAATGTTTGTCAAATTTCATATTAAGAAAACATTTAATCAGAAACTTCACTTTTGACAATTAAGAAAAAAAACTATTTGAACACAAAAAATATAATGTCGATTTCATATAGCATTTCCAAATTAAATTCACGTTTTTACAAATCAAGTTCAACTTTTTGCAAATCAAATTCACGTTTTTGGAAATTAAATCTTTTTAAATAAATTTATATGAAAACAATATCAAACCATGTGAATAACAACGTAAGAAAGCAAACATTTTATTACATGAAATTCAAATAAAATAATTGCATATTAATATGGCATTGACATAAAAACAGAAAAATTCTTTTTTGAGAAAACAATGTAAAACAAATAGGTATGAAGGTACAAATATACAAACAAAAACATATGACCATATTAATACGATGCTGCTGGTCATATACCTTGGTATGGAGGATAAATCACTACAGTCCTGAGTCCAGCTGTTAGTAAGTCTTTTATCACAAATATTATATTTTGAAACTACACAAATTATAAAATACTGTTTGATTTGAAGGCTATATGTATTTATTAAAAAGAACAGCCGACTTTTAATTTGTACAGGCTATACTTCCAATAAATTCACACGCCATCCTTTATTATTATTAAAAAAAATCACTTTTAATACAAGCACTTTAAATACGAAAAAAAAACAATACCTACATTTTATCCACGAAATTCACATAAAAATACCTACAGCACAAACTGAAATTCACAAAATCACAAAAGAATTATGTAGGTATGCAATCTGCCCATATTCAACTGGAGATTTTTCACTATTTTATTGTTATTTTTATCAATTTGTTTGGTTTTTGGCCTTGGTATGACAAAAAATAATATTTTAACTCTCTTACTCCTTTTATTAATATTTATAAGTAATTTACATAATATAACCTGCTCTTTCTAAAATGGTGTGTATATTCAAAATGTTGCGACAAATCTGAAAATGTTGCTAATTTTTATGTAGAAACTATGGCCCTCACGAGTAGTTATCCAGCGTAAATAAAAGATACCTCGTGATATATCTATAGATTTTATATACAGTGTCTAAGGGTACAAAAGTTACTACACCACGCCAATGATGACTAAGCAATTTAAATGTATGTTATGTACATTGTACTGTACAATCTATCTGCTATAACATGGAGAAGGAACAAGAATATACGAAGCATAACAAGAATATACGAAGCAAGACAAAACAAAACAACAAAAAAATGCAGGTGTTCAGATCGCGTGGGAAACACACGACAAAATCGGTTCTCACGGTTTCGAAAAATCCGGCACACACTTAACGTGCTTCAAACTGAAGTTGGTCATTATGAGCCTGTAGTCAATCTCAATAACCACTCATCTACGATCTACCTTTAAGCGTACCTACAACAAACCAGGTTTCCCTACTCACCGTGTTTGAGTAGTGTTTTACCCGCGCACCGCCGCGCCGCTTAAAAAGGTGACTGCATCGGAATAGCAATATTGTTTTGACTTTATACCTAGGCGCTTTCTGCCTGTTTGCTTGTGTGTAACTGGCCCCGCATGGCCTCATGACGATTTCGTTGAATTTTGTTTCTTTTATAACTTGGCTGCTGTGCTGCTGTAGAGGTTTTTACTTGCGATTATAGGTACTATAAGGCAAGTTATGTATTCGTCGAAAAAAAAAAGTTTTAAGATAACAATCAAACATGACATTATGATGATAGCGAATTCGAAAAGATGGTCTAAAAATTCTGCCCGTCTGTATGTATGTCTGTCAGTCTGCCTATTCATTTTATGTACAGACACCTAGAGCCCAAACGGGTGGGCCAAATTGCTTCAAATTTGGTATACCTATAGAGTTTTTTAGGTATTGTACAGAGGGAAAATTGAACTTTTTTTTTTAGCTAAAAAAATAACGATACCTGCCATATAACCGTTACGTTAAAGCCTATTTCTCGGAAACGGCTCTAACGATTTTGATTTAAAAAAATCAGTGCAGCTTTTTAGCTTTTAAAAATTAAAATGTCTAAAAAGGTACCATTGTATATAAAACCTATGAATATAATATACCTAGAAATATATGTATATACAATGACGGTACTTTCCATAGGACCGTTTTTTTGCTTTCGACTATCTCATAAGTGGCTTAACCGATTCTTTCGAAATTTCACACATATGTATATAGGTTTAGGTAGCAGTATAACTGCGTACTAATATTTTTAATTAATATTTTTTTGTATTTTTAAAAGCATTTAAAATAAAATAAAACATAAGAGCAAGTTCGTGCGATCCAGTCGTGCATTTTATTTTTCTACACATTACGAAATGGCTTTAGATTGGTCGATTGAATGGTTTGAGAAACTGCAGCCACCTCAGATCGATTGCTGGCGCTAATTTAACGCCCATAAATAATGCTGAGAGTTGTACGTAATTATCAAGTTACGAGTTAGTGTTTTAAACATTTTAGCTTATACTCGAATTAAGCTCTGCCGTGGGTATACAATATACAATATACATTCATAAATGTATATTCTGAATTTATAATCCCAGTAGCAAATTCACTCCTCAATGAAAAGTTCCTTGGTGAAATCATATATGACCAAGTCATACAGGAGAAATGATGCATTCATTTCTCTCCTGAAACGTAATGCAGCCGGCCAGCAGTTTGTGATTTAAGAAGCATGTTGTGCGTAGCTCAAAAATGTAGAGAGAACAACAAAAAACTTTAATGATAACACAACTGAACGCTAACATTAATTCCTACATCTTTTCACTTGAATGGGTTATTCACATAGCATTGTGTGTCTTATAAGCCCACAAAGGTTAAAGCCAAAAAAGGAGACATTATTACAATCCTTATTCATATGCATGAATTCAATTCAAACCCGGACGCGAAGATTTCCTCCATAAAAAGTTATGCATCCCTTCAGTGATCCTGTTCGTTTTAAAGAAGAACGGTTGAATTGACCTGCTACAAGAAAATAAATGATGCGAAATTTTTTGGTACACTAATTACATACTGTTTTTTTGTCGCGCCTGATTTCTTTTGTTCTAGAATGATTTCATTTATATTTTGTATAGACAACAGACGTCAAAAACTTTTCTAATAAAAAGTGTTTTGTTGTGAAAAATAAAATATATAAGTGAAATTAAGTGAACCAATAATAAAAAAACTAACAACCGAATATAAATAGCTACCAAATGAATGAATTTATATAAAATATTTTGTAGGTATACCTATAATATACGTGTACGATTGTAAATACATACATGTATTCTTTTTTTGTGACTAAATCATTATATCTCAGGAATTAGTTTTTCCAACCAAGAAAAAGAACTTATGAATTCGTATCCTTTTTCTTTGATTAAAGGGGCATTCCATGAAAAATGGTAACTTTTGAAGTTAATATATTTTATCAAGAAAACGAATGGAAATATTATTTATATAAAGTACTATCCTTAACCTTACTTATATGAGTAGTAACATTTCAAAAGGCACTTTAACAGTCACAGGTTAAACTAAAAAAAATGTATCATGTAAATAGTCTAAAATTCTAACAAATTTGCATCATAATGATTTAAATTTTTTTTTTTTTTTTTAACGTTTGCGCGCACTAAAGGGGTTTTGACTACCCTTAATATGAACAAGCACAGTGCGAGCGTTAGGAGATTAGGGAAGGATGCAAGAGGAGATACTGATGAACATTGGTTTTGAATTTCTGAATATCAAAATGGGAGGGGAAATAAGAGCCGGGTAAAGTATTCCACATTCGCGTTATACGGCTAAAGAAAGAATCTCTGTACTTGACAGTACGTCCGAAGTTGGGCTCAAGGGTAAACTGATGAGCATTCCTAGAAGCGCGAATATTACGGTTGAAAAATTTAAGGGGAGGAATGCAACTGGCTATTGGCTATTTCGCTGGAACAGTGTTTATAAAAATAGCTATAAAATAATGACAGACATGTAACATTTCGACGGTGTTCTAGAGATGTAAATGTCTCTACTATATTTCTGTCGCCTATCATTCTTAGAGCTCTATTCTGAATTCTATCTAAAAGAATCAAATGTGTTTTGGGAGCTCCTGCCCAAATGTGCGAGTTATACTCCAGCTTTGGACAAATGAAGGCCTTATAGATTACAGCCAGATCAGACGGGGAGAAGAATTTCTTGCACCTTCGAAGAAAGCCCAGACGCTTTGCAGCATTTTTGGCGACATCGAATATGTGGTCGTTCCACAAGAGGTGGTCTGTGATGCACATACCAAGTGCCGCTCATGGATAGCGGCATGGGGGGTGGGTTCTGCTTTAACGACAGAAGACAGCACTGAGTTTTTGAAGCATTAAATTCTACACGGTTTTTAATTCCCCATTGGACAATGCTGTCAAGATCAGAATTTAATGAGCTTATCATACGCTGCCGTTCCAGTTGCACATCCGAAAAACAAGGAGGTGCATCTAAAAACGAATATGAAAAGCTGAGAGTACTATCGTCAGCAAAACAATTAAGTGGATTAGAAGTTCCAGATAAGAGATCATTAATAAAAATGAGAAAGAGGGTCGGAGACAATACGGAGCCCTGGGGCACACCAGCATTTATTTTGTGGATCTCAGACTTGAAACCGTCCAATACAACTTGTATTGATCGGTCCGAAAGATAATTTCTAATCCAACGAAGAAGAGATTCATCGATACCAAATGCACGCATTTTCGATAAGAGAGCTTGATGCCAGACTCTATCAAATGCTTTTGAAATATCAAGCGCAATAATCTTACTTTCTCCAAAACGATGTAAAGATTTGTGCCACTGCTCGGTGAGATATACCATCAGATCACCAGTGGACCTATTGCTACGAAAGCCATACTGCCGGTCATTGAGGAGCTTTCGTTCTTCAAGATATTTCTTAAGCTGATAATTAATCAGCGTTTCCATGACCTTGGAAAGAAGGGACGTAAGTGCAATTGGACGGTAATTAGCGGGTGAAGAAGATTCGCCTTTTTTAGGGACAGGCTGGACAAATGCTGTTTTCCATCCACTCGGAAAGAGACCAGTAGAGTAGGACAGATGGAAAAGCTTACGCAGTGGTTTAGCCAGCGTTGAACAACACCTCTTCAGAACGATGGGAGGGATACTATCCGGGCCAGCGGATTTGTGAATATCAAGGTCTTTGAGGACTCTAGCAACTGCACGAGTGCGAAAGAAGATTCGTCCCATAAAATCATTTACGCTCTCAAGTACAGGAGGAGTCATTACACTTTCTGGCAGCGTCGAATTTACAGCGAACTGCGCTGCAAGCAAATTGGCTTTTTCACGAGAGCTGACAAAAGGGGTGTCATTAAAGACGAGCCTTGGAACCGAAGACGACGATGAGTTCCGAATGTTTTTTACAAAAGACCAAAAATTTTTACTACCTTTGGGACATTGTAGTATTTTATGCCTTAATTTTTGGTCATACAAAAATTTGGTTCTCCGAATGTGAACGTTGCAAGTCTTTCTAGCTTGTTGAAACTTTTTCCGGTTATCCTCAGTGGGGTTGACTTTATATTTCCGGAAACTTACTTCTCTATCCCTAATAACCTTTTTACAGCTCAAATCAAATTAATTTGATTCTTTTCATGTTATCATACATTTTTTTTTGTATTGATATCTTGTTCTGTTATTCCTCCTACAATTCTCATACCAACTTTTTTCATAGTTATTCAAGTAAAGGTATGCTTTTACCGATTCTCAAATCAAGCCGTTAAAATTTCGGGCACGTGACAATTCAACGGTTTTAATGTATTTATTATTGAATTGAGGTTAGTTGCTTTTTAAAACTAGTCTTTGTAAACAGCAAACGAAGTGTTTATTTAAATTTTATATTGTGGTTAAAATAATTTATTAATAAAGTAAAATATATACACCCTTAAAAAGTGATAAAGGTATTGATTTCGTTTAGTTTTACTTAGTTTTACTATGGAATCCTCAAAACCAAGTACAAGCGCGGATAGAATGAAAAAATATCGCGAAAAGAAAAAAACAACAAGACCCTGAATATAACAAAAAAATTCGTAATACGTATGTACATCGAAAATAGTGTCTCAAATTATTCGTGTGTTTTAAAAAGTTCATTCTAGGATCAATAGTGAGCCCTAAATATTTAAGTTCATCAACTTTTATGTTGTTGCAGTTTATGTTATCAAAATAAGTAGGACAATTACCATGCAGACAATTACAACTCGGCAGCTTATATCTTTGACATTCAGGAGCATGAAAATAGGTCTCTTATTCAAAATTTTGTAAGGAAGACAAACTAAAAAACATAATTTTGGTTTTGGAGCTCATAACCAAATTATGATCCGCAAACCAAATTCTCAATAACTCAAGATCAAAGTTAATATCCGCAACCAGATTCAAGCTACTGTTTGAAACATACGAATAACCAACATCATCAGCAAATGTAGTAGGTAAAACCTCGAAAATCAAGTCCGAATAGTGAATTAATGTAAATCAGGAACAAAATTGGTCCCAAAAGGGAACATTGCGGTGCACCTAAAATTAGGAACCTAATTTCACTCCTTATCTTGTCCATTTTAACCCTCTGCAACCTATTTCCAAGATACGACCTAAAAAAGTTGAGCATAAAGCCACGAAAGCTTTTTCCAATTTACTCAACAGATAGATGTGGTTGACATTATTTGATCACAAAATTGTAAAAGGGCAGCTTCAGTCGATTTTTCTTTCTGAAAGCCAAATTGGAAAGTATTAAAAAACTTTGTTTTAACTAAAAAAATTAATATTCTAGTCTTCACAAGTTTTTCAAAAATTTTGCTGAAAACTGAAAGAAGAGAAATAGGCCTATAATTACATATATCATCAGCAGAACCTTTTTTAAAAAGTGGTATGACATCAGCACATTTAAGGGCAGTTGGAAAAACCCCCGCAAAAATACATCGGTTAAAAATATAAGCTAAGCCATCTACTACTCGTACATAGCACCCAATTTTTTCTCCACAAGAATGAGAATTTCTTAAACTACCAATAGCCTTAAGTATTTCAAAAGAAGTTATGGGCTCAAAATAAAAACTGGTAATTTGCAATGGTTCAACACGTCTGCACACAGACACACAAAGAGAACAATTAGCATTAGAGAGGCATGGTCTCAAATTGCTGGGAATATTGGAAAAAAAACTATTAAAAGCATTAGCAATAGCGAGTGTGTCCATTACATCGCAACCATTGAAATACTTTTAGGATTTTTTGAAACAGAAGGTTTATTTAATATGGCGTTAACGACTTTCCATTCATCCTTTAGATTTCCTTTTGCAGAATTGAATTGGCAGCGATAATAATTATAATAAATTCTTTTTTAAGTTCAGCACAAAGTGCTGAAAACAACTTAATGAAAACAACTTAAATAAAAGCATTTTTATAACACATTTGAATGAGTTACTTAAAGATATAAAGGTGAAGAACTTGCTGGTATTAGGAGATATTAATATTGACATACTAAAACGTAACTTAGACAGAGATAATTATATGCTTTTAATGTCTTCATATGGTTTGAAACCTCTTGTAATGGAACCTACCCGTATTACAGACTCATCACAAACATGCATTGACCATATTTTCGTAAGATTAGACAGTAAATTTTTACATAATCCGTCTGCTCAGGTACTAGACTATAAAATTTCTGACCATTGCATGATAAATCTTAATATAGATAAATGTCAATCACCTAGTATTCATCAACCTATACCTTTTAAAATAACCCACAAAATTGATTTTGTTTCTTTAATTAGACAGTTAAAGTTTGAGTTCTGGGAGCATGTCTATGCAGAAAACAATCCTTCAATGGCTTTCAACATTTTTCTTGGTATTTTGAAAAATCATATTGAATGTTGCACTGAAGTCATAAATCTGAATAATTCCAAATTGAAACGTTTCAGGCCGTGGATAAGTCACGGATTGTTGAAAAAAAATAAATAAAAAAAAATGAAATTCGAAAAAAATGTCTGCGACATCAACTTAATTCAAATTTTAAAAAATAAGCGAGGAAGTTAAAAAACATTTAAATATGAGTAGAGATAATTTTTATGCAAATAAGCTTAAGAACTGTAGAGGAAACGTTAAAGAAGAGTGGAAAGTTGTCAACAACATCCTTGAAAATCAACCTCAGAAGGACAATATTTCTAAAATAGAAATTGAATTAAAAATGATATCCGATCCTGCGGCCATTGCTAATAATTTTAATAATTTTTTTACAACTATCCCGATTCAATCGAAAGCCTCTTCCATTACAAAGTAATTGTTCTTGTAATTTATTTTCAGATTTAGTTGATGAGACTTTTCAAAGCAAAACATTTGTTTTTAATCAAATTTCTGCTTTAGAAATCCATAAAGAAATCTTGTCTCTTGATAACAAAACTTCAAGTGCTTCGGACAATATTATCAACTGTCGCTTAAAGAAAATTTCATTATATATTGTGGATGCATTGAGTCATTTATTTAATGCAAGTGTGAATTTTGGCATCTTTCCTGCTGCTTTAAAATCTGCTGAAGTAATTCCACTATTCAAAAAAGGAAATCGAAACTTAATGTTTCAATATAGACCTATTTCCATTCTTCCAACTTTTAGTAAAGTTTTTGAGAAGCTAATTAAAAAGCGAATAGTATTGTTTTTGAACAAAACTAACTTTTTTGGGGATGAGCAATTTGGTTTTCGAGAAGGGAGATCCACTGAAGATGCCATTCTTAAAGTATCTAGTGCAATAAATGATGGTTTTAATAAAAATAATTCTTCTTTAGCTCTTTTCATAGATATGACTAAGGCATTCGATATGGTTAATGACAATATACTTTTAGACAAATTGTACAAATGTGGATTGAGAGGTATTATACATACATGGTTTTCTTTGTACCTATCAGAGAGAAGTCAACGTGTGAAACTTAACTTCACCTATAGTGATGAATTAAATACCAACATTGGTGTACCCCAAGGATCTGTGTTAGGACCCCTTCTATTTTTAATATAAATTAACTCATTATTTAACCAAAATTTCAAAAGTAAAATTACTGCCTTTGCTGATGATATGGACATTCAAATTCTGCGACAGTGGTTTGCTAAACATCAATTACTTATAAGTGAAAAAACTAAATTGATGAATTGTAATTTAAAAGGTTCTTACTCTGATGATTGTGAGATTATTTTTCATTCCACCAATTGTCCAAACATTTCGTTATCTGCTCACACTTGGGGAGAAAAAAACTTTTCCGATGAATTTGTGTGTAATACAAATTGTTTTAAAATTTATAGTGTTGAAAAATTTAAGTACTTAGGTGTTTTAATCGATAAAAACTTGAGTTGGAAAAGTCATGTAGATGAATTAAAAAAATATATGTTGTCTGTAACGCGGAAAATGTATCTATTAAAACCCCACTGCTCAACTAAAATTCTCTTGATGATATACTATGGGTTAGCACACTCGAAATTGCAGTATGGCATTACAAGTTGGGGTGGAATATACAACAGCACAATCGAAATACTAAAAGTTGCCCAAAAACATCTGGTACGAATTATCTGTAGAGTTAACAGGCTTGCAAGTAGTTGGCCACTTTTTCATTGTCTCCGAGTACTTCCAGTAACTCATCTCTATATCTTTAAGGTATTAAAGGTTTTTTTTATGCGAAGCGGGTACAGTGCCACATTGAGAAGTTCCAACACTTACGGATTAAGAGTGAATAGTATGGCAATGGTAAACATTCCTTTAGCTAGAAAAACACATTTTTATAGATTTTATACTGCAACGGCACCTAGGCTTTTTAATAAGCTACCCTTTGAAATAAGAACAGAAACACAATCCACCTTGTTCATTAATAAAGTAAGGAATTCGCTTTTCACTATGAATAGTTCTTTGGTAAAAATATTGTTGAACTCAGCTTGTAATTTATAAACTTAAATTTTCTTTTCTTTGCTCTCATAAATATTTTTGTTTTTAAATTGAATTTTTAGTTTAAATCTGTAAACCTCACCCCACAAACACAAAATAAAAACAATAATGTTATTTTTAATTGACGGATCATTCGCCTCTAGTCACGAAAGTACTACAGAATGATACCTATTTGTATGTAATGTAATGTATATATTTTAATATCAACTTTATCATTAAAATAATTGCAATTTAAATTAGATTTTATAATTATTGTTTTTAATGTTAAATTAAAAAATATATTTTTAAAAAGGATTTAAAAGAATTAAAATATTACAAAAATGTAAATAAATATACGAATATACGAATAATAAAATAGAAAAAAAAATTAAAAAAAAAAAAAAACAAGTTTCGTATATTTTTTTTTAGAGTTAAATTGTTAGGATACTTATAGCATCTTATTCTTAACATATTTGTACCTCTTACTTTATTTATTACGTAATTAGAAATCCAAGGTTTAAGTTTTTTAAAAACATTTTTCGAAGGCAACAACAAGGAGCAACTAAGAATGTGATTTTTAACGTATTATTAAGTAAGGAATAAGAAGATGAAGCATCATCAGAAGAATAAACGTTATCCCAAAACTCATACAAAAGAGTATTTTTAAGCACGCAGAAATCTATTTTCATAAAATTATTAGAAACTTGAG
Source organism: Philhelius pedissequus (assembly GCA_910595825.1). Classification (NCBI taxonomy): domain Eukaryota; kingdom Metazoa; phylum Arthropoda; class Insecta; order Diptera; family Syrphidae; genus Philhelius; species Philhelius pedissequus. The sequence continues at coordinate 162,703,892 of OU343161.1, forward strand.
CGTTATTACAAGTTTTGGTTGTAGCAATATTTAGTAAAATGCCGTTCAGAGAATGATCAGTTATCATCAAATTAAGCACAAAACTTTCGCAGTCACAAACAGGAATATTACTAAAACGTCCAAAAATGTGATCTAAGCAGCTACCAGATTCATATCTTGTTTTAACATTGATAAAGGATACTAGACCATGTGATGCCAATAATGCCAAATAACTCGAAACGATTTCATTATTATCCAAAATATTAAGATTAAAGTCCTCTAAAATAATTAAATTTTTTGAGTTTTCCTTTTCTAAAAGACGAGAAAATTCATTTATAAAAAATTAAATATTAAATGAATGTAGCCTATAGACACATAAAAATACATAAATTTCATGACTTATTTCAATGGAAACCCTTAAAATATTTGCACATCCAAAAACCACGCAAGTGAAATTATAAAAATAATTTTGTAATTATCTTTCACAAGACAACCAACACCACCTGAAGCGTAGTTCTCATTAGTATTGGACACAAAATTAAAGCCAGGTAAAAAGTAATCGTCTTTTTCGAAACTATATATCTAAATTTCAGACACAAAAACAACATCAGGAATGCATACAAAAGATTGAATATGGGTAACAAATTCCGCAAAATTAGCTCTTAAACTTCTGACATTTTGGTGTACAATAAAAATTTTGTTTTGGCAAAAGGAACTATTGGTAAAAACATTATCAAAGCTAGAATTACTGTGATTGTGGTTGAAAAAGTCATCTAACAAATAATTATAATCATTCATAGAAATGAAAAAAAAAAGAAAAGCACTAAATAAATGCAATATCATTAACTGATCTAATCGACATGACATTTCCACCCACAACCTTTCTCACTAATATTTGATTATTTTTAACCAGACATATTTTACACCTTTCTGTTTAATTGTCTCTTTTGCTTTCATCAGTAGAGCCTGCGTATATTTTGTAAGAGAATCATTAATATAAATTCCCGTACCGATATTTTTGTTGCTGCTGCCGGTGTTGTTGTTGCCGCTGCTGCTACTGATGAGGCCACAAACATGTGTATTAAGGTTTTTTTTGTTCTTAGCTTTAGCATTCATTATTCGCTGCTTAGTTGTTAGATCAAAGAATCGTACACAAATGATCATTTTCGATTTCGAAGGAGATGAATCACCATTGATTACACCTTTATCATGCACTTTTTCAACAAAACATTTCTCGAATTTGATGTCAGGGAGGTCAATAGACAGAGCTTTGTTGAAGATTTCCTTAGCCTTAGTTACAACGTTAGATTCGTTGACATCAGATATTCCTGTAATTTCAATGTCATTGCTAAGTAGGTGCTGTAAATGCCAATTAAATTTACTCTCCAGATTATTGACTTTCGATTTGAGCTCAGCATTTTCAGTTCGTAACTCATTAATTTGTTGTAAAAAACGAAGATTAGAATTCTCTAAGCTTGTAAGCATAAGATACACCATTTGTAGAGTACAAAGGTTCTCGTTGTTGGTGACGACCGTAGTTGAACCATTCTCTTTGCGATGAACTTGACAACTTTCCTCTAAGTCTTTGTTGGCATTGAACGAAGAGAGTGAAATATTGTTGTTGGGGTCATTATGAAGGGAATGGCGTCTGAGCACATTACATTTGTCACAGCGAAATGGAGTCGCACTGGATTTATAAAATCAAAATCTTCTTTTTTAATGTTTACGCAAGAAAAATGAAACACATTTTTGCAATCACTGCATTCGATTATCGATGATGAATTACGACCAATATTTTGCGAACACACGAAACAAATCATTATTGATTTGAAAAATATAATTGAAATTGTCTTATTTATGAAGATAAAGAAAATACTTTGATATGCGCACCCCACGACAAACCATAGAGAACTGGTTAGTAAAAAGATATACTACATCAAATGGAACTAACACAAATAATTGGACATTCCTAACTTTTTCGACAAACTCGAAGGAATCTTTAACAGAGTAGACAAAATTCTTTGTCGCAGACTGTAAAATCTTACCTACATATTTTGCCAATTCCTACCCAGCAAACATTTTAATTCAGAAATGAAATATAATTATTCATAAAAGTGAAGAATTCGGTCGAAAAAGAATTCAGTTATGATGCAATTTGAATCCTTTTAGCTGGGCTCTTAGACACCGATTTGAATCATTGTAATGATTCATTTATGATTTGAAAATTCGTCATTTAAATAAACGTATATAAGGGTTCCATATATTCATTTAAATGAATATTGCTTGAAATTTTTCTTAATCATAAAAATAATTCCAATAAAATGCATTTAAGTGAAGGATTTTTAAGTATATACCTTCACTTTAATTAATCGTATAGGAATCATTTTTGTGATTCAGAAAAGATTCAGGGATTAAACATTTAAAGGAATATATGGAAACCTTATATACGTGCATTTAATTGCAGAATTTTTAGATCATAAATGAATCATTAAAATGATTCAAATCGGTGTCTAGGAGTCCAGGTAAAAGGTTTCAAATTGCATCATAAGTGAATTCATTATTTCTTATTCATTTATGATTGAATATTTTATCGGTGAGACTCTGGAACATATTTTATTTGCCTCTTGGTTGGCTTTTATAGCTTCCTAGGACTTCTTAATTGTTACATGATACTATAATTAAAGAAATGATTTATATGTTTTTAAGAAAATTTAACACAAATTTTGTACCTACCTTTATTTTTATCGTTTTCTTTTATATATTTTTTTTTGTAAGTATAAGTAGCTACCTATTTACTACAAAAACACAGACTGGTTATATACCTATTATTTTTACTTTATTTTGAGCTATTATGTATTATTTATTATACATGTTTGCTACGTCCGATTTATCGGAAAACTTTTCCGAACTGATAATCGACTATGCAAATGAAACTTTCGTCGCGACCATGACCCGTTATCATTACCCCTTTATAATTATAACAAGAAAAAATAAAAGGACGAACAAAAAAGATCTCCATATGAAGGATCCACCAACAAGATATGAATGTTGTTTTTTTTATATTTTTTTTGACACATAGAGAATGCATATCCTTTTGCGTCTCCCCGGTGAGGATTTGTAGGATCTTTATATACATTCATTATTCATTCAAAAAATTGAAGGTTTCTTGAATTCTTCTTCTTCATTTGATTAGAATCTGAACCTTCAGATTAGAATCTGAACCTTCAGATTAGAATCTGAACCTTCAGATTAGTGTTTGCTGGGTAACAAGGTAATTTTGTTGATGATGTTCTTGGTCGCAGTGGGATATTCTTCTTGTGTATTTTAGGTAAACCATAAATAGAGAGGACCTGTGGGGTGTACATGGTCATTTTGTTCTTATCTTTAAAGTCTATGATGTTGTTAGTGTAGAGCCATTTCACTAGCTCATTGTTTTTCGTTTGTAGCGTTGTTGTTGGGTTATTGCTTAGGCTTCTGTAAGTTGAGCTTTATAACAGCAAATTTAATTCATCATTCGCTCTTCATACGTTGACCTATTCATAGCTACATTCACATTTCCCTTATCAGCCGGTACAATGATAATGTTTTTGTTTCTTTTTAGGAACAACACTGCATCACTGTGTACCTTCGATATGTACTTTGCAAACTGATTATGTTGTTGGTGTCTTTGAAAGGAGTGTAACATTTTGCTGAATTAGCGGATCATTTCTGAGTTGGAAAAGGGGAAAAGAGTGCTTATCAATAGGTAGCGCGAATTTTTTGCCCATTGATAGAAGCCATCTGATTTCCAAAGGGAATTCAATTTCACTTTTGTTGACGAACCATTTGTCAAGAACATTAATTTTTAGTTTTTTGCGCAGAGAAGATCTTAATTGTTCTATTTTATGCGTGGAAATATACATAATTTTTCTGGAAACGCATATCTTGTTTTGTTATGAATTGTTTGTGTTCTTCAGGTGTTAATATATCTTTGATGCGTTTGGCGATGGTTCTGACTACATTGGTTGTGCGTTTTGTTTTGTGACATGATTCTGTGATTTCTATATGTTAAGAATTTTCTTGTGGAAGTTCGATTCAATTTTGTTGTAGAGACGTAGTGATTCATTAGATGTAAAGAAATTTTTTGTGTTTTGAGTTGAATTTTTGATGTGTTTAAGGATTAGACCGTAGTCTCTACATGTTAATAAAAACGTTAATTGTTCTATTTGACAGGCTAATTTTCTTTGGGTATTGCTGTAGTTTTTTAAGTTTGTGCATACATGTGTTCCATACTTGTATTTTATATTCTGGTAGTAGTGTTTCTTCATTATGTTGGATGAAACATATTTTCGGCAGGCCGTCCGAAATGATATTGTAATTGACTGATTTGACCAAATTGGTTGTTATTATTTATAGGTGGATGAGATAACCCTCTTCCTTCGGCATTTTTGGGCACTGGAATTGGCAATGAAACAAAGTTACATTAATTTGTTCCCAACGTTTCGACAGGGATTGCTGTCCTCTCAGAGGATCTTTATTCAAAAAAGTATATAAACACAATTAAAGATAACATATATGCAAAGAAAGTAAACAACAGCAATTATTATGGTTAATAACTTACGTTAAAATGTGCAATTTTTGTAAAAAAAAAAGAACAGAAAAAGGTAGAAATATAAATTAATATTTCTAGATTAAAACCGAATAAATAAATTAAAAGCACTTCGGTTGGCCATACACATAATCATCAACACAGCTAAGAACCTGATACACAAAGTCTTCACGTTGAGTGACAAGAAACTTCACCCCGAAAATGGGAATAATATTTACGAATTGGTAGATGGTAACGGGAAAGTGCAAGGAGTTTTTCATTCGAAGGACATCAAGAGGTAGTCTATTCTCGCCCGGCTAGCAACAGCCTGAATATGAGACTTATACTCGGGCATGAGTAACTTCGTTTCTTTTCTTCTCCAATTCTATCTTTTAAACTCTAAGATTGTATAAGCTTTGTGGAAAACGCTCCATAGGATTTCAGTTGCTTTTAATTTTTTTTCTTAAATTCAAAGCCAACCGTTAGTTTAAAGTATTCTAGTAGACATTTGGCCAACCTTATTAAACCACAGAGTTTCTTTGAATCAGTTCAATTTAACATGAAGCATGGTAATGCAGTGTTGATGGTGGAGTTGTATGTCATTGAACGTGTGGTGAGTACGTGCATTCGATAGAGAACGAGTCATAAAGGCAAATGACTGATAAGAGAAAATCTAAAAGAGCACACATACATGCATAAACTGAAGCATTTGCAATTGTGGAAGTGTTTCCGGGAGGAGTTTTCTACGTCGGTTTTGACCAAAAATCTTTAATCTTATCACCCCTATTTTGAATAAATTCTAATATAATTTTGCAAATAAAAATTTCGATTTCTTGATTGAACTGATTTGAGGGAACATTATAGTTTGATAAGGTGGCTAAATGTCTACTAGAATACCTCAAACTGTCCATATGTTGGCTTTGTTGTTTATAAAACAACTGAAATCCTATGGAGTGTTTCCCACAAGCTTGAAAAAAACTGCTTGTTGAAGCGCAAATAGTTTTGTATCACAAGTAGCATAATCTTGAATTCCTGATATTAACTGTATTTTGTATATAAAGTGATCTGAGTCCGCTTTGGTGTATTTATTTATATCTTCGCCTATAATTTTCTTTTATGGCGAAAAACTCACTATATTATCTTCATTGAGACATAGCTACATAGGTATATATGTTATTTTTGTATTTAGATATAATATTTAAGTATTTTTGTACTAAATTAAATTCTTTATCTACCAATGGAATTGTAAGTTATGTATCATAAGATTTTGATTTACAAAAATTGGATTCGTTGTTCTGATTTTGTTTATGATTGGGAGATTCATTCTAGATATTTTTATTGGAAATTTTATATTGTTATGTAGCTCTCATTGTATGTCTTGTAAAGTAAAAAATTATACTTTTGAATTGAGAAGTCTATATTTACCATCTAGGTTATTTATTTTTGCAACTTGTGAGATGTCAAGTTAATGTGATTGTTCTAAGAGGATTTGTGTAGTACATGAAGATGCTAAATTGGATATTTCATCAAAACTATGTAGTATTTTTTCGAAATTAGTAAAAGTTTTTGAGTTCAGACTAATTTCTTTGTTAACGGAGTTAAAATTATTGGGGCATATTCATAGTCGCTGATAAGCCTAGGTTTTACTAAACTACCAGTTTAAGACAATTTTGGCTGAGTGAATAAATAGGTACCTATTTTACTTACAAATTGTTGGTTTTATATTTTTATAAGATTATTAACCTGTTTTACTACACAAATAGTTTCAAATATTTTAGAATAATAAGCTTAACAAAATAGAATCGGCGTTCGAAAACTCAGCTAAACCTAGGTTTAACTTAGACACAGTTTAAAAATGACTATGAATAGGCCCCATTATGTATGTTTCCAGCCGTTTTGTTTAGTGCGCCTAAGAGTTAGTAAATATTATCATGTGATTTTCTGTTATATGGTGCAAGTTATTCTGACTTTCCTGAACTAAACGTTTCTATAATTTTCTCCGCGTCCTCAGAATCTATTATTCCGAATAAAAAATTTTTCTGCAATCCCTATTCCATTGAATAATTGAATAGACCACCGTTAATTATGCTTCTTTGAGGGAATTTTGTAGAATCTGTTAAGTAATAGGGGTATTCACGATCTGATGTATGTGGTCTTGTATCAAAATATACTGAATGTCAAAAGCTTACACATTTACACTTTTACAATACCCGAGCCCTATTGTAACAGAAAAATACAAGAGTGTAAGGTTTTTCAACACAAACTAAGTCTTCTTCAGAACAAATATGAAACAGATTTTGATATTTGTTTCAGTGCTGCTACAGAATAGAAAAGGTATGTTCACAGTCTGTTGTAAAAAAATAAAATTTTACAATTTTTCAAGACTTGTTACACCAGATCGTTAATACCCTAATGATTTAAAAGATACTCCCTTATGCTAAGAACAGAAACTTCGGAAAGGGTTTCGTTCCAACGATTTTCTATTAGGTTTAATCTTAGTATTATTTATGTTAAAGAGAAATGTCCATTTTGTGAGAGACTTTCTTTAGTATTCCGCTCATTTTATATGAAACTACCTTACTTCCATTTCAGAAAGGTTGAATTTATTTATCAATTATTAATTGTTTAAAATAAACTCACATCTAATTTCTTAGGAATTATTTCATCCAATACGGGAATACAGCTTTTATTCAAAGACTTGGTAAGCCGATTTGGATTCAAGTATGTGTTGTCATACAGATTGAACCAGGACGCACTAGAAAACACATTTGGTGTGTTACGTGGCAAGGGAGGCCTCCATGATCAAGAAGAATTCCGCTTTAGTTTAAGGTTATTTTAGGACACAACGAGGGTGTTATTTCGGACGCAGCAAATGTATGCTTTGACGATACCCCAGATTTGGAAGCGCCATTGACCAGTTTGCAGAAATTGCTTTTGCTTTCTCAAATTTAATTGAATTGGCCAAAGACATTGACTAAGATGTGGAAATAAAAAAAACTGTTTTCCGCGCGAGGATGTATTTTAGAATAAGAACACTTAACAGAACAATTGTACTCTTATCCAAATGCAAAAAAAAACGGAAATACAACAAAATTAAAACGTAATTAAAACTGTTTCCATTTATTTAATGCACAAATCTTCATAAATTGTTGTTTTGCTTAATTTAAGTTAAGTCTCCGATATCCATTTAGCACTCCGACTTTCTTTTATTTTTGATTTTTTGCAATTGATTTAAATTCAATTAAAGTAAATTTAATTCAACAATATTCAATTATTTAAGCAAATTGTACGTTTATATTATTCGCGCACGAAAAATTATATTTGCCTGGACAGATTCCACTATAACATTGGACTGGATCCAGAAATGTCCGTCTACATGGAAGACATTTGTTGCAAACCGAGTGTCAGAAATGCAAGAGGCAACAAACAAAACCTGCTGGAGGCATGTACGATCATCCGATAATCCAGATGATTATGGCTCAAGAGGCTGTATACCAGAGCAAATGCCGAACAATCAATTGTTGTGGAATGGACCTGATTGGCTGCAATTTGACTTATTTCACTGGCCTACACAAGAACAACATATGAATGCAGGGAACGATATTCCCGAAACCAGAAAGGTTTTAACGATTGAAACGAAAGAAACTAGTGGCGTTAGCAGAAGATTCTCTAACTACTCAAAACTAATAAGTGTAGCTGTCAATTGCAGACGATTCAGAGCAAACTGCAGACACAAGAGATTGAACACCCCAATCGAAACTGGCATTTTAACAGTAAGTGAGTTGAATGTTGACAGAAAAGGAATTATAGGATATATTCAAGAAAAAGTATATGCCGAAGAACTAAAATGCCTACGAAGCGGTAACAATATCAGCAACAAAATTAAAAATTAAGGTGCTTTCCTTAAACCCATTTTTGAATGACGAGAATATTCTTCTTGTTGGTAGCCGACTACAAAATGCGAACTTTCTAATACACAAAAACACCCAATTTTCTGCCTTCAAAAAATTGCTGGTTGAAGACGCTCGCGAGCGAACACTACATGGTCGTGTCCGACTTACATTTGCAAGACTAAGGCAGCGTTATTGGGCCATTCAAGCTAAAAGATGTATTCGATAAGTCGCACATAAGTGTATGAAATGCTTCCGTTTTACTGTACAACCAAATACTCAACAAATGGGACTTCGTCCAGTACCTACAGTAATACCATTGAGACCGTTTACACATACAGGTGTTGATTATGCTGCACACATCCAAATACTAATCTCCAAGGGGCGAGGAAATCGATCGACCAAGGGCTACATTGCCATATTCGTTTGCTTCGCTACCAAGGCAGTTCACATCGAGCTTGTGAGTGACCTCAAATCAGAAGCATTTATAGCAGCCTTAAGACGATTCACTTCACGAAGAGGGATATGCTCATATTTCTACAGTGACAATGGAACTACATTCATTGGAGCTGACAAAGAAACCCAACAACAAATTTGAGCAGCTATCAAGCATACTGTGGAAGATGCATCAGCAATGCTGGTCAAAGATGAAATGATATGGCACTTTATACCCCCGCCTCACCTCACTTTGGTGGACTGTGGGAATCTAGCGTAAAATCGACCACTTTATCATCTGAAAAGGGTAATCGGAGAAACAATGCTGACGTTTGAAGAACTTTCGACACTTCTTGCCCAAATAGAAGCATGTCTCAACTCTCGACTACTTACGGCAATCGAAAACGACGCTGACGATAATGCAGTTCACACTTCAGGCCACTTCTTGATTGCAGGTGCGTTGAAAGCAGTTCTCGAACTAATCATAGATGAAAAGAAAACACTCCCATCTCGCTGGCAATTGATCCAAAAATTGGACCAAGACTTTTGGAAAGTCTGGTCATCCGAATACTTATGCCAGCTGCAGCAATTGCCTAAGTGGAAGCAAAAAGAAGAAAATATTAAAGTTGGAGGCATTGTTCTTGTGAAAGAAGACCGACTTCCGCGTACTATCTGGATGATGGGAAGGGCAGAAGAAGTTCATCCTGGGAAAGACAACAGTGTTCGAGCTGCAACTGTTTTTAGTAAGAGCAAACACTTCAAGCGACCAGTAACAAAATTGTGTAAATTACCAATTGAACAGAAGGCATCAGAAAACCAAGTTCAAGTAAAAACCTCAACAAAATACTCACATCCATTATTTTGGCTATGTATTTTGTTTGGCTTACTGAATCTGGCCAACACCACTCCTAGACAATCACCCTGAAATACACTTCGAGGATGTGGGACAATCCAGTTTAATTTCAAGTTCATGGAAAACGATTGTTTTCTTCAACTTGACGAATTATGGGCAAGAATGCGAAACATACAACGAAATTGTAACACAAATGGTAAAAATTTGCCAATCAACAGAACTCAAGGAATTAAAGTCGATCATGTGCAAAGGAATGTTGAACCAATTTCAACATTCACTACAACAGATTGAGTTCAACAATGACATTCTTTTGTATGAAAATGATGACTCATTACGAAGACAACGACAGTCACTTTTTGATTTTATTGGAAAAATCACTAATGAATTGTTTGGAATACTTGACCAAAGATTCGCTGCAAGTTATGAGCAAACAATAGAAGCCTCAAATTCAAACTTCATTTGAAAACATTTATTTTTCCGTCACTCCATCCGAGAGGCCCAGCATGTTGTGCCAACAACAGAATAGCACCATTAGTTCATGAAGCTACCTACAACATATCAAACATGATAACCATGCACAACGACAATGAATACGCGACGCGACGACGCGACCCGAGCAGCACTCAACAGCAGCATCTCAAATTTATTATACTTTTTATTCTATTCTATTTTTGTTAATGTAATATTAAACATTCTGTTTTATACTTCTGTACATTTTATTTGTTGTAGAGTAAACATTTAATTTGTATAAAAGTAGAAGGTTTAAAATAATAATATCACTTGCTGTTAAAACGGCAAATCAAACGCTTTGCTTTCCATTGACTTCCCCCCACTAGAGGTAAGGGGTCATTGCATTAATTTTAAGCGTCGACAAAACAATAGTCTCACACGCCCTCAAGGGATTATGATTACCTTTTATATGTTTTTAACACATCGCGGGCATCACGTGAAAGAAGAAAAAGAGGGAAGGAAAGATGCGTGGCGCGAGCTGGTTGTTGTCTCAGATTTACCTCCAGGTATGGCGGCTGAACTAATGCGGAGAAAATTACCGTGTCTGATTTGTTTATATCTCTTAAAATTCGCATTATTTTTATTTATTTCTTTGTCATATTTATTCGTATATTAGCTTACTCAATCACATGTTGTCAGTGTCATGCCTGAATAGCATGTAATGAGTAAACCAGCAGCTCATTTTATGACAATTTTTTTGGAATAGGTTTTTAATGGAAAATAAGACGACATGGGCAACGGCAGGAACCGAACCTGCGACCACATAGGAATCGACAGGCGAGCACACAACTATCGCGCCACCGCTACCCCCAGTGAGGGATGGAATGGATTTTAATGATATTTGGTAAGCTGCTGGAAGATAAGCCATGATTTATTTATTTTCCCAACTTTATTTTTGTAGTTCTCGCTCTTTGAATCCAATATAAAATCTTCGCTTTGTTCGCGAACATGCAGGACGAACATCGAAGCCAACGAACATGACAAAATCTAAATTTTTCGCCAACAGCAAGCGGCTCGCGAACCAGCCCATATACAAAAAAGAAAAGCGAGTGCGAGCATGTTCTTCGTTTGTACCTCCATTCAGCGACTGAACGTTTTTTAATGAAATTTTGTAGGTGGATAGATGATTTTATTAGATTCCCGTGGGTCCGTAGCATCGCACGGGCATCTGCTAGTAGGATCAGTTTCTTAACACAAATATATAACAGTTATACAAAAAATTAGCAAAACTCCGAAGCAACGCCTGGGAGGACTGGTCCATGACCTTTGTTAGAAATCGAATTGAAGTTACAGAACAAAAAACAGTCACAGTAGAGTACAATTTATTTAATGATCAAAGTAAGAATGTAAAAGAAAAGAATAAGGCAATAATATGATATGAATCCCGTATGACATAATTCCGTATTTTTCAGTACTAAATTGACTAATTTGTATCGAAATTCTTGGTAGAAATGGTGACTCGAATGGAGAATGAACAAGAACGAACATTCTACTGTTTTTTCAGCAATACGCCAGGAACTACCCAGATCCAAACTAATTATTTATATATATGTATACAATTTTATTCGCCAAAGTTTTTACAGGGTGGTATTTACAAATAATTAATTCTGCTTCATTAAATTGTTGGTTTTATACATTTTATAATAAAGTGTCTTAGGTCTAACATAGGTTTTTTTTTTTTATAAAAATGGAGTTTTTCTCGCTGAAGTTGTACATGTACTTGTCTATCGGGATACGTCCTGAAGCTTTTTATACCCTTGAGTTGCTCTTAAACTCAACGGAGTTTGGTTTACGGAAAAGGGAAGTGCAATGGCGAAGAACTTTTCGCTCGAAAATTTGCAGTTTTTGTATGTATGTATGATGGGATTATATTGTACCATATAAATTAAAATGGGATGAATGAATTGCTTATAAAGCATAAGTTTCGTCTTTAATCCGAATTAATACTTTTTGTTTTAGGTCACTCGAAACGATGAGAATCATGCAAAATGAAGGAAAAAAATCACCGTTGAATTAGAAGTATAAAATGAGCATTTATTTCGAAAAAAAATTCTTCAGTTCTTGTTAGAACTCTGTAGAGATATGAATAGGTTTCATTAGTTGGTTGGTGAATTGGTTCTTGCGATGGTTGGTTGGGTATGTGGGGCTCTGTAAGGGTGTAGGTATGCGGGATGGTTGTTTGGCTGGACGGTTGGTGATGCATTTTTGTGTTTTTTTATTCTAAAAAATCCAGAAAATGTTTTCTTTGTCAAAAAAAAACTAAAAAAAAATAACTTTCACGAAAATATTTTTTATTAGGCACTTAAAAAAATATTTTTTTTTCAAAAGCACAAAAAAAGTGTTTGAAATCCCGTTTGCGTCTGAACTAAGCGTCCCATTTGCCCTGAAAATTGACGCTGTTTGGTGGATATACAATTTATTAACATAATAAAAAATACGACAAAAACCCTAAAAAAGTATCCAAAAGTTCATCCAAAAATCGAAATAAATATATAACTCCAAGGGTGAGTCTGAAAAACTAGGATTTTACTTTCAATTTACTAAATCTAGAAAATTAAAAATGCAACGAACTCCACCCAACAATGGAAACGAACAAATCACTAACACAATTAAAACTCCACTCCCGCCCCCGAAACGCCCCTGAGTTAGCACCCCAAAAAATGGCCACAGATCGCGATAGTAAATTGGCGGTCGGCAGCATATCAGTTACTGCCCTAAAATCATTAATAATGGGATCAATGTCTTCTTTGTTGGATGAAAAATTGACAGATTTACTCCCGAAAACTGATTTGGAGGGAATCGGCGAGGAAATTCAAGTACTCCAACAAAATAACCTGTATCTACAAGATCAACTACAGAAAATGGAGTCTCGCTGCATATTGCTTGAAAGACATGTTGAGTGGCTTTCAAAAAAAGCTAACGAAAAGTATATTATATTCCACGTTCCAGAAAAGAACTACTCCAACTATCAAAAAAGTCTTGACTTAATTAATATAATCTTCAAAGCTAGAGTTGAACTTCTAAGTCTAAATTACGTACCCTACTCAAACATGCAAAATATCGAATGTACTTTGTGTATTATGAGAACCAGAGAAGACATATGTCACTTTATTGGCATCTGCCCTATATTTAACTCATTCAGAAGATAAATTTGGAGGAAAAATACTCTTGCAGAAGATGAAAATCTTCGAGTTCTAAATGGGGAGAATTGGAAGCTTCTCTATGACAACATAAAAGCAGCTCATAAATATCGAAATCAAATAATAAATTAATCTTTTTGATCCTGCATTTTATTCCTTATAGTTTTTATATTAACTTTTGTTTTATTTATTTGTTCTCATTGACTTGTAACTAATTCATTGATACTTGAAAAAAATATATATATAAAGCTCTTTTTTCTGCTGACGGCACATGCCAATGCATTATTGTGAAAATTATCAAACTATGTTATTAAATCTTATAAATGTTAATAAAAATCACATTTTACTACTACTACTACTACAATTTATTTCGTGGAAAATGCATAGCGCGTAAGGGGCGCAACTGTCCCTCTGCAACCCTTCTGCTTGACCCAATTATAGGATTTGGTGTGGGGTCCAGTTTGGTTGTACGCAAAGTATTTTTGAATTAAACATTTGCTTGGACTTAAAGAAACTTTGCATATGAGTTCACCAATCAATTTTAAAAATCGACAAATTCTTCACTTTAAACTCGATTTGCGACTAAACTAAACGTCTTAGTGGCTTGAAAATTGTCGCTGTTTGAGCTATAAATTCTATATAGGTTATTTCGTGCAAAAGCACGGCGCGTAGGGCTAAGCAACCCCACTATATAGGATTTTGGGTATTTGCTAATTTTTTTGTAAATATTTTTCCTATGACGCAATTAGAAATATTTGGTTTTTAATTTCTGCGACCTTATACAAAATGTTTTTTTTTTTTAATAATGATATATATTTCTTATGGTCTGGGGTAAAATAAATGTTATCATTCAAATTTTTTGATTCATAATTATTGTCGCTCATTACTTGACTAAGTGAAGCCCTCATCAAACATTTGTGTATATATTTTATGAATTAAGAATACAATTTTTCAACAAGACTTTTATGAACGGAAAATAGACCAAAAATTATAAATTCTATTGGTTCGTTCCGGTTACTTCTCATTAATTTGATGAGCCAAAGTAAATTGACAAAATATTCTTAAGTGAATTGTTTAAATTAATTTTGAAAAGTTTTAATGAATTATAAGAGTGTTCAAATTTTAGCAAAAAATTGAATAAACAAATTTATAAAATGGTAAATTGTGCAGAGATATGTAATATTAGTGTTAAAATTATTATTTTATATCGATTTGTGTTCGTTCTTGTTCGATAAATTTAAGGTGTTATATGATTTTTTTCTATAAATGATTTAATGTTTCAATCGGCTTTTTCAAGATGATTTTTGACTTTTCGTAGATTCTTATTCAAGTCCTATAATTTCGGAAATGGATCGTGATAAAATGAGTAAAATTCAAATGAACAAAAGCGAACATAAGAATTTATATTTCTTTTAAATCAAGTTACAAAATTATGTTGAAATATTTAATTTTTATTTGATGTTGTGCTTAATATATTTAAGATTTAGTGGCTGGGACAACAGCTAGTGAGGAACAACCTTATGACTTACAACTCTCACCCATTCCTCTGTGCGTGTTGCTAGTTGGCAGGAATGGAGGAAAGCGTATAAATGTAAATTAAATGTAAAAACTAAATATTATTTGTCATAATTTTTCTTTTGTTTCTCTTTTCCATTAAAAAAAGCCAAACAAAGTTTTTCTTTTATTTTCATTAATCCATTAAACTTTTTTTTTTCGAATCTTCAAAAGTGTATTCATTTGTTTCTCACTCATTATTTCTTTTATAAGTATACATATATGTATATATACGTATTTTTCTATATTAATTCGTAATTCAATCTTTAAATCAACAGGTGATAAAATCCTAGAAAGGTGGCATCAAGCTGGAGAAAAATGGATATATTTTTCATTTTGAGATGGCATATGTGGGCAATGCCAATAAGGCATTTTGGTGTTGTGACGATCGCAAATCGCTTCGTTGCAAAGCGCGAATGGAAACGTGTGCAACTGGAGAAAGATACGCCATTAAAAACGTGTTAACCGAACACAGCCATTCTCCGTTTGCGTAAGCCAAACATATGGCAAAAGCGAGTTTGTAAAGGCGAAGGCCAAGGAAATGCTTCCTCCCAGTGTCATCATAAGGGAGAGTTTTGTTGGCACTGGAAATCTTTTTTCGGCCTTATCTTCCTTCTTCGAAAGCGGCACAAAAGATAAAGATTGCCCGAAAGCCATTAGCGATCCTCAAAGACCCACAAAAATTGGAAGACATCAGTATTCCTGAGCATTTTAAATATATTGACGGGGAGTTATTTGAGTTGAAGGAAAGTATGTACTCATCGGTCAAAAACATCTTGCTTGAAATAATGACCACCACCCAAATGCTGTCCGAAGCGAAGTGCTGGCTGGAATATAATACATTTGCCGTGGTGCCAACAATAATGGGGCAACTATTCTCCGTCCGTGGCCATATCTTAGAAACGCTGGCACCTCTAATTTACTGTGCTTAATGAATAGTAAATCTAGAGGGGATTATGACGATTTTGGATGCAATTGTTGGCATGTGCTGCAGAAAACAACGTAAGTTTACTCCCACAAGTCATAATATCAGACTTTGAGCAGGCGATCATAGCATCCGCTTCAGATGCATTTAGGCAAGCACGGAAGTCGGGTTGCCTCTTCCATTTTGGCCAAATTATTTAGAGGAGTCTCCAAAGCCTTGAGTCGTTTTCGTTGGAAGTGAAGAGCTAAAAGCTCGTGCTTTTGTGCCACCAATCCGAGTGAGTACCTACTTTGAAGCAATGTACATACAATTGATGAAGATTGAATCCAAAGCCAATTTACAAATGTTTCAAAAGAAATTACATTGGGACAGAGATAACGGCCCCAAGTTACTCATCTGATAGAGCAAGATCGCCATTAAGAACGCAAATATTCCCAGGGTCTTGACCATGTTGGGGGAATGTACCAACATAGTGTTATATATGACCAACCTTGCGTATAATCTCGATGTTGAGTAAACTGTCCATCGCTGACAAATCCGTCCTTTTCATATGTTCGATTTTTCAAAATCGACATATTTTCACTTTCAACTCGATTTGCGGCCAAACCATCATCCTATGAAGTCAAAAAATAGCATATTCGCAATCTACAGTGTCCCACCTTTCAATCGACGTATCGCACGAAAAACCAATTTTTATCTTTAAACTCAATTCCTGGCTAAACTAAGATATGATGCATGAAAATTTACACTTTGGACTCGATTTGCGGCACGTAATCGTATCGCACGGTACGAAAAACAAAGTTTTAGAAATTGACATAGTTTTCTCCTTCTTCCTTTTTCCTTTTCTCTTTAAACTCACAAAAATGCCTTCTTTTTTTTGAAAAAAATGTTTGCCTTTGGAAAAAAGTAAAAAATAAATAAATAAATGAAATCTCGGAAAAATAATTTAAAATATATTTTCAAAAAGTATTAAAAAAGTTATTGTAATATTAATAGAAATTAATTTCTCGTATGATTTAAAAATCCCGCGAGTTGGATCCTATTTTCCAAAATAGAAGCGAAAATAATTCTCACGGGATTTTTTCTTGCCGGGTTTTGTGATGCGGGATTTTGTAATGCGGGATTTTATATAAATATGTGTCTCCCAAAATAAGAATTTGTGAACATACATAACAGACTCCCTAAACCCTTCGTTTTTACTGCTATAAAACTCTAAATGGCGGACAGAGATTAACTAACACCGCTTATTCGAAAATAATAATAATTTTGTAATGTTATAGTGTCACATGTTTTGCTTTATTTAATGCATCATACCTACTATTCTATATGGCACAATCCAAGTTAGCCAAAAGACAAAATAAATAAAATGCACGAATGGATCGCATGTACTTGCTCATATGTGCCATCACATCGTAAGCACAATATTCTTAGTAGATAATAATAATACAAATAATAATAATAAAAAAATAAAAAACAGGTTTTTAATTAATTTTGTATACAAGAATTAAGTATTTTGATATTAAGTATTTAATAATATAAACTTAAAAACATAAATTTAAAAATAAAACAATTTTACATCCGTTTTCGAAATATTGAATTTTTAAAAGAAAACAAATATATATATTTTTTTTTTTTTAAGTCCAAAAAATATTTTTCGAAAATTTTGGTATGCAGTATCATTTAGAATCTGAAGGCCCTCCAATATGAACATTTTAATCGACATACTTTAAGCCGTTCAAGAGATAGTCGTAAATCGAAAAAAAAACAGTTATATGGCAAAGGTATACCGTTAATAATATTTAAATTAAAAATCTGTATTGATCAGAATCTAGATAATGTATATGTATAACTGTGCACTGAATTTTTTTTTTATCAAAATCTTTGGAGCCGTCTTCGAGATAATTGAGATTTCCAATGTTTGGGCCAAAAATTTGTATGGCAAGTACCGTTATTTTTGGAACTAAAAATATGATTAAAAAAAACGAAAGTACCAAAAAACGTATAAGTACCAAGTTTGAAACAAATCATTTCGGCCGTTTAGGCTGTAGAGCGACCTATAGAAAGACAGATATAAGGAATTGCGGGACCCACTTTTTTGGTGTTCTTTATCATCGTAATACAAAGTCTGATCAAAATCTCGAGTTTGTTTCCAAATGCAAAACTTGTCCTTAGTACTTACATACATAATACATACATACATACATCGCAAGTAAGAACAATTTTAACCTATTTCAGTTCTTTCAACACAAAACCCAGTAGCCTAAAAACTCATGGCATATCCATTTCTGAAACAAGTCATATTCGTGGTTAACTCAGTTCATTATAACACGTGCTGAACACACCCATACAAATTGTATTCTTCTAAGAATAATTATAGGAATATAAAAAAACATAATCATTAGATCCTTATAATGATCCACGTACTGTCCTTTGCCCGTATTAATCATAAAAAATATGCTTTCCTACTTTGGTTCTCACGATTCAGAAACAAAAATATTGGGTAAACCGTGTTATTAATAGGCTTATGTATATTTATGTACCTACTTCTTGTTCCTAATCAATAAGAACTCTATAAGAATACACACAAAAAAAAAACAATAGGGCTCCTAAAATTACAACCACTTTCAAAATATGGAATTTTTCTCCCACGATCTCAATGCAATAAAGTATCAACTTAAATGAACACGTGTTTACATTACCTTGGTATTAGTAGTTATATGTATGTATGTTTACTTTTTGAAAAGAATATTATCTGATCCTTTAAGGATATATTCATTAAAGAAGAACACATATTCTATGAAAAGAACTCCATAATATTCAAAAAAAAAAAAAATGCTTTATACCTGCTGATCTTGCTCAAAAGTGTGGGACGTTCAGAAACGATCGTTTCTCACGATCATTTTCACTTAAGGATGTATCGCCTTATTCATGTTGCTGTTTACACACCAACATCCAACCAACTGGAGCAGGTATGGCATAACCGAATCAGAGGAGCAATTGTTAAAAATAATTTCACCAGCAATAATCCAGTGAACTACTGAACACCTGCTATTTTTTATGTATGGTTTACTTTATCCTTATGGAAAGTCTCTGCAAATCGAGACTAGAACTCAGAAATGGGTCCTTCTCTCTTATTCCAGACCACGAACACTTTTAAAGAGAATTTGGTATACAAAACCTGCATTCAAAATGAAGGAGTGGGGATTTTTTCTTCGATTGTGTATATAAGCGCAAGGATCTGAGAACAGAAGCATCATTCGAAACTAGTTCTTCTAATAAGTTAACCAGACAAAATTAAAAAAAAAAAATGTGTGTAGAAATTTTTAACAACGACATAAACGCCACAATGGAATTCAACAAGAAACACAGTAGCAACAACAAGAAAATATCATATAGCATCAAAAAGATGCTAAAAGCAATTTTCAAAAAGCAGAAATCCGGTAGCGCAAGAGTTCAACAAGATAGTTGTAAGCAAACCTCAATGGAATCATTAGAATCATTGGAAAACAACCGTAATGCTCAAATCGAAAGTGAAATAGCAACAAATGAACACATTTATGCTGCGTCACATTGTAGCTCAAGTATCAGTTTATATGATCAATACGAAGAAGTGTCCACATATGTTCCAGTACACTTTGTCCGAACTGAAAATGGTACCTTCTTCTGGACTGCTGCATCTACCACTCCTGTCGATGGTGATTTAATTGAGCCACTTTACTGCTCAACTGACAATAAAATTGGTGTTTCACAATCCCGCGATCGTTGGGCTCAAGCCTAATATTTAAGCTGATTATGAGGGAAAGGAGAGAACAGGAGATACATATAAAGAATCAAATATGCCTTCCATATGATTCATTAAATAGAAGCTTTAAAAATGTGATATTTACAAACAGAATAAGAAATAAATAAAACTAAAATTAAAACAAAATTTTACTTTTTTACTTATCATTTGATTTTACAAATTGTTAAAGGTTTATCAGCTTTTTGATTTTCTTGGTTGAATTTGATCTTGAAATGATTTAAAATCGATAGCAGTTATTTGGGCGAATATCCGTATGAGATTTATTGCTTATATGCAACGTTGTTTCGTTACTTAATGTTCACAAGAGGATGATTGTTACTTATGGTTTCCAACTAGAATGCAATTCCAATGAGATCTGATTCTTGCCAGTCAATGTGCTGTGTTAAACCTTTCTTTTGTGATGATTTGAACATTGGCAGCACTTCACATCATAAAAATCTTCAATCTGGCTTTAATACACAGTCCACGAAAACAAAAATAAGATTTAGGTAAAGGTATTGTTTTTTTTTCTTCAATATTGAAGCAGTTTTATATGAGGACGAATCGCAAGCATATAGCGAGGCCATAAAATTTTTGGGCCGGTTTATTTATTCGGTATCTATACTCAGATATAGACGTCACTCATTTTGTGGGAAGATGCCAATCTCTTAGAGAATCGAGAAGAAGCATTGTTGGGAGTGATCTTTTAAAAGAAGAACACGTATTAACAGAGTTGAATGAAACGAACGTAGAAAGACTGTATGAAAATTGTGTAGTTGCGCTTAGGTATAGAGCAAGAATAATTAACGAAGATTTTTAATAAATAAAGGCACAAATGTAAGTTCTATGAATTTTTCATTGTATATGTGTTTTTAAATTCCATTTTTTAAATATGTAATGTAAAACCGTGGTAACTCTGTAATGAATTTAAATTATATAAGTATTATAGTTGTCAATCTGGCAGATGGCAAATGCCATGTCATAATGGTTTTTGTATATTTTTATATGTATTTAATGTTAAATTCAGATTGTAATTCAATAAAAATCAATCCTATCTTTCCATTAATATACTCAGAAAATACTTGCAACCGTAGTTAAGTTAACATTGACATATATCAAGAAAATAAACTAAATATATTTTTACCTGTTGCACATCTTCAATTCGACTAGAAAGCATACAATTTTACATCATCTGGCAATTCTTTGGCAAATACCTCAGCAGACCCTTTTATTTCTACTTCTTCAAGTTTGCCACATTTTTAGGCAAAATGTTTTGAATTTTTTCAACTCCCAAAACCCTCCCCTGTGTTCGCCCCTGCAAAAAATTATTGTTATTGTGATTGTGATTGCTTCACATATTTATTTACATTATACCTGTCGTAATGGAACCTGTCAGAAAAGCTTTCAAATATCCTATATTTGGCGAAACTTGCGATTTTAGAAAAAAAGTACTCCCTACTTATGAAGAGGTAACGAAGTGTTATGTGTGGAACAGGCACAATTTGAAAATTAATTTAAATAAAATACACGACTGGATCGCACGAACATGCCCTTATGTTCGATTACATCTTATGCAAAAGATTTCTATTAAAGATCCAAATATATTTTTAAAGTCGTTTTTTACTTAAATGTGTATGTATACAAAATTTCTTTAATTTTTTTCTAAAAAAAATTGGTTTGGCAATCTTAAATATTTAAGAATTAAACTTACAAAAGATTAAATCGGCTTAATAAAAAAAAAATAATTCAAAACTATGAAATAAATACTACTAAATACTAATTTGAGCTCAAAAACAAGTACGCCATTTTATTTCTTGAATAAATTTGAATTCATGAAAAAAAAAATTTAAATATGTGAAGCTGTTTTTGAGAAAAAAAGTTTTTTTTTAAACTTTTTGAAAACATTTTGCAAAAAAAATTCAAAAACTCCAATTCATAGCTATTCAGCAAATGCTTATAACTATAATTTTCGAAAAAAAAAATATCAGTTTTCAAAATATAAATTAATTTTTTTTTAAATCCTTTTAAAAATACAAAAAAATACTAATTAAACCTACATACAACTATATATGTGTGAATTTTCGAAAGAATCGGTTAAGCCATTTATGATATAGTCGAAAGCAAAAAAAAAAACGGTCCTATTGAAAGTACCGTTTTTAGGAATTAAAAAATTTTTTTTCAAACATATGACCGGCCGAACTTAAAAAGCTGCACTGATTTTTTTTAAATCAAAATCGTTAGAGCCGTTTCCGAGGAAAAAAGGTTTTAATGTAACGGTTATATGTCAGGTACCGTTAGTTTTTGAGCTAAAAAAAATCAATTTCCCCCCTGTACAGTACCTAAAAACTTTATATACGAAGTTTGAAAAAATTCTGCCCACCCGTTTGGGCTGTAGGTGTTTATACATACATACATACAGACTGACAGACTGACAGACTGACAGACTGACAGACTGACAGACTGACAGACTGACAGACTGACAGACTGACAGACTGACAGACTGACAGACTGACAGACTGACAGACTGACAGACTGACAGACTGACAGACTGACAGACTGACAGACTGTCAGACTGACAGACTGACAGACTGACAGACTGACAGACTGACAGACTGACAGACTGACAGACTGACAGACTGACAGACTGACAGACTGACAGACTGACAGACTGACAGACTGACAGACTGACAGACTGACAGACTGACAGACTGACAGACTGACAGACTGACAGACTGACAGACTGACAGACTGACAGACTGACAGACTGACAGACTGACAGACTGACAGACTGACAGACTGACAGACTGACAGACTGACAGACTGACAGACTGACAGACCGACAGACTGACAGACTGACAGACTGACAGACTGACAGACTGACAGACTGACAGACTGACAGACTGACAGACTGACAGACTGACAGACTGACAGACTGACAGACTGACAGACTGACAGACTGACAGACTGACAGACTGACAGACTGACAGACTGACAGACTGACAGACTGACAGACTGACAGACTGACAGACTGACAGACTGACAGACTGACAGACTGACAGACTGACAGACTGACAGACTGACAGACTGACAGACTGACAGACTGACAGACTGACATACTGACAGACTGACAGACTGACAGACTGACAGACTGACAGACTGACAGACTGACAGACTGACAGACTGACAGACTGACAGACTGACAGACTGACAGACTGACAGACTGACAGACTGACAGACTGACATACTGACATACTGACAGACTGACAGACTGACAGACTGACAGAGTGACAGACTGACAGACTGACAGACTGACAGACTGACAGACTGACAGACTGACAGACTGACAGACTGACAGACTGACAGACTGACAGACTGACAGACTGACAGACTGACAGACCGACAGACTGACAGACTGACAGACTGACAGACTGACATACTGACAGACTGACAGACTGACAGACTGACAGACTGACAGACTGACAGACTGACAGACTGACAGACTGACAGACTGACAGACTGACAGACTGACAGACTGACAGACTGACAGACTGACAGACTGACAGACTGACAGACTGACAGACTGACAGACTGACGGACTGACATATCTCTTAAAACTCATGTCTTTCGACCTTAAAAGTATTTTAATTAATTCTTATTATTTTATTTTTATTTAACAAAGAAAACTTATTTAAAAAAAAAACTCGTTATCAAATCACAATTTAAATTTTTAGTTATAAACTACCTAAGGCTAGACTAAATATAATTAAAAATAGATACAACTAACTTATACTAACTAAAAATAACTTAAACTACTTAAGATACCTAAAACTACTTAATCTACTTAAAAACTAGAACAGCCACAGCAGCATTTTTGTTTTTAATTTTTTGTGTGTATATTTTATATGTTATGATACAGGATGGAATGGGCGTTCCGCTAATCTACCACGTCAGTCCAAAAACTGTAGATAGGCGACTCCTTTATGGTCGAGACGTCATCGCCCAAGGTGGAGAAGAGCGCCTTCGGTTCAGTAGGACAGTGTCTGATCGGGACCGAAAGGATTGGGCAAAGCAGTAGAAATAGTTCTGGTGGTTGCAATGCGAATAGATATTTAAAGTCAATTAAAATGGTATGTTTTGGCCGACTTACAATGATTTAAGGAAATCAGGTATTAGGAACAGTCAGGGTGACACAAAAAAATTTAAAAATATTAATGTATGCGGGCATATGTGAATGTATGTACGCGTATGTATATGTATGTACGTATGATATGTTATGTATGTACGTATGTAAATTTATAAGTTACCTGTCTGAATGTGTCTGTATGCGTATACAAAATATACAAACAAATTTATAAACAACCAAAAATTGTGCTGTGGCATTTCTAAGATTTTAGGTAGATTTAAGTAGATTTATGTATATTTAGGTTCCTTATGTACCTAGTTTAAGTCAGTTTTAGTTAGTATAACTTAGTTAAATATAGTTTTACTTATTCTTAGTCTAGCTTTAGGTAGTTTATAAGATAAAATTAAACAAATCTTATGGCACTAAGTTTTTTCAAAAAGTTTTCTTGGTGAAAAGTACAAATAAAAATAATTTGCATACTCGTACATTCACATTGCTTTTAGGTCGAATGATATTAGTATTAATGGCACATATTTTAGTTTAGAGCGCCCGTAAAGGGCCATTAAATTAGTTGTAATTTATTTGTAATTAGTCTAGTTTTAAACATTTTTGAATAGATTTAAGTTAGTTATAATTTAATAATAAATAAAAATGAATAAAAAAAGTCCGTATAATCGCAAGCACAAAATAATCGAAATTTCATACCCAGGTAACTGCAGTCTTGGGTAGTGTCTTGCTTGATGACTTCGTGAAGAAATTTGCAGTGTGCTAGTTTGGGTATATAGGGAATACTGAAAAATGCTTTGGAGTTACCAGCTTCAATTTCTGTTGTAGATTTTTTGTTTTTCTGATATTATTATTATTTTGATTAATTTTGTTATTTATTATTGCATTAATTATGTAGTAGGGATAATTATTCATTTTAAGTATGTTTTTTATTTTTATTATATTTCCTGCGTGAAATTGTTTATCGCTTATATCGATAAATCTGTTAGTAAAGTTAGTTGCCGTGTTAATTTTTGGCTGATCGGTTGTGTTGAATGAAAATTCATCATTCGGCCAGAATATGTTTCCTCAGAGAACCAGTCAATAATTATTTTGTTGTCTTGTCGGTGAAGTTTTGTGTCCAGATAAGGTAAGCACTTATTGTGATCTATTTCAATGATAAATTGCAACTTTTTGTGATAATTATTGAGTGTTGGTAATATAAAATCTATAGTCTGATTTTTTATTATTGCGAAAATATCATCTAGGTGTTTTAAAATCAATTTTATATTTGTGTTTGTTTTCTTTAAATCGTCTAAGGTAGATTGTGAAGTGCGATGTCAGCGATGGTAGGGGAAAGTGGGTTTCCTAGCACACTGCAAAATTCTTCACGAAGTCATCAAGTAAATAACTACCAAAATGATATTTGCTAACAAGGCTTTTCTCAAACACGAAAACACTAACTGAAAAGGAACAACAATACAGTGTGGGCTACCAAATTGGATGTTTAGGCAATGCAAATCACCATTGTGTTCTTGTGTATATAGGAACGATGAAAAGGACGCCAGTCGATCTCGTACTGTGGAAGTGTTAAGACGTTTTCGGCTTCCCAGTTTTTCCAATTAAAATTCGTGTGTGAGCTTAAGTTCTAAATTAAATCAAAATTTCACAAGTGGTGCAGTAGCACAGTGATAGAGTGGCCGACCGAGAATCCGAGGGTCGCCAGTTCGATTCCCAGGAGGGCATCAGAACTTTATCAGCTTTTTTTCACAACCGTGAAGTAGTTAACTTTATTGGTTGGGAAAACGAGCAAAGGAGGAGGAGTTTAAGCACCGGGGCATCGAAAGGTGTCCTAGGGCCAATGAGGCCAGCGATGGCATCAGCTGAGGGAACATCGAAAGATGTTCCAACTACAAGCAGTGATTCTGCAGCAACAACATCAACAGCAATAACAACAACGGCAACATCATCCGATGCTAATCAAAAGCGCAGAAAGAGGATCAAGTGCGCACCAAATTTGGTAAAAAGGAGATCCACGGCCACCTCAGCAAAGCTGCCAGCTGGGGTGCATACGTCCGATATAGACGAGACGTCAGAGGCAGCAAGACAAACCGAGTTAGACACTTCACCCGAAGAGGGTATAGCATATATGTCTGAAGAAGGAGAAGGGCACTTCACGACGGGCGATAGTACTGCCTTCGTGAACCTCTCCACATCAGAGGCGTCATCTGAGGAGGACGAACAAAGAATGTTCGCCCAAATTGATGCTTTGGAGGCAGAAATAGAAAAGATAAAAAGTAAAGTTAAGGCCAGCCAAGAAGCGCGCCGAGCGAGGCAACTAAAAGAACTCGAAGAAAAAGAACAACAACAGAAAAAAGAACAAATACAAAAACAACAGCCACAGCAGCAGCCAAAACAACAACGGCAAAAACAACAACAACAACAGCAACAGCAGCAGACACAAGTCCAGAAACAACCGCAAGAAAAACAGCAGCAGCAGATTCAAAAGCAGCAGAATCAACAGCCGCAGAAAAATCAGTCTCAGCAGCAGCAGCCACAGCCGCCGATCATGAAAAAAGAAAAGGTGCCACCCATTAATACTTATAAAATGGAGTTACAGGATACCATAAATCTATGTAAGTTGACCATAGGTCAAAATTTTACTATTAAAAGATTAAATAACGATAGGCATGCTATCCAGTGCTTCACACTGGAACAGCACAAAAAAATTAAAGAGTTGCTGAAAGAAACTACTACCGAATTCTTTAGTTTCACCCCTAAAACCGAAAAATTTCAAACGGTCCTTTTGAAGGGCATAGATTCCTACACGGAACCACAGGTGCTCTTAAATGAACTCCGCCAAAAAGCGAATGACGATCTCGACTTTATCGGGGTCAAGCCGTTCGCTACAGTTAGAGCTAGGCGGGAGAAGCGGAGTCTTCCCTTCTTCCTCGTTCAACTTTCACCCAGCAGCAAACTGGATAGTTTGAGGAGTATATCCGTCCTCAACTGCCAGGTTGTAACTTGGGACAAATTAAAAAGGCGCGGCGACTTGCTTCAATGCATGCGCTGCCAAAGGTTCGGCCACGCCGCAGCAAACTGCGAAATGCAGTCACGCTGCGTTAAGTGTGGAGAGAACCACAATGCAGATGAATGCAAGTTAGGAAAAGAACGGGTCGAAGATAGGACCCAGCTTAAATGTGTACTCTGCCGAGGCGCCGGACACCCCGCTAATTATCGGGAATGCCCGACGTTTCAGCTTATAAAAAACAATAAAGCAGCAAAGCAAACAGTGGTAGAAAAGCGTCCAACAGTGCGCCCTCCTACAACAACGTCCGTCAACCCCCAAATTTCTTACGCCCAAATGGCGTCAGGAAGGGGAAGCACGGTACAGCCTACACCAAAGGTCGCCCAACAGGCCCCCGTGCCTAAGGCGCCGGCGGCACAGGCGGATATTATGGGCGTTCTACTGGCCATCCAGGGCCAGTTGAACGGCCTCCAAAACCAGATCAGGGAGCAGGCGACTAGGGTGGATTATCTCTACTCTGTTTTGCCGAGCTTAACGCAACTTAGAGGTTAAGGGCGCGCTGCCCTTTAAGATCCTAGCTGTGAATGTAAATTCATTGATTAGGACCGAACGTAGAGCGAATTTATTCCAATTGCTTAAAGACATAAGTCCAGATGTGTTTATGGCTAGCGAAACTAAGCTTAACCAGAAACATAAATTGACTAACAACAATTACAATATCGTAAGAAGAGACCGACCCAACTCCACGCAAGGAGGAGGCGTCGCAATCTTTATACGTAAAGGCATTAGTCATAAGGTAATATATAATAGTGATGTGCGAAAATTTCGGACGTTAGAGGCATGCATCATATGCATTCATCTCCAACAGGGGAAGCGAATGTATGTGATCGCTGCCTATGCACCGGAAACACCTCAGCCCACGCAGTTTATAACAGAGCTTGAAAAGCTTTTTGAATGCTTAAGATTGAGTTCGGAAGAGAATTACTATATATTGGCGGGTGATTTAAACGCCAAGCACACAGATTGGGGAAATCAAATACAAAATCCTCGAGGTAACCATCTATTTAATTGGATGGGTCGATACAACCTTGAGTATCGCATCGATCTTCTAGCCACAGACAGGCCATCGTTCCCAAGAAGCGGTGCCTATCTGGATCTATTGCTTAAAGACGCAAGACTAACAATTACTGACGCTGTGGGTCAACGGCCAAGAAATTGTTTACGAACGATCGAGTACGACAGTGACCACTGCGGACTCGCAGCCGTAATACAACTTCCGAACCAGCTTATGGAGTTGGAGGAGTATGTGCCTGTGCATACTTACAATTACAGTAAGGTGCGCTGGCCACGTTTCTCCAATGCCTTATTGAGTGAATTACGTTCAAATGGTATATCCCCACCAAATGACAGGAACCTAACAAATACTGAAATCGACAGATACTTAGAACAAATTGACGAAACGATTCTACGAACAATGAACAGAACAATACCGAAATACAAAGAACGTAACGCAACTGACATGTACCGTAACGCGACAATTGACGCACTTCACAGACAAAAAAGTGGACTACTGACAAGACTAAAACGCTTGTACAGGCGGTTTACTGATACACGAGACCTGGAGATTAGGACACTGAAGTCGTCCATCAAAAACATCAACCAATTGATCAAAGAAAATTATAGATTGGCTATTAATTCGTTTTGGGACAATAAAATTCGTGCCGTTAACTCCAGCGACCCAAGTATGTTCCCAAAAATTAATAAGATTTTTAGAAGAAAGGATCAAAACGATCTTCCGTGTCTTAAGCTCCAGAGGACGACAGAGAACAGAGACGTACTTCTGACAGCAGGCATAGACCCAGAGGATGCCGTATTGGACGATGACCTCTATATAATCGAAGATCCGCAGGAGAGAGTGGAGGCTGTGGGGGCTGCTTTCCAGCAAGTGTACAAGGTGAATGCTAGCATTCGCCCGAATCATGACCTGGAGAACAGAGCTCTGCTTCATCACTTATGGCTCCGGAACGATATAACCGAATGGCGATCTGAGAACCTTGGTTTTACCAGGTTTAATGATGAAGATTTGGCAAACGCCATAATCGCCGACCGAAATGGGCCCAGCCCCCTGTTAATTTCGAAGAATGAGCTCCAGCTCATCTTCGATTCATTAAAGAAAAAGAAGTCTGCAGGACTCGATGGTATATCCAACGTTGTACTACGACATTTGCCTCAAGAAGCAGTTGACATTTATACCACACTGTTTAACAACGCGCTGAATAATGCATATTATCCAGTGCGGTGGAAGACAGCTGTGGTGCACCCTCTCCCAAAAAAGGGAAAGGACAACTCCAATCCGGCGAATCTCCGGTCGATAAGTCTTCTTCCGAGTATCAGCAAAGTATTTGAAAAGGTTATTAATAGAGCCCTGTTCAAATGGGCGGAGGACAAAAATATCATCCCGGATAATCAGTTCGGTTTTAAGGCGGGACATGACACAATTCATGCCGCGTCTAAACTTGTTTCTGATATCCAATGGAACAAAACTAAAAAACAGTGTACGGGTGCCTGTCTGGTTGATTTGGAGAAGGCCTTCGACACCGTATGGTTAGAAGGTCTCTATCTAAAGCTAACCAGACTAGGTATAAGTAAACCTCTATTGTATATGCTTTATGACATGCTAAATGGTAGAAAGTTTGTTGTCAAGAGTGGCAATGTAACTTCTACTGCAATTTTTAATATTAATAATGGTCTTCAGCAGGGAGCGGTTAACTCGCCGATTCTATTCAACATTTACACCAGCGATCTGATAGGTAGTCTAACTCAGGCAATTGCGTACGCCGACGATCTAATTGCGTACAGAACAGCTCATACAGTTGAGGTCATCAAAAGTCTCTTGCAGAGTGACTTCGACAAGATTCAGCGATATTGTGATGACTGGAAGTTGAAAATCAACTTCCAGAAATCAGAAACTATTTTGTTTAGGACTCCGCTGTCTAGCGCCTCAAGGGATACGAGAAAGAACTGGCGCAAGCTGGTGATCGTAGGGCCACATGGACATCCACTGGCGAGTAAAAGTGTAGTAAAGTACCTTGGCATCTGGTTGGATCAGTACCTGTATTTCGACAGACATATAGGTGCTGCTTTGGCCAGGGCTAGGGGAGCCTTAGCCTTGACAAAACGACTGTTTTATAGCAGCCGTCTTGACAGCAGGGTGAAGGTGATTTGCTACATGGCCCTCATCAGGCCGATGATTGCCTACGGATGCCCGGTGTGGTTCAACGTTGCCCCATCTCAAATGGAAAAGATTCGGGTGTTTGAGAGGCAATGTCTTAGACGTTGCCTTGGATTACACAGAACACCAGAGTCGGAGTACACAAGATATTATTCCAACCAGGTTCTATACAACGGAGCCAACATAAACAGACTAGATAATTTTTTGTTCAAGCTGATTCGGGGTCACGTTGCAAGAGCGATGTCCTCAACTAACAGCTTAATTTTTGGGGCGTATTACCCCAATAACGAATATTTTGAGAGTGCGCGGTTAAGTGGTTACATCCCTCCCGAGGCATTCCTCTATTTAGACAGTCGAGGGCTGATACAGGATGGAGGGGCGGTTCCGCTCATCTACCACGTCAGCCGGAAAACTGTGGATAGGCGACTCCTGTATGGTCGAGACGTCATCGCTCAAGGTGGAGAAGAGCACCTTCGGTTCAGTAGGACTGTGTCCGATCGGGACCGGAGGGATAGGGCGAAACAGGAGAACCAGTTCTGGTGGCTCTCTGAACAGCATCGTGATATTTAAAGTCGATGAAGATGATATATCTTGGCCGACTTACATAGATTTAGGGCATTAGGTATAGGTAACAGTCAGGGTGGCACCAAAAAAAAAATTAAAAATATGTATGTATGCGGGGGCATGCGTGCATGTATCTGCGTGTCTGTACATGTGTGTGCGTACGTATATGTATGTGCGTATGTACATGTGTGGGTGTGTTGCATGCTAGTGTGTGTCTGCATGCATATAAAAAATAAACAAAAAAAATTAAAAAACGAAAAAAATGCTGCTGTGGCTGTTCTAGTTTTTAAGTAGTTATAAGTATTATTAGGTATTTTAAGTAGTTTAAGTTATTTTTAGTTAGTATAAGTTAGTTTTATTTAGTTTTAATTATTTTTAATATATATTTAAGTTTAGTTTATAGGTAAAAAAAAAAAAAAAAAAAAAAAAAAAAAAAAAAAAAAAAAAAAAAAAAAAAAAAAAAAAATGATCAGATACCAA
This sequence comes from Philhelius pedissequus, assembly GCA_910595825.1. NCBI lineage: Eukaryota > Metazoa > Arthropoda > Insecta > Diptera > Syrphidae > Philhelius > Philhelius pedissequus. The sequence goes on from OU343161.1 coordinate 162,734,938, forward strand.
GTTTTCTGTATAAAAGTTTCTTGAAATATAAAATAAATAAAAAAAAAAATTTAGATTTAATTAAAATAGTTTTTAGGTCGAAAGACATTAGTTGTAAGAGTTCTTGTTTAATTTAGAGCGCCCGTAAAGGGCCAGTAAATTAGTTGTAAGTTATTGATAATTAGGCTAGTTTTAAACATTTTTGTCTAGCTTTAAGATAGTTATAAGTTAAAATGAAATAAAAATGAATTAAAAAAAAAAAAAAAAAAAAAAAACGATGAAAAGGACGCTAGGAGTGAGGATAGCCGAACATAAATCAGACATAAGAAAGAACAAAACAACAACTGGCTTATCGCAACACAAAAATGATACACAGCACACAGCTGATTTTGATAATGTCAAAATATTAGGCAAAGAAAAAAGAGAAAATACAAGGTACCATAAACTAATAACTTAAAGACCAGAAACCTCTGCTTTCACTTGACATTTGCCTACAAGCTGAAACACGCACACAAGTAACATTTCTGTTCCTCTTCCAATAGACACATTGATAAAAACGCACACAAGAATCTTTTCTGTTCCTCTTCCTATAGACACATAGAATACACAGCCCTAGTAATTTGTTTTTGTTTTGCTTTTCGATTTCCCATCTATTCATGGATGGAGTTTCAAAGCTACAAATACAACAATGTAAACAAATGGGTTTTGGGGGGTGAAACGTACGAAAGTTCCAATCTTATTTGGCTTATTTGTGCAAGGTACACGATTGAAAGCTTGAGGATACTAGAAAAACTGACGAAAGCAATGAATACGAAAGAAGACAAAGACAACATAAAGTCAAATTACAGTGTGGCAATAAAAAATAATAAAAAAAATCTGTGATATTAGCTGCGTTTTATTATCTACGGGTCTGGGTCTGGGTTATGTTTTAACACGTATTACAAAAACAACACGAGATCCAGGTTTCTATCGGGGTTTCTATCTGGGTTTGCAAATATTAGTATTAAATTCGGCAAACAGAGTGTACATGTAACTACATAACCCAGATCGTTTTATTTTTACGGGGTGAACTATATGGGTTATTGGCGATAATAAAACACGGCTATTAGTATTTGTTGGGCATTCGAAGTCATTAAATTAGCATTTAAGTGCTTGTCTGTTTTATTGTTTAGTGTTTAACATACATATTTATTTATTTATTTTCTTCGTTGTAATTAATGTTCAACGTAAAAGTGATGTCTAAATATAAGTTATACCATCAATGTCAAAGTAAGCAAAATTGTTCAAAAAGAAAAATAATTGTGTAATGGATTTTTTTACAGTTTAATAAACCAGTCTCTTGAAAAAGTTGGAAAACCCCAACGAAACGTCGAGAAAAAATGAAATAGTTTTAATTACATTCGGAAATTACTGACCTGTAAGCCTATCTTATAAAAATATCATTTATTTATTTAATGTATTTAATTGTTTTTTCCAAAATGAAATGGATTCAATAATCTCCGACGCACAAATATGTATGTAAACTTTATTTATTTATGTTAATCTATTAATTTATTTTGTTTTATGGAAAACTCCTATTAATTAATCCCTAATAATAAAAGATATAGCAAAATGCATATATACGAATTGTTTGTTTTCCGATGTTTATGATTTAATTAAATAGTGATATTTACATTATACATTATAGTTGACTCAGTGATGGTAAAGTAAGTGTCATTTAATTATATTTTTCATTAGGTAAATATAATTCTTATGTGAATATGTGAGTTACATCAACAAAATGATTTCCCGGGTGATCATTCATAACATTTTTCAGCTAATTAGGTATAATTATCTATCATAGCTGAACTTTTATGATATTTTTCATAATAGGTAATTCTTTTATGAATAAGCTAGGTACACCTCCTTCCTGATTTCACTGTTGAATATTCACCTACAAGTTCACTTGGTCAACGCAAATGACAACCCATGATAATTTAACCTACGGATTCATATCAAATCCCTCGGATGCGGCCACCATTCATTGGTGAAAAATCTTATAATTCCTCGGCGAATTTTTTGAAATTTCTAACTTCGAATATAAATTATAATCCACTGTATGAGCAAGTAGATACATACATATATTTACGCAAGTTGATCATTTCATTCTATAAGCCCTATACAAACATTGACCTATGTTCATACTATGTCCATCCATAGCATATATATATACATATGTACCTATGTACCTACAAACGTGATACGAATGTTTTCACAGAAACTGAAACTATTCACCACAGATGAGTCCTACTCATTTTCATTCTGGCTCATGTGTGCTACTAACTTACTTACCAAAAAAATCTTCTTTGCTTTTTTAGAATTCTAATAAAATATGTTTAAAAAAAGTGGATAGTATTTATATATGTGTACAGTGTACAATATAAATATTTATGTATGTAAATATTGATTTTATTTAATTCGATTTTAAAGCTTTCAACCGGTTTGCTTATATTAAGGTCTTAATATCTATTGTACATATTGTATATCACAGTGTTTTAGAGAACAGCAAATTCAAGTTAGTGATTAATTTAAGCATTAACACTGTAAGGCGTTGATCATCCTTTGTTTGAAATTGTTTATAAAAATTGTCACTCACAGAATACACCAGTCTTTTTTCTTAACTCTCTGGATCAGGACCATATCTGAATTTACCGTCACCATGGCCTCCAAACATCTGCACCTTCCGACGAAGGTGATGGGGATTCCACTTTCATAACATCAACCATCACTTCCAGCTCTTCCTCTCTGATATTTGGTACCGTACACGACATTATGAGGGGCGAGTGATATGAGTCCCTCTGTATAGCTTTCAATTGAATCAATTGATCTGCCAAAAATCTCATCACCTTTGAGCCCACATCCAAGTTCATTCCCGGAGTTGCAGCCAGTACTTGTGATACTTGTTCTGCTGCATGCACATAACCCGATCGAAACGATTCTAATTGATGATGGCTATTATGTGATTTGGTAAGTGTCAAGGCTCCGCGTTGTTTCAGCTTTCGCATGTGTTCAACAGTGAGCTCCAAAATATCAGCTTTTTCCAGCCTCGTGACATGTTCACCCTCCTCGGTGAGGCACTCTACCATTAGATACTTGAGATCATCCAGGCACTTATTGATCCGTGCACGACGCTTGCGCTCAAGCAATGGTTTCATAACCTTGCGGTATTGATACGTCTTTGACATTTCCATGACCATTATTGTAAGGTATCTGAAATTGAATATCCAGTTAAATTGAGATGGAGGATTGCCTAGTATCCAAATTGTGTATTCCAATATAAGATCGCCTGCTTCCCCAGCAGGTATTCACTATTCGTTATGGTTTTATATATTCACGACCGACGCGACGCGACAGCTTCTGAATTTCGAATAAGCCATAATCAAGTTTCTCATCCTCCTTTTATAAAGAAAGTAGCGCAAAAGTGGTGGCGGTAAAATAAAGCCGGAGTAAAATAGTTTACAGGCAATTGGAAAGAAAGAGTGAGCTGAATGCAAGATAAAAGGAGATACTGAATGGATATGACGACTGCCAAGCCAGGTTGCCCGTTTGCTTACCAAAGAGCTCTTTGTGTGTACCACAAGCTAGCTGCAGTATTGTATGGTCGTCGTCATTGTCACAAACTCAGATACATTTTTCAGACCGTGGGAAACAGATTTGTCGTGTGTTTCCCACACGAACGGATGGATGGATGACTACGGGAATGGCTGGATGAATGGTTTGAGCATAGGGCGTGGGGCATAAAACCATATTTATGTGATAGCATATTACAAGTTATACGCAGTTATCAAGGTTCGTTGCGATGTACATTGTACAAGTGTGAGCAGCAGTAACGTGCCGGGGTAAATTGCGCGTTATATGTGACAATGTGTTGGTCTAAGTGGCGGAGTGCCGCGTTGTGCTTCCAACAAATGACTTACCAGCTACCTGCTCCCTGGTGGAACTTGGATTGATATATTGAAGCTATCGTACTCTGTTTTATTGTGTTTGTTATTATTTGGGGAAATGTGTCCATGGTAGAACGTCACATGCTGGCAAAAGACGATGGGACGGGGGTTATAGTGATGGTTTCATTGGCATATCATAATCTCACCCAAAACTTGGTTTGGATGCTTCGTTTGCATGTACGTATTGTAATAGCGCTCGTAATTTGACACCAAGTTGGGGTAGAGGCTATATATTTATGTACACAACCTAACGTCCCTTGGTTGGTTATATACGAGTATTTATACTTTGCAAGCATTGCGTGGGCTACTTATTATTGCGGTATGCAAAATCGTTTGTGGAATTCTATTTTGTTGTTTGACTGCGCTGTTCGTGTGGCTGATTAGGTCAATTTGGATGGGAACAATGTAGACATTTGGCTATGGTTTTTACCTAGGCGCAGCTACAGAAACTCACAGTGTATGATTTGATGATTCTAATTCATTATGTGAAGCTCTTGTGTGTCAGGATCGCGGATGTAGTGATATGTAAGAACTATTTTAAACTAGGTGTGGGGGCACTGTGTATAATAATTTTTAGGTGGGAAAGTTTTTGTTTTTGACGAGAATTAGATATTTAAACAGTGACTTCACACTTCAATTGTGCTATATGCAATTAGTCTAGTAGTTAGGTACCTACTAAAATGCTAAATTACCTTAAAATGTGGTAATACTGATTTAAGTATCTTTCATCTTTTTTCTCCTGTAAAATATATATTATATAATAGACAACTAATGGGTTGCGCTGAAGAAAAATTTAGCTATATAGGTAGGTATAAAGTTGATCTAATACATACATAAATCATTATTTTCCAAATAAAAAACAAATTAAGCACAATAGTTCAGGTGAGCTTCAAAGCAAATATCATAGTTGTGAAAAAATGTATCATTTGTTAATTGCAATCAATTTAATTTTCAATACATATTTGAAGAAATTTTAAATCATTAAATTCGTAAAGGCTTCAGATAATAATATGCGCTACTGGAGGCATTTTTCTTTTTTAGTTCAGAGCTGAGTCTGAGTTGTCAAAAAATTTGTTTGTGCTTCTTTTTAACTCAGAGCATGCAGAGCTCCAAATGTGTATTTCTTTTTTCGTTCTGAACATGTGTAGAACATAATTGACTGAGCATGTGAGTAAATTGTTGAACGCACCAAATGCCTTGTGTGCCAAGAATTAAAATTTGAAGAAAAAAAAATTAGCTACATAAGTTGGCGAAAGAAGTTGATCGCTTGCTGATTTTCTGTATCTGGTGTGTATCAGTGCACAAAAAAGGGTAGGTTTTGTTTTTTATGGTTACAATTGAAAATGTATTCTGATTTATGTCGTTCAAGTGTGCTCAAAAAACATATCAGTGTTCAGAGCTCGCTGTGTTTGGAACAAGTTGAGTGCATAATCTATGTGTTCGAACTCTGTTCAGTGCTCTGCTCTGAACGAAAAAGTAAAAACGCATTGGGTGGCACGTACTTACTCTTATTTCCGGTGAAATTCTTAAGTTGGTATAAACAGCTAAATAAATTTTAAAAGTTGTTCTTACAATTTTATTATGTTGGTAAATTAACAAACAATTTTTCATTAAAAAGTGAAAATGTACCTACCTATGTACTTTTTGAATTTTTTTTTTGAAAAAAAAATGGTTATTTTTGACGCCTCTAGTAGAACTAATTTTTAGTTTGCGATTTTCTGGAGATTTTATGGAGACGCCCCTAAAAAGATTAAACAGTAATATAAGACAAAATTTTTCAAAAGAATTTTCGTTGGAATAAAAAAAAATTAATTTTTTGAAAACTTAATATTTTAAGAACTACTCAACCGATTTTTTCGAGACTTCGAATACTTAAAAAAATCTATTTTCCCAAATCAAAAAACAATGGTACCTCCCATACAAATGTATGGGAAAGAACGGCTCTAATAATGTTCATTAAAAAAAATATTTGTGTTCGTAAATTAGTGCAGTCCACTTGCGTGCTTATTAATTAATGGTTCTTTCCACAGAACAACTTTTCATATTTTTGACTTTCTCATTCAGAAAAAAAAAATATTTTTTTTCTAAATATAATAATAGAAAAGTAAAAATAATATTGCGTAGGTACCAACAAAATATTTTTTTCGAAAATGTTGGTATGCAGTATAAAAGGGCACGGTAGTGCCCAGCCAAGTTCTGGCACTACACCCTATTTACACCCTATTTCATTTCAAAATTGAGTAATTTGTTATAATAAAAGAATATTTGCCAAGTAAACCAACACAATTTAAGTCAGTAATCATTAAATAACAGATTTCACTGATAATTTTGAGGTTCTTCCATATTACTATACTTAAAATATTTTAAATTAATAAACTTAGAACTTTTTGTACTTTTAGATCTCACTACTTTTCACGGCAGACTTGTTACGCAAAGGTCTTAGTATATAGTATATATTGAAGAACGTGGCTACTATTTTAAAATGTATGTTCTTGATGTGATTATTTATAATTCGAAGGCCCTCCTATATAAACATTTTGATCCAAATCCATATATCCGTTATGTATTACGTATGTTTTCAAAATATTTAATTTTCAAAAATATTTTTTTTTCAAAAAGCCAGAAAAATATTTACATGGTGTCCACACGTACTTGCTCTTATGTTCGATCACATTCTTTGCACAAGATTCGTAGTAGAAACGCCTAAATATATTTTTAAAGTCGTTTTTTATTAAATTCTTCATATGCAAAATTTCCTTAATTTTTTTCTGAATAAAATTTGGTATGGTAATTTTATGCAACTAATAATATAATCTTAAAAATTTAATTTAAAAAAAAAAACGTTACACGTTTTCGAAATATTGAATTTTCAAAAATACATCTTTTTTCAAAAATCCAAAAAAATATTTTTCGAGAATTTTGGTATGCAATATTGTTAGGAATTTGAAGGGAATCCTACATTAAAACTTTGATCGAAATCCGTCAAGCCATTTGTGAGAAAGTAGAAAATCGAAGAAATGATTGTATGGTAGGTCGCAGGTAGGTACCGTTAATAACAACAAAATATGTACAAACAAATGTCGACCAAAATGTAGACGGTACTCAAAGTAGTCCACATCGTTTTTTCAAATAAAAATCTTTAGAGCCGTTTTCAAGGTAATTAAGATGGTAGAAAAATTTGTATGGAGGGTACCGTTATTTTTGGGGCTAAAAAAACGATATTTGACACAATCAGCTAAAATACATAAGTTGCAAATTTGAAGGAAATCGTTTCAGCCCGTTTAGGCTGTAGATCGTTCTACACACAGACAGAGAGGCAGACGGAATTGCGGGACCAACTTTTTTGGTGTTCTCTATCATCGTAAAGTTTGATTAAAAACTCGATTTCGATTTTTTTTCTAATTATAAATCTTGCCCTATAGTACCTATGTATATCGCAAGTTAAAATGGTTTTAAAAAACCACTCCAACGTTTTTAGAATTTTGTTCGATATTTTAGCGATATGCTCGGCTGAATTCTGCTGTCATCTCTCTGAGAGACGCTCTGACCAAACACAATCATACGTGGTACATATATATCTAGTCACATCGGTACAACTGGCCACAAGTGCCCATTGTAGACACCTACAAGCTGCCCCTTGTAAATAACTACATAACTATTCATATTTGTCCAAGAGTTAAAAAGTCATATTTTTTTCCCTAAAACTATAACAATTATGCAAGCCTAAGATATTTAATTATAAATTAAAGATTTTATTTAATTACCTAAGACACAAATTATTTATTTATTGCTTAGATGTACATTTCGGAAGCTATGATTCCATCGTCAGTAAGGCTGATTGCCTAATTACAGGTTTTGTTGACCATCCCCTGCCTAAAATATACTCAAATACGTTTATGAGCACAATTACAACTGCATGTGTGCAGTCATCATACTTTGTTTAAAATGATTTCATAATATGATACGTTGCCAAAATGAGATATATAAATTATTTGTTAGAAGCTTTTGATTTGATTTGTAGTACATACATACATACATTTGTATGTACATTTATAAAACGGCTATCAACAAAAATATTTTAAAACATATTATTCTACGCTTTGCGGAAGAAACCGTTTTTAAAAACATGTCAAAAAATTAGCAGAAATAAGAACATTAAAAAACCCGAAGTAGAAGGAAAATGTTTTTGAATATGAAAACCTTTAGGACGATGTTAATAATGCATATTCCAAAAAATAAAAGTTTCCTTAATATATTTAATTAAAAAAAAAATACTAACATTTGCTCCTCTGCCATTTTCATGCAAATTCAGCAGCATAATAAAAACAAATGACAACTTGACCGCAAATTGACTGTCGTCTTACCCTTATGAACACAAGTGTTGCCATTGCCCATGCAGACTCTATGCTGTTTGTTTATATTTGTGAATGCAATTTTGGAAGGATTGCGGAATTTTACAATTACGAACTCAGCCTAAGCTCTATTTAAATATCATATAAACAATTTAAATGATAGCTATTAATATTAAAATTCAATACAAACAAAAAATTCCATAAAAACAAAAAAATGCACAAACAAATTTACCATGAATTTAAGATCTAATATAAAACTTTTTGAAAATTGAATTTCTTATTGGTCCATCGAAACTATTCATTAAATTAATTTTATTTTTAAATATATAAAGAGATTCAAAAGCATCTGGTTCATAAGGATTATTCACATTATGTATTAATTTCAAATGTTGTAAGCTAAAATTATGGTTATTATATAGCATGTGTTGTGATCAGCGTTGCCACAATTTGACCAATCGGGTCATTTGGCCCTCTGTTGTTTTTCTGGGCCATTGCTCGGGGCCAACAAGAAATAGCCCCTATATCTCATTTTTGTAATATTTTATAAAGTAATCTTTCAAATTTCATCACAAAAATTATCAATGTGTTTCCTCCATAACCAAGTTCCCATATAAGGCGTTTATCTTTTTAAGCTCAGAGCAGTTCTCTGCTGTGAAGAGCTTTGAAAAAGGATCTAGTTTTAATTTTTCGCGTATGTGGTTTTCCATTAGTAAATCCAGATTTCAATATAGATGATTTTTCGAGCCCAATGGAACGTGACTTTAGGTTTAATTTTTGTTCTTATTCTAACTTTTTTTGTATATGCAATCTCAAGTCTGTGAATATGTAGCTGTCTAAATTTTAAAATATTTAATTTTTCAAGAAATGAAACATTTTAAATTAATGAAATTAATAATGATCGTGCATCGTGGTTTTCTTGGGAATAAGATGATACTTCGTTTTAATGAGTCCAGTGCAACACATAAATATGTCAAGCTGTCAGCAGAAAATTGTAATGGTATTAGTTCAAAGAGGGGTAAATCTGTCGAAAAATCTAGATTATCAAAAATGATCTAGATTCAAAAATAAATAAATTTATTATGCCTTATGGTATACAAAAAAGGTGAAAATCGGTGTTTTAACAAATCTAGATGCAAATTATATTAATTTACTTTACTAATGGAAGACCACATTAGACACATCAGAGCGCTTAGCTTGTGTTTCTTATTTCTATCAGAGCTAGCTGCGAGCTATAAGCTCAGAATAAAATGTACGAGCAAATGGCGTAAAATAAAATAATTGTAACTTTCTCTTAATGCATCCTTTCCATTCCATTTTCCAACAAATTAATTACTGTTTTTTTATTTTAAATGCCTTTATTTGGTTTATTTTAAAGTTTGAAGCTGATGGCATGTAAATCATGCCGAAATGCATTTTGTAAAATTTGTAAAGTCTAATGAATAAAATATTTGACAAGTGTTTCGTAAAAAAATATATTTTGTGCCTTTTATTTATTTAAACGTTATTTGAACAAACGTTTTGTAATCAGTAAAGAACTTAGCATAAAACAAAAAAAATATACAAAAAAGATGGAGTAAACTTTTTTTGTCTGATATGACAAAGACAGACGGACAAAACAAACACATAAAAATGGAGATTGACGCCGGTTGTTCTACCTCTGTAGGTAAGAAACATTTAATATTTTGCCAGTTCAGTGCTCCAGTGTGTTTCATAAATAAATCGGAGAGCTTTTATCAATCTCTGCTCGCTCAAAGCGTACTTGACATGTTCAAATTCTGGCCAGTGCTCTGCTCAGAGCTCATAAAAAAACGCGCACTGAATTCATTCATTCAGACAGACGTGATTATATGGATAAATATTTATGTTGCCTAATAATTGTTAGTTTTTTTTTGAAAAAAAATTGTGACGTTTCCCATGCGCAAATACTGAAACCTCTTAAAATATACCGCATATTCATTTTATTTTTCATATCCAAATTTTTTGTTTGCAAATTGATCGTAATTTCTCCTTTTATCATCATAATTATTAACAATTCCAAATCCATTTGTTCACCATAAAGATTTTTATTCATGCCTTAGATAAAAATAAATTATATTACTTTTCGCTTGTTATTAGAAATATACTTCTTATACGTATTGAATGTTATTTACGTTTAAATTTAAAGAATGTATCGCCTTTACTACCAGCGGTACCAGTTAGTCTTTGGATTCTTTTCATACTTTCTTTCTTTTGAAGAGCCAATAATCGTTTTGATGATTGATCCTTCAAGTCAGAAGTAACGGAAATGTTTACCCTAACTTGTCTAGATAAATCTTCACCAGAAATTCCGCTGACATTTGAATCTGGTTTGTTTAACATTATTGATTTGCAAAAATGATGTAATCGAACATGTGATCGATTCATTTAAACAAAAAATGTATTATGCCCATCGAGATTATAGTTGTTTCTTTGATTTTGCTCGATGACGAAGCAGAAACATTTTTTGTTTTCCAATCTTCATTATGTCATTTTTTCCTGACGCAAGTTCATCAGATATCAAACTGAAAAAAATCGTCTTGATCCCAATGTATAAATTAAAAAAAAAACACATCAATTTTCATAAGCAGACGTGCGGTGAAAGTGAAATAAATACAAAAACTCTCCCAATCGAATCGATAATTTTTGTAGGATGATCCAGTTTATTATCCAGCTGCTTACCAATTTTCATTAAAATCCATTCAATGGTTGCGGCGTGAATGCGGAACAAACACCCAACTACATATTTTTTCTTAAATATTTAAGCCTTTCTCAGAGGCTGCCTCAGCACATACAGTACCGGTAAAATAGCACCACCGACCGGTACAAGTTTCATTTTAACTTCTAACTAAAATGAGTGGTGGAAAAACATTTACAATATAAAAAAATATTTATTTATTATTATGTTATTGCTTGAACTATCACCTCTTTCTATTGTATATCTCTGGTGTTGAAATGGTAACGGTTGTTTTCTTGCGAGGCCATAATGGCGAAAATCCCACTTTTTGTGCGGTAAAAATAATAGCACTGATTGCAGTTTTAGTTAAAAAAAAATATTTTTTCTTGTGCATATTTCGAGGTAAGGCTGTGAATAGTTAGAATATGTTTATATTTAATTGGTATCTTTATTTAAAACTCAAAACTTACAGTTTTTCAAAGAAAATGGGTCGTAAAAAGCATTCTACCAAAGAAAAACGGCAAATTATTAAAAAAAAATTATCTCGGAAGGTAAAACGTATGGAGAAGTTCGACGGTTTGTTGGCTGTTCCAACAAAATGATTCGAAATGCAATAACATACACACCTAAGCCCGAATCTAGTGGACGAAAACCTGTTATGACGACAACTCTCACCTGGCGCCTAGTCCGAGAAAGCCATAAAAATCCTTTTAGTCCTGCAACTGAGCTAAAAAAAAGAGATGACTATTACAGCTTACGTGGAAACCATTCGCCACAGATTGAGGGAACATAATTTAATTTTTTTTTTTTTAGTCCAAAAAAAGTCCCTCTTTTAACTGCAAAACATGCTAGAAAGCGTTTAATATTTGCAAGACAGCATTTGAATTTGCCAATAGAGAAATGGCGCAACGTTCTATGGACAGATGAAAGTAAAATCGTATTTTTGGCGGTAAAGGACCTTGTTTCTACGTGAGAAAACCTCCGAAAGCGGAATATAATACCAAATACACAAATAAAGTATTTAACACGGAGGTTCAAGCTAATGGTGTGGGCTTGTTTTTCCTATTATGCAGTTGGGCCCATATATTGGATTAAACCCATCATGGATCAACACGTTTAGGTAAGTATACTCGAAAACGTTATTGCCCCTTATGCAGAAAAAGAGATTTTGTGGATCTTTCAACAGGACAATGACCCCAGTCACAACACTAAGAAGGCTAAAAAATTGTTTGGAGATCATTCAATTAAGGTGATGGAGTGGCCAGCGCAATCACCTACCTAAATCCGATTGAAAATCTGTGGGCTGATGTGAAAAAAGCAGTCTCTGAAACCAAACCGACTAGTAACACAGAACTCTTGGCTGCAGTAAAGGTCTCCTGATAGAATATTTCGTAAATAAGGTGCCAACATTTGGTTAATTCAATGACCAGATGTTGTGAAGCAGTAATAGCCAACAAAGGCTATGCAACGAAATACTAATTTAGCTGGACTACACCTAAAGAATAAAATCGTAGAAAAAGATTTTTTATTTTTATGATGTTTTAGTTTTGAGTTGTGTGATGATCAAATTTTGCTATTTTTTTACCGCTTTATTTGAGTTTTTCGAAAAAAAGTTAATTTTTTTAATAAGTTGATTAATAAAAGTTGGAATTCATTTCTTAATGTGAATTTTTGAACTTAATATAAGCTTTTCGCATATTCAAAATGTCCCTCAAAATATGGACTTAAATTTCATTTTTAAATGAAATCAGGTTCTCGTAATGGTGTTATTTTTTTTACCGCAGCTGTATGTTATATGAGCTCTATGCAAAATTAAAACAAATATATTCCACGGGAACCATACATTTTATTGGGAGAAAGAGTATCCTGTGTACTATTCCAGACTATAATCTATCTCTGTGCCAAATTTCATCCATATCCGTTCAGCCGTTTTGGCGATATTGAGCAACATTAAAAATCGTTCAGTCGTTGTGGCGTAAAAGCGGAACAAACACCCAAGTATATTTTTTTCATATTTAATCCTCTCCCATAGGAACCATTAATTTTTTCGGGAGAAAAATAACCTATGAGATAATCCAACCCTATCCATCTACTAAACAAATTTCATGCAAATCCGCCTGCTTTTAGGCCTCTCGTGAGCAAAAGATATGTTCGTTTTTTGTAGAATGAGCTCTATAAAAAATTAAAACAAACCCGTCAAACGGGAACCATACATTTTACGGGGATAAAATGTAGCGTTTGTCCTATTCCAGACTACGAGTATAATCTATCTCTGTGCCAAATTTCATCCAGATTCCGTTTCTGAAAGGAAATTAAATTTTGCCCATTTCTTTTCTGAATCTTGTTCATTTCTGATTAAATGTAAAGTTGTATATAATTCATTAGGTTTTTTTTCTTCTATGAGCAATTAGTAGATGATCAATTAATTAATTGTTCTGTATACCCATTTATTTTTGCAATTTCATTGAATTGTTTTAATTTCAGCGTATTCCCTTTCTTTTGCAATTGGAATATTTAAGACTCTAAAAATCATGCAATGAAATTTGATGTTTTTTGTTCAAATGAATGAAAAGAATATGAGTTATGTATCTAAAGTATTTTTTGCAGGCTTTCGATAAATACCGAATTCGAAGTGTTCACCTCTCTAATTATAGTTAAATCTAAAAAGTTTAATTTACCGTTTATTTCTTCTTAATAAGTACACTTGATTGATGGTTATTTTAATTTATTTAACATGTTTAGTAAGCTTCGAAATTCATGCTTTTTAACTATCGCCCAAACATCATCATGTATCTGAACCAAATTCTGGAAAATTTCATTCATTTTTTTATATGAGTCTCTAAATTTGACATGAATAAGTTTGCTAAAAGTGGACTTAAATGTGAAACCATACTGCAACCAAGATTTTATCGCGAAATAAAATTGTTGATTGAACTGAAACCAATTTTCATCCATGCATAATTTTGTAGAATTTCTTCTCGTTTTAGAGGATTTTTCTTCTTTCTTTTAAAAATTAATAATTAGATTAGCGGATCAAAGCACAAAATTGAAATATTGCAACAATCAGTGATTTACTCATTTAGATGTAATAATTATTGTAATAAAGAATATATATTAAGGACAAGAAGACCAAAACCAATTCTTAAAATATTTAAAGGACATTTTGCGCATCTAAAATACAATGAACCAGAAAATTCAAGTGTATCACAACACATGTTAGATAATAACCATAATTTTATTTTACAAAATTTGAAATTAATACGAAGGGTATATAATTCTTATGAACTAGATGCCTTGGAATCTCTTTATGTATTTAAAAATAAAAATAATTTAAAGAGTAGTGACGACGGAACAATACGAAATCCAATATTCAAAATTTTTTATATTAGACCTTAAATTCACTTAAACTTGTTCCTGTAATTTTTTTTTTTTTTTTTTTTTATAACTTTGCACGCGCTCAAGGGATTATGAATACCCTTTTATGTGTTTTTCTTAACACAGCTCGGGCATCCGGTGAAAGAAGAGAAAGAAGGATAGGAAAGATGTGTGGCACGATGTTCTGAGACTAGAGCTGGTTGGTGTCTCAGATTTATCTCCAGGGATGGCGGCTGAACTAATGCGGAGAGAATTATCGTGTCTTATTTACTCTTATGTTCCTTATAATTCGCATTATTTTATTTATTTCGTTGTCATGTGTTATGGGTATGCTAGTTTACTCAATCACATGTTGTTAGTGTTATGCCTAAACAGCATATAATGAGCAAAGCAGCAACTTATTTTATGACAATTTTTAGAATTGGTTTTTAATGGAATATAAGAAGACATAGATAACGGCAGGAATCGAACCTGCAACTACGAGTTTGACAGGCGAGCACACAACTATCGCGACACGGCGATTTTTTTTTAAGTTTTAAATATATGCCTGTAAGACCTAAGGTCTTTTAAACGCAACATGAATTGCACGGCTCTAGTTAAAAGGAATAGAAAGATAGGAAAGAAATTTTATTGGCACCGTGGAGTTGAGAAAAAGGTCTTTTACTATCTCATTATAACCCACGGGCAGCATCCAATTAAAACTGGAGGTATAGAAAAGAATGCTGCGTGGGGATCGAACCCACACGTCTAAGTTAGCAGTCAAGCACTAAGTATATCCACTGCGCAATTATTTGTTTTATTGAATTTTAATATTTAAAACTATCAATCAAAATGTTTTAGTTAATTAAATAAAATCTTTAATTTATTAAAATAAAAAACACGCTAAAAATATCCACTATCAAATTAATTTTGAAATCATCCATGTTTCCTATGTTTAATTTTTACGCATTTTTGCCTGAACTACACATGTTTTTGTTATTTACGTAACTGAATACCTACATTTCAGTGTATCTACTTCGTAGATCTATATAAAGGAAGTAGTATAATGTGTAACATTATATAAAATTGCTGAACCATTAATAAAAGTTCGAATGACGACCATGACGTTTTTACAATTGGAAAGAAGGAATAAAGAAGAACAAAAAATATTTAATTTATATATATGTAGGTATATTTAAATTTGTAAGTCTTTAAATTATGCCAGTAAGTTTCTGCACACCTTTTTTTTATAATTTATTTAAGTAATAAATAATTATATAAAAAAATAATAAATAATTAGGAATATAATATATAATGTTACTTCTATTTATAATTTTACAGCTGACTGCACTTTTGTCCATGGATATAGAGCACATAAGCCCCAAAAATATCACTTTTGTAATATATTGGGAGAACTTAAATGCTATATATATCCCATCTCCTATGGATATAGGGCAATTAAGCATTAAGGATTAAGCGTTTGTTTTTCAAACTTTTTTGCAAAAATTGGCCACATAATACAAAATTTGGGTATACGGCAAATACGCATCAACAGCAGCCACAAGTTTGTGGTTTATAGAGAAAAAATTCTTTCTGTAACTTCGTCAATAATGGAGATAGATCAACAAGGGTAGCGCCAAACGAGAATATTCGAATTACTATAACTGCATTTTTAACTCAGTTTCCCGAAAGAATGTATTCCGCCGGAAGTATTAAATTTTTTTACTAAATATATAGGTACTACACTTCAATGTTTTCCACCATTTTTCTCCAAATCTATCAATAATTGTACGATAAAAGCTGTCTGGATCTTTTTTGTGTAGAATGACATGAACCACAATGTGTTATGTGTACCTACAACTTTTTTCAAAAGAACCTATTTTTGTTCGAGTAATTTGGAAAAAAAAACTGAAATTAACCTTCTTTCAACCATTCTTAAATTGTTTGTCCCTCTATAAATTTAAGGTACTTTTTAGAAAATGTATAGGGCGTAAAAGTGTCCACCAAAATTTGGCTTTGTCTGAATTCTTTCGAAGTAACTTCATTTTTGTGTCTAATTTTATTAGACCATTAAGCCCACGGTTAAGAAAGTCATTCTATGCTTAACCGCCGGCCGTCTAGTCGCATGTCCTTAATTATTCTTAAAGATTACGCTTAATTGTCATTTATATGTAGGTATTGAAGAAAATAAAGTAATTAATGGAGTTAAGTTAACATAATGCAAATCTAACTAGCCCGATAGCATTTCGCTGAAATTTATTCGATTAATTTTACCCATTTTGGCCTTTAAAACGCATTTTGAATACATGCATCTACAACAGTGAACTTCCTGATGATTAGAAATATGATATAATCATACCGTTTCCAAAAAGCAATCATACTTCAGAACCATCTGATTTAGACTTAAGTGTTTGCTTGAATTAATGAAGATCTACTTACCATACAAATATAGGCTGATTCTAATTCTATTCAATTGGAAAACAAGATAAGTATTTAGGTAATACAATTAATATCTAAGAAATTAACATGTTGCGATATAGTTTCTGAATCTCTCAAATGAATCTACTTTGGTGTCCGATCTTTAAGATCTTCACACATTTAGATTTTCTAGATTTAATTTCAATTATAATTTGTACATTCAAAATTATTATATAAATAAAAAAATACAAGTACAATTTTTAAATAGAAAGATATAGTTTCGATACTATTAAACAATTTTTTTCTTTGTGTACCATGTAAATATTTGCGAAATACAATTGATTCTTATGGAGTTAAGCCATTTTCTTGATTTTGAAAGTTTCCTAGTTCTTCAAACGGACCAACACTTCGAAGCCTTTTAAGTGGCCCATTCACATGGCTCTTGGGTCTACACCGGCGTCATGACACAAACAATCCATTCAGCCACACACGCAACACCAATCCGCACACAATATTATACACTATAAGAATTGGCCGAAGAGAGCTTAAAGCAAGCTCCGTCTTCCGACCAAGGGTTTGCCAGCACAGAAAACTGTGTTATACAACCGGCTCATCATTTAGTGCAGTGTTAGTTGTTAGTAGGCAAACTCTATTACAAATAACACTTACACAAGTACAAAATAAAAATGTAAACAAATAATATTACATCGAAAACAAAACAAGAACATAATATGAAACAAAAACATTTAGGATCGTGGAACACTGGTTTTGAGTATATTTATTAATTTAATTTTACTGATATTCAAATCAATAATGTTTGAATTCCAATTTAAAAGTCTACCCATACGTGTTAAGGCCTCATGCATCCCATAGTTAGTCCTATGTGTTGGGACTTTAATCAAGTCGAGGCCACGGAGATCATATTCTCCTCCCTGATAATTAAAAAAAAACTGAACATAGTAGGTCTGGTGCATCTGTGACGCCAGTTATTATTTAGTGGAAGAATACCAAATCATTGTTAGTTCTTCTCTGTGTAAGTGTTTGCATTTGAAGAATAGATAAACGTTGGGCATAAGGAAGGGCATTAGAAGGATCACTCCACTGAAGCCCTTTCAATGCGAAACGAGTAGTTTCTTTGAACAGATTCTAATCTCTCAATATGAATATCGTAAAAAGGAGGCCAAACCTGCGATGCATACTCAAGATGGGGACGAACCAAGTAGTTGTATAAAGCACGGGTAACATTTAGATCAACAAATTCTTTGGACCAACGCTTCATAAAACCTAACATTCAATTGGCTTTGTTAACGGTGATATTAATATGGGCAGAAAATTCTAAATTGGGCTTAAAGAGAACTCCAAGGTCCCTTACAGTTATAACACGAGTTAAAATGTGCCGTGAGATAACATAGTCATGAGAAGAAGGAGAACGTTTTTTTTTTGGAAAAGTCATTGTTTGACATTTTGTCGGGTTAAGATTCAAACTGTTCTTTTCACACCACAAGGTAAAGTGGTTAATATCCTCTTGCAATAGAGATCGATCCTTTGGAGATGATATATTTTTATAAATCTTCATATCGTCTGCAAAGCTAAGAATTTCGCTATTGTGTACACAAAGAGGAGCATCATTAATAGCCAATGTAAAGAGTAATGGTCCAAGATGGCTTCCCTGCGGTACACCTGATTTGGCAATAAAGGGTCTTGAGTAAGAATTTCTGAATTTGACTTGATAAAACCTATCTTCAAGATACGAGGATATCCACTTGATGAAAGATGTAGTAAACCCGTATGAATTAAGTTTAAACTTGATAATCCCATGAGATAATTGATCAAAAGCTTTAGAAAAGTCTGTGTATACACAATCAACTTCTTGACCACTTTCGAAGGAGTTTAAACATTTATTCAAAAATACAACTAGTTTAGTAACAGTAGAACGTTTCTGCATAAAACCATGTTGTTGGTTCAGATAATATTTTTATATATAAATGTCAAACTATCACATACAACTTGTTCGAACAACTTTGGAATGCAAGAAACTTTAGAAATTGGTCTATAGTTGATAATATTGGTTTTGACTCCCTTGGGGTTATAAATGCATTCTTCCAAATTTATGGAAATTTACCTAATTTCAAAGATAATTCAAAAATATTTCTCGGAGGAAGAGCTAAAATGGACCTACATTTTTTTAATACAGCAGGTGGTATTCCATCAGGTCCAATAGAATAGTCCTCTTTTAAATGTGAAAAAAGGTCAACATTTTGTCACGCTCTATTGTAATATTGTTAAATGATACTTGAGGACAATTTCGTAAAAAATGGAAATAGTTTTCGTCCACAATTACAGGTGAATCAATTAAGGATTGGCTAAAATTACTTGCAAATCCCTCACAGATTTCAGAAGTTATACTCAAGATTACGTTATTATACATGGGATTTACTGGATACCCGTCAGATTTCTTTTTAGAATTTATACATTTCCAGAAGTTTTTCGGGTCTAACTTCAAAGAACGCAACATGGTTTTTTGAATTCTTCAAAAAGGGAAATGTAAGCTACTTGATTCTCTACTGTCATGAACCTATTGTATTTTTTTCCAGGCCTTATTTCTTTTATTTCGGATACATTTCATTTCTTTTGTGAACCAAGGATGACAAGAAGAATTAGAGGGAATAGATCTTTTTTTAAAACTGTTTCATTAATGCACCTCATCAAAATGGAATGGAGTCAAGATCATTAGAAATCGGTAAATGTTCTATACCGGAGTTTATTAAACTATCCAAGAGCTTTTGAAAATCACCTTTGCGAAAGTCAAAAGTATGAACAGCCATGAGGATTACTAGTAAATGACCGCTCAAGTCAAGAAAAATGTCAAGAGGCGGGTGATAACGATCTATGTTAGATAAAGCAGAAGTAGATTCTACCACTACTGTACTAACGGCGTCAGATGAGAATAAAAGGTCGAGTTGTCTATCTTTAAAATTGTGTATAGAGCTAACTTGATATAAATCCGTAGAGATAATATTATCTAACATTTGAAGCTCCTTTTGGGATGAACTTGTGGAAGCTTCAAAATAGGATTCGTCATCAGAGGGGACCCAATCAATGCGAGGAAAATTAAAATCCCCTAATAGAAGGATATTACTGTCAAGGCTAGCTAAGCTAAAAATAAAATCGAGTGCTAAAGAGAGTTCAGTGTAAACTGAAACAGGACTTCTAGGTGGAATAATAACATTAAAAACAAATAAGACTAAGGATTCCTTAGTTATTTTGACGCACAACAAATCAAGTGTCAGATTGAATGGGAAGACTATTTGTGTAGAGCAGAAATTACTCCTTACAGCAATAAGTACTCCGCCACCAACTGAATTCATAATATCAACATGACGATCCTTTCGGTAAACTAAGAACTCGCTTTCAAAAAGTTCGGTGTCTAAAATTGAGGCATTAAGCCAAGTCTCAGTCAGGGCAAAAACATCGTATGGCAAAGATAGGGAATTATTATATGTCTTGGAAGTTTTGCGTCGAAGACCCCTACATTTTGGTAGAACCTGAGCAGTTTTTTGAATTTAAATTTAAACCAGAAACCCGGTTTATATTAGATTTCTTTCTCAAGGGGGAATTAAGGCAATTAATTAATAAAATCTTTTCTAACGAAAAGAATTAAATTACTAAACTTCCTCTTCGGTGACCACACTTCCGAATCATCATAATTTTAAATCTTTATTTAACACCCTTCGATATGACGACTCCGTCGTCAATCGTTCGATGACCACACTTCGTAGTCATAATAATTTTAAATCTTTATTTAACACCCCTCGAGATGACGACTCCTTCGTCCATCGTTATCATAAACAAAAGTATACAAGATAATTGGGTAAACAAAAATTGGTTGTGAATGCTTTCCCACGATTTGTACTCGGTGTTTATAACAAATAGAGATACATATTGACACTCGATGACTTCATCATCGAGTTAGTTTTAAGTTCGAATTTTTTGAATAAAGTAGGCTGGTGCTGGCAATAAAACGGGAAACACTTGTTTCCTTAATACCAAAATTGGAAAAACTTTTGTTTCTTTAGCAGAACAAAATCTCTCATAACAAAATTGGTGTCAGAAGTGAGATCTTTAAGTATCCGTAAGACATATTAAAAAAATATTAATCGGAAAGAACCCAATATATAAAACCCAACGACAAAGTGTGCGTAGAACATATTAAATTTTTTTTATCGAAACGAACCCAATATAAAAAAAGAAAAGAAAAAGTGTGCGCAGAACATATTACAAAAAATATTAATCGGAAGGGACCCAATATGGAAACCAAGACAACTTTCATCATTATCACCCTCTCAGCACTCCTTAAGCAGCCTTATATATACACTAGCAGAAAGTCCCCGGCGTTGCCCGGGCACCCGAGGTAAAAGTCTTTTCATGTAATATATTCATAATGAAATGAAAAATTAAGAAAAAAAATGTTTAAGAAAAAATGATTTTTGATTTATATTGTCGTTCAATACCCATGTTCTGTAATTTTCGAATCGATAATAATAGTCGAGAAACAAAACAAAATTATTTGTTGATGTCAAAATGACACTTCAATTTATTGTTTTCCATTGGAAATAATAACATAATATAATAACCCCCTGTAAGTGAGGAAAAGTTATTGCCTGACTTACAAAAGATGGTCACAGGATTAGTTTTGTTATTTTTTTAACAAACGAACTATTCTTCATTTTGGGACTCTTCGCTTTCCGGAGGTTGTTTTTTTACTTGCGATAGGAAAATATAATTTAAGGCAAGTTATGCATTCGTCGAAAAAAAAAGGTTTTGAGATAACAATCAAACATGACATTACGATGATAGCGAAGACGAAAAAATGGTCTAAAAATTATGTTCGTCTGTATGTTAGTATAGCTACTTACAGTGCAAATGGGTGGGCCGAATTGATCCAAACTTGGTATATTTTTTTTTGCTGAAACTACTATTATGTTAAGGCTCATTTTTTTTTCGAAAATGGTTCTAACGATTCGGATTTAAAAAAATTAGATTATTTTTTCGATATAAACTATTATATGGTTGGAATACAAATTACCAATAATAGCTAAGAACGGTATCTTACATATTACCGATTTTTTTGCTTTCTACTATCTGGAACACGGCTTAGGTGATTTTTTCGTTCTTTCGAAATTTTACACATATTATATAGGTTTAGGTACGTCAACTTGTGATGCATACCAATATTTTTGATTACCGTATTCCTAATAGATATTTGTTTGTATTTTTAAAAGCATATTTTAAAACTTTTTTTAATAATTTAATATTTCCAAGACAGCTCATAATTTTTTGCTTCAAATGATAAGTATACACAATATGCTTTACTCCTAGAAACCGCTGCACAGATTTTAATAATCTTATACTCATAAAGTGATATTCATCTTTATCAGTTTGTTTGCTAAGGCTAAAATCGGAAACCACACCTACAATTCAGAAAATTCTTTTGGTTTTGAAAGGTTGTAGTTTGCAAGTGGCTTGAGGGTTAAATATTTTTTGGCAAATCTTAGCTGTTTGTAGGGTGAAATGGGCTAAACGAAAAAAAACAGTACTTGTGAAAGTAAGCATTTTGGGACTGTGAAAATTTACACCGCAAACTTGATTTTATTTGTAAACTTAACATGTGCCAATAAGAAGATGGCAGTTAAGTGTAAAATCCTATCAACTCTTATAGCTGGCACATGAAATTTTGTTTTACTTTCATGCATATATCAACTTTCACGAAAGTATGAGCTTACACTTGCAAGTTAGTTTTACGTTCGCAAAAGTAGCCACTGGGGCTGGGGAATCCTTGCAGATGTAAGCTCGGTTAATAGGCTAATTACAATATTTTCAACAAAGTATTCATTTCTAACATGGTGCCAAACACTCGCGATCTTACGCTGAAATGCAAGGAATATTGCATAAATTCAACGGCGCGGCGCCTGTATCCTTGAAAATACAAGATTTTGCGATTGAATGTGTTTACAAACTCAAATAAATGTTCCTTGCAAACTTGAAAAAATTGGGAGTTCAGTGCGTAACCTTAGCAACCTTTTAGCTTTCATGAAAATTGTCCCTGCGACGACGGTGAATTCATGTATGTGTATAAGCCCCGCATAAATTACAGAAAGGGAACACGTCTAATGTCGAATTTCGTTCATCGAAATCTGCGGAATTTTTCATGCTGGGGCCCTCGAGTCTTTAAAGGTTTAAAGTAAGACCGCACTAATGCGACACTCTCCGACACTATGCATAATTTTTTCAAGCCGCACTTTTTCATCTTACGTCTTCACTATCATCGTAATGTAATGTCATGTTTGATTATTATATCAATTTTTTGTTTCAAAGAACTGCATGTAAAATAACGAAAGCGAAGGGTCTCGAAATGAAGTTCGTTTGTAAACAAAAATCCAAATAATAAATCTTTTTGTTAAATTTAATAAGAAAACTAATCCTGGATAACTAAACGACAAAATAATTGATATATCCTTTTCCTTACAAATGTTGTTTCTTAATCTTTTATTTCATTTGGAAGACATTGCAAATTCGGAGACTTTCTGATAGTTTGGCAATAAGATCCATAACAACAGCGGAAGTAAACAAAACAAAAACCAATTTGGATATAAAATCCATGGAAACAGCAAAACGTAAACAAAACAAAATATAAATTTGGTAATTCTATTTCAAAATCAGGATAAATTTAAGAGGTAAGTGCAAATATTTGTGTATTGAGCATATAAAACATAACTTAAATATTAAATTTAATAGCCTATAAGTTGGATAAAGAACAACAGAAGAAGATACAATCATTTTTATGGCGTGTCAAATGGTAAGTCGTCAGTTTATCTGTCATATACAGACAAAATATGGACAATTGTTAAGGCTTAGGAGTCCTAAAACTTTAACTTCAGCAAGTCGTCTTGCTCAGGAAGAAGAAATTTAAGGAGCTATTCTCATGCTAGGAACTTTAATGTTCAATCAAATTCAACTGCTAACAAACAAGAACATTGTAATTCTTGTAAAAAAAAACAAAGACATTTGAGTACCAAATGTTATCGCAAAAACCCAAGTCAAACTGTTACTTCTTGTAGGTGTTTTTAAAAAAAATAAAACTCACAGTAGTTTCTCAAAAAACGGGGAGCGCCCGAGTACAACAAATTCCGTGCCGAGAAATCAAAATCCTTTTCGGGTAAACCCTGTGGGGTCAACTCAAACAGCCAATATGGAGGAAACACAAATGTGTCCTTTATAAGACTTTCAATTAAAATAAAAACAAAAGAAAACAAAATATTAAGCCTTCTTTTAGATACTGGTTCTGAGATCTCAATTTTAAATACCACCCCTCAAAAACGGTGTATATGAAGTCAAAAAATAAAAATGGGTACGCCATTAATGGTCGTAAATTTTTCGTAAACCAATGGCGAAACAAAAAAAAATTGTCGCGTTCGTTTTTTTCTAGCAATAAACGCCCTTTTAGTATAGCCTATACCTTAAAGTAGGAATTTTCACTAAATCTAGCACTACCATACCAAAAGTATTTGTTTAACTACTTTTTCCCAAAAAAAAATATTTAAACAATTGTCACTCGATGTCCTTGAGTAAGTTGTGTAATCAAATAATTTGTCGCGCACCTTTTTCTAACAAAAAACGCTCTTTTAGTATAGCCTATACGATAAAGTAGGAATTTTAACTAAATCTAGCACTACCATACCAAAAGTATTTGTTTAACTGCTTTTTTCCAATAAAATTTTTTTAAACAATTGTCGCTCGACGTCCTTGATTAAGATTTGTAATCAAATAATTTGTCGCGCGCCTTTTTCTTACAAAAAACGCCCGTATAGCCTATACCATAAAATAGGAATTTTTCCCAAATCTAGCACTACCATACCAAAAGTATTTGTTTAACTACTTTTTTCCAATAAAATTTGTTTAAACAATTGTCACTCGACGTCCTTGATTAAGTTGTGTAATCAAATAATTTGTCGCGCGCCTTTTTCTAACAAAAAACGCCCTTTTAGTATAGCCTATACCATAAAGTAGGAATTTTCAATAAATCTAGAACTACCATACCAAATATATTTGTTTAACTACTTTTTTCCAATAAAATTTGTTTAAACAATTGTCCCTCGACGTTCTTGATTAAGTTGTGTAATCAAATAATTTGTCGCGCGCCTTTTTCTAACAAAAAACGCCCTTTTAGTATAGCCTATACCACAAAGTAGGAATTTTCACTAAATCTAGAACTACCATACCAAAAGTATTTGTTTAACTACTTTTTCCCAAAAAAAAATATTTAAACAATTGTCACTCGATGTCCTTGAGTAAGTTGTGTAATCAAATATTTTGTCGCGCACCTTTTTCTAACAAAAAACGCCCTTTTAGTATAGCCTATACGATAAAGTAGGAATTTTAACTAAATCTAGCACTACCATACCAAAAGTATTTGTTTAACTGCTTTTTTCCAATAAAATTTGTTTAAACAATTGTCGCTCGACGTCCTTGATTAAGATTTGTAATCAAATAATTTGTCGCGCGCCTTTTTCTAACAAAAAACGCCCTTTTAGTATAGCCTATACCATAAAGTAGGAATTTTCACTAAATCTAGAACTACCATACCAAAAGTATTTGTTTAACTACTTTTTCCAAAAAAAAAATTATTTAAACAATTGTCACTCGATGTCCTTGAGAAAGTTGTGTAATCAGATAATTTGTCGCGTACCTTTTTCTAACAAAAAACGCCCTTTTAGTATAGACTATACGATAAAGTAGGAATTTTAACTAAATCTAGCACTAACATACCAAATGTATTTGTTTAACTACTTTTTTCCAATAAAATTTGTTTAAACAATTGTCGCTCGACGTCCTTGATTAAGATTTGTAATCAAATAATTTGTCGCGCGCCTTTTTCTTACAAAAAACGCCCGTATAGCCTATACCATAAAATAGGAATTTTCCCCAAATCTAGCACTACCATACCAAAAGTATTTGTTTAACTACTTTTGTCATATAAAATTTATTTAAACAATTTTCGATCGACGTCCTTGATTAAGTTATGTAATCAAATAATTTGTCGCGCGCCTTTTTATAATAAAAAACGCCCTTTTAGTATAGCCTATACCATAAAGTAGGAATTTTCACTAAATCTAGAACTACCATACCAAAAGTATTTGCTTAACTACTTTTTTCCAATAAAAATTGTTTAAACAATTGTCCCTCGACGTCCTTGATTAAGTTGTGTAATCAAATAATTTGTCGCGCGCCTTTTTCTAACAAAAAACGCCCTTTTAGTATAGCCTATACCATAAAGTAGGAATTTTCACTAAATCTAGAACTACCATACCAAAAGTATTTGTTTAACTACTTTTCCCAAAAAAAAATTATTTAAACAATTGTCGCTCAACGTCCTTGAGTAAGTTGTGCAATCAAATAATTTGTCGCGAGCCTTTTTCTAACTAAAAACGCCCTTTTAGTATAGCCTATACAATAAAGTAGGAATTTTCAATAAATCTAGCACTACCATACCAAAAGTATTTGCTTAACTACTTTTTTCCAATAAAATTTGTTTAAACAATTGTCGCTTGACGTCCTTGATTAAGTTGTGTAATCAAATAATTTGTCGCGCGCCTGTTTCTTACAAAAAACGCCCTTTTAGTATAGCCTATACCATAAAGTAGGAATTTTCCCCAAATCTAGCACTACCATACCAAAAGTATTTGTACATAAATAAGATGTAATTTAAGACAAAAAAATACTAAATTACGTTCACTCAACGCATTCAAGTTTGCAAAATCCAATATTATTTATTGCAAATTGAGATAAGTGTAGTCGCAATTTACAACAAAAAAACTGGTTATTTACGATTATTTTTTTGCCATTGCGGATAATATAAAATTGGTAAATGTTTCGATGAAATTGCTATTCGTTGATGTCAATGGTGTTTTCTTTCGGTCAAATTATTCACATTAAAAAGCACTGATTCAAGACTTTTGAATATCAATATCATCATTTCAGACAGTTTTGCAAATTGCGAACAAAAAGTCTTGAATCCGTAAATTCGGACCTAGGGTCCAACCTGGATTAATTTTTTGTAATTTATATCTCATTTCCCTTGATCTGATCTAAAAATTCTTTCCGTGCAGAGTCCACAAAGAAAGACGAAAGCAATACCTACGTACATGCGTTTGCATTGTTTTTACATTTCTTCTTAAAATTATACGAAGAGCGCCAATCGAATAAGAATCCAGAATTAAAATTTTCAGAACAAAATTTCAACAAAGGATTAATGCTTTTAGAAAACAAAATCACGCTTTTGAGTGAAAAATGTATCGGTGATTTTAATTTTCCTGTGCCAGTAAGACCCCTTTTCAGTGACATGACCCAGAACTACAACATAAATGACTTGCAAACTTACGTGTCTGTGAATGAAAAGAAACTAAACGCAGATCAGCTCCATGCTTACGGCACCACTACTGATAGCGTTTTTAACAGTAAAGGCAAGTTGCTATTTGTTGACGCACATGGTGGGACAGGAAAAACATTTTTGATTAATTTACTTTTTGCTAAAATACGTGCTACAAAAAAGGTTGCAGTAGGTGTTGCATCTTCTGGCAATGCAACGACTCTAATGAGTGGTGGGAAAACCGCTCACTCTACTTTCAAGCTGCCATTGAAGATTATCCCCGAAGAGGATTCCGTATGATCAAGACCCTTAGCTAAAATATTAAAATATTAATGGAAGCTGTGGTGGTGTTTTGGGTTGAGTCACTAAGCACTAACTTTTGTTTTGTGTGGCGAATTTCGTCAGACACTACCCGTTGCTCCAATAGGCACTCGAGCTAAGTTTATAAATGCATGTCTTAAAACTTCAGTTCTTTGGTCAAAAAGCGAAAAACTATCCTTTAAAACAAATATGCGTGCTGCCCTATCAGGTGATGTGGACGATTTGACATTTGCTGCAAGGTTGGTGGAAATTGGGGCTGGTACAGTCTGGTCAGGAAGTAAGATAGTTCTTAGTGAAGATCTTGGTATGAAGGTAAAAAATGTAAGTGACCTTATAACCAGTGTTTATCCAGATATTAAACATTTGATGGCAAAGGGATTTGAATATCTTTGCGAAAGAGCCATTATAACACCGAGAAAATCATCTCTAGAAAATAATCAAGTTGGTTCTACAAATGTTTACCGCTGATAGTAGAACGTTCCTTTCTATTGACAGCATCGTAAATACGGATGACTCGGTAAACTTCCTGTTGGAATTCTTGCAAAGTCTCAACCCTCCTGGAGTTCCAGAACATAAGCTCTATATTAAAGTTGGTTCTCCGACTATATTGCTGAGGAATCTAGATCCACCCAAATTGTGTAACTTCACAAGACTTAGAGTAATGGGTATCAAAACCAATATAATTGAAATCAAAATCTTAACAGGACCCTCTGCTATCATACCAAGGATCCGAATCATCCCATCAGACTATCCTTTTTAATTCAAAAGGCTACAGTTTCCTTTAAGAAATTGCTTCGCTATGATAATAAATAAAGACCAAGGTCAAACTTTTAAATATGTTGGGATTGATCTCAGAGGAGACTGTTTCTCCCATGGGCAGCTTTATGTTGCTCTTTCCCGTGTTGGCCGAAAAAGTGCGCAATACATTCTTTTGCCATCGAATGAGCAGACACCCAATATAGTATTTCCTGAAGTACTTAAGTAATAAAATATTTGCAACTCTGTACCTTTTCTCCAAATTCGCAAGTCATGTAAACTTTATACATTAATATGTAACACAATTAATATTAAAAAACCAATGACCCTTTTTCTGCTGTTTATTTGCTAAATAAAGAAAAATAATGAAACATTTCCGTAAGTCGCAAATTTTGATCAAATCAAATGGCATAATTGGGTTGAAAAATATTTTTAAGAAATTACTTTTTACTTTAAGTAAAATGCTTTTGTTTTTATTGAACAAATTCCAAACTATTTACACATAAATAAGAAGTATTATAATTGATGTGTTTTCCAGGTGAATTGTATTAAAAATGGATCCATACACATTGACAAAAAATGTGTTGAAGTTAATTTATGAGCTTGAAAGCGCACACCACTTAAGCGAATTTCAAAAAAACATTGCTCGCTTCGAGTTTATGAAGTATTCATACATTGGCCTTCAAAAAGGAATGGCTGCAGCAGGTTAGTTGATATGGTCTTAGTCAACTGTTTGAAATTAAAAAAATATTTTCCATCTTTAATTTCGCTGAAATATGTATTTATAAATGTTATTTTTTGGTTTTATTATCTTTAAAGAAGATCTGGGGTCTGCATCAACTAACGTATTGACAGTTCCTGCTACCCAACATCAAACACCACAACTACAACAGCTGAAACGAGAACAGATGGAAATTTTCAGTTTTTCATCGATCAACTTCGATGAGAACATATTTCCCGAAGAAGAAATGAGTGAAAAAAAAACTAGGTCGCGAATGTCAGTGATCTTGATGCATGAGATTTTGGGAAAAAAAATAAATTTGAGTTCAAAAAAGGGACGACATTTTATTTCTTGGATGAATTTTACTTTTTAGAATTCTTTTTTATTTCAAATACGCTTCTGTTTTAAAAATAATGTTTATAAAATGCTTTTAGACACACAAACAAATAATAATTAAGTGTTGTATTAGTTGATCATATATTAAAACTTTATAGTTAAATATTTGTTGGGCTTTGATGATCAGTTAGTTAGAGTCAAAAATATTGGTATGTATCAAAAATTGAGCTATGTAGACTTTGTATATAATATGTGTTAAATTTCGAAAGAATCGCTTAAGCCGTTTTCAAGGTGGCAAAAAAATCGGTCCAATGCGAGGTACAGTTCTAAGCTATTGTTGGTTATTTGTTTTTCAGCCATATAATTTCATACCTAAGAAAAATACACTGATGTTTTTAAATCAAAATCGTTAGATCCGTTTTCGAGGAAAATAAGCTTAAGCATACGGTCTTAACTTTATTTCATAACTTACACAGTATGATACACTACGAGTATTTCGCAAAAAAAAAAAAACTCTAAGCCAAGTTCATGGCAACATACAGACAGACAGTCATACAACTTTTTTCGTCTTCGCTATTATCATAGTGTCATGTTGATTATTATCTCAATTTTTTTTTTCGAAGAATGCATAACTTAACTAATATCGTACCTACTTACCTTTAATCGCAAGTAAAAAGAAAATCCCCGGGAAGCGAAGAGTCGCAAATTGAGGAATAGTTCGTTTGCAAAAAATAATATGTAGACTTAATAATTTGTTAAATTTAATAAAGTAATCTGAAATAACTAATCCTGGTGAAATAGACGACAAAATAAATAAAAAAACCTTTTTATTACAATTTTTTTTTCTAAATTTTTGATTTCATTTGGAAGATATTGCATGAAAAGACTTTTGCCTCATGTGCCCGGGCGACGCGACGTCGGGTTCTTTCGGCTTGTATTTACATAGAAAAATAATCTAAACCTCAATTTTATACCTCATCGAGATGACTTGCCCCAGCTCTGTAATCTATGTAGCAAAAGAGAGAATGAAGATATCTACCATTTCGTGGCTGCATGTCCAATTTTACAAGAAATTCGTCGATTACATTTTCAGGAAAGTTTTCTATCGCTACAAAGACTATGAAATTTTAAACGGAGCAACAGGCTGGCTCAGCCTCTATAAATATTGCCAGCATGCTCTTGCCTATACCGAAATAGTTTCCTTTAACATAATGCGATTAATTTCCCACTTACTGCAATTTCCAGCTGAATAATCCCTTTTCTGGTTTGAATAATGGGAAATTAAGTCACAAAATGTACTGTTAATTTAACATAATTTATACTTTTCTTTTGTGTTTCAAATCACGTTAAAAAAAGTAGTTAATCAAATAAGCATTAATTGAAGCTCTGAATTGTCTTGTATTTCAAATCACTTTTAAAATTGACATCTTTGTTCCATAAGTTAAATAATTAATCATCTAAGCAAATAATAAAATTGTTAAGTAATTTGTGTTACAAAGCACCCCAAAATTGATAACTTTAAATATGTTATACAACTAGTGCTGCGATTAATTGAACGTATTTTGTTTGCAGTTACATATTTATGTAAACGGTGATTTTTTAAGAGCTTGGTTTTTGAAAATTCAAAAAAACACAGAAACTTGTAAAAAGTGAATGAAATTTTTATTTGGATCGATAAATAAATTTCTGCCATTTACTTTTTAAAATTAATTTTACTTAAATGTTGCCCGCGGCTACGCTTCAGGTGGTCCATTCTGAAGGTCCAATTTTGGCAAACTTTTTCACACATTTCGGCCGGAATCTCACCAATGACGCGTTCAATGTTGGCTTCCAAGGTAGCAATCGTGTTTGGCTTGTTCCCATAGACAATAGACTTAACATAGCCCCACAAAAAATAGTCTAACGGGGTCAAATCACATGATCTTGGTGGCCAATTGACTGCGCCAAAACGTGAGATCAACTGCTCACCAAATTCGCCTCTCAATTGATGCATGGTTTCGCGTGCAGTGTGGTATGTGGCACCGTCCTGTTGGAACCACATGTCGACCGAGTTCAATTCTTGCATTTTCGGCAAAAAAAAATCTGTTATCATCGAACGGTACCTTTCTCCATTGACCGTAACCCTGCGGCCTTCATCGTCCTTGAAGAAGTACGGCCCAATGATGCCGCCTGCCCATAAACCGCGCCAAACAGTGCATTTTTCGGGATGCATTGGTAGTTGCTGAATTGCCTCTGGCTGCTCTTCACTCCAAATACGGCAATTCTGCTTATTCACGTATCCATTTAGCCAAAAATGAGCCTCGTCGCTGAAACGGACGTAGCTTGCGAAACACATTTTTCACAGAGCACGAATTTTGATAATAAATTTCAATAATTTGCAAACGTTGTTCAGGCGTAAGTCTTTTCATGATGAAATGGCAAACAATACTGAATCGAAATGTCAAATGTTCGTGGAATTTGTCATGTGTGATCTGTCAAAAATATAAACGTCAAAAACCCAGTAGCAAAAAAACACCCGTTATAAAAAAACTATAAAATTTTGTAAATTATTTTTATTTTTACATTATACCTATATTTTTTTTTTAGAATTTGCATTTATCTCTTTGTTTTTTAATCATGTAATTTTATCTCAGGCAGACGGAAGTGTTGCCAGGTCCTATTCTGAAGAAAAAAAATTAAGAATCTAACTATCTCTATAGACAAATAAATATCCGATCTCCTTTATTGAAAATATACACTAGAGATCGGGAGCGAAGTATAATGTCAGCTGTTGCTAGCCCGTGGGAATACCAAACTCAAGAAAAAAAATTGAAAATCAATCGTAAAATAATCATTTGAGATCTGAGATAATACTAAATATCAGCATCAACCACTACAAGAGTACATACATATATCAAATCCCCAAAAATCTTATTTCAAAAAGACAATAAGTTCCTTGCGTGGGAACTCATAAGAAATCCTTCTTCCCACGCACATGTACTGTCTGATGAGCCTAAAGGAAATACACTTATGTGCATATATCCACGGTGATAAGTATCCTTCGGGAAATCTTAGTATCGAATCAACAGCATTACACCAACAAAACAGAGTAGAAGAGACAAATGAAAAAAAATATTTTTCGTTGTACCGAAGCTACAAGAATTCCCACACTTTTTGCTCGTGGTGCAACTAGCACCCACCTGTTATGCTCAGTACTTTTCTCCGTTGCGTTGATTAGCTATTCTTTCTATGCCGTTGTTTTACTTCATACTACATTTTCGTGCCAGTGACCGGTTTCCTTACCTCCTTATTGGAAATCAGGAATAAAAAACTACCTACCAGGCTGACTGACTGGTGCCCAAAAGGATGTTTGCAATCTGAAACCAAACGGAAAACGGTTCCCACACATTTTTTTTTACTATATGCTCTTTGTGCTCTTGTGTTACCTTCTTCTTCCATTCGTTTTCTCTTGACTATAATTTTTTTTGTCATTATTTTTGTGTGTAGTGTAGGTACCAGCGCTGCCGAAGTGAGTACTAAGACAGTATTCGTACTCCCCTGTCATTCACTGTACTCTCGTACTCCCCTCACTGGAATTGTACTCAACTAGAAAATATCCAAAACTTTTGCAAATATTCGTTAAATATGGCATTTCGCGATTTAATTGGATGGGATCAACCCTGAAATGGTCTGAAGGTATTCATTCATATTTTTGCAAAGGATGCGTTATCCGGCTTCTAATTGATCGGCCGTCATTTCTATAAGTACAGAAAATCGAAAAACTACTAATATTTATATTTTTGCAAAAGTATGCGGGAATCTATTCACCGACATGAATCAAAATACAAAAACCAAAATCGTATGTGAATCGTACTCTGGTTATTCTTTTAAAAATATTTCCAAATCTTTTAACGGAAAAAGAAGAAGAATGGAGGCTTTTGGATAGTAATGAGCCCTTCAATAGAATTTGAGTTCTTGCAAAATCTGTTTGTAACTAACAATGCTGTTAGTGAAAAAATGCTTAGCGCATTTTGAAAACATTTATTGGTTCACTACACTGTATACCTCATAGAAGTGTCAATGCGCTTAAGCTGCCACAGTAAATGCAATTTCATTGGCAAAACCTCTCCTTCAGAGTGCACATTCATCACAATAAGTTGCCGTAAAAGGAGCTCTTGTGTATAATTATTACAAATAATCTACCAAAAAGTCTGATATTGCGGATTGAGTAACTATAAAGTCTGATTTTTTCACATGAATGTATTTAATACAAATCAGTTTTATTTGTTTAAGTTTTTCTTATTTATTAATACTTTTGTTATCAGCGGGAATAAAATGAGTTGAATTACCAATTTCAATATTAATGGTCAAACGTTTTCTTTGTACATTACCCACGCACACGAAACACTCCCCTCTAATCCTCTGAACTACTACCATCCACATTTGCAAAACGGCAGCGCTGGTAGGTACCTATATCTTTGACCTGCCTCTCGGTTGCTTGTTTAGTCTTCCGGCCAAAACAAAGCAACAAGTTCGGTTATAAAACTCTGTGCTCGGAACAGTATCAGCATCAGATTGAATCTATACCTAGTCCAAGTAACATATCAAGTTGTTTTTAAATATTGTAATCTTAAATCGGGAATATAACAACCATTAACTCTGGATAAAACAGTTAAGAAATAAAAAAGATGTTTACCGACGTTAAAAACCTTGTTCCAAATCAAGTTTTGAACATGTCAACTATTGCATCAAAACGCAAAGAAAAGGGAGCATTTTACAAGTTCTTTAAACCTTTCCTACGCATGCTGCGGACTGTGAAAAACAATTCAAATTGTGACACCGGATCTAACGCCCATCCAAATAATATTAATTTGAATAATTCTTCAGACCTGAGGTTTATCGCACCCACTTTGGTGGAAACACTCGGCCAAGGTGACTACGAGAACTATGAAGCCATCATCACAAAGGTTACAAAAGACGAAAAATTTCTACAGTCATACTTTGAAGACGATCCCTTCAACGGCAATTCCCCCTACGCACTAGACTCTAGTGTCGCAATATCAGAACCTGCCACAGCTTGTTCCTGTACGCATGGTTACAACTGTCAACAATATCATGGACAATTTAATAAAAAGTATAGCGATTACTGTCAGATACCCGTGATCAAGAAACTTTCAGTGGATGACTGTTTTATACCTGTTCACTACATTCGGACTGAAAATGGAACGTTTTTTTGGACAGCCCAACAAACGAAATTAGATGCTGATCTAATTGAGCCACTTTACTGCAATTCAGATCAACAGCAGGCACAGTCTCAGTGGGATAATAGAGCGCTATTATATTAGTTCAACAGTACTTTTAATGCACTTTATCCAATTTTTCACGGATCTCATTAGATTTTAATGTTTAATTGCTGTTGTTTGCAATAATGTTTGTGATATTTTTGTACAATATTTTTGTATCTTTAAGAAGTAGCTTTTATGTAAATTTTCCAAAGTGTTACTGAAAATTAATTTAAGTGGAATCGAATGTTATTAGTTGTTAATCCAGTGATTTATAAATATGCAAAATAAACTTATAAATATTTTAAACTTTTTACACAAAACGAATTGGTATTTAATTGTGTTTTTTTTATTGAAGGATTTGCTGAACCAATGCATATCGTTTTTTTTTTTGTATGTTGATAATTCCAGGAAATGCATCTCATTCGCCTGACATGAGTAACAATGGAATCTGTTGCTGACTGTTATGGGAATTCCCTATTAAACGCGATCGATTACTAATGATAATGAACTCATGGGCAAAGTAGTTGTGTAGGTATAGTTTTTATGAAATGAACTGAAAGTTAAGGTCATCTTAAGCATACGTATGTATATTTATAATTATTTACACTGATTCTTGTACTAAATTTGCCTTGTATGGAAAGTATAGTGGGTGCCTAACTTAGCCTATAATTTAATGAAACAAAGGAGAACAATATTTGGAGTTAGTTTGTTCCCTCTAACGTCTAGTCTACCACAACAGGTTTTCTATTTGTGTACATGTACAAAATTAAGTAAACAAAACTTTAAAAAATATATTCAGGTGTTTTGTACAAGAATCAGTGTAAGTAGGAAAGTAATACAACTGCAATGTTCTGACAATGGGTCTGGACCAAATGTGACCTAAGTCGCGGTTCGCGGAATGGGTCGGTCACTGCAACCGATTTAGGTTATCTTAGGAAATTATTTTGTATTCGTGTTAAGTCTAAGTTTTGTTTCGAAATAAAGAGGTTCATCCTCCTGAAAAAAAAAATTAAAATCACTTTATTAGATGAAAGTTTAATTGGCGCCCGAGCAAGGACCACAGAGACTGACGACGTCGCGAAAATAATGAAGTATAAATTATTTCAATTTGTAGATTTACGTTTTATTATGCAGACTATTTTGCTCAATCTGAATTTAAATGGGGGAGTACGATAACCCAGGCCCCAAAAAATAATAAAATGCACGACTGGATAGTACGAACTTGCTGTTGTAGCTAAATATTGTAGCTATTTAATAGGTATGTAGTCTAGTTATCATATGTAGGTTTAAAGCCAATGTAGGTAAGATTACATTGATTCTTAGTATAATGAATTGTCGAATGTATTATTCAAGGAATAGTTATATACCTACAAGTGAATATTTAAATCTAGGATATGGTTTTTAATTAGGTAAGTTAGGAGAAAAATATATACCTACATATGTATGTACATAGATGTAAATATGTACATATAATAATGAAAATGAAGCATGTAGATGGGTAGGTAGCTATATGCATATAACTTTATAATTTAGGTAAAATATGCATACATAAGATTCATGTGATTTTTTAATATACTTATGTGTATATAAATGTTTGAGGGTCTACATTACATATAGTATTCAGTAACGTACGCAAAACATTCATAAAAAATAAATATAATAAGGTAGAAATAAATGCACAATTCACATAATTAAATGTTTATGTATTGCTTAGTTGTTATGCAAATCGAATAGCTCGACGGCAATAACTTCACAAGTTGGTCGTTCCAGATCAGCATGTGAACCCGCTAGATTATTTGCATGTTAAATAGAAGTTAAAGGATGAAAAGGTCTCTGATGCGAATAAGGCTGTATGGGAAAGGACAGATGCCAAAGTGTTTAAAATATTAACCCTGTGTTAAACCTTCTGGGTTCATACATTAGAAGAAAGTTATTCTTTGAATAGGATAAATTGACTCTATCCTACAATCGAAAAGTGCCTTCTCATAAGGTAAACTCTGCTTTAACGACAGAAGATGGCACTGAGTTTTTGAAGCATTAAATTCTACACGGTTTTTTATTCCCCATTGGACAATGCTGTCAAGATCAGAATTTAATGAGCTTATCATACTCTGCCGTTGCAGTTGTACATTCGAAGAACAAGGAGGTGCATCTGAAAACGAATATGAAAATCTGAGAGTACTATCGTCAGCAAAACAATTAAGTGGATTAGAAGTTCCAGATAAGAGATCATTAATAAAAATGAGAAAAAGGGTCGGAGACAATACGGAACCCTGGGACACACAAGCATTTATTTTGTGGATATCAGACTTGAACCGTCCAATACAACTTGTATTGAACGGTCCGAAAGGTAATAATTTAACCAATGAAGAAGAGATTCATCGATACCAAATGCATGCATTTTCATAAGAGAACTTGATGCCAAACTCTATCAAATGCTTTTGAAATATCAAGCCCAATAATCTTACGTTCTCCAAGACGATGTAAAGATTTTTGCAACTGCTCGGTGAGATATACCATCTGATCACCAGTGGACCTATCGCTACGTAAGCCATACTGCCTGTAATTAAGGAGCTTTCGTTCTTCAAGATATTTCTTAAGCTGATAGTTAATCAGCGTTTCCATGACCTTGGAAAGAAGGGACGTAAA
Source organism: Philhelius pedissequus (assembly GCA_910595825.1). Lineage (NCBI taxonomy): Eukaryota > Metazoa > Arthropoda > Insecta > Diptera > Syrphidae > Philhelius > Philhelius pedissequus. The sequence continues at coordinate 162,772,189 of OU343161.1, forward strand.
TGCAATTGGACGGTAACTAGAGGGTGAGGCAGGTTCGCCTTTCTAGGGACATGCTGGACAAATTCTGTTTTCCATCCACTCGGAAAGAGACCTGTAGAATAGGACAGAAGGAAAAGCGCATTGGTTTTTCCAGCGTTGAACAACACCTCTTCAGAACGATGGGAGGGATACTATCCGGGCCAACGTGTATATCAAGGTCTTTGAGGACTCTGCAGTTGGCACGAGTGCGAAAGAAGATTCGTCCCATATAATCGTTTACGCTCTCAAGTAGTGGAGGAGTCATAACACTTCCTAACCGCGTGGAATTAACAGCGAACTGCGCTGCAAGCAAATTGGCTTTTTCACGAGAACTGAAAAAAGGGGTGTCATTAAAGACGAGCGTTGGAACCGAAGACAAAGTTGAATTTCGAATGTTTTTGACCAAAAATTCTTACTACCTTTGACATTGTAGTATTTTTTGCCTTAATTTTTGGTCATGTAAAAATTTGGTTCTACGAATGTGAACGTTGCAAGTCCTTCTAGCTACTTGAAACTTTCTCCGGTTTTCCTCATTGGGGCTGCTTTTATAATTCCTGAAACTTACTTCTCTAACCTTAATAACCTCTTTACAGCTCGAATCAAACCATGCATTTTTATTCGGTTTGATAGATTTCACCCTATTCAGGATAAAATTTCTCATTGCGTAAAGATTAAATTTGTTATCATATCTGCGCTGGAGTATATGTCCCTACCGATGAAGCATAGTGACCAGTTAAAGTTCCTGAAGAAATTATTGAGGGCAGCCCAAGTTGGCTTTCTCATATTGCCAAACGGTTCTCTTAAGTGGCTTTTCTTTAACTGGGGGGTGTTTTCATGAGAAAATTGCGGATATGACACAATGGTCTGATATTCCTAGAGGCGATAATACACTTATAGTGTATTTATTAGGGTCAGAGGTGAGAAACAAGTCTAGAGTGTTAGCGGTTTAACCAGGAACGTCAGGGATTCCAGTCGGCTCGTCAACTAGCTGAGTCAGTTGGTTTATCTCAGCAAAGACCTCAACATACTTTCCTTCGGGTGTTGTCTGGCTTGCAAATCAGAACCGGCTAGAATTTTGTACATTGCAATCGCCCGTAATGACAATTTCAGTGCGAGGATAATGGGAAACAATTCTTTAAATGGAGTCGGACAGAGCATCAAATTCGTTAAAAGTTGATTATCTGTCAAAATTTGGGCTCCTATAAATAAAACAAGTGTGTATGATGTGCTTATTTACCGTGAGTTTTAACCACATGAAGTTAAAATTTGTGTTTGAGCACAGACCATATTGTGGTTGAAGTTGGTACGCAATATCATTTCTTATGTATCCGGCGAGACCATGGTGGGAAAAGAATAATGGCACTAAGGTATACCCAAACAGATGAAATTCCGAAGAATCAGAATGTTCACATATTTGGGTCTCACTGAGTTCCAAAACAGCTGGCCTGTTTTTAACAGTGTGGACATACACGGCACAACACGGTACTATGTTTTATATACAGACAGTGGCGGACTAAAGGGGGGCCTCCGAAAACCCACATAATTCCTTGATCAAAAATATTGTACCATGCCTTCGTTTGTTAAAAGGCTTTGTGTGGCCCCAAAAAATGTTTGTTTCTTGGTGTTAAAAACAAACCAAGTGATCAAATAATTCATAATTTAAAATGTTTATTGTACATAGCATGCTGCACTTCATAAATGCCTCTAAATGGCTCGATAATTATTATATATAGAACTCATAGGTTATACAATTCGAAGTTACATCAATTTAGGGTACCACGATGGATATACTTTGATCTAAGTGTGCCGGTAGCAAGATCAACTGGCAGCCCATTTACCTAACCTAACCCGTTGTTGGGTCTATTGCCATCGCCATTTTTGTATATTGGATATACATAAAATGGCATCTTTGAATTCTTGGGGTATATCTCCTGATCTATAGATGCAGTTTTAAAATTTCAGGAGCCATCTCAGCTTACGATAAGAGTACCTAATTGAAGATTGGAACTGCTTCATGCAAGTATTCACACTGCATTGAATAAATTGTTCCCTGATAATAAACAAATAATTGAAAATTTGTATTGCCTTTATTTTTTCCCAAAAGCCTTTACTATGGATTGGTTGCTCTTGCCACTGAAAGTTCGGCTGCCAACGATCTGAAATAGTTTTCGTGTTTTGCTCTGCTTATAATTTCTATTGCGCTCAAATATTGCTTGGTAGAGTTTTTGTTTGGACTGGTAGAAACGTTTAGTTTTTAGTTTAGTTAGAAAGTTTTTTTTCAGTGAAGCATATTCCTGATCAAACCACTCAGCGTATACCTTCGTCTAACTGGACGCATCCTAAGTGGAACAACCTCTTTAACGCAGTTGTTTGATAAATGTATCTCTCTGCGGTGGTCAGGTGTGTTTATTGCGAATGTGCTGATACTGTTTATCTCTATTGTTAATTTATTTGTATACATATCTTTTTGGTCTTCCTTCAAATTTAGTTTTGGTGGTTACTTAAATTAAAAGTGTGAAAAGTTTTTGGGTAGTAAGTTTTAGCGAATATGGCTTTAATAGTTGTAGAATGTTGCTTAACAGATTTTGCCTTAGAGGAGTCAAATAATTTTAATCGGCTTAGTTTTATGAAGAAAAAAAAGTTATAGAGTTAGCACGCCCACACCTTCCATGAAAATAGATTTTAAACGAAAAGGTGGTTTTGGTTTCGTATCGCATGTTAAAGTTTCATTGAACCAAAAGTATACTTGGTTGACAGGGAGTTGTAACTTAAATAAATTGTTTTGTTTCCCTTGTCTTCTTTTTTCCAACGCTATTAGTGTTTGGAGTCCAATGCCGACATTAATAATTTAGTGAACTCTGCATAAATTTGGAATAAATAGAATTAATAGAACAAAAAAGTTGAAAAGAATCAAAAGTTAGTGGAGCGTTTTATAGACACAGTAGTTCTTTTAGGGAAACAAGAACAGGCATTACGAGGTCGCAATGAAAAATCAGATTCCAATAATCGTGGCAATTATATTGAATTAATTGTTAATGGACAATCACTTCGAACAGTGTTCAAGTGAACAAACTCCTATTCTTTCCGGTCTATCAAGTGATATACAAAACAAAACATAGTATCGCGGCAGTTTTAAGATCAGAAATTAAAATACAAATTAGTAAAACGCTATTTGTATCCATTATGATAGATGAAACACCAGGCGTGAGACATAGGGGACAACTAAGTGCTGTTCTACGGTACCTATCGGAGGATGGAATTGAAGAAATGTTTCTTGTTTTTTTGACGTTAGTGAGTCTCGCAACGGAGATGAGCTGACAAACCATATTCTTAATATACTTGATACATTCTTCTGTAAGGACAAGCTAAATGGTCAATCATAAAATATCTGTTATATCTGGGGAAATGTTAAGAAAAACTCCTTGATGCTTGTCCAATTTCTAACTTTATTACTTGCTATGCTCATCTCTTAATTTTTGTTTTATCGCGACCACTTGAAAATATATCGGAATTAAAAATTTTGTTTTGGCAGTATTAAAACTATTGTCCGTTTTTTTGATAAATCAACTAAACGTTCAAATCATTTAAAACAAATAGCCAACCAACGCATACCTAGGGTATCGGAAATTCGCTGGCATTATCATTCGCTGATAATAAACGTCATTAAATTGTAGATTAAATATAATTGTAACTTTTATAAGAATATTAGAGAACCCTAATGAATGGGACATTGACTCGATCTCTATTGACGAGAGCTTGTAAATTAAGTTAGAAGCAAAAGATTTTTGATTTTTTCTTAATAATCTCTCTGAAATTTTTGCTAAGACTGACATTCTTTTCAATTTAATTCACAATAAGCAAACGGATGTTGAATTTCCAAAAAGATAAATCGAAAGTTTTGAGTGTTGGCATACCTCTGACTTTCTTAATAAAGCTCGACTGCTCGAAATTGATTCCAAAACACGTTATAAACGTCTTTTTGTTCATATAAAAGGGGTTGGGTACGGTTGACCGCAAAACGATTTCTCGCATCATGTTTTACCGCACCCGGGGTAACGTTTGACCGCGAAAGTATTTTATAATGGCGATGCATTATTTTATTTTATTGTTTGTTCGTATATGGGAGCTAAAAATTATTGCGGTTGTATCTACTAATTCTGAGATTTTACCTCGAAAAAAGTTACAAATATAGTGAACTCTTAATCACGGACGTATCAAGGGAAGGGGGCCTCAGATACAAAAGTAAGACTTGAATTTGTTTTTATAATAGCACGACACTAGAAGAATGCCATTTTATTATAGTTGCTTGCCATTAAAAGTGTGAAATATTCAATTATTATTCAAATTATCGAGCCCAATAGTGATACTATAATCATAATTTTTTTTGTAAATTTGATTTGCAAAATTATAAAATGTTTCTTTTTTTGATGACACGTTTTAGTCGACGGCGAAGATCAATCTTCTACTAAGATCAACAGCCTTTAAAAACATATGTTGGATGCTTCGCTATTTGATATGTGTTAATTTTTGGTCGCGAAACACTTGCATTTTCAATTATTTGAAAAAAACTTTTAAAACAATAAACACTTTTCGGAAAATTAAAACAGACAATCTACATCCATTTAATAATCTCGACTACGTCCGTGACATGGCGTGTGACGAGTAACTTTGTGATCCCAACTAACATACTCTCCAGAGCTAAGCTCCCAAAATCTGAAAAACATTATTGGAAGCCTTTTTTAGGTCCCATTAATATCCTTAGAGTTAATTTCTTGTTACAAGACTTAAATTATTCTCATAACTTTTTTGTATAAGAACTTAGCTCTCTCAATTTTCAAATAATTTAAATCTTATACTTAAAACAAAATTTGCCTCCTTTAACAAGATTGCAAGAACTTAGAGTTTTATAAGAATCTTGCTTTCAAATTTAAACGCCTATATTATCTTCAATCCCATAACAACTGACTAATCGGAGTCTAAGCTATTTTAAAATTCTATAACGAACCTTATAGAATTTAAGGTATACAACATATTATTACAGGATTCTAATAGGATTTGCAGTTTTCCTATTGCCACATAGAATCCCAAGTAACATTTTTCCTCTCATAACATTCTCCAATAATCTAATGAGACTAATTTAAGGGAGCCAAAATAATCTTGAAGAATTCTTCTAGATTATTATAATACTGCTAAAAGCTTTAAATAGCCTAGTTATGAGAGCCTCTCTATACTCCCTACCAGAGTTGTATTGTTCTTATGGGATGACAGATACAGAATATTGAAAAAAGGCCTCTTATATGACTCTAATAAAGCTTGGCTAAATCTGGTTGTGAGAAAGCGTTTCTTGCAATGAGAAAATGAGAAGAGAAAAGAGAATATAATTTAGCAAATTTATATCTTTCTCATTAAATTTTTTTTGAAAGAAGCAAACTCTTTTAAAGTTTTTGCGTGTATATGTCATGGCTAAAAACTGATTGGCTTGATATGTATTTGTGATAGTATTTATTTTGTAAGTCAATTATTCATTATTTTATAATGGCGATACGTTATTTTATTTTATTGTTTGTTCATATATGGGATCTAAAAATTAATGCGGTTGAAATTGTATCTACTAAATTATATAATTAAATTATTTAATTTATACTTTTTATCAACGATAGGGTTTCCTTGGATACTTTTGGGAATCAAATAATTTTTGAAATTATAATGGATGATATGCAATCCTAAATGCATAAAAATTAACTTGTGAGTCAAATTAAATCTGAAAAGCAATCCATATGACATACTAAGAGTTGTAATGCTGCATTTACACAAATGACAAAATGTAAATGTTGGTAGATATTTTTATATCAAAAAACAGAATTACACAAGTAACATTTTTCATCTCACAAAAGGTTTCAATAGAGAATCGTTCAAAAGTTAAAGTAATACCCATTTCGATTGTTAATTATTTTGTATCGAGATTAGAAAGAATCTTTTACATGCACATAAGTTTATTAAAAAAAAAGGGTTTTTAAAATAAATAATTTTTAGAATTAATTTCAATATATCCACATTTTGTATGTGTGGTAACCCTCAAAATACTCAGAGAATATTTTCTGCGTACTTAAATATGGCTGCTGTTGAGATGAGAGAATTCTTTAATAATTACAATAAGGCCATTATAAGAGTTTGGTTTCCTCTACTTTTGCTCACTCTCACTCTCATTTACTAAGTTTATATTAAGTCTTCTTGTGGGTATATTCATTTATGGGATTATTAAAAAAAAGCGAGCGAGATACGAGTAACAAGTTACATATATATTGAACTTTTAATCACGGAGACGTAGTAAGGGAAGGGGGCCTCAGCTACAAAAGTAAAACATGAATTTGTTTTTATCATAGCACGACACTAGAAGAATGCTAATTTATTACAGTTGTGTGAAATATTCAATTATTATTCACAATATCGAGCCCAATAGAGATACCAATCACACATTTTTCTTGTAAATTTGATTTAGAAAATTATAAAAAGGTATCTTTTTTGATGACACGTTTTAGTCGACGGCGACGACCAATCTTCTAATAAAATCCACAGCCATTTAAAAACAAATGTTGAACGCTTTGCTATTTGATATGTGTTATTTTTTGGTCCCGAAACACTTGCATTTTCAAATATTTGAAAAAACCTTTGGAACAATAACACTTTTTGGAAAATTAAATAAGACAATTCACATCCATTTAATAATCTCGACTACGTCCCTGACATGTGTCAGTTCGAAAATGCAACTCCTAAAAGAATCCTGTAATAAAATGTTCGTTATAGAATATTGAAATAGCTTAGACTGCCATAAGTCAGTTGTTATGGGATTGAAGATATATAGGCGTTTAAATTTCATAACAAGATTTTTATAAGACTTTAAATTCTCGGAATCTTGTTAAAGGAGGACAATTTGTTTTAAGTATAAGATTTAAATTATTTGAAAATTGTAGAGAGCTAAGCTCTTATAAATAAAACGTTATGAGAATAATTTAGGTTTCGTAACAAGAAATTTACTCTAAGGATAGTAATGAGGCTTACAAAATTGTTTTTCAGATTTTGGGAGCTTAACTGTGGAGAGTATGGTTGTTGGGTATGTATATATATACATATGTATAGGTATAAAGTTTATGGGGTATAAAAGCTCGGCGCGTAAGGGGAGTTGCCACTTTTCAACCCCCCTGTCTGGGCAATTTATAGGATTTGGGGTGGGGTCCAGTTTTGGTATATGCAAAGTTTTTTTGGATTAAAATTTTTGTTGGATTTAAAGGAACATTGCATTTAGTCTATTCTTCCCCTTATCACGACTATGTCTCAATTAAGATAAGACTACCCCGCAAGTCGCTTGATGTGATATGTTGCTATATTTTGCCGTCGCAACCTATTGAATCTTATAAGCTCGCCATTGAAATGGTTGACCACATAATAGCTTTATGTGACCCCAACGATGACATCCTTCTCTTCGGTGACTTTAAGGGAATTCGGCCAACAATTGTTTTTTAATCTCACCGAATTACGACCGCAAACCCATAAGTAAGTCTTGGCGACCCCTCAGGGTCAGACTTTGAAAAACACTGATCTATTCGAATCCACAACACGTACCACCAAAAAAAATTACTTGTCGGTAACACACAATGCGGATACATATGTAAGTCAAAAAGTATTTTTATAATAGTACTAAAAGTATTGCTATATCGCCGCAAATTTCGCAACGAATAAATCCGAGATATAGTGCTGCGAGCAAACGTTTCGCGAAAGAGAAGTACTAAAAGTAACTAGAAAATCTGCGGGCAACCACGCCGTAACGATCCCAATAAATAACCATTTGAAAAAAGAAATATTACTTGAAACATGCCGCAAATTTTTAACTTAACAATAAATTTATTTAAGAAAAATTCGAAACCGCTTTTATTATGCATTAAGCTCATTGTTACCTTTAATTTAAATGACTTACTTTTGGTTTGAATTGCTCAACTTTATGATTTGATACTAAGTTATGCATTGCACGAAATAATTTCAAGTAAGCTTCCGAAATAAAATTTTTTGGTGACTAATTTTTCTTTGAATTACCTTTTGAATCTATTCAGGCCTCGCCACTGGTAGCTAGCTATATGCATAACGTTACCATTTAGGTGCGTGTGATTTTTAAAGACAAATGTATATAAATGATTAAGGGTCTATATGGTATATATGTAGCTACGCAGTGACGTACGCAAAAATTAATACAATGAAATATACTTAGGTAGACATAAATGGATGATACATATAATAAAATCTTTTGAGATTACTAGTTTGAGGAGGAAAAAGATGACATTTAAATTGTTGGACAAATTAAAAAAAATTAATGCGAATTATAAGGGTCATCGATAAATAAGACACGGACATTTCTCCGCATTAGTTTAGCCGCCATCCCTGGAGATAAAATCTGAGACAACAACCACCTACAGTCTCCGAATATCGCGCTACACATCTTTCCTAGCATTCTTTCTCTTCCTTAACCTCACCGTCACGCCCGCGCTGTGTTGAAACATTTAAAGGGTATTCATAATCCCTTAGGCGCGTGTAGATTATAAAAAAAAAAAAAAAAAAAATATGAATATATGAACAAAAACAATCAAAAAATTTGCAGTGGTTTAAAAAAAAATAGTTTTTTTATTTATGAAATTTTGAAACGACATTTTGAATTTATTATTAATGTACATATAAAATTATAATTAAAAAATCGAAAATCGATTTTTCAATTTTTTTTAATCGAAAAACCATTGTATTTAAAATTTGAGTAGGTATGCAGTTTTATTAACACTTTTATTTAGCATTTGTATAAAAAAATATTTTTAATCGGTTCATTCAATAGTGAGAAAGTAGAAAATATAAAAAGTGGTTGTATGGGAATTTCGGTTAATAAGTAACAAAAAAAAATAAACCAAAAATAACCATTAAAAAAAGAATTACCAAAAAGTAAAATTTCCTTGATTATTGAACTGATTTACAAAAAAAATCGTTGGAGTCGTTTTTGAGAAAAATAACATTTTTCGTTTGGTAAAAAAGAAATTATGACAGGTCCGTTATTTTTCGTCTTCAAACAAATGAAAAAAAACGTGCGGGCATATTACCGAAAAACAAATATGTACCATGAATCAAATAAAACAAGATTACGACACTTCTTTTTGGTCTAATTTTAGCTGCGTTTTATTATCTACGGGTCGGGGTGTGGGTTATGTTTTAACACGTATTACAAAAACAACACGAGATCCAGGTTTCTATCTGGGTTTGCAAATATTAGTATAAAATTCGGCAAACAGAGTATATATGTAATAGTACATAACCCAGATCGTTTTATTTTCACGGGGTGAACCATGTGGGTTATTGGTGATAAGAAAACACGGCTTTTATTGACGTCACCAGAGATCGAAATCCATTAATCCACAAACAACAAAAATTTGCAGATTTTTGATCTCTGGTGCCGTCAATAAAATAAAAAAAAACAAAGAAGAGTCGTAATCTTGTTTTCATTCATGAATATGTACCAAGTTTTAAGAAAATCCATCGAACTGTGTAGGCTGTAGGTTCGAGCACAGACAGACAGACGGAATTGTGGCACCCACTTTTTTAGTGTTCTATATCATATTTCATAGTAATATGTCATAGGTTATATATAATGTCAAGTTTAATCAAAATCTCGAGTTAGTTATATCGCGAGTAAAAATATTGTATAATGCGAATGCGGAGCCACGCGTCACGGTCGGTCTAAAGCGATTAATTAAGGGACGGCAACGACTATACTCAGGGATTTCCTTTCAATGGATAGGATATAAGTAGTTATAAGATGGAGATCTTTTTAAAATAGCTAACAAAGAATTTAGGTTTAATTAAATGATCCATTCATAGATAATATATGATCATTTCCAGAAATACAAATGGTAACATTTGCTTACTTAGCTATACGTATAAGAAAGAAGGTGTGTAGATGGATCTATATTCGCAATTTACAAATTCGAATTTTACAACACACACTTATACTGAACCTTTATCGATGGTTAATGGGCAGCATGAATGTAGGAATACAAGATTAAGACACTTCATTTTTTCGGTTTGTTCTTGTAATTTTAGACAACTTGTGAGATGTCACGCGAGAGTTTAAATGAAAACAAGATAAAAGCGATACAAAGTTTGAAATTGTAAAGTTTGGATTTTATTATTGAAATTGAATATGTGTAATAATATCAAACAATAGTATGAACAATAAAAACAATAAATTAAGAAGAGAAAATGTGTCATACCACCAGGGCCGGTCCGAGCTAAATGAGCGCCTTGTGCAAACTCTGCGTTTAGCGCCCCATTTTTAAATGTTCATATTCATATTCATAATAATAACACTTTTCACAACACAGTAATATTAAATATGGTATTCTTTATTAAACAGCAAGTGAACTTCGAATTATACGGGCGAACTCAAAAACAAAAACAGTTGCAGAAAGAAAAGATAATATATCACCGACGAAACGCACAAGGATTCTTTTTGTTTGTGCTTTTTTTCTTCTCTGGCATCGAACATGTATTAAACTCACAATATTCCATTCAAACAAATTCTGACTCGAATATCCCATACGTGCAGAATTAAGATCTGCACGTTTCACTCAAAAATGGTTCCAAAGGAATTGTAGATTAAGGTTATCATTTTGAGATTTTACCCTATACAAATTTTGAGTGCTTGTGCAAGAAATTACCTTGCACTGCCTTTGTGGAATTTTTTGTGCTGGCTCTTGTGAACTATTTGTTTGTATAAATGGTTAGAACGCTGATTTGTATGGATTTTTGTTGGGTTTTTGTGCAAGAATTTACTTTGCAAGCCTGCTCCGACGTAATCTTGATGTGATTTTGTTTTATTTTTACTTTATTCACACTAGTTTCTCGTGTAATTGTATGAGTGATCTTTTGTGTGAGCAGATGAAATGGCTTTATTTGAATTACTGGAAGATAATCATTGCGTTCAAATAAATTTTAGATAATAGGTAGCTGGTTAGACGAACTTAAATGCGAAGAATGGAAGTGTGTGTATCCATACTTGTTTTTTGTACTATGGTTTGACAATGAGCCCCAAAGCTTGGCACCGTGTGCATTTGCACATCCTGCACATATGCTGGGTCCGGCCGTGCATACAACAGTTTCCCAAAAGATCCTGCAGTGTTGAAAATTTGAATTCGTTTTTATAAAAGAAAGGATGCTTTTAATACAAAAACAGCTAATCTGTAGTGATCACTTTACTGCAGATGACATAGGAACGATCCTCTAATTTGAATTGGGTAAGTGCATTTGAGTTGCTTTAATAAATAAATTCTATCTTCATATGTTGCAAGCATTGACTTACTATATAATAAGTCAATGGTTGCAAGGATAAAAAACGCCCTCGCCTTAAGCCTGGTTCCATACCAGCAGTGTACAAAGCAACGGGAAACGCTGATTTACATGGATGGTCAATTAGGGTTTTGGCCAGGGACAATGAAAAATATTAGAAACCCTGTAAGACACAAGCCGATTTAGATTCAAGTATATGTTGTCGTACAGAGAAGAATTCCTCTTTAGATTAAGGTCCCACATTTTAGGACACAATGAGGGTGTTATTTAGGATGAAAAAAATGTAAGAGCTTTTTCGTAAGAGCTTTTCGATAATCTGAAATGTCTCTTTAGGCACTATTTTTCAAAGCATTGCTTGGGAACCAGAAGAGGATAACACTGTTGTCAACATAGGTGATCAAGATTTGGCCACTTTAGAGAGCGATGGCCTGATACATATGCCATAAGCTAAGACACAAAATTCCGGCCGAAGAAGTCGCACCGTTTTAATGGGTGGACCACCTAAGTGAAGGCGGCTTGTCAAAGCCATCACCAAATATGGTGAATTAATTGTCGGACTTGGACAACATCTTCAAATCCTTCAACGGAAAAGAATTAGTAACTTGTCCAGGCTAGCAAACAAATCTACTCGAATTGGCCAGACATTGACTGCGATGTGGACTCAAAAGAATAATTTTTCCGCGCGAGGATGTGTTTTTATTTTAGAATAAGGACACCTAACAGAACATTTGTAGACTTATCCAAATGCAAAAAACTAAAATACAACAAAATTAAAACATAATTAAAACATTTTCCATTTATTTAGTGCACAAATCTTCATAAATTGTTGTTTTGCTTAATTTAAGTTAAATCTCCGATATCCATTTAGCACTTTCTTTTATTCTTGATTTTTTGCAATTAATTTAAATTTAATTAAAGTAAATTTAATTCAACAATATTCAATTATTTAAACAAATTGTATGTTTATATTATTCGCGCACGACATCAATTTTTATTTCTGTCGGATTTTTTAATGTAAGTGAGTCAGTCAAATAAGGAAAAAAAGAAGTTTCGTAATCTTGTTTATTTTGATTCTTGAATGGGGAGCTCAACTAAAATTGTTTCGCAGCTCATAATCCCGGATGAAACAAATTAGTTAAAAAAGGGTAGAATTCAAGGAAAACACATAAAACTGAATACCAGTCTTCAGCTATCCGATTGATTGCCTGTGCAAGTTTTCCAAATAAAAGAAATCCATGCACTTCTGAATGTGTAATCAGTTCAAACGTGTAATTTGGGGTTATCTCCTTTTTATGCTACCGCATCGATGACGATTGCAGGTTTGGTTATTTAGTTATGGTGGTTGAAGCGGTTCATCTTCGTGTCTCAAGTTATAAAATAGGTAGTTAGATTTATTCATTTGTAAAGTAGCGTTGGTAAAATTTTATTTCTCGTTGGAAAGATAATCTTCACGTCCATTTCCTTCATTCGAGTTTTTGTATTTTGTTTTAGCCCATTATTCACTTTGATTATAATGGAGTTGAATCAAAACATGAATTCTTGATGCAATGAACGTAAAAGGTAGTGAGTTTTAACTACTGATAACTTTTTTCTTCAAGAGATTTTAAAAACTACCTACTTTTTGTTAGTTTTATGTTACCTATTGTATTTGTTCATTTGGCCCAAAATTGGGCTTCAATTTTGACTCAATTTCAAAATTACGTAAGATGCCCAAATTGCCAATGGGACAAATTCGTCTAAAAGCTAAGTAATAAACGTAAGAGAGAATTAGAGGCTAAAAAATGGTTCTCGTGTTTGACGTAGAAGTTCTAATTCTTCTCAGTGTCTATTCAATTCAATAAATAATTGAATGAATACCTACAATGTCATGTTTTCGAAAAAAAAAATAATAAATGGCGAAAAACTTTTAAGCGTTGTTCTATTAATACACAGAACCAGCTCTCGTTAACGTAGTCGCTTACCTAACGTAGTCCGAGACCTTATATAACCTTTTTATAATTTTAAATACCAAATGGCCAGTTATAGCGATCATGAAAACGAATCAGGAAAAATATTCTAATGGATAATTCATGATAATTTCACGCGTTTTAAAATACAAATGTTACACTAATGGATGACGAATAACTCAGACATTTTTTTTTGCAAAAATTATTTTTTTTGATGAAAATTCATTTTTCGTAGATGATTGCCATTTGATACAATATGGAATAAATCATTCAAATTATTTGGGTCCCAATTTCTCTCGTTCCACTGAAAGAGTTGTTGACGAAAAATTCTCGTGTGTGTTTCAATCAGATGCCAACTGACATAATTTTCCCGTTTGCTATAAACGACCATCAGGAAAAAATATTCAATTTCATACTGTTTCAACTTATCCTGATGCGTTTTCCTGATCGCTATAACTGGCCCCTTAAGCAACTCTTATGGATTCCGCAACGTAACATAGCAAATTTAGATTCAACTAGAAGCTAGAACAAATAGGTATAAAGGAGTCACCACACCTACAAAACAACAAAAAAGTGTGAGTACCGGGACTCACGGTTAAGATGCGTAGCCGCATATGAATAAATTAAAACAAGATTATGACACTTCTTTTTCCTTCTTATTTTGTTGACGTCACCCGAGATGAAAAAATCTAAAAGCAAAAGAAATTGTTTTGTTTGTCTGATTAGGATTAATGGATTTTTTGTGCGCGAATAATTTAAACCTACAATTTGTTTAAATAATAATAATATTGTTGAATTAAATTTACTTTAATTGAATTTAAAATAATTAACTTAATTGCGAAAAAATCAAGAATCAAGAGTGTCGGAGTGCTAAATGGATATCGAAGATATAACTTTAATTAAGCAAAACATAACAATTTGTGAAGATAAAATAAATGGAAAATGTTTTAAATTGTTCTGTTGAGTGCCCTTATTCTAAAATACATCCTCGCTGGGAAAAAAGTTTTTTTTTTATTTCCACATCGCAGTCAATGTCTTTTCCCAATTCAAGAAGATTTGCTTGGCAGTCTGGACAAATTACGTCTTCTCCGCTGAAGGATTTGAAGATGTTGTCCAAGTTCGTCAAGTCATTCAACATCCTTGGTGATGGCTTTGACAAGCCACATTTTCTTCGGCTGGAATGTTGTTTCTTAGTTTATGGCATATGTATCCAGCCATATTTTCTAGGCCAGCGCTCTCTAAAATGGCCAAATCTTCATAATCTTTGTTGCCATCACTATTATCCTCTTGGTTCCCAAGCAATGCTTTGAAATATAGAAAGACATTTAACATTATTTGTTTGTACATATAAGCAAAAGCAATGCCTGCAAACCGGTCAATGGCGCTTCCATTCGTCAAAGGTATCGTCAAAGCTTACATTTGCTGCGTCCGAAATATCACCCCCGCTGTGTCCTAAAATGTGGGACCTTAATCTAAAGAGGAAATCTTCTCTATCAGGATGATAATAATGGATGCGCCCCCTTGCCCCGTAACACACACTAAATGTATTGTCTAATACGTCTTTATTCAATCTGTACGACAACATATATATACTTGAATCCAAATCGGCTTGCGTCTAACAGAGTTTCAACTATTTTTTTATTATCCCTGGCCAAAACCATAGTTGACCGGTCAGATAAATCAGCGTTTTCCGTTGCTTTGTACACTGTTGGTATGGAACCAGGTTGGCGTTTTTATCCGTGCAGCCTATGAAGATAGAATATATTTTTTATTTATTTATTTTAAAGAACTCAAATCCACTTTCCCAATTCAAATTGGAGGTGCGTTTCTATGTCATCTGTAGTAAAGTGGTCACTAAAAATTCTAGCTGTTTTTGCATTAAATACATCCTTTCTTTAACAAAAATGAATCCAAATTTTCACCAGTTCAGGATCTTTTGGGAAATTGTGGTATAACACATCTTCTCTTCCTAATTTATTGTTTTTATTATTACACCTACCAACATCTCACAACATTTTTGAGCTATTTCACATAAAACAAAATATACAATTTCAATAACAAAATCCAAACTTTACAATTTCAAACTTTGTTTTGCTTTTATTTCGTCGTCATTTTTAATCTCTATTGACGTCACATGAGTTGTCAAAAACTACTATAACAAAGCGAAAAAATAGATAGAAGTGTCGTTATCTTGTATTCTTTCATTCATGCGTAAGCGTTCCCATGAATGCCGAATTCTTCGAGCGTACACAATAAACATACCTACAGCCGTTGACCTCTAATTAGAAACGATTGCATTGTTGTTTTGCTTACCCATATTCTTATTGATTTCGATATAATAACGGTGCGTTTCTTCCACTTATTACCTTATTTATTTTTTCTCTTTGAAACAATATGCATAAGCACCTTGACAGATTGCATCTATTAAATAACGGTAAGATTTTAGTTCAAAATTGTAATATTTTGGTTGACAACAAATTAGAAACGATTCAATTTAATTCAAGATTTATCAAAATATTTTAAATTATTTACAAAAATGTTGGTAAGTATTTATTGTTTTCCATTAATAAACACAAACTTAGCAAAAAATCTACATTTGTGAACAGTTAGACGATGGGGAAAGGCAAGAACTGCACTCCGGATACGCGAAAGGTTATTGTTATTACCAGGTCTGGCAGATCATATAAAAGTATTGCAACACAATTAAATTGTTCCAAAAAGATGATAATCAATGCAATATTTCATCTTAAAAAAATATGAGACCACAGAAAATGTCCCACGTCAAAAAAGGACACGAAAAACATCAGTCCGCATTGACAAAAAAATTGTACGGCTATCGAAAACCGACCCCAGAAAAAGCGCCAGGGTCATTCAACGTGAAATTATGGATGGAACTGGCATCAATATAACAAAGCGAACGGCCGCACGTCATTTGGTGGAAGCTGGACCGCTGAACCGCTTGTCAAATTGACTCAAAGGACGACAAACAAATAGAAATTTGTATTGTGGAGCGAAGAAACAAAGATTAGTCGGATTGGTCCCGACTGCAGAAAATAAGACGTCCGGCGCCCAAAAGGTAAACAACTGGATCCCAGATACAATTCACCAGTAGTTAAACATGGCGGGTCATCAATTTTCGTTTGGGGATGTTTTTCTTGGAACGGCGTTGGCCAAATTCATCGTATTGTTGGAATTATGAAGAAAGAACAATACGTGGAGATATTGGAAAACATAATGTTTCCATGGGCCGAAGAAAATATGCCGGTTATTTGGACTTTTCAGCAAGACAATGACCCAAAGCTTACCGCAAAGTTTACGAAAGAATTTTTTTATCGTAATGCTATTCGTTATTGACTGGCCATCGCAAAGTCCGGACTTGAATCCAATCGAACTCCCATGGAGCGATGTTAAAAAGGCCTTTAGTACGCAAGACATCATGCATTTGGACGCTCTGTCTGAAAAAGTAAAGGAAGCGTGGTATGCTATTCCAGTAGAGGGATGCCGGGGCCTGATCCAGTCTATGCAAAGGCGATGCGATGTGGAGCTGTATTGAAGCAGAGAGGGTTTCCGGCTAAGTATTAGCCATTATAAAATACAATACCTGTTTAGTTCAATAGTTTGTTGGTACATTTTGCTTTCGTTCTAATTATTTTGTTGGCGTTTGTAATTAGCCGCCTCAGTCAAATATGAGATCTTAGTATAAAATAAGGTTAAAAATTAAATATAAAAATAAAAACATTATAGCTTTCGCGATATTTTTTTCAAAAATATTCCAAATATATATAAAAAAAATTAAACAAATAAAAAATACACTACTTTTCAGTAAAAAGAATAATCGTTTCTAATTAGTTGTCAACGGCTGTATAGTATAATAATGCAAGTTGTAATATGAATATTATTTTTTTAGATATTGAAAAAATTTTTGTTGAGAACTAATACATTTAATACAATAACACAATTAAATTAAATGAAAATTACAAATAAATAATAACGTTTTTTTCTTTTATGTTTTAATAAGTAACTTAGGATATATTTAAATCAACACGCGAATCTAATTTTCCAATCCAAAAAAGTCTTTGTAGTTCTATAATATAGTAAGATGTACCTCCATAACTATCATGGGAGTGATCACAGAGTTCCAAAGTAAATGATATTTAATATTGCCCGCACTCAAAAATATGTGCAGAGCTATCTTTGTTCTGTAATCCCGTGTAAAAATAAATCTGATATTAAGACAGCTGCTGCAAAAAATAGCTTTCAAGCTAGGTACCTACATGAAAAGTTTTGGGATATTTGTGTGCTTGGCCCAATATAGGATTTGGGGTGTGTACAAGTTTGGGTATATGTAATTTTTTTTGGATTTAAAGATTTCTTCTTAAAAAGTTCCAAACAAAATTTGCATGTACCTAAACTTTTGAAATCTATTTTATGTTTTGAATAAAGATTTCACAATGTGTCATATAAAATTTGGGAGTTTTGCCCCATTAACACGAAATAAAAGTTGGGAATTATGTCCCACCGCGGTGGATTTAATAATTAAAAAAGTCAAAAGTCAAAACCTCGAAAAAAAATAATTTTTGTTCGTTGTCATGGTCGTCAGCTGTTAATGGCTTGTTATTTAACACGTATTACAACAACAATGAATGTTGTAGCAAAGCTATGCGCCACCGAACGCCCCCACTATATGAAAATAAAAAATAAGAGTAGGTATACTTCCAAATGAAGTGTTCATCCTGCTCTTTGCTTTTAGTTTCGTGTTTGTGTTTATGTATGGTAGTTTTGGACATGCTGGGTTTTGCGATTATAGGGACAAAATTTATGTCAGAAAAAAAAAACATGATGATTTTTGACCCAAAAACATGATTTGGATCTAAAAAACATGAAAATCATAATAAATCATGACTTCTAACTTCTCTGCAGCGAAGACTGACTACTAATCGCATTTCTCGTTGCAAGGTAGAAAAAGGAAATGTTCGTCACTTTTCCTTCCCATGGCAGATAAGACCTCTTTTTTTAAGGCTTTTTTGTTCTCGGGAAGAAAACAAAACAACCACCGCACCGCAGAAAACCAATCATAATTTGCGAACTCATGAACCTATTCATTACTCTTTATCAGTGGAATCATCGTTTATGATTTTGAACTGAAAATGTAGTGAATTGTAAGCATTCAGCTCATTTGAATTTAGTTAACTGATGAAAAAATGCTCAACCGTTTTGTTATGAAATCATAATATATTACTCATTGATGGAAATAGTCGATGAATCCATTGATGAATTCACCAAAAAAAATCATTGATGTCGAAATTTCCTACTGGGTAGTTTTGGATTATTATAATTATATATATATATATGTAGGTATGTGTATTATATGTTTGTCTTGTGTTCGTTTTGTGTAAAAAAAACAACAGTTTTTGACCTTGATTTACTGCACTTTTCGCTTCGGCAATAAATTTGTTTTAAAATAAATTTGTCCGTCGGTTTGTTTTGCGTTTTAAAAAAATATTAAATTCAGTTTAGTTTGTGCCGTAGATAAGTAATTAAGTTGTGATGAGTGTAATTCATGCAATTTTTAAATACCTACCTACCTATGAATTTAAATAAAATATTTTCTAAAAGTGTTGTGGCATTGAAGATAGGTAGGTATGTACTTATGTAGGTACCTTCAATAAGATATTTAAATACCTACAATGCTTGTGATTTAAATTAGGTTCAAACCGTATAGGAGTAAAAATTAAAGAGGTTAATAAAATACTACCAACGTATAAATATTATTTATTCTTCCATAGCCATATTAAAGCAATAAATTTACGTCTTTGTAATATAATACCAATGTAATATATAGGTAGGTATACCTACTAATATTTAAAAAATTTATTTTATGAGATAACTTTTTCATTTTATTTTATTTAACACGTACTTACAAAAATGACGTACCGTGGTGCTTCAAGCAAGGTGTTCACTAACTGCTCCTTCAAATTTTGTCTATTCTTAGTAACGATTCAGGATTATGACGCGGACGTTGTTTTTGTTGTTTAATTTTGTTTTATTTTTGTTTGTGTTTTTTATATTATTATTATTATTTTTTGTTTTTTTTTTGTGTTTTTTTTTTGTAAGGAAACTATAATTTAGAAAGGAAATACTTCAATAAAAAAAAACAATTCGTCGAGATTTCTTCAAAAAACTTGCAAAACTTCATCAAACAGTTTTCTACTTTGATTTCCTTTAAAAACGATTTTTCTATTTAGATAATTGCAAGTTCCGATAATCTTTGCTTTTGCATTCTATTTCTATCATACGATTTAACGTGCTTAAGAGCACAAAAAGAAAATTCAATAGAGTCACTTGATGTTGTTATTTCTAAGATATACATAAGCCAACTTAATTTTAAAAAAATCGAAAAAGTTTCTTTAATTCAAGAGCATCAACCATTCTTGGAATGTATTTAACGGAGATATTTTTAAACTAAGAACACTTTAAAAAAAAACAATTAATTCATTCTTCGGCCTTTGAAAATTAAAAAATGCACCATATAAACAATTTAGACATTCAAAAACTTCAGTAGAACATTTTATTCCATACTCAACAAAGCTTTTTTTAGAAAGTATAGCTAGTAACTTAAATTTTGTCAACGACTCGAACTGCATTTCAATTTGAAGATTACCTAAAAAAAAATAATTGGCGATATCGCAGTTCAAAACTTTCTAGGCCTCGTTTTGGAAAAGAATCAATAACATTTTGGATGCTTCAAAAATATGATGAAAACTCATTCTCAAGTTATTTATTTAAAATCTAGCGCTGTCAACGAAATGTCCGGTAAATGTTATCAGAATCAGAAATAACATTTAATACTGCATTAATTAATTAATTTTGTATTTTGTTCGACGTCGCTTTATAATACATGCAATAAATCCGCACCGCATGCGCGCAATGAACAAAATAAGAGCCAAACACTGTAAAATGAAATTAAATCTCTTTTCTCTTTATCCTGTTTTTCACGTGTCACATCTCGCATGACATGGCATTGGCTTGTCTTGGCTGGCATATCTGGTTTCTCTTGGTAGTATCTACCTATAAGTAAGGTATGTTTCGTTTTCGTACAGGTACGGAGAATGAATCCGCACCACAGCGCACAGCCACAGCACGCTCAATGAAATTGAATAGTGATCCTGATTGTTTTGCACTACCAATACCGAACACTTATGGTGGAATGAACGACGCTGGTTGACGGTGCATTGAATGTTGTTGAACACCTAATCAGCGTTGCCGCTGAAAATCTTGAAAAAGTGGCAAAAAAGGGGCTCGTGGAAAAAAAGGGGCCTACTCTTAAAATACATGCTATTAATGCAAAAAACCACGAACAAACATTTTATAAACATTTATTGATACATTCATTACAAAAAAACCTAGAGATTAGGTAGAACTTTTCTGAATATACAGAATATACACTGCACGTCACTTTATTTTTTAAAATATTTTTTCTGTATTTGTAAATTACAATTTTATGGAACCCAATTTTAGAAATTTTTTAGTTCTATTAAATTTAGTGCAGATATCATTGAATTGCAAGTCTTAATGTAAAGTTTGTCTGTCAGTTTGTTTTTTATTAGAGACAATTTTGAGAAAACTCTTTCGGCTGAGGCGCTGCTATGAGGCAAAGTAAAAATGTTTGCAACAAGCCTGTGTAAATTTTCAAACATAGGTTCATTCAAACTATTTTGAGATTCCCCAATTACATACCGAAATTCTTCTACGTCATTAATTTCAAAAACGGCATGAAAAGCCGTATCTGTTACCTTGGTCTCAAGGAATTTGTGTTCCTCAATAACTTTTTCTGAATTCGATAATAAATTCTGAAATGCACAAACCAGAGCTATATAATTAAACTCAAGTCTTTTTTTATAAACCTTGGATAAAAAAATCGCAACGCGGAAAGTTTTTTATCTTTAACTTCGACTCTTTTTAAAAGTTCACTTATAAACAAATGATAATAATGAAGAACATTGTTCTTAATACAAGAAACATCTTCATCAGACATGTTATTTGTCTGAATATATAATTCAGCTTCATGCCTAATGTATAAATCTGTCATTTTTTTAATATTGTGACAATTCGTATAATCAAAGTCTTCTAAATCATTATTTTTAATATATTCTTTCTTTAAAAAGTTTTAAAATATAGTTGACAGACTAGTCCTAATGAACGAAATTTAAAAAAAATATTTGTGAAGATTCACTTTGAAACATTTTGTTAAAATTATTCATAATCGAAAGAATGTATTTTAAAAATTTTATGTAAAGATGATTGATATGGTTCAAATTTTCATTTATTTTACTAATTTTTTTTTAAAACCTTGCAGAACAACCCATTGTTCATCAATCCTTTTTACAATGGCTTCCAATGAAAGCCATCTTGTAGCACTAAATTTTAATAAATATTTTGTGCTCAGGAACATTGAATATGTTCTGAAGGTCTCTAAGGTCTTTTAATCTTTTTGCGCTGAACTTGAAATAGGAATGTATGTCCCTACATAATGTTTCAACTTCATTCGAAATTCATTTGGCAGCTGCGTTATTAATCAAATCCACCGAATGGCTTACGCAACCTAGTTGAAACAATTTAGGGATACGTTTTCTAAGATGTGTAACTACAACTTTATGGTAGCCAACCATTCTGGAAGCATTGCCACTTCCAAAACCAATGCAATTTGATAGTGGAATTTGATTTTCTTTCATAAAGTTAATAATTGCTATACTTATTGCCTTGCCTGTTTCGATTTCAGGCTCTAATAAAGAAAGGAATTTATCAACACTCTTTCCAGCTTTCAAATTATAATATCTAGGGACCAAAACCAGACACTTATCTAAAGAGTTGTCTGTCGTCTCATCAACTATTAAACTAAAATTTTGTGTTCTCATTTTTTGAAGAAGACCCTTTCCTTGTTCTCCCAGACAATCTGTTACTTTTTTTTGATTTTGTTTTGCCGCATTTGCTCTGGAAATAATTAAAATAGTGTAAATTAAATTATTGGTTGAGTTACAATATACATTGTCATGAACGTACGGATTTCACTATTACTGAATCTGAAAATATGGATGAATTAAATTTAGAGAGATTGGACATCGAATTAAGAGAATGGTTTTGAAGAAGCATTCTCAAAACAAGTTTCATTTCCGCAATGTCAATTCGGTCTTTAATTTCCGACTTTAAAAGAAGAGTTGGATTTATTTGCATTTTTTTTGTTTCTGCTGCGGCTTTTACGTTTTGAACATGTTTTTTGTTCGGGCTTGACGATCCAATTGATTTTTTTGATTAAGCAAAAGGTGCCTGCAAGCAATACAAAGTGGCCGGTTGGTTTAATCGTCTTGTTTCACCCATTTGTAAGACGATTCCCATTCCAGTATAGAGTTTCGTCTCCGGGACATTTTTTGAGTTTTAGACATCTCCGACACCGCTGCCACAACCTCTGCTGCCTCTACCGACTCAACTTTTGCTGCCGACACCGTCAGTACCTTATCCACAGGCTCCGCCGTCTCCACTAGTTCATGTCGGTTCCATTTATTGATTTCGTTTTTTAAATGGATTTTCATCGGCATTCGAAATCGTTGTTTGTGCTATCTGCTCCGATTTTGATATGATTGTTAAGACCTGTTGAATAGGTTTTGTTTGTATATTCTTTGTGATAAAAATAAATTACTGAATTGCCTCTTCATTTTTGAAGGCATACAAATATTTCATATAATGTACTTTTAACAAAAACTTCGCGTAACTAAAGCAAACAAAATGCACATAACTGTTAATCTCTCCGAAACATTAAAAAAGAAGATAGTGACATCTCTTTCTTCTGCCAAATTGTTGAGATCTGGATGATTTACATGGTTGCATTTCTCGGAAAAAAACAAAGTGGCAGCGGTCAGTACATTTTATTTTTTGTTGATATTTAT
Organism: Philhelius pedissequus; assembly: GCA_910595825.1. Classification (NCBI taxonomy): domain Eukaryota; kingdom Metazoa; phylum Arthropoda; class Insecta; order Diptera; family Syrphidae; genus Philhelius; species Philhelius pedissequus. Next base: position 162,795,467 of record OU343161.1, read on the forward strand.
TGGTGTTTCGTACTTTTTGCATTCTTTTTCGTTGAAAAATATTAATAATGTACTTAAACCAAAAAGGGGCCATTTTGATAATTTTTGAAAAATTGGGGCCCGAGCAACAAAAAGGTGCCATTTGGCCCCTATATAGGCCAAACGGTAACGCTGCACCTAATCATATAGGCTTGTACTGGCAAATATCTCTTCTCTTTCTGTTTGATATTTTTTTAATATGGGGATTTGCTTCACTTGGGTGCGCTGATGTTGGGAGAACACCCAATTTTGTTTTTTTGATTGAGAATGAATTCTCTTGCTGTCCGAAAAAGGAAAAGGAATTCCGTCGGGTTGTTGAAGTTTGACCAAGGACTATAAAACGATTTATAAGGGAGCATGAATTTCGTGATTTCATGTTTTTTTTATTTTAACGTGGAATCGCTGCGTTGAAGTTATGAGAAAATCTTTGCATAGGCAGGTAGTTGAAATACAAATAAAAATGAGAACATTTAGGGATTTTGGTAATACATGCAAAATTCAGATGATTTTGGTTGGGTGTGAGGTGAACATATGCGTACCTACGAATAAACGTCACTAACCTACACCTATCATTAAGAATGCATTATTTTTTGCATTTCTGATTGAAAAGAATGTGTATAACTTTACTTGCGAGGTACTACCTGCATACATATATGGCAAGATTTGGATTCGTAAACAAATTTACCGCGAGATTTTGATTAAATTTTACATTACGATGATAGAGAACACGAATGAATTGGGTCCAGCAATTCCGTCTATCTGTCTGTCGGTGAGTGCACCGACTAAGCGCGTGCATGGATTTTCTTCAATCTTGGTAATAATAATGTTCTTTCGGTAATAGATACATACATATATGACCAAAGGTTGTTTTCATTTTTTGAGACCAAAAATAACGGTATGTACATTTTATTATGCCAGAAAGGTAAATCTTGAACAAATCAGTGGATAAATGAAGGGAAAAAGTACTTTTTGGTAATGGTTTTTTTTTGGAAAATGGTTATGGTTCTCGATTTTCTGGAACATAGCTTATTTGATTTTTTTTTAAATTTTATTATGGAGAAGCTCCCGAGAAGCTTAAACAGTATTGTAAACCAAAATGTTTCAACAAATTTGTTTAACTCAATATTTCGAAAAACACTTATGTAATTGATTTTTTCAAATCCTCGTATTTAATAGTTGTTTGAAATTATCTTGAATAGGTACTAAAACAAAAATATTGTGCCGAAACAAACACAAATGTTGAACAAAATTTTGATAAAACAATATGTGTGCGTTCTAAGAATAGTGCAGTCCACTTTTAGCAAAACAAAAATATATTTTATAATTAATCAACTATTATTCGGACCATCTACACACATATATTAATAACATAACTACTTTAAATTTGCGTTTCAATTTTATTCCTATATATGTACATATGTACATGTTGTTGCTATTTACGTTACTGAATACATATTATATATTAGGTAAGGCGCTCACTAACCAACTGATGAGTCCAAGTGAGATTGCCGGGACGAAACGCAAATTTTGTTGACTAAAGGCCGTTAAAAGCTATTTTAAATCAATAATTCGACAAGTCCAATTAAATATAATGCTAAGTCTTCTACTTGGCTGAGTAATTTCAGTAGTATATATAATTGTATTATAAAAAAAAACACCTTCTTAATAATAGGTACCATGTAGGTTATAATACATTTAAATTTACATATCTTTTAAAACCACATGAATATTATGTATATTTTACCAATCATATAAGATTATGTATATGCATATAGCTACCTAACACTTACATCCTTCAATTTTATTATATAGGTACTGTGAGTGTCAAAAGTGAGTAAACACCCATCTGATTAATTTAATAATATACAATTTAATAAAAATAAATAATGATAAATGAAATTTCAATTATATAAAACAAAAGCTTTATTTATTAGCAGTAAATAAAAATAAAAATTCAAAATAAAACTAGTACATTTTTCACTAATAAAAAACTTAATAGTTATGGCGGTGGAGGTCAATCTTTCTTTTTACATCACTTCAGATTGTAAGCTGTAGTTGTGTTTAAAAGCTTAACAGTAGTGCAAAATTACTTTTTAAAAATGAGAAGTGAAATTTCTTTGGAAACGCAAAAATCTATTGTGGATTTGAAGAAAAATGGAACATCATATCGGGAAAATGGCAAAATTGTTAATAGAAAACTTGTTTCAGTGAAAAAAAATATTGATAAATTTGGAAAATTTCAAACGTACAGGAAAACTAAAAAAGCTAAAAAGTTAAATAAAGAATTTAGTGAACAAAATGTAAGAAACACAGTGAACCATGGTGGAGTTTCAGTGAAGATGTGGGGTTGTATGGCGGCATCTGGGGTCGGAAATCTTGTCTTCATTGAACATCCTAAAGAATAACGTGCAACCGAGCGTAGACAAATTAAGTTTGCTTAGCAATTGGATTTTTCAACAAGACATTGATCTTAAGGATACCTCGCGGCTCGTTAAAGAATGGTTGCTTTATCGAACTCCAAAACAGCTCGATCACCCTCTCAATCGCCGGACCTAAGCACCATACACATTTATGGGATCATTTGGACACGCAAATTCGTAAAAGGACTATAGAGAACAAAGAAGATTTTAAAAAAGACTTTAGTTGAAGAATGGTCCCAAATATGTTCTGATGTTACAAATAACTGTTCTATCCATGTAGACTTAAAAAACTTATAAGGTCAAGAACTAATTGAATTTATTTATTAAAGACATAACAGATGTTTACTTATTTTTGACATGTAAAATGTGGAATATGTTTAGTTTTTTATTAGTGAAAATTAGATTTATTTTGAATTTGTATGTATATTTTGATTTACTGCTATAATAAAGCTTTTGTTTCATATTGTTGGAATTCGGGTTTTGTTTAATTTGGTGTTTATATTGTATATTATTCAACAAACCATATGGGTGGTTACTTACTTTTGACATTCACGGTATGTACATATTTACATACTTAAGTTCAATCTATGTAGGTATAGGTACACATTACCCTCCTAAGTTACATGATTAAAATCTATAATCTAGACTTAAATATACATTGTACGTAGGTGCCTACATACTCATGTAACTATTCCATGAATTTTATAATTCAGTGTGTAGTCTTTTTAATTATTTCAAGGCTTTAAAAAAAACAATGGAAAGTAACATCGTATTTGCCGCCCACTGGCAGCGTTTCCTAATTATTATTATGTTTTAACATCGGTAATTATTTTGCAAAATATGTTAACGGATGTAAATGTAAATAAGTACGAGTATGTACTACCTAACAAAATTTTTATTTTAAATTTTATTCAATATTACTATTTATGAAATTTTATATTATTATACATAATAGGTACGTAAAATAATTCAATGGTGACAATGAAAAAATGTTTGGTTAAAATGAACATAAAAATGTAACTACAGTTTTGTTGGAGTTATCCATACATATGATGTTGTTTTGAACGCATATCATTTTTCAATACATTTTACGTAACGTTTTCTTTAAATTTACTATTATATTTGTAAATCCAATAAATTTCAATATTATTGCACATCGCATAACATTACCTAATTACTTAGAATTGGATTTAAAACAAATAATATAACTTTTTAATCTGGTAGCTCAAAAGTTCGATTTTGTACATACCTATGTACCTATATTGTTTTGACCCAACTCAATATATAGAGTGGTTTCATAAATGCATGGTTGCTTTGTTTACATGCGATCAGTTGCGATCATATTAACGTCAGAAAAACTGTTTGCGCATGTATTTTAATATACATTTATGAATACTTTCTCCGATTTGCTTCTTTCTTGTAGACCAGCAATAATTTTGATGCGTATTTTTAATTTTGAGTTCAACTTTGAATTTTCTAGCGGAAATTTGGAAAGATTGAATAGTAGGGGAAAATGTACCACCGTTTACATCATACTGTCTTCTTCTTTAAGAAACTAATCTGAATGCATGTGAAATTTTATATTTGCGCATTTGCGCTGCAAATATTTGCGTTTTACATTTATGAAACTCTGACATTCATCATTTGGACTTATGAATACTATGCATTCGGCGGACTTTCGCAACCATGTATTTATGAAAGCACCCATAATTTATCACAACACTCGTAACGACACCCGCACACAGTACTAGTTTATAAAACCGTATTGGAAAATATCATTTAAAAATTATTAATTTTATTATTCATACCGATTTAAAACCAAATTAAATTATGTCTACATAACAAATATAGGTAGGTACTTAATGGAATACTCCATTGGCAAGTAAAAATAAAGGCGCACAATTTTAAACGATTTAGTAATATGTTAAATCATTTTTAGTATTATACAAGGTTAAAAAGAGGATTTTGCTAATTTAAAACGAGTTTAGTATCGTACTATCTGATTAACATATTACTAAAGTTAAAATCACTAAATGGCTCCTTTAAATTTTTAGTATCGTACTTATTCCATATGTCATCTGATAGTATTTCAGCTTTGGACCCGCGGCCCAGGTTCGAGTCCTGCTGGTGTACAATTTTTGTTTGTCTTTTTTGTATACCTAAATAATGAAGTTAAAATGATGAAAATATAAACATCGAATACTTATTTAGAGCACATTTTGGGTTTCCATCAACATATAATCAATTTACAACGCATAAACAAAATAATTATGTTCATCAAAATTCAAACCCTACAAATGCTTTGCTTTCTTCTTAATTATCATTTTACTAGCTGACAAAATGTTTAAAATTTATGAAATGTTAGTAGACTACTATGTATAAGGTAAATTTTTAACTAGTATCTATCGTGTTAAGCCTTAATACGAGTATCATTTCACCAGTAGGGGATACGATTACGACAATCTCAACCATTGACACTTCTGTTCAAAATCTTACTAGTAAAATGAAAACGGCTTTTGAAAGATACTGCCCTATATTTCGCAATGCTAAGCCTACAAACCCACCTTGGTGCAAGGGTTAGCTTAAGAAACGAAGACCTGGGATCAGAAAACTTTTCAATAAGGCCAATCAGATCAATTTAGAGAAAGATTGGAATTCATAAAGGGACGAATGCAATACGTATACCAAGGAGTTAAGAAATGAGAAAAACGATTCTTGGGCTAGTCACTGTGAATCCATTGAAAACACAAGTGAGGGGCGAATTCGAATTCGAGCCAATAAACACTTGAACTCTTTTTGAGATAAGAAAGTGGTGATTATAGACCGATAAGTCCCTTCTCGTTCCTTCTCAAGATACTGGAGAGAATCATTGATTATATATCAGTTACTGACTTTCTGGCTTAAACCGCTTGTGCAACTGCCAACACGCTTACCTTAAAGGTAAATCAGTGAAGACAGCGTTGCATGAAGTCGTTTCAAAAATAAATAAAGGTTTCGAGCATAAAGAACACTTCCTAGCAGCATTTCTGGACAAGGTGTTTTTAACAACGTTAAACCACGATCACAGTCAGCGTTGCCGGAAACAAAATTTTGTAAGTGCCAATTCTGAGAACAGAAATTGCCATTTTAGGCCACTGGGTGCCACGAACAAAAAAGTAACTAAATTCCGAATATTTCATCTGTAATTTTTAGTTTTATTTATTGCGCCTCAAAACTTAAGGAATAATAAGAATAAATGAACACAAAAATAATAAAAAATAAATTAATATATAAAATAAAAGAACTTCATATAGCGAAACATACATGTGTGTTCCATGAGGATGTTCGGAACAGATTGTCCAATGAGAAATTGTCTGTTCTTAACTGTTCTGGTTTGGTGTTCAATGAGTCAGTTTGGAACACTTTAGAACAGGATTTTCTGCACTTACTTTTTAGGTAGAACATGTTAGAACAGATTTGTGAGAACTGTCAAAACCAATTGACGTTGTTAAAAAAAACATTTTGGTGTTAGATTTAGTTGATAAGTCATTTTCCATGTCGGAATCATCTCAATCACATGAAAAATATTTTTTTAAATAAATTCAACTCCAGATTGAAATATTTTTAAGAATGTTTCTGTAAATAAAAAACGATCTAGAATTGTAGGTAAACAACAATATTTTTTTATAATCTCTGTCAGATGACTGACTGTTCTAATTACCTCTATATACTTAAGACTTCAATTGATTAACCTCCCATCTCTTTCTGGTCACAGAGAGTACTTCCAGTTCTCCTTCATAACTGGAGTAATGAATGGATCTATTTTATGTCCATCGTTTCTCGTTGGAATAGGTTTGAATATGAGTCAAACTAGCTTAAAAAGGAATTAACTATTTTTAGCAGATCAAACTATGGCGCTAGTAATCCTCTTAATCAGTTAATCAAAAATTTCAATAAATTCTCTTTTCTCATTGGTTCTGCAAATGATAATTTTAAATCTGAAAGCCTTAAATGTAATTTTCTTCCTCTGAGTAGTTGAAATTTTGTTATAATTATAATTAATTAAATTTAGATTTAAGTAAATTTTTGTAATTTAAAAGTGAGCATTTTACGTATTCTCTTATTCTGAAGTTTCTCACGAATCTGTTCTGTTCTGCCCTGTTCTATTCTATTCTGTTCTAACTTTTTCGTCACTGAACAATCTTATGTCGTTTTTATTTGGAAATCCGGAAGCATTCCCGACTCTTCTGAAAGCATTCATTAAGGAAAAAATGACAGTTCTAATTCTGAAAGGAAGAGAATTTTGCTTCTGGATTTGAAATTAGAATCAGAACGAGAAGCACTCACACATTCATATACGTGAACTTCAAACTGTTGTCATTTTTTGTATCATAATTGTGAAACAAACATTTGAATTTGAATATTCTCACGTACACAATTATTTTCACACATACAATTTCATTAAAATTCAGAATCGAACAAAAGTGTTCAGTTGGGATCCCGGATCGGAGAACAATTCCGGATTGCCAAATAAATATGCCATTAAATAAATTTTTAGGTGTTATGAATTGCTGGCAAGTTTTAGCCTTTCTTATTTCATTAAACGACAAAAGTGATTTTAGTACTTTATAAGAAAGTCGATTTTTACTATGGGTTTTAGCGTGAAGCAACCCTTTCAGCTGATGCACTACCTGATCTGATCATATACTTGGATATATTTGAAAACATTTTCTCGTTGATTCCTAGAGTGCCATTTGAAGCGTTTGAGTGCCAGAGTGCCATTTAAATTAAAAAGTGCCAAAATTGCACGATCGTGCCACTTCGGCAACGTTGATTACAATGGACCAATAGGCTCCCGTGTACGCAACAGCCTTTGGGCAGTGCACGGCCCTCCTAACCTAAGCATAGATAAAGTCTACAATTTAGTCAAGCATTTTTTTAGATATTTTGTTATTAACGGTACCTGCCATTCAACCATTTTTTATTGACTTGTTTTGATATTTTTATGGACTTTCTAATAAACGGCTCAACAGATTTCGATAAATTTTATTTATGTGGACGGTCCTTTGATTTATAAATAATACTGCATACCACCATTTTAAAAATATTTTTTTTTGGATTTTTGAAAAAAAGTTTTATTTTATATATTTTTTTGGAAAATTAAATTTTAGAAATTCAGATTTTAAATTTATATTTTTATTTATATTATTAAATATATAATATTATCATGCTAACATTTTTTTTTAGAAAAAAATTTAGGAAATTTTGTAATTAAAAAATTAAGTAAAAAATACTCAAAATATATTGGGATTCTACTAAAAATCTTGTGCATTTTATTTTCTTAAAGATCCATATATTTATATAAATACATTCTATTTTGAAATATAAAGCCTCAAGAGCAAGTAGTTAGTTATTTTTGAAGTTAAATGTCTTTTGCGGCGTTGGGGGTAAACATGTTTTATGGAGCTGTCAAACCGACAACACGACACGACACGACACGCCCTCAAAAAAAGTGTCATGGGCTCGTAAGTTTGTTTCAGCGAAAGGGCATTTATAAGACCTACACGCCATAAACTGTCAGATTCCATTAAAATTATTAATAATATTTTGATGGATTAAGAAAACCTCCAAAAAATCTCATTTTTTTCAGTGAAAATTCGAAATTTTTCCGATTTAATTTTTGACCGGAAAATACGTCAAAATATAATTTATACCTATGTGTCAAGTCATAAAATATAAAATTAAAGTTTTTCATTTCTTATACATTCTAATAATGCAATCGCGGGGGTGGCCGTGGCGCGATAGTTGTATGCTCGTCTGTCAACTTCGTGGTCGCAGGTTCGATTCCTGCTGTTGTCAATGTCTTCTTATATTCCATTAAACTTACTTATTTTACTCAGTACATGCTGTTCAGGCATAACACTAACAACATGTAATTCAGTAAACTAGTATAGCCATAAAATATGACAACGAAATAAATAAAAAATAATGCGAATTATAAGAGACATAAATAAATAAGACACGGTAATTTTCTCCGCATTAGTAAAAGTCGAAAATACAAAAAAATGTTGTATAGCTGGTACCGTTAATAACAAAATATGTTAGAAAAAAAGGGGCCAAAATGTCGACTATACCTAAAATAGTTCACAGAGTTTTTTTTTTATGAAAATCGTTGGAGCCATTTTCGAGAAAATTAAGATAGAAGAAAAAATTGTATGGCAAGTTCCGGAATTTTTGGGGTTTCATCAACTTAAAAATATATCTGAGACAATCACCCAAGACGCTACCATATTTGAAGAAAATCGATGCAGCCGCTTAGGCTGTAGATTGATCTAAGGACGGACAGACAAGCCTTAAAATCAATGACAAGTTGGTGGGTATCGATTTGAAGCTCCTGTTTTTGAAGATCTGCCGTAGTGTGAACATTTGGTCGATGGTGGAGTTTCCAGACCTACAGCCACACTGATATGGACCAATCAGCTTGTTGATGAACGGCCTAGGTGAAGATTTTATAAGCGATATTAAGCAGAATACCTCTGTAGTTTTCGCTATTCAGAGGGTCTCCTTTCTTGAAGATCGGGCAAACAATGCTAAGATTCCATTCGTTGGGCATGCTTTCTTTCGACGGTATCTTGTAGATGAGTTGGTGCATATTCTTAACCAAATCATCGAAGGCTACACCATCGGCACCAGCTGCTTTATTGGACTCGAGTCTCAATATGGGTAACTTTACTTCATCCATGCTGGGTGAGCTGAGTGTTTGATCTCCGCCTATATTCAATGGCTAGTTCTGCCCAACAAAGGAGTTCAGTTGCTCATCCCCGTTATAATCTGCAGAAGTGGTTTTCCAAATTCTTATAACATCGACTGCGTTTATATACTACGATGTTCCCTTGTTCATCTTTGCAAGCTTTAGTTCGTTGTATTGTAACCTTGTGAGGTCATTTATACCTTTTGATTAAATTTTCTAACTTAATTCCTTCAGTAACATCTTTCAATTTCCTCGATCGTGCGCTTCTCATTCACACTTTTTTCTGAGAAGCAGGTGTTCCTCTTTCCTCTTCTACCTGTAGAGCTCACGACCTGCTACTATCGTTCTTTGCAGCGTCGCCGCCTTGTATTCTTATTCATCGTCAAACCAGGAGCTTCGTGGTAGTGGTTGTGTATAGCCCGGCTCGTCAGAGGCGGCATCTGTGATGGTATTCTGGCAGTGTTGCCATTAGATTGTCATACTTGATGCGGCGGCATAGGACTTCTTAACTGAACTTGCGATCTCTTGCGATTGTAACCAAACGACACGACGTCAAACTTTCTTCTAGTAGTTTTTCCTCTTGGTATAGTTCTGGATATGCGTAGCCATACCTTAGCTACAACCAAGAAGTGGCCCGAGTCTATGTTGTCCCCTCGGCTCGTTTGGACATCTATGATACTGGAAGAGTGGCTTGGGTCGATCACAATATGATCAATCTGGTTGATTGATTTAGAGATATCCATGTACCCTTGTGAATGTAGAATGCGGGCACTACATACTAGCTGTTTTGCCCCGCAGCAAAGTCGATTAGCCTGAATCCATTATCTGATGTGGTGTGGTATAGGCTATGCTTTCCGATTATACCACCAAAAATTTCTTCTCTTCCTAGCTAAGAATTAAAATCCCCTAGGACAATTTTGACATCATACCTAGGGCACTGCTTGTAAGTCATGTCCAAGAGCTCGTAAAACAACTCTATCGTGTTATCATCTTTCTCCTCTGAGGCGCATGCGCACACGTGAGGCTAATATTGGGTCGTAAAACAACTCTATCGTGTTATCTTTTTTCTCCTCTGTGGGACATGCGCACATGTGAGGCTAATGTTGGCGAAAGTAGCCTTGATCCAAATCTAGGTGAGGGCTCCAATTAATGTTGACTGAGGTTTTCCTCAGGGAAGTCATATAGGTCCATTGCTCTTTCTTCTTTTTACTTGCGATTGTAGGTACTATAAGGCAAGTTATGCATTCGTCGAAAAAAAAAGTTTTGAGATAACGAAGACGAAAAAGATGGTCTAAAAATTCTGTCCGTCTGTATGCCTATCTGTCAGTCTGTCTGTATGTATGTATAGACACCTACAGCAAAAACGGGTAGGCCGAATTGCTTCAAACTTGGTAAATAGAATTTTTTATGTATTGTACAGAGGGAAAATTGAGATTTTTTTTGTAGCTCAAAAAATAACGGTACCTGCCATATAAACGTTACGCTAAAGCTTATTGTTCTCGGAAACGGTTCTAACGATTTTGATTTTAAAAAAATCATTGCAGCTTTTTAGGTACGACCGATCACATGGTTGAAAAAAAAATTTAAAAAGTCTAAAAACGGTACTTTCCATATGGATTAACTGATCCTGTCGAAATTTCACCCATATATAGGTTTAGGTTTCCCAATTTATAGTGCGTACCAATATTTTTAAATAATATTTTTTGGTATTTTAAAATCATTTTTAAGAAAAAAAATTATATTTTGAAAACTGCTCATTAATTTTTTTCGAAATTTATAGTTGTATGTATTTGCTGAATACCTAGGAATTGGCGTTTTTGAATTTTGTTTGAAGAATGTTCTCAAAAAGTTTTTTTTTTTTTTTTTAACTTTTTTTCTCAAAAACAACTTGACAAATTTTAAACTCATAAATTCAAATTTATCCAAGAAATAAAATGGCGTTCTTGTTTTTGAACTCAAATTAGTATTTATTTCAGAATTTTGATTTTTTTTTTGATTAAGCCGATTTAATCTTTTGTTTTTAAGTTTAATTATTAAATATTTAAGATTGCCAAACCAATTTTTTTTAGAAAAAAATTAAAGAAATTTTGTATACATACAAATTTAAGTGAAAAACGACTTTAAAAATATATTTGGATATTTAATAGAAATCTTTTACATACGATGTAATCGAACATAAGAGCAAGTTCGTGCGATCCAGTCGTGCATTTTATTATTAATGATTTGCCATTGACCTTTTGCAAGTCAATTTGTCTAATGCCGACGATGTAAAAATTTTATATTCTATCAGCTCGATAAATGATTGTCCCATTTTTCATATGGAAATAGATCTTTTCTTAGGCTGGTGCAAGTATATCTAGTCACCTAGAACTGAATTACATATTCAAATGTAAGATTTTTAGTGCAACTAGATCATTTAACGCTATCAATTATTCATAAAAAGACGTATAAGTAAGAACTGAATTTGTGAATGAGCAGCATATCGATTTCTTTATTTCTGAAGGTATTTCAATGCTTGGGTTTTTAAGACGAAACTTAAAAGATTTTACAGATGTCTACACACTTAAAATCTTATAATTCCTTAGTAACATCTTGATCTTGATTACTACATTACATTACATATTATACTACTCCGTAGATAAATCTACGAAGTAGAGACACTGAAGCACTGGCAACGAGACCATTGGCTTTAAACATCACATACATTAATACAACAGAGGGAGACAGAGAAAGAAAGACTACACAACAAAAGAATACTGTTCTGTAGTTTGGTGTACATTTTATGCTAATGGGATACAAAGAATTCAACGAATTCAGAAAAGATTTTGAGTTTTTTGTAGATTTTTGTTTTCAAAAAATGTTTATGAAAATTACTCGATTTAAAAACAAGAAGATAGAAGAGAGTATTGTAGGGTGCTGAGATTGACCCCACCCCCCATAGTAAATAAAATGCACGACTGGATCGTACGTACATGCTCTTATGTTCGATCATATCTTAAACACAAGATTTTTTGTACCTCAATATATTTTTAGTTTTTTTCTTATTTTTTTATATATACAAAATTTCAAAAAAAATTGTCTAACAGATTTCTTAGTATAACAATTTTATGTATTTAATAATATAAATTTAAAAACCGAATTACGAAAAAAAATCTTCCAGAATTTTCAAAAAAAGGTATTTTTTCTAAAATCAAAAAAAATTGCTAGGTATGCAGTAGTGTTTAGAATTTTGAAGGAACTCTTGTACAAACATTTTAAACGGAATCCGTTGAGGCGTTTATGAGAAAGTCCAAAATCAAGAAAATGGTTTTATGGCAGGAACCGTCAATAACAAAACATTGAAAAAAAAATTGCTTACCAATATGTAGAAAATACAACAACATTGTTAGAGCCGATTTCGAGATAATTAGGATGTTAGGAAAAATTGTATGGTAGTTACCGTAAGTATTGAACCCAAGAAAACGATTCAAAAGTCTATTTTAGACAATCAACTAAATAATGTTCTAACATTTTTGTACATACTCGTACCTACCTATAGTTTGCTGAATTTAACTGAACTATTTGATTACTGAGAAGCCAATCAACTAGGATATAGTTTTTACTTTTTAGCTATCAAAAAACACAAGCAACACACATGGCTTAACAAAAAATAACTTCTCAATAATTCCATTAACGTTCGCCAATAAAGAATTACTCGTCGCGTGTCGGTCTAACCCTCATTATACGAAAAAAAAACCTAACATTATGGCTTATGCATGCCAGCGCCATTATCCGCGTTCGTGTCATTCTCAGCCCATCAAAGTAAAGTATCCATCAACATCAGCTAGCTATGTTTTGTTGCGCGCATGCTTGGCATGTTGGAATTCTGTGAAAATATAAGAACGCGCTCCCACACCGACGAGGATAAATTCACCTTACCTTGCATCTTCGACCAGAACTTACGTTACGAATGCTTCTTTAATCGCGTATGCATTTCACACTTCTTGATTGCTGCCTTCACTACTAATCCAAGCGACCTTTAAAAAGAACAAGCTCTTTCTTTCATAATTATTATTGAACTACGTTCTATGAAAACCAGCGACGAATTTATAAAATGTGGAAAGAGGGTTTCGGAGGTGTAAATATACATACTTATGTACGACTAACTTGTTTATTTATAATATCCTACCCATCTGTGTAAATTCAATACAAAGGCAATATGGAGTTACCTTTAAATTCATAATGCGGTATGTAGATAAAAAACAACAATACCTAGCTGTTAATATTTATGGTGACAAAAAGTGGTGTTATCAAGAAAAGGACTTACACAATTTGTACTTGTTGAAATATTTTCGATTTAATTTATTGCATATTTTATGAAATGATAAAGTCTTAAAATTATTTATTTAGCCCCCAAACTGCGAGATAAAAAAAACACTGATGACTCTCATTAAATTGCACATTTCTTACGGCCACAATGTAATGAATAACGAAACATCTAAAAAAAATTACAGTGTAGTTACAGTTTTGAAAAAAAATTGTCAATAGAATGGGGCATATTCATAAATATTGTACTGCTTCCTAACCATAGTAGTAGAACACCAGTTTAAGGTGTTCAAAAATGATGACATCTCAACAAAAAATGCACCATTGAATCCAAGTACTAGCCCTTATGTTATTGTAAGTACAAGACTCTGAGTAGAAACGGTTATAATATTTTTAAAATTGTTTTTTACATAATTTTTAATGTACAATTTTTTCTTAATTTCTGTGGCATTTTTAAGGTAAGGTATTTAATAATATATATATTTCATCAAAAACAAAATCGTTTAATATTGAATTTTCAAAATAAAAAATGATTTTTTTAAATCCAAAAAAAAATTTTTCAAAAATTTTGGTATGCAGTATTATTTAGAATCCGATGGACCCCCGTTGAACCGTTAACGAGAAAGACGAAAATAAAAATCAAAACGATTTTATTGCAGGTTCTGTCAATAACATTTCATTACAAAAATTTTAACCAAATGAAGGCTACTCCTATAATAGTGCACTGAATTTTTACTTGCGATATAGATAGGTTCTGTAGAGAAAGTTTTGCATTTGAAAAAAAAATCGAACTCGAGATTTTAATCAAACTTGACATTACAATGATAGAGAACACCAAAAAAGTGGGTTCCAATTCCGTCTGACTATTTGTCTGTGTGTACAACGCTCTACGGCTGAAGCGATTTTCTACTAAATAACTTGTGTTTACAAAATCACCTTCAAAGCCTGCAAATCTTCTTACATAAGAAAGACGAAAAGGAATCTAAAGACAAGAGCAAGTGATAACGGAAAAACAATAGACAACAAGGAAATTCAAAAAGGTATACCATCCCGTATGTACCTGTATGTATTTAATTTTGACAACACAGGTTATTACTCTGTTACACCAATTGTTGTTAATATTAAAATTTTAAAAACAGTGAATAACCCCTCTGATGCTTACGACTCATTTTTCATACAAACAATACAAAATTTAATGAATTTAGAATTTTGGGGCAATAGAGTCATCCCTTTTTAACTCTTTGTAATTGTTATTTATGTAATTGCATAACTTTTAAAAATATTAAAATCGAAAATTTAATCTTAGGTTCTTATATTTTGTCGATTGTTTGCGATCAATAAAAAACAATATTACATATTATGTCCTTTAATAGATTATTTCATTTTCCAAGTCCCAATTTATATGTGGTGTGTATTATTGAACAAAGCTTGTTGCGCATTGTAAACCAGAAAAAGTTGCAATTAAATTTGTCATGCAATCGAAGACGTGATAAGAGTTTCTAGCAATAATTAAATCAACTATCACGAAAAACCTGTCTGTTTATAAGTTTGTGACATCTTTATCATATTCTTCAGTTTGTTCACAGCTTCTTGTTGTTTCCTCAATGCAACTTCAATAGGCTATGTTTTGATGTAAATAATAGCGAAATATCACCATTCCAGTCGCAACTGTTTTGTATTTGAGTAAAGTACGATTCTATTGGATATCAAACAATTAAGGTCTTGAATTTCAACGTTAATAGTGACATCTCATACTGAAATGACGCTTCTTTCATTTATATCATTCAGAATCTTGTATTGAATCGAAAAAATAACGCAGAAACCCTTTGCATGCTTGTAATAGTTCGGATTCGAAGCTGCAATTCCCTAGGTGTATATTGTAGGTACTTATTTTTTTTTATGTCACACAAAACAACAAAATCAGTTTTCTCGGGATCATTAATTGGCTGATGCGTTGTTATTATCAGTTCTTTAAAATAAATGTTTCCATAATAGTCTTCAAAGTCGGTAAAAACGTGGGAGGCTCAATTAAAATTTCGTTGACATTTCCCAGAATTTTCTTCGGTGTAAAGATCTGGTCTATGGTAGATCGCCAACCTTTTTAAGTATTCTATCCAAACTACTATCTCTCCAAGCCAATGATTTTCATTTTCAAAAACAAAAAAATAATAATAAATTAAGTTGAAGGTTAACAATGACCGCTAAAATAGTCTATGCAAAATATTCTCATACAAGTGTAAAGTTATAGATAATCATTTCTCATGTAGCCACAGAAGAGAAAATGTTTTAGTCGATCGAGTCCATCATTCCAATAAGATTTGCAATTCCTGGTGATTCAATGTCAGTTCATAAATAATCTTATTTCTTTGAAAGGGAAATTCTTGTTTGCATCGGAAGATAGTACCAAGTTGGGAGGCACCCAAAACTAGACCGAGAATAGACGCTTCATCAAGCCTATCAGAAAATAAAACATTTTTTTTTAAAGCGTAATAGGCTGGCTGACCACCAGGCAATATGAACTATTATGTTCTTGCCAGCATTTTTCCAAAAGTATTATATCAGTACTAAACCTATAATTATAGCAACCGATCAGCTTTCGGTACTTGGTATGTGCATCACAGATCACATCTTGTGAAATGAACACATATTTGATGGCGCCAAAAATGCTGCAAAGTGCTTGGGCTTTCTTCGAAAATGCAAGAAATTCTTCTACCCCTCTGATATGGCTGTAATATATAAGGCCTTCATTCGTCCAAAGCTGGACTATAACTCTCACATTTGGGCAGGAGCCCAAAAAAGATTCAAAACTCATTTGATTCTTTTGGATAGAATTCAAAATAGAGCTCTAAGAATGATTGGCGATAGGACTATAGTGGGAACATTTACATCTCTTGAACACCGTCGAAATGTTATGTATATGTCTTTCATTATATTATCGCTTTTTTTAAAGCAATGTGCCAGCGAAATAGCCAATTGCATTCCTCCCCTTAAATTTTTCAACCGTAATGCTCGCGCTTCAAGGAATGCTCATCAGTTTACCCTTCAGCCCAACTTTGAACGTACTGTTAAGTACAGAGATTCTTTCTTTAGCCGTACAACGCGAATGTGGAATGCCCTACCCGGCTCTATTTTCCCCACCCATTTTGATATTCAGTAATTCAAAACCAATGTACATCGGTATCTCCTGTTACATCCTTCCCCACTTTCCTAACGCTCGCACTGTGCTTGGTCACTTTAAGGGTAATAAAAACCCCTTTAGTGAGTGCATCGTTATAAAAAAATGCTAGAGTTCTAATAAGGTTTATATAGGGCTGAAGTTAGATGTTTAATACAAAACTTTTCAAAAATCAATTTATTCATTCATAAAAAACAGAAAACAAACAATTATTGCTTTGTATATTGATATATTTATACATATAAATTATTGTTTTTTAACTTTTAAAGCTGTATAGTTATCACATATATAATTTTTCATAATATTTAAAATTACAAACAAAATAAAACTAATTAATCTTCCTCATTATCACAAGTTAAATTAAATCCCTTAATGCGTTTTCTCCCTTTAACCTTCGTCAATTTCGTGTTCTTATTCTTTCCGCCGTACTTTAAGATACATGAATTGATGGTAAATTCAGTTAAATTAAGCCTGTGCCCATCTATCACCAAACTGCAATTGCGAATATTGATTGTTTCTATAACAATAAGCTGGTTGCACTAAATCCCCTTCGGCTGCAGAAACAATGCTCATGACAGGTTGCAAATTTGTAGTCCAAAAAAAAGTGCCCACTTCTGTGCGAGCAAATCGAACAGGAACATAAACACCTTGTTCCTTCAGTTGTGTCGGCTGATGTTGATTTTTCTGTTCCGATACTTCCAAAATAAATTGAACAAGTTTTTCATTGGCCGAATTCTCCCCAGTTTCACTATAATAAACTTTAGTTTGTGAATTACGTAGATTTTCGAGCGACTCCAATGATCTTGTATTTCTTTTCTGCTTTTGTCGTTTCTTGAAGATCGCCTTCAAGACCCCCTTAATAGAAGCTGAATTCTTAGTTACAGTTGAAACGATTGTTTGTTGCTCTGGCATTGCGATACACATTTTTGACGTAAATGTTCAAAATTAATTTTTTTTATTGGATAGACCTGCAGTTTGTCTATATATCTTGTTTAAATGAAGAACGAATTCAGAATGTTTCCAAGCCCGCACCTCAATCAGCTTTTATACATTCACGAAGAAATCTGAAACGCACAAACACACTTACATACATGAATAAAACACACACCCCAGCAAACTTTTAAATTCAGAAATGAACGATAATTAATCCATAAAATGAAGAAACCGGCCGAAAAAGAATTCACTTATGCTGCAATTTGAAAAAGGACCTGGGCTCTAAGACACCGATTTGAATCATTGTAATGATACATTTATGATCTTGTTGAACTCGGAAAAGAAACCCCGAAAGAGAATGCGAATAGAGAGAGAGAAAGAAAAACATTCAGTAAAAGCATAAGTAGCTGGTCTGGCTGTTGTATACAAGTGCGCACTGAAAACCGAAAACCAGAGACAAGACGAAGGCCATTTGAAGTAATCCAGTAATGGAAAATCCTTTGCATAAAAAACGGCAGGTGTTTTAAAAATGATTGTCTTCTTTCGTTTTCGAAATCGAGCCGAAAGGGAAGGACATTGGAAATGACAATTATAAGAAACGAGATAGGGACATAGGGTACTAGTTAGAAGTAAGGGCACATACAAAATTTTCGTGGGAGAGTTAAGTTTTCTTGAATTCCCACGCACCACCATCAATTGTTAAGTGACTAAAGGCAAAAAAATATTAAAATGCCTTCACATGCGTGACACGACAGGATACGGATATTTTGAACATATAATAATACAATCGACAACAACAAAATTTTGGGCGATGAAACAGGAATCGAAAAAAAATATTTACATTTTTTTGTTAAAAAGAAATTAAGGATATCCACACACTCGTTATCTTGAAGTTTCCCACGTTCCGATAATGAGGATCGAGCATGTTTCATGAATGGATGTCCGACCAATATCCATTCATTCGTTAGAGAGTTTCGTGAATGGCAAATAGGTACTTACTATAAGATGTTACGTGATAATGAAATGGGTGAAAGGACAGACGAACGTAATTTCATTATGATGTTGAGCGAGTGTACGAACAGTGAATGATGATAAGTGAGAACCCTCTGGCATGATGTTTTTTAAATTTTGTATTCTCCTTCATTGTAGTTGTTCGTACCTATAAGTGATGTACATATGGGGACGTGACATATTATTAAGAAAAAAGTAATAATGTAGGTATAGATATTACAGGTTGTTTAATATTTATTTCTTGGTGTTCCATTGCTACTGCCGGGCTATTGATTGTGGTTAGCACAAGCCCACGAATTGAATGGAAATCGGTGTCACAAAAAGTGTAGGTATAGTCCAGTCAAATTATGGTTCAACCTGTATACGAGAGATAGTAAGCTGGAAACCGGTATACACCTTCATAATGTCGTTCTAAAAATTGTTAGGAAAGTTGCATAAAATCACGTGTCTGTAACGCAAGTTATTCAAGGTCAAAGGTCACAAATATCGTTTTTCGCGATTATCTCGGTTTCTATAGCTCCAATGATGTTAACATCTAATTAAAATTGTAGAGCATACAAATTCCGACAGATTTTGTCTTAAACATTTTTTCATGCGTTCAATCGCTTTTGAGATAGAGTGCGGTGAGAGCGCAGCGCTCAGCAATACATACTGTAATGCAAGGTCAACCGTGAACCACGGCGAATAACTAACTGTACTTTTTCCACAATAAATATTTACTAAATAAGGTATATTTTGATTTTATTTAAATACTACCGTTATGCCTGGAGAATTTTGGTTTAGTTTACTTGTTTTTACTTTCAAACAAAGACAACATGGAAATTGTTCCTTAAATCGATTGAACAGCCACTGAAATTGTGTTGGCCAACAAAAAATGTATATGCTGCTATGTATCTCAATTATTTAATAAATTTGAATGTAGCGGAAATAACAAAATGATTATGCCAACTGTTTTTCCAAATAAATTAAAGACTAATTAAATTATTTTTAAAATCAAAAACATTTCGTTTTTGAAAATTTTAATTTCGATAATAGTAATTAGTTTTTAAAACGTTAAACTTATTTAGTAAGTCGAACAGAAAAAAACGCCCTTGTTGGACTTAGTGTGGGTAATGGTTTTTGTTAACATTACCTAAAAATAAGGCTAAATATATATGCACATCAACATTTATAAATTTTCGAAATTTATACTGTGCTTTTCCAGAAAAAAAGTATTTGGTTTTTAATTCGAAACATATTCTTTGAAAATTTAGCTACTCAATAATATTAAGTTTTAATTACACCAAAGAAAACTATTTAAAATTTTTATTGAGAAATGTTTAATCTATTTTATTTTATAGGGTTTTCTTTTGGTAATTTCAGATTTTGATCGGAAATTTGATTTTCTTCGTTGCGAATGGTATACGGATTTCAGATTGATTTTTTTGATCATGGTATTGGTGTATATTCGTGTCTGTGGAACCATTAACGGTATCGGATGATAAATGACTCGAATTTTTTTTCTTCATTCGAGTTTTTTTTGTTGCTTTTGTTACACGAAGCGATTTCAATGATTAAAAAATGAAAGCCGAAATTAATTTAGACACAATTGGTATATTTTTTAAAATTTATGTACATAATGTTTTCACAACTTTATTTTACTATTCACGTAATTACTGAAAACAAAATATTTTTAAAGTGACGGCTGTCAATTGTTTTGGTGGTGTAATGGTATTAGTAAAAGAGGGGTAAATCTGTGAAAAATCCAGATCTGCAAAAATGATTCCCGAACAAAAAAAAATTGATTTGTGTGCCCATTGGAAGGCTTAAATTGTAAAAATCTGTATTTTGACAGATCTGTAGGGGAAAAAAATAAATTATTGTTACCAAAAGAAAACCCCATTAGTCTTCAAAAAAGGTTACATCAGCCCCGCGCCGCGCGCCGTCGCGAGAAGCACCGATTTCCAAAAAAAAAATAATACAATGGGACGCACTGGATGCAACAACCAACAAGATGTTTTGTTATTTGTTTGTTTATATGCATTTTAACTTTGACAAAACGTTTTTGAAGTGTCACGCGATCGACAGCGAGTCCATTCTGTTTTCTGTTCAGGCAGGTAAGTCCCCTTTCACACAGGGAAACCAGTTGCTGGATATTTTTTTATAGTTTTCCTTTAATTGCCTTGTAGTTTTCACACGAAGAAACTGGCACCAGGAAACTGGGAAGATTATGTTGGGCTTATTAGAATGCAAAGCAAAACGTCAAAAATATCTCTTCAAATCGTTGACCGGGGAGATTTTTTTCATTCCCCTAACTTCTTGCCCTTCTCGCCTACAAGCTCCAGTTGCCGGTAACTCAATTTGCTTGTGTAAAAGCAGAATAACCTCTATTAGCTGCCTGTCCAAATGACAGCAATCTGAAAAGTTAGGTCACAGATGAGTAATACTAAGGAGGGAATATTTCGTACATTTCACCCTTTTTCCTTTCTAACTATATGTAAGTGTATATATTCTGTTGAGTAAACAAAACTGTTTGATGTTTCACCAAATATAGCTTTACGTTGGCTGTGTGCAAGTGCGTGTTTTCTGTAAGTGTACATCCCTCTAAAAATCTAGATCTGTGATTTTGATCCGGGATAAACAAAAATCGACCATTTCTTACGAAAAGAACCCGAAAACTTATCCGGGATCCAAAAATTTGTGATGGATCGATTTTTTGATCGAAATGAAAACGGCATTATCCAAAAATAGGTAATTTTTCTGATTTTGATTAACTGGATTAACAATCGTGCAATCATGGTTCACCCTATGATGTGCTATACAATCCAATATTAGACTTAACTGATCAGTGAATTTTCTATCCTCGCTATTAGAAAGTTTTGGTGTTGTTTTTATTTACGTGATAGTTGTTAAAAATTACCCGAATTAGTGATAATAAAACGTAGCTAATTATTTATATGGTTTATCGCTAAACTGTAAGATATAAAAATGAAATTTCAAATTCGAATTTCATAAAGATAAAATGAATAATTAGAATCCAACGTTAGATAAATTTCAAATCTAGGTACTCTGTTAAGTAGATAAAATCTTGCTAAAGATGAAAAATTTGTTTTGAAGGAATAAAATCAATTTTGTTTAGAAAATTTTCAATTTTGTCCAGAAAAATTCATGATGAGTGGGAATTCCAAAAAAAACTGACAATTTTAAATTGAAATGATATAAATATAAGTTGAGGTTAGCACTTAAAAGGAAGTTCATTCCGTTTTCATACTTTTTGAATATATCACACATTTTAACTAAAAAATGCCTCCCGAAACAACCTAAGGGTTAGTTGTGTGCTTTACGCGAATAACTTGTGGATACTGTGTGTGTGAGTGGCTTGTAGGCCATCCCGTTTGACACAGCCGAGGATTCGCATCTTAGCGTGACTCACATAACAAATCACATATACTATTTAAAGTTATTAGAAGTGTCTCAATAAGAAATTTATAATTTAAATCGGTTAAAAAGTACTCAAAAAATTCGAAAATCTAAAAGTATTATTTTTGAGATACTCTTATAAAACGTTTTCATTACAGAAAATAATATTATGTCCCTTGGTCCCTTATCGCACACAAATTAATTTAGCATGGCCCACGGGTGTGATACGCTAATGGCCCTTCGGACCGCATAAATAATAATTTAATAAATATGTAATTGTTAAATATTGTCTTGCATTAGGCATGTCCTTTTTTTTCATTGAAATTGTGTGAGTTTCTTTTGAGAACAAAAAATGTATTGAAGACGGTCTTTCCTCTAAGAAAAGTGTAACTTTTAATGAGAAAGAAAGATAAGTATTTGATGTCCTAACAAGCTTTTTTTGGAATATTGCATGTTGTACCGAATTTGTGTTTGCTTACTTTTATATTCAAATATCTTTAAATCCTGAGTTACTTGATGAATTCATATCCCAGATTCGCCAAACGAAATTATGCGTTGACCTGTTGAAATCTAGACAATATAGTTCTTGTATATTACAGATATATACTTATATCTCAAATCAAAATAAACTGAAAGAAAAAGAATGAATTTTTCAAAATATTGAATATAATGTACATTATATTATTTTATTATTATTATTTTTTTCCTATTACATATTAAAATCACTTCGCTATCACAGGTTTGTAGTACACATGTCTCGTCAATCACAATATTGTCGAACGGACTTTTACCATGGGCGCCAATGTTCTGCACAGGACTCAAAAGAAAGTGCAGACGATAAAACAGGACTATATTTATCACTGTGGTAACCTGATGAAGCAGGACTTAGTGTTGCTGATGAATTTCCTACAGTCAATTGTTGGGTGTAATTCGACTTCTGGTTAGCAACTTCTAACTTCTGTTGATGCTGTAACTCCTGAAGTCGACTAAATTGGCAACCAATATGTGTCATCACAGCTCTTCCCAACTCTGCACTTAATCCCTTAGTTGAAGACAAAACACGTGAGACTTCATTTGCAGCATTCATGTATCCATTTCGAAAATCATTTATGGGTAATTGTTCGTTGTTGTTGTTTATATATTTAGTTTGACGTAGATGCGCGATCGTTGTTTCCAACATCTCTGCCTTGTCCATTCGTACAATTGCATTGTCACCCTTCAGCTCGGCAACGATGTGCTTTATCGAATCCATGTACTTGTTGATACGTGCACGACGTTGTCGTTCCAACAGAGGTTTCTTTACTTTCAAATAAAGTTGAGTTTTTGATACTTGTTCCATATTTACGAATCCGTTTTAAAAATAATTTAAATTAAATATCAAGATAGGATATTTATGTACGTTCTACGTACGATGAAAATTGATATCGGAATGATTTCCCTGTAGCTCGCTCACTGTCTTTATACACTTTCCAAGAAACATTTTTCTCTTTCTATTTTACCTGCTAATGCAGGTTGCCTTAGTCATCTACATGGATTTTATATATGGATAAATGTAGCAGATGGCTCTCATGTTACGCACACAGCTATTGAACGTCAACGAACTGAATCGTGGGAAAAGATTTTAAAGGACTTCTTACTGGGAGCACTTTTAGCGCACTTTAAAACACCTTGTGTGTTTTCCCACGGTTAACATTGGCAGCAAGGGAGAGATATTCCTATAAAATACATGTCCATACTAATAAGAAAATAAGGTCGGGCTAAGGATGCACAAAAAAATGTCTTTATGAAATTAAAAACCATTTCACTGAATGATGATCTTTTTCGGAGCTTTACCGTCGCGTCGTTCTTAATAATAGATATGGATGAAAAAAAATGGTTGTTGACTAAGTACCATTTTTCGGTTCCTTTGTATTTAAAGCGTTACAAACAAATATATATTTTTTAATAAATTGATTTTTTGAAATAAATATCATAGAAGAAAATGGAACTTATTCTTTACAATGATTTTTGCGATTTTCTCGGCTACATCCTGAATATTTTTGGCGACAGTTTCTCATAGTCTGAAAATTTAAAATTTTTATAAGAGTTATTTGAAAATCATATTATATTATTTTTTTTTTTTGGTAAACAGTAAGTTTTTAAACAAAAAAATGAAGATACAAACATTTGCAGTAGAAATTGCTTTCGATCCTCATTTTTAGTGAGTTTATCATTAAAATCCTTCATTAGTCTGACTCTAAGATCAGCTATGTTACTGACAACTTTAAATTATACCACTGAAACCTTTCCTCATGTATACATATATTGGTTAGTAATCTTCAAGTATTAGATAAATGAGCAAACAATCTAAAGATACCCCAAATCTTTCGTAAAATTTCATGGATTTAGCTGACATTATTTCTGATAGAAGATTTTTAGTAATGAACAGACATCACCTGGCTTCAGATGTAATTTGTTCGTAACTTATTTTCTTTTTGTCCATCTTGTTCTAAAACTTTTGGAACTATTCTCCGACAACAGAGAATTCTGCAAATGACTTGATAAAATGGCGCAATTTTATCAAGAGCTTAGAAAAGAAGTTTATCTTCTTCGCAAAGAAAAAAGATGTTGAAAGATGTTTCTGGACTGTTCAAATCAAAACCCTTCTCTAACCGCAGCCAAAAAAACTCTAAACGAAACAGATGAAGAGGAGCTAGCGCGTGAAATGTGTCGAGTTCTGGAATTAAAATCAGAATTATTGCTGTTCTTAAACGATTCAAAATCTGGAAATTCAAATCGTTTTTCCGTTCGTACTTGGCTATAAAAAGTACCAGTTCTCGCTAATCTTTTTGACCACTTAAACATCCGGAATAATAGCCTTCGAGGGAGTGAATAAAACATATTATCTGGAAAAGACAAAATCAACGGATTCCTCGGAAAACTAAATGTGTGCTCAGAATCTTTGCAAAAAAAAAAAATATATGATTCTTTTTTTTTGTTTTTGTTTTTAATTTTAACTATATTCCTGTAAAACCTAAGGTCTTTTAAATGCAACATGAACTGCACGGCACTAGTTAGAAGGATAAGAACGATAGGAAAGAATTTTTTGTTGGCACAATGTATTTGAGAATGAGGTATTGGTTATCTCAGCTTAACCCACGGGCGGCATTCAATTAAAATTGGAGGTATAGAAAAAAATGCGCCTAGCGTGGGGATCGAACCCACACGTCTAATTTAGCAGTCAAGCACTATATCCACTGCGCCATTGCCATCCAATGGCGCCCTGCGTTCAAAAGATTCTCGAAGAAATTTCATCAGATAAGTCGATATCAGTAAGGTCTCACATTCCTCTCCTGATACAGAGTTTGCAATATTTTGAGGAGAAACTATTAAGTTACTTTTCAGAAATGGATTCTGATGGTGAAAATGAGAAAGATGGATACTAAATCCTTTTTTGAATATGCCGGCTTAACTCGCCGATCTAACATAGGCGAAGATGATAGAAAATCTTATAGTTATAAATTTAGCTGTTAGAATGGAATTCAATTTAAAAACCATTGATAGTTTCTGGGTAAAGAGAAGATGTGGATATCCAGAGCTGGCAAAAGAGGCCTTAAAATTGTTAGTTTTATTAGCCACTTCATACATATTCCAACTCACGTTCTCTTCAATGGTAGGTATAAAAACTAAGAAGAGAAATAGGCTCGATTTGGAAATGATTTATGTGTTAATATCTCGAAGATAAAACCAAGATTTAAACATTTGTTAAAAAATAAACAGACACACTCGTCTCACAAAAAAATGTTGTGTTTTATTTTTTTTTTTTTTGGTACAAGACTTACAACCTAAATCTTACCGGCTTGCGACCGCGACTCCCCAAATAAATCTTGGCGACCCCACAGGGAGTTGCGGCCCACACTTTGAAAAACACTGTTCTAGACTAATGAAGAAGCGAGTAACGCTCAACTTTTAAATTCACCGCAAAAGATTAGTCCCTCAACACCTCTCAACATCGTTGTTCAAACGGTAACGGACTAATAAGTTGCTAACAATTCTTAAAGAAAGCTTTGCCAACGCATTTTAAGGTAACTTCGCTTCATAATATTACTGGTCACTATCCAAAGAATTAAATTCTAAGAAGATTGAATGGTACACTTACTCTAACAGATTAGATATACTATTACGGTATATTATGGCCAGAAGTTTTCATCCTTCGTATAC
The DNA here is from genome assembly GCA_910595825.1 of Philhelius pedissequus. Classification (NCBI taxonomy): domain Eukaryota; kingdom Metazoa; phylum Arthropoda; class Insecta; order Diptera; family Syrphidae; genus Philhelius; species Philhelius pedissequus. The sequence goes on from OU343161.1 coordinate 162,821,658, forward strand.
AAAAGAAGATATCAAGATTGACTTACAAGCTACAGGGTTTAAGATCATTGACGCAACAAACCAGTGGCGGATCCAGGATATGTTCAAGGGGGATCCAACGACTTAAAAGTAAAAATGTAAAAAAACAATACAACTGTTTAATTATAAAAATAATAAAGAATACATGCTATGATATTCAGCGTTGCCCTAACGGATAATTTGGACTAAAGGTCACAAAAAAAACAAAATTAAAACTTCAATTCTAGCCATTTGATACGATTCAGCTTCACTTTTGTGTCCAAGCAATGGCAACTCGAAGCCGAAGGTAGAGAACTGAGAAATCAGAACGAAAGATATAAAGAATCACACATAGCTGAGAACTCTAGGCGTTAATAATTGTTTGATTATACAAACACTCCTCGCTACATTAATAAGACACAGTACGTGGGTATGAAAAAGGGGTTATTGCATGCAAAAGGTGGGTAGTTACGATTTTTAGTATGTTATTAGGCTTGGGGCCTTAATGAAAAATCTAAGTTTTCAACCTCGAGGCGGATGCGCGCTGTCCGCCATCTTGGATTTTAGGTATAAAAATTTGTTTTTTTGATAATAACTCAAAAACGGTGGCTTTCACGAAAAAAGATGTTTCCACAAAGTTAAAGACGATAAAATTTCCACACATATGTTAGGAGTTACAGCTCCGTGAAGTTGCACTATTTGGAAAAAAATCGGAAACTTCATTTCAGTTGAGTTTTATTTTATTATTCTCTATGATTATATTTTTACATAATTATGAGAAAAAAAACAAAAAGGCACTTGAATATTATCATTAAACTGTATTTCACTTTTCTATTCAGTTTTTGTATGATTACATACTTGCTTTTAAAGCACTTTTTCGTATCATTTAATGACTGAATGTCCAACAACAACGTGAGTGTGCTACCACCAAGTTTTTTCTCAATTATTTTTGGCTGGAATTTTAGCTATTTCACGACTTGTCAAGGTCGATAATCAGATTCCTTTGCTCTAGTGGTGCTGGTCTACTTTTTCATTTTAATTGCAAAACTTCTTGTGCCTTCATCGTGTATTGAACCTTGACCAGCCGCTTAGTAGCCAACGCACTTCGCATCACGCCACCGAGCCCACAACAACAAACCTCTAGAGATGGTATGATCAATAAATATAACTTCGAGAAAAACTTCAGAACGGAGTTAAGTTCCAAAAAAGAATGGGTAGGAGAGAACTTTAAGTACACACTCAAGGCAAATGCCATCTAGAGGTACACTGATGGATCTAGAACAACTGAGGGGACTGTTACAGGAGTTTTTGGGCCTAGAACCAAACTCCGTTCTGATGGGAATCCACTAGCATTTTCCAGGCGGAGGTAGCTTAACGCAATGGGAAAATGCGCAGAAAGTAATTTCGAAAGGAACTACACGAACCAAAACATTACAATCAAGTCAGATAGTTAACCTGCACTAAAGGCACTAAGCTCTTACTCCATCAGCTCAAGACTGGTATGGGAATGTGTGAGCAGACTGAATGAGCTGGGCAAGTATATCAAAGTCTCACTTCTTTGGGTACCTGGGCATATACGAATCTAGGGCAACGAAAAAGCAGACTCCCAGCAGTAAGAGGAGCAACGTCGCCTTAAATGAGAACAGATCCCTATTGCGGAATAGGAGAAATGAGATCAAGAATAAGATCAGATCCAAGGAGGAGGCAAAAAGATCAAATATTTGGAATAAACTCCGGTTAAAACAGGCTAAACTACTACTTGGGAACTTCAACCAAAAACGGTTCTTATCCTGTATTATTCTAAGTAGGAACAGACTAAGGGCAGTAACAGATCTCCTCACTGGCCACTGTAAACTGAACGGGCACCTCAATATTATGGGATTAGAGATAGACACCGGACCACATGCTAGGGAGTTGTGAAGCTATAATTCCCCAGATACAAATTTCTTGGGCATAACCTACTAGCGCAAAGGGACTGCCCTCCATTGAATTACCACAAATACTAAGATTCCTCAAAGGAATTAACTTAGATGACGTACTGTAAAATGAGAAATATCATCCAGTTTTCTAGGGGGGGCACAATAGATCTCAAGGTCGCAGTTGAAAGCGAGGACTAGGATGACGACAGTTTTCCAGGACACAAGCAACTACGACCAGGACACCGACAATAACCAACCCGGACCATCGAAACGTACCAAAATGTAGTAGACATTAATTTTTGTAACGCTCTAAGATCATAATTTACTATTCTTAAATTAAAAAAAAAATATGCGATATAATTTTCGGCATTAACTTTGTTTACGAAAAGTAAATACTGTTAGCTTTTTTTTCATAATTATGTAAAAATATAATGATATGCATGCATATAATGAGAATTCCGCGTTTTTTTTTCCAAATAGTGCAATTTCAAGGAGCTGTAACTCCTAACATATATGTGATACAAAAAAATAGCCTATACAAAAATTGTAGGAATTTTTATTGTCTTTAATTTTGTGCAAACATTTTTTGTCGTAAAAGCCACCGTTTTTGAGTTAGTATCAAAAAACTAATTTTTCTACATAAAACACAAGATGACGGCTCGAGCGCATCCGCTCCAGGTCGAAAATTTTGAGTTTTCAATAAGGCTCCAAGCCTAACAACATACTAAATAAAATGCACGACTCGATCGCACGTACCTGCTCCTATGTTCGATCAGGTTATATGCAAAAGATTCTTAATGGAAACGGCTTAATGTATTTTTAAAGTCGTTTTTCACTTAATTTTTTATATATAAAAATTCTTAAATTTTTTCTCTATATACGTTTTAACTACCCGGTCTGTATGTATTGGGGCGTTATCATGTTGACAAGTCTACGGTGAAGATCCAAAAGGGTATGGAAGTTTCTATAAAGGCCTATTTTAATATACCACTCTCAGTCAATGTTTTCATTGTAGTGGACAAAAATTGAAGTTTGCAGGTGCCATAATAGGAAATGGCCGTCGACACCATCACGCTTCCAACTCTGGTATGCAGCTGGTCCAAATAATGAGTTTCCTTGCGATGCCACTCCGAAGTCCAGGTCACATGTGCCCGACAAAAATTGAGGCGTTGCTCTTTTCAAACCGGGGTTAAGTATTGGTTTCTTCTTAATTTTAAGTCCTTTTATATGCTAAGCTTTTGTGAAACTCGGCTTAATACCATATTTTTTTATTTTTGCTAAAGATTCGTTAGGATTTAACGCTTTTATTAACACAAGTCGCCTTTCCGCATTAGTAAGCACAATGTGTGCGGCCTTTCATATTTTTCCCATACTTAAACTCATTACTTAAAAATCTGGATATAACTATGCAGCTCCTGTCGATTTCTTTTTAGCTATTTTGGCAAAAGATAAGCCAGCGTAGCGTCCTTATAAGCTTTGATTTGTAATTTTTTTGCCTCAATTAATGCATTTCCTGACTCATTTTAAGTTTTTTTTTTACCAAATTGTCGAAATTAACAAAAATGTTTGATCAACGAAAAATATGAGTCATCAAAGATAACAATCAAACTAAATGCATTTTCTATTCAAGTGGCGCGAAAATGTTATTTTAATTTCAATGAATGTCAACATAAAGTGGAAACAAATACATAACATAAGTATATATGGTCAGGTGGAAGTAATAACTTACCAAACATTGATCGAAAAGAAACTAACCGTCATATTATCATATTAAGAGTTAACTAAAAGCCAGGACTCAAAAAGGTGGTGTCATTCTATTTTTATTAAACTATATACTAAATAAAATTAATTAGTGTTAGCCCTTATTGACTCACAGCAACAACGCAGGGAATCGTACATATCATTTGTTTTCATGTTTCTCTTTATTTGTATATGGAATATAAAATAAAATGGACAACTGGATCGGACGTACTTGCCTTTATGTTCGATCACATAGTATGTAAATGATTTCTATTAAGAATCTAAACATACAAATATTTTTTACTTAATTTTTTTATACAAAAAATTTCTTTACTTTTTTTTCAAAAAAAATTAATTTAGCAATTTTAAACATTTAATAATATAAACTTAAAAATGTTATTTCAAAAAAATCATTAAGACGTTTTCGAAATATTGAATTTTCAAAATATATTTTTTTTTCAAAAATCCAAAAATATTTTTCCAAAATTTTGGTATATCGTATTATTTATTATTCGAAAAAATCTCCGATGTAAAAATTTTTATCGAAATTCGTCTAAGCGTTTATGACAAAGTCGAAAATAAAAAAAAATTGTATGGCAGGTACCGTTAATAAAATAATATTCAAAAAAATTGTTTGACCAAAATGCAGACTATCCTATCTTAGGAACACCAGCAAAATTAACATTTAAAAAAAAACATGAAAATCGGTTGGATAGTTTCGGAGTTCATTCAACACATCAACGTGACACGAGATTTATATATAATAGATATACTAGCAGACCCGGGCGCGCGTTGTTGCGACTTGATTGTATTGTGTTCAATTATTAGATGTAAGAATTGGTATTGTTAAGGTGGTTGATAAAGATAAAGATTCTAATTAGTAGCAATCACTGTTTTCTATTAATTAAGAACTAAATGATAACCGATATTACCCTATAATATGTCTTTCGTTAAAACAAATAAATTTGATGGTTTTTCAACTAGTGGGCATCCAACATATTTAGCTGCCCATCCATGGGAGAAACACGGTTTCTTCAAGTCCAAGCCACAAATTGTTATTGTCTGGTCGTATCGGAAATTGTGGCTTTTTGAAAGGTATTGTTGATTCTGATGGAATCATAGGTATTCGAGGTAATACGAGGAATTTTCCTTTAAGCTTTCCAGTCAATATGGTTGCTTCAAGTACGTTTCCGGTATCTTCCGATGATTAAGCATACCCCGTTGGATAATTTGGATGATTTAAATTATGCAAAGAATGACCGGTGAACCAATTTTCAGACAGACATATCTTGTGTGGCGGCATTCCTGGCATATTCAGAGAATTTAAGAATTCAGTCGGAAAATTGGCGATCTCATTTTCATCTTTCATTTTAAAAGAATAAATTTAATGCCTCAAATTTACGTTTTGACGCTGGATGAGGACGATGTTGGTAAGAACACAGAAGCAATATTAAGACCCTGACGTCCTGACCCATAGAATTCGTTGGGCCGTTGCGTCAACTGACAGCTCGATTAATATTCTCATCAACGCACAAAGTAGCCGAACTTCAAACTTTTAAAATTTCCCCTCTGTCGTCGACGGAAGGGACCACCGGATTCTATGGGTTGGGGCCTTTATGTATACCAATTTGCTAATATTTTGCTTTTATTACAATATGTACTAAAGGAAATAAAATTCTTGACTGGATCGCACATACTTGCTCTTATGTTCGATCGCATCGTATGCGCAAGGATTCTATTAAAATCTGAATATATTTTCAAAGTCGTTTTTTTCTTAATTTTTTATATACAATTTTTTTTTTCTGAAAAAAAAGCATGGCATTTTTAAATATTTAAATATATAAACTTAAAAACAAAATTTCAAAAAAAATCATTCACCCGTTTTCAAAATATTGAATTTTCAAAAAAAATATTTGTTTCTCAAAAATCCAAAAAAATATTTTTCGAAAATTTCGGTACGCAGTATTATTTATAATTTGAAGGACCTCCTTTATAATTTTTTTTATCGAAATCCTTCGAGCCGCTTACGAGAAAGCTTAAAATAAAAAAATGGTTGTATGGCCGGAACCGTAAATAAAATAATATTAAAAAATAAAATGTTTGACCAAAATGTAGGGTATACCTAAAATAATGCACATACTTTTTTTTTATCAAAATCGTTAGAGCCATTTTCGATATAATTGAGATGGTAGAAGAAATTGTATGGCTGGTACCGTTAGTTTTGAACTTAAAAAAACTATTCTCTAGTCTATTTTAGACAATCACCTACAACGCGTAAAAAATACGAAGTTTAAAGAAAATCTCTTCAGCTGTTTAAGTTGTACAGCGTTTTATAGACAGACAAACAGACACTCAGACGGAATAGCGGGCCCACTTTTTAGTGTTTTCTATTATCGTAATGTCAAGTTTGATTAAAATCTCGAGTTCTATTTTATTTCCAAATGTAAAACTTGAACTAATTTTACCTACATATATCGCAAGTAAAAATGTTACAGTACTGAGTACGAAGTTAGGGAAGCGTTATTAATCTTCAGGGAAGAATTGGAGGAATTTGAATCCACCGGATCTTCAACAGCTACAACTACAATCGGATTATCTCCGTAGAATAATTGAACAAAATAAAATTAAAGTTAAAGTTTATTTGTATTGATTTTTTCAGACACCCTGTTATGAGAATATTTTGTATAGATATGTAAATAAGTTGTATCGAATCGCAATTTTCAAGGTTTCATGAAATTCGGGATACAATCACCAAAAATATGACTATTTTGTGTATAAGCAAATTAGAGTACCTACTATTGTGACAATTTTAAACATTTAATAATATAAAATTAAAAACGAAATTTCAAAAAAAAAAATCTTAACATGTTTTCTAAATATTGAATTAAAAAAAATCCAAAAAAATAATTTCGAAAATTTTGGTATGGACTCCTTTCGAAGGACTCCTATATAAAAATTTTGATCAAAATCCAAAATTGTGTGGGCAGTATTGTTAATAACATGTGTAAAAAAATGTTTCACCAAAATGTAAACTATACGAGGCTTTACATCTTCATCTTCATCTGCATTAACATCTGCAAAAAAAGAGGAAGCTAAATAAAAAAATCATACTTGTGCGATAGAGAGCGAAGACCAAAATGGAGATCATCTTTATGTATGAAGATTATAGGGAGTATGAATGTGAAGATTGCAGATTATAGTGAAGATGAACATGCTCATTTGTATTATAGCATTTTCATCTGCACCACAATTTGTTCCGTTCAGGTAACGAATTTTAGAGTTTTTTTTTACCATTTCATCTCAGTTTGCTTAAAAACAACGAAAATTTTCTTCTCTAAACTACAATACTGAACGCTAAGAACATGTGATTGTGAGATGTGTCAAGAAAGTTATAACAGAGTTCGAGTAAGTTATTAGTGTGTATCCTGTCTTACGTTTATGTTTGTTTTTATTATGGTCCGCTCTACTTTTCTTCAAGTCTGCAGATGCAGATCCATATAAAGCCTCCTTTATCATAAAATAGTTCACACGTTTTTTTTTTATCAAAATCGTTAGAGCCGTTTTCGAAGTAATCAAGATGGTAGAAAAAATTGTATGGCAAGTACCATTATTATTAAGTATTAAAAACTATCCTATCTTAGGAACACCGCCAAAAATAAAAATTAAGAAAAAAACATGAAAATCGGTTAGATGGTTTCGGAGTTCATTCAACACATCAACGTGACACGAGAATTATATATGTAATAGATTTACTTGAAATGCGAACCGTTTGCTGTCGAAAATCAATGAATTAGAAATACAACTACAAAACGAAAAAAATGACATATGCTTAAATTCTGAAATGCATCTCAAAAAAGGTTCGGTTATTAATATTAAATGATATTGTGTTTAACATGCATTCTATCCATCCGCTAGAGAGAAAGGCGGGACCTTTAGTTATTGAGAATAATATCGAGCATTCTAATAACACCACAATTAAATTCGATATAATGCAAATTAGCTCAGTTTCCGTGAAATACTGACATTCGTATTACAGCATTGCATCTATATATTATACTGTCCAGCCAGATGTAAAGTTGTGAAACCTAACTTTATAAAGGTCCCGAAACAAAGTTTATAATTGGTGGTGACTTTAATGCGAAACCTTCTGGGGATCAAATTGCATTTAAACTAAAGAAATACAGTTATTCAAGCTTATATGGAATTACGTGTTAACTTCTTCTCGACGTGAATACCAACTTACTGGCCAACTGATCTCTTAGACTTTTTATTGCAAAGGGATTAGATCTTTCTCCAGTCATGTTAAAAAGCCCAATATTTAGCTAGCTGAACTAACTGGGATAGAATTCGAAAAGAATGTGAAGAAAATACAACTTCTAATATGTCCTTGAAAAATCCGTCCGAGCTAGAAGATGTAGCCGATAAATTTATTAAAGTCGTAAAATGCACACGCAAAGTTCCACCGGAACTACTCTTCGAAAAACAGACAGCGCTCAGAAAATAAAAACATTCCTGTGCTCCCTAGCACAAAACAATTTTAAGCTGCCTCTCTGTTAAGCTCAAAGAAGCAATCCGAGAGTGAGATTTCTACTTATGTTAAGGCATTAAAAAGCCTCAAAAAGATCCAGCACCAATCAGGAAAAATAATAATGACTAAGCTGAAGTATAACGGGTTATCCATTTTGCGGATTCAAAAGTAAACGTAAATAAAGCACATAAAATATTTTTGTCATGATATTTCTTTTTTATTATAAAGTTTGAACGTTGACATTATGTGTGAAACACTACACCATTTAAATGACCACCACTCGAATTGTTGCAAGCACCGATTCTTTTGAGGTGATTTTCGACCACTATATTGGGCGGTATCTCAGCCATAACTTGATGAATGTTGGTTTTCAAGTGCTCAAGATTTAAAGGTTTATCTGCATAAACACGGTTTTCGGTGTCAAATCGCATGATCTTGGAAATTACGCGGCCAGGAAATTCACACCTCCGGACCAAAGAGCGCCACAAACACTGACTTTTTGTGGATTAATGGACTCTCTTCAATTACTTGAGGCTTCGCAGAACCCCAAATACGACAATTTTGTTTATTAACATATCCACCGAGTGAGCAATGTGCTTCGTCGCTGAAGAAAATTTTGTTCGAAAAATCGCCGTCCACCGCCTGTCGTTCAAGCACCCATTCTACGACGTTATAAATGGTCAGCTGGCTTCAGTTGTTGTATGAGCTGGACTTTATATGGATGTGAGTGTAGGTCCAAATGCAAAATACGCCATAATGTGCCGGAAGACAGTCCTAATTCCTGAGAACGACAAGGAATCGACACATTCGGGTCTTCGGCAACACTTTCGCTTACAGCAGCGATATTTTCAGTGGTACGAGCGAAACGATGATGCACAGGCCTTACAATATCCGTAACCAATCCAGTCTCTTCAAATTTCTCCACAATTTTGCCAATTGCTTGCGTAGTTGGACGATTATGTAAACCACAATCTCCTCTTAAAGCAGGATATGTGGCTGTGGCAGAATCGCAATTTTTGTAGTAGGTTTCAACAATTTTTATGCGTTGTGCGATAGTTAAGCGATCCATTTTCGTAAATATCAGACTTTTAACTAAAAAAAATTAGTTTAACAACTTAGTTTGACAGATGTCGAATTCCAGTCCTGTACTTTTGAAACCGCAAAACGGATAACCGTCGAGAAACGACTTTAAAAATTCATTTAGCCGTCTCTATTAAGAATATTTAGCATATAATTTGATCGAACATAGGAGCAAGTACGTGCGATCCAGTCGTGCATTTTATTTTATTTGTATTTCTAAACAAGAGTGAACAAATTAAGAGCGAGGTTATCTTTGATTTTTTTAAATTTTGTATTCATGCCAGAAAAAATTGTTCATTCTGGGATTATTTATCGTTTTCAGATGTATGAAAACCAGTGTAGATCCTTCAATTTTAAACATAATTTAACAATTTAAAAAGATCTAAAGAATTTATATTTAGGTTTTTCTAGTTGCAAAAGAATGATCAACTTTTTTTGAATTGAAAACGTTGGTAAGGGGAAAACCCCAAAATGTCTCATATTTCAACTTTTTACAACGCCATGATTACTACTAGCTTTTATTTTTATATATTTTTATTTGTTAAAATATCTTAATGCAAAAGGTAAAAGAGCTTAACTCGACTTAGGCCAAACATTTTTTTTAAATATAATGAAAAAATAGCTACATTTCTGTGTCTTCAGATTGTTTCTATTCTATCTAGAAGTCACTTTTCAGGATTGTTAAGTCGGCTTAATTGTAGCATATTTTAAAATTTGCATTTGGTAAAGCGTCTTAAGTACAGTGCTTTTTTCGCCTAATTTTGTTTTGGCTTATGTGTAAATAAGCCGTTTTAAAAGAATTTAAAATTTCAGTTTTTTGATAAGAAAGAAAATTTTAAGTACAATTAAGCCACTTTTCCAAAAAAAAAATCTTATTTGAAGTAAAATGTTATGAATAATAGAAGAAAACGCAAGTAATGTATATTATTTTCGTTTTTTGTTTTTGTGGACTGTGTAGAAGCCAAATTAAAATATTTTTTGACCTTTAGTCCAAAATGCGTTTCGCCCGGGCACGTACCCTTCTAAGACGCAATATTTTTGGTCGATGACTACCGACTCTAATCGAATTTGCAGCACATACATTCTGCAAATTATATTTTTCTAGGGGAATTTAGTCAAATTCATGCACCTAAAAATATATGTATGTTATGCCCGTGGTCTGGCTAGTAATAAATAGTAGAAGAAAACGCAAATAATATCTACATATTAGTTTTGTTTTTTTTTTTAACTGTGTGGATTTCAGCAAAATTGAAATATTTTATGACCCTTAGTCCAAAATGCGTTTCGCACGGGCACCATAATTGGGCTCATCAGTTAGATGCTATCGTACCATTTGATGACGCAATATTTTGGGTCGATGACTACCGACTTTAATAGAATTTGTAGCACATACATACTGCAAATTCTATTTCTCTAGGGCAGTGTTCTCAAAGTTTTTGAGTACGTGACCCCTTGTTAGTAAAAACATTTTGGCGACCCCCCATTATAAAAAACCCTTTGTCAGTTATTTAAAATGTGAAATTCACTGAACCCCTTTCCTACCCGGTCTAATTATGTATCGAGTTCTGGAACTAAAATCTTAATTATTGATGTTCTTAAAAGGTTCAAAATCTGGAAATTCAAATAATTTTTCTGATCGTACTTGGCTATAAAAAATACCATTTCTCGCTAATCTTTTTGACCACTTAAACATCCGGAATAATAGCCTCCAAGGGAGAGAATTAAACATTATCTGGAAAATCTATATCTGGAAAAGACAAAATCAACGGATTCCTCGGAAAACTAAGTGTGTGCTCAGACTCTTTGCAAAAAAAAAATATATGATTCTTTTTTTTTTGTTTTTGTTTTTAATTTAACTATATTCGTGTAAGACCGCAGGTATTTTAAATGCAACATGAACTGCACGGCACTAGTTAGAAGGATAAGAATGATAGGAAAGAATTTTTTGTTGGCACAATGGATTTGAGAATAAGGTATTGACTATCTCAGTTTAGCCCACGGGCGGCATCCAATTAAAATTGGGGGTATAGAAAAAATGCGCCTAGCGTGGGGATCGAACCCACACGCCTAATTTCGCAGTCAAGCACTATATCCACTGAGCCATTGCCACCCAATGGCGCCTTGCGTTCAAAAGATTCTCAAAGAAATTTCATCAGATGATATCAGTAAGGCCTCACATTCCTCTCCTGATACAGAGTTTGCATTATTTGGTGGAGAAACTATTAAGTTACTTTCCAGAACTGAATTCTGAAGAGGGAAATGAGAAAGCTGGATACTATATCCTTTTTTGAATATGCCGGTTTAACTTGCCGATCTAACATAAGCGAAGATTATAGAAAATCTTACAGTTATAGATTTAGCTGCAGATACTCGTAGTATGCTAGAATGGAATTCAATTTATAAACAATTGATATTTTCTGGGTAAAGAGAAGAGGTGGATATCCAAGGCTGGAACAAAATTGTTAGTTCTATTAGCCAATTCATACCTATGCCAACTCATGTTCTCTTCAATGGTAGATATAAAAACTAAGAAGAAAAATAGGGTCGATTTGGAAAATTATTCAAAACCAGATTTGAACATTTGTTAAAAAAATAAACAGACACACTCGTCTCACAAAAAAATGTTGTAATAAATAAAAGAAGAAAACGCAAATAATATCTACATATTATTTTTGTTTCTGTGGACTGTGTGGATTTAAGCCAAAATATACGTAGGTCGGTTTTCCCATTTAAGTTTTTAATTTAATTGACATAAGTCTTTTTACCAAAATGGAATCTGTAATTTGTTTGAATTATGTGAACATAAGCCACTTTTCCAAACGAAAAAAAAAAATTAAAAAATTTTGCCCGTTTTGAACAATAATTTAATTGACATAAGCTACTTTGTATTTATTAAGTTTTTGTATGATTACATACTTGCTTTTAAAGCACTTGTTCGTATCATTTAATGACTATGAATGCCCAACAACAACTTGAGTGTGCTACCGCCAAGTTTACCCGAAACATTTTTCAAATAAACGCTGCTTTAAATTCAAATAAGCCGTTTCACTCCGATCAAAGTATACTGGATTAATTAAAAAAATTGAAGGGAAAACTGCTTTATGTAGACTTAAGCCATTGTAGTTTGAGTTGTGAAAGCGTAAATACGGTCGTTTAATAAAAGTGAAATAAGTGTATATTTAAATAAATCGTTATATGAGTATGTAAATGAAAGTGTTTTGTGAATAATATAATATTAGATAGATAGATAGATAGATTGTTTTTATTCTGTATTAAATATTAGTAACAAAATTATGTACATACAATATAGCATGGCATTTGCCGTCTGCCAGATTGAAAATTATAGCTTTTGATTACAAACTTATAAACCAATTTAAGTCTTAATTCAGGTTCAAAAATTTTCACTTAAAATTCTATTTCTATACACTAGTGCAATTTTACAAAATTTGTACATTTTGGGTGCATTAATTTCATTTAAGTATCCTAAAATCACCTCTTCGGATAAAAAATCTTCACCAAATATATGTCTTCGTGTTTCCCTTAGTATTGGACATCTACCAAGAAAATGAAAAATATCTTCTCTCTCATCCATATTACATATTTCACAAAAGATAGGTAAATCCTCACGATGCGGTACGTAATTAAGATTCAGTAATTCACTTATCATCCTGAACATGGTTGATATTTCTTCAATGGAGTGGTCATCTCTAAAATAATTTTTTTCGTTCAAATTATGGTTCAGTTTACTGTAGATCATTCTGTGCATTGAATCTGCTGCTTCCTCCGCATACCTTACTCTTATACGGTCATCTAAATCTGAGATCAGTTTGTATAGTGCTGGTTTCCATGAGTTCAGGTCATTAAGATTTAATTCTACATTAGCTTCTTGGGCCAGATCGAGCCAATCCTTAAACCATCCAGATCTGCTACGTATTGCTTGAAGAGCAGCTTTTTTTGGTAAGCGAAAATCCGGCATATTCAATACCTTAATGATGTAATCAACATTCAATTTTAATGTTTTAATAAACATTGGAGAGATGCCCGACTCTAACATTACCATGTAATTTGGCGCATTTTGGGGAAGTCGAAATATGCGCTTCAAATAAATCAACAGTTTCGTATTTTTTTGCACCCCATACTTGGGCCGCATACAACAATGTGGATTGGGACACCGATTCAAACACTTTGTATTTAACACTATGTGATATATGCCTGTTACTAAAGATATTCTTCCATGCGGTATTAATTGCAGTTTTCGCCTTCGCTAATTTTTCAGAGAGATGTTTTTCCATACTCAAGTTCTTTGTTATGTAGACTCCAAGATATTTATAATCCTTAACAACTTCGATAGATTCATTGTTGTAAGTCCATTGTTCTCTTGAGCTCAATCTACCACCGCCACCCTTGAATATCATGATCTTCGACTTTTCCAGGTTAACTACTAGTTTCCATAACGTACAATATGCGCTTAATTTGTTAATCATTAGTTGAAGTGATTCTGGTGAGTATGCGAGCATAGCAATATCATCTGCAAAAAGTAGAGCTTTGATGAGGATTCCAGCATATTCAATACCTCCTGGTAGAATACCGATAATGTCCTCAATAAAGAGTGAGAATAAACTTGGGCCGAGTGTGCATCCTTGTCTAACACCTGTTCTAGTTTGAAACCATTCGGATATATCTTCACCATCCCACACTGCTGCTGTGGTATCCATGTATAAGTTCTGTAGAACTCGGCCAAAATTAAGTGTCATTCCCAAACCAAACAATTTGAACATTAGGGCATTTCTGTCTATCGTATCGAATGCAGCTTTAAAGTCCACAAAAAACACGTAAGTTTTTTATTTTTTGCCAAGAACGAATCAGCTATGCTTTTTAGAAGAAAGATATGGTCTATTGTTGAGTATCCTGGTCTAAAACCCGCTTGAAATTCGCTTATTAATCTTTTTGCATCTATCCATGATCTGAGTCGATTTTGAAGAATTGATATAAATATTTTGTATGAGGCGTTTAAGAATGAGATTCCTCTGTAATTTGCTGGATCCATTGTGTTTCCTTTTTTAAATATTGGAAAAATGAGTGCTTCTTTAAATTCTTGTGGTATGTTTCCATGTTCAAGTATATTGTTAAATACTTATTATATAATATTATTAACAAATGTATTAACAAAAGTCAGAAAAATAAATAGTCTTGAAACTTTTTGTTTTGCTTGCAATCAAAAAGTAAAAAAAAAAAATTTACAATAATTGCGTTCTATTAACTATCATAAACAAAACGTTTTTTTTTAACAGTCAAAATAAATTGAGAAATACAAATCATTCTTTTAGGACGTTTGAAAGGCGCTATAAGAATAAGACTACGAATCGAATGAATTAAATCTGTTATGTTGTCACTCCTCTGTTTGTAGTTTATTGAGTGTCAATATAGCTATGTGATTGATGTTGTTATTTTTAATTTTCATTTTATTTCACATACCTAATACATGCAAATTATTCAGGCAGTGATGGCAAACACTAAGATAAGGATTTTGCTGCGGAAAATTATTAATAAAATTGGTTTCATAAAATGAACCAAACATTGTGACTATTAAATTATACACCGAACATCACGCCCTTTTCGGAACAGTTCTTAAATTTATAAATCATAGTAAGCATCTATGTAAATAAATTACAAGGCCGTTAATGCAAACTTATCATTTTACACTTGAATGAATTGAATACCGTTATTACTTATACCAATATTAAATCATTGAGAACAAAAATGTTTTAATAATAAAAAGCAGATCATTCACGTTAGATAGAATTATTATTTTCAATTTAAAGTATCTTATGAGTTCGTTTTCCATAAACAAAATTTAGTTATCCATAAGTTGAAATGGGCTTAATTAAGTTGCCCTGAAAAAAAGTAAGAAATTCAACTCGTCCTAGGGATAGTGTGATGGTAAAATTGAGTTATAGATATTATTATCTAGGTGAATGAATTTAAGTTACCTTTCGCTTTATTGAATATAGAAAACGGGATATTTGTGCCAGTTGTGGCTAATCAAAGAGCTACAATCAGTGTCCATGACTTGACAGATGCAACCATCACTCATTTGAAATCTACATTGGCCACTGATATGATGTCACATGAATCATTAGACAAAGATGATGATGATGAAGCGTTAAAGATCCAGGCTTTTTTTTGCCAGAAAAATCACTAAATCTTAAAGCTGTTTATTTAGCAAGGAGCTCTATATGTGGACTTAGAGCAAAAATTAAGCTCCCGTGTAGCTAATTCATTGAGTTTGAGAGCTCTTTTTTGATCTTATTCAGCCTGTTATAAGTGGCAAAAGTGACTAGAAGCTCTGTAGTACATGGCTTTCAAACTATTAAAACACCACTTTTGACATATTATTGTTTGTATTGGTTTGTGTAGTAGAAAATAAAAATATATGAAATTCTCATACTATTAAAAAATGAATGAATCGTTTCAAAGTATGTAAAATAGAAACAACGAAGATGACAATAACCAAATTAAAAATATATTTATGAGAATAAATAAGAAAAGAAATTAAGATTTTCGATTGTTTGATAGTGAATTTCAAGTGCGCGTTTAGTATTTCCAGAAATGTAGTGACGATACTTCGTTAAATTACAGGGCGCCTACATAATTCTGTGTATTATGTCATCAGAAATAATTTTAAAAAATAGTTAGATAGTATAAATATTTAAAAATTTATTTTCCAGAGGTGAAATAAAATTTTTTTTGAAAAATAATAATTCCGTGTTTTCTTTAACTACACTCCGAAGATGATTCTTTTTTAAAATGAAAAAAAAAATAATTGAATTAATTTTATATCTCGTCGCCATTTTATTGTCAGGCAAGGCGTTTCTTCCAATTTAGCTGCAATACTATCCTGTTCTGGAGCTGCAATATCATTTACTGGCTGGTGATATAGAGCTCTTATGTCGCTTGAAAATTCATTGTACATTTTCTAGAGCTAGTTCCAACAAGATGGCATTTTCGTCTTTTAACTTCATTCTATTGTTATTAAGATAGGGTGCTTCAGAAATTAAAAGTCAAGGAAAGAAAATAATAAAACAAATGTAGTTTATAGGAAGGAATTTTTTTTAAAAGAACATTTCCTGAAGTGTTTTTAAAGTCTAAGTTGCAATTTTTAAAGATAAGAAATTCAAATTTTTTTGTTTACTAAAGCTGCTTAGATTCACCGTGATACAGAACATTGATATCCTTAATGTGTAAGCACATCTATCTTCTCTAAGGGAATTAAAGTAGGATAATTTTTTTTTTGTGCGTACGTGATTAGAATTAAAGCCCTGAATTTTTTTTTAAATACTATGAAAAAAACTATGTATTTATGTACATTACTATGTAAAACGATAAATTATCAAATTTCTTCCGCATTGTTTAACAGAGGAAATGTATAGTTCTAATCTAAACATTGATATAATCTAAAAATTGAATAGCTCTACAACCGATTTGAAGTTGGTCTTTTAATGCTATATTTTGACATTTCGAAATTCGCATGCGTTAGTATTTTACTTCTAAAGCTAAAGCTACTGTTAGTGCTATTGTCGCACCTTTTATTGCATTTGTGTAGTTGAAAGCTGTACAAAGGCCATTTAAATGAGGGAAATTCAAGAAGCTCGTTCATATAGATCGCATAAAAGGTATTATGGAGCTAGTTTGAAAAAATAAACGTTGGACGAGCTGACAGTGCTGTTAAACTTCACTATAGAGCATGATTTAAAATAAAAATACATTGAGCTGTGAAATTATACCTTATAAAACCATAGCTTTCAATTTCACTGTTTGGAGTTGCAGAAGAACAGTTTTGCATCTAATAGCTGTGACGATGTTAATTGGGTTAACAATAAATTTCTTTGCAAACGCACACAAAGAAGCTTGTAGTTCCCAAGAATTCGACTGCAATGTCAGTGGCGCGCGGTTAGGAAGAGAATTCTTTGCAAGAGATTTTGTTCCGCCCATCCTCTCTCAGAGTTAATTTTTGGTTGTTTTTTCTTGTTGTTGTTTGTGTCTTGGATCATGTAGCTTTTTATTCTTTGTTTTGCGGGCTTGAGTATACAATAATAGAAAATATAAAGAAAAAAACTTTTAAGAAATAATTTTTGTTTCTAGTAGGTGGGTATATAAAGATGCAAGGTCATGCAACCGTTATTTGAGTGTGATGTAGTCAATCGTATATAACAGAATTTGTTTTTTGGTTCAACTTTCGGCAAGTACATATAAAAAACGGTAAATATAGTTGTACGTATCTGAAATTCGCTGTCATATATTTAGTTTTCTTGAATTTTTTGCGGACCATAACTCCTAGGTATGGTTTTTTCTGATTTTGTTGGTTTTTGTGATCTTTCTTTAGAAATAGACAAAAAAGAAGTCATGTGTATGCCCATTTTTTTGTCAACGCGTATACCTACTTGATGGAAGTTCGGGTCACTTTGCATGGTGGGATCGTTATTTGGTTGAATATCGAGTAATTCATGCGTATGTATGTACATACCTATATATTTTTGTTGGCTTATCTGTTGGATGTTTTTCTGCTTCTTTTGCGAATTTAATTATGTACAATGTGTGTTTTTTTTACGATATAGATAGGTTTAATTAATTCTAAAAATTGTCATAAAATGAGTTGCTGTTTACTCATTACATGCTGTTCAGGCATAACACTAACAACATGTGATAGGGTAAACTATTATACCCATAAATATGACAAATCAATAAATAAAATAATGCGAATTATAAGAGACATAAACAAATCAGACACCGTAATTTTCTCCGCATTAGTTCAGCCGCTATCCCTGGAGATAAATCTGGGACAACAACCACCTCGCGCCACACATATTTCCTATCCCTCTTTCTCTTCTTTCACATGATGACGGTGTTGTGTTAAAAACATATGAGGGGTAATCATAATCCCTTGAGCGCGTGTACGATTATAAAAGAAAGGTAATGTTAATGTTGGTAGGTACCCATTTCAGTAAGGGGGAGAAAACCGATCACTATTTGTTTTCTGTGGTGGAACGTGCCATACAAGAATAGGGTTACAGTTTGAGATATGTCAAAGTGTGTAGAAAAAATATGAATGCGTTTTATTTATTTATTTGTTTATTTTTGTTTTACATCGGAAAAGTAAAGTGTAGAAATTGTTTCACAAAACACGCACAAGAACTGAAAAACATTTAGGTAGGTAGGTAGTTCCCATTGTTATTTTGACAAGTAAATTATTTTTAAAAAAATACCTACATAGGTATTGGCTAGGTAGGTACCTACAAAATATTTTTTTTAAATAATTTTGGTAAGTTAGGTATGTAGGTATTTGAAATTTAATAAATTTTTCAGTTGAGAGCAATAATTTCCTACATTAAAACAATTGTAAACATCGGAGCCAATTTCCAGCGCTTGGAAATGAAATACCTACGTGCTCATTGTCTTTATTTTTAATATTTTTTGAGAAATAAGATTTATCAGTATGACGTATCAAAATAAGTATTTTACATTTTTCCAATAAATAAAATAGGTAGATACCTACCTACATATGTGAACTTTAAAATATTATCCGAAAATTTGGGGAGAGTAAGATAACTCAGGCGCCAAAAAAATAAAAAGGGATTGTTGTAGAATAGCTAGTTGCAAGTATTTTGTAATATAGGGGATGTGGTCTATCTCTTCCTGTTTAGGCGGGAGGGTCAATTTTCTAAAAAGAAATGACTTAAAATAAAAATAGATACTAAAAACAACGGAAACATTTACAAAAGAAAAATTATATGTTTTCTGAAGCCAGAAACCTGTTTTTTTATATCTTGTTTCAATAAAGTTTTTTGTGTTAATAGTTTTTGAAAAAAATACTTTCAAACTCACAATTTATCAAAAAAAAATACTATTTTCACTTGCGATTGTAGGTATGTACATATGTATGTACTATATCTGTAAGTAAAATAAAAGACATTTACCCTTTTCTTGTGAGTTTAGAGCTGAACTTTTATTGAATTACATGTTTGCTTGCAAATCAAATAATCGATTTGCTTGCAAGTCTTTTCTAGGTATAAGATACAAAATATGAATTTATGAAGTGCTGACATTAATTTAATTCATTTATTATGCTTGTGCAGGAAATGAATTATTTACATCATATTTTATTTTTGCAAGTAATATTATTATTAATTGTGCAGGAAATGAAATAAGGTGGTGGTGGGGGTATAGGAATGTGGGAAATGAAGAAGGGTGATATAATTATTGTTAACTTATAAGGCAAGTTATGCATTCGTTAAAAAAAATTCAACAATCAAACATGACATTACGATCATAGAGAACACCAAAAAAATTGGTCCCTCAACTCCTTCCGCCCGTCTTTCTGTTCTTGAGTCTACATCCTAACCGGTTGGATGGATTTGCTTCAAACTTGGTACATATTGTTCATTTCGGTAATATGCTCACAAGTTTTTCAACACAAAAAATAACGGTACCTACCTGCGATAAATTTTTTGTTTGCCAAAAAGTTAAATCTTATTTTCTCAAAAACGGCTCAACGAATTTTTAGAAAAAAATGTGTGTGTTCTTAAATTAGTACAGTCCACTTACAGTCTTATTTTGCGTACTTATTAACGGTACTTCTCATTATTGGATGAACAGAATAAAATTATTTTGTGTATGCAAATGCTCCCTGACATTGTAAATAACAATGCAAATGTTTCAAATTCTTAAAAAAAATATTTTTCGATTAAAATATATAATTGTTTATTTGAAAAATCGATTTTTCATTAGTGTATTATTTTACAAGAAAATAAAAATAGTAATAGGTAGGTACATTTTGGGTACAAAATTGTTATTTTCTTACTTTGGGTTAGGTACATATAGAAATTTAATAAATTTTCAACTGATAGCAACACCTGCTACTTTTTTTCGAAATTTAATTTCCTACATTTCAAAAAAATAAATCACCAATAGATATCGGAGAAAAGTTTCCCAAATTCCGAACAAAAATACTAGTGAGCCTTCACTTCCTACCTATTTTGATTATTTTATTTTTACCAGCCACACGATAAGAATTCTCAAAACAAAATTTGATTAGGAAATTAAATCTTCAGTTGTTGGAAAATCTCGACCAACGAAAAAATGTACCTACGCATTATGTACAAAAAGAATAAAGAAATACATATTATGTAAGTATTCAAGAAAAATCATCTCAATTGGCAAAAGAAATACTCACTTTTCCACTTGCTTCACAAAAGCCAACCATATGCATGTCTTAACAGCCAAAACCCACCAAAAATATCGAAAACCAGATTAAGACACTTCTTTTTTGTCTTATTTTATTGACGTCACCAGAGATCAAACTCCATTAATCCACATCGGACAAACAACAATTTCCAGATATTAGATCTCTGCTGATGTCAATAAAATAAGACAAAAACAGAAGTCTCGTAATCTTGTTTTGTTTGATTCATGAAAAATATCTACCTAGCTAGACAAAAAAACTACCAAACCGATGTTCTTCTTTTTTGTTGTTGTTTGATTGGATGTGCTTGTGCGTAACATGCGGTCTCCATTACATGCGGTCTCCATTAGCGATGAATCTGGAGAATGCTTTCAGTATCGCAAATGGAGATCGAAATCGCAGCTTTATTTTCATAGCATGCGATGGAAAGCATGCTTTCATCGCATACTGCCCATCGCTTGCTTTATCGCAAGGAGAAGTGCCATTTTGTTATTGCGTTTCCAAATATCACTTCTTGGTTTTGAGTTGTTCGCACAGAAGTTTTTTTCCTAGTTTTGTTTTTTTTCCTCCAAGTACCTATAATGTCCGACTGGAAATTGTCCCAAGAGGAAGTGGTTAAGATAATTAACCATTATTCACAATTTGATTTCCTCTGGACCATCAAAAGTGAAGAATATAAACGGTTAGATTAAAAAAAATGCGTGG
Source organism: Philhelius pedissequus (assembly GCA_910595825.1). Lineage (NCBI taxonomy): Eukaryota > Metazoa > Arthropoda > Insecta > Diptera > Syrphidae > Philhelius > Philhelius pedissequus. The sequence continues at coordinate 162,842,866 of OU343161.1, forward strand.
GTACAATTATCCAAAGAATATTGAAGGAACATTGACGAAATAAAAAAAAATTTTGAGAAACGCATACGTTTTTGAAAAAAAGTGGATAGTTCAAAAAAATCTGGAGCTTCCACCAGCTCCATTTATTATCCCAATTTATATTATTATGATGAATTTAAATTCCTCGATAAAAGATTCCCAGTCTGATGTGCTAAATGAATCTATGGAGAATATGCGACCACCAACAACATCGCCAGCAATTACAATTGCTTCGACGCCATTCTCGACATACACGTCCAACTCGTCATATAATACTGCAAGCACTTCTGTGTCTTCATCATCATTAACATCACAATTTCCATTTAAGCGTAAGTCGTTTAAAAAACGGCAGTGTGTATCGTGGCCGTATGTTAGTGATGCTATTGACGCAATAGTCAAACACGCCACAAAAGGATCACCAGAGGTGTCGAAGTATGCTGCATTTGGGAAAAATGTTGCTTTTCAGTTAAGCCAGCTTACGCAATACGAAGCCACAATACAAATGGATCAAATCTATCAACAACTGTCCAGAGCGGTACTGGATTCCCTGCTAAACAATTATTCAAATCCAACGGCCATAAATTCCGATGATGACGATAAATCGGACAAGCTACAAACAGCACTTGAAAGTGCCGACATGTTTTTTTTAATATCTTAAGCCTAGTACGCTGCTGATGCGAAATGAAATTTTTCGGTAGTCTACAACGAAAACCACAGCGGAAAAATATTTGCGGAGAGTTCTGTTAGGTGTCAAAAACAATTGACAAGTTGTAAAAAAAAAAGTAATTTTTTCACCAAATTATTTTTAGATGGAAAATTTTTTGTCGCCAAATTACTTTTAGATGTAATTTTTTTCAAATAATTTTTGGATTTAAAATAAAACTCAGAACCGTTTAAATGATCGAAATTACACAACGGTTCTGAGTTCTAATTTATGGTTTCTTACTAATTCCGGATACCATTTTCAAGAATCCGACTTTCTGATCTTCAAATTTACATTTGGGATTCACCTGATTTTATACAAACTGCCAGGACATAATAATAGCGTAAATGATGTAGATTTTCATCGGGAGGAACCCATAATTCTGTCGGCACCAAGTGATAAAAATATGTGTTTGGGTGAAATTGAAGATTAAAACGATTTTACTGTATATTATAGAAATATTTTTTATAAGAAAATGATAAAATTCGGAGTACTATGTACCTACGATCTGATATCATTCAGAAGTAGATACCCTTGAAATTGAAAGTCGTTCTTGTATATATTAAGACATTGTGCTCGGCTATTCCTTTGATGAACATAAAAAAAATCTAACGTTACAAAAATGAATACAAAAAAATAAAAAAGCTCGGCAGAATAGTGGACTTTTAAGATAATCTTGTAGATTAAGGGTTGAATAAGTTTGAAATTTTTGTTTGTTTTCAGTAAAAACACAGAATTGTTGATTAACGTATTATTTTTTTTTTCAATTTATTCCACTGAAACTCAGCATCGGCCTATGGAAAACGCGAAAACGTGCATCCAGCATTCCAAAAGCAATTTCAACTGTCAAGCGAGCCCGGCTTAAACGGTAATTCAAAATTTCTTAAGCAGTTGTAAGACTTGAATTCCTGTTGTAAGCCTTCAAGGAATTTCGATCGAGCCAAAAAATATCATTACGGATGAAATAGTAGGGAGTATCCTTTTCTTGTCCGCTTAAAGGACTTGGTCGTGGCATGCCTAGCGTTTGGGACATTAGTGCTTAATACAAGGTACAATTCTTCAGCATAATGACGTCAGATGCTCTACAGTTGACTTCGATATCAATATAAATAAACTTGCTATGGGCATCAATTACAGCCAACAGGACAGTACTAAAATATCCTTTATAATTGAAGAAATCGGATCCCGAACGGGGCTGCTGCTTTATCCTAATGTGCTTGCCATCAACTGAACCTAGTGTATGCGGGATTTTTCCAAAAAAAATCGAAGTCACTTGAAATTTCAGCCCATTGACATTCAGAGTTTGGTGTCTAAGAATAAGTATGTTTAGAAATATATAATACCAAATTATTAAAAAAAACTTTTATATAGTCCTCTTCAAAAGCGTCAACAATTGAAGTTAAGACTTCTGGGATAAATTAGCTCATTGTTTTCCATGAAACACGAGTCAAAAACTATAGTGATCTGTATGAATTTTTTGGTTCACTCTATAAAATAACAAATAGAATAGATATAAATACAAAATGCACAAATCATTCCTTTAACCAATGTTTTCAGCGTTTTATGCTCACAATTACTAAAATTTGTTCGAACTCATTAATCGCCATTCTACAAAAAATTATTAAAATCCAATCCATCTTCCCATAGTAAATCTTTTATTAAATCGTGAAGAGCTCTCTTCTCTAAAAAGGGATTCACCCAAAATCTGTGTTTTCTTTTGTTCTTAATTTCTGCCAGCTGATTTAATTTTTTAAGAGCTGGATGTACGTAGTATATGTCGCCATCGACATTCATCACTTAAAAAAGCATGCTATGAAATACCCACAAAAGAAAATTTGACAATTCTTCTGCTATCTGCTTTCTGCTATTGCTAAAAATTTTATCGCTAATGGAGACCGCGTGTTAGCGATGAATCCAGAGCAAGCTTTAAAGCATGCTTTCAGTATAGAAAATGGAGACCGAAATCGCAGCTATATTTTCATAGCATGCGATAGATAGTATACTTTCATCACTTACTGTTCATCATTTGCTTTTTCGCAAGTAGAACTTTTATTTTGTTTTGGTGTTTCCAAATATCATTTATTGTTGTTGTTCCTACCAGCATCAGTTGCCTTCGACGGTCTTCAGTAACTAAAAAAGTATGCTATGAAATGCCAACCGAAGAAAATTTGTCTGTCCTTCTGCTACCTGCTTTCTGATATTGCTATTGCGTTTGCTTTTAAAGAGAAAATAAAAAAAGGGACAAATTATAGTAATTGGAAATTCCAAATTCCTGACTTTGTTAATAAAGAGAATAATATTCTTTCACTAATACCTTCAAATGCATTTACATGAATTCTGAGTTTGTTAAAAAAGGAAACCCAGCCTTAAGTTCACATCTCTTGAACATTGGTTCACTCCAATCAAGGTATCAACACTATTGTAAAAAACAAGATACTTAACTTTAAGCTTAAAAAAAAACATTGCTTTAATTCGATTCACAGAGTTATTGATTCTGAAAGACAACGAACAATATATCAATTGACGCTTTTACTTTGCTTGAGTATTTTGTATGTTTTATTTTTTAAGAAACTAACCATACCTAGCCCACTGAACCTTTTACCGCAAGTGACCACACGAGCCATTTTCACAATCTCCGTCAACATTTCTTAAAATAGTCACAACTATAACAAACAGCAACAGACAACGTATGCCTTGTCCCAAAATTAATATCAAAGATCAGCATATCACAGACCCCTGCGGCGGAAATGGAGCTGCAAAGGGGGATACTACAAAAAGTAGCCACAACCGCACGTTCCCAACAACAACAAGTTACAAATAACGAGAAAGATTGGAATGAAACGATCAAAATAAAACATCCAGACTTAACTTTAACAGCTCGGCACGAGTTTGTTTCCCACGGTCTGAACGCGCGCGAGATCGCGTTTGTCAGATTATTGTTCGTATGAGTGTTTAGATGGGGTAGGGCGGGTGAGAAGAGGTCTAAGCATGCGGTGCAGACTCGTTTTATTATTCGGTTGCGGTGAGCGGTGGTGATAAATTAATTCAGCAACGCGTTTTGGATCGGATTTACGTAGGTATACCTATATAAATATTGTGTGACCGACATCATTCTCTTCCTCTACTCGTGCAGCAACTCTGATATTGATCGCATATACCTACATACATTATATAGTAGGAAATTATTAATGAGCCTGAGCCAATCAAGCCGAGCTGTTGCACCCATCACAAATAGAAGTTTAAGTGTCCACTTGACGAACAGTCGCAGTCGCAGTCGGGGCAACTTAAATAGTTGTTGACCTGCGTAAATTGATTTGAATTCTTTAGTTCTCAACTCGACTTTCGTTAACAAGCGATTATGTTGCCGGCATTGTCGTTGACTGGATCTTGAAATGTAAAAACATTTGTCAAGTATTGTGTTGATACATAACATAGGTTATAGATGTATATAAGAATTATACATTCTACAATAATCTGTATTTCTTATAAAGTTAGGACTGAGTTTTATTTGAAGGCCCGGTTGCATTTAGAATTAAATACATACAATATACACATACATTGATATATAACTACAAGAGCAATATCATTTATATTTTTAATATATATTTTTTGGACAGCAAAAAGTTGCCAAACCTCACTTGTCACTATTATTATGATAAGAGTGGGTACGTTTTTTTTGCAAGAAAGAAGTTAATTGGACAAAGAAACAGAAATAAAATGCACGGCTGGATCGCACGAACTTGCTCTTATGTTCGATCCCATCGTATGCCAAAGGTTTCTATTAAGAATTTAAATATATGTATTTTCAAAGTCGGTTTTTACTTAATTTTTTATATAGGTTCAAATTTTATTTCCTAAAAAAATATTTGGTATGATAATTTTCAATACTGAATAATATGAACTTAAAAACTAAATTTTAAAAAAAATCAAACACCCGTTTTCAAAATATTGAATTTTCAAAAAAAAAAATATTTTTATTTTCAAAAATCCAACAAATATTTTTCGAAAATTTTGGTATGCATTATTATTTATAATTTGAAGGATCTCCTATATGAAAATTTTGATCGAAATCCTTAGAGCCGTTTATGAAAAAGTTCAAAGTAAAAAATGGTTGTATGGCAGGTGCATTTAATAAAAAATATTAAAAAAATAAAATGCACGACTGTAGCTAACAACCTTAGTGTAGCTAACCACTTATGCTGTTGCTAGGTAGGTCTAGGTAGCCTAGTTATCATATGCAGGTTTAAAGCCGATGTAGGTAAGAGTACCTTGATTCTTAGTACAAAAAAACAACGCTCAGATTTTGTTGTTCGATCCTTCATATGGAGATCCTTTTTTGTTCATCCTTTTATTTTTCTTTTTACCAAGGGGTAATGATGACGGGTCATTGTAATGACAAAAGTTTCGTTTGCATAGTCGATTATCAGTTCGGAAAAGTTTTTCGAAATAACGGTTTAGATAAGTAGATAACCATCAGCTAGTGTTTTAATAGTAAATGGGTACCTACTAACTTAACAACAAATAGGCAAATCAAAAAATGTTCCAGAGGCTCACCGATGAAATATTCAATCATAAATGAATCAGAAATAATGCATTCACTTATGATGCAATTTGAATCCTTTTACCTGGGCTCTCAGACACCGACTTGAATCATTTTAATGATTAATTTATGCTCTGAAAATTCTGCAATTAAATGAACGTATATAACCGTTCCATATATTCCTTTAAATGATTAATCCCTGAACCTTTTCTGAATCGCAAAAATGATTCCTGTACGATTAATTAAAATGAAGGTATATACTTAAAAATCCTTCACTTAATTGAATTTTATTGGAATTATTTTTATGATTTAGAAAAGATTCAGACATTAATCATTTAAATGAATATATGGAGCTCTTATATACGTTCATTTAAATGACGAATTTTCAGATCATAAATGAATCATTACAATGATTCAAATTGGTGTCTAAGAGCCCAGGTAAAAGGATTCAAATTGCATCAAAAGTGAATATTTTTCGGCCGGTTTCTTCACTTTTATGAATTAATTATCGTTCATTTCTGAATTAAAATGTTTGCTGTGTACTAAGTGCCAGATTATCTTTAATTGTATTGCTATTTTTTAATCTTTTCAATTTTTCATTTGTTACATTGCTGTTTTTATTGATTCTTTCTATGGAAACTTTTTTTATAATAACTTGTTTATTATTATTTTTTAACACTTTATTGATTTTATGTTTAATAATTACAAAATCTTCATGGTCTGGATTTCCCATTTACATGTACGGCCTAAGAAATTAAGTGATCTTTTGACAATATTTGGTTTAGGCCTTAGTCTATAAAGAATATTTTGAAGCTGGGATATTTCGTGGGAAAGGAATGGAAATGATAGATAGTCGTTACCTATTTTATTATGTATTGTATTTTTAATTTCATTGACTACATTTTGATAATCCTCAAGGTCAATGTCATGAATTATTTTAATATTGCCTGTTTGAACTTTAGATATTCACCAAGTTTTTTTCTAAATTATTTTTGGCTTTTGCCAAGGTCGATCATCAGATTCCTTTGCTCCAGTGGTGCTGGTCTACTTTTTCATTTGGAAAACTTCTTGTGCCTTCATCGTGTATTGTACCATAACCAGCCGCTTAGTAGCCAACGCACTTCGCATTACGCCACCGAGCCCACATGATCAGATCCAATGATTATTTCTCGTAGTGCTGGTCTCACATCTTCTATTGCTTTGGATTTTATAATTTTGGCTATAGCTAATTTGTGCTCCCTCTTCTTCCTTCTTAGGAGTCGGTGTTCCTCTCTTCTTTTTTGCACATAGACCTCGCGGGCTGCTCTCTCACCAGTTCTGATCCTAGCTTGTAGCATTGACTCATAGGTTTCGTCCTTGGCTGCTTGTGCCTGCCGACAGTCCTCATCGAACCAAAGGTTTCAATTTGGTTGTCGATTGAAACCCGGCACATCAGAGGCGGCACTTCTAATGGCTAGCTGGCAATGATTCCACTGTTCGTCTATAGTTGGTGCTGCTGGTGCATTTTCTTAGAGATTGAGGGCGACGCGGTCGGCAAAAGTTGTGGCAGTCTCTCGCGATAAAAGTTTACCGACGTTGAACTTTCCCCTAATATCCTCTTTTCGCTGAGGCGCCAAGGATATCCGTATCCGGACTCTAGATACTACCAGGTAGTGATCCGAGTCTATGTTGGCCCCTCGGAAAGTTCGGACCTCCAGGAAATTGGATGCATGCCTGGCGTCTATCGCGACATGATCAATTTGGTTAACAGTGCCTTGATCTGGAGACTTCCAAGTTCTCTTGTGTATATTGAGATGGGGGAATATATTGCTTGCTAGGGTGATATTTCTCCCCGCCGCAAAGTCGATCAGTTTAAGCCCGTTTTAAGAAGTTTCGTCGTGCAGGCTGTGTCCTCCGACCGTCGAACCAAAGATACCCTCCTTTCCGATCTGGGCGTTAAAGTCGCCAAGAACAACCTTAACGTCGTACTTCGGGCACTTATCGTACGTCTTTTCGAGAAGTTCGTAGAATGCATCTTTGATCGAGTCATCTTTCTCTTCCGTTGGGGCGTGGACACAGATCAGCGAGATGTTTTTAAATTTGGCCCTGATGCGGATTTTGACAAGGCGCTCGCTAACGTATTTAAAATACATAACTTCTTGTATAATTTTGATCTCCAAATAACCGCTATCTCCTTTCCCTGTAGCACTTACCAAAGTAGATATCACAGGATTTCATTTTTCGCGTGCCCTCTCTATCCCATTAATTAGTAGCGACATCCTACTCCACTTCGACCTGTCGACCATGGTCTGCAGAATCAAGTTCCGCGATCGCATAGCTCTAGGTTTCACTGTAGTAGTCACCGTAAGCCCCTCCGCCACGTCAAGGCTTACTCCCAGGAGGGGATTGTCTGGTCTAGACCAGTGAATAAATTTTTATTTGGATTTAATATGTTATGCATTATTGCAGGACCTTGTGTTACTACGACTCGATTCACTATTGACGTTATGAGTGAATCCAAGGCTGGTGTTGTACCTACTTCTTGGTGACCCTGACCATTATTCACCGACGAAGTCGAGTGAAACAAATTGTCGTAATCAATATGTGTAATTGTATTAAGGACAGCAGGGAGAGGATTAATAATGGCATGTGGTTAGACGTCTAGTCCAGCACCTGTTCTTGTCAGAGGCATATTAAAATAAATTTTAGTATCTTAACATTTCTGGCTTAATATATTTTTTTGTTATAAATATTTGTTGTTTTTATACCTCACTTAAATTTAACTCTACAGGATATTCAAGTATACATGCAATTTGGCTTAGAATATATATATATATATATAGTTTTTCTTTAATTTGCTTGTTGTTATTTCACTTCAATAATATTTAATTTAAATATATAAATGTATATAATATATATACATATATACATTTTTTTATTAAATTAAAGATTAGTCTTACAAAAACCAATGCATTCCCTCGCTGACGATGAGGATTTTATCGTTTTTGTATTCTGGAGAATATTACTCGGGATCCCGCGATTCGCACTTGTACTTGGGCTGCTTTGTGCGTTTCTAGGGCAATCAAAGCACTATTGGTTTTTGGGTTCAGTTATGTTGGTAGTTTTTTTTTTTTTCTTAATGTTTCAATTCGTTACTTGTACTTTTTTTCACTTTTCTTTTATTTTTATTTTTTTTTAAATTATGATTCTTTTCTCAAAGGTCCCTGCTCGGGCGCCAGTTAAGAATATTTCTTCCTTTTCGATGTAAAAAAAAACTTAAATTATTGAAAAACCAACTAGCAGCGATTCTGCCTACACAATAACTGAACAATCAAAACTTAAATTTGTGTGACTTAAATACTAAATTACCTAAGCCTAAGCATAGCCTCTTCCCATCAATGTTATGTGGAGTGTAATATTGCATTCTATTGGCAGACGCGATGTCAGCATTATGTATCGGTATTTCTCAATGCATATAGCTTCTTCGTAAAAAAAATCGTTTTCAAGAAAATCGTATTACTAGAGGTACGTAGGTATAGTAAATAACCATTGTTTGCCAATACAAAACTACAAAAAGTACAATTTTTGTATAAGCTCGTTATAAAAAATAAATACACGTGGCTAAAAAATTTTAGAAACGGTACGTGTACTTTTTAGTCTAAAAAGGCGTATTACCTATAAAAAATAACGAGCTGAAAAAAATCCGTCCACCCGTTTATACTATACCTAATCTCCGGGACAGACAATCACACAAACGGAATTCTCAGACTCAATTTTAAATTTTTAAATTTCATCGTAATAGCAAGTTTAATAAAAATCTTTTACCTTACCTAGTAGATAGATATATATCGCCAATTAAGTTTCTGTTAGTTAATTTGCAACACTATACCACTGAATTTAAGATCAGTAAGACTAAATCAGTGGAATTATGTACATACTAATATCAAATTGGGTGGTTTTGTTGCATTCGAAAGAAGTATTGTTGACGAAAAACTATTTGCGTATATTAAGAATGTAGATAATTGAAATAATCCTTTTGGACCAATAAAAAAAAAGTTAGGTAGGTTTAAAACGAAAAATATTGGGAAACTCTTAAGTCTTGAATAGCTTAATGCCTCAACAGCAAGGGGCCGGATGAAAGCGAAATAACATGACCAGTTCAATTATAATAAAATATCAGTTGTCTTTCGTAGGAAAAAAAGACAAAAATAAAGCTCTAAAGCAACTAAATCTCCCTTTCCGGACACCTCCCTTACACGGACACATTTTTTTGTACGGAAATTGCTCCATATAAGTTTCATTGTTTTACGTTTCTCTTGGACGGACACTCCGTGTCCGTACAGGAATTTCACATATGAATGACAAAATATTTTCTCTTAGACGCAAGCATCACATTTTTTTAATGTAATGGAAAAATAAATGGATGCCAGTTACCATCCCAAAAACTCTATTATGTATATATGTTGATTGTGTATTTGAAGGATTGTAAGTATCTGGTGGATCTTTTGTATATTATTAATAAAAGCATTATAACAAGCTTATAACAGCAAAAACAGTTATTCATTTTTTACTTGCGATTATAGGTACAATAAGGCAAGTTATGCATTCGTAAAAAAAAAAATTCTAACAATCAAACATGACATTACGATCATAGAGAAGTCCAGAAAAGTGATCCGCAAAAAATGTCTGTCTGTCAGTCTGTCCCTCTGTATGTATAACGAGCTAACGAGCTACAGCCTAAACGGCTTAAGCGATTATCTTTAAATTTGGTATGTGATTATTTTGGCATTCCTCAGAGGGAAATTGAAATTTAATTTTTAGGCCTAAAAATAACGGTACGTGCCATATGAAGGAAAATCTTATTTTACTCTACTCTAAAACGATTTTGGTGAAAAATTTTGAGAATTTTTTTGTTGGTAATAGCTATCATTTGATATGAACTAAGTTTACACGAAAAGTCTATTAACGGTACCTTTTAATTTCTGGCTTTCTCGGTAACGGTACATTGGATTTCTGTCAAATTTTATATCTGGGAGATCTATGTAGCTAAATTAATTTTGCAATTCCAAATTTTCTAATAACATTTTTTTTTATTAAAATTAATTATTGAAATTTTTTGTTGAAAAATCAATATTTTATTAACTAATTAAAAAAAAATAATTTTAAATTTTATATTCACATGTACAATAATAGTCTCTAAAAAATTGCGTACCAAAATTTCAAAAGAATTTTTATTTTCAAAAAACGAAAAATAAAAAAACAGGATTTCATCAAAACCCGTCCTACAATTTTCAAGACACTTTTTTTATAAAATTTTCATTGGTCCAGTGGCGTTCTTCACTTTTTCGAAAAACCGATTAAAATTATGGTTTTTGCAGTTTAAACAGTTTAAAAAACGATTTTTTTATTGTTTTATTGTATGTACTTGTACATATGTATATTTACATTATTACCCTCCTAATTTACATAAATAAACTCCATTTAATTATACATTTGTAGGTAGGTACCTATGTAACTATTCCTTGAATCATGCATTCGAAAATTCATTATACTACAAATCAATGTAATATTACCTACATGATCTTTAAATCTGCATACGATCACTATATAGGCTAGCTACCTACCAACAGCGTCATTGAGTAACACTAAAGTTGTTAGCTACAAGAGCAAGTTTGTACGAGCCAGTCGTGCATTTTATTTAAACATGCTGATTCAATCAAGAATATGACTTGCCTCTAGCAAATTTAAGAGAATTTTTCAAGCTCCTTCATGAATGTAGATTGAAGAGAGAACCTAAAAGTTTTGCGTTGATTGATGAAAATATAAATGTGAAAGATGGCTTTGACATGATGGCAGAAAATATTGCAGTTCCTGTTGAAATCAACGAGTCTGGCAGTGAATTTGAGGAAGAGGATCAGGACCTGATGGGAACATCTATTAATTCCTATCAAGAAGCTAACACTTCAATAGAAAATTTAATAAAATTTGCGGACAAGAAAAATGACGTTGAAGGTTTTCAATTCACTTTCACATTCCACGTCATGTGATAAAAAAGAACTTCATTTTTTTTTGTGCTGTTAATAAATTAATATAGCCGCTATTAGTTAAGTTAAGTTTTAAGAAAATGAAGTTTATTTATTTTTGTTATTTTTATTTTCTGTTAATGAATAAATGAATATGCCAACAAAAATTCTTTCCTATCTATCTATTCCTTCTAACTAGTGCCGTATAATTCAGATTGCAGTTAAAAAGACCTTAGGTCTTACAAAATTAAAATTGTTTTTATTTGATTTCCCTTAAACGGACAACTCCCTTAGGCGGACAAAAAATTCTGCACCATGGCTGTCTGTCCAAGTGAGATTTCACAGTATCAATTTTTTATTATGTAAGGTATCCCCTTCTCTAAAAACTAGTTAAATTACTTCCAAATAAACCTAGTTTTGCATTCAAAATTAAAGGTGCCTACCTAGTCATTTCCTCTACTTAACACTTATGCACACACACCAGACATACATATCTATACACTCATATACACCTATGTACCTACATACTCGAATAGGTGTTGAAAATTATTACAATATGTATCTCACTATCTACTGTTTATTTCATCCACTTGATTTCGTTATAGGCATTAAAATAAACACGCAGAAAGATTACATCCACCAGAAACTTTAAAGATAAGCATTAAAATAGAATATCACCCTGTAGAATATTTTGTATATGTATAACAATAAATGCATAGAAAATACCTACATGTTCTGTAACTCAGGCGATAACTTTTCCTCACTTAACGCCTTTAAAAAAATGGGTTTCTGTGTGTTGAGGCAATACCTTAAATTTTTAATTTGTTTGACTGGGATTTTCCAATGGAAGGCGATAAATTGAAAAGGTCATTTTGGCATTTTACCAACAAAACAAAAATTTTTTATCAATAATACTTAATAGCAATAAAGCATTCGAAACTTACACTCCAAAACAATAGTAATTTATCCTGCCTATGAAGCGTCATAGACAGCAAGCCATCCCCATTACAATACTGTGTACCTATAAAAAAAGATATGTATGTAGATATGTATTATATATACAAACATACAAGCCACGTATAGAAAATATGATAACCGACTCACCCACCACTCCTTAAAGTTAAGCACAGTAGCTTAGTTTGGCACATTCCAAAGCTCATCAAATTAGATGCGACCACAAGTCTGAACGCAAGCGATCGTGCGCACTTCAACGAGCAGAAGCAGCAATAGCCAAAAATACGAATATCATCAGTGCACTTCTGAACACCCGCCGCGTCACTTAACCCCTCTTCGGTATAAATTTAATCAAATCCCTATTAAAGATAATCTTTCATTCGATGTACATACTTGAGAGCATAGTACATATAATATATATACACAATATCCATGTGCTGTGCTGCAAACGGACGAATCTAGAAGACCCCAGGCCTTTCTTAGCCCCTTCTTAAAGTCGCACGAAACTATGACGAAGATCAAAATGATCAACGAACGAAGCCTATACCATGCCGAGACGATGACTACGACAAACGATTATCGGTGGCAGCACGCAGCGGCAGCGGGAACATGTGCAGCACTACGCGGGAACAGCGGGTGCTCACAACATAGCACGAGTACGGGTACAACAAAAGCGGTCTCTTCTTCTGTACACAATCGAATGAATAGCACTATTCAACGAAGAAAGAAAATGATGGAAGAAGCAAAATGCCATAAAAAAAAAATCACGTAACATTGGAAAGAGGGCAACAACGTAGGGTAGATGAACCACTTTATAAGAAAACACGTCTTCTTATATGGAGTGGCACAGGCATGTGCGCACTCAGTGAAGACTGTGAGAAATCGACTCCAGAATAGTTTCCCACGGTATAATAATCTCTGTGAGCTGTTTTATTATTTTATGTGAGTAACAGACGCGACCGAAGCGGTGATGATCGGCAGGCGAGGCAACCAGCACGATAGCAGCATTAAACGTGGATGAAGTAAGGCGGTTTTTACGAGTATGAGAGGAAAGGAGCCTTTATAAGTGTTCGCATATTAGCCAAATCGACTCATTCATTGCATATTCGTGGCCGAGTGAACATACACAGTCTTACACTTTGTGATTTGTGATTTGTAATTTTTCGATCGTAGTTAAGTGATAATGGTTCTCGAGATGGAAATGTCGAAAACCTACCAATACCGTAAAGTAATGAAACCAATGTTGGAACGCAAACGTCGCGCAAGGATAAACAAGTGCTTAGATGAATTAAAAGACATCATGGTGGAGTGTCTTACCCAGGAAGGAGAACATATAACCCGATTAGAAAAGGCTGATATTCTTGAATTGACCGTGGAACATATGAAGAAGCTACGTGCACAAAAGCAATTACGTCTTGGAGGTGTTATTTCTGGCATTCAAGACTCTAAATTGACGATTGCAGAAAGTTTTCGAGCTGGATACGTACATGCAGCAAACGAGGTATCAAAAACATTGGCCACAGTACCAGGAGTAAGTGTGGATTTGGGAACACAACTTATGAGCCACCTTGGACATCGACTTAACTATTTGCAAGTAATTGTGCCTAATACAACAACTTCAACAATCCCTTTGTTTCCGCTAGTGACACCAAATTTAATTGTCGGTGGATTTTACGAGGCAGCGAATAATCGTAGGCCTTTGGTAATAACACCACCTCCTTCGGAATGCAGTAGTGATAGTGGTAGTTGCAGTCCAACTCCAAGTGACTCTTCCAGTGTTTGGCGACCATGGTGAGCTTACGGATTATATACAATGCGGCTACAGATGCTTCAACGAAAAAATGTAAATTGCATCGTCAACCATAGACTTTTGCCGGTGTAAATTACTGACGATCTAGCAGTTTCTAAATAACGATGCAAATTCTTTTAGAGTTTGACGTTAAACGAGATAGTTTAACAAAGAGAAAACGATCTTTATGTACAATATATGCATTCAATCAAAATCCTGAAGGGTGACTAATTGTACTCTGTGATGTTTAAAATGCTTTAATAAAAAGAACAGAAAATCTTTAAAAAAAAATAACAAATAAACACTAGAACTATTACAAGGAATTACTTTTTTTTAATTCTTTATTTTTCAGGATGTCGAATTGGATAATTTTAATTTGGGTTTAAAAAAAAAGAGCAATTAAAGTAAATTTTCAAGACAGTTTTTTCCATTATAATATCATAATCACTTAGGTTACAGTAACTGTTGAGGTGAGTCTGGTAAGACTATAAATTAAATTCTGTTCATAGTCACACCACTGGTCAAATTCCTAATCGGAAATCTCGCGCAATATATGGTAAGCAAAATTTTCCTAATCGCGAACATAAAAATCTTTGCAATGCAGACTGCCCCACAACGCAGTAGATAACATGGCGCAGAATTTTAAACAACCCAGAATTTTAAACAACCCATTGTTAAGGGCTTAACATTTTACTAGTTAGCAATTTCCTAAGTGCTTATTGATGGAATAACTATTTTAAAATTTGTTAACCTTTTCTTAACTAGTAAATTGCTAATTAAGCAGGGTTTGAATTTTGATGAACACAATTATTGTGGTTATGCGTTGTAAATTAATTATATGTTGATGAAAACCCAACATATGCTCTAAAAATGTATTAGTTATTTCTATTTTCATAATTTTAACTTCATTATTTACAAAAAAAAATGAAACAACAAGATTTTGTGCACCAGCAGGACTCGAACCTGGGCACCCCGTGTGCAAGTCTGATATACTATCAGATTCCATAATGGATTTAGCAAATTGATAAAAGTTAAAGTAGCCATTCCGTGATTTAACTTAAGTAAAATGTTAAAAAAACGTTTAAAATTAGTTCAATCATCTTTTTAGCTTAGTAAATTGCTAGAAGTGGCTTTAACATTTTACTAAATCGTTTAAAATTTTGTTTAGGTAGGTACATATGTACCCAGATACCCACCTACATACAATAATTATGTATGTACATAGGTACTTTTTTTCAAATAACATCTATTGGGAATAATTTAATTTTTTGCTCCGCAGACAGATTTATTTGGAAATAAAGTATGTAGGTACCTAGGTAGTGCAGAATATTTTTTTTATATATTTTTACTAGCGATATAATATATGTATACATGTACTATATTGCAAGTAATGAATTCGTAAAAAAACCGAAGAGATTTTGATCAAACTTGACATTACGATGATAGCGAAGACGAAAAAAATTGGTCCCGCAATTCCGTCTCTCAGTCTATCTGTCTTCTAGTCTACAGCGTTAACATTTTTTTTTTCATAAATATGCGCCCAGTTTTTTATTTAATTTTCTTAAGACGAACCTACCTGCCTGCAATAATTTTTTGACCAAGAAGGTAAATATTATTTTTCTCAAAAACGGTTCCAACCATTTTTATAAAAAAAATCAATTCATTAATAAAGGGAAATGTACCTTTTGGTGATTTTTTTATGTATTTTATGCAGAAGCTCCTACCACTAATGTAAGCCCAAATTTAAAAAAAAATAATTAAAAAAAAACATATTTTTAGATAAAAAAAAAACATTTTTTTAAATAAAAAAAAAACATTTTTTTGAAAACTCAATATTTCGAAACTTCGACTTAATCGATTTAAAACCACGGTACCTCCCAAGAAATGTTCAAAAAAACGTTAAGAAAAAAATGTATTTCTCACAAAACGGCTCCAAGAATTAAAAAAAATGTGGTATTAAATTTTATTTTAACGATATTTTTTTTAATAATATTTTCAAATGTATATATGTATATATTGTTTAATACTCATTAAAAAAAAATAAGTAAAAAACGACTTAACCTATTACTAAACAATTCTTATTTGAAAATTCGTCTACTCAATTTTTTACTAAATTACTTCTCAAATCTGAATTTTCAAAAAAAAATATTTTTTTTTTCAAAATCCAAAAAAATATTAATATGAAATAAAAAAAATTGTCAAAAGAACAATTTTTTTTTGCAAAACGATTAACAGAAATCTCAAATTTTAACTGTTAAATTATTATCATGTTTGTGCATTTGGTAAAAAACTTTATTTTATTGAGTAATGACCGTTGCACACAATTGTATACCTGAATATTTAAATATTCCCTACAGCCATCAAATAATTTTCATTCTACCTGTCCATAGAATAAAAAACACACACACAACCAACTCCTACTCAACAAAAAAAATCCTCATAAAAAACAAAAAGAACCTATGAAATACATTATTTTCCTTTCCTCCTCTAACTAATAATAATTTTTGTATATATTTCTCTCAGCAATCTATTATCAGGCTATTCTTCTTCATATTTGCTTTTCTTTGCACACCAACACTACCTAACCTCCGATTTGGTAGTGGAACTCATGATGAGTAGTGGACCTTATTGCATGCTGGATGAATTTCTTCGTCATGATAGTACTATTAAAAACTTTTTTACCAGAAAAGAAGTTTATTTGCTGCAAAATTCGTATATTTTCTGGAGTTCACGATTGAAGCTCTGTAACGTTTACGCTGTAGACTAGAGGACAGACAGACTGAGAGACGGAATTGCGGGACCAATTTAATTTTTTGTCTTCGCTATCATCGTAATGTCAAGTTTGATCTTCATCTCGAGTTCGATTTTTTTACGAATTCATTACTTGCAATATAGTACCTACATATATTTATAATATCGCTAGTAAAAATAAATAAAAAAAATATTCTGTACTACCTAGGTACCTACATATTCTATTTCCAAATAAATCTGTCTGTGGAGCAAAAAAATTAAATTGTTCCCAATAGATATTATTTGAAAAAAAAAAACAAAAAGTACCTATGTACATACATACATAATTATTGTATGTAGGTGGGTATCAGGTACATATGAACCTACCTAAACAAAAAATATTGAAATATCTCAACATCGCTATGCTAAGGTGAAAAGTAGCAACGTTGCTACAATTCAAAATCCTAAAATCCACCAAATATCCAAAATTTAAAATAAATTCTATAATAACCTATACATGCATGTATACCCATATACATTCTTACTTAAAATTCATGTTTACGAAAATAGCCTTGATATAATTTATTTATACCCATATTTTGAAGGTTGCCATGGCAAAAGCAGCTTGTTCGGTTTTCTCCCTTACCCTCTATATTGTTGACAGAACTAGTAAAACTCGAACGTCTCGCTTCTTTTTTTGCCTTTCTGCCTCTACGTTTTTTCGTCCACAACAACAACTCAATTTCAAGAAAAGCGAAATTAGCGCCCCCTAACGAACTAACTACTAGATAAAAAATTCTATCTCATAGTAGTACTGTAGGTTTCATATACAATGCTTTCACCAAAATTCAACAGTTTTTTCAATATTCTCCCTTTATTGATGTAGATATATGTTGTTCCATTGCGATTCAATTTTGGAAATAAGTTAAATAAAATAATAAAAAAATCTTTTAGTGGTTGCTCATAAATCTGCAAGACTTTTTTAACAGAAAAGAAGTATACTTTCTGCAAAATTCGTAGATTTTTTGGAGTTGACGATTGAAGCTCTGTTATGAGCGATACGTATTCATGTTTGATTAAGCCCCGTTTGCTGATACGGATCATAAATACTTATGTTCAACTTAAAACGTTAAAGGGCTACTTTCTCCTCTGCGTAAACTGTCACATAAGTTCTTAATTAGAACTTAAATGCTTAAGTTGTGTATCAGCAAACGGCCTAAGTGTTAATCTTTTAAAGTAGGTAATATCTTATTTTATGTTTGAGAAATATGGAAATATGGAAATATAGATTTCCTGCTAAAATCTAATTTCCTGCTAAATAAACTGCCGACAGGATTTGAAAAAAATAAATGCTAAAAGCAAACTTTTCCTGCTAAATTTGGCAGGAAAAATGCTAGATTGTGGACACTGTACCTATTTAACTATTCCTTGAATCATCCATTCGAAAATTCATTATACCTACTTAGAATGAATGTAATTTACCTACATCAGCTTTAAGCCTGCATATGATAAATAGACTACCTAGCTACTAAACAGCCTCAACAGCCTACATTAAATTTGTTAGCTACAAGAGCAAGTTCATACGATCCAGTTGTGTATTTTATTTTAACTGAAATCAATAGTTCAAACATTATAACAACCAGAAACTCTGTTACCACCCTTATCTAATTTTCCCGTTAGTATCAAATTAAAAATCTCAAGTGCTCGTCCAACCACGAAAACTAAAATTTCGTAGCTCGTAACTGCACAAATCATATCTATCTCAATTGACAAGCAGCTAGGTAGTCTCTTTAAAAAGGTCTTTTTTACGTCGAAACAATCGAATTTCTAACTGCCTAATGACATAATTTACGACATTGTCTTCGATTACGAGCAAACCAAAGGTAAGCATTATCAACATAACATAATAGTTTTGTCAGATCCAGTAAATGTGTGCACACGTGCTAATCACCAAAAGGCATCTCAACCTATAATAGTAAGGGACGTAACGTTGAGTTTTTGCGAGTCATTTTACACCGAATAATTCTTATCAGAATTGATAGATATGTTTTAAGCAATCATAAAAATGCGCGTCAGCCGCCGCGCCCACGGTGGACCTAGGTGTAACGGCGGCTCAAAGAGGTAATCAATTTTTTTTTTCAAAAAGTCATTTTACACTTCTCCAAAATTTGAGGCATGGTTATTGATGTTCTAATGAATATAAAAATTGCCGTCAGCCGCATGGATGGCGGCGGGAAGACCGACAGTCACTCCGCTATACTTGAAAAAAAAAAAAAATTATTTTTACACCGAATGAATTTTTTACAGATGAATCTTCAAGCTTTCAAGATAATAAAACAAACCGTCAGCCGCCCGTATAGCGGTGGAAAGACCGTCAGCCGACGTCATCAACATGACGAGCCCAGGTGATCTGAATGTTACTCAGTCACGTTAAATGATAAACTGACGCATTTTAACCACACAAACATTCGGCCGATGGCTAGTTTTTATTGTTAATAAGCAAACAACCTAAAAATTATAATTTTCATCAGTATAATATTAGTTTCATATTAATTTCGGCACTTTTTGTCGGAGGTAACTGAATTAGTCAAGTAAACGGAACTCTAAAAAGATAGTTACCCTAAAAAGAGCCGGATAGTCCTAAATGTTTGACATGTTGTTAGGTATTACAGGTACAAAAAAAATACACAACTACGCGCCCCCCGCCCCTTCACTATCCACCAAAAACCAATACAATAGAACACCATAAATTATCAACCTTTTTCAAGTTTTTGTCAAAAACTCAAAAACTGTGCATTTTTGGCGTCAATTATCTGCAAAAAAAATAAAGTACACTAAATTTCCTAGAAAATTTATGCCTCAATCAGTTTTGTTGGTAAACCCATTTGGCCGCTAGAGCCAGCTGAAAAAAGGGCAAAATTTACCTATTTAAAAAAAAAAACTGTTTTTTCGAATTTTTCACTCATAATTCAAAAACTATGCTTGTAATTACAAATATGTCTAAGTTTCTTAAACCTCCATTCAATTCTCTATAAAATGAATACCTTTATCACTTAATTTGACCAAACCGGTTCTGGATTCCCTCAAGAGCAGTCGCATTTTCTTTTTTGCTCCGCATTTATTAATTATTTTTCTTCACCACTTAAAGTATAATCAAACAAAATTACTTATAATTCCAATGCTTGTCATTAACTATATTTTGCAGTGTCATCATTAGCAAACAAATTAATGTAATAACGGGATTGTTAGTATAATTTAAACTAAAAAAATATTCAAGATATTTGACTGCGTACCTTGTTGTAAGCCAAACTATCCTTTATCAATTATACGAGCAAAATTGTCGTTCCCTTTGAAATGCGAAATCGGTGAATAAAATCATGGGCATCAATTTGTTTCTTTTTCTTGATTGTCTCGTACACTACAAGATATACAGTTTACCTACCCCTCCTAATTTTAATTAAACTTTTTTTTTTAAACTAACTGCCCTATAAAATTAAATTACAACAAAGCTCTTCTATTATTATATAGTAACGCGTGTGTAATTCTTTATTTCCAACTATCGATTCAGAAAAGAAATATAAATACATTAATTTAACTAATGCATCATATTGCGATTTGAGTGCTCTCTAACTTTTCTAATTAATCATCCATCTCATTCATCTAAGTTTAATGACAGATGTTCTGTCTCATCTCCCCTGTGGTGAGTGCTATTCTTTGTTTTTGGTATATGCTCTGCCAAAATGAAGCAAGTTTTGATACTACACACAAAACATAATTTCTTTTTATGTTCAACTAAAATACCTACTTTTGGATGAATCTCAACCCTACGGAATTTGCTGACGATCTGCGATCTTTCATATTTTATCTACTTTTTGCTTGTTTTGGCTTATTTGTTCCCTGTGAGTACAATTTTTAGTAAATGTTCTGCCGTAAGCTTTATCGATATTACATACATAAATTCGATTCTCTTTCTTACCTACAAATAAATAAAAATAGAAACAACAATATCTACATTCAACTGCATTGTTTTGAAATCGAGGCCCATTCACAATATGCAATATTAACTCACAGGTTTGTGCATTCCTAAACCTTCATCGAGCTTTTCTTATATTGGAACCAGACTTTGAAGAAGTTTTTAGAGGTTTTAAGAGCTAATAAAAAAAAAAAAAAAAAAAAAATTACTAAACGAAAAAATTATTAAAGATTACATCTGAAATGGAAACTCACCTACGTGTGCAAACAGCAAATGTACCATCATTAAAAACACGCATGAATGGGTTAAATGTAGGGGCATCTGTAGCAAAGTTTTTCACCCTTTATGCGCTGGCCTTAGTAGAAGCGCCAAGGTTCATCTTTCCGAATATTCCGAACTCTTCAATTATTACTATGCGGAATGCAAAAACATAACTCCTTCAGATGTTATGCTCGCATTAAAATGTAACAACAAGCAAACTAATCAACTTTCTGATGACAGCTGAAATTAAATCTTACTTCCGCAACAGCTTTAGTAAAATAGACGAACTTATAGCTGAAAATAGTAATTCTACCGCTAAAAACGTGGAAAACTACCAAGTGAGTATTAAATCACAACTCTCCAACATCGAAATGCTCTTAAACAAAAACTTCCAAATATTCTCCGAATCTCTTGATAGTTCATATTCCATCTCTAACAATCTGAACTCCCAGTTGATTAAGATTACAATCTCTAATTCTTCTATCAAATCTCTACAAGTAACTACAAATTGTTCAATTAATTCATTTGAAGAAAGTTGTTCAAGGATAACTGAATGTATAAAAGAGCAATCGATATCCCTAACAAGAATTGATACAGACTTCACTGCCGCTAAAATCAGAATGTCTAACGACTCCATGATTCTTGCTGAAGTAGCAAAAGAATCTGCAGCCATTCGTTCCGCAATCACTGAATTGTCCGAAGAGATGAAACTTTTATCATCTAAAAATAATTTTGTTGCACTTGAGCCGAATACACTGAACAACAAATCACTGCAAATTGAACTTCAGGATTTCGTCAATTCTTATTCATCTGATATAACCAACGTTCACCCACAAGCTGCTATAAAATGTATGCAACCATCATCTACTGCTTCTTCAACATTGACTTCAAACAACATTCCTAACACTAACTCGTTATTTGTTGAATTACAAGATCTGGATACCTCCGATAATATCGAAGCCTCTAGTTCGAAACTCGTCAGATTTGGGACATCATGGACTCATCTTGAATGGGAAAATCGTCTTATGCGACTGAAACATTCGAATTATAAATCATTTTCTTCTTTTTTATAAGATGCGCTCCAGAAATAGGTAACATATCTATTATAAAGGTTTGGTTTACCAAAAAATACAGTATTTCCGATGTACTTGTGCAGCTAGTAGGATTGTTCATTCAAAATCGAGATCTCAATAAAGTATGCATGGCTCTTTCTCAACCATATCAACAACGAACTAAAACTAGAGTATTTAGTGATATGGCCATGGAATTATAAATTTTCTTTTAACTTTAGAAATAAGTCTATCTCTATCTCTAACTTTGTTCCTCGCTCTTATTATAATTTCTCACCCACTAGCAATTATAATCAAGAACGTTTACCTGCCCAAGAACCTCAACCCACATCAAGTTCTAGCTTATCAAAAAATAAAAAAGTTTCTTTCAATCTATCCCAACGACCTAATTTATCTAAGCCGAATTTTCTTCTAAAACTAAATATCAAAATTTCAATAAATCCCTTACTCTTTACCCCCGCGTAGCTTTACTTCCAAAATTCCTACCAACATTTCATTCCCTCCTCCCACTGAGAACAATGTTTTTGCCACCAGTTTCAATTACTACCGCTGTTAATCATAACTTGCCCAAACCGTCTTATTTCCTTGATCCTATTTTACCTCCGAAGGTTAAAATGACGAAGCAATTCGCACATCTAAACAATGATGGTCGGTATGTCCTATCTCGTCTAAGAGATCGTCGCACACATGCAACCGTGCGTCTGTATCTTGCATATCTTCATGACAAACCCGACTCTATCTGTGTAGATGGTGCAACCAGAACAAATATTTTAGTATCTATACATCAAGAAGGTTTGCCAACTAATACTAATGATCTCTTGCAAATATTTACTCTATACCACAATAGTTTCAACGTTTATACTTCTGATGTTATAAACGACTTATCTGCCTATGCACCTTACGTCAATTCCAAGTGGCTTTCGCAGTATCAGAAAAAAACATAATAATCCGTTTCGTTCCTAATAATTGTATCTCGAGTTTGCCAAAACCACAATTCTTATCTATCTATTATCAAAATGTTAGAGATCTACGTACAAAAAGTTCCAATGTTTTCTTAAATTCACAAAAACTCCCTTTCGATGTATTTAAAAATCGAAAAACCGATTTTTTTTACTTAACCCCTTTCTACCAGACACCAGAGATATAATACAAAACATCTTCCTAATTAACTATGTCTGGCCCAGGACAAAATCTTCCAATTTTAATGTTTAAAAATTTTAATCTGTTTGGATATAGCTTCTTCATTGTTTTCTTTGCCAAAAATCCATGTAAGATGAGCTGAATTTAAGAAATGTAGGTATTTGTAGGGACCTCACTAGCCAAATGATGAATAGAAGTGAGATCGCTGGGACGAAACGCAAATTTTATGGACTAAAGCCGTTAAAAGCTATTTTCAATTAAATGTTTTTTTTTTTGTATCAAAAATGTTTGTTTAAATTTTGTTTATGTAAATATGAGATAAGTACCTACATATGTGCATTAAGCGAGTTTTTTATAACTACCTAACCCGTATAAGTGCACATTAAAGTGGGGCATTTAGCATGAGGCACTTATTCGGGTTTTACTGTATTCTCTTTTTCTTATATATTATGTAATTATTTCTAATAGAATAAGTAAATCGTATTATTTTTGGAAATTTGTACTTTAAAATCTAAGGATTGTTTTAAACATTAACTTTAATTTAAGAGTTTTAATTTCGTAATGTGTATGTTATGAATTAATTACTTAATTGATTAATTAATTTATGACTCTTAGATAGGTTAGGTATAAGGAAAAGATGATTGTTGTGTTTTGACATTTTCATTACAATACACGTAGGTACGTGTAGGCATCTACTTTAACATTGAAACAAAGTAAAAAACAATTCTTTTTTCCCTATCAAATACGACAAACATGTATATTAAAACTGTATAAATACATAACTATAAAAAAAACAAAAGTTGAAAGCAGGATCGGCTTGCGCCGCCCTCTTGGTCCTAGGGTAAATACACCCTTGACTACGCACAAACGTTTTGGACTTCCGGAACGAGGTCGAAATTTTACGCCTTTGAACTTTTGAAATTTTGTCAATTTTTTTTTCATCTTGTTATGGCATCTGCCCACTATTTTGGCTACTTTGCGGTAAGATTGTCCTTCCTTTCTTAATTTTATAATAAGTTTTTCAACTTTGCTTACCCATTTTAAGTTATTTTCTTTAATGTTTTTAAACAAGCACTCTTGGATGGAAATTAACTCAATAAAATATCATCAACTCATAAACAAATTATTGTGAGTTGGAAAGAAAAAAACGAAACAAATTGAACTGTTGTTTTCTCGAAAAGCAGAACCCTCTATAATATTTTTTTTAAATTAGTTATTTTATTTATCATTATAACTAACTTAAAGCTAGGCAAAAAATGCATAAAACTAGCCTACTTATCAATACTTTACTTCTAACTATTTACGGGCACTCTAAAAGCTAAACCATATCACTTAAAAATAATGGCGCAAAATTTTAAACAACCTATTATTATGCCCTTAACACGATACTAGTTAACAATTTACTATATAGTAGTCTACTAACTTTTCATAAATTTTAAACCTTCTGTTAACTAGTAAAATGCTAATTAAGCAGATAGCAGAACATTTGTGTAGGGTTTGAATTTTGATGAACACAGTTATTGATCTTATAATTTGTAAATTAATAATAAATGTTGATGAAAACCCAACTTGCTCTAAATAAATAGGTATTCCATGTTTATATTTTCATCATTTTAACTTCATTATTTACAAAACAAAAAACAAAGTTGTGCACCAACAGGACTCGAACCTGCCATATGGATTTAATATGATACTAAAAGATAAAATAGAAATTATTTGGTGATTTTAACAGGAGCGTAACTTTTCGCGTAAAACAATTGCGCGAATAACGACTGCCCGCATTTTGTTTTTTTTCTTTTTCAATTTTTATGAATAGTTTCCCGCATAAAGAAATATTAATTCATGATTGCCCGGAAATTTTGAAAAGTACTATTTCGTACTTATCAAAAATATTTTATTTATTTCTTTAATATTTTTGTTTTTTTTAAATATGTATTATAAAAAAAACTTTTTTTACCAACTGTCTTTCCATTTTATATAAAAATAAAAGATTTTGAAAAATTATTGGAAATTATGCAATTTCCTTGAACCCAAAAAAGTATTTAAGTCCAAAAAACGTTACCCCCTTACGCGCCGCGATGACAAAAAAAATCCTCTTCCCAAATTAAAAATCAATAATTCATTTCTGCGTATTAAAAATGTAAAAATGTTATGTCTCGGTCTCGGTCTCCTTTAAAAGTACAGAAGACGAGACCGAGACGAGAGCGAGATGAGACCGTATTTTTGGTACCGAAATTCGACGAGAGTCTCGCTGGTCTCGGCGGTCTCGGTGGTTTGGCTTCGGTTTTCGCTATAAGAAAATTTTGTTTTTATTTCATTATTTTTTAATATCTAATCATGTTCAATTTTTATAATATTCACAAGTTTTTTTTTGCGAAATATTATATGCGCGTTAACATATCAAACAATATATGTATGTACATAGTTATACAGAGATAGGCGCATTGCGAAAATCCAGAGAAGAATGCGTACGATTTATGTATGCATGGCGTTGCTTCCTTTTGGATGACATTTGGAAAAAATATTGTCAAAACGTCAAAATATAGTTTGTTGCCTAACTGTCAAGCCATGAGCTGTCAAAATCCCATGAAGGATTTCTGCGATTTAAATGGATTAAAAAATCTCTACAAAAGTCAAATTTTACCTCAGAAAATTATAAATTTTTCGATTTAATTTATTGCTCCGTAAAAAGGTGATTTAAGGCCTTTTGGGTGAGGTTTGAAAAAAAATATTTTAAAAACGTCAAAATATACAGTCCTATTCTGTTAAAAGTTCACGTGAATATTTGTATTCTGCTATCCGACAGAAAAAACGAATTGTTTCAAAAAGTACATACATTTCGATCAAAAATAAATTTTAACAATTAGATTGGCTTAAGAATTAAACAAAAAAAATATTAGTTAAGCTTTGGACTAAAAAGATAGAAGACATTTGAAAATATCTAAAAAGTGAAAAATTGAGTAAAATATTCACATGAATCGGAAGATAGCAGAATAGGGCTGATAGCTTATTGCCTACCTGCCAAACCATGAACTGTCAAATTCATTGAAGGATTGCTCCGATTAAAATCGATTAAAAAAACTGCACAAAATTCAAATTTTATCTTGGAAATACGGCTCTTTAAAGGCGTCTGATAACGTTACTTCACAGCCTATTTTTTACGTTATCACACACCTTTGAAAACTAAATTCGCACAAAATGTAAGCCATTCGGAGCGCTTTCATACGCAACTAATAAAATTCAACTTAAAATCATAGTTTTCGATTTAGCTTCATGGACCTACCTACTGCAGAACAAAGTTTCTAGTTTATGATTTGTTTAGGATAAGCAACGTACAAGGATATATCATTATTAGATTCATGCATAATTGACAAGCACAATAAAGTTGGATAAGACGTGCAGATGCCAAGTTTGACTGAATTCTTGAGATCCATATTGCACGTTGATTTTCACCAAGTTTCCCAAACTTGTTTTTTTTTCTATTGGTTTTGACAGCTATATGTGAATATGTGTACCAATTCGTACGATTTTTCACGCTACCAAACACTAAAATCGGCGCAATCCTTCAATGGATTTTGACAGTTTATGACTTGACAGGTAGGCAACTTACTATATCTTGACATTTGAGCAATATTTTGTTTTCGAAATTTCACCTAAAAGGTCTAACATCAACTTTTTAGGGAACAATAAATTAAATCGAAAAATTTCAATTTTTTTGAGGTAAAATTTGAGTTTTGTATAGGTTTTTTTTTAATTCATTTAAATCGGAGACATCCTTAAATGGTTTTTGACATGTCGTGGCTTGACGAAACCGGTTAATTTTTTTTTTAAATCGAGCGTTGTATGTAGGCATTCTTTTTTATTAAATATTTTATTTGTTTTTGCTATGAAATATATTAACTTACACAATTCTTCAAAAATGTTATTTCCACTTAACTCAAAAGCTCAAGAGTTTGTTTTATACATTTTCCCGCATTTTTCTTACCGACGAACTGCTGAGATACCACAACCATACTCTATATTTGCAATCCGAACAATGCATTTTATCTTTATCTTACATCTTTTTACTACCAAAAAAACACGAAAGAAACCAAGACTGAGGATGATACCAAGACCGAGACCGAGAGGAGACCGCACATTAAAATTTTCTCGAGAAAAAGGCGAGACCAAGGCCGAGACGAGACTTGGTTAGGCGAGACCTGGATCGAAACCGAGACGAGACCGAAGTTTTTCGATTTTGACGAGACCGAGACGAGATTAACAAAAGTCTCGCCTGGTCTCGTCTCGTTGCCAGGCCTACCACAATAAAGGAGGCTTTACATGGATCTGCATCTGCAGATTTGAAGAAAAGTAGAGTGGGACCATAGTATAAAACAAACATAAAAGTAAGACAGGGTACACACAAATAACTTCCTCTAACTATAACTCTACATATGCTATAACTTTATTGACACATCTCACAATCAAATGCTCTAGCGTTCAGGTATGTAGTTTTGTGAAGAAAATTTCATTGTCTTAAGCAAAATGATGTGACAAAAAGCATTCTAGACAATAATCACCTAAAGCGGTGCGGTTAAGTAGGTACTAAGTTTAAAAAATCACTTCAGCGGCTTAGGCCGTAGATCGCCATACAGACAGACAGCCTGAATAGCTGGACCCACTTTATAGTATTCTATATCATCGTAATTACAAGTTTAATCAAACTATACAGTTTGATTTTTTTCAAATGTTAAACTTGAACTACAGTACCTATGTATATCCCTTGTAAAAACTTGGTGGGATCAAACTCAAGTGGTTGTTCGTTCATTCAAAACATTCACTATACTCTGTTCAATTTATATTTTTAGTCCAGTTAAGATATAATATTTGCCTTTCACTCTTAGATGCCAATAATTTCGTACTGTTTTAAAGATCTTACAGGGTGCAGTAGCACACATACAGTGGTAACTCTGATTCAATAAGTTTATTTTAAAAGCACCCAACGAGGGTTAAGTGCATGGTGAAGGCGCACAAGCAGCAGTATGTACCCGTTCTTGGATGTGTAGTAGGCAGTTTATGGTGTGATATACGGGTTTAACAAGATTACAAAATGTAATTTGTATGTAACTTACACCCAAATTAATAAACATGGACTAGGGAAGGTTTAGGACTTGTTCCGGGGAATAAGTGCGAAATAATATTAATAAAAACAATTTCTGCTATTTGACGTTTAGCAACTTAGTCCTTCGCTAGACCATCGAAGACGCTGGTCTAGCGATGGACTAAGAATTGACATTTAAGACCAAATTTACAGGAAAATAGGATAAGAAGAGGTAGAGTTGATATTTATTGTAGTAGATTTTGTTCGATTTTTTATTATTAGGAAATTTTAGACCATGGTCTAACTCTTAATCCATGGTTTTGTATGCAGATGGACTAAAGGTGGACTAAGCGTTTTTTATTAATAGGGGTTCTAGTGTTTATTTTCTGTGGGAAAGAGAATTGCAGCGACAGGCACCAGTGTGTTTTAAAAAGCTCTTCCATAAGGTCTGTACTGAAAATATAAATCCAACAGAATATAGTCTAGCATTTCTATAATTTTTAGGACTGCGTGATTTATTTCCCTCAAAAATCAAGGAAAAAACTAAGATGCTGGAAATGAGTGTGTGCGAGTAGAATGTACTAAACAAGCAATAAAATAAAAATAACCATTAACACTAATATGAAACACATCGAATGTAATAAGATTGTAACGTTTTTATACACATTTTTAATATCTGTATATAATTTTAACTTAGATAATAATTTAATGTCAAATATTATAACTGGATCCTTTAAACAAGAACTAACGTAAACATAAAAAAATTTCTTAAGCTTATAATGAAAAATTAAAATCGTATCTAGGTATCACATGTTAACAACTTAAAGCTTTTTTTGTACTAATCAATTTTATGAAAACAAGTTTCTGTGTTGTGTTTTTTTTGGAAGACATTTCACTGGGGCGTTTGAGACCACTATTTACCATGGCCGCCACACATTTTCATTTTCTTGTTTGACTGAAACTGTCTGGGGTACACAAGTTAGCAAGGACATGGAACTGCTCCTTGTTTCACAGGCCGATGAATTTGGACTACCTGCATAGCTTGAAACCGGTGATAGTGGAACTGAATAGCTTCCAGTATTTGCTATTTGCACTGATAATGGAGATGTGACTGGTACCGGAGGCTTGACAGTTGGTTGAAGTTGATTCAAACGTTGGCCCAAATGTGTCATAAGTTGGGTTCCAAATGTTACATTTACACCTGGCAGCTCAGAAAGACTGCGTGATACTTCGTTGACTGCATGAATGTATCCAGATCTAAATCCTTCGGCGGGTGACAGAGACGTGATTATTCCACCTTGTAACTTTCGCTGTTGCTTAAGCTTCTGTAAGTGTGAAACTGTAAGTTCCAAGATGTCAGCCTTTTCCAAACGGGTGACGTGCTCTCCCTCAGATTCCAAGGTTGCAACCATCAAATCCTTAAGTTCATCAAGACACTTATTAATCCGAGCGCGGCGTTTTCGCTCAAGCATTGGTTTCATTACTTTACGGTATTGGTAGGTCTTGGACATTTCCATTTTGATAGACATGATGATTTTTATGTAACTTATAATTCCAGGACAAAAAAAAAACACTATAGTGTGGTTTATCACAGCGAAACTAAAGGAAGTGTTTACTCTCCGGAATGTTAAAGAGAAATGTTTAATGCCAGTGTCAATTGTAAGTCTTTTATACCTCTAACACTCAAACGTTGTGCACTACCTTAGATTAACGATTTCATTCGAAAAGAACACACGTATGTATGCTTACTATAAAAGACGAACAAGGAGATCCTGCCAAAGACGCACTCACCCTAATGTGTATCGGTATGAGAAAAAATCAGCCCTCGTCCCTTTGCTTTCTTATCCTTGTTTCCTTCTGCACACATTTTCTATAATAAAAAAAGGTATCCTGGAGTGTATCGGGAATTACATTCGACAAAAGGGAAAAAGTAAAATGATCGAATCACACAAGCCGTGGGAAACACTTTCCGACTCAGTTTCTCACACGATTTTTTTTAAACCACACCTGCCAGAAAAATTCTGAAGAAAAGTTGGAATCTACCCCAAAGAGATGCAAAGGATTCCAACTGTATAAATGCGTCTTGGATTTTGACGCAGCTGTGCTATTTTTCAGTTTTGGCACAAGGAACCGTTCGTTGGGTTCATTTGAGGAGTGTTTTATTTTCTTTCTGTTCTTTAGGTATCGTATCCTTGTTAGTCTTATTAGGAATAAAAAAACTGAAGTAGGTATACGGAATCATGATAGGCTGATAGGTAGGTTTCTAAAACGATCGGGTTCTTGTGCTTGTGCTGAAAGTACAACATCCTGTTCGTGGGAAACTTTAACATTTTTCACAAGGATTTATTTTCAAATTAAGTGCTGTGGACTCCAATGAATATATTCTTTTCCCTTTTTTAGGGGAATTCTTAAGCTGGCTCTTTTCTTTTTCCTGTTTCTTGAAATGTTAGGCACAACATGAGGGAAAAGAATGTTTTGTAATGAATGTAATTAGATGGGCACACTCTTGGCGTGGCGGTAGTAAGATAAAAGTTGATACCTTCCAAGATTTTTTTCCTGCTTTGAACTGGTGTTGCCACGCGGGAAGAACGTGGGTCATGGAGTAATACAGAATAGATTCCATTGGTGTAAGGGCAGAAGGACGACTTGACTTTTGCGTTGCGTTAATTTGGTTTTTCCGTTGTTAGGAGTAAATTTTGGTTTTCCCCTTATTTCCGATATTTTCAATTTCTAGTCTACCCTATCATGGTTCATTTTAAACAAAAATAAGAGGACTTAATATAACGGACACTTGTTGGGTTCAAGTTCTGATTGTGTTGAGAATAGGTTTCCACGTTTTGCAAATAGGTACCTACTTATGTACATACTTACATATTTTTACTTGCGATTATAGGTACTATATTGCAAGTTATGCATTCGTAAAAAAAATTCTAACAATCAAACATGACATTACGATCATAGAGAACTCCAAAAAAGAGAACTCCCCCAATTCCGTCTGTCCTTGAGTCTGCAGCATAAATGGATCGGTGGATCTTATTCAAACTTGGTACATATTGTTTTTTCGGTAATATGCCCACACGTTTTTTTAATTTTTTTTAAGACGACAAATAACAGTAGTTCCCATACATTTTTTTGGCCAAAAGAAATCTAATTTTTCTCAAAAACGGCTCCAACGATTTTTATAAAAAAAAATCAGTTCATTAATGAAGGGAAAGGTTATCTTTTAATAAATTTTTTTGTTGGAAAAAATTGTTATTTTTGGTACCACTAGTAGAACCATTTGTTGGTTCTCGATTTTCTCGGAAACGGTTAATCTGATTTTCTTGAAATTTTTTACGCAGAAGCTCCTAGAAAGTTTAAACACTATTGTATACCAAAATTTTTCAAAACAAAATTTTGTGGAAATTTTTTTTTTTTTTTGAAAATTCATAATTTCGAAAACCACTCAATAGATTTTTTCGAAACTTTGTATTTAGTGGTTTTTTGACATTATTTTGAAGAGTTAAAAAAAAAACTATTTTTCTAAAATAAAAAACAACGGTACCTCCAATACAAATGTTAAAAAAAAAAAACAGTTAAAAAAATGTATTTCTCGAAAACGGCTCCAAGAATTTAAAAAAAAAAATTGTGTGTTTTTAAATTAGTAGAGTTTACTTTTAAGTATAAAAATATTTCTTTTTGCGTACTTATTAACGGTACTTCCCGTAGAACCACTTTTCATATTTTCGAGTTTCTCAATATTGGATGAACCGATTAAAATATTTTTTTTTAGACATATGTTCCTAAAAAATTGTTAAGAACCTGATTTAAAAAAAAAAAAGTTTTTCGATTTTTAAAAAATAAATAATTTTTTTTTATTCGAAAAATCGATTTTTCAAAAACCAGTCCCAGAATTTTTTTTAATTTGAATTTTATATGTATATTAATAATGGCGTTTCAAATTTTTTTTTTAAATGTTTCCAAAATTTTATTCGTACAAAATTAATTTACTAAAAAACCGATCCAACGATTTTTGAATTTTTTTTTGATATATGCTTATTTATCAACGAATTCAAACTGCATCTGTTTTCCCTCAAACTATAACGACTAAGCAATATAAGAACATTTAATTATGTGTTTTATCCATTTATTTCTACCTAACTATTATTCCCTTTTTACATATTTTTGCGTACGTCACTGAATACTAAATACAATATAGGCCCACATGCATTTATATATATATATATGTGTCTTTAAAAATAACATGAATCTTATGTGATCCATGTATATAGCTACCGACCCACCTGCATCCTTCATTTTCATTATAATATGTACATGTTTACATACTTAGGTTCCATAAATAAGTATATAGAATCTACCTATGTAACTATTCCTTGAATCAGCCATTCGACAATTCATTATACTAAGAATCAAGTAATCTTACCTACATAGGTTTTAAACCTGCATATGATAACTACACCTAACTAACTTAACCTAAATGGTTAGCTACATTAAAGTTGTTAGCTCCAAGAGCAAGTTCGTACGATCTAGTCGCGCATTTTATGCAAAAAGGTTCATAATGTTTTTTTCTCAGATAAAAAATGATTAAATTTTATGTATGATTGTTTGTAATAAAATATAGTTTAGTTTAGTTACATATGTTAAATCTATTTTTAATCAAAACAACGATTTCACAAATTAGAATTCAATGTAACCTCTTAATTATTATGGCAACATCACATATCTGTGAAAATATTATTTGACCAAAAGAAAAAATTTCAGGAACAAAATATGTTTAAATTATAAAAGAAGACAATGTTAATTTATTGAATTAGAATGAAGAAAAACAATAATATAATTTATAAATGCAAAACATATTTCACATAGAGTATGTGTTTCAGAGAATGTGTGTACAGTGACAATCATGCAAAGTTATTATGTATAGATATTCAAATGTTAGAATTGTAATTAAGGATTAAAGATAATTAATCTCCAACAATATCTACTACCTATTTTATAAATGTAACATAAAGAAAGAAGATGTATTTTCCTAGTTTATTGTGACTGTTATAGGGGCGTTCAACTGCATCTTATGTAAATAAAATGCACGACTGGATCGCACGAACTTGCTCGTATGTTCGATCATATCGTATGCAAAAGATTTCTATTAAAAATCTAAACATATTTTTAAAGTCATTTTTAACTCAATTTTCAAAAATCAAAATTTCATTAATTTTGTTCTAAAATAAATTGGTATGACAATATTAAATATTTAATAATATAAATTTAAAAACAAAAGATTAAATCTGCTTAATTAAAGAAAAAATAATTCAAAATTCTGAAATAAAAACTTAAAAAAGGACGCAATTTTATTTCTTGGATAAATTTGAATTTATGAAAAAAAATGTTAAATATGTGGAGCGGTTTTTGAGAAAAAAAGTTGTTTTTTTTTAACTTTTTGAAAATATTTAAAAAAAAATCAAAAAGGCCAATTCATAGGTATTCAGAAAATATATATAAATATAATTTCTGAAATAAAATTAATGAGCAGTTTTTTCTTAAAAATGATTTTAAAAATACAAAAAATTATGAATTAAAAATATTGGTACGCGGTATAATTTGGGCAACCTAAATCTATATTTTTGTGAAATTTCGAAAGAATCGGTTGAGCCATTTATGAGATTTATGAGAAATAGGTTTGAACGTAACGGTTATATGGGAGGTACCCTTATTTTTTGAGCTAACAAAAATTGCAATAAGCCCTCTGTACAATAAGTAAAAAACTCTATATACCAAGTTTGAAGCAATTCGTCCCTACCGTTTGGGCTGTAGGTGTCTATACATACATACAGACAGACTGACAGACTGACAGACTGACAGACTGACAGACTGACAGACTGACAGACAGACTGACAGACTGACAGACTGACAGACTGACAGACTGACAGACTGACAGACTGACAGACTGACAGACTGACAGACTGACAGACTGACAGACTGACAGACTGACAGACTGACAGACTGACAGACTGACAGACTGACAGACTGACAGACTGACAGACTGACAGACTGACAGACTGACAGACTGACAGACTGACAGACTGACAGACTGACAGACTGACAGACTGACAGACTGACAGACTGACAGACTGACAGACTGACAGACTGACAGACTGACAGACTGACAGACTGACAGACTGACAGACTGACAGACTGACAGACTGACAGACTGACAGACTGACAGACTGACAGACTGACAGACTGACAGACTGACAGACTGACAGACTGACAGACTGACAGACTGACAGACTGACAGACTGACAGACTGACAGACTGACAGACTGACAGACTGACAGACTGACAGACTGACAGACTGACAGACTGACAGACTGACAGACTGACAGACTGACAGACTGACAGACTGACAGACTGACAGACTGACAGACTGACAGACTGACAGACTGACAGACTGACAGACTGACAGACTGACAGACTGACAGACTGACAGACTGACAGACTGACAGACTGACAGACTGACAGACTGACAGACTGACAGACTGACAGACTGACAGACTGACAGACTGACAGACTGACAGACTGACAGACTGACAGACTGACAGACTGACAGACTGACAGACTGACAGACTGACAGACTGACAGACTGACAGACTGACAGACTGACAGACTGACAGACTGACAGACTGACAGACTGACAGACTGACAGACTGACAGACTGACAGACTGACAGACTGACAGACTGACAGACTGACAGACTGACAGACTGACAGACTGACAGACTGACAGACTGACAGACTGACAGACTGACAGACTGACAGACTGACAGACTGACAGACTGACAGACTGACAGACTGACAGACTGACAGACTGACAGACTGACAGACTGACAGACTGACAGACTGACAGACTGACAGACTGACAGACTGACAGACTGACAGACTGACAGACTGACAGACTGACAGACTGACAGACTGACAGACTGACAGACTGACAGACTGACAGACTGACAGACTGACAGACTGACAGACTGACAGACTGACAGACTGACAGACTGACAGACTGACAGACTGACAGACTGACAGACTGACAGACTGACAGACTGACAGACTGACAGACTGACAGACTGACAGACTGACAGACTGACAGACTGACAGACTGACAGACTGACAGACTGACAGACTGACAGACTGACAGACTGACAGACTGACAGACTGACAGACTGACAGACTGACAGACTGACAGACTGACAGACTGACAGACTGACAGACTGACAGACTGACAGACTGACAGACTGACAGACTGACAGACTGACAGACTGACAGACTGACAGACTGACAGACTGACAGACTGACAGACTGACAGACTGACAGACTGACAGACTGACAGACTGACAGACTGACAGACTGACAGACTGACAGACTGACAGACTGACAGACTGACAGACTGACAGACTGACAGACTGACAGACTGACAGACTGACAGACTGACAGACTGACAGACTGACAGACTGACAGACTGACAGACTGACAGACTGACAGACTGACAGACTGACAGACTGACAGACTGACAGACTGACAGACTGACAGACTGACAGACTGACAGACTGACAGACTGACAGACTGACAGACTGACAGACTGACAGACTGACAGACTGACAGACTGACAGACTGACAGACTGACAGACTGACAGACTGACAGACTGACAGACTGACAGACTGACAGACTGACAGACTGACAGACTGACAGACTGACAGACTGACAGACTGACAGACTGACAGACTGACAGACTGACAGACTGACAGACTGACAGACTGACAGACTGACAGACTGACAGACTGACAGACTGACAGACTGACAGACTGACAGACTGACAGACTGACAGACTGACAGACTGACAGACTGACAGACTGACAGACTGACAGACTGACAGACTGACAGACTGACAGACTGACAGACTGACAGACTGACAGACTGACAGACTGACAGACTGACAGACTGACAGACTGACAGACTGACAGACTGACAGACTGACAGACTGACAGACTGACAGACTGACAGACTGACAGACTGACAGACTGACAGACTGACAGACTGACAGACTGACAGACTGACAGACTGACAGACTGACAGACTGACAGACTGACAGACTGACAGACTGACAGACTGACAGACTGACAGACTGACAGACTGACAGACTGACAGACTGACAGACTGACAGACTGACAGACTGACAGACTGACAGACTGACAGACTGACAGACTGACAGACTGACAGACTGACAGACTGACAGACTGACAGACTGACAGACTGACAGACTGACAGACTGACAGACTGACAGACTGACAGACTGACAGACTGACAGACTGACAGACTGACAGACTGACAGACTGACAGACTGACAGACTGACAGACTGACAGACTGACAGACTGACAGACTGACAGACTGACAGACTGACAGACTGACAGACTGACAGACTGACAGACTGACAGACTGACAGACTGACAGACTGACAGACTGACAGACTGACAGACTGACAGACTGACAGACTGACAGACTGACAGACTGACAGACTGACAGACTGACAGACTGACAGACTGACAGACTGACAGACTGACAGACTGACAGACTGACAGACTGACAGACTGACAGACTGACAGACTGACAGACTGACAGACTGACAGACTGACAGACTGACAGACTGACAGACTGACAGACTGACAGACTGACAGACTGACAGACTGACAGACTGACAGACTGACAGACTGACAGACTGACAGACTGACAGACTGACAGACTGACAGACTGACAGACTGACAGACTGACAGACTGACAGACTGACAGACTGACAGACTGACAGACTGACAGACTGACAGACTGACAGACTGACAGACTGACAGACTGACAGACTGACAGACTGACAGACTGACAGACTGACAGACTGAAAGATTGACAGACTGACAGACTGACAGACTAACAGACTGACAGACTGACAGACTGACAGACTGACAGACTGACAGACTGACAGACTGACATACAGACGGACAGAATTTTTAGACCATCTTTTTTCTTCTTCGCTATCATCGTAATGTCAGGTTTGATTGTTATCTCAAAACTTTTTTTTTCGACGAATGCATAACTCGCCTTTTAGTACCTATAATCGCAAGTAAAAAAAGCTTAGCACAGTACTAGTTTTGAAGTGTTTAAAATAATCTGCATTATAATTACAACATTTCTAAGCAATATTATGCATCTACCTACATAAATAGAAATAAATAGATAATAACAAAACTAACATATTGTAGGGCTTGTTTTACCAAGGTTGATTAACATCTACCTAAACTTATTTCCTTTATTTTATACCTATGTATACAACTTAAACAATCACTTTTCTTATTACGAAATACTTTAATTAGCAACTGTAAACTACATAATTTAATTTAGAGAAATTCACAATCACAATTAATTCAATTCTATCTTAACGCAATTGTTCTCAAATTAAAACTGATCTTGATGGCAGCCCGTATGTGCCTTTATCAATGGTTTCTAAATATTTTATGAAGGTTCCTGTCTTTGGCTTCGAAAAAATACATTCCCAGTTAAAATGGGAATACAAATCTTAAATATATCGATAAGTTAAACTTCGCAAGGTAGTTCTCCTGGATAAGCTAATATAATATTTTTATATATGACTTATTGATGTCGTTCTTAGGATGTTTCATTCTGAACAAAGCCAACACTTCGTTTGTTATGTTTTATTTTGTAAGTAAGCTAACATGCATTATCAATATATAGATAAGTACAAATAAATGTAATTATACTATAATAACAACAAATGAAATAAAATAAAAAAAAAACAAAAACAAACATTTTAACCCCACAAAACAATTTATCTTCTTCTGCTTTATATGTATATAAAAAAATGTTTTCAAAAACGTATGACGCTAATGATCTCAGTAGGCATTCGACCATATTCAATTTACTTTTTTTTTATGAAAAGTATGGTTTATTGGTTTTCGATTTATGGCCGCTCTTGTGAGATATTAAAATTTAAAAATGCTTACTTAAATTGTTAAATCTCATCAGCTAATACACATAAACATAAACAAATATATATATACAAAAAATGTCAAAAACGTACATATAATTCCTGATTTCGATTTTGTTAGTTCAGGCGGTGTATTTCTTTGACTTAAACTACTTTGCGAATGTTCAATATAACTGTTTGACCGCTGAGTGAAAATTCGTTTTTGTTTTGCGTAAAAAATTAAAACGATTTCTAAATAATACGTTTTAAATACAATAATATGGTTCGTCCACGTAGTTATTTGGGCCGATCAACTCGGAAAGCAGCTAGAAGAGTAGCCAGAGCTGCTCAAACAGATCATACCCGAGCTGATGTTAATGCGGTTATTCGGCAGTGTAATGCCCGTGTGTGAGCTCCACAACGAATAAATTTGGTGCGTAGTGCATTTACGTATGATTCAAATCTGAATTATGCTTGTCTTGATGTGGTTTCAATTGGATTAATGACTGTTTTGTGCAGTCATTGCAAGGCATTAAAATTTAAACTTGAAACTCTTGGATTGTGTTGTGCAAAGAAGTTTACGAGATATGTACGAGTATATATTAGATGACGCTGTGCTGCGATCAAAGCCATAACCCGATACATTGCGTTTTACATTGACATCGGATGTGCGCCATTTGACAGGTGTTCTTTTCAGCAAATGTACTATTTTTCTTGCTGCAATTGATTCGAGTTTTGAGTACTATTACACTGATTCCGATCTAGTCTTGGACGACGTACACGTCTTGCAATAATTAATCAGAATATCCGTAATAGTCAAACGCAATAGGTGCGTGTAGAGGATACAAATGGAGAGCTGCCCCTATTTCACAGCTTCGAACTGCACAATCACTACCACAAATCCGACAAAAAGTAATTAGAAGAATAAAAGTGGTGAATGTAGACTTCAATCGCACTGCTTTTGAATAAGATTCCGCAATCGCATTTACTTTCTCGATTCTCCCGGTGAGACATGCAAAACATTGGTCATTTAATTGATTCTGGCAACAATTCGGCCAAGATTTCAAATTTTATTGCATGTTTCATTATATTGCATTGCAACCACACTGTTTGAAGGCGGTCGAACCACACATTCCTCTTTGAAGCTTGCGATGAATTTTATCATGATTAACAAGCTAATAACGTGCACACTGACCAAGAATTCGGCGACAGCGAAATTGATGCGAGAATACAAAATCATAATTTGGGATGAATGCACGATAGCGCATAAATGAGCTTTGGAGGCAGTTGACCGAACAATGAAGGACTTACAAGGTGATTCGAGATGATTTGGCGGGGATATGATTTTGCGCAGTGGAGATTTCCGTCGAAGGCTTTCCATCATCCCGAAATCTACAGCTGCCAATGAATTTAATGCATGCTCTAAATTGTCGATTTTGTGCAGAGGGTCAAGAAGTTGAAATTGACCACAAATATGAGACTCGCATTGCAGTGGTGCTATGCAATGCCAAATTTCTGTTGATGTCTCGACTGGATTGATATCATTCCCGGAAAATGTTTGCGAGTTAACAACGTCGAAGGAGAAACTAATCACCAAAGTAAAGTGTTAACCGGCATTGTAAAAAATTATAAAAATCTTAATTGGATTTGTGAACGGGCAATACTAGCAGCAAGAAAAAAGGACGTCATTGATAGCTTGGTAAACGGTATTTGTTGTTTGTTTTTGCGCCGGAAAACAAATTGAAAAACATTGTTTATCATTTTACTCTCTACTGATTTTTATTCTATTCAAATAAATTTCAACTATTTGTGTTTTATTATAGATCTGCAGTTTATTTGAAGGCGTTAAATTGGGACGAGACGAAGTTCGCCTGGTCCGCTAGTATAAAATATAATTTAATTTCTTTCGAACATTGTTCTACACATTTTTTTTTCTCTCTCATTTGCAAAATGTTTATTATTTTATGTATTCTTTTTGAAGTTGGTTTTACACTATTTTTGAATTTTAAATATCATTGGCCCAAAATTTTAAACGGTTTAGTCATATGTTGAATTATTTTGGCATGATACTAGGTTAAAAATAGGATTGTGCTAATGTTAAGCGAGTTTAGTATCGAACTAACTTCTTAACATTTTACTAAAGTTAAAATCAAGAAATGGCTACTTTAATTTTTTAGTATCGTAGTAAAACCATAATGCCATCTGATATAATATCAGCCTTGCACGCGGGGCCCAGGTACGAATCCTGCTGGTATACATTTGTTTTTTGTAAATAATGAAGTTAAATGATTAAAATATAAACATCGACTACTTATTCAGAGCACACGTAGGATTTCCATCAATATATAATTAATTAATTTTTTATAAACATTCAAACCCTACACATACATAACAAAGCATTTGTAGGGTTTGAAATTAGCATTTTACTAGTTAGCAAAAGGTTTAAAATTAATGAAAAGTTAGTAGACTACTATGTATATAGTAAATTGTTAACTAGTAGCGTGTTAGGGCCTTAATAATAGGGTTTTTTTTTTTTAATTTTGCGCCAATGGCAACCATTATTAAGGGCTTAACATTTTACTAGTTAGCAATTTCCTAAGTGCTTATTGATTGAATAACTATTTCAAAATTTTCAAACATTTTCTAAACTAGTCAATTGCTAATTAAGCAGAAAGCTGAGCATTTGTAGTTTTTGAATTTTGATGAACACAATTATTGTGTTATGCATTGTAAATTAATTATATGTTGATGAAAACCCAACATGTGCTCTAAAAAGGTATTAGTTATTTCTATTTTCATCATTTTAACTTCATTATTTACAAAACAAAAAAAATTGTTCACCAGCAGGACTCGAACCTGGGCATCCGGCGTGCAATGCTGATATACTATCAGATTCCATAATGGATTTAGAAAATTGCTTAAAGTTAAAGTAGCCATTCCGTGATTTTTACTTTAGTAAAATGTTAAAATCGTTTAAAATTAGGTCAATCTTTTGGCTTAGTAAATTGCTAAAAGTGGATTTAACATTTTACTAAATCGTTTAAAATTTTACGCCACTGTCATTAACTATTCTTAGGGCATATGTATATATCCTACTATATGTTAGTTTTAAGATTTATTTGTTATTTTTAACTAAGAATAATGATTTAAATAAGAAAATATCGTTATATGTTATATCAATATAAATGATCAATATGCACTACTTTTAATTTGTTTTTTTTTTTCTAGATACGGTAAACCACATCATTTATTCTCCTACCAACAGTATAAGGACTTCATAGTTTGTTGAAAGTAGTCTTAGTAGACGGTGTGGATTATAAAGGCACACAAGGTCTCCTGCTTGAAATGCCGTATCTTGTTGTCATCCGACAAAGGTACAATTAGTTATGTAACTTTATATTGGCCCTTATCTTTTCGCGAATGTCAATTAGACTTTCTTTTCTTATGGGTATCCACATAGTTAATATCCGTTAGCATACTTGTAGTAAATTCAAATCTTACTTACTCGGTAGCCTATTTATTTATTATTTATAATAGCTACTACTGATATACAATATTATATTTAAATTTATGCTTATATTTCTGTAGCGTTTACTATAAAACTCTAGCTTAAGCTATTTCGTCACCTGAGTTCTATCTTGTTCAATAGACCATTTTTGACGAAATTGAGTTAGAAATGCAGTTTTTATAATTCGATGCTTTGTCGATTGGCGCAAACCATTTTGTTCTATCTCATTTAGTTTTCAAGTTATGGGCAACTGTTTTGTTCAATAAACCACTTTTCTTACCATTTTGAGTGCCACTTTTGTTGAATAAACCACTATATCATAGTATATCTTTTAAATCATTCCTTTTTATGTCTTTCTTGTTTGATGTCCACATTTATAAATTGTTTGTAAATATGTAAATACTTCATTTACTTCTATTTTGTTCAATGTTCAAATTATCTTGGTTACAATTTGTGCCTTATTGAACAAAAAGATATGAATTTGGTTGTGTAAGAACATACGAATTCTATTTTGTTCAATATCATACGAGATCACCATTAGGCGTTTTTCTTTTTTATCTCCCGGCAGATCACTAAACAGAACCTGAGTTAACCCAGTTAGCTTTTTTGTATAGTTTTGCACGTGCTCAAGGGATTATGAATACCCCTTATATGTTTTTAACACAGCGCGGTCATCCGGTGAAAGAAGAGAAAGAAGGATAGGAAAGATGGGTGGCGCGATGTTCTGAGACTAGAGCTGG
This sequence comes from Philhelius pedissequus, assembly GCA_910595825.1. Lineage (NCBI taxonomy): Eukaryota > Metazoa > Arthropoda > Insecta > Diptera > Syrphidae > Philhelius > Philhelius pedissequus. The sequence goes on from OU343161.1 coordinate 162,885,396, forward strand.
TTGTTGGCTCAGATTTATCTCCAGGGATGGCGGCTGCACTAATGCGGAGATAACTACCGTGTTTTATTTATTTATGTCTCTAATAATTCACATTATTTTATTTATATCGTTGTCATATTTATGCGTATACTAGTTTACTGAATCACATGTTGTTCGTGTTATGAATAAACAGCATGTAATTAGTAAACCAGCAACTTATTTTATGACAATTTTTAGAATTGGGTTTTTAATGGAATATAAGAAGAAATAGACAACGGCAGGAATCGAACCTGCAACCACGAGGTTGACAGGCGAGAACACAACTATCGCGCCACGGCCACGGCTCTGAATAGAGCTCTCCGATTTAATTTTGAAATAAAATTAAGTGCAGAACTTTCATAAATTATTAAAAGTTGTTGTTTTTTTAAAACTTATTTACCAGTAGTTCCCAGGCTTTCGTTTTCTGAATTCATTTTTGTTTTTAATTTGTTTTACTTCGTGATTATTGTCAAGATTATGAGTAAAATTAGCCGCGCTCAGCACTTTTCTCCGTTTGATCGGTCGTTTTATTCTGAGCTATAATGGAGCATCCCATGCTCCGATTTAGCTCTGATTGAAAAAAGAAACACAAGTTTAGCGATTAGAGGAATCTAAGCTAAAAAAAGAAATACAGATCTTTTTGACAGCCGAGTTCTTTACTCGGAGCTAAAAAAGAAAAACGCCTATTATTGCACTTGATTTGAGTATATACTCATTTAGTATTTTGATCTCTCATTGAGTAAGCACGTCAGTGCAAGGGCAGTGCGTTGTTATTAAAAGAATTTGTTTTCCAAATTGTCCGCTGAGGAGCGTCTACAAATATTCAATGCTTTTTTTGTATTAAAAGCAAAGTCGCAAAGGCTTAAGTCACTCTCTAGCTTAAGCTTGACTTTAATTCACAAGCTAGTTGGTGACTTAAGAATTAAAAAAGATTTAATTACTTAGGCGCCAGTTATAGCTTTCATTGAAACTCATCATTGAAAATTTTGACTATCAATTCTGAGACACTTAAACACATAAAACTGATGTCGTTTTGGTACCAAAATGAAGGCAATAAGATATATATTATTTTTTGTCAACAAAATATTTTATTTGCCCTACCAATTTCTTGTAAATTCACTTTTGATTTTTCAATGATGAAAAGCATTTTCAATGATTTCAATGATTCCATCATTCAATGATCATTGAAAAATCAAAAGTAAATTTACAAGAAAGTGGTAGAACAAATAAAATATTTTTTTGACAAAAAATATTATAAACCTTTTATACCTTCATTTTGTTACCAAAACAATATCAGTTTTATTTGCTTAGGTGCCTCAGAATTGATAGTCAAGGTTTTCAATGATGAGTTTCAATGAAAGCTATAACTGGCGCCTTAGAGCCGATTTTTCAATCTCCAGATAAACACGGAGTTAGTGAAAATATAATCTATAGAATAATTTAATTTGAACGTCACTTTTTTGTCGAGTATTGAACTTTTCATAGAAATTAATTGTTGTTTAACGTTTATTTCAAAGCAATAAGTTTTAAAAATGTATTTGACATCGAAAATACAGTATGAACTCAGTTAACGCAAACCTAGATTCGCGCAACTCCTCTATTTTCACAACACTAAAGTTGTAGCATTCATAGCATGTCTTGACTCTATTAGTGCAACTTTTAAGAAGTGTTACCTCGATTAATGCAACTTCTTATGTTTACTCATCTGTTTTTTTTTTTTGCATGTTCACCGTTTGGTTCGATATTTCTGCTAAAAAACAAGCTTAAGAATTTCCAATCTACCAACTTATGAATTATTTTTTTTTAACTAGCTTATGAATTAAATTTTTTTAAATTCATAAGTCACCAACTAACTTATGAATTAAATTGTTTAAGTCATCTACAGACTTATGTCTTAATGATTTTTTTAATTCAAAAATTCGCAACCCTAATTAATAGACCATCAGAATGGCCAATTTTATTACAAAGTCGTGTAAAGAATTCAACCAAAAAGAAAAAAACAGTAGTTGTGTCTCGGGAAATGTTTACCTTTATGTATTCTTTGGGCAACGAAACATTTGATGGCTGCCAAACATTTTTTTTCAACTCTTGACATTTCTCAAAATCGGATTTACTATTTTTTTTTGCAACAAAATATTTATAATGACACGGGTACTCATTCTCTACAGATACATGGAAAATTTATCAAGAAAATCAGAATATTCCTGTAATATTTATAGGAAAGTTTTCAATGTATCATTCAATTCGTTGTCGTTTATTAAACCTAAAAAGATATTAAGTAACAAGAACTTCGAATACATGTGAAAAACCAGATTACATCGCAGTAATCATAGTTAAGCAAAGGCTCAGCGTGATATCAATCAAAAAAATAAAAAGAGTGTAAATATGCAGCGGTTATCGATTATCACCTGCAAAACGTTTTTTCGCTGCGGAAACCTAATGTTTCGAGTTACTTTTATAGGCGTAATACTGTATATAATTTAACTGTATATAACATGTAGTGTACCTACTTTATTTCAAAGTACTCATTAAAATTTGTATTCATACTGTTCACAAATATATTATTTATTAAACAAATGTGCATAGAAAACGTTGTACCAATTTGTGATTGGGTCGAATGATCCATCCGTAATATATATTGATTCTAGATTTCTCTAGCTAGATAAAAATATCTTATGATTATTCAATAAAGATCCCTCAAAGCATCCGAGTCGTTTTTCTTATTGATTTATTTGGAAGAAAGTTCACTATAAATTTCAGAAGTGCGATATACCACGTTCAAAAGTAGAGATTTTGAGAAAAATAAAAGCTATAAAATCGTAGACTGTGTTGTTTTCCCAAATTTTTTTTCGCAAAATAATCTCACTAAGATTGACATGTCTGAAGCGTGGACTAGGTTCTTAAATGCAGGAACAATTGTGATTCTCAAAGAAGTATTAGGATCTTTGCAGCTTCCAACCAGTGGTACAAAAGCCGAATTAAAGCGCCGTCTACAGGTAGGAGTGACAGATTTCACAGAAGATGAACTGCGAAAACTCATACAAGACAGCTGCAGTGGATCCACGCAGAGCCTGCTAATGAACAGTTGTCAGATGTTGAGGACCATGATGGGGAGCAACGTACGGAGGAGGAAATTCTGGACGAAGAACTGGAACAACTCAGCCGGATTTGTAAAAAGAAAGAAGAAATCAATACACTTCAAAGACATCTTCGTGAATTTCAACTGGAGGAGTCTGTAACCAGCGCTAAATCGACCGCGGTTTGTTTCAGGGTTCTTGAAGACTCCATACCCGTTTTCAGTGGTGACGACAATTTACCTGTCCAACGATGGATAGAACAATTTGAAGATTATACCGAAATCTTAGGACTGGACGAAAGAATTAAATTTCTCTATAGAAAAAGGCTCTTGACAGGTACAGCAAAACTATACATTAGAACAATCATACCAAAAAGTTGGCGAGATATGAAAACCTATTTGATGAATGAATTTAAAAAAAATGTGACCAAAGCAAATGTCTACAGTGATCTTGAAAAAAGAAAGAAAGGTCGTGATGAGACTTTCCAGCAATGCGTACTTTCGATGCTGAAAATAGCTTCACAAAGCTCCGTTGAAGAAGAGGACATAGTTCAATTCATAATCAAAGCAATCACAGATGTTGAAATAAATAAAACGATTCTGTATAACGCGAATAACATTAACGAATTAAAGTCAGCCTTGCGCAAATATGAGAAGTTAAAGCGCAATTGCCAGAACAACCATTCTGATATCAGACCAGCGAGAGATATACCAAATACTTTCCATACACACAACATTACACCTAAGCGAGCAGATTTCAGCAATCAAGGTTTTAATCGCATCAGTACTCGACCAGCACCTGATAAGAGAGAAGTAACATGCTTTAAATGTGGGAAGCCGGGACACATAAAACCAAATTGCTCTGCCAAGAATTCAGTAATGATTGTGATAAATAGAATAAAAGGAGAAATAAATTCGGATTTAGGTAGAATGAACGCACATCAAAAGAGGAAGTCAACAAGCAACGAATTCGAAAAGAATATCAGCTATAAATCTGTAAGTGATAATATGGATACATCAACAAAACTATTTACGCTTTTAGACTCAGTGAGCACAATTAGCTTTGTCCAAGCTTAATTTATTCCACCGTTTTTGATATCGACACTGGACGTGAGAGGCCACAGTTATGTGGGAGTAAACAATAGCCGGTTAGATGTACTGGGAAGTATACGTACTATCATATCTTGTGAAAAATTATTTATTAATTTGAAAATGTTAGTTGTTAAAAATAATTCATTGTCTTATCCTGTAATTCTAGGAAGAGATTTCATGGGAAAAATTGGTTTCTTTCTACAACAACAAAATGAAAATTTCTTAATAATTGATCGGGACCTCCATCAGGTTTCATTTGACGTTCATGATGTTCCAGTAACAAATCAAGATAATGAGTTGATTAGTGCATGTGGCGATGACAAATTTTTGTACGAGATTTTAAATATCGAAGTGAGTTGCAATGTGAGTAAAATAGATCTTAAAATGAATGAAAATTAACCTGATGTTATAAAAGACAACGTTGTTAGAATAGTAGCACCAGCTTTCTCTATTTCAAAAGATAATAAAACATCTAATCAATATTTCAAAATTCAAATAGTTTTGTTCAAAGAATCTCCTTTTCACTGTGCACCTAGGAGATTGCCCTGTGTGCATAGAATAAGACTAAAAGAGATCTTAGACGATTTAATGGCAAAAGGTATTATCCGCGATCGACTTCCTCATTTGCGTCGCCCATAGTTCGTGTACAGAAGAAGAATGGGGAGCTGAGGCTTTGCACTGATTACCGCGAATTAAATAAAATTACTTTGAGGGACAACTATCACTTGCCGTTAATAGAGGATCACATCGATCGTCTAAAAAATAAAAAGTTTTTCACAACTCTTGATTTAGAAGATGGGTTTCATCATGTCGAAATGGCGGAAGAATCAATTAAATACATGTCATTTACAACGCCATTAGGGCAATTTGAATATGTGAAGATGCCATGCTTAAAAATGGTCATTCCGTTTTTGAAAGATTTATTAAGGAAGTATTTAAAGATTTGATCGTGAAAGGGAAAATTCTTAGCTATTTAGACGATTTTTTAATCGCAACAGAATCTATCGAAGAAAACTTAAGTATTTTAAAAGAAGTTATTCAGGTTTTAATTCTAAATAGTTTGCATCTAAGATTCGACAAGTGTTCAATTTTACAAACGGAAATCCAATGCCTTGGATACAAAATAAACGAAGATAGTGATAGGCCCAATGATACAAATATTAACGCCATAAGAAATTTTCCAATACTCGAGGGTACAAGGTAGGTTCATAGTTACGTAGGACTTTGTTCTTATTTTCGAAAATTTATAAAAAAATGTTCACATTTAGCAAAACCACTTTATGATCTTTTAAAGAAAAATTCACCACTTGTTTTGGCGTTAAGGAGAGAGAATCTAACCGAATCTCCAGTTCCTTCAATTTATAGTCCTCATAACCTAACGGAGCTGCATTGTGATGCGAGTAGTGTAGGATTCGGTGCGGTACTACTTCAAAAACAAAATGACAACAAATTCCATCCCGTTTTTTATTTTTCCAGGTGGGCGACAGGAGTTGAAAGCAAGTACAATAGTTATGAACTGGAAACTCTGTCCATAGTTTATGCCCTAAGAAGATTTAAAATTTATCTAATTGGAATACCTTTTAAAATAGTCACTGACTGTCAAACGTTAACACTGACTCTAAAGAAAAAGTCACTTAATCAGCGCATTTAACGTTGGGCCTTAGAGCTACAAAGCTTCGATTACAAGGTAGATCACCGTAAAGTGAACATGATAAATCACGTTGATGTTCTAAGTAGATCATTCAATGTACTGCAAGTTGATGATGAATCCTTTGAGTTTATTTTGGCAGCAGCGCAGAGGCAAGATCCTAAGATTATTCTTATTGTTAAAGAGTTAGAGAAATCTGAAAGTCCATTCTTTCAAATGATAGATGGTCTAATATATAGAAAAATTAAGGATAAAGTTCTGTTTTATGTCCCTTCAAACATGGAATACCAGGTAATACTAACACACCATGTGGCAATGCGCAATTTAGGGGTTGATAAGTCTTTCGAGCATCTATCTGAAACCTATTTGTTTCCTAAAATGAAGGATAAAATCAGAGGTTATATTAAAACATGCCTTAAATGTATTTATGTTTGTCATAAGTTTAAGATCATATTTAGAGAATTATTCAAGGCCAAACCGAATTATATCCGATCGTGATACTTGTTTCACGTCGAATGAATTTTTCGACTTTTTGTGTTCAAATAAAGTTCATCATATCAAAGTTGCAACACATTCTCCCCAACCCAATGGAAAAATAGAGAGAATAAATCGAATTCTTGTTCCCATGTTAGCCAAGGAGTCTGATTCTAGTACAACAACTGGATGGGATAAACATATTGCAAAAATAGAATTCGCACTCAATAACACTTTGAATCATAGCACAGGTTTTTCTCCAAGTACACTCTTATTCGGAACGAATCAAAAGGGAGAGTTTTGTGTCGCGTTTGGGAATTCCTAAACATTAGCTAAGGATCCAAGAAAGTAAGATTTGAAGATATTAGAAATAAAGCCAAGATTTAAACAAGAAAAATTATGATAAGCGTGTATATAAAGAAGGAGACTTCGTCATGATTAAAAATATTATTAGCACTCCTGGCATTAATAAGAAACTATTCGCCAAACATAAGGGGCCATACGAAATAGAAAACGTGCAACCTAACGATAGATATTTATGTAAGGACATTGATGGTTTACAAGTAATGTTTGCCATACACGGGAGTTCCTTCACCTGTTAATATGAGGCCATTTATGTTGAAAATACTTACCTTGAGACATGATGAAGAGGTGGGTGACGTCGAAGATCTCGACAACTTAGATTTTGAAAAATAATAAAAGTACTAAATGTTACTAGTAAGATAACAAATATTTCTATAACCAAACACTTTTTCTCATATCTCGTTAATATATAAAAAAAAATCTAAATTTATGTTTTAAAATGTAATTTCATATATGTTCATATTTGTATATTGAAATGTATAATCCAATGTTTTATAATATTTGCAAATGCTTATACTCTTTAAAAATATATTTAAAAAAATTATCGTTATATTTAGAAAGAAATTAATTTACAAGAGAAAATCTAATCGGGGCGATTACTCGATCAGGCTGGCAGAGCTGTAGTGTACCTACTTTATTTCAAAGTACTCATTAAAATTTGTATTCATACTGTACACAAATATATTATTTATTAAACAAATGTACATAGAAAACGCTGTACCAATTTGTGTTTGGGTCGAATGATCGAATGATCCATCGGTAATATATATTGATTCTAGATTTCTCTAGCTACATAGAAATATTTTATTACTATTCAATAAAGATCCCTCAAAGCATCGAGTCGTTTTTCTTATTGATTTATCTGAAGAAAGTTCACTATAAACATATTTTGAACATTAATAAATCTAGTCTGGATCTTAAAAAGGTATCTTTCAAAGATTGCAGACAAATCGAATATAGGAGCAATGTTTTTCTAAGACCTAAATCATTTTTTTAAATTTCAGATGAAAAAACGTTCCCATTTATACCATTTAAAAAAACTAATGAAATCTGATTTGAATAATGAAATATGTTTTTGTTCAATTTAATACAAAATGCCTCTGTTTTCCTATAGCATTGTTGTTAATTTCTGTCTTGTTCAATATTAAGTTTTTTTGTTCAATATCCACCAATTTTATCAACTTATTTTCACTCCATATAACTTTGTTCAATATCCAAAATGACGTATGCCTCGATTTTTATTTATCATTATTTCAGAACAAAAGAAAAAAAGAAATTTGTGAATTGTTTTTAAAACAAAATTGTTAAGGCTTTCAGAAAAAATAACTTCCAAAAATAAATTAGGTAAAATACACAAAAGCTTTCGATCTTAACTTTAAAAATCGATTTCCCAACATTTTGAAAAATGGACATAGAACTCAGGTGACGATTTCTAATCACACTAATTGGTATTAAGCTGGAAAAATAAGTAAAATCTTCGATGTTTTTACTTGCGATAAAAAAAATCGAGATATTAATAAAACCTGGATGACTTACGATGATAGAAAAGATCAAAAAGTGGGTTCTTATTTTTTTCAAACTTGGTACTTAGGGGTTTTTGGTGATTGTCTCAAATAGATTTTTAGAATCGTTTTTTTTGCCCCAAAAATGACGTTACTTGCCATAAAATTATTATACCATCTTGTCATGAAAACGGCACTAACTTAACGCATGACACGAAAAATCAATTTTTAAAAATCGATATAGTTTTATCTTTAAGCTCGATTTCTGGTTAAACTAAGCGCGCGCCGTAGACCCATCAAACTTCACACTTTTGTTTCATAATATTGGATTTCCGGCTAAACTATTCGACCTGGCGACTTAAAAAATTATATATTCGTGATCTTGGGAGTGCCACCTTTCAATCCATGTAACGTACGACTCGAAAAACGAATTTTAAAAAATCGACATAATTTCATCCTTAAACTCTATTTCTGGCTAAATTAAGCGCCTTAGACCAATCAAACGTTACACTTTTTTTTCTCTTAAAATTCGATTTCCGTCTAAACTATTCGTCTTAGGGACTTAAAAATTATATATTGGTGATTATGGGAGTTCCACCTTTCAATCCATGCAACGTATGACACGAAAAACCAATTTTTTTAAAATCGCACATATATGTAGTTTTATCTTTAAACTCGATTTTCATCAAACTTAACACTTTTTTCTCTTAAAATTCGATTTCCGGCTAAACTATGCGTCATAGCGACTTAAAAATTATATATTCGTGATTTTGGGAGTGCCAAATTTCAATCCATGCAACGTATGACACGAAAAAACAATATTTAAAAATCGACCTAGTTTTATCTAAACTTGATTTCTGGCTAAATTAAGCGCCATAGACCCATCAAACTATACGCTTTTTACTTGCGATTATACGTACTAACTATAAGGCAAGTTATGTATTCGTAAAAAAAACAAAATTTTTCTAACAATCAAACATGACATTACGATCATACAGAACACCAAAAAATGGGTCCCCCAATTCCGTCTGTCTGTCTGTCTGTCTGTCCTCGAGTCTGCAGCCTAAACGGTTCGGTGGATTTGCTTCAAACTTGTTTCACATTGTTTTTGCAGTAATATGCCCACACGTTCTTTTCATTTTTTTTAAGACGACAAATAACAGTAGCTCCCATACATTTTTTTTTGACCAAAAACAAAAATTTTACTTTTCTCAAAAACGGCTCCAACGATTTTTATAAAAATAAAATGCACGACTGGATCACACGAACTTATACTTGTAGCTAACAATTTTAATGTATCTAACCATTGGGGTTTAGTTAGTTAGGTGTAGTTATCCTATGCAGGTTTAAAGACTATGTAGGTAAGATTAACTTGATTCTTAGTATAATGAATTGTGGAATGGATGATTCAAGGAATAGTTACATATGTACCTACCTACAAATGTCTATTTAAATCTAAATTATGGATTTTAATTATGTAAGTTATGAGAGTAAAATGTTTCTACATATATATACATATTTATGGAACCTAAGTATGTAAACATGTACATATAATAATGAAAATGAAGGATGTAGGTGGGTAGGTAGCTATATACATACCACTTTATAATTTAGGACCAATATGCATATATAAGATTCATGTAATTTTTAAAGCACATACGTATATATAAATGTGTGAGGGCCTACATTGTATTTAGTATTCAGTGACATATGCAAAAATTCGTAAAAGGGAATAATAATAAGGACAAATAAATGGTTAATACACATACTTAAATCTTTTTATATTGTTTTGTCATTATAGTTTGAGGGAAAACAAAGATACCATTCGAATTCATGGATAAATAAGAATATATCAAAAAAATCAAAAATCGTTGGAGCGGTTTTTTAATAAATTAATTTTTTATGTATAAAATTTTGAAAACATTTTTAGAAAAAAAAATTTGAAACGCAATTCTGGAGATATTATTAATATACATAAAAAATTCAAATTTAAAAAAATTCTGTGACTGGTCCAATCAAGTCTCTTCAAATTTCTTCACAATTTTGCCAATTGCTTGCGTAGTTGGACGATTATGTAAACCATAATCTCCTCTTAAAGCACGATATGTGGCTGTGGCAGAATCACCATTTTTGTAGTAGGTTTTAACAATTTTTATGCGTTGTGCGATAGTTAAGCGATCCATTTTCGTAAATGTCAGACTTTCAACTGAAAAAAAAAATTGGTTTAACAGCTTAGTTTGACAGATATCGAATTCCAGCCCTATACTTTTGAAACCGCAAAATGGATAACCCTTTACTTAATGTACAAAATATATAAATGTTATTGTATAAATATGTGTATTTAATATAAATACTTCTTTTGGATTTAATTTATTGATCATTTTATTGTTTTGATTTGTTTGTTTACATTTTTTTGCTTATGTATTTATGTAGCATTGTAGCTATCTACATTTTGTTGTTGCTTCAAGACAATTAGGTGTTCTAAACTAAATTTGAACATACTCATTTCACTTAAATAGCTGAATCAGTTTTTGGCGGAAAGTGAGATCAGATGAGTCGGCGAGTTAGGCGAGTCATCTCACTTCAATCGCCGAAATAGCAGAATCTCGGTGCAGGTCCCGCGGCAGAAATTCTGAAAGACATATATTATTTCTTATCTTTATGCCTGCTCTGGGCGAGTTTTGTCTCGTGCCATTCCATTATAGATATAAGTGTTATGCGGTCGCTAATACTGTACACTATGTTTGAAACCTTAAATGTTTTGCCAATTTTCGGGATATGAAAAAAAAATTACTTTTCCAAGAAAAAAATGTGTTTGCATTCAATACGGGGTCAGCAATTTGTAGGTTCACTTTGCTATTTGATTAAAACATATATTGCTTTTATGAATTATTTAACAAAAGTGTTTTTATTAACCAAACCAAACATATGAAAATATCGATTGTGCGAAATGTGGATGAAAACAAAAGCAATAAAAGAGCAGAGTCTGAGTTGCCAAAAAATTTGCTTAAGTTTCTTGTTAACCCAGAGCACGCAGAGCTCCAAATGTGTGTTACTTTTTTCGTTCTGAACTTGTGTAGACCGCACTCGACGTGCTCGAACATAATTGACTGAGCATGTGAGTAAATTGCTGAATGCACCAAATGTCATGTGTGTCAAGAAGGAAAATGTGAAGAAAAAAAATTATTAGATACATATACATAAGTTGGCGAAAGAAGTTGATGGCTTATTGATTTTCTGTAATTGAGTGTGTATCAGTGTACAAAAAAGGGTAGGTTTTGTGTTGTGTTGCTTTTTATTATTGAAATGAAAATGCGTTCTGATTTGTGTGATCCAAGTGTACTTAAAAAACGTATCAGTGTTCAGAGCTCGCTCTGTTTGGAACAAGTTCAACGCATAATCTATGCGTTCGAACTATGTTCAGGGCTCTGCTCTGAACGAAAAAAAACGCCTAATAATAATAATATAGAATACATGGTATGAGATTCAGCATTGGTCACTTGGTGACAAAAATACATACTAAAAAATTCAAAAACAAACATGAGGTAAACTACGTCACTCGGTGACAATGTGTGCGAGAGAGATAGGAAAATTAAATCCCAGTAGGAAATGTGCTCACCAATGAAAAACTAAGGTGAAAATACAAAAAATTCATGTACATGTACTTCATGATATTGAGGAAGATCCAATGACGATTACACTTATGATGAGTAAGTAATGGTTAGGTTCATGGGTTCGTCATTCGAGTTAGGTCTTGTGTAGTTCATTTTTGTCTTCTCGTAAAAGGAAATATCGAAATAAATGTCTTTCTGCGAAAATTCATACATTCTCAAGGGATTTTGGATATCAACGATGGGAAGTATTGCAGAGTGACCGCAATTGGATTGCGATGTTCGGACTTTTTCTGATCATAAAAATTGTCGTGCCTATACCTGATTATAGAATCAAGATCATTTCCAAGAACTACGGGTATTGGTAATGCACAGTGTTAATGCTACATTGCATGCATTCTTATTTTTTGGGGAATGAAAAAAGAAAAAAACATAAGTGCAAGTGTGCAATGCTTTCATTCACAGCTAATAACACAGTACACATAATAGGGTAATAGGGTAGTATATTGCGCAGGGTTACAAAATTCGATTGTCATATTTCAAAAATTCGGTTTTTATATTTGGCAAAATGTCTCTGAGATTTGGCCTTTTCACATACAAATAGGGATGGGTCAATATTTCAGTAAGATGTAGATCAAATATAACTGTTATTAAAATAACATTTGAAATTTCCAAATTTGTATTTTGATCAAACCGAACAGCGGAATACAGATGAAAAATTGATAAATAATTAATTTTAAAATGGTTGTGGAAAATAGTTTATTAAAATTGTTATTTCACAGACAATTTTTGTTCCATAATTATTTCAGTAAAAAAAACAAAAAAATTGGCGCATGTCTAAGCATATGCGCTGCGCATGCCAAATGTAACACGATTGTCTCCGAGTTTTGCCACATGCGCGAACTTGAACGAAAATGAAAACCGGAATATATTACTTTTATTATGTTTACTGTGGCTAATAAGGCCTGTTCTGCCACATCTGGTATTCTGTTATGAGTTTTCTTTTATCATATATTACAGACATTCACGAATCAGTATTCAGGAGTTCGATGTTTTATAAAAGTCTGTTATGGAACTTCGAAAAAGAAATATTAATACGAACAGACCTAATATCTGCTATCAAATAATCAGCTGTAGTAAATAAGAAATCTGGGCAGTCGGCACGGTGAATAACAATAATAAAATTAACCTGTGGAATAATGATCGTGTTTTGTTTCGCGTAGATAAATTATTGTTCTATGTAATTTGTCCATAACACTTCTTGAATTTAATATATCAAATATTAAAAGTTGTACGAAACGCACACCGGCAAGATAAGCATTCTGATGTTTCATCCATCAAATGTGCACTGTGATTTCATGTATTGAAATGATTTACATGTAAGGTTTGCATTTTAATAATATTTTATTATATACACATGTCTCCTTTTAAGAACAATTCATTGACGAAATAAAATTTGATAGGTCATAAGCAGCTCAGAAACAATTTTCATTGCAGATTAAGCCTACCGAATACCAAAATTTTAATTAATAAAAGATTTGTTTACAGCTTAAGCTCTTGTATGGAAATTCACAACAGAATAGCACCATAAAAGATCTCGCCGAATAGGCTTATGGATTTACCAGTTTTTTGGTGACGCGTGCCTTTGATATATAGACCTTATTTTCAATGCTACACCCAGTTGCACCCCGTTTTTCTCTTTCTCTTTAATAAGAGTTTGTTTACGTCATTCTGTATATCTCTATCTTATTGCATTACATTAATTAAAGATCGGGTAATAGACTATCCATGAAAAATTGATTGTAAATAAAATTTAACTAGCGTTGCTAAAAATAAAATTTGAATAAGTAAGCTTAATTAAATAATCTATCAGCACTAATTTCGCGTAACCATAACGACGGACATGAGAGAGGTTTGCACCCCTTTTCTAGTCCTTATTCTCAAAAAAATATTAATGCCTAAAACAAGTTTCTTGTTATTAGGGTTGCCGGGGCATACCTCCGCGGGACATATAAGTCCAAAATTCTTTTTTTTACTTCTGTTACCAAAGTGGTCCCACTTTCATGGGACATAATTAAAAAAAAAAAGAATGTTGGGCCTATGTCCCATTTGACATATTTTGTTCGAGGCAAATACTGTATCTACCTATTACGAGCTAAAACTTTTCATAATCCAAGTACCAATTAGAAGAAATTCAGATGATATTAAAAATAGGTTTAACCGGTTTTTTCTTAGCTAATTACTAGCAGGGCTGTCAGATAAACTGCCCACCAAATTCGCATCTCAATTGATGCATGGTTTCGCGTGCAGTGTGGCATGTGGCACCGTCCTGTTGGAACCACATGTCGACCGAGTTCAATTCTTGCATTTTCGGCAAAAAAAAAATCTGGTATCATCGAACGGTACTTTTCTCCATTGACCGTAACCCTGCGGTCTTCATCGTCCTTGAAGAAGTACGGCCCAATGATGCCGCCTGCCCATAAACCGCACCAAACAGTGCATTTTTCGGGATGCATTGGTAGCTGCTGAATTGCCTCTGGCTGCTCTTCACTCCAAATACGGCAATTCTGCTTATTCACGTATCCATTTAGCCAAAAATGAGCCTCGTCGCTGAAGACAATTTTGCGATAAAAAAACGGATCCTCATCCAACTTTTCTAAGGCCCATTCACCGAAAATTCTACGCTGTGGTAGGTCGCCTGGCTTCAATTCTTGCACCAGCTGTATTTTGTATGGCTTTAAACCAAGATCTTTGCGTAAAATCTTCCAGGTGGTCGAATAACACAAACCCAATTGCTGCGATCGGCGCCGAATGGACATATCGCGATCTTCAGCAACACTGGCGGATGCAGCAGCAATATTCTCTTCGGTACGCACTCTACGGATACGATTTGGTGGATTAATGTCCAATAAAGTGAAACTGGTGCGAAATTTGGTCACAATGAGCTGAATAGCCTGCTCGGTGGGTCGATTATGACGACCATAAAACGGACGTAGCTTGCGAAACACATTTTTCACAGAGCACGAATTTTGATAATAAATTTCAATAATTGGCAAACGTTGTTCAGGCGTAAGTCTATTCATGATGAAATGGCAAACAATACTGAATCGAAATGTCAAATGTTCGTGGAATTTGTCATGTGTGATCTGTCAAAAATATAAACGTCAAAAACCAAGTAGCAAAAAAATCACTACTTTTTTTATGTCTCACTTCTAAAAAAAAATATTTTGGATATATGTCCCACTGAAGTGGGACATAATTCCATAATTTGAGTTTTATATTTTATCACAAATATCCCAGCTGAAAAACCGAAATCAAAAAAGAAAATTGTACAGTCTTTCTGGTTTTGCAAAGAACCTGTAAATTGGTTCGTATAGTGGCGTGTTATAAAAAAATAAAATGCACGACTGGATCGCACGTATACTATGTTCGATAACATCGTATGCAAAAGATTCTAATAGAAAAGGCTAAATATTTTTTTTTAATTTCTTTAATTTTTTTCTAACAAAGAATTGGTATGACAATTTATAATATTTGAGAATATAAACTTAAAACAAAATTTCAAAAAATTATCCACCCGTTTTCGAGGTGCCATGAAATAAACTCCAATATTTGGACTTATTTGCACCATAGATAGTGCATGTGCAAATCGATTTTGGACTTTATTGCACTCTTAAAAGTCCAAATATATGAAATAACATCCAAGCAGACAAAATATTATGAATAGGCTTGGCTTAAGTTGAAAGTAATAAATGTCTATTTACCGTTTTTAATTGAGTTGATTAATAAACAGTTCATTAGGTTAGTCATTGGAACAAAATCTTATAGAAAACACCGGCAGGCAGACGTTTAAGAAAAAGGACATAAGACCTAAAAACTAATTTGGGACTTATTTCTCACTTTTAGGTTTTATTGTGGTACTTGTGTGAAGTGGTTTTTGCAATTAGGTTCACGGCGTACAAAAAGCTCGCCGCGTAAGGGGGGCATGCTGACCCCTGCAACCACCCTCTTTACCTCACTATAGGGTTTGGGGTGGGTACAAGTTTGGGTATATGGAAATTTTTTTTGGATGTATGGATTTCTTTTCCCCAATCCTATATTGGACCAAACAGGGGATTGCAGGGGGGTGCACTAAAGTCGTTTTCGAAATATTGAATTTTAAAAAAATAAAACATTTTTTTTTCAAAAATTAAAAAAAAAAATTTTTATAATTCGAAAGGCCGTTTCGAAAATCAAAAAAATGGTTGTATGGCAGATACTAGGTGCCGTTAATAACAAAATATGTAAAAAAAAATTACCAAAATGTAGACTATACTTAAAGTAGTGCACACACTTTTTTTAACAAAATCGTTAGAGCCGTTTTCGAGATAATTAAAATGTTAGAAATAATTGTTTGACAAGTAGCGTTATTTTTGGGATTAAAAAAACATTCAAAAATCTATGTAAGGGAATCACCTAAGACGCTTAAATACCAAGTTTGAAGAAAATCGCTTCTGCCGTTTAGGCTGTAGTAGATCGGCTTACAGATAGACGGAATTGTGGGACCGACTTTTTTTGTATACTCCATCATTGTGATGTCAAGTTTGGTTAAGATCTTGTGCTAGATTTCTTTTTACGAAACCATAACTTGCCATATATTACCTATATCTATATCGTAAGTAAAAAGGATGTGTGTATTGTTGTGTAGAGAACATTCATTGACTCACTGTACTATCTCGATTTCACATCTCTCCAATATATATTTTCTGAATTAAAAACGTCATAGTATTTTTTATTTCTTAACCTTATTAGATTAAGTCACGCGATGTAATAAAGAAATTACTTCTAGAGACCCATTGTTTTATTCCCTAAAAAGTAAACTGAATAACATGTATGTACTTATGTTCACGCGCTAGAAGTAAAACTTTTCTAATTTGAAACAATTTTGTTCTTTCGTAATTCTAAGTCTGCTATCAACATATTTGTGGCCACAACCAAGAATCACTTAAGTAAAAAAATATGACTTTTGGGTATAGCACTTTGAAACAATTTTTTGAATCTGCAAAAAACTGATGAATTAAAATAACAAATCTTTTTCAGATTACAGTAAAAGGCTTCAACCAGAATTGCGTGCACAATTTTCTGTTATCCAAATATGCTTATTCTCAAACTTATTGTAAAAACATTTTTAAAGTTGTTTTTCCACATTTAATTTTAGCCTTTATTGCTTACCTACTCGTATGTATGTCACTTAGGCTGTTATTGAAAATTGAATCAATTTTCAAACTTTTTCTTAAATGAGATAAGCTGTTTTTGAAAATTAATTTTTTCACTTCAATCAATTTAAGTGATTTTTATTGAAAAATAAAGTATCTTACAGAATAACACAAGCAGTAGAACTGTGTTAAGAAAGGAAACAAAACTTAATAAAAAACAGGCAATTCATAGTAGGTATACGAAAAAATTATTTAAAAAAAACTAAAAACAATTAAAAGTAGAATTCAACACTTAAATTTCATCATTTTCATCCTCATCCACTAAGTCAGGATGAACATCAGATGCATTTACCGTTTCTAAATTATTGTAAAATTCGTGAAATGCAGGTTCAATAAAAGGAAACAAGCCTTAATATCATTTTTTTTCTTTGTACTTATCAAATTTTTCGGTGGTGCGTTGGGAATGTCACTCAATTTATTTAAGTTGACCCCCGTTTTGTAACAAAATGGTTGATTTTTGCCAAGGGTGGTTTTGTATTAAATCGTGCCAAACATTGGTTTATTGAACCTCAACCACCTTACTTTATTCCAAACAAATTGGTTGGATTCTTCATCTCGGGTACTCCAGAGGAACTTTGACTTAGCAACAGAACTGAAGTCGAAAAGGTCTCCACTCTGCATTTCTATGACATTA
This sequence comes from Philhelius pedissequus, assembly GCA_910595825.1. NCBI lineage: Eukaryota > Metazoa > Arthropoda > Insecta > Diptera > Syrphidae > Philhelius > Philhelius pedissequus. Next base: position 162,903,069 of record OU343161.1, read on the forward strand.
AATGTTTGTTTTGAACCTACGGTACGTACAAAATTATACCAGTCGTGGGGATGGTGAATTCGGACGTGTGTTCGTTTTTTTTTCAATAAGAGCGTGATCAACGTCACATTCCATGTTAGTGTGACCAGGCTCGAGGAATTTGGGGTCAATAGTTTCAGTCATGTTGTTGTTTAGCAATAAAGTTAGAAACATAGTACTTACATATGAGTTCTTATTTTGTCCGCTGCAAGAGTCACTGTAAGAAACCAAATGACTTACTTGATTGTGGGCGATAATATTTTGTCCATGCTTCATTAAACATGATGCAATTTCATTGCCTCCTCGCTCAGCCATACCCACGCACCACATGAAGCAATACGGAGTATTTGTGGACAAGTTATGTACGGTTAGATTGTATGTCCATAATTGCCGTTTGTAAAAGCTTATGGAATTTCGGAGATGAGGTGAAGGTCGAATGCTAACGCCATAATTCCAGAATTTTCTTTGGCCAACATTTTATCCTCCCTTTTAGATTCGTAAGCTAATTCTGCCATGAAATAATGATAGTCCAATTGACGTTGAAGGATTTCAAGTTCTTCAGAATCCTCACGTTTTGCAATTTCCAATTTCGCTTTCAACTTGTCGGATTTATTACAGGTGTCGATATTCGGCTTTTTGAATTTAATGTTCATTCCTACAGAAGTAAAAGAAACAAAGTTATTTATTTTTCACCTGCTGCAAAAAAAACGCTAAAGTGGTCGTTGTAAAGTAGCTGGTTATGTGTAATCTTTTTTTGAAAAATATACTCCACGTTGAACGTATTTCGATCCTTTTCAGGAATTAATATTTTATATAAATATCTTTTACGAAATTATTTTATTTAAAAAATAAAGAATTTAATGGATTCTTAAAAAAAAACGGAAACACTTCTATTATACAATTAGGAGGAGGAAAACAATTTATGATATACCTAAAGCCAAGAGTTGCATCTCGTGTTAAATACAAGAGATCATAAAATATGATAAGTTTCTTATTAAGCAAACGTACCTTTAAAAATATTTCAAAATTTGCTCATGCTCACGGAGACCGTTGTCAAATCCGCATGAAAATACTTATAAGACGTATTACGCCTTGCATAATGGCTTTCGTATGCAGGAAAGCTGTTTATGTGAATCTTAATGAGCTGGATCACTTCTTCGGATATTTTGTTATTTCCTCCACCGGAACCACGATTATCCTTAAAAGGTATGTGCGGTTGCTCCAATTTTTTTTTATAACATATTTTAAAAAGCTTTCAGTTTCGTTGAAACATTGCTTGAAACATTTTCGGAAAACAAGAACTTTCTCTGCTTTTATGCTTATAAAATATTTAATGTGCTTTCGGTTTCGGGGACGAGTTTCACTTTTCTTTAACATCTGTGACTATTTGTCTTCAATTTCTATCAAGCCTCCAATCAAAAGAACTCTTTGAATAAACGTTCCCAACGACCAATAAGATTTGAAAATTTCCTTTTGATTTTCAAAATTTACCTTTACTTTGCAATTTTGGCGGCGCTACTAAAAGGCATACACTTTCTTGCAGCAACTACTCCAGATTTGCGATTGTATGATTCGCCTCTGTTTCGCTTTTTTGCAATTGTCCTGCTTGAATCACATTTTGGTTGCTTTTCAATCGAAGTTGGTGATGGAGAGGAGACCAGATTTGCTTCAAGTTGCTTACCCATGTTCAAAAGCTCTTCATCCGAACAATAGTCAGATATGTCCAATTCCGAAAGCTCGTAATAAGGATCGCGAACACAGTCATCAGGACTAAAATCGTCTTCCTGTTCTGTGGTTCTATCGGCACCAAACTCCTGAAAGAGTATATCCAAGTTTTCATGATCAAATCCATTTTCTGATGATTTTGTTTCATTTCCAACTGGTTTCGAAAATAACTGCGAGTTAGATTCTAAGTAGACAGAGGAGAAAAAATAAAATCTGCACACTTTAAAAAAAACATTTTAGATTTACTATACTTAAATCATTCTGTCCACCATTAAAATTGTTTTTTGGTAGCGGTTGAAGCTCACTTCTTTTTTCATTCTGTTTGACAAATACTCCTTTCCTTGCCAGATTTAGAATTTGTAATGCTCGCGAACTCATATTTTTTTTATTAATTTGTTACTTTAATGCACTGGTTTACGTGTCAAAACTTATTCAAATAAAAACAATCTTAAAGCACTTGACTGCCCGGTGCGTTAATTCAAATGATGTTTCACGATTGATTTCGAAATAACACACTAACTCAACGTAAGAAATGGATTCCTGGAATTGAACATTTAAATTAACCGCTTAGACTACATAGTTTATTGTACCGACCCAACTAAAATTTGCAACAACCGCTTATGTTTGTTTGGATTCTCGGAACAAAATTTAAAAATTTTCAATAAACGCTTAAGTGCATTAAGCCGTTTTTAGAGAATATAACTGAAAAAGGTTCGAACAGTTTTTAAATTTGCAATAATCGCTTATGTCTTTTTAAGCGTTTTTTCAGTAATGTATGTGTGTTGGCGTTTAGAAGAACTTTTGAATTTTGATGAATGGCCTACGTCAACTTTCTTGGTAATGAAAAATTATAGGTTTCAAAATTCTATGTGCGATAAGCGGTTATTGCAAATGCTGTATGTAATGATAAACACTTAAGAGATTTTTTCTTTATTTTATTTTAGTGAAAAATTACGTTAAAAAACTAGGATTTTTTTTTTGAAATTGTAAAAACATAAGGAGATAACATATGAAAGAAAAATCTCATTTTTTCGCTTAAGTCGACTTAAGCGGTTTTTAGTTGGAAGTTGACTTTTTTTGATACCGGCTCGGTACTTGAATAAATACATCCCCCATAACGACTCCTTCTTCCATTTGCACAAACGTCACCGTCTTCGTTCGAAGTTTGATTCATGGTTCAGCAATTTTACATTACATTACACATTATACTACTCCGTATATATGTATAAATCTACACTGAACAGTGCTGCCAGTAAGAAATTAAAAAAAAAACATGATTTAGGATTTAAAAAAAAACATGACATGAGTAAAACAAATATATTAAATTAACAGTTTATTTATGCAATTGCTGAAGCTGAACATTAACTAATAACATAAAGACCCGAAACCTCCGCTTTCATTTGACATTTGCCAACAAGCTGAAACACGCAGCCAAGTAACTTTTATGTTCCTCTTCCAATAGACACATTAATAAAAAAACACACATGAATCTTTTCTGTTCCTCTTCCTATAGAAACATAGACAACACATCCCTAGTAATTTGTTTTTGTTTTGTTTTTCGATTTCCCATCTATTCATGGATAGAGTTTCAAAGCTACAAATGCAACAATGTAAACAAATAGGTTTTGGGGGGTGAAACGTACGAAGGTTTCCAATCTTATTATGGCCTATTTGTGAAGCTGAAGTCAATGTTCAAAGCAAAATGGGACCAGAAAAGTAAAAGGATTGAAAAAGGAGCGAACGATTGACGCTTTTAATAATTGAAAAATGAAAAAGAAACAGTTTCATCCTTTGATATTTTTTACTCTCATCATTGCGTCTGCTCTTTGCTTTTAGTTTCGGGTTACTTTTTATGTAGGGCTAGGATTTCCATGCAAATGCATATTTTTTTTGAGAAACTTTAGAAACAGGAATAAATTACAAACACGAATCAATCAATTTGCTTTAAAACGGCATTTAATCGTTAGTGCATATTTTATTATAAATGCATATCTTTCTTATTTTGCATATTTTCAAGAATAAATGCATATTTGTGCATATTTTCGAAAAACAGAATAATCCTGAAGTAAAAACTGCACGCGTGACTTTAAATTATTACTTTGATCAGTTTCTGTGGACAACTGTCACAACAGCTTTTGTCAATATTCGAGTATTCCATTTTACTCGAGTTAGTATGCCTGTTTGGTAACTTGAAATTTTCACCAGTTTTCCAAACTAGGGGTTTTTTCCTATGGGTATTGACAGGAAAATGTGAAAACTACAGCTGATAATCATCTAAACAAGCTCAATAATCCCAATTTGAAAAAGTGTTTGTTTGACGTAAAAGCTAAATTAATAAAATGTATAATTTATTAACTGAATAAATAAGATCCGATTCAAGTCCGTTTTGTGGCCAATGTTGTTTTTTCTGTTTTAATTGAAATACAGACTTTAATTTTTCTGTTTTTATTGATTTAATTTTGTGTTCCTCTTGATAATAAAGACGGAATTTGTTATAAACGCAAATACTATTAAAAATAATAATATATACTTTCCAATAAGAATGGTTCGCAAGGGATATGGTTTAACTGCATATTTTAGGTTCATATTTTACATATTAAAGAGCATATTTTAAGCGCATATTTTGCATTTTTAAGTGCATGGAAATCCTAGCCATATAGGGTAGAATTTGTGTCAGAAAAAAAACATGATTTTGGACTCAAAAACATGAAACCATGATTTGGGTCTAAAAACATGAAATCATGTTGGAGCCCTGATACTGAAGCACTGGCAACGAGACCATCGTCCTACACACTACACTCATTAAAGATTTGAATGACCTGTAGTCCAAAATGCGTTTCACCCAGGCACGATAGTTGGGCTCGTCAGTTAGATGCTATTGTACCTTTCTAAGATGTTTTTCGGTCGATGATTACCGACTCTTATAAAACTATCGTGCCTGGGCAAAACGCATTTTGGACTACAGGTCATTAAAATCTTCAATTTGGCTTTAACCCATACAATCCACAAAAAAAAAAAAAACAAAAACAAAAATAATAGCTGCGTTTTATTATCTACGGGTCTGGGTCTAGGTTATTTTTTAACACGTATTACAAAAACAAGACGAGATCCAGGTTTCTATCGGGGTTTCTATCTGGGTTTGCAAATATTAGTATTAAATTCGGCGAACAGAGGGTACATATCAGTACATAACCCAGATCGTTTTACTTTTACGGGGTGAACCATATGGGTTATTGGCGATAATAAATCACGGCTAATATTTTATTATTATTTGGGTTTTTTTTCAAAATTATATATTTTATTTGATGACGATTTCTTAAGACTACAAACTACCACCGAACAAAACATTCTGGTAAAGTACCACAGAAACAAAATGTTTCCACAAATTTTTGTTTTCTTTTTTGATTTCGCATATATTCATAAATAGGAGCCCTTTTTTATTTTTAAATGTATAGGCAGTGCAGTAAATTCTTGTTCATTAAAAAACAATAAAGGAAAAGTGGGAATAAATTGAGCAGTAAAAATAGTGTCGATAATAGTGTTGATAAAGCTTTGGAATATTTGGAATGGAACGAGTCTCTGGAGTTGCAGGCAAAACCTTGTGTACCATTGTTGGCAGGCAGAGGGAGATGTAAAATATGAGTGTTTATAAACAGTGCATAATAGTTTTATTCAAACTCTTATTACTGCACTACCTATAGGTTACTAATAAAATACGGCTAGGGTCTCAAATTAACTAACGGGTGATTTTTTTGCTACTTGGTTTTTGACGTTTATATTTTTGACAGATCACACATGACAAATTCCACGAACATTTGACATTTCGATTCAGTATTATTTGCCATTTCATCATGAATAGACTTATGCCTGAACAACGTTTGCAAATTATTGAAATTTTTTATCAAAATTCGTGCTCTGTGAAAAATGTGTTTCGCAAGCTACGTCCGTTTCAGCGACGAGGCTCATTTTTGGCTAAATGGATACGTGAATAAGCAGAATTGCCGTATTTGGAGTGAAGAGCAGCCAGAGGCAATTCAGCAGCTACCAATGCATCCCAACAAATGCACTGTTTGGTGCCGTTTATGGGCAGGCGGCATCATTGGGCCGTACTTCTTCAAGGACGATGAAGGCCGCAGGGTTACGGTCAATGGAGAAAGGTACCGTTCGATGATAACAGATTTTTTTGCCGAAAATGCAAGAATTGAACTCGGTCGACATGTGGTTCCAACAGGACGGTGCCACATGCCACACTGCACGCGAAACCATGCATCAATTGAGAGGCGAATTTGGCGAGCGGTTGATCTCACGTTTTGGCGCAGTCAATTGGCCACCAAGATCATGTGATTTGACCCCGTTAGACTATTTTTTGTGGGGCTATGTTAAGTCTATTGTCCATGGGGACAAGCCAAACACGATTGCTGCCTTGGGAGCCAACATTGAACGCGTCATTGGTGAGATTCCGGCCGAAATGTGTGAAAAAGTTTGCCAAAATTGGACCTTCAGAATGGACCACCTGAAGCGTAGCCGCGGGCAACATTTAAGTGAAATTATTTTTAAAAAGTAAATGGCAGAAATTGATTTACAAGTTTCTGTGTTTTTTTGAATTTTCAAAAACCAAGCTCTTAAAAAATCACTGTTTATAACTTATCTGTGCTTCACAATGTACACCGGTGTACTTTTATAATAAGATATGTATGCCATGATCCACAGGACGTTTAATCTAGTACCAATAGAGTGTGTATACTTGGTATCTCAGTACGGTTATGTAATTCTCTTCCCACTAATGACTTAGGCAGTACTTGGAAACATTTTGATGATAGGATATGTGTAAAGCCCTTATTACTTTTTAATCTCTTTTTATTGCTTATTTTAAAAAATATAAATTTATACACTTAAATTTTATTTTCCGTTAATTTTTTATTTTATTTACTCCTTTTACATATATTCAATAATTATAATGTAATACTCACAGAATTGTTTTTTTAGGTACATACAACTAAAATATAATTTTTTTAAAATGTGTCTCCTGTGTTTATGTTAATTACCTTGATAATAAATAAATTGATATCAAAACATTGTTTTTATTTTATTTTTGTAAATAAACAAATTTATAATTAACTTTAGTTTTAGCATAATTATTTCAATTTGGAGAATTGAACAATTATTTTGTACGTTACAAATGTGCTTTTAGTAAAATAGTACAATAAATACAACTAAGCAATTAAATCTAGTTATAATCCTAATAAAGCTGTATGGTAAACATTGAGTAGTTTGAAATTATAACTAATGGAAGTAAAATTAATTAAAGCTTTCTTTTGATTTACTCTCATTTATCTATTATTCCTTGAGATCGATAAAATTTTATTTTTACCATGGACGCCAAACTTCTCCCAATTGAGGTTCTTCTGGTCTTTGAGTTAGATTCATATCTCTATTTGCTAATTGATCCGGTCTGTAAACAATGGATGCACGTTCTGAACATGTTGCTGCATTTGGGCTATTCGGCATTGCTTTCATATCTTTTAGTTGATATCCCAAATGTTTCATCAACTTTGTTCCAAACTTAAAATCTAATCCTGGAAATGATGCAAATACTTTTGATACTTCATGAGCTGCTTGTGTGTACCCTGCTTGAAATTTTTCCGAGTCAACATTTGGTTTGGCGTTATTTTCTTCAAACTGTTTTTTTGATTTTAAATATTGAACTGTCATCTCAAGAATATCCGCTTTTTCCAACTTGGTAACATGTTCTCCTTGTTCTTCCATTGTATCCACAATTAAGTCCTTTAATTCATCTAAGTAAAGATTCATTCTAGCGCGACGTTTTCTTTCCAAGAGAGGCTTAGTAACTTTCCGATAATGTTGAGTTTTTGACAGCAACCGTTTCCCTTCAATGGCCATGCTACTCTTTTTAATATTGTTATTATAAAAACTAATAAAACGAAACCTTAGCTTTAATTTTTTTTGTACGGGATATATTTTAATTATAAGAACACGACCGACAAGTGATGCTCATCGAACAGGAGTTTCACTTTGAATGCTGATCAATTAAGGTGGGTCGATCCGTTTTGTACAACGCACTGGTATTTCTGGTTTTGGTGACAATAAAAGAACAGCAACGGCAGCATCGCAGCACGATTCACCCTCGGTCGAGGCAATGGTGTATACTGCGTGGGAAGGGAAGAGAACATGATTTTACTTTGCCTCTGTCTGACACCAGGCCAAATAGCAACATGTACAAAAAAAAAAAACAATAAGAGAATATATAAAACAGGTTTACAGTTGCAGAGTGCTCTATCCCTGTTTCTCTATTGGATTTTGTTTTCCTACAGGAATGCACAATTGAATAAGTGTTGCCAATTTATGGAAACATGTTGGTAATTCCTAAAAATATTTTTAAGGAATTGGTTCGAGCGTAAGATTTTTATCCGATACGGAAAATTATCGAGAGTTAAGTTTCCTTCCTACGCGGTTTAATTTCCTAAGAATAAATAATTCGATGAAAAAAAAAAAAAAACAATTCTTACCAATATAATGTAATGGTAAGAAGCACATTTTTCTTACAAAATAAAAAATTACCATAAAAAAGTTCTCATAAGTGATTCAATTTATTTTGCTGCAATACACAAAACAACTGACATATTGGATAATGTGAGTTTAGTACGAGGTACGGCTATATATTTACAAAATTTCATTGAAATCCGTTTAGTCATTGAGGAATGAAAGCAGACCAAACATACAAAATTGCACAATGTAAGCTCTCACGCTATAACTGTTCATTTTAATGGTATAAAAATCAACCTCTGAGTTAATTCAGTGACCCATCCTTCTATTCATTTGTACTAAATTAATCAAACATTTTAATGCAATTAAAGAATAGTGGGCGCTTGTTTCATTTCATTTATTTATTTACAGAATCTTTTACAATGGGCTGGAAGCCTACAATTATGGTAAAAGCTAAATACTGAATATAATTATTGAATATTAAGATTGTAATTTTATTTAATACAATTAACAATTTGAATTATTTATCTTCAATCAAAATGACAAACTAGATATTTCATATTTATTAAGTTTTATTTCAATTAAATTATTAATTTATTGCCAAGTACTTGAATAAAACCGCCTCAAACTGCGTGGTACCGCGAAGACTTCTGACGGAAAAGGGTAAAGTGTTCCACTGTCTTATGACATATATGAAAAATTGACGTTCAGAGTTTCTGCAACTAAATCTTGGTTGCAGCAATATAACAGATCGAGACGAGTTCATAAAATTAATTTGTTCGAAAAGATAGGTAGGTTCTGTGTTCAGTATTATCTTGTTAATGGTTTTCAGGGACAAATACTTACGGTAAGTGTATAAAGTACAACCCAGGATATTTTGCGCATAGTTTGATATGTGGTCATATCGTTTGAGGTTTTATACATATCGAGTTACATTATTGAACGCAACTAACAGGTTTCTTTTCATTTCCGAATCCAAATTATAGCTGGCAAAAAATTTGGCATCCATATGTTATAATTGGAAGGATTAAAGTTTTTGCTAATATAAGACGAATGTGTTGAAGTGTAAAATGCTTCGATAGTGAGAGTGTGCGTAAAGATCCAAAAATTTTTCCGATAATTGTTTGTATATGATCTTCCCAAGTTAGAGTTGAGATTACCTAACTTTTTAGCTTTTTCGACATACTCAATTGCTTCATTACCGAGATACAACGCCGGAAAATAGCTATGGTCAAGTTTGTTTTTGTAAATTATTAGGCATTTTGACTTTCTTGGATTGAGATTTAGGTTATTTTTGACGGACCAATTAAGTATTTTGTTGAGATCGAAATTCAGTTTATGAGCTCCATCTTCAATCAATCCCAGCTTGCAGCTAAGTTGAATTTGAGCATCATCAGCGTACAGATAAATAGATGAGTACGTAGACTGAATTGGAAGATCATTTATAAAAATTGTAAATAACAGTGGGCCAAGTATTAATCCCTGTGGAACTCCTGAGAAAAGATTTAATGGGCGGGACATTTATTCACCAATAACAACAGATTGACTTCCACCACTGAGGTAGGAAAGAATTAGCTTTAAAGCTGTGTCCGAAAATCGAAACTGATCTTTTAACTTGACTATGAGCCTATTGCGGTTGACGGTATCAAATGCCTTTGAAAAATCTAAAAGTACTACGGAAGACACTAGATCTTTATCCATTGCATTTCGAATGTCTTCTGAAACCTTCAGAGTAGCCGTGATACAGCTGTGGCTTTGCCTAAAACCTGATTTTTTGTCACTTAAGAGTATGTTATTATTTAAAAAAAAACTGAAATTTGTATATGTAGCCATTTCTTTCCAGTACCTTGGAAAGAAATGGCAAAATTGAGATTGGTCTAAGCTCTGCTGTGATAGACGGGATGCAGGTTTTTTAAGAACTGGTACGATAATTATTGTATTAAATACATGTGTTAGAGTAAGAATAATGTGAGGCAAGATCATTTTTATGAAGAATGAATGTACTTCATCAAAGCATATAGCTGAAGATTTAGTTTTGATTATGGCACTCATCTTGTACTCTCTGAAAATGGAAATAGCGTTCGCTATTGGGGTCAACAACCGAATAGCCTGCAGAAAATCTGCATGTTCGAGAGCACCAGTCCCGTTTATATCACCATATTCATTATTGTTTTGAAAGTTTGCAAACTCTTCATTAAGATAGTTGGGGCAAACATCCAAGGAATAATGTTCTTTTAGCCTACCAACACCGAGTTCACGAATGTTTTGACATAATGTTTTAGAAGGCAAATTTTTGCTCAACCGCTTTGAATATGGAATATGTTTTGCTTCTCGGATTTGTTTACTTAGATTGTATCTTAGTGAGCGAAAAATAAGGAACTTTTCAGGTAGCCAAAAACGGTTCCATCGCAGATAAGCTTGATTTCGTTGACTTATATTTCTTAAAATAGTCCCTATACTTGTAAACAGATGGCTTGAATTGTGGAGCAAGTTTGAATGTTGCAAAAATTAGGTCATGTTTTGAGAATGCAGGTGCCTCAAGTTGAGAGTAAAGCAAAACGTTATCTGTAGTACTGACAAGAAATAAGTCAAGTAATGTGAAGGTGGTTGCAGTAAAATGAGTTGGATTAGTTATGTTGACTGGTTGTAAGCTGAAAGTTTTTATTTTGTTAAGAAAAGATTTTGATGTATATTTTTCAAGCAAATTGCAATTGAAGTCACCACAAATGATAACTTCTGAGTAAATGGACGAAACCCCTTCAAGTTGTAAATAGAGTTGAGAAAAATCAACATATTTATTAGGACGATAAATAACACCACACAAGCAATTATTTGCTCCATTAGAGATTTCTATAAAAAAGAATTCAATCAATGAAGATACATGGGATTTAACGACAGTTCTAAAATGAATGCCATCACGTATATAAATGGCGGTGCCACCACCTACTCGATTAAACCTATCAGCACGTAACAATTTGTAGCCCGATAAATTGTACACAACATCTTGCACTTCACCTTGAAACCATGTTTCCGAGACACATAGAATGTTAGACCCTACAAACATATTTACGAATTCGTCTATCTTTGCATGTAAGCTCTGAGCTTTTATGTGACAAACCTTTAGGCCAGCACACTGTTTGCTCAGAACCTCAAGCATAATGCGCAATTTGTCGCCCCCATCATAATCCCGAGGAAAATTATTATTGGTGTTATTTTAACTAGTCATTTTCATAAAATAAAAAAAAAGATTTTATATCCATTCAAAAGAGACGAGCCACAACAGCGACAAAGGCACAATTCAGACACATGGCAGAAATAGAAAAATTAAGGCTCCTGATCTTCTTATAATTATAAACTCTACCGTTTCGATTGTAGACACTGGAAAGCTTTTTTGTTCAATTGGAGAGCTTTTCAGAGAATCATATGATTACATGAAGTTAAGCTTTTGTTGACATAAATCCCGCTGTCAGAGTGCATTCCAACGTCACGCAAGCATATGCCCGTTTTGGTTGTTATCCAACATTTATGAATTGACCCGAGTAAAGTGTTCCTTTCAGAAGCTGTTTTTAATTTTATTATAATTGCGGTGTCAATTGTCGTTCCCTTGGGTTGTACGCGAAAAATGTTTATAGACACAGGTGTTGGTGTACAGAAAGGCATAATTTGTTGAACACATCGTGCAAGTTCTCGTAATCTTTTTTTGATATACCGAGTAAGATTGCATCTGCTGACATATTTTCGCGCTCAAGCCCATCAATACACCACACACCCTACCAAAATCATCTGTATTTTGCATATGTTACCAAAATCACTAAATGTTTTCATTTTAATTTGTTTTCCAACTACGTGCCTTATTCAAAGATTTTCTCATAACTTCAACGCAGCGATTCCACGTTCTAAATTTAAAAACAAGACACGAAATTCTTGCTCCCTTATAAATCTTTCTACAGCCCTTGGTGTTCACCCTCATCAACCGCACGGTTTTCCTTTTTCGGACAGCAAAGAATTCATTCTCAATAAAAAAAACACAAATGCACATATTTGGGTGTTCTCCCAACATCAGCGCACCCAAGTGATACAAATCCCATATTTTAAAAAAATATCCAACGGAAAGAGAAGAGATAATACCCAGTACAAGTCTATATGGTTAGTTGTTCAACAACATTCAGTGCGCGCGCCGTGCGTCGGCCAGCATGTTCATTCCACCATAGGTTTTCGGTTTAGTAGTGCACGAGTAACAGGATCAGTACACAGTACGAAAAGAATTGTTGATTTGCTGTTCATTTTCATTGAGCATGCTGTGGATGTGCGCTGTGGTGCGGATTCATTCTCTATACCTGTACGAAAACGTACCTTATAGATAGATGCTACGATCAGAGAAACCAGATATGCCAGCCAATGCCATGCCATACGACACGTAAAAAACAGGATAAGGGAAAAGAGAGCTTTAATTTCTTTTTACTTTTAGTGTTTGGCTCTTATTTTGTTCATTGCGTGCTTGCGGTGCGGATTCATTGCGTGTACCTAGTACAAATTCAAACATACTCATAAACGACATTCACGTACAAATGTATATAAAGCGACGTCCAAGGTCGAACAAAATACAAAATGATTTAATTAATGCAGTATTAAATATTATTTGTGATTCTGATAACATTTAATGACAGAGTTTTCATCATATTTTGGAAGCATCTAGAAATGCTCTTGATCTTTTCGAAAACTAGGTCTAGAAAGTTTTGAACTGCGATAACGCCAATTATTTTTTTAGATAATCTTCAAATTGAAATGCGGTTCGAGTCGTTGACAAAATTTAAGTTACTAGCTTTACTTTCTACGAAAAACATAGTTGAGTATGGAAAAAAATGCCCTACTGAAGTTTTTGAATGCCTACAGTGTACATATGGTGCATTTTTTTGATTTTGCAAGACTGACGAATTAATTAATTGTTTTTTAAGATTCCTCAGCTTAAAAATATCTCCGTTAAAGACATTCCAAGAACCGTTGATGCTCTTGAATTAAAAGAAACTTTTTGACTGATCCTAAAAATAGCCACATTGAGTGAATCTATCCAACGTTCCTTTTCTGATCTTAAACACGTTAAATCGTATGATAGAATTAAAATGCAGGAGCAAAAATTATAGCAACTTGCAATTATGATATATAGAAAATCATTTTTAAAGGAAATCAAAGGAAAAAACAGTTTCTATAATGAAGTTTTGCAAGTTTTTTGAAGAAATCCCGACGAATTGAACTTTTATTGAAGTATTTCCTTTCTTAATTATAGTTTCCTTACAAAGAAAAACACAAAAAAGTATAAAAACAAAAACTCAAAGAATTATTACAAAAAAACACAAAAAAATCAAACTGTATAAAAACAACGTCCTCGTCGTAATCCTAAATTGTATCTAAGAATAGACAAAGTTGGAAGGAGAAGTTAGTGAACGCCTTGTTTGAAGCACCACGCACGTCACTGCAAGTAACGAAGTATATGGTGCTGCTACAACAGGTGGTTTAGGTGTCATCTCCAGCCATTCGACTCTATTTGACAAATCCGCCAAAGATTGTTCAACCATTAAGAAACGTTGCATAAAATCATTTTCAATTTTTTTCAAGTTTCTCGTTCAACTTAAGATTTTCTTGAAAAATAAACTCTCTTAATCCGTTAATTTGTTTCTCGATTTTGTATAACAATAATTTGTTTTCTTCGCCAGTGCTAGTCTTAATTGCCGATGCTTTCGTGGTTGCACTTGTTTGTTGTTGCAATATCCCAGCTGCACGATTTGTGTGTTTTTTGTCTGACTGTGGAGTGTTTGCGAAAGCAAAAGATTTTTCAATGCAAACTTATTTGTCAAAGGCTTATAACCAAGTTAATTTTGCTTTTATGCGAAAGTTAATATTAGCTGCGTTTTATTATCTACGGGTCTGGGTCTGGGTTATTTTTTAGCACGTATTACAAAAACAACACGAGATCCAGGTTTCTATCGGGGTTTCTATCTGGGTTTCCAAATAAAGGGTTTTTCCAATAAGAGGTGTTATTTTGATATTCAAAGAAAAATGGCATTTTTGGAGATAAATGATCGGATGTTTATTTCATTATAAAGAGGAAGGTATGCCGTTAATAATGGAACACAACATCAGCGAAATGGCCGCCAAAACCACGCTTACAGGACCATATCCTTTTCATGAAATTTTCCATAACCAAATGGCAAAGTGGCTGCCCTATGTCCTCGATAGCCTCATGAATTTCATCTTTGAGGTCTTGAATCGACGCTGGGCTGTTGGCGTAGACCTTATCTTTCACGTGGCCCCAAAGGAAGAAGTCGCAAGGTGTTAAATCACAAGATCTCGGTGGCCAATTGTGATCACCTCTTCGAGAGATAACACGGTCCGGAAACTTTTCCCGTAAAAGATCGATGGTTTCTTTGCTTGTGTGGCACGTAGCGCCGTCTTGTTGAAAGTAAACGTTGTCCAGATCAATACCATCCAATTCAGGCCATAAAAAATCATTAATCATCTCTCGATAGCGCAATCCATTGACCGTAACTGTTGCTCCTGCCTCATTTTCGAAAAAGTAAGGTCCAAAGACCCCGCGGGACCATAAACCGCACCAAACAGTCACGCGTTGAGGATGGAGAGGCTTTTCAACAATAACTCTTGGGTTTTCCGAGCCCCAGATGCGACAGTTTTGCTTGTTGACGTAGCCTCCGAGGTGGAAATGGGCCTCATCAGTCAAGATGATTTTTCGATGAAATTCCGGTTCATTTTCATGCATTTCAAGGACCCAATCAGCAAAGACACGACGTTGTTGATGATCAGCCGGCTTGAGTTCTTGTGTTAACTGAACTTTATAAGCCTTAAGACCCAAGTCTTTATGCAAAATACGGTGTAATGACGTTTGTGGAATGCCTAATTCCAAAGAACGACGAGGAATGGACAAACCTGGGTTTTCTTCAACACTTTGGGCTACAACAGCAATATTCTCAGTTGTTCTTGAGCGACGTGCACGGGTTTTATTCTTCACATCACTAACTTGTCCCAACAGCTCGAATTTGTCCACCAATTTCTGTATTGCGGTCCGACAAGGTGCTTCACGACGACCCAAAAATGTTTTAGTTTTACGAACCGTCTCTGCCAAATTTTCACCATTTTTATAGTGAATTTTAATAATTTCAATGCGTTGTTGAAGCGTGTATCGTTCCATTTTTATTAATAGCGTAGTTTCTACTTGTCAAATGTCAAAAAATGAGAGCTTCAAAAGTGACAGCTACCGAAATAGCGGGCTATTCAAAATAACACCTCTTATTGGAAAACCCGCTATTAGTATTAAGTTGAACGAACAGAGGGCTAATTTTCTTCTCAAATATTGTCACTACTGAGAAAAAAAGAAACAAAAAATAGTCAAATGTCAACAAAAAATAAAACAGTCCCAGGCGCCAGACAATATGGATGCAAATGAAAATAAATCGTAAGTACTTTGTAATTTATTTTTAATCAAATGTTTTTCAAATAGGATTTTACTATAGAAAACGAAAAATATGGACAAAGGAGGAAACTATTGGATTCCTACACGCATTTTCCAAGAAGCAGGCGGAATTTGTTCATCCAAGAAAAAAATACGCCATGAGCAATGTCCTAGAGGACTTAATAGCCGAAAGTGCGTTTTAAAATCCTGGTCCGAGTATGCAGATATAATACTTTCAAAGTCTTCAATTCTTTGGTGACTTTGGGTTCCCACGTCAACGGAGGAGGAATCACTAATGCTGGTTGAGTAATTGGATGAACTAATTCCCAATCACTACCAGAGCTGTCGTATAAAAACTGTGTAAAAGCTTTAATTAATTTATTTTATTTATTAAATGTTATCAATTTATACTTACATCCACTACGCCTGAAATCATTTTTTTCTGTCTCAAAAAAAGAAACGTCAAAAGGTAATCAGTACTACCAACCATGTAAAGTATAATTTTTTCTTAACCCAGATCGTTTTATTTTTGCGGGGTGAACCATATGGGTTATGAGCGATAATAAAACGCGGCTATTATATTATAAAGAAAACTAAAAAAAAACAAATTGCACTATGAAACTTTGTGTTGTTAGCTTGTCATACAGGGTGGCGCACGAATAAAGAAATTTAAATAACTTTTACTTTAATCGATGTATTACATTAATTTTTTTTTATTTGATTAAAAATTATATTTTATTTTAAATAACTAATGTTTTTTAATGATGATAGACCGCAAATGACCTCCACGCTCTTCCACGCATATGTGGCACCTGATCAGAAAATTGTTCATTATGGCCTGAAGGGTTGAAATTGGGATCACCTCAATTATTGTCTTAATGTACTGCTTCAATTCAGTCAAATTCCTGGGTTTCGTTTTGTACACTTCCTGCTTGACAAAACCCCATAAAAAAAAGTGTGGTGCAGTCAGTTCAGGTGACCTTGAGGGCCAGCGGAAAGTGCAGTTTCTGGATATCATGTTCTCCTGCTGAAAGGGATACGTCTTCGGCGAAGTTTTGGGTAAAAAAAACTCCATCAACATCTTTAAATAACGGTCCCCATTGACAGTTTGTGTTACACCGTTATCTTCAAAGAAGTATGGCCCGACAATACACCTTGATGAAACTGCGCACCACACAGTAACTCGCTCTGCGTGCAGTTTCGTATCATGGAGCATTTCTAGATTAGATTCACTCCATATAGGGCAATTTTGCTTGTTAACATTGCCGTTTAAGTTTATTTAATTTATCAATGTGTTGTCTTCTTCGGCCATTGCAATCATTTGTCGGCAAAATTCCAGGCGAACAGGCAAATCCTGAGGGTTTAACTTGCTTGTAATTTGGACTTTGTACGTAAACAAGTTTAAGTCATCATGAAGTATCCGTTTTAATGACCGTCTGCTAACTCCAATTTGGCCCGATAAGTTTCGAGTAGAGTATTGCCGATGCAACAGCCACGATTGTATCGTGAACCCGATCATTGGGATCTCCATGATACGGTCTTCGTTCGATGCTTCCAGATTCGGCAAACATATTCACCAGCCTCATAATGGTCCATTTACTCGGGGGAGTACCGCCAAACTCCAGCTTAAATTCCCTTTGGACGGAAATGACCGACTGTAAAGAATGGTATCGCTGCACTATCTAAATCCTTTTTTCAGTATCCCAAGCATTCATTTTGATAAATCTAAATAGTAGCCTATAAAGTAAAAAAAAATTAGCCGATTACTCACACTGCAAGAAAGTTATTACATTTTATTTTTGTAGCATGATTCGTGGGCCACCCTGTAGTTGTCAGTTGATGTTGAGGTAAACGAGGAGAAGACCAAATTACTTGCTATCAACAATCAAAACAAGCATCTGTCCACCAGTTGGACGAACCGTCACGATTGATAGTAGCAACTTTTTATTATTTATCTTCACACACTTTCCCGTTAAAATGCATCCCGCTTAATTACCTTTCACATATGAATTACTAGCGGTAAAAATATAGAGATATACCTATATCTTTTTGAAATGAAACTTCTTTACCGGGGGTAAACATTTTCCATGTAACGCAACGGCAACGCAAACGTCATTAATTTTAAAAAGACACACAAACAATCTAATTCTTTATAATTTTTACTTGCGATTATAGGTTATAGTACCTAGTTATATATTCGTAAAAATTTTTTTTTTCTAACAATCAAACATGACATTACGATCATAGAGAATACCAAGAAAGTGGGTCCCGCAATTCCGTCTGTCCTCAAATCTGCAGCCTAAACGGTACGGTGGATTTGCTTCAAACTTGGTACATATTATTTTTTCGGTAATATGCCCACACGTTTTATTCATTTTTTTAAGACGACAAATAACAGTAGCCCCGATACATTTTTTTGCAAAAAACAAAAATCTTATTTTTCTCAAAAACGGCTCCAACGATTTTTATAAAAAAAAATCAGTTCATTAATGAAGGGAAAGGGTACCTTTTGATAATTTTTTTTTTTTTGGAAAAAACTGTTATTTTTGGTACCTCTAGTACAACCATTTTTATGGTTTTCGATTTTCTCGAAAACGGTTAATTTGATTTTTTTTAAATGTCACAGAAGTTCCTAGAAGGTTTAAACACTATGGTTTACCAAAATTAAAAAAAAAAAAATGTTTGGCAATTAATTTTCTTTTGAAAACTCAAAATTTTGAAAACGACTCGAAGTTTTTTGACATTATTTTGGTTAATTAAAAAAAATATTTTTTTTAAATAAAAAACAACGGTATCTCCCACACAAATGTTAAAAAACCGTTAAGAAAATAAATTATTTCTCGAAAACGGCTCCAAGAATTTTTATAAAAAAATGTGTGTGTTCTTAAATTAGTACAGTTCACTTTTAAGTATAAAAATATTTTTTTGCGAACTTATTAACGGTACTTCCCATAGAACCACTTTTCACATTTTCAATTTTCTCCTTATTGGATGAACCGATTAAAATAATTTTTTTTTATAAAAATGCTCCCTGAAATTGTAAATAAGACTGCATACGAAAATTTTCAAAAAAAAACTTTTTCGATTTTTAAAAAATACCTAATTTTTTTTTTGAAAAATCGATTTTTCAAAAACCAGTCACGGAGTTTTTTTGAAATTTGAATTTTATTTGTATATTAATAATATCTTCAAAATGGCATTTCAATTTTGTTTTCTAAAAATGTTTTCAAAATTTTATACATAAAAAATTAATTTATTAAAAAACCGCTCCAACGATTTTTGAAATTTTTTTGATATATTCTTATTTATCCATGAATTCAAATTGCATCTTTGTTTTCCCCCAAACTATAACGCCTAAGAAATATAAGAACATTTAATTATGTGTATTATCTATTTATTTCTACCTTATTATTATTCCCTTTTTACGAATTTTTGCGTACGTCACTTAATACTAAATACAATGTAGGCCCTCATACATTTATATGTACATGTGTGTCTTTAAAAATCACATGAATCTTATGTATGCATATTGCACCTAAATGATGAAGTTGTATGTATATAGCTACCTACCCGCCTACGTCCATCAATACATATAACGGGTGATTTTTTTGCTACTTGGTTTTTGACGTTTATATTTTTGACAGATCAGACATGACAAATTCCACGAACATTTGACATTTCGATTCAGTATTGTTTGCCATTTCATCATGAATAGACTTACGCCTGAACAACGTTTGCAAATTATTGAAATTTATTATCAAAATTCGTGCTCTGTGAAAAATGTCGAAATTATGAAATTATCACAAAATTGTCTTCAGCGACGACGCTCATTTTTGGCTAAATGGATACGTGAATAAGCAGAATTGCCGTATTTGGAGTGAAGAGCAGCCAGAGGCAATTCAGCAGCTACCAATGCATCCCGAAAAATGCACTGTTTGGTGCGGTTTATGGGCAGGCGGCATCATTGGGCCGTACTTCTTCAAGGACGATGAAGGCCGCATGGTTACGGTCAATGGAGAAAGGTACCGTTCGATGATAACAGATTTTTTTTGCCGAAAATGCAAGAATTGAACTCGGTCGACATGTGGTTCCAACAGGACGGTGCCACATGCCACACTGCACGCGAAACCATGCATCAATTGAGAGGCGAATTTGGTGAGCAGTTGATCTCACGTTTTGGCGCAGTCAATTGGCCACAAAGATCATGTGATTTGACCCCGTTAGACTATTTTTTGTGGGGCTATGTTAAGTCTATTGTCTATGGGGACAAGCCAAACACGATTGCTGCCTTAGAAGCCAACATTGAACGCGTCAGTGATGAGATTCCGGCCGAAATGTGTGAAAAAGTTTGCCAAAATTGGACCTTCAGAATGGACCACCTGAAGCGTAGCCGCGGGCAACATTTAAGTGAAATTATTTTTAAAAAGTAAATGGCAGAAATTGATTTATCGATCCAAATAAAAATTTCATTCACTTTTTACAAGTTTCTGTGTTTTTTTGAATTTTCAAAAACCAATCCCTTAAAAAATCACCGTTTATATATGTAGATACATTTTAATCTTCTAACTTACATAATTAAAATCCATAACTTAGATTTAAATATACATTTGTAGGTAGGTAGGTACCTATGTAACTATTCCTTGAATCATCCATTCGACAATTCATTATAATAAGAATCAAGGTAGTCTTACCTACATAGGCTTTAAACCTGCAAAGGATAACTACACCTAACTAACTAAACCTCAGTGGTTAGCTACATTAAAGTTGTTAGCTATAAGAGCAAGTTCGTGCGATCCAGTCGTGCATTTTATTTTTAATAAAACAAGAAACACTGTTCCAAATATCACTTGGATCTTTTTAAATTAAACCTTTTCATTATTAATTACTATTAAATTTAAAAAAAAAAACAAATTAATTAAATACACGACTGGATCGTACGAACTTGCTCTTGGGGCTAACAATTTTAATGTAGATAAACGTCCCCAGTCGTGATGGCATTAGCACGAACACTAGCACCATTATTAACAGTATTATTTTGATTAGCATCAACAGCAATGACATTAACATTAATATTGCCATCACCAATATTACCAACAATACCATCAACATCCTCAATAACACAAGCAACATTACCAATAACACCAGCAACACCAACATCAGCAGCAGCAACAATAGAGTCAGCATAAGCCTGAGCTTGAGTATTAACATGAGCTTCAGTCACTGAGGTGGTGGACGATGATTTTGAATCAAGTGAAACGGTATTACATTTCATGTTGTTTGTTGAAGCAAGAGAGTCAGACATGGAGACTCCGTATTTTTGATGAAACTCAATATTGCGGTTTAGATGAGCCAGCCATAAGAACTTTACTATTAACGGAGGTAGAAAGCCGTTTAGTTTTAACATCAGCTGTGGGGAGCCTCTTTGCATGAGTTGAATCCGGAATGTTGCGACTTACATTTAATTTCGATGTATGGGTGGCAATGGCGCAGTGGATAAAGTGCTTGATTGCTAACAAGGACGTGTGGGTTCGATCCCCACGCTAGGCGCATTCTTTTCTATACCTCCAATTTTAATTGGATGCCGCACATGGATTAAAATGAGACAGTTATACATAGTTCTCAAATCCACTATGCCAAACTAATGCCGTGCAATTCAGGTTGCATTTAAAAGACCTTAGGTCTTACAGGCATATAGTTAAAATTTAAAAAAAAAATTTAAATTGATGATCTTTCTTTGAAAATGATTGAGAGTTCTCTCATTTTTATTAACCAGTTTTGCAAGAGAATGCAAGCAATGCACTTTTCACATTTATAAAATAAATTTTTGTAAGACTTTATAATCTTTTTGTCTTTTTTGTTGATTTTAAAACGGTCCAAATGCCAGTTCAGTCCACATAATTCACATTGTATAAAAAATAAATCAGTAATGTTTTTTAAACAAACTAAACATTTTGAATTATTCATAATGAAAAGAAAATGATAGAATTATCAGACCAAATATAAAACACGATAAATAGGTGTAGGTAGCCCAATTTATACTGAAATTATCGTAGCATATTGTGTCTTATCATATCCGAATTTGAATGCAATCCTTTGAATCCTTTGGACTCATTGAATCCAAGTAAATTCCTTAGTAAAAAGTTAAATATGTAATGTGTATGTTAATATGGTATATATGGCAAAATGAAATGCAACTTACCGAATACAATTAATAATATGAAAACGGATAATATTAAATACAGGAATGAAAGTTTTAGAAGGTCCTTGCAACTTTCGTCGGCTTGACGGTCTCTCAGACGATTCATTCTGGTTCAGAAAAATCGCGTAAACACAACACAAACAAGTCATTATTCAACTTCCATGTCAAGAATCTTAAATTTTGTTTAATAACTTTATAAAACTTAACTTGTATATTTTTCAAAGCTACGTTATAATAGTATTAACAACAAAGCTTAATTTATTATCAAACACCAAAGATTAAGGTTTATAGATTTAGATTATGACGTAAAAGTAAAAAAAAAAACATCGAATGGAAGTGAAATTTTATTTAAAATTTTAAATTTTCTCTATTGAAAACAAAAACAGTTGGGACGGTCAAAATAGTCAAATCAGCTGGCTGTAAATCGTTTTCGAAAACAGTTTGATTGTAATTGTTCTCATTTTCGGGTTTCGAAAAATAGTTATGAGTGGTAGGTGAATAGCACAAATAATTCTCAAGTTATGAGCTTCATCACTTAACTTAATAGCGGATACAGCATATCAACATTTTGGATAAATATTTTTTTGGATTAAAACAAAATATTTTTTTTTGAAAATTCGATAATTCGAAAACCGATAAAGTTTTTTAATCATATATTTTTAAATACATAAAATTGCCGTACAAAATTTGTTCTATAAAATTATGTGTATATGTACCTACCTACAATCCTACATACCAATACAAAATTTAGTAAAAAAACTACTTTAAAAATATATTTATCCGTTTCTACTAAGAATTTTGTACATACGATGTGATCGAGCATAAACTAAATCTTATTTTTTTTACAAAAATGGCTTCAACGGTGTGTAGAAAAAAAATCAGTAAAGCACTTTTGATACTTTTATTGAAAAGGAGTGAAAATCTGCACTTTTGATACTTTTATTGAAAAGGAGTCAAAATCTCGCAGAAACAATAAAACGAACTTAATCGGTTAAGTCGGTGTGAAATAATTTTTATTCAAAGAAATTTTAAATTATATTTTCCATATTCATGTCTTTTAATGCTTGATTCATTTCAAGAAATGACGAAATATACATATTTTATTAAAACTATTTATTGTTTTTTTTTTTACCAAAAAAATGTTACATGAGATAAAAATTTTACGCTTTTTCTTGTAGGCGTAAGTGGTACAATACTTCATAATAAACTTACATAGCTATAAACATAAATAAATACATTTTTATTAAAAAACGAACGTGTTTTTATAAAGCCCTGTAAAAGTGAACAATAATTTGAACATTTGATTTATTGTTTTCCATTTTTTAATAAAAATAACGGACACACTCACTTATCACCTTAGTAGGTTATGGGACGATTCAGCGTGGGAACCAAATTCTCCACAAGAACCAATGTAAATTAAAGTAGGCAGTGAAGCGCCCCTTGTTTCAGTTTTTGTTAAAATTTTGTGATGATACGATTATGTATGTGTGTGTGTGACGTAATAGTAGAATGTGATTGAGTAATGCTGATTATGGATTGATAGTTGTATGCTCTAGCCACTGGGCTATCTGCAAGTTATAGATTGTGTAGTAATAATTTGTTAACTATTGAATTAATGACAAATATATTGAGTGTCGGAAAAAAATAAAATTATAAGCTTACAAAAACATGATTGAGGGCTGGGTTGTGTATATGCTCTAGGCAGTGCGGTCTAATAATAAATTTGGAGTAAAGTCAACGCCGATGACGACATTGCTATTGGATTTGGTTGCCACGGGACTCCGGGTTGCCAGGTTGCTTGGATGCTAAATAAATAGAAGGATTTATGGACAAAATTGTATTGTCTTTTTTATCGTCATGGCGTTCACACTTACACTAAGTGGAAATAGATCTAATCTAAAAACAGAATATTTTCCACCCTTGAACCTTAATCAAGATTACGTTTGTGGATTAGTTGATTTTTAAACATATAATTCAATACCCAATGTTGATAAGCAAAACAATTTGTTTCATATCGGAGAATATGAAATTGAAATTCCAGTAGGGTCATATGAAATTGATGATATTGCATCATATATTACTAAGGAATTATTTAAACCCAATTCCACAATATCTCTAAAAATAGAAGCCAATAATAATACACTGGAGATTCAAATTTTCACCAGCGAGAAAATATTTTTCAATAGAAATCACGATTGGAAAATTATTGGGTTTTAGTAAACGCACTCTTAAAGCTGGTGTCAGAAACTTATCTGATTTACCTGTTGATATAAACAAAGTCAATTTAATTCGAATTGAATGCAATATTACAACTGGTTCTTATTTAAATAATACAGCTGTGCACACAATACATTAATTTTCACCAGAGGCGGGACCAGGATATAAAATCATAGAAGTCCCCAGAAACGTAATCTATTTGCCAGTGAATGTCAAACAAATCACTTCAATTACATTAAAATTAGTAGACCAGGACGGAAACTTCTTAAATTTAAGAGGAGAAGAAATAACTGTACGATTGCATTTAATTACATTTCATAATGTTAATCTATAATAATATAATCAATCACAAATACAAAACTTCGATTAGTTCTAATAAAACTCTAAAGTTGTCGAGACCAAACCGTCTTCCACAAAATAAAACCTATCTACAATCCTTAGGATTTATTCTAAAATAAAAAAAAATCATCAATTAAATTTTAAAAATTGCATCTGGGCCAATATTTACTCACCATTTTTACAGTCTTACAATGCAAGTGATGAGATACACATCCCCATACAACAACAGGATTTGTGCATTTTACCCAGCGAAAGTTTTGTTTATATAGAAGGAGCCCTCACGAAATCGGACGGAACGACTTCTACTTAATGGAGTGAATATCCAACAAAATAAAAATGTCGGAATAACAACAACTTTAAAAAACTATATATCCTTTAAAAGAGAACGAAAGTAAAAGTTGCATAATGGACCATGGACTGGAAAGGAGAATATTTTACCTTCATCAGGAATGTTTAACTTTTGTATACCATTACACAAATTACTAGGCTTTGCTGAAGATTATCGAAAGCTCATCATATATGCAAAACATGAATTGATTCTCATTCGTACTCGATCTGATGAGAATGTTTTTTTTTCGACGACAGAAGATTTAAAAATTAATATTTTTAAATCACAAGGAAAATTCCACACATTACTTTAGATGATAGAGAAAAGCTTTCACTATCCAAAAGCGTACGAACAATGATAGTTCCAATTCATTTGCGGAACTGGGAAATGTACGAATACCCTACACAACCAACTACCACTGATCATATATGGACAGTAAGAACTTCAAGTCAGCTGGAAAAACCTAGATATATTATACTCGCCCTTCAAACGAATCGAAAAAATCAGAGAGATAAGGCTGCTAGCAAATTTGATAATTGCGATTTTATGAACGTCAAAGTGCATTTGAATTCGGAGTCATACCCTCATGAAGATTTAAATATCAAATTTAGTCGTGAACGATATGCATAATTGAATAAAGCACTATGACTGGAGAAGTTAAAAAAATCATTTAATTATACATATGTACATACGAACAAATGTTGACTAAGCTATTAAAAAGACACAAACTCATCAGTTGTTAAAGTGATTTTAACATAAGCACATCGACAATATGAATTATATATTCGATTTTCAAGGATTTAGAGGGTTTAACAATGAGTTTATTGTGAAGGAAATCGCTGTTCTTTACAATGGTCATCATCAACATTTCCTTCTTAAGCCACCATTCAATTCTGATATACTACCAACATCAATTAGGAGACAAAATCATTGGTTATATCAGCATGATCACGGCTTAACTTGGGACGGAGTAGTTACAGATTTTCTTCAGGTGAAGATATTTCTTCGAGAAACTATATGAAACGGAGTTGTTTACGTTAAAGGTATCGAAAAAGCACAATGGTTAAAAGAATTACTTAGCAATGAAAAAGTGGAAGTCATAAATCTTGAAGATATATAGCTGCCCCAGTTTAAAAGTGCTTAAAAGAACTTACCCAGATCGGATAAAATGTATGCACCGTGGAAAATGTTGTGCACTGCAAAACGTTTATATCTTAGACAAGTTCATAGGTGTAACTAATTTTAATAGTATTGTCAATTAAATAAAACAAAAGGTTTTTTTTGAATCTTTGAAAATTGTTTATTATTACTTATTAGGAAGAAGAAGAAGAATTGCTTGAAGTATTAACCTGCCTTTTAAACACATATGGTAGAGAGCTGTGGTCATCGCGAAAGCGACGTTTTTCAGCCCATGGCTTATAAATTTTTACTTCCGTTATAGTTATCACCTGGTGTTCTCGAGTTCTGCGTATATTTTTAGATTTTATTTTTTTTTATTATTTCGGCATCGGAGTAATTTAATACTGCTTCTTTTATCGATTCAAAATTAATTTTGAATTAAGAAAGATCCCCTTCACCTTGCATACAATGTGTTCAGTCTTATCATTTGTGCTACTCACTTTGTAGGAGTAATTTTTTGGGCCACGGCTTACAAATTCGGTTATATAACTACCAGGGTCATAGTTTTGTAATTTGTCGATCATATCACCTATGAATTTTCCAGTAGGTGGTTCAGATTCCCCTTGACGAGAATTGTAAATAACTGAATCCGTGTCATAGTACAAAAATCGTTCCTTTAATTTCTCTAAATATGTATATAATTTGAGACGAGCTTGAGTAGTCGTGTAGGCGCCAATACAAACATTGGCGGTAAATAAATTGTCAGCTGCCTGCCTCTTCCTTCATTTCATAATTAACTACGGTATTCTTGTCATTTACCGGTAGAATATGCAACACTTCTTTGCAAGGGTGCGTAATCAGATAAAACAAATTAGAAGCGTTGTTCAAAACACATGTTTTCTATTGATGTTCGCGCTGAATTTACCCCAGAATGAATTCAAAATTAACTTTGACAGTGAGTGATATTTTTCCAGGATTATTACTAATTTTTGAATGTTCTAGCTCTCTATTTTATCTTTCAAGGAAGTCATTAATATATTTCTCTTTTCCTTGAGAAGATGTACTCGTACATTTAAGAGGCCAACCTGACGCTTCTTGTTTAACTTTCAAAAATTTATTCATCATTGGGGTGAAAAGACCTTCGGAATTTGTTTTTGTATTATATTGTGCTACATCGTATTCCCATATTTCAGTTATTGTAAGTAACTTGTATCCAGAAATCAATCAACTTTCTCGTTTAGAATCTTTATCGCGCAATAGCCCTCTTCAACGACTTACGCCATTTCTTACTCACAAGGAGTTCTGCGAATTGGTGGGCGGCTTCGTAATGCGCAAATAAATCCATACATGAAACATCCAATTATTTTACCAAAGGATTCAACCTTCACCAGACTTGTTTTGGACTATATACA
Organism: Philhelius pedissequus; assembly: GCA_910595825.1. Taxonomy (NCBI): domain Eukaryota; kingdom Metazoa; phylum Arthropoda; class Insecta; order Diptera; family Syrphidae; genus Philhelius; species Philhelius pedissequus. Next base: position 162,930,392 of record OU343161.1, read on the forward strand.
TCAAACAACGCTCCATGGCGGACTTCATCAATTACCCAGGTCCCCAATAATGCTCTTTGATCATCCGAATGTGTGCATAATTGCTCCTGATTTTTTGCACTGCTACACGTTCTACACAATGAAAACATTAGTTTATTATTTTGCTCTACTGGTAGTATAGGATGAAGTAAATTTTCAGGCGGTAAAATTTTACATTTAATGAGACCGTTAATACCTTTCAAATTCATAGCAATACAGGTCTCATCATTACCAGTGTGCACTTTTGGATGACCAATAGGGAATTTCCCGTTTTTGCAAACCCATGGATATAAAGAACATATGTATGTCTATGTACCGAATTTGTTCGCCTTCTTGGCATTTGAAGTAGTTAAATGTATTTCCTGTTCGACCGCCGTAGGAAAGCATCACGAGGATTAAGTGGCGTATTTTGTATCAGGGGATGAGTTTCTAAAAATTCAAAATCCTCTTTATTTAATGATTGAAGTTGTCTTTGGAATTCACAAGACCACATTTCAATCACTTAATAATTGAATTTTTTTAGACGAATACTTTTAGCGAGTGTTCTTTCATATCGCGAATTTAATGTGTCTTGCGTGTCTTCGTACAGAGGCACATTGCGCTTGTGTTTAAAGCAGATAGGATGTCCGTGGTAATTATTTAGTTTTATCACAATGCGATTCGCTAAGCAACAACACCAGTTGCCCGTGAAAAATATGGAGTTGGCTAAACATATCGAAAGAAAAAAACATGGTAAGCTATTCCCTCATAGTATCAGAGGACTTATTACAGGTCCCTCAAACTGTGGAAAAACAAATGTAATAACTCCTAGAAAGCCTAAACACTAATTAAACCAAAATGTTTCCATTTTTTTTAAGCTGAATATTTCGAATAGGACTCAATAGATTTTTCCAAACTTCGTATTTAGTAGATTTTTAACATAATCTTGAATACTTAAAAATAACTATTTTCCTACAAATAAAAACAACGGTACCTTCCATACAAATGTTAAAAAAAAACCTTTAAGAAAACAAGGATTTCTTAAAAACGGCTCAAAGAATTTGACAAAAAAGTGTATGTTTTTTTTTATTAAATGCATTTTCTATGTATACAATTTTAATAAGATTCTTAAAGTATATATATATATATATATATATATAAACAATAGATAATGAATGAATAATAGAAGCATTCTGTAATTTTATAAGAAAACTAGAAGTCGATGAATATATGGTTCAAATTAATTAATCAATAACTAACGTAAGTGAATATTTGAGGTACAAATGTAACTTACATAGCAAATGATAAAATAATGGGAAGAAAATAGGAAAATAATATAACAAAAATAAAAAAAAAAATAAAAGAACAATAAAGAAATGAAACATCAAAAGCAATATCATAGGAATAAAAGAACAAAATGAAAATATATCAACAAAAGCATCTGAAAAATTTTAAACTACATTTAAAAAGATTTTTGAACATCGAACTATCCTATTCAAAGATCCATTTCTCAACCGCTTTCAAAAACAAATGAAGATAATTTTGTCTTCTTATATCAAATAGTATTTATTAAGGAGTTAAGCTGCTGATGCAGTTACAAAAATTGAATATTGGGTTTAATTACATTTTGGAACGTTCACCAAGATCTACGGTTACCCTTAAGCTATATGTATTTGAATTTCTTAATGTTTGACTGTATCCGCAGTTTTTTTAACGGCAGAATTAAACGTTCTTGCAATAAAGGCCAACTAATTGATAGTCTAGTTTTTTACATACAATTCGGACAATATGCTTCTGCGCTGCAATAATTGGGTTTAGCGTGTTGTGGTAAGCACCGCTCCAACTTGTTATACAATACTGAAGTTTTGAATCAACTAGAACATGAGATTGCAGTATGCAACTTCCAGTTTTTTTAATTATTAACAAACTCAATATTAAAACAAGTGTTTGAACACGGACTCATTGTATTTATATGTATATATTTAGTACTACCATGGAACATAAAAATCTGTTCATCAGCGCGTTGTGCAGATTTCTTGTGATTTCTTTTTTGACATCACATGTTTTATTTTTTTATCTTTTAAAGGCGTTTTTCTTTTTTAGTTCAGAGCAGAGTCTGAGTTGTCAAAAAATTTGTTTGTGTTTCTTTTTAACTCAGAGCATGCAGAGCTCCAAATGTGAGTTTTTTTTTCGTTCTGAACATGTGTAGATCGTACTCGACGTGCTCGAAGATAATTGACTGAGCATGTGAGTATAAATTGCTGAACGCACAAAATGCCATGTGTGTCAAGAAGGAAAAAGGAAGAAAAAAATAATTAGATACATAAGTTGGCGAAAGAAGGTGATCGCTAGTTGATTTTCTGTATCTGGGTGTGTCTCAGTCTACTAAAAAGGGTAGGTTTTGTGATATATTGCTTTTTATGATTAAAATGAAAATGTGTTCTGATTTGTGTGGTTCAAGTGTGTTTAAAAAATATATCAGTGTTCAGAGCTCGCTCTGTTTGGAACAAGTTCAGAACATAATTTATGTGTTCGAACTCTGTTCAGTGCTCTTCTCTGAACGAAAAAAGAAAAACGCCTTAAGTGAATGAGGCAAAGAGGAAAACAAATTTGATCGTTCATATACATATACGATACCATTGGAGGCATTTTGTTTCTCGTTTTATTTGTGTTTGTAGCAATTTTATTGATTTTGCTGCTTTTTCATTCAAATACATAGTTTTGCATTTTTGAATTACGTACTTACAATGCTACTCACTATAGTTTGGTACTGAATATTGTGGGGTAGTTTCATTGCGTTTATACATCTTATGTATACATCAAGGTATACAATGATAGTTTGTATGTTTGTTTATGATTTGGATTTTATTTATTTCATTATATATTCTGTCCCAGAAAAATAGGCAGTACAGGCAAGATAGGGCGTTTGCCTCTCATTCTCGCTGCAGCCAATTGCATATATCTGTCACCCAATAAAGCTCTCACGGGGTTTTCTTAGTATGTATTTTAAATGGACTCATATATGAAAGAATAGCATGTAGGGTTACGCCCGTTTCTTAGATATGAATTTTTATTTAATCGTTTTTTTATATAAATATAAATTCATGTTTTAAATAATTTTATATTTATATTTTATTCAGAAAAAAAGGAATTTTTTTGTGGCTTCAACAATTTCTTTTTTATCTGAACTCAAATCTTTTGAAATTCTCGAAGCCATTTCCAACTAATTGTAAAAAAAACTCTAAAAAACACGTCTTTTAAAATAAACGAATTAAAAAAACAAATTGCACAAAACTCTAAAAAAACACGAATTAAAAAAACAAATTGCACAAAACTCTAAAAAAACACACCACTTTTAAAATACACCAGTTGAATACAAATTGCACACAATTTTAAAATAAATACACCTTTAAACATACACTTTACACAAAATACTTCACTTAACCGTGTGCTACGAAAATCTATGCAAATAATGTTCTTCTTCAAAGAAAACAGCTTAAAATTTTGTAACTGCTTTTTAACGTATTTTCCATACATGAAAAGAAGTACAAAAAATGAAAATACTACACGATCACACTCATCATTCAAACCTTCTTTTAAGCTCGCTCTCAAATTAAAAGCACCTCAACAGAAACCTAAGGAAAAAAACCGAACAAGTTAACAAATGGACACAGGTAACTCTGAAAGCACACCAATATTTATAGCAGCAGCAGCCACAGCCAGCAGCAAACGCAATTCAGTCCACAGCCACACTCAGATGTGCGCTAAGAAGGACTTTGGGTCTGCGTCAGATGCAATGAAGTTATTTTTCATTATCTTATAAATATATTTGCGGGTGGTCAAACACTTTTTATGGAGAAGTTCTTTCAATTTAGTATGGTGCAAAAATATGACACCCTAATGATTTTGAAAAAGCTTTCCCATAAGACGTGTACTACCTATTTTGCTGGGACAGAGAATAGGTACCTATTTGGATTTGGTGATTTTTGTATGGCATTTGTTTCAACAAGTAGGATTCGCTATTAAAACCATTACTTTCTTACCTCGTAAGGAATGATTTCGGATTGAATGTCTTTTTGTGACATTGTGTGTTTTGCTTGGCAGCTATAAAAAAAAAACAAATATACCTACTTACTTATTCAGTTATCAATATTTTAAATTTTTTTATATTATTAATTTATTTTGTCTGTAGGTAGGTAGGTACACCGCCACAAAATAAATATTTCACTGACAAGACAACATTTGAGAAACTTCAAAACAACTATGTATTGTATTGTGTGTAAAAATCTGTACAAATCCGCGCGCTCTAAATGCTATATAAAAATCTTAAATATCTAGGTAAGTTAAAAAAAGATAATTATTTTGACAAATTTTAAGTACCTACCTATTATTTTATTTAGCGTTTCAGACTTGATTTCAATACTTGTCCAAAAGCAGCTCAGTCAAACTTTCAAAAAATCAAAACGAAGCTAAATTCGCATTAAGATAAATAAAAGAAAAATGTACGTACTTACATACCTACTTAACTAATTTTTTTTAAACAGGTGGCATCTGGGGCAGGTGGTGCTTTGCTGTTGGTTCAAGCTGTAGGTACCTTCCTACCTATTTACAAGTTTACAAAATAAAAATTTATATTTATTTTATTTTTAAACTAATAAATAAATAAATATTAAATGTAGCTAGGTGTAGGTATATTAAAATGTATTGGGAAATAAAAACATGAACAAAATTAAACAAAAATCATCATTTTTACTTGTGTTATTAAGGTGGTATATTTGGTGTGTCTATGTAGGTATTTGGTACAATTGGATGAAGTATCTACATAATACAAAAAAATCTGACTTAAGGTTTTCATCAATCTCAAAACATATACAATAATAACGGGTGATTTTTTTGCTACTTGGTTTTTGACGTTTATATTTTTGACAGATCACACATGACAAATTCCACGAACATTTGACATTTCGATTCAGTATTGTTTGCCATTTCATCATGAATAGACTTACGCCTGAACAACGTTTGCAAATTATTGAAATTTAATATCAAAATTCGTGCTCTGTGAAAAATGTGTTTCGCAAGCTATGGTCGTCATAATCGACCCACCGAGCAGGCTATTCAGCTCATTGTGACCAAATTTCGCACCAATTTCACTTTATTGGACATTAATCCACCAAATCGTATTCGTAGAGTGCGTACCGAAGAGAATATTGCTGCTGCATCCGCCAGTGTTGCTGAAGATCGCGATATGTCCATTCGGCGCCGATCGCAGCAATTGGGTTTGTGTTATTCGACCACCTGGAAGATTTTACGCAAAGATCTTGGTTTCAAGCCATACAAAATACAGCTGGTGCAAGAATTGAAGCCAGGCGACCTACCACAACGTAGAATTTTCGGTGAATGGGCCTTAGAAAAGTTGGATGAGGATCCGTTTTTTTATCGCAAAATTGTCTTCAGCGACGAGGCTCATTTTTGGCTAAATGGATACGTGTATAAGCAGAATTGCCGTATTTGGAGTGAAGAGCAGCCAGAGGCAATTCAGCAGCTACCAATGCATCCCGAAAAATGCACTGTTTGGTGCGGTTTATGGGCAGGCGGCATCATTGGGCCGTACTTCTTCAAGGACGATGAAGGCCGCAGGGTTACGGTCAATGGAGAAAGGTACCGTTCGATGATAACAGATTTTTTTTGCCGAAAATGCAAGAATTGAACTCGGTCGACATGTGGTTCCAACAGGACGGTGCCACATGCCACACTGCACGAGAAACCATGCATCAATTGACAGGCGAATTTGGTGAGCAGTTGATCTCACGTTTTGGCGCAGTCAATTGGCCACCAAGATCATGTGATTTGACCCCGTTAGACTATTTTTTGTGGGGCTATGTTAAGTCTATTGTCTATGGGGACAAGCCAAACACGATTGCTGCCTTGGAAGCCAACATTGAACGCGTCATTGGTGAGATTCCGGCCGAAATGTGTGAAAAAGTTTGCCAAAATTGGACCTTCAGAATGGACCACCTGAAGCGTAGCCGCGGGCAACATTTAAGTAAAATTATTTTTAAAAAGTAAATGGCAGAAATTTATCGATCCAAATAAAAATTTCATTCACTTTTTACAAGTTTCTGTGTTTTTTTGAATTTTCAAAAACCAAGCTCTTAAAAAATCACCGTTTAGAAGCTGAAGCGATTTTCTTCAAACATTGTAGGTAGGCGCATACTGCATACACACTTACATACTTACCCTAAACGTGTTTACATACCTTTTAGGGTAAAACTGGGGTGGAATCAACTAAGGTGATTTGTTATCGTTGACAGTCACAAAAAATAAATAAATAATTTGGTCACCTTAGATTGTCACATGTGATAGTCACATTTTTGTGACTTTCTTGTGACATCTATTTTGTTGTCATTTTCATATAAAATTGATTTGTTTTCTCATTTTGTAAAATTGTTTTTATGATTTCACAAATTCAGAAAATGTAAATCATATATGTACATGTGTACATGTGTAATACCATATACATTATAAAAAGTACATATATTCGATCTACCAAAATCGATCTTCCTGAAGTATATGTAATTAGGTAAAGCATTGTTTTTTCTCACAAATCTTTATTTCAAATTTTAATTTATTTTGTTATTAATTGGAATTTAGAATAAATTAATAAATAAAAATCAAAAAGCGTTTGGGAAACAAACGAAACATTTTTATTTTAGCAGTTTGTAGAAAAAAATTGGAATTATCCTAATTTAATCTAGCGAACTCAATGACTAGATTTTACTTTTTTTAACTTTTTTGGATTGCGACGCGAGATAATTATACCACTTTTTTTTTAAATATTAAAGGTTAATTTTCGGTGATCACCTTACACAGACGTAAGATATAAGTTTATCACATGTGATTGTCAGAAATGTGATAATCACAAATCACCTTAGCCGATTCCACCGCTGGATTTGTTTAGAAAACTTTTCCACAGAAAAAACAAACACTTCAGAATTAACAGTTTAAACTTAATAAAATGTTTACCTTTAAAACTTTTTAAGCGATTTAAGATCAACGTCAAGCGAAATAAATGTTCATCTAAGTAGCTCTTTAAGACAAGAAATATAAAATTGAAGTCTATTCATTTGTTGCATGCAAAAAAAATAAGAAAACAATATTAAATTAAATATAATATAAAAAAGAACTTTTTATGTATTATACTAAATCACACGAGTAATAAAATGACAATCAAATTGTATTGATGAATCAGAAGTTAAAGATAATTATAATAATAATAGTGGTAAGACAATATTAGAGTAGTTAAATTTTAAGGCTTATATAAAAAGTTTTATGTAGTTTAGATGAATATAACTTTAACAAATAAACAAAACTACTTCTTGTGATTAATATTTTTGACGTTCATTAACCTTTTCAATATAGCAAAAAACAAATACAACAAACATTGGAATCTAGTGTTATCTAAATTTGATCGTTTCAATTATCACCATATACATAGATAACGCGCCCACATGTACATATAATAACTATTATTTTATTCTTTGAATTTTACAATTTCAGAATGTTTTTTTTATATATGTAAATGGAAATTAAAATATGTATGACGCATTTGATATTTTTTTATAAAAATGCTTATTTATCTGAATCTTCAATTTTATAGAATATTGAGTATATTTTATACATTTGTGCACTAAGATTGAAATGTAATTTACATACGTAACAAGAACAGTGATATATATTTATAAACTTTTATGGTTTTCGCGGTTGTTTGCATATGCCATGATTAATTTTTAGGATTAGCTGCGTTATATACGATAAATATCTAGTTCAATACCGTACTCACTCCGAAAGTTTCGCTTCAATTTTCATTGAGCGTAAACACCGAGTTGGCAACTCTGGTTCGTAAAGTCTGGTTGACTTTGTATTTAAGCTCTGATAGAGTTCCAATTATTAATACTAAAAAGTCTTTTGTGAAGTGAAATTAACAAATAAATCGCACGGAAGTCATTTAGTATAAGGTGAGCTGAAATTTTAGTTAGTATAGTATCTTAAAATCGTCATATAAAATGAATGGCATACAAAGAACTCCGCCGAATAAAAATAACACGAAACCCAAAAATCGCTTACTTGCAACATAAGCAACAACAATATCCAACAGTTCTATGAGAACAGTAAGAACAACACACAAACACCGTGTGTGCCGGAACCACTCTCAGCTTTGAACAATGATTCTAACATCAGTAATATGCAACTGGTAGATTTAAAAACTCTGGAATCCTCACTGGCAGCATTGCTTGATGACCGACTCAAGAATCTTCCAACTCTGACTTAGTGGAACTCAAGTCAAAAATGAATTCACTGGAGCGTGCTAATGAGACGCTTCAGTTTAAGCTGCAAAATGTTGAGAACAAATGCTATGCACTTGAGCGACAAATTGATTTGCTTGAAAAGAAACAAAAACAATTTGGTATTACATATTCCAACGCAAGATGACGATCATCATGCAATGGAGAAAGCTAAAAGTGTGTGTCTGGATCTTTTACAAGAAAATAACCCGGCAGCGATAGGGAAAACAAAGATCATTCGATCCAGAAACAACCAAATTGCAAATATCATCGTTGAAATGCAGAAAAGCGATTATGTCACGCGTATACTCAAGTCGGGCTTTAAATTGCGAAGCACGGGGATCACTATGCAGCGGGATTATACCAAAGCGGCTAGAGAAAAACACTTATCAGAATTAAAAGCAAACATTAATGCCAAGAACAAAAACATTAAGGTATTAATTCGTGGACAAGCACTTATAATAGAAAATAAGACATTTTATCTGGATCATAACAATGCTATTAAATGCAACGATGTCGACGGATTATTCGTGTTCAACAAGATTATGACAGATTGCAGCATTCAGATGTCAGAAACTTCACAGCCCAACAATGCCGGTAATGCAGTTCAACACCCAGACACCAGTGTTAGAGGTAGGAGTAGAAAGAGTAGTGTTTAATAAAAATGCCGTCTGCCAATCCAAAAGTAATAAATGTATTAAACGGAAAGACTGAATATTTTAAGATTTTGTCGTAGAATGTATCAGGTTTAAGTAATAAATCTCTATTTATTGACCTTTATAAGTTTGTCAACAAATTTGATTTAATTTTTTTATATGAAACCTTCACAATGGAAGATAATTTTACAAGTATTGAAAACAAAATATTAGATTATACCTTTAGGTGGATTCCTGCGACGCGAAATCACTCCCGAGAGCCAGCGGAGGGTGCTTTTTTGGATTCAAGAAAAAATTAAGTGTAAAATGCGCGTTTCGAACATACAAAGATATTTCGTTCGCAGAATTAAAAGCTAACAACAAACATCTTTTGATACTGCCAATGTATTTAAATTGTAATAATTGGAACTATGAGTTCGAGAAATTATTGGAGATATCCAACTTTATTAGCTCTACCGATGTCATGATAATTGGTGATTTAAATGCGAGGTTTGGTATTGAACTAGGGGCGAGCAAGCAAAAAGATTGGCATCCTGTAAAAACGCTACTGACTTTTGGAAATTGGCCTGGGAGTTGAATGGGAAACAATATACTATTCACACAAAATTAAACGCGGACGTATTACTCTCTCAGAACACACCAAACTACGTTATTATCCTTGAAACTGGACTCTCGACTCTATTTATAGAAACATTAAAGCTCCAAGCGGATTATTTACTAAACGTCTTCAAAAGCATGAATCGCGGCTCGTTAGAAAAATAGCTATTAAAGCTATACAAGATCGTAATAGCTGGTACAGAGAGTGGTTATGTCTTGCAGAAGGATGTCATACACATTTTAATTTAAATATAGAAGATTTATTAACCAGTAAGGTTCTCCTTTATGACGTCATATCAAGGGTTGATGAAAGATGTAGAGCTGAAAATATAGCTGAAGCTTCTGACTCCATATTGAGAACAACGTACAGTAGCCTAAATCATAACCTGGCTGAAAACAACTACTTTTGTGATTCCTACAATGCACACGTGATTGTTATAATGGTAAGACTTCGTAGTGAACAACTCAATCTGAACTACATTCCACACAGGTCTGACTTCCCAATCGAGTGTAATATGTGCAACTTGGCGGAAAGAGAAGATGTTATTCACTTTATTGGAAGATGTCCATTCTCAGGGAAATTGGAAGACATATTTGGAAGTGCATTTTATCGGAAGAACAAGTTGTTCGTATGTTGAACGAAATGGATGTGGGCAAACTCTACGATTACTGCAAAAGAGCACAAAGGTATAGGACTGCAATAATGAATGAAAACTTTTGATTTCCCTTTTGTTAATTTTTTTAAATTAAATTGTTTAATTTCACAATATTTTTAAATGGCTAAATACATAAATTGTTCTGAATTGTCAATCTGGCAGACGGCAGATCCCATGCTAAAATAATTTTTTGTTTATATAATTATGTAAATGTAAATTAAAATGTATTGCAATAAAAATTTGTATCTATCTATCTAACACCGCGAACTTGACTTAAAGATGTGAGCATTGTTGTCTAGGCAGGTTGTAGCGGTAGGTAGAATATTTTGTCTCTTGTTGTTGTTGTTGTTGGAAAATCACAAATTGAGAACAAACTGAGCTCACATCACCAAAATGCAATCAGGAGGACAGTTTCAAACTTCACGGTCACTTTATACCAACAGTGATGCAGTGAGCTCGGTTTGCTCCCAACTTGTGATTTTCCAACAACACCAAGAGATGGTATCTTCTATGCACCGCTACAACCTGCGCAAAGCAGTTTCTCAGTGATCACACTCAATGAAATTTGAAGCGCAACTTTGAGGGTGAGTACGGTATTGAATAAGGCGGCTAATTAAAAAACAGAGTAGGTACTTCGAGCAGAAATCAAAATGAAGGGACGGATTTGATTAGAAATTTCCAGAATTTCTATGTATATTACCATTGACGGAAAATTAAAACTTTTCTTAAAGATCTTTTAAAAAAGTGTCGAAAATAGATCTATCACTTTTGATTTAATTTTATAAGCTGCATTAGTCAGTTTTCTTTTTTCGTTAAAAACAGAGGTCTGTACAGAGTTCGAGTGCATGAACTTTTTCCAAAACCGATCTTCCCGAAGTACATGTAATTAGGCAAAAGCATTGTTTTTCTCACAAATCTTTATTTCTTTTAATTTATTTTGTTATTATTTGGCATTTAGAATAAATTAATAATAAAAATCATAAAACGTTTGGGAAACAAACGAAACATTTTTATTTTAGCAGTTTGTAGAAAAAAATTGGAATTATCCTAATTTAATCTAGCGAACTCAATGACTAGATTTTACTTTTTATTTTAACTTTTTTGGATTGCGACGCGAGATAATTATACTATTTTTTTTTTAATTTAAATTTTAAAAATTTTAATTTTTGGTGATGACCTTACACAGAAGTGAGATATAAGTTTATCACATGTGATTGTCGAAAATGTGTTAATCACAAATCAACTTAGCCATTTAACATCAACGTCAAGCGAAATAAATTTTCATCTAAGTAGCTCTTTAAAACAAAAAATATAAAATTGAAGTCTATTCATTCGTTGCATGCAAAAAAAAAGAAAACAATATTAAATTAAATATAATATAAAAAAGAACTTTTTATGTATTATACTAAATCACACGAGTAATAAAATGACAATCAAATTGTATTGATGAATCAGAAGTTAAAGATAATTATAATAATAATAGTGGTAAGACAATATTAGAGTAGTTAAATGTGAAGGCTTATATCAAAAAGTTTTATGTAGTTTAGATGAATATAACTTTAACAAATAAACAAAACTACTTCTTGTGATTAATATTTTTGACGTTCATTAACATTTTCAATATAGCAATAAACAAATACAACAAACATTGGAAGCAAGTGTTATCTAAATTTGATCGTTTCAATTGTCACCATATACATAGATAACACGCCCATATGTATATAAGATATCTATTATTTTATTCTTTGAATTTTACAATTACAGAATGTTCTTTATTTTATATATGTAAATGGAAATTAAAATATGTATGACGCATTTGATATTTTTTATAAAAATGCTTATTTATTTGAATCTTCAATTTTATATAATATTGAGTATATTTTACTGCATTTGTGCACTAGGATTGAAATGTAAATTACATACGTAACAAAAACAGTGATATACTATTTATAAATACAAAAAGTTACATTTATAAATTGTTCGAGTATACTGAATTAAGAAACTAAAATAATAGAGTACTTTAAGCCGAGAATAAATATTTGAATGCGGTTAACATCTCAAACAGTAAATGAAGTTGTCTGGATTTCTTCTTTTGTATGGAAAACACTAATTTCGATGTCACCGCAAGTAGCTTAATATTTTTGTACTTGCTTAAGGGACAAGTATAAGTTTTGTGGTAAAATATTCCGAATTTTTAATCTGGACAAGTCAAAACACTAACCTTTTATGGTTTGCATATGGCATCATTAATTTTTAGGATTAGCCGCGTTATACATATATGATAAATATTTAGTTCAATTTTCATTGAGCGTAAACACCGCGAACTTGCCTTAAAGATGTTGTGAGAATTGTTGGCTAGGCAGGTTGTAGCGGTGCGTAGAAGATTTTATCTCTTGTCGTGTTGTTGGAAAATCACAAATTGAGAGCAAACTGAGTTCACATCACCAAAATGCAATAGGGGGGACAGTTTCAAACTTCACGGTCGCTTTATACCAACAGTGATGCAGTGAGTTCGGTTTGTTCCCAACTTGTGATTTTCCGACAACACCAAGAGACGTTATCTTCATGCACCGCTACAACCTGCGTAGGGCAGTTTCTCAGTGATCACACTCAATGAAATTTGAAGCGCAACTTTGGGGGTGAGCAGAGGTTTTCGTTCAGAGCAGAGGTCTGTACAGAGTTCGAGTGCATGAACTTTTTCCGAACAGAGTAACCTATGAACACTGATTTGTTTTTTAAGCATACTTGAACCATACAAAGGACAATAAATTTTCATTTTAGCCATAAAAAAACAATATAACACAAGACTACCCTTATTTTGTAAACAGATATACCTACACGTAGATAATCAACAAGCGATCAACTTATTTCGCCATTTTAGCTTTGTGCAATTATTTTTTTTTACACATTATCCTTCTTGACATACAGGATATTTATGTGCTCAGCAATTTACTCAGAAAGCTCAGATGATTATATCCGAGTACATCGATCGCGCTCTGAGCAACACACATTCGGAGCTCTAAACGCTCTGTGTGAAAAAGAAACATAAAAAACTCTGCTTTAAGCTAATAAGGGTCGACTATACCAACATTCGTGGGCTGAGAAATTTTTTTTGTTGTGCATGTCTATACTGTAAAAAAACAGGCCAGCTGTTTTGGCACTGAGTGAGACCCAAATAGGTGAACATTCTGATCAATCGGAATTTTATCTGTTTGGGTATAACTTAATGCCATTATTGTTTTCCATCATGGTCCCGTCGTATACAGAAGAAATGATGTCGCCACAATACGGTTTGCGCTCAAACACAAATTTTAATTTCATGTGGTTAAAATTCTCGGTAAACAAGTGCATCATACACACATGTTTTATTTATCGGAGCTGAAATTTGGACAGAAATTCAACTTTTAACGAATTTGATGCTCTGCCCGACTCCATTCAAAGAATTGTTTTCCATTATCCTCACACTGATATCGTCATTGCGGGCGATATGTATGTACACAATGTACACAATTCTACCTGGCTCCGCTTTTCGAGCCAGACAATACCCGAAGGAAGGTATGTTAAGGTCTTTGCTGATTTAAATCAACTGACTCAGCTTGTTGACGAGCCAACTCGAATCCCTGACGTTGCAGGTCAAACCGCCAACACTCTAGGCTTGGTCATTACCTCTGACCCCGATAAATACACGATAAATGTATTATCGCCTCTAGGCACATCATACCATTGTGTCATATCTGCAAATATCTCATGCCAACAACACTCAGTTAAGAAAAATCACCTAAGAGAATCGTTTGGTAATATGAAAAAGCCAACTGGGACGGTCTCAATAATTTCTTCAGGAACTTTAACTGGTCACTATGCTTCCTCGGTAGTCACGTAGATTCCAGCGCATGTATGGTAACAAATTTAATTCTTCACGGAATGAGAAGTTTCATTCCGAATAGGTCAAAATCTAATAAAGAGGTTATTAGGGTTAGAGGAGTAAGTTTCCGGAATTCTAAAGCCAACCCCACTGAGGAAAACCGGAAAAAGTTTCAACAAGCTAGAAAGACTTGCAACGTTCACATTCGTAGAACCAAATTTTTGCATGGCGTAAAAATTAAGGCAAAAAATACTACAATGTCCCAAAGGTAGTAAGAATTTTTGTTCATTCGTGAAAAACTTTCGAAATTCAACTTCGTCTTCGGTTCCAAAGCTCGTCTATGACACTCCTTTTGTCAGTTCTCGAGAAAAAACCAATTTGCTTGCAGCGCAGTTCCCTGTTAATTCGACGATGCCAGAAAGTATTGTGACTCCTCCAGTACTTGAGATCGTAAACTATTTTATGGGACGAATCTTCTTTCGAACTCGTGCAGTTGCTAGAGTCCTCAAAGACCTTGATATACGCAAATCCGCTGGCCGGGATAGTATCCCTCCCATCGTTCTTCAACGCTGGAAAAACCACTGCATAAGCTTTTCCATTTGTCCTATTCTACTGGTCTCTTTCCGAATAGATGGAAAACAGCATTTGCCCAGCCTGTCCCAAAAAAAGGCGAATCTTCTTCACCCTCTAGTTACCGTACAATTGCACCTACTTCCCTTCTTTCCAAGGTCATGGAAACGCGATTATCAGCTTATTAATATTAATATTTTCAAGAACGAAAGCTCCTTAATGACCGGCAGTATGGCTTTCGTAGTAATAGGTCCACTGGTGATTTGATGGGTTATCTCACCCAACAGTGGCACAAATCTTTACATCGTTTTGAAGAAAGTGAGATTATTGCACTTGATATTTCAAAAGCATTTGATAGAGTTTGGCATCAAGCACTCTTATCGAAAATGCGTGCATTTGGTATCGATGAATCTCTACTTCGTTGGATTAGAAATTACCTTTCGGACCGTTCGATACAAGTTGTGTTGGACGGTTTCAAGTAGGATACTCACAAAATAAATGCTGGTGTGCCCCAGGGCTCTGTATTGTCTCCGACCCTTTTTCTCATTTTTATTAATGATCTCTTATCTAGAACTTCTAATCCACTTAATTGTTTTGCTGACGATAGTACCCTCAGCTTTTCATATTCGTATGCAGATTCACTTCCTTGTTCTTCGGATGTGGAACTGCAGCGGCAGCGTATGATAAGCTCATTAAATTCTGATCTCGACAGCATTGTACAATGGGAAATAAAAAACCGCGTAGAATTTAATGCTTCAAAAACTCAGTGCTGTCTTCTGTCGTTAAAGCAGAACCCACCCCCCATGCCGCTATCCGTGAGCGGTACTTGCATTGAAGAAACCGATCAGCTTTCGGTACTTGGTATGTGCATCACAGATCACTTCTTGTGGAACGAACACATATTTGATGTCGCCAAAAATGCTGCAGTGTTTGGGCTTTCTTCGAAGATGCAAGAAATTCTTTTCCCCGTCTGATCTGTCTGTAATCTATAAGGCCTTCATTCGTCCAAAGCTGGAGTATAACTCGCACATTTGTGCCGGAGCTCACAAGACTCATTTGAGCCTTTTAGATAGAATTCAGAATAGAGCTATAAGAATGATAGGCGATAGAACTATAATGGAAACATTTACATCTCTAGAACACCGTCGAAATGTTATATGTCTCATTATTTTATCGCTATTTTTATAAACAATGTTTGAGCGAAATAGCCAGTTGCATTTCTCCCCTTAAATTTCTTAACCGTAATACTCACGTTTCAAGGAATGCTCATCAGTTTACCCTTGGGCCCAACTTCGGACGTACTGTTAAGTAGAGAGATTCTTTCTTTAGCCGTACAATGCGAATGTGGAATGCCCTACCCGACTCTATTTTCCCCACCCATTTTGATATTCAGAAATTCAAAACCAATGTGCATCGGTATCTCCTGTTACATCCTTCCCCACTTTCCTAACACTGTGCTTAGTCATTTTAAGGGTAATCAAAACCCCTTTAATGCGCGCATCGTTAAAAAAAAAAAAAAAAAAAAAAAAAAAAAACCAACTCCTATTGTAAAAGACAATTTTCGTTGACAGAATCAACTAATATAATAAGGATCAAGTGAAATTTGAAAGCTTTTAAAGGACCAGAACAAAGTGAGTTTATACTCTCAACCATTCCAAACAAAAAGTTACATTAAATAACTCCTTCAATTTTATAAATAAGATGACTTGACAGATAAGTAACTTAACAACTACGAGTACAATCGCATGAAATTTCATTATTTATTTTGAAATGTAAGGATATTTTTTTGAACTAATATTTTGTAATAAAACACATGAGTCTTTCATTGATTCGCTAACGAAATATATGGGATTAACCGAAAAAAATGACAATTTTCCCAAAAAATCCGAAACATTTAGTATAAGAAAAATAAATTATTACCAAACACAATAGTGTCCAATAAAGCAAGCAAAGACAGTTAACGGGTATTAAAGATAAATTAAGAGATGAAATACACTTGAATATTTTTTTTATGTCACTCACACGAAAAATTGTTTTTACTTACAATATTGATAATTTTGTACTTATAATTATTATTTTTGGAAATGACTAATTTTCAAATCAAAACTATCGGCTTAAAATTACTATTACGATTAATTTGTTTATGCAGCATAAAATTAGGACACAAATAAAATCCTAAAAATAAGCATTACTAATTATAAAATATTTTTAAACTATTTGCCACCTCCAGAAGTTCTCATTTCAATGAAAAGGACTATCGGTTAATCGATGTTTTATACGTGATTTACTGCATGATGCACGCCGCAAAGAGCTAACACTGCCGCCAAAATTATCATATTCTAATGATTCTGTTGAAAAAGCTAAATTGATTGTATATAAACATAGGAACATATAAAATTTCAAAATTGATTATAATTTTTGTATACATCATTTTGAATTGGTGTTTTGTTGTTTATTTTTATATTTTAAAAGTTATGAGAACGTTCAACAAGTATTTAATAGCATTCTAATGAGTGAAATGATGATGATATCTTATGTAATAATGGGCTGTATATCAACGAACCAGGTTCTTTTTCTAGATTATTTATAAATTAGTTTCTTAAAAAACCTTTATCTGTAGGAGAGCCCAGAGTCAAACTGCTTAGACTCGAACTTAAGTTATATTGCCTTGGGGATGGTGGTACTTGGGTTGTTTCATCTCCAGGTAAACAAGTTTCAACCATTGCTTCGAGGCAATTCACGAATAGCTCTGATGATTCTCCCATCATATTATACTAAAAAGGAATATAACAGAAAAAAGTTGTAATAATATAAAGGTATTCACTTTTATATCAGAAACAAACTTTGGTAAACGGTCCAGCAAATCGCCATAGTCCGCCAAAGCCACAACTTTGAAGGAAATGTAGTTGTTGCTGTGATGGGTCCTCACTGGCAAGCATGTTTTGAATTATGTTTTGGACTGAGTTGAGAACAACTTGATCGTGGGACACTGCTAGAACGTTGTTGATTTTCTGATCCAGCAGGGAGTGTCTGGAAAGTGAAAAATCGTTAAAATAAATCATTTATAAATAATAGTAAGTAATGGGTGTATATTATATGAATTTCTCTTATTAATTTACATCACTGGAAAAACTTTTGGAAACACTACAGATCCTTCTGCCAGATATTGGTATAAGACTCTTGTTTCGCTTTCGTCGGTTGAATATTTTACTAACGTTGCAAGTACAGTTAACACAAGTGCTTGTATAGATAGATCAGGAAGAACTTCGGGATCAAGAAGGACATTCGATTCATTAGATACCGATGACCGCGAGCCACGCTCCTATAAAAAAGGGTTTCGATTTAGAAATGTATTATTTAATTAAATTATATTAATATTATTAAATAAAAAGAAGATAACAAAACAAAAATACAATATTAACAGACTTAAATTTGTAAGTTTTCTACCATGCATTGTATTGTGCAAATAAATTTCTTCGAAAACTCGTTAAAAATTGTGATTTCTTGGTTTTCGGAATGTTTTTGTTGTAAGTATGCGGTCTTTTAGCGAATTAAGAGAAGTGGGGATAGCTTTAGCCAAAAGAACACGGCTAATATAAATCAGACCATTTTTTCAGCTTCCGTGTAATTTTTGTCTCTTTTTTTTCAATTTAGCTTTATTCTCACAAAAAATTCATATCTACATACAATTCTAAGAATATTCTTAGTAACATTTTAATGCTTTTGAATGACCAACAACAACTTGAGTGGGCTACCGTCAAGTTTTTCTCATATTATTTTGGCTGCAATTATAGCTATTTCATGACTTTCCAAGTTGTTGTTCCAGTCAAAAGCATTAAAATGCTTTAAAAAGTGCTTAAAAGGCAAGTATGTAATCACACAAAAATTGGATTCTTAATAACGATTTATACAGAGAAAAGGTAGTGGCATCCTTATACTAATTGATATGATGCCATGGTGTTTACAAAAATTTACAAAAACATTATATAATATGTTTTGTTTTAAGAAAGAAAAAAACGACATTAATATCAATACTTATCAGTTATCACAACATTTGATTTTGATTAATTATTAAGTTATAATTTTATTATTAATTTACTTTCTAGTCATTTTTATAGCATTTTAGATAATAAATTTATATAATATTGTATAATATAGTTTATCAGATTTTCAATTTCTTGATGGTCAAACTCCCACTTCACCAACTAAATAGTTTTTGCATAAAATTTATAATTCGATATATAAAAATCTTCAACTTCACATGAATAAATCCATACTTCAGAAAGAAATAGTAGTAGTAGTGAATTTTATTATTCATCATACTGTCATCGGCTGGCCTTCCTACCGTTCAGACCTATTTCCTAAAGTCTAGTGCGTCCGCTTGCCAATCGCTATTTCTCTTTTTCATTTTCCCTTCATATTCTAATTTTTTCCTTTTTCTATCCGTCAATCTATCGTTTAATTTTTTGCATAAATAAGTTCTTTCGTTCCTCTCGCTCCTAAGGATGGCTCCCAAGCCTATCCGTTCGGGCAATCGTTTCGGTTCGCTTGATTTATGTTCCCTTTCCGAACCACCCGACCCTCCGCCCCTCCACCCAAAAGAAATAAAACATCCAGTGTCATTTTCAGTGATTTCCCTCCCCTTCCTAAAAATTCATTCTCTAAAAATCCTCGTTTTGTGCACATAACTCCCAAAGATCCTAATACTCCACTAACATCAGTAAGTATTTTTGTCCTTAAGAAAAAAAAAGACTCCATCAGCACCCAATACGAAAAAATCTCCCAACTAAGAGACGGTTCCATCCTTATCTTAACAAAAGATCAAAACATTGCCGAAAAATTTATTAATTCCAATGCTTTAGATTCCACCTGTCCCGTTAATATCAAACTCCACTCTAACCTCAATACTTCAAAAGGCATTGCCTACGCTCCCTGCCTAATTAATTTGCCAGAAACCGAGATTATTTCAGAACTAAAAAGTCAACACGTGACCGAAGTTTATAAATTTACAAAAAAAATCGACAACAACAACAAACCGACAGGTCTTATGTTATTATCTTTTGACTTATTTAAAATACCAGAGACAATCGAAATTGGTTGGTACAAAACAAAAATTACCGAATATGTGCCTAATCCAATGCGTTGCCGGCAATGTCAACGACTTGGTCATACCATGAAATGGTGCAAAAATCCCGCTTCTTGCGACACATGCAATTTCCCTCTTCATGTCGGAACCGAATGTACACGTACCCAATGCGTTAACTGTTCTGGTCCTCACCCTGCCTCCACAAAAACTTGCCCTAGATATATCCAAAATAAAGAAGTAGTAGAGATTAAAACGAAAAACAAATGTACACTAGCTGAAGCTAGACGTATGCAAAGAGAACGTTATCAAATTCCGTCATCTTTCTCTCCCGAACTCTACTCATCAAAATTGAAAAAAGATAATACAACAAGTCCAACTTCCCATCCCTCCACCTCCCTCACCAACGAACAAACACCTAAAATTATCCATAATCCTCATATTCCTTCTTCTTCCATTGAATTGCTCTCCTAAGAAAACAAATCGAAAGATAATCCATCAACTTCTAACATAGCACTAAACTCAATTTCTTACTCAAAAACAGAACATCAAAATCCTCTCTCAACCAAAACTCACTCTTCTAGCTCACAGCAACACATTTATAACAAGACAAACACTCAATCAACTAAAAATTCTCTTGACAAAAACGAATCACTTTCTATTTACTCTACACAGAAAAATTACTCTCAATCCACATCAATACCATCACTAATACAAACAAATTCACCGATGAACATTGATAATAATTATGATTCCTCATAATAAAACAAATGTTCTACTCTCAACCCGCGACCCGGGCGTTGATGCTGCCCCCCCCCCCCCTTACTGGAGGGAGCCGGCATCCTCGCACGGGCCGCGGGAATAATCATTCACCAGGTGAAAGTCGCCGTTTCACCCGTACACCTAGATGTACGATTAATAATGGCACTTTTACCGCCTCAAATAATCTTAAAATTTTACAATGGAATTTACAAGGTTATTTCAATAACCTTCACAATCTCCAAATCCTCATGAAAGAAATAAACCCATGCATAATATCTCTTCAAGAAACGCATCTTAAACACAATCAAACTATCTTTCCACCAAAAAACTATTCAGTTTCATGTCACAACCTTCCTTCCAACTTAACTTCCAAACAGGGTATATGTCTACTTGTAAACAAAAACATTCCCCACAAATTCATCGACATTACCTCTTCTATTTCTGCAATTGCTGTTGAAATAGAATTGTCCTTCAAATTGACAGTTGTTTCCATTTACATTCCACCTAGCCAAACATTTGATTCTCTTGACCTTGAATCTATTATTTCTAATATTTCTACTCCTATCATCCTTACGGGAGACTTTAATTCTAGGAACCCCGCTTGGGGTTCACCCTCAATAAATAATCGAGGCAAGTTGGTCGAAAACTTCATATCAAACAATAAACTAATTATCCTAAATGATGGCCGTCCAACACACCTATCTACCCACGGTACCTTCTCCCAAATTGACCTACCACTTTCCTCTCCTCATCTCGCTCCTAACTTAACCTAGGAGGTCGCCGATGACTTACATGGAAGTGACCACTTCCCAATCCTTACAACGTTCCTTTTGGGCAACAATACCCATATTCCCACATCCCAACCAAAATACCTTACAGACTACGCTAAATGGGAAACATTCCAAGCAACGCTTTCAAAACAAGTCTCAGTCAGACCATCCTACACTGAAATTAACAGACAAGCTGGTAATATCACAAGAGCAATCCGCTTTGCAGCCAACTGTAGCATCCCTCAATCATCTCACAAACCTCATAGTAAAACTGTCCCATGGTGGAATCCTCATCTCCACAACTTAAGGCAAAAAAAACAATCTCTATTTAAAAACTTCAAAAAATCTCCATCCCAACAAAATCTTATGGCATACCGTAAGGCTAACGCTACATTTCGGAGAGCTGCAAAAGTTGAAAAATCTGATTGCTTCAAAAAATTTATATCTAGCATCAATCTCAACTCTTCCCCAAAAAAAATGTGGTTTGATATAAAATGTCTTTCAGGTAACTTTACCCCCCACACCATAAAGGTTATCAAAACCGATACTGCGAACCTGACTAATCCAATTGAAATCAACTCTCATTTTGCAAAAACATGGGAAAATTCTCAAAGTGACTCTAACTTTCATCCACATTACTTAAACGCAAAAACTCAATATATAACCCCTTTTGTCTATACTGGCACACCTTCTCCCTCTGCTTCATTGATCGAAACTCCCATTTCTCTGATAGAACTCGAAGCTTGTTTACATACCTCGAAAGGAAAAACACCAGGTTTCGACAGAATCACATACTCGATGCTCAATAATTCACCGATTTCTTTCAAATTAAAACTTCTTTCCTTTTACAACACCATTCTAGACAAAGGCATTATTCCTCAGACATGGAAAGTGGCAACAATTGTTCCGATACCGAAACCAAACAAAGATCATTCCACTGTAGCAGGGTTCCGACCCATATCACTACTGCCGTGTCCTTCAAAAATATTAGATAAAATTATTTCTAAACGTATATTTTGGCTTATCGAAAAAGACAAATTAATAGATAAAAATCAATTCGCTTTTAAAAAAGGTAGAAGTACTATCGACTCACTTCTGCATCTCGATTTTTTCATTTCTTCAAGTCTTTCTGAAAAATATCACGCAACAATCTTATCCATTGATTTCACTCAAGCTTTCGACAAGATCGGTCCACACATAATACTTAAACAGCTTATCGACTGGAAACTCGGTCCTAAAATTATAAATTATGTCAAATCATTCCTTACAAATCGAAAATTTCGTATAAGAACTAATTCAATTCATTCACCGATCCATTGCTTAGCTAACGGTATTCCGCAAGGATCTCCCTTGTCAGTGGTTTTATTTATTGTCGCATTTAACGAGATTAACAAAATTATTAATATCTACCCAGAAATCAACCACGTCCTATATGCTGACGATCTGATTTTGTTCTCAAAACATAAAAACCTCACAGATTTATCTTCAATTTTCTCAAATTTAATTTCAGACTTATCCAATTGGGGTAATTTTTCAGGATCAATTATTTCAACAGCAAAGTGTGAAATTTTACATATTTGCCGTAAGAACAAATGTCAAAAATCTATTGAAGGGGTTGCCCATAATAATATTATTATAAAAAATGTAAAATGCTCAAAAATTCTAGGATTATTATTTGATTCAAATTATAGATTTAAGGAACATTGTATATATATTAAGAATTGCCTTACTACCAGGGTTAACTTGATAAAACTTTTAAGTTCAAAAAAATTTAACTGCAACATTAATACTATTATCTCAATTATTCGATCCATTATTCTTTCTAAAATTGATTATGGGCTTCCGATTTATGGAAAATGTTCAAAATCAGCTTTGAATCTCATCTCTACACCATATCATGCAGCAATACGAACTAGCATTGGCGCCTTCCGTACAACACCGATTAAAAACATTGTAGTCGAAACCGGACTTCCTAACTTATTTGATAGAATCGATCTCCTCACGTGGCAAATTTTACAAAAAAATCAACTCACCATTCTCATCATCATCACTAATCCAAGACGATGCTATTAAGATATTAAGAAGGAAAAAAATACCTAAATATCCCTCAGCACTTCAAAATGCCATCAATCAAGCACCTAAACTTGACACACCTATCATAACTACCAGAAAATATATATGCAAATACCCACCTTGGTATTTTCCTTGCGAATCCATCGTTCCAATTTTTAACAACTATCCCAAGTCTAGCACCAATCAAGTTATATATAAATCCCTATTTCAAGAAACATCAGAGAAATACAAGAAACAGGGATGGCATTTCCTATTTTCTGATGCATCTAAAACCATAGACGGGACATCATTCGCAGTTGTCAATGAAAACGGCATTAACATCACCAAAGGGTTAATGCAAAATTCCTCATCAATCTTTACAGCTGAAGCATTTGCACTACTTAAAGCTATCGAATCTACCAAAAACAAAAGAACTATTATTTTTACTGACAGTTTATCAACAATCAATGCCATCAAAAACATCAACAACTATTCTTCTATAATTCTTGTCATACGTGACAAACTTATTGAAAAAAGGAAAAACCTTAAAATTGCCTGGGTTCCAGGGCATATGGACATCGCTGGTAACAATCTCGCAGACCTTGCAGCCAAAAAGGCTCAAAAAGAGCCCCTTCTCAGTTTCTATTTTTTCAATGCCAAAGACTTTAAAAAACACTGCAATGCGACGATGAGATCTAACTTAAAAAACTCTTGGCTTGAGTATCGTCATCACTATTCCAAGATCAACCCAAACGCAGACAGAGCACTTTACCCTAGCGACTTACTTTCATCTTGGACCAAAAATTATATTCGGCTAAGAATGGGACATACAAAGATTACTCACGAGCATGTTATTTCAAAGCAACCTCCCCCATCATGCTACTTTTGTACGCCCACCACACCCCTCACCATCTCTCATATGCTACAATGCGACTACATCGACAGAATATCAAGAAATACATCCGGAAAACCTTTAACACAACTTTTATCAATTATTTCTAAAGATACTATAAAACTTGTTCATTTAATTTTAGTTAAACTTAACTTAGAATATTTGATTTAAAACTTGAATTTTTTTAAATAGCAAAAAGCCCTGGTAGCTAACGCTTTATTAAATTATTGTTAGTACAATTGTATTATACTTCCAATAAAATTATAATAATAATAATAATATTATTCATCATAATAATGTTTACAGTTTCAAGATTAATTACAATTCATTAAAGCAATGGCAAAAGCCGTCAGCCAGATTGACAATTTGAATGATTTTTGAGTGTATGGTAAATACATAGTATGGATATTCTAATTATATCTTAAATCTTACAAAAATATAAACAATCTTCCTCACGATGTCATTATACTTACAGAAACTTGGCTGAACACATCAATTCTTGACTCGGAGTTATTTGACGCTTCCTACCAAATCTTCAGACGCGATCGTCATGAATAATGCATATTACCCAGTGCCTAGGAAGACAGCAGTGGTGCATCCTATCACTAATAAGGGAAAGGACAACTCCAATCCGGTCGATAAGTTTTCTTCCGAGTATGAGCAAGGTATTTGAAAAGGTTATAAATAGGGCGCTGTTCAAGTGGAGGACAACAATATCATACCGGATAATCAGTTCGGTTTTAAGGCGGGACATGACACAATTCAAGGCGCCTCTAAACTGGTTTCTGATATCCAATGGAACAGAAGTAAAAAGCAATGTACTGTCTGGTTGATTTGGAGAAGGCCTTTGACACCATATAGTGTCTAAAACTTGCCAGACTAGGTGTAAGTAAACCTCTGTTATATATGATTTATGCTAAATGGTAGGGAGTTTGTCGTCAAGAGTGGTAATGTAACTCAGTTTTTAATATTAAAAATGGTCTTCAGCAGGTAGCGGTTAACTCGGCGATTCTCTTCAGCATTTACACCAGCGACCTCATAGGTAGTCTAACTCAGGCAATTGCGTACGCCGACGATCTAATTGCGTACAGAACAGCTCCAACAGTTGAGGTCATCAAAATTCTTTTGCAGCGTGACTTCGACAAGATTCAGCGATATTGTTATGACTGGAAGTTGAAAATCAACCTCCAGAAATCAGAAACTTTTTTGTTTAGGACTGCGTTGTCTAGCTCCTCAAGGGATACGAGAAAGAACTGGCGCACGCTGGTGATCGTAGGGCCACATGGACATCCACTGGTAAATAAAAGTGTAGAAAAGTACCTTGGCATCTGGTTGGATCAGTATTTGTATTTCGACAGACATATAAGTGCTGCTCTGACCAGGGCTAGGGAAGCATTCGCCCTGACAAAACGATTGTTTTATAGCAGCCGTCTTGACAGCAGGGTGAAGGTGATTAGCTACATGACCCTCATCAGGCCGATGATTGCCTCAAATTTAAAAGATTCGGGTGTTTGAGAGGCAATGTCTTAAACACAAAACACCAGAGTCGGAGTACACGCGCTATTATTCCAACAAGGTTCTATACAACAGATCCAACATAAACAGAAAAGATAATTTTTTGTTTAAGCTGATTCGGGGTCACATTGCAAGAGCGATGTCTTCAACCAACAGTTTAATTTTTGTGGCTTATTACCGTGGCTACATCCCTCCCAACGCATTCCTCTTTTTAGACAGTCGAGGGCTGATACAGCATAGAATTGCGGTTGCGCTAATCTACCATGTCAGCCGAAGAACTGTAGATAGGCGACTCCTATATGACCGAGACGTCATCGCTTAAGGTGGAGAAGAGCGCCTTCGGTTCAGTAGGACTGTGTCCGATCGGGACCGAAGGGATAGGGCGAAGCAGGAGAAACAGTTCTGGTACTTGCAATGCGAAAACGCAGAGTTAAAGTCCAATAAGTGGGTATGTCTTGCTCGACTTAGATAGATTTAGGTAAATTATGTATCAGGGACAGTCAAGGTGGCACAAAAAAAAAACAAATTTTAAAATATGTAGGTACGCGGGGTCATATGTGTATGAATGTGCGCATATGTATATGTATGTACGTATATGTATGTGTTTGTATGGCTGCAGATGTGTCTGCATGATTATACTAAAAATGCACAAACAAATTAAAACAATAAAAAATGCTGCTATGGCTATTCTAGTTTTTAAGTAGTTTTCAGTAGTTTTATTTATTTTTAGGTATATTAAGTAGTTTAAGTTAGTTTTAATTAGTATAAGTTAGTCATACATAGCGTTAGGTAGTATAGTAAGGTAAAATTAAATTAAAAAATGATAAGTTACCAAGTTTTTTTTGTATCCTAACTTTTCTTGGTGTAAACTAAAAAAATAAATAATTAGTATTAAATAAAATAGATCTTAGGTCGAAACACATTAGTTTAGCTTAGAGTGCCCGTAAAGGACGAGTAAGTTAGATGTAAGGTATTGATAAGTAGGCTAGTTTTATGAATTTTTGTCTAGCTTTAAGGTAGTTATAAGTGTATGATAAATCAAAATAAATCGTATATATTCGTATATGTCGGTTTGACAGCTCCATAGAAATTTAAAGCAACAAAAGAAGTTTTACTTCAAAAATCTTTAATGAATACCTACACAAATGAACGCAATCATTATTCCTGCATCTTTTTATTTGCAGAGATTATTCACATAGTATTGTGTATTTTTAGCCCACGAAGCTGAAAAGACAAAGAAACAATTACAATCCTTTTTCATATGCATGAATTCAATGCAAATTGAACGCCAAGATTTCCTCCATAAAAAGTTAGGCATTTCTTCAGTGGTCTTGGTCGTTTTAAGGAATAATTATTTCGGTGGCACGCCCCCCCCCCTCCCTTTTTTTTGTTGAATAGATTTTTGACCTAGTACAAAAAATAAACTAATTACCTACTTTTTTTGTACTGGGTGATTTCTTTTGTTCTAGAATGATTTCAGTTATATGTCGTGATCATAGATGATAGACGCCAAAAACTTTTCTAATAAAAAGTGTATTGTTGTGAAAAATAATATATATAAGTGAAATTAAGTGAACAATAGCCGTGTTTTATTATCGCCAATAACCCATATGGTTCACGCCGTGAAAATAAAATGATCTAGGTTATGTACTTAATATACCCTCTGTTCGCCGAATTTAGTACAAATATTTGCAAACCTAGATAGAAACCCCGTTAGAAACCCGGATCTCGGGTTGTTCTCGTAATATGTGTTAAAAAATAACCCAGACCGAGACCCGTAGATAATAAAATGTAGCAAATAGTAAAAACCAACTGAATATATACAACTAACAAATGAATGAGTGCTTTATTTAAAATACTTTGGATGTTGTATACGTTTGCAAATAATGATACAATACATGAGAGACAAGTTTCCTTTTTTCTGTCACTAAATCATTATATCTCAAGCATCAGTATTTTCAACCCAGAAAAAGAACTTTTGAATTCGAAGATTTCAAGACCACAGTGATTTCATGTATCCTTTTTCTTTGACTAAATCATCACATCTCAAGCGTAAGTTTTAAGATAAGAAAATGAACTCATGAATTTCATGATTCTATGAAAACAAATTCATTGGTGATACTTGTTTTCCTGGAGGAAAAAGCTACTTTTTCAGTAGCGAATTTTTGAACATTTCCTACTGGGAGGTAGAAGGCAATATAACGGGTGATTTTTTTGCTACTTGGTTCTTGACGTTTATATTTTTGACAGACCACACATGACAAATTCCACGAACATTTGACATTTCGATTCAGTATTGTTTGCCATTTCATCATGAATAGACTTACGCCTGAACAACGTTTGCAAATTATTGAAATTTATTATCAAAATTCGTGCTCTGTGAAAAATGTGTTTCGCAAGCTACGTCCGTTTTATGGTCGTCATAATCGACCCACCGAGCAGGCTATTCAGCTCATTGTGACCAAATTTCGCACAAGTTTCACTTTATTGGACATTAATACACCAAATCGTATCCGTAGAGTGCGTACCGAAGAGAATATTGCTGCTGCACCCGCCAGTGTTGCTGAAGATCGCGATATGTCCATTCGGCGCCGATCGCAGCAATTGGGTTTGTGTTATTCGACCACTTGGAAGATTTTACGCAAAGATCTTGGTTTAAAGCCATACAAAATACAGCTGGTGCAAGAATTGAAGCCAGGCGACCTACCACAACGTAGAATTTTCGGTGAATGGGCCTTAGAAAAGTTGGATGAGGATCCGTTTTTTTATCGCAAAATTGTCTTCAGCGACGAGGCTCATTTTTGGCTAAATGGATACGTGAATAAGCAGAATTGCCGTATTTGGAGTGGAGAGCAGCCAGAGGCAATTCAGCAGCTACCAATGCATCCCGAAAAATGCACTGTTTGGTGCGGTTTATGGGCAGGCGGCATCATTGGGCCGTACTTCTTCAAGGACGATGAAGGCCGCAGGGTTACGGTCAATGGAGAAAGGTACCGTTCGATGATAACAGATTTTTTTTTGCCGAAAATGCAAGAATTGAACTCGGTCGACATGTGGTTCCAACAGGACGGTGCCACATGCCACATTGCACGCGAAACCATGCATCAATTGAGAGGCGAATTTGGTGAGCAGTTGATCTCACGTTTTGGCGCAGTCAATTGGCCACCAAGATCATGTGATTTGACCCCGTTAGACTATTTTTTGTGGGGCTATGTTAAGTCTATTGTCTATGGGGACAAGCCAAACACGATTGCTGCCTTGGCAGCCAACATTGAACGCGTCATTGGTGAGATTCCGGCCGAAATGTGTGAAAAAGTTTGCCAAAATTGGACCTTCAGAACGGACCACCTGAAGCGTAGCCGCGGGCAACATTTAAGTGAAATTATTTTTAAAAAGTAAATGGCAGAAATTGATTTATCGATCCAAATAAAAATTTCATTCGCTTTTTACAAGTTTCTGTGTTTTTTTTGAATTTTCAAAAACCAAGCTCTTAAAAAATCACCGTTTACTATCATTTTCCCACTGACGACGTAAATGCTGAATAGAATCGCCGAGTTAACTGCACCCTGCTGAAGAACATTTTTAATATTAAAAACTGTGGTAGAAGTTACATTGTCACTCTTTACAACAAACTTTCTACCATTTAGCATGACATAAAGCATATACAATAGAGGTTTACTTATGCCCAGTCTAGTAAGCTTTAGCTAGAGACCTAACCATACGGTGTCGAAGGCCTTTTCCAAATCAACCAGACAGGCACCCGTACACTGCTTTTTAGATTTGTTCCATTGGACATCAGAAACGAGTTTAGCCGCGGCATGAATTGTGTCATGTCCCGCCTTAATACCGAACTGAGTATTCGGTATGATATTAATAACCTTTTCTTCAAATACCTTGCTGATACTCGGAAGAAACCTTATCGACCGAAGATTCGCCGGATTGGAGTTGTTGCTTAGTTTCGCTAGCCAAAAACACATCTGGACTTAGATTTTAAGCAATTGGAATAAATTCGCTCTATGTTCGGTTCTAATCAGTGAATTTACATTCACAGCTAGGATCTTAAAGGGCGTCTCTTGCAGCTGGTCTTTTGGCTGCTTTTGGTTTTGTTGTTGTTGTTGTTGCTGCTGCGCTACTATTTCTTTTGCCTGTAGCTACTTTTTGTCTCTAAAGTATTTTTGTTGGCTTTAATTGCACATATCATGTGCTCCAGATCAGATTTTAGCCGTTGAATCTTCGCCTCAACTGCTCCAATTTTATTTAGCATTACTTGCTCATCATCATTTCCTTCATCCTCCTCGGAGGACGCCTCTGGAGAGGTTCACGAAGGCAGTACTATCGCCCGTCGTGAAGTGCCCTTCTCCTTCCTCCGACATGTATTCGATACCCTCTTGATCAGAGGGTGACGTATCGAGTTGTTTTTGCGCAGCCTCTAACGTCAGGTCTCTCTCCGACGTCTCCACTCCAGCTGGCAGCTTTGCTGAAGTGGCGGTGGATCGCCTATTGAACAAGTTCGGCGCACACTTGATCATTTTTTGGCGCTTCGTATTTGCATCGGCTGATTTGCCATTGTTGTTATTGCAGCTGACGTTGTTTGTACAGAATAACTTGTTGTAACCGGAACATCTTTCGATGTTCCCTCAGCTGATGACATCGGTGGCCTCATTGGCCCTAGGACACCTTTCGATGCCCCGATGCTTAGACTCCTCCTCCTGATCTCGTTTTCCCAGACAATAAAATTTTCAACTTCTCGGTTGTGAAAAAAAGCTTCTAACTTTTTTATGCTCGGCTGGAAATCGAACTCGTGACTTCTGGATTCACGGTCCGCTACTCTAACTCTGTGCTACTGCACTACTTGTAAAATACTGATTTAACTTTTAACTTGAGCTCACACTTTACTTGAGAAAAACCGGGAAGACGAAAAAGGTGTTAACACCTCCAAAGTACGAGATCTACTGCGTTGCGTACAGCATATGAAGGCCAAATGTGCCTTCATTGATTAAAAACCATTAAGTACAAGACGTGAACATTTTTCTGCTCTTTTGCACGATATATTGTAACTGGTAATATTCACTGCTCAAAGTTGCTTACATTTTTTAATTTGTATGTCCCTGTACGGCATCTAAGGCTTGGAACGGCCGGTGGCGGCAGATTCATTATTGGGACAGATTTGAGGTAAGCAACCAATGTATCACTGAATGATCCCATTGCTAAATATATGAGCACGATCAAAATTTGACATTTGTATTTTGACGAGCAGAGAACTTTTTGACGAGCAGTGTACTTTCTGTTTTTTTTTCTCTCTGCTGTTATTTGGTAAATAAGGTAAGTAAGCGATTTTTTAAGTCAATTTTATTGTTCTAAAAACAGATTTTTGTGACCTGCTAGTATAGTTGTTAAGTGAAATATATATGTAGGTGAGGTAAGGCTAAAGTGGCCGTCAGGAAAACGGCTGACACACTTAGACCTTAGATAGGTCCATTGTGATGACACGTGAAGATATTTGCTCTTTAATTAAACCAATTAGAGCTTCTAATGAAGCGGTATGGCTGGTGAATCTCTATATGTTTTAGATCACTGGGGTCGTCGGGGAAGTATTCTACCATGTGCAATCGACGTCTTTGGGAGAGAGCAGGACATGAGCAAAGAAGATCGGATGTTGATGTAGTCTCCTCTTCCTCCTAATCCATACAACTTCTGCATTTCATCAAAATACACTGACTTAAAAAAAAGAGATGGAAGATAAACATCTGAGAGGCCGAGTTTGTAAAAGTAATAAATATGTAAGTAGTCTACCACGGAAAAGATTTTGTTTCGATAATATGTGAATGGTCTAAGTATGTGGGGAATAATTAGAAGTCACGATAGTTATACGACATTCCAGTAATTCAACGAGTCCATGAGGCTACTGAGAACATTTTTTATTTTATATTTTTCATACTTTGGATTTTCCTTCGAGTTTTGGAAAGTATATTAACACAATATTGAAAATTTTCCACAATACTCACAATTTTGTTTTATTTCTGTAATTCAAAGTTGCATTGGAATTAAAATTTTGTTTGTTTCTTACAGACCGATTCTCCCCCTTGTGAGGAACCACAATTCACAAGCGCTTGTGACTATTCCTTATGAGGATTGTTGTCATTTATCGAATTCTCACCCAATCGTCACAAGAATACTCACAACGAAACTCATCACAGCCAAAGGTGAATTGTTTAGTGGTATTATTGGAAAAGCTGATTATTGAAAACAAAACAAAAATTGAAATTAATTCGTAATTATCTGCTTCATTTAAAATAAATAAATAAACAAGAAATGCAAGCGTCAGGTATAACATGTTATACATTATTTCATAGCAGGAAATAAATAATTTAAAGAATTATGTAGATATTTCCTATACATTTTTGCTACGATTTATTGTGTCGGATGAAATTTCTTCGATAAGATCAATGAGAATGAAATCAACTTCAATTTTAATTTAAAAAGTACCAATTCGAATAAAGAATATAAAAAAATAGTTTCACAGACTATATCAAAAGTCAAAACTTAAACTATTTGTGAGTTGTGACCTGCTCAAAAGTAGATCACAATTTCGATTGTTTTTATGACTCTCACAAGTTGTGAGAGAATCCGAAAAATTCACAAATTCAAATTTAACCTCTTCTTGTAGCTTGTTAGGTATTGGTAATGTTGGGGAGAATCGGGCTGTTAGTTGTTGTGTTGAAACAATTAAAATACTTTTCCAAACAAAAAGCTTAAACAAAAATAAAACTATATAACGTACACTAGACAAATATTACAAGAAATCATTTAAATATTTTTGTGAATAATAATTGTAAAAGCTAAGGTACAAATTTGTAACATTTTAATATTAATTACTAGTACTGTAGGAATGCAAAGCAATTGAACGGGCTTGCGGTTCATTCTACTTTAAAAATCGAAAATTTTCAGTTTGAATGAGTTATTAGGCAAAGTTTTCTTATTTTCTTTCTTTAAGGAAGAAAAAATTCTTTGTTTAAAGAAAATATATACCTGGCTTTCATTGATTCCGTTTGAATTATTTGGATCTTTTGTCGTTGGTACCGAAAATGATCGTTGAGTTTTGAACAAAACTCGGGCTTTCTTTTCATTTTAAAATTATATGGCATTTGTTTGAAACAAAAACATTAAAACAAATTGATGATAACATGCCAGTAAGATTATTAGATACAAATATACATTTTGTTTTATAATAAAATGCAAATTAAATAACATTTATTGACAAAATCAACATGGAGCAAATTATTAGAAATTAAAATATATAAAAAATGTGTATTTAAATAAATAAAATTGAAATAATGTGTGTTATCAATTTAGAATTTGATTAGAAACCCAGTATAGTTTATTGCAAGCAGCATTCAGCAGGCGTACGAAATATGGTTAAGAACA
This sequence comes from Philhelius pedissequus, assembly GCA_910595825.1. Lineage (NCBI taxonomy): Eukaryota > Metazoa > Arthropoda > Insecta > Diptera > Syrphidae > Philhelius > Philhelius pedissequus. The sequence continues at coordinate 162,963,571 of OU343161.1, forward strand.
AAATGGAGAAAAGAAAATGTAATTTAGTTATTTGTATTTTTCTTACTAGTTAGTTGATACAACACAAAATTTCATTAATGTTTTTAAGTATTTTAATTTTGTTTCAAGAAAAAAACCATTGACTTAGCTTATACTTTTTAAGGTATATTTACATCCATAGTATATAAGTATGTATGTATGCATGTATGTATGTACATATGTATGTATATATTATCATGATATTCATTATTTTGCTAATATAACTGTTTTTATTACCCAAAGTGGATTGGTACTCGGGTAAAAAAAACAATACCTATTGTATTAAATCGGAAGGAGTGAACTCAAAAAACACAAATAATAAAACACCTTTATAATTTTACACTTGGTTATATTATTATAAAAAAAAAACACATACCTGTACACCACACATTTCATATCATTTCATTGATATTATTTATTATTATGATCAGTAATTAATTGGTCAGAAAACGCAATGATAAACTTAAATTTAAGCAAATATATTTATCTGAATTGACTCCGTCAATTACGTATGTATGTACCGTGTCATCGTTTAAATTTAAATATACATGTTGGTTTTTTTGCCTCCGAGATGTTAGTTGAAAAAAAAAATTCTTTGAATTTTAATTTTGTTTATTGTTATATACAAACTAATTAATAACTTTATAAAATTTTAGTATATCGCGACGCGTTTCGCAGTGTTCACCATTATCGGGCGGAGAGCTTTCGTTTACTTCGTTGGAGTTGTTTTGCCATATTGTGCACAAGTGTGGTTTAATGAGCTTTTAGTTATTTTATGTAATTATTATGTTGTCTTCTTCTTTCATGTGTGTATTTGAATGCTGTACTGCTGTGTCGTGTAATGTATTTATTTGAATGTTAATTTATCGATAAGTAAAGGGTTATCCATTTTGCGGTTTCAAAAGTAAACGTAAATAAAACACATATAAAATATTTTTTTTGTGATATTTCTTTTTTATTATATAATTTTAATATAGTTTAAACGTTGACATTATGTGTGAAACACATTTAAATGACCATCACGGGAATTGTTGCAAGCAACGATTCTTTTGAGGTAATTTTCGACCACTTTTTGATACATATTGGTATGTCAGCCATAACTTGACGAATGTTGGTTTTCAAGTGCTCAATAGTTAAAGGTTTATCTGCATAAACACGGACTTTCGCGTAGCCCCACAAAAAAAAAGTCCAGCGGTGTAAAATCGCATGATTTTGGTGACCAGTTGATATCGCCACGACGAGAAATTACGCGGCCAGGAAATGTCTCTTGCAATAAAGCCATATTCGCTCAAGTTGTGTGGCATGTGGCACCGTCTTGTTGAAACCACATATTCTCCAAGTTGTATTCTTCAATAGCAAGCCAAAAAAGTCGGTTATTCATAACGCTCCGAATTGACGGTGACAGTCGTTCCATTGTCGTTTTCGAAGAAGTAAGGTCCAATCACACCTCCGGACCAAAGAGCGCCACAAATAGTCACTTTTTGTGGATGTAATGGACTCTCTTCAATTACTTGAGGATTCGCAGAACCCCAAATACGACAATTTTGTTTATTAACATACCCACCGAGTGAGAAATGTGCTTCGTCGCTGAAGAAAATTTTGTTCGAAAAATCGCCGTCCAGCGCCTGTTGTTCAAGCACCCATTCGACGTTTCTACGATGTTGTGAATGGTCAGCTGGCTTCAGTTGTTGTGTGAGCTGGACTTTATATGGATGTAGGTGTAGATCCAAATGCAAAATACGCCATAATGTGCCGTAAGACAATCCTAATTCCTGAGAACGACGAGAAATCGACACATTCGGATCTTCGACAACACTTTCACTTACAGCAGCGATATTTTCATAATCACCTCTTAAAGCACGATATGTGGCTGTGGCAGAATCACCATTTTTGTAGTAGATTTCAACAATTTTTATGCGCTGTGGGATAGTTTTGAATTTTTTTTTACGCAGAAGCTGCTAGAAAGTTTAAACACTATTGTATAGCAAAATTTTTTTGGAAAGTAATTTTTTGTTTTTGAAAATTCAAAATTTCGAAAACGACTCAATAGATTTTTTCGAAACTTCGTATTTAGTGGTTTTTTGACATTATCTTAAATAGTTAAAAAAAATATTTTTGTAAAATAAAAAACAACGGTACCTCCCATACAAATGTTAAAAAACCGCTTAGAAAAAAATTTATTTCTCGAAAACGGCTCCAAGAATTTTTATAAGAAAATTTGTGCGTTCTTAAATTAGTACAGTTCACTTTTAAGTATAAAAATATTTCTTTTTGCCTACTTATTGACGATACTTCCCATAGAACCATAGAACCATAGAATGTGGTACAGCGTGGCCTTCCACTATTTATTCATACTTTTGATAAGGCAGATAAAATAGACCATATTTACAAAATTAAAGCAATTCTCAATATTGTTCTTAAGATCGAACCTTTAAGAAAGAGTTCAAGACTGATTCCGCAGTGTAAACGCTATCAAGAATTAAATCACACACAACCCTATTGCAAAAAAGAACCTAGGAATGTAAAGTGCGCTGGAAATCGTCTTACTAAAGACTGAACCTCAGATAACAAAACTGCAGCAACGTGCATCAATTGAAATAAAAATCATCCGGCCAACCATAGAGGCCGCGAAGTTGAAAAAGAATTACAAAAACGGCGATCAAATCTGACACAGGCACAAATAAAACCACCAAGCCAAGTAGAAAAGAAAATTCTTAAGACCCCTAAGAGGTTAAATGCTCAAATACCCAAAAGAGACTCAAGTGCAATCAACACATCCAGAGCAAACACCAAAGGTAAATACATATGCACAAATCGCAATGTTGCCCCTTTCGAAAATTGAGGAGTAGTGTGGTACAAATAAGCTTATATTTGATAGGCTAGCTAAACTCGAAAACAGTTTTCGGCCAAAACGCCCGAAGGCCGAATCAGCTTTATTTCGCTTTAGCAAAGTAAAATTAGACCGAACATTGAAATTTGGCGTTATTTCGCTTTCATGAAGTGAAATAACGCCGAATTTCGGAATTCGGCGTTATTTCACGTCACCCTTAGCCTGAGGGTTCTTCATTTTTAAGAAGCTCATAGTGAGAATAACAGCAGAATGATCTGAGGGTATTCCTTTGACCACAAAGAAATCAATAAGGTCAGGTATTTTCGATGGATCAGTCGGCCAAGTCGGGTTGCCAGTCGAATGAAAATCGCAATTATTTTCCAATCCCGCATCGTAGAGCATTCGTCCCTTTTTGAGAAGTACCTCGGCGTTATTTCACGGCACCAACCTAACTAATGGGAACACCAACTACGAAGGTTTTAGGAAAGATATAGAGGATAATGTTGAATTAAGGGTATCACTACAAACGCCTCTCAAACTTGAAGACGCTGTAGATAACTTCGTTGAAATCGTACAACAATCCGCATGGAACAACACCCCGTACCAAAGGGAAATGCCGCGCTTTAAAAACCTAACATATCCGCAGGAAAAAAGAGATTTAATAAGAGAAAAAAAAAGCACATAAGAAATGGCAGCAAACTCGAGTTCCTCAACACAAGGTAGATTTTAATCGCTTCTGTAGTTTAGTAAAAAAGATGATAGCAGAATTAAAAAATTCTGAAGTTGGAAATTATCTTGTATCTCTGGAAAGCTGTTAAAGTAACGAAAAAACCAATGCTCCCAGCGCTTCCGATTAATAGGGAAAAAGCGACAAAAGGAAAAGAAACGTACCAAATAACAAAACTTTTTGAAAATTATAAATTACTTCAACGCAATTGACGCCACAAACTTGCTATTTTTTTTAACAAAGAACTTTAACTGAAAATATTCTAGAACAAAAGGAAAGGAGAATGTGTAATTATATTATACGCATCACCAAAAAAACTAGAAAATCCAAGCGATGAATGAAATTGAAATGATCGTATTTAGCGGGGCAGGTTAGAGAAGGCATTTATTGAACAACACAAGACATAACTCAATTTACGAACTGATGAATTTATGCATTACTCATCATCAGTGTAATCATCGTTGGATCTTCCTCAATGACTGGAGTACATGAATTCATTGGTGTTTTCACCTTAATTTTTCACAGGTGAGCAAATTGCCTACTGGGATTTTTCATTGTATACAAGAAAACCGTGCGGCTGTAGTCATAAGTAAATGTGACGAAGTATGAATAAATTTATTGTTATCATTAAATTAAGTAATGCGGCTTTTACAGCACGCAATATAATTGCGCAGTACTGAGTAATATTGACCGTGTTAGGTCTTTATTGCGCAGTACTTTCGGTTTGTTAAATATATTGTTGAATGTTTAAAAAATTTAATATTTTTTGGACCATATCGTAAAAAATCCTCATAGTGATCAGCCATTTTGAGATTACATTTTTTAATCTAACCTAAAAAAAAAGTGTGAGGTTAACCTTAGACCAAAATTGATAAATTAGAAATGCTCAAGAATCGAACAAATCTTTGTGTCAAACGAAGAACAAGCAAAGGCACCAACCCTTAAATAGCTAAACAATTCGAAAGATATTTGCTGTGGATCGTTTTTTACTTCCGATTATAGGTACTATAAGGCAAGTTATGCATTAGTCGAAAAAAAAAGTTTTCAGATGACAATCAACCTGACATTACGATGATAGCGAAGACGATAATAGATGGTCCAAAAATTCTGTCCGTCTGTATGTCTGTCTGTATGTACAATCCGAACGGGTGGGCCGAATTGCTTCAAACTTGGTATATAGAGATTTTTAGGTATTGTAAGGGGAAATTGAAATTTTTTTTAGCTCAAAAAATAACGGTACCTGCCATTTAACCGTTACATTAAAGCCTATTTTTCTCGAACACGGCTTTAACGATTTTGACTAAAAAAATCAGTGCAGCTTTTTAGGTACGACCGATCATATGGTTGAAAAAATGTCTAAAAACGGTACTTTCCATAAGACCGTTTTTTTGTTGCTTTCGACTATCTCATAAATGGCTTAACCGATTCTTTCTAAATTTGACACATATTTAGGTTTAGGTTGCCCAATTTATACTGCGTACCAATATTTTTAATTTAAAAAAAATCAAAGATAACCTCGGTCTTTATTTGTTCACTCTTGCTTAGAAATAAAAATACAAAAAATATAAAAATAAAATAAAACATAAGTTTGTTGTATCTAGTTTTAATTATTTTTAGTCTAGCTTTAGGTAGTTTATAAGAAAAAATTTACATATGATAAAGATACCGAGTTTTTTTTGTAAATAACTTTTCTTGGTTAAATAAAAATTAAAATAGAATAATTAGAATTAATTAAAATAGTTCTTAGGGTGAAAGACATAAGTATTAAGAGATATAGTTTAGTTTAGAGCGCCTGTAAGGGTCCAGTAAATAAGTTGTAAGCCTATTAATAAGGGGCAAGTTTTTAACGTTTTTGTCTAGCTTTAAGTTAGTTTTAAGTGAATAATAAATAGCAAAATCACACTCCCAATGAAAATCAGTCTAGGTTTACCAAAATTTAGTTGGTATTTTTATTTTCCTGGCCAACAAATAAAATTTAAAAAATGTCATGTTTTAGCTGTATTTATTACCTAAAAAATTAATTTTATTTCAATTAATTATCCATTGACAAACAACAATTTGTAATCGCCCGCCCATTATTTGTTAAGGTAGCCCAGCCTTAAATAACCCGGAAATGTTAGTTACGCCTACCGCACTGAAAACTATGCTAGCCAGACAAAAAATGTCGGAAAATTTACTCAGAGCACAGTTAAGTTGGAACCTCGAACAGGAAAACCACTAGGCATATCCATGCCAAAGGCATTCAGTGGTGGAAAGATAAGGAGCACTCATACCAAAGCTTTTTTTTATATTCTACACGCGCTCAAAAGATTATGCTACCCTTTAAATGTTTCAACACAGCGCGGGCGTGAGGGTGAGGTTAAGGAAGAGAAAGAATGATAGGCAAGATGTTTGGCGCGATGTTCTGCCTAAACAGCATGTAATGAGTAGACCAGCAACTCATTGTATGACATTTATTTTTAGAATTGGTTTTTAATGGAAAATAAGATGACATAGACTACGGCAGGGGTCGAACCTGTGACCATGAGGTTGACAGACGAACACACAACTATCGCGCAATGGCCACGGCAATTTAAAGTCTAAATATAAGAAAAACTCAGATTTGAACGTAATTTTTTGTATATATATTTCAATTTTGAACCTAAATGAATAATTCAGTATAAAAATTATCAACATTGCTTCAAAAATAAAAACTAGAAAAAAAATAAAATTCAAATTTTTTATAAGAAAAAAAAAGTTAACACAATCGAAATTTTTCTTATTTTTAATTCAGTATTTAGTAGGGTACCCTTTATTTTCTTAAACTGCCGTAAATTTCCGTGGTAAACTTTCTACAAGTTTCTGGCAGCAATTATTGGCTTTGAATACCATGCTTCTTCAACTCCTTGTCTACATCATTCCATAGATTTTCTATAGGATTTAAATCCGGACTCTTCGGTGGCAACTTAAAACCTGAATTTGATTATCTCGAAGCCAAGCTTGGACTAATTTGGCTGTATGTTTAGGGTCATTGTCTTGGACAAATCTCCAAGTCAAGGTCAAATTTTCGCACGCAAAAAGCTCCATATTGTTTTCTAATATGTCCTTGTACTGATACTGATCCATCCTGCCAGATACCCTTACTTTCGGACCAACACCGTGCCATGAAAATGCTGCCCACACCATAGCGTGCCACCATGTTTAATTGTCTTCATAGTGTATTTTGGATTTAACTCTTGACCTTTTGGACGACGAACGTAGATTTTTCCATCAGATCCGAATCTGTTGAACTTCGATTCGTGATCGTAGGGCCAAATGGACATCCACTGGCGAGTAAAAGTGTAGTAAAGTACCCTGGCATCTGGTTGGATCAGTACTTGTATTTCGACAGACATATAGGTGCTGCTCTGGCCAGGGCTAGGGGAGCCTTTGCCCTGACAAAACGATTGTTTTATAGCAGTCGTCTTGACAGCAGGGTGAACGTGATTTGCTACATGGCCCTCATCAGGCCGATGATTGCCTATGGACGCCCGGTGTGGTTCATCAACGTTGCCCCATCGCAAATGGAAAAGATTCGGGTGTTTGAGAGGCAGTGTCTTCGACGTTGCCTTGGATTACACAGAACACCAGAGTCGGAGTACAAACAATATTATTCCAACCAGGTTCTATACAACGGAGCCAACATAAACAGAATAGATAAATTTTTTGTTTAAGCTGATTCGGGGGCACGTTGCAAGAGCGATGTCCTCAACTAACAACTTAATTTTTGGGGCGTATTACCCCAATAACGAATATTTCGAGAGTGCGCGGTTAAGTGGCTACATCCCTCCCGAGGCATTCCTCTATTTAGACAGTCGAGGGCTGATACAGGATGGAGGGGCGGTTCCGCTCATCTACCACGTCAGCCGAAAAACTGTATAAAGGCGACTCCTGTATGGTCGAACGTCATCGCTCAAGGTGGAGAAGAGCGCCTTCGGTTCAGTAGGACTGTGTCCGATCGGGACCGGAGGGATAGGGCGAAACAGTTCTGGTGGCTCTCTGAACAGCATCGTGATATTTAAAGTCGAAGAAGATGGTATATCTTGGCCGACTTACATAGATTTAGGCAATTAGGTATAGGGAACAGTCGGAGTGGCACCAAAAAAAAAAATTAAAAATATGTATGTATGCGGGGCATACGTGCATGTATCTGCGTGTCTGTACATGTTTGTGCGTACGTATATGTTTGTGCGTATGTACATGTATGGGTGGGTTGCATGTTGCTGTGTGTCTGCATGCATATAAAAAATAAACGACAAAAAAAAAAAAATTAAAAAACGAAAAAAATGCTGCTGTGGCTGTACTAGTTTTTAAGTAGTCTTAAGTATTATTAGGTATTTAAAGTAGTTTAAGTTATTATTAGGCAGTATAAGTTAGTTTTATTTAGTTTTAATTATTTTTAATCTATATTTAGGTTTAGTTTATAAGAAAAAAAAAAAAGAAAAAAAAAAAAGAAAAAAAGATGATAAGATACTAGTTTTTAGGTCGAAAGACATTAGTTCTAAGAGTTATTGTTTAGTTTAGACCGCCCGTAAAGGGCCAGTAAATTAGTTGTAAGTTATTGATAATTAGGCTAGTTTTAAACATTTTTGTCTAGCTTTAAGATATTTATAAGTTAATATGAAATAAAAATGAATTTACAAAAAAAAAAAAAAAAAACAGCATGGAGATAATTCTGAGACATCAACCAGCACTTGTCTCAGAACATCGCGCCACACATCTTTCCTATCCTTCTTTCTCTTCTTCCACCGGATGCCGCGTTGTGTTAAGAAAAAACATATAAAGGGTATTCATAATCCCTTTAGCGCGTGCAAAGTTATAAAAAAAAAAAAAAAAAAAAAAATGAGTAAACCAGCAACTCATTGTATGACATTTTATTTTAGAATGGGTTGGTAAAATAAGGGGACATAGACTACGGCAGGGATCGAACCCGTGACCATGAGGTTGATAGGCGAACACTCAACTATCGCGCCACAGCCACCCCCAAATTTAATTTCAAACGCTTTCACTTTTTTGCATGTTCTCGCTTTGTAGGATCTTTATGTATTTTTAAAATCGTCCTTTGTAGCCAAATACCACTTTTGAGTCCACCAATGTATGTGCTGCTCATATCGCCAACGAGGGGGTCATGTTTATTTTTTTTTTTTTGTGTGGCCGCTACTTATTTTGACGTTTCGTGAATTTTTCTCTTTGATTTATAGGGAGTTTCATTCAAATTTCAAAGATCTCCTCTCAAAATTGAAAAATCGAGTTGTGATCTTTTCAATGAAACTTGTTTCCAGATTTAATTGTAGTATTGATGAATGAAAATTGAAAAAAAAAATATTTCTTCATCATCAGATCACGGGGAAGACAAAGCAATCAAAACTCCACTAAATGTATAACATTTAAATTTATTAACTTCTTCGTCCATTATTTTTTTTTTTATTTTTATGCCCGGACTAGCAAAAGTACACAAGTTCAGAACAAATTAATAACAAAATATTTTCCATTTTTCGTTTGACAGGAATGATTTTATACTGATATGTGCGCATTCAGATCAAATCTGCAAGCCCATTAATTAGAGATCAAATTTTTAGTGTTGAGATTTGAACTAGATTTGCTCTTTTTGTTGCAATGAACCACTCAAAATTCAAAAATATCAAATCTTTTGACAGAAAGAGCAAATCTTTTATTGAATGAAACTTGCTATTAATCATGTTCTTTTGACTCGCTAGTCAGAAATTTTAGACTTTTATTTTAAGAGAAAGGCTGTAGTAACTTACTTGGATTTCAATCTGTTTAATTTACTGGGATGTTTAAGATTTGTTTTGTGTAGTTTTTATTGTTGTTTTGGCTTTCCTTCAGTTACTTGCAGGAATTTCTCCTTTCGGTAAAAGCAATTAATCATAATCACTTGAAGATAACGATGATGAATTGTTTAGGTTATACCTTTTCGTATTATTTTTTTGTTTTAATTAAACATTTCAATATAACTTTACAAATCACAAATGCACAATTCCAAAATCAAGTTTAAAAAATGACATTTAACGATTTTGGCGTTTAACGTCTGAACATTATGAGCGATAGTATGCTTAATTATGTCAAGGGATGCCGCAAGACCAGACTGAGTTCTGATCGGTACTGACTTTCGTTTCGGAAATTTTGATATATAAATAATTATAAGAAATTGATTAGAACAATCCATTCATTAAATATAGCGATTTTACAGAAATTTTCCGCACCATCGCTATTTATTGCACCTTGTTCTTTGTCTTTCTATATCAATGGTCTTTTTCTAGTTAATTTAAATACATAAATAAATACTAAAACAAAATTATACCTGATGTGGTGGAACTTTGTGATGACGTGCAAATGACAAAGCAGATTGATCAAGAATATCCCACGATTTTTGGCGTCTTGAAAGAGGCATTCCAATCTAGAAATATTTACATATAATAATATTGAATTCATTTTTAAAAATATTTTTCTTACATGTTGTAATGTTGAACTCCCTGCATCAGAATTTTCAGTGCTCATATCAGTTGGCCATCGAGGTAGTGCATGTTTAACATGACATCTAGAGCGCACTTCTTCCGATACAGCTACCAAAGCTGTTAAATATGCCACACTATCTGGTGTTACTTCAAATTTATCCCTTCGAACGGGTTTCGATATGATACCGAGAAGCATTGTCAGAACTCGTGAAGTGCGTGAGACTGTTGTAGGTGTTGGATGGCGGAATCCCTATATTTGTTTTGTTTATTAAATAATAAAGTAATCAGCTCTATTATGAGTTTCGCCCACTGATATCTTAATAAACATTGAATAACACATTCATGCAAAAAAAGATAAGGCAACTTGAAGACTGTTATAAGTACATTGGTAAAATGCCAGTACAGCTTTATAACACCTATTTATTCGAATCACTTTAAGATGCCACATTGAGCGATATTTCAAATGCATGTATTATTTATCTTTATAAAACAATAATAAAACAAATATTCCCTACTTTATTTGTAGACCTTATACCATCTTCAAATTACCTCAAAAGAAAAAAACTGTTATAATTATATAGAGAACACACTATCCAGTGAAGTATAGAGTTCAGTGGTTTCGCCCGATCAACGTTCCACCCGAAAAAATCCCTTTTTCACTGATTATGAGTTTTGGGCGTACAAAATTTCGTGTTCGAAAGATTTCCTCTAGTGCTAGCCTTTATTTGTTGCGAATTTTAACGTCAATATAGGTTAAGATGTTCACTTTATTTTTTGACGCGAACGAAAGAATAACAGCCTGTACCATTAATGATATTTATTTGTAAAGGTATGTTTAACTCTTTATGGGATGTAGGTCAATAATTAAAGATGTTGTTATTTAGTCTTCATCCGGCCTAATTATTATTAATACAAAATATAAAACCAATACATACATACATCAACACAAAAAGTTTTATATACATATGACGTCAAGGAACTTACAAACAATATTCAAGGAATTTAATTAAATGCAAGAAAATCACACATTATAGACAAAAATCTGGAGCAACAAAATCTATTACAAAAAAAAAAACAAATTGCTTAGAGAATATAAAATTTAGTTTCACATTTAATTAACAATAACACTGCTGTCAACCGAAGATCAGATTGCGAAAAGCTCAGCAGTGCATAAAGCCAACTGATTAAGCGACCAACAACACACAATAGGTTAAACTATAGGTGATTGTGTAAAGTAATGGACGTTTTCAAATTCCCAATTTGTTGTTGTTTTATAATAGATTTGTTGCTCAAGATTTGTGTGTATAATGTGTGATTTTCTTACATTTACTTAAATAATAATACCTCCCACAAAGAGTTACATATATCTTTAACGATAAACGATCACAAAAATTATATATAATTTTACTATTTATTTGTTTTTATTCCAAAAAGGAATAAATTGAGTTTTGTTTATATTAAACAAAATAATCAACAAAACATAAATATAAATTTAGGTATATGTAATGCTACACTTGTGACAGCTTCAACCTTACGTACAAACCTTCATTTTTCATTTCATTTCATATTATTGCTTGCGATATAGGTACTACATGGCAAGTTTTGCATTTGGAAAAAATCGAACTCGAGATTTTAATCAAAGTTGCCATTACGATTATAGAGAACACCAAAAAAGTGCGTCCCGCAATTCCGTCTGTCTATCTGTGCGTACAAGTCTCCACAGCCTAAGCGGCTGAAGCGATTTTTTTCAAACTTGGTATTTGAGCGTATTAGGTGACTGTCAAAAATAGATTTTTGACTTGTTGTTTTACCTCCAAGAATAACGGTACTTGTCATACAAATTTGTCCACCATCTTAATTATCTCGAAAACAGCTCTAACGATTTTGATAAAAATTGGTGTGTATACTACTTTGGGTATGGTCTACATTTGGTCAAATTTTTTTAAAAAATATTTCGTTACAACCGAACCATACCATACAACCATTTTATTGATTTTCGACTTTCTCATAAACTACTCAATAGATTTCGACAAAAATTAAAAGAAGCATCAAAATTAGCATGATTAGCTGACATACATAAATATGGCGAATGAAAATTAAATACATTTTAATAACGCATGGTTTCTCTTAAAAATTAATTGCTTCGATTTTACAATTACTGTTTTTATTCAATTACTTTGAATAGTCCGTCATTAAAATCAATTAATTTTTGATGAGAAGTTACACATTACATGTATGCAAGTACATCTTTTTTAGTGCAGTTTTGGGGACTTGTGGGATTTTTTTCTTTTAATTTTAGTATCCCATGTTTATTCGAAATGTCATTTCTAATGCGAAGTGAAATTTATTTCGGGCAAACTCGCAATAGCTGTTAAAGTCCCGGGCGAACAATTTTTTTCGGGTGAAAGATATGCCGGGCGAAACTCACTATAGGGCTGAATATAATTTTATTTTCAAAAACCTTTATCAAATGACCGACTAAAGCAAAATGAAAATTGCTTCTAAAGGAAAGTCCTACAGCGTGATCCAATTGTTTGAAATGCCATTCAAGTGGTTCTCGTGTACTTAACATAACATCGGAAATATTTATTTTATCAAAAGACCCTTGTGACTTAAGCGTATGTAAATTTTGTTCCAGCAAAGCTAAACCAGCTCCATACAAAGTTATTTCATCTAGTTGCAACACTGATATGGCTACCCAAAAAAGTGCTCGGTGGATTGGAGATTCCTTATTTAAAAAAAAATAAATTTAGAGCATTTATTTCATACCAGAAAAAATATGTTCGTACGGGTCTTAAAAGTGGTTGAATTCGTGTTAAACACATGACTAAAGCCTCTATGAGTATTATATCATTGAATGATTCGAGTGCTTTGACAAGAATTCTTAGAAGTTGTTTTACTTCTTGGTCAGTTACACTTTTACTAATACATCCATAAACAATAAGAGCTCTTGGTTGAAGTGCAGGATTATAACAAAATGCAAAGCTTCTTGAAAGTGATGTCCACGTTTGCAACCATTCGCAATCAGGATAGTCTCTCATACAAGCTTCCATTATCTCTAGAAGGGCATCGGTTATTACTTCAAGCGATGCCAAGGAAAGGCGTTCTCTATCAGCTGGTAGTGGTTGAGAAACTCGTTCGTTTCCTAACCATTTGTCGGGAGGATGACGGCAGCTTGAACGAAAAGCTGTTACGGCTGCTGATTTAACTTTGCTAATGCCAAAAAGCAAATAGAATTTTGGTAACGAAAATTCATCCAGGGAGAGACGAAGAACCCTTTGAGCTTCCTCGGAAAATGACGGTTTTGTGCAGGTACAAAGTGAATGTATAATATTTATAACAAGACCATGCGTCGATGCACGCATGGACAAAGATCCGGAACATACCTAAAAAAAAAAAAAAATTGAATAGTAAAAATACAAAACATTTGTTTGCAAACTTACCAAAAAAGTGATGTTGTGGAATAGGTAAGGCAAATGTGTTGCTACATCTAAACAATTATTAAACGATAACATAAGAAGATAACGTCCAAGTATTGCTATATCGTCCCACATCATATGTTGCTCTAGGTACTGAGTGGGGTTTGCGCAAGTTTTGTCCATTACCCGACACATGCGGGTTATAACCTTTTTCGAAACTAATTGAACATTCGCAGAGGCCAAAGCTACTGCTGTATCTGCCATTATTTCTACCTGTGGCGATCCAAGACCATATGTAATAGATTTATGTAGAAAGTTATCTAGAACCATGTCAATTAGTTCTGGAATCTGCCCAATAGATCCCCAGATCTTAGCCTGAACTGATGGATACATTTCCTTTTGTTCAATTGTTAAGCAAATAAGTTTATCTAAAATTTGAGAAACCTTCAACTTTTTTGAATCATCGTTAGATTTACAAAACTTAACAAGATTCTTAAGCCATGGCGTCATGTACTCTAAGCACAAATGCTTTAATTCTATTGTACTTCTTTGGAATCCTTGAATACATTCTTCAAGGAATTCTAAAGTAAGGTGGGGCTCATTAGTAGCCAGTTTCTCGCTAACTGACTTAATAAAAATAGTATTGTTCGATGGTATGCATAATCCTTGTGTTTCTAGCAGTTGCCCTTCTATTTTCAAATCAAAGGTAGCCGTTAGAGCGCAAAGCAAGTTGTAAGCAGCTGTCCTCAGATTTGGATCGGAGGAACCCAAATTTAACAGAGCCATGTTAAGCAGTGTTCCAGGGACATCTTTTGGTCTAATTTTCTGATGAACAGTAACCGAGTCTGGCTGGCTAAGTTCCCATCTATTCCGAATATGAATGATAGCTTGGACTATATTATCACAATCGTTATGAATAAAACTAAGTTGACCACTTTCGTTAGCAATAGATAAAGTAAATTGGTTATCATCGACTAAGCAGACTTCTTCGATTTCAGAAGCATAATAAACGTCATTAAGTAACACAGAGTGTGCTAAGACTTTTGTTTTTTCAGCGGAAGCAATTTGTAGGGCGGTTGGACCAACTTTAATTGCAACCTTGGTATCCTTGTGGCTCAGTTTAAGTGCATTGCTAAACACTTTTAAATCTTCGTCGAGCGATAATGTTGCGCCGGGGAGCTTTTGATGTTCCGGGTCTATAAAATCGTTTAGTTTACTTGGAGCGTCAAGGAATACTAACTTCCGATTACCCTAAAATAAGAAATTAAACATATTTTGCATGCATTCAGACAATTTAACCAAGCCTACCTTCAAAGGAGCGAGTATTCTGTCATGGAATTTCGTATATTCACGGACCCAAGAGTTGCAATTGTAAATAAAAACGGCGTTAACATTTTCATATGCTACAGCAGGCAATACATAAAACCACTTTTGAAGAAATTCTGTACGAAATCGATTGTCAGAACATGTATGTGTAAAATCTATGACGACTTCAAATGGCGAATGGCAGAATGGTTTTAGGCTTAGAATAACGTGGTAAATAAGTAAATCTCCATTTGTCTCGCCTATTCTATAAAAGAAATAAAGAGGATTTATTTGACTGAAGGTACTTTATTAACACTCGGATTACTTATATCTTCTAGCTATATAATAAAAAACTGGATATCCAGCTTTGCTTGTGCCTGCCTGATAGAAAATGTTCATCGATTTTAATGTTTTAAATTCCTCTTTTTCGTGCATTTGATGCTTGACCATAATTTCTTCGAAGTTTGTTGATGACATGTCAATGGAACTCCATCGCGCGAAGGATGAAAACATCATGCTAAACAAATAATAAATAAATATTGATATTTTATTTAAAATGTTATTAATTTAGATTCCTCAAAAAAAATGCTAAGATTCTGAGCAAAATATACTAAGTCCAACAAACATTTACAGAATTTGCGTTGAGTTCAAAAATTGTCCGAGTTTTCAATTCAATCAAGAGGGCAAGATTTCCATTTGGAAAAAATCGAACTCCCGCAATCCCATCTGTCTGTACAACGATCTAAAGATAAATGACTGGAGCGATTTTCTTCAAACTTGGTATTTAAGCGTTTTAGACAATTGTCTCAAATAGATTTTTGAATTGTTTCTTAGCCCCAAAACCAACGGTACCTGCCATACAATTTTGTCTACCATCTTAATTATCTGGAAACGTCTCTAACGATTTTGATAAGAAACAAAATCTGTACACTACTATCGTCTGCAGTTTTTTTATTAAATAAATAATTTTAAAATATTAATAATAATTTTTAAATAAAATGTTTTTTTTTGTAATTCTGTTTTCAAATTTATATTAGCCGTGTTCTTTTGACAAAAGCTATCCACAACAAAGTAGAATTTACACACATTACAAATACAAGAACCTGCTTTCGATAAAAGTAAAAGCAAATTTCAGCTTTGGATAGATTTGAGACATTTATTCGAGTATCGAATGATATTAAGCTGTTTAGTTGGTAGTTCCAATGTCTTTGATGAATCTCGAAGTCTTTGTTCATAGGCCTTAACTTGGGAATCACTTTGGAATCCAAAAACACTGAGTGTCTCACACCATTAACATATTTTCTGTACGCATATAAAAAAGAGAATGGAGATTTTTCTTTATGGACCGAAGAAATAGAGAGTAGTCGATATTCGAGTGGGGACTATTATTTATAGACTAAAAATGGAGAAACTGTTATTGTTTTTTTTTTTTAATTTTGCAGAGTAAACAAGCAACAAGGAAAACCAAAATACATAACAACAAACGTAAAGAATTTATAAAATAATATTTCTTTCACAGTTCGTTAGGGGGGGGGGTCATAAGTAGTCTAAATCTCGGTTTTCGGGAAAAACTCTCTGGAGCTTCAGCCGCCATTTTGAAACTTGTAGGAAATTTAATTTTCTACAACTTTGGTCTTAATACTTTTTCCAAAAAAGATACCGTTCGCGAGATATTAATAAAAACTGTTTTAAGTTTTCAAAAAAAAACGCCCCTACTTCAACTGAACCTCCACGGTGTTGTGATCAAATTGAAAATGGGGACTAAAACTCCAGCAGTATTTTCCCGAAAATAGATGTATAGACTACTAATGGTCCCTCCAACAAACTATAAGAGATAATTGTACGTATTAATATTTTTTTTTTTTTTTTTTTTTTTTTTTAAGACTAAAGTTGTAGAAAATTAAATTTCCTACAAGTTTTACTTATAAATTGAAATGTTCATTAAATTCAAGATGGCGGTTGAAGCTCAAGCGCGATTTTCCCGAAAACCGAAATTTAGACTACTTATGACCCGCCCTAACGAACCGTGAAAGAAAATTGTACGAATTAATTTTTTCAATTCAAATGTTTAACACGACTGGACTAATTATGTTTAACAAAGCTCTTTTTTTTGACAGTCCGACTGGACTAAATTAACATGTAGCCTGGTTACACAAGCGTAAAAAGTAATCAATTAAGAAAAGACAACAGATGATGTTTAGAGTGAAAGAAAGGGATTAAAAAGGTCAAAATTCATTTCATTATTTTCAAAGTATTGCGCTTAAAATCATATTTCATTCTAAGACGTTCTCCTTTTTATCCATATTTCATCCTAATTTTGCCGGCGAAGGAGAAGAGCTTACTTTTTCTCGTACCATTACCAATTTGTTTTATTTTTACCAGACTGGGTTGAGTTCTTCGTCTATTGTCAAATTCCCTTTCATGCCCAATCCATTTGTTTTCTGTGCGTACCGTAAGATGGATTTACTTTCCCCCAGCATGGTTAACTTTGCGCCACTGACGAAAAGAGTTAATTTCTTGATTCACGCTCAGGCATGTAACATTCTATAAACCGAACCTCGTAATTTACACACACACATATATACATTTGCCAAAGTTTTTAAAAGGGCACTTTCTAGGCCGAGGAGCTTAATTGCATAATTTGTTAAAACTTTTTGAATTATTTTTATTTATAAAATAACTTTTTTAATTTTATATTAGTGTTTTTTTATTTTTAAAGCGAATTATTTTTTGTTATGTTATTAACGGATATTTATGTTTATTTTAAACATTTTCGAGTAGAATTAATGAAGTGTTTTGTTTGTATTCTTTAATTTATAAACATTTAATTTAATAAAAAGAGGCTGTTTTGTTTTTTGTAAGAAAAGGTTTTTCAACTTTTTTTATTTTTTTTTTAAACAGATATGATCATTTGATAATATTTTCATATGGCGCAAAGTAACTCCATCCCTTGGACAACTTTGCCCTATTTTTCAACCACAAAAAAAGTATTTTAAATATTATTAAAATAGTTTTCATAGAATAAATGCATTACCTTACATATTATTTATGAAACGAGGTGGAAACAAAATAATCAAAATTATTTGTCTACCAATTTTAAGAGGTTTGCAAAAATAATTCAAAAAAACGGAGCAAAGTAACCCCATGTTACCTAATGTTATCCTAAATGTTTTTGCGCTCGTTTAACGAACCATCTGTTATATACATTTATATCATATCGTTATTTCGAATATGACATATTTTTTCTATGGACGGAACCAAGGAATGGTGTTTCCCAACATAGTAATTTTGTTCGGAAAATATTATGTGAGTAAGAGGGTAGAACAGAATTAAAAATGTAAATGTAACATTTGCACATTTGCGCATCAGCAATTATACAGTCAAAATATTAGTTTTACAATAATAGTTTTTAATTGCGATATGCAGTGATAAAAGAAAGTATCTCTATTAATAACCGTGTTTTATTGGGAAATTTATCCACCGTAAGTTTATCCGTCGTAGCATTTTACATACAATTCGCTACGGTGGTCGATAAAATGCTAAAGTAGAAGATACGGTGGAAGGCTGGTTGACGTTTATTCGAGTCTCGAATTTGATTTTGTTAGTATTGTTGGTACGATTGATAATTGGATTGAATCTCGATGGATGTGTTCATGGAGTGTTATAATTATTAATTTAATTCGTAAGACAAATCGATCTTTTTGATTCTTTTTTTTATAGGTGGCCAGTTTATATTTCTAAAATCTTTGATAACTGCATTTTTTAATAAATTATAAACTGTTCTTCTGAAAAGTTTCTCACTTTTAGTATTAAAATATGTATTCTTTGGTCTAAAGTTCCACCTATATCTGCAATTTTGCATACTCATAATGTCACTTAATCAATTTTAACAAATTTCGATTTCCATTTTGAAAAAAAAATCAATATCCTTTGAATGAATTCCGTTTTACCTTTATTTTTGACTAACTAAGACCAATATTAGTTTGTGTTGAATTTTTACTGATTGTTATAAATAAACGGAGTTTGGTGGAAAAAATCATTTTTTATTTAGATCTACAAAAAAAGCAATTTGAGAATACAAACCGCAAAAACTAATCAGCCCGCGATTCGAGCAACTTAAAAAAAGTTTGTGATTTGGCACAAATCGAACATCACCCCAAATGAGTTAATGCAGTTTGTATCACACCGAACTATAATGTAACTGCGCGCACATTAAATCAAAATATTGTCTGTGTGGTTTGTTCGTTTCGGAAAAATTGCATGTGCTAAGCGGCAACTGAACTTTACACAATGTGCGTTTTCTTCACTGTTTAATGGACGTTTGGCAATTAACGGTATTGGCTTCACTACATGGACTTCGACAGGGCGTACATTTTTGTGATCCCATTGTTTTTTTTTTTTTGACATGTGCATGGAAATGGCAAACCAAATGTTAACTATTTGTTCCTTACTCCGCGTATGTTTAGTGCAGTATTGAATTGAAAGCAAAATATACTCAGAAAATAAATTTGTAAAATTTACTTGGAAAATAAAATTCCTAGCTATCGATCCACTCAGAAAATAAATAAAAGCATGAAATATAAAGGGGAATTGTAAGGGTGTGAGCAATTTAAACTACGTTGTAGTATGCGTTCAGAACCAAGAAATATTAAAAGAAAACAAGCAAATCTCCGGCAATTTTGTTTTTTTCGTCTGAAAGTTCTTAGACGATTTTTACAACAATACAAAAATTGCCCTGTGTAAAAAGGGACTTGACCATAGTCTATGAACAAACCCATTATTATTTCCTTTCTATTAGTGCAAAATTAATGTTCGAATTTAAAATTGCAAATGCAGAAAAAATGAAAAGAAGAAATAGGTTTGAAACATAAATTATATATTGGTAAGTTTTTCTACTTTATATTTTATATGAATAAAAGATAATTATTGTTCATAATTTTGATATTTTCTTAATTTAACTTTGCACAAGACTCTTTCATTACTTGTGACTGCTGTGCAGGGGTACAATTTTTACAAAAATAAAAAAGCTACGGTCCATGCTACGGTCGATGCGTGTTTTTGGGAAATAGTTACGGTACAATGGATAGAATCCCAATAAAACACAGCTACTATATAAAAGTGTAATTCTGTTTCGATGTCAGTTTGTCGGTATATAACAGATAAACTGACGACTTACCATTTGACACTCCATAAAAATGATTGTATCATCTTCTATTGTCCTTTGGCCAGGTTATAGACTATTAAATTTAATATATAAGTTACGTTTAATATGCTTAATACCAAAATATTTGCACATACCTCTTAAATATATCCTGATTTTAAAATAGAATTTCCAAATGTATAATAAATATTTTGTTTTGTTTACGTTTTGCTGTTTCCATGGATTTTATATACAAATTGTTTTTTGTTTTGTTTACTTCCGCTGTTGTTATGTTGTTTTGTTTACTTTTGTCGTTTCCATGGATTGTATATCCAAATTAGTTTGTGTTTTGTTTACTTCCGCTGTTGTTATGGATTTTATTTACAAACTAGCAGAAAGTCCCCGGTGTTGCCCGAGCATCCGAGTTAAAAGTCTTTAACTGCAATATTTTCCAAATAAAATAAAAAATTAAGAAACTAAATTTGTAAGGAAAAGGATTTCTCATTTATTTTTTTTTTATTTAACCAGGATTAGCTTTCTTATTAAATTTAACAAAGATTTATTTTTTGTATTTTTGTTTACTAACGAACTATTCTTCATTTTGAAACTCTTCGCTTTCGTTTTTTTACATGGGATTATAGTTAGTGCAATATAAGGCAAGTTATGCATTCTTTGAAAAAAAAAATTGAGATAATTATCAAGTATGACAATACGATGATAGCGAAGACGAAAAAGGCTGCCATTCAAGTACGGCTTGAAAAAAATTATGCATAGTGTGGGATAGTGGCGCATTAGTGCTGTCTTACTTTAAACCTTTAAAGACCCGACATTTTGAGTTTCACGCTAAAAGGGCCCCAGCATGAAAAATTCCGAAGATTTCGATGAAAGAAATTCGACATTAGAAGTGTTCCTTTTCTCTAATTTATGCGGGGATTATACACATACATGAATTGACCGTCGGCGTCGCCAGGACTATTTTCACGAAAGCAAAAAAAGGTTGCTAAGATTTCAAGTTTTTCAAGTTTGCCAGGAAAATTTATTTTAGTGAGTAAATCTTGTATTTTCACGGTTGCAGGCGCGCCGGTGAATTCATGCAATATTCCTTGCATTTCAGCGCAAGGTCGGCTGTGCTTGGCACCATACTAGAAATAAATAGTTTGTTGAGAATATTGAAATTAGCCTATTAAACGAGCTTACATCTGCTAGGATTCCCCAGCGCCAGTGGCTACTTTTGCGAACGTAAAAACTAACTTGCAAATATAAGCTTATGGTTTCGCGTAAGTTGATATGCTTGAAAGTAAAACAAAATTTGGTGGGTCACAACTTTTCATGTGTCAGCTATAAGAGTTGATATAATTTTACACTTAACTGCCGTCTTTTTCATTGGCACATGTTAAGTTTACAAACAAAATCAAGTTTGATGAGTAAACTTTCAGAGTCCCGAAATTTTTACTTTCACAAGTACTATTTTTTTTTCACCCCACAAACAGCAGTTTTGCAAATAAATATTTAACCCTCTAGCCACTTGCTAACAACATTTCAAAACCAAAAGAATTTTTTAAATTGTAGGTGTGGTTTCCGAGTTTAGCCTTAGCAAACAATCGGATAAAGATGAATTTCACTTTATGATAATAAAATTATTAAAATCTGTGGAGCGGTTTCTAGAAATAAAGCGTATTGTGTATACTTATATTTAATTAAAAAAAAAATAATGAGCTATTTTGAAAATATTAAAGTATTAAAAAAAGTTTTAAAATATGCTTTTAAAAATACAAACAAATATCTATTAGGTAATTAAAAATATTGGTATGCATTACAAGTACGTACCGAAACCTATATAATATGTGAAAAATTTCGAAAGAACGAAAGAATCACCTAAGCCGTTTTCCAGGTAGTAGAAAGCAAAAAAATATGTCCTATGGAAGGTACCCTATTTAGCTATTATTGGTAATTTGTTTTCCAACCATATAATAGTTCATACCGAAAAAATACTCTGATTTTTTCAAACCAAAATCTTTAGAACCACTTTCGATGCTTTAATGGCAGTTTCGATGCTTTAATGGCAGTTTCACAAAAAAAACTCTATACCTAGTTTGAAAAAAATTCGGCCCATCCATTTGGACTGTAAGTGGCTATACTAACATGCAGACGAATAGAATTTTTAGACCGATTTTTCGTCTTCGCTATTATCGTAATGTCATGTTTGATTGTTATCTCAAAAACGAATGCATAACTTGCCTTAAATTGTACTTACCTATCGCAAGTAAAAAACAACCTCCGGAAAGGAAGAGTCCCAAAATGAAGAATAGTTCGTTTGTTAAAATAAGAAAACTAAGCCTGTACCCATCTTCTGTAACTCTGGCGATAACTTTTCCTCACTTACAGGGGGTTATTATGTTATGTTATTATTTCCAATGGAAGAAAATATATTGAAGTGTCATTTTGACAGCTTAAAACCAAAACAAACTATTTTTTTTTGTTTCTCGACTATTATTATCTATTCGAAAGTGACAGAACATGGGTATTGAACGACAAAATAAACGAAAAATCCTTTTTCTTACAAATTTATTTCTTAATTTTTCATTTCATTTGGAAGATATTGCATAGAATTTTGCCTCGGGTGCCCGGGCAACGTCGGGGACTTTCTGCTAGTATGATATAAGAGTAGTTTAGTTAAAAATTACTAAGCATTACTGTGGCGGAGCGTTTCTTCTGCCCGAGCGTCAAACTTATCAAGCTGTAGAAGCTGAGTAAGGTCAAAGAGTCTCGAGAAAACCTCTCTAGATGAGTCCTGAAACCAAGGGCGCTCAAATCTTCCCATAACCACTCCATTTCATGTCCCCCTCCTATCCTCTTCCGTCGTTGGCGTTGTTCTCCACAACCTTCAATCCCTCCTTGGCAGTACGGCGAAAAATCTGTCTGTCAATTCTAACCTTAACCTTATCCTTCCCAATCCACTGCAAAATTCCTTATTGGACTGGATCTATGGTGTGCCCTTGCCTATGATCAGCCTGGCTGGGGGCCCAATTCAAAACTAGCTCAGTCGTTAACGGAGTATCCGGATACCTGGCGACCTGCGGATTAACTACCCTTATCTATTTATGCCAATCTCTGTACAGACAGACCACCCTTTCTTCGCTACTCGTGGGACTTAGATGAAAAATAAAAAAAAGAGGATAGATGAAACCGGTTCTTCTACAAAACCGGGCGGCAGCATGGCGCCAATGCCGTTTCTCCTGTGATTCATGTCAGTGAGGAAGCTGTGTCATGTCATGGCCCATTTTGCTGATGCAAATAATAACGAGTGAAGTAGTGGAAAGGTAGAAATACCTAATTTAGTAGTGGCGGGTTTGTGCATTATGATCCTTCCACTACTAAGGAGAGTAAATCTCTCCAATGCACACGCCGAGGTGGGGCCTCTTCAGGGGTGCTAGGGTTGCTAAAAATGATCCTTCGGCCTCGGGAGCGCGCTCTCTCATGAGTGCGTTGCCGTCCGAATTAACCAAAATTCTTCCATCCGTGGTGAATGTGAAATCCAGGTCATCCTCAATTATAACGCAACCTTCTATTAAAGTCGACAGTTTGACCGAAATGAAGACTGCTTAAATCATGTTCTTCTGGGCAAGGGAAGACAATACCTTGGTGGAGGCTGGTCTGCCTAATTGCACCCAAAATGCTGCAGTTAATCCAGATTAACCTCCAACACTCCATCAATGCTTCGTACCGTCTGTCGGGGAAGATATCGTCCTGATCCAGGAACCTTGGATTGTAAAATCCATGGTTAGATGACTTAGGACTCCTGGATACTGCGTACTGTATGCTTCAAACAAAGTAAACCTAGCGATAGAGATATCACCGCAGCCAGACTGGAAACTACAAAAAGAACCTACAGGCTCGTTTCGGCATATCTGGGCCAAGACTTCCTTTGCCCCCTAGCCGGTAATACACTGTCGAGGCTCATCGCGAATGCAGAACTGCAAAAGATAATCCTCATCATTGGTAGTGAGGCCAACGCTCATCACACATTGTGGGGATTCAAAGCTTGAACCGCTTACAAAAAAGTGCCGAAAGCGCTTTAATCGAGCTAAACAAAATCGGAAAGTTGTTGAATTCGACTCATATAAAGAATCCCTTCAACTTTATTATAAAGAATTGTGGCAAAATAGAAGAAACCTCAGAAGCATCGAGGTTAAGAAAAATTCTCTCTACAAATCCATCCATGCCCAGCAATTTGCTGATGGATCATGGAACAACTCTTGCGAAGAATCGGTCAACTTGTTACTGGATACCCATTTTCCAGGTAGCTTTCAAAATGTTAGCTTTGCAGACCACACGGCGTCTAATAACAAGACTAACTATCCACAAGGTCTAATTACTAGGGAAAAACTGGTATGTGCACTTAATAGCTTTAAACCTTTCAAGCCTGCAGGACTGCGCGGTATAATTCCAGCGGAGCAACAGAGGAACTCAGATATAAACCTACCAATTCTGATGAATCTGTTCCACAGCTGCATATGACATATACACGCAAAAACTTTAAGAGTTTGCTTCTTTCAAAAAAAACTAACTGAAGAAGATATAATTTTGTTAAGGTTTATTCTCTTCTCTATTTCTATATACTTTTTTAGCAACTCCCATTCCAAGAAACGCTTTCCCGCTACTTGGGCTAGATTACATCTATAATCTAGCTTGAAATTCATTATACTTAGAACGAAAGTACTTTCTTACACCGGCTTAAAAACTATCATATCTATTATTTATATTGCCAAACTCCTTTTTTCTCATTTATAAAATAGTCAAATCCACTAAATCACTGGATAAGAATTTAAACATAGCGATGACATTGCATAAAAGCTTTACGTTATAACACCTGCTTTACGTTATAACACCTTATTTTGTATAAATTTCGGTACTATTCAAATAATTCAATAAATGAATAATTTGATATACTAAAGTTGATATTCTGACCAATTTGTGGATTTAGTATCGCACAGTGGAAATATAGTTTTTCTTCGGCTTTTTTGGTCGCTGTAATTTTCGCAATGAAACAATCAAGTTACATTAGCTTTCCCAACGTTTCGGCAGGGGTTGCTGCCTTCTTCAGGGGTATTAGACAAAATAAGTTAAATAGTCAAAACATTTATATTACAATAAAAATTTAAATAAGCACTTCAAAGAATGAAGTTGAGTCTGTATGACTTGAACGAGTCTGTATGACTTGAACAAGCAATTAGAGACTTTGTAAAACTAATGGCCCGAATTTTTAAACATCCTGATGTTAAGGGATTATCTTGATACTACTTAACAGTTTGCTAATACTAAAGCACTTTACTAATATTTCCTAATTTTAAACACTTTTTAACTAGCACCATACTAAATCTATTTTCTTAATAAACTACAACTAAACACGACTAAGATAGTGCAAAAAAGGAGGGAACATAACTTTTTGACGTTTGTAAGTCAAGGTGACATATGAATTTAGTACGATACTACAAAAATAAAGTAGCCATTTTGTGATTTTAATTTTAGTAAAATGTTAAGAAAATGGTACGATACTAAACTGGTTTAAAATTATCAAAATCCTCTTTTTAGCCTAGTGTCATACTAAAAATGATTTAACATATTACTAAATCGTTTAAAATTTAGCGCCAATATATTCATATCAATAAAGAATTTATTTATTTTGTTCAATTTATACATTTCATTGCAAAACCTTATTGAATGTGCGAAATTTTCGCACGGATTTTCTGGTCTAATGATAACTAGACTATCTACCTACTAACAGCTTCAACATTTGGCTACATTAAAGTTGTAAGCTACACGAGCAAGTTCGTACGACTAAGTCATGCATTTTATTTATCTATCAAATCAACTTACTGGGAATCTACAGGTTTATGTTCCGGTGGACCCAAATATGCCAATAAGGTTGCCATTTTATCAAAAGGTCGTCGTCCAACAGCTTTATGATCTCTACTACTGGATAAATAGTCGCCAATTTTTTCCTGATGAGTCCATAGTAAGCGATGTAAGGCTAAAACGTTGGCATCGGATATGAAACTCATGCTGTGTGACGTCTGGTCAACAGTTTCGCAATCAGATGCTATTTGAATGAAGAATCTGCGACCGGCTTCAAAGTGAGAACGCAGAAAATCATTGAAACAAAGCATGTGTTGCTCCTTCGAAAATTCAACATGATTAGCTATGTTTTGAAGTATTTTTGACATCAGCATTAAGCCTCGTTTTGCTGAGGCTGGCACTTGTTTGCACACTATTCCAAGTTCTTGCGGAGAAACTAAAACAAAAAAAAATATTATAAGCTAAATACATACATAAATATAAAAAAAGAGTGAGTTCTTATGTATAAGTAAAACTTCCCTGATTTGAAACAATTATTTCTTTTGTAATTCAGTGTTAGCTAGAAATATTTAAATTGAATGGAAATCGGTCAAAGAACGATGAAGTTGGCATATTTTTGACTCACATCTACTGCTTTGAAATTATTTTCTTTTTTTCATAATTCTACGTCAGTTAGAACATGTTTAAACTTCATTGAAATCGGTTAACAAACAACGAAGTTGAATAATTTGATACCGACCCGTACTTGCATAAATATATCCACCACACTGAAACTATGGCAAGGAAATCACCAGCTTAAACATTACACACGTTAATACAACAGAGAAAGCCATAGAAAGAAAGAACAATCACCCTTATAGCAATAGGCGTTTTAAAGTCGGTATTGCGATTATTTTCAATCTATCTGAACGATTTTGACAATTTGAAGAAATTCATTCTTTAATTCAAACTCAATTTGTATTAATTTCTATTAATGGCCTTTTCGATTGGTCGTCCGGAAGGCTTCCGAAGTCTTCCGAATGCTTCTGAAACAGTTTGATTGATATCAAATGACAGTTCTTCTCCTGGATAGAAGAGAAATTTCCTTATGAATTTGAAGTCAGAATCCAAACCAGAAGCACGCACACACTCACATCCATTACATATCAAATTCAAATTAATTTATTCATGTCATTGTTTTGTTTTGGTTCATCTGAAATTTTGTGGTTTCAATTTCAATCTATAGAGTTAAAATTATGGATATCTGTTCCGAAGACAAATTTTCCCTTCAATAACTGTGATTTCGCATTTTCATCAGAAATAACTTCGAAATCATCTACATTTGTATCAGCCATGCTTCCAAAATAAAATAATCACAAATGTGCGTTCGACATTTCCAGTCTTACACATACACAAATTTTCAGAATCTGGAATCTAGTGTTTACTTGTTCGATTGGAATCCCGGATCGGAGAGTTCTTCCGGATTACCAATCGAAAAGGACATTAGTGTGTATCCAATTTAAAGAGTTCCAAATATGAAAAGCATTGGACTATTTATTTTACTAAATAATGCTACTAGCGTGAGCAATACAGAAAAGACGGTAGAGTATAGTAAAATAATAGAATTAATCAGAGAAAGGAGAAGGATACGATCAAATTCAAATCCATTCGATTTATCGAATACCAGGTATTTTTTTAAAAACTTTTTGTTGAACAAATCATTCCATTTTCTACATTTCCAGATGTTATTTTTTTCATGTTGAATATAGAAGCGTTTATTTGCCTCTTAAATGAACTGTAAGAAAAAGTTCCGAAACGGAAAAGCAGATTATCGCCGGTGACATTCATTTAAAGCTTGCAAGTACATTGCGATTTTTTGCTGAAGGCAGTTACGAAAAGGTCGTAGGCAATGATTATAATTTGAGCATTGCCCGACCAACGATGAGTATTATTCTTAAAGAGATGCTTGATATGATGGAAATGCATCTTTGCCCTCATTAGATAAACTCCAATTATTCAGATGATGAGAAAAGAGAAGCTAAGGCTTATTTTTATCAGAAGGCTAGAATTCCAGGAATAATTGGATGTGTAGGCGGCAGCCACATAAAAATCGAAGCACCAAGACTAAATAAAACTAGTTTTAGGTTTCTGATCACAAAATGCGGATTAGATATGTAGATGCCAGGCATGCTGGAGCGAGCCACTATTCATTTATCTGGTACTCTAGTGAGCTTCGAGGTATTCTCACGTATGACGCCATTAGATCTGCTGAATATGTTAATATTTTGGATCAAATCTAAATAAATTTAAAAATTATGCTTACAAACACCGAACTGCTGTTCACTGATTTCAATTGAAAAAAATTTATTTGTCAAAATATCAGCTGTTGTAGTGGATCTCATGTGGAATCTAATAGCGAGTTTCATTCAAATTTCAAAGATCTCCTCTCAAAATGGAGATTTGATCTTTTCAATGAAACTTTGTGTCCAAATTTAGTGGATTGCAATGGCGCAGTGGATAAAGTGATTGATTGCTAACTTAGACGTGTGGGTTCAATCTCCACGCTAGGCGCATTCTTTTCTATACCTCCAATTTTAATTGGATGCCGCCCATGGGTTAAAAATGAGACAGTCAATACCTGGTTCTGAAATCCACTGTGCCAAACTAGTGCCGTGCAATTCAGCTTGCATTTAAAAGACCTTAGGTCATAAGTACTATGCACATGAGAGCGACCAACGACCAACGAATTAACGAATATTCGTCCATTTTGATATTTCGTTCACATGGCTTTAATTTTATTCGTCACGAATATAGGTTGAAAATCTGATTTTGAGGTTAGACGCGCGCGAACAAATACTCGTTGTAGGGTAGATGGTATGTGGAACGCGAATAGTTTGGCTGTTCGTAGCAATCAGATACAATTCGCGACGACCAATATGTTTTCTCAAATTTATCTTATTTTGGCTATTAAAAAGTAATTTTTTCTGTTTTGTTTAGAATTTGGAAGAATTTAGAATTTGGAAGAATTTAGGTTGGTAAATTGTTTTAAATGGAATTTATTAATAATAAATAATAATAAAAATAATTAAATAATAGTCCTTTACAGGCATATAGTTAAATTTAAAAAAAATTAATTGTAGTATTGGCCGCGTTCGGTGGCATACAAGCAATCCGGATTGCTTTGTGTATTTGTAACGCCTAAGGAAAAACCAGATGATGAACTAAACATTATGTTGTACCCACAAATTATTATTAATTTCAGGAACAGCTGATTCAAAACTTCAGATTTGTATGCAATACAACAACTGACTTAACAGAGAAAGCTACCTGGATCGTTCGAAAACATACCCGCTACTAAGGCATCTTGCCTAGCCTATCGGCATTCTACCGAACCCGTCAAATGCTGAATGACTGACACACACATTTCTCAAAAAAAAAACATATCCTCATCATCTTTCGTGTTGAGATCTGATCTAGATTTGATCTTTTTGTTGGAATGAAACTCTCAAAATTTAAAAAGATGAAATCTTGTGTCAGAAAGAGCAGATTTTCTCTTTAATGAAACTCACTATAAGAGCGGCGAAGAGGCTGGCGTTTAAGTTACGCAATACCGATTTAAAAGCGACACGACTATAAAAACGACAAAACGTCGTCGACAAATTGTCGATGAAGTGAAACGACTATCGCAATAAGGGTGATTGGCTTTTATCTTCATCAATAGTGCTGTACTTCGATGATCTCCGAATAAATGAATCGTATTCATTGTCATTGTTGTCAAATTCAATAACCCAATATATTCTCGGCACTAAATAACAGGACTTAAGATTGATTCCAATTTGAAGAAATGAGTTCAACGAATTTCCGCTGATCGCTCTCGTTTGAACAGTCCTCAAAAGTAAATTGCAATAAGTTGAAGAGAGGACTTGTACTTAATTAGACACACGTTTCAAGAGTTAAGCTTCTTTTTTTAAAGTTTGTGAGGTAATGCACAGCTATATTACCTATATATCAAAATGAAGAATATCGAACATTGGCTTATGCATTTAAGACATAAAATATAATATTTAAAACTATTACCAATAATATTACAGTGAAACTAAATTTTTGCACTAAACAAATTTGATGTTCATTGTGTTGGTAAAAATTATAATATACTCTTTTTCATAAAGCATAAGGTAAAAAATTGTGTAAACAATTTTCTGTTAAACATGCATATTTGTATTCAATTAAAAAATTACCAATTGCAGGATTGATAAATCTCAAAAATATCACAGTACCAACAGCTCCAATGTTATTTTGTAACAGGTTTGGAAATCTCTTACTTAAGACTTGATATAAACAATGACACATTGAACGTAATTGTGGTGGGAAACGATCTGCTGAATTAATAATAGCATCAAACACCTTTTGTGTCAAAGCTACTAAATTCGATCGATTTTTCTCTATATCATCTGCTTGTTCCAGTCTGAAAAATTATAAATTTACATTTTCAAATGAAAGTACTTTATCATTTAAATTACCTTGCGGTATCGACTTCAAAACCTGTATTTGGATCGTCCAAAAGGGGTCGGATAAGCGGTTCTAAAAGATTTTGCAAATAACTTGCACCGTAAATCTTGAAACAAAACGCCATTATTTTGCTGCCCAATGAATTACCCCGAAACAAAGTCTGCATACAATCAGAAACCTCAACTTCTCTATAAAACATGTTCCATAGAAGGGGCGCTAAGAGGTGCTTTGCATCAAAAAGTGTGACAAGTACTCGAGCTAGTTCATCCATTTGAGACGTTGTGACAACATTAGCAAGAGCCATGGCAATAGGCAATTCTCCTTTATCGCTAATCATTGTCACTAGTTGAACAAGTTGCTCAAACCTATCAGCCAATACTGTTTCAGCGAGTGTATCAAATTCAGTTCCCTGCTGTAGAATTTGTGTGAGGACTTCCATAAAAGCCGCTCGCGTTTGTAAATCAGGATTATAACCCAAATCAATAGAGTGCATTAAACCAGAATCAATATTGGCTCCTAGCAAATTGGACATTGCTTGAATTGTGGCATTTCGTAGTGCTGTTAATTTACCCGCAGCCATTCGAGGCCTCGGAGGAAGCATTTGCGAATTCTGAAGATCCTTTTCAGCTTCTGAGCTATCAATGCAGTCGTTTAACAAGTTCATAAACAGAGTGAAATACCTGGGAAAAGTAAAATAATTAAAATAACCAACTTTAAAACAATAGGTTTGTTTATATGTACATACTTTAGAAACAAAGCGCTTTTTGCATCCATAAGATCTCCTCGATCGGATTCCTCTGGTTGTAAAGGAAGCCCACGAAGTAATGCTGCAACTGCTTCCATGCAAGCTTGATCCAGGTCTCGAAAAATGAGAGATGTGCTAAAACAAAAACGTTATCAATTTGTTCGAATTAGGAGTGTTAACAAACTTGTTCATCATCGAAGCGTCAACTGAACTTGGTGGAGCAATCTGATGTGATGTGCCCATTACCCAGTCAGTAAGGTACTCTACAAGTTTATTACGAAATTTCATTTCTTGTCTGAAGGCCAAGTCATCTCTTCTCTTCATCATCACCTCGACTAACTGACAGAGTTTGGTTTTGATTCGAATTGCATATACAGTCATATCCAAGTGAC
This sequence comes from Philhelius pedissequus, assembly GCA_910595825.1. Classification (NCBI taxonomy): domain Eukaryota; kingdom Metazoa; phylum Arthropoda; class Insecta; order Diptera; family Syrphidae; genus Philhelius; species Philhelius pedissequus. Next base: position 162,994,985 of record OU343161.1, read on the forward strand.
GCACATATCGAACAATGCCCAACATCATCCCTTCAATGCTTGTGACTCCTAAATGTTCCGAGGGTGTAGGTTGATCATTTTGATCCTTGCTAGGCTTTGGATCTAGTATGGATTTCATAATGTAGATTGTGTGTTCTATGAACTGTGTATTTATATCGGTCACATTAACTTGGCCTTGCTGATCGAAAAATTTTTCAACGATAGCTCGTATTTGATCAAAAAGAATGGGATAGAGCTGAGGAGACATTTCTCCCCCAACGAGCTCTTTGACATTCTTTTGAATATTTAAACCGATTTTCTCGTTACTGCAAACCAACAACCGCAGAAGCTGTCCAATGAATCTTAGAAAAATTTTTATCATTTCCTTTTTTTTAACAACCTTATGAAAACTTACTGTGTTACTGGACAATACTGGATTTCCTGTGGTGGTGGAATTACAATACAAGTGTTCACCAGTGATATTGTACTTGGATGAAGGGAACCTCGACCGGAATTCACTGAACTCGATACAGAGTTTACTGAGTTTTGGGCCAATGAACCCAATGAAACACTTATATTAGGGTTCAGTGGCAGTGTTGAGTTGTGCGAAATATTTTGATGAATTGTACTGTGTGCATTTATTTGTTGGATGTGCAAATTGATGGGATTGCTTGTAATATTTTGGCTACTTTGGCTGCCCTGACAGTTTTGAATATTTTGATTTACATTACTTGGTACACGAAGTGAACGAGGTCTTTGTAAACAAACTCCACCAAGTGCCAGCAGAAACCATGTCATGTTAGCCCATTCGGTAATTTGTTCCTCTAGGTCGTGTTCTGAACTTTGGTGGGAAGCCCTACGTTTTCCCATTCCACGATGAAAAACTTCTGCTTGCCCATCTTCAGTTTTGCATTTGGGATAACATTGAAGAATTTTACTGATGGCTTCCCAATTCCTATACAATCAAAAATAAAAGGTAATATAAAAATTGCGTGTATCTAAATAATTTTTCTTAATGCACTATTTTCAAAACACTGTGAACTACTAAATTTATTTTTGAAATCAAGCTTGTTAGTGGCAACATACGACTTGTTTGTTTTTGCGCACTTTACTACTATACTCAGTCCAAGAAAAATAGGCAGTGTAGACCTTTGAATTTCATTTTAGCTAAAGTGGATTGCATAAATCCGTTAATTGATAAAGCTCTCAGGATTTTTGTCGTGTTTATTTTAAATGGACCCAAATATGAAAGCAAAGTATGTAGCGTTACCCCCTTTTTTAGATAGGATTTTGTATTTAATTGTTGTTAGAGGGGGAAGCATTACCCCCATACATACCTCAACTGTTTATACGCCGTAATGCTGGGTGCTAACATTTTATTTATGTAAGTAAGCTTGCAAACATACCAAAAAAATGAATATCACATAAAAAGTAGTTTTAGAAATTTTCTATTTTCTCATAATCTAGAAGTCATAAAATCATTTGGTTCTTTGCTTTCAGAATTAATTTTAACATTGATCGCAAAAAGCCAATTAAGCACTTTATTTCACAGTTCTGAAAAAAATTGGTCTAAACTTTTTTTTATCAACATTTTGAGTCTGCATTCCATTTTTTTTTTCAACTAAATAAATTTAAATTTAGGATTAAAGAACAGCCTTCTGGCTTCTGGTATAGTACTTTATTGTAAGTGTTGCCGTTGTTCTTTAATAATTTTTTATTCATTTTAAGTCATTTTCTTCTAAAATTACCCTTACCTCCTTAACAGGGCGAGACAGACCTCCCCCCTCCCATAGTAAAAAAATGCGTGTTTTTTTACAAAAATAAAACGTTATAAAAATTTGGCCCAAAGTTATCGTACTCGTGCCCAATCTTACCATGAGTAAGATAAAAGGCGCGTTTTTGATTTTTTTTTATGATTATTATAAATTAAATCTTCTTAAATCTTCGAAGTCATTTCGAACTAATTGCACAAAACTCTTAAAAAACATACGTCTTTAAAAATACACGAGTTAAAAATACAAATTGCACAAAACTTTAAAATAAATACACCTTTTCAAAAAACTTAAAAACTTGCACAAAACTTAAGCAAAAACAAAACCTTTAAAAATACGATTTACATAAAAATACTTTACTTCACATTAATTGACCGCGTGCTACGAAAATCTACGCAAATAATGTTCTTCTTCAAAGAAAACAGCTTAAAACTTGGTAACTGCATTTTAACGTATTTTCCACAATTTTAAAAGAAAAGTTAAAAGTATATAAGCAGCTAGGTATACAAAAATAAAGGGTGATTTTTTTTAGACGTGTGGTTTTCAATGTGGCAATATTTTTTTCGGAGTTGGTCTTTTTGACTGCTGTCACTTGATTTATACTCAGTTTGGTTTGCCATTTATAATACGAAATACAAAATTATAATAATGGTTCGTGGGCCACGGTACAGGGCCACGACGCGAGTTAATCCGCTCACTAAAAGATTCTTTCAATAAATTGATTGTTTCGTTGGCTGACGACTTGCAAACATTGTTCAGGAATAATTCTATTCAATATGAAATGGCAAACCAAATGCACGACTGCATCGTTCAAACTTTAGTGTTACTCACTGACGCTGTTGGTAGGTAGCTAGTCTATTATAGTTATCCTATGCAGATTTAAAGACCATGTAGGTAGTATTATCTTGATTCTTAGTATAATGAATTGTCGAATGCATGATTCAAGGAATAGTTACATAGGTACCTACAAATGTATATTTAAATGGATTTTAATTATGTAAATTAGGAGGGTAATAATACAAATATGTACAAGTACATACATGTATGTATATAATGAAAGTGAATGGTGTATAGGTGGGAAAAAATCGTTTTAAACTTATTTAAACTGCCAAAACCATCACTTTAATCAGTTTTTCGAAAAAACGAAGATGCCACGGATCAATGAAAATTTTATAAAAAAGTATATCGAAAATTGTAGGACGGGATTTGATGAAAACCTGTTTTTTATTTTTCGTTTTTTGAAAACAAAATTGTTTTGAAATTTTGATATGCAATTTTTTAGGGACTATTAATGTTTATTGTTAAGTTATTGACCAATTGGTTGAATTATTATAGGTGTTCGAGATTTAAAATATATCTCTTTCGGCTGTTTTGGTCGTAATGTCGGGAAAATAATATGAAATGGCTCGAACACGTTTCAATTCTAAAAAAAATATTTCTATTCGTAGTCTTTATCGACTCAAAAAGTTCTGTGACAATAAAACACTTAGAATGATTTATTTCGGAATATTGCAATCAAGATTGCAGTATGGATTGAGCTGTTGGGGGGACGCTTACGACACAATTCTCCAACCACTCCTTGTTTTACAAAAGTCCGCTATAAGAAAAATATCCAGAGCAAATAATTTGGCTCATTCTATAGTTCTGTTTAAGACATTGGGAATCCAGCCACTAAAACTTTTATATTGTTGCCTTTGGTTCTCTGTTACCACGTGAAGCAAGGTGTGGTGATATTGATTGCATTTAGTACAGTGCATTGCTCTACATGTTGGAGCTTGGTGTCCCAAGCGTAAGCAATTTGTACAGCGCTTAAGTGATTTAACATTTTTTAATCTCTCTTGTGCTGGAGAAACTTGGGGCATAAATATATGTCTCTGTAGTTTTGAGACTGGAAAGCAACCGTTGTAGAGATTGTGCGACTGTTTTTTGTCTTCGTATAATTCTGGCGATTATTTACGCTTGTAGGCAAATGCGAATGACGTTAGAGGTTGCGGGTCCTTATCTTATTTGTCTATGGTACTAGCATACAGATTTTAAATTTTAAATGTCATTGAATGCACCAGTGCTTCCAATTAGTTTAAAATGAAATTCCTAAATCCCGATGTCGTTTTTTTTTTGTAACAACTCTATATGGACTTTCAAACAAAACACGGCTAATATATTAAATTTATAATTTTTATCTTTAACATTAATACTATGGCAGACGGCAGGATCGATATGGTGTTTGTTTATAATTTGTTCTTGAGTATGTAGTTGGCGCAGTTGGCGCTTGGTGGCAAATCCCTTAATCGCCTGCGCACTGTTTCTACGCTTGCTGTCACGTTTAGTACTGCTTTCAGCTGCGTAGCTGGCAAAAACAGCTCCTTTTTGCTCTGACAATCGTTTTACCATCAGAGGAGACATTGCTCGCATCCACTCACGTGTTTCGGACTTTTCAGCAAATATTAGGGCATTTCGGATCTTTTTATTGGAACAGCCTATGTGTCTGATTTCCGAATTGGTTTGACCATTAGATACCAAATTTTTAATGTTTTTTCCGTCTTCAGATGAACAATGTTTTCCATGGCCCATTGTTGCTAAATATTATTAAGATTTTATTAAATTACATAGAGAATAAGTAAATTCGTGCAAACCTATGTAAAAAAAAACTTTTGACAGATAATATTTCACAAATAATAGGAGAACTGTGATCGGAGCTATTATTTTGACTGATGAAATACAACAAAAAAAAACTACCGCTATTCCTTTGATAATTAATAATTCTCGCAGAGTGAAAATTCGAATATAACCATACAACAGTAATATATAGTAGTGGTCAACAAAAGTGTGTCACATTGATTTAATCGTTGAAAATATAACCAATTACATTGAAGTGCTATTTTTTTGACCGGATCTGTATATATAAATGTATGAGGGCATTGTATGTAGTATTCAGTGACGTACGCAAAAATTCGTAATTAGGAAATTTAAGGCAGAATAAAAAAATGATAATACACATAATTAAATGTTTTTAAACTGATTAGTTGTTATAGTTAGAGGGAAAACAATTGCCATTTCTGGATAAATAAGAATATATCAAACAATTTTTTCAAAAATCAGTGGAGCGTTTTGTTTTAATTATTATTTTTTTTTTTTTTTAATTTAATTATATGCCTGTAAGACCTAAGGTCTTTTAAATGCAACCTGAATTGCACGGCACTAGTTTGGCACAGTGGATTTGAGAACCAGGTATTGACTGTCTCATTGGAGTTATAGAAAAGAATGCGCCTAGCGTGGGGATCGAACCCACACACTCTAGTTAGCAATCAAGCACTTTATCCACTGCGCCATTGCCACCCACATTTTTTTTATATATAAAATGTTAATAATAATTTATGCAAAAGATTTCTATTTAAAATCTAAATATATTTTTAAAGTCATTTTTACGTTATTTTTATACAGAAAGTTCCTTTAATTGTTTTCTAAAAAAAAAATTGGTATGATAATCTTAAATATTTAATAATATAAACCTTAAAACAAAAAATTAAATCGGATTAATCAAAGAAAAATAATTCAAAATTCTGAAATAAATACTTAAACTAATTTGAGCTCAAAAAAAAGTACGCCATTTTATTTCTTGGATAAATTTGAATTTATGAGAAAAAAATTTTTAAAATCTGAGGAGCGCTTTTTTTTAAACTTTTTGAAAGCATTTTTCAAACAAAAAAATCAAAAACGCCAATTCATAGGTATTCAGCAAATACATATAGCTATAATTTTTGAAAAAAATAATAAGTCGTTTTCAAAATATAAAAAAAAATATTGGTAATTTGGGCAACTTAAACCTATATATGTGTGAAATTTCGAAAAAATCGGTTAAGCCATTTATGAGATAGTCGAAAGCAAAAAAAAAACGGTCCTATGGAAAGTACCGTTTTTAGACGTTTTTAAAATTATTTTTCATTCATATGATCGTTCGTACCTAAAAAGCCGCACTGATTTTTTTTAAAATCAAAATCGTTAGAGCCGTTTCCGAGAAAAATAGGCTTTAACGTAACGGTTATATGGCAGGTACCGTTATTTTTTAAATCTAACAAAAAATTTCAATTTCCCTTCTGTACAAACTCTATACCAAGGTTGAAGCTTGAGGGTGTTTAAACTTTCTAGGAGCGTCTGTATAAGAAATTAAAAAACAAAAAAAAAAAAAATAAACCGTTTTCCAGAAAATAGAAAACCAAAAAAATGGTACTACTTGAGGCATAAAAAAACTTGTGGGCATATTACCGAAAAAACAATATGTAGCAAGTTTGAACAAATCCATCGAACCGTTTAAGCTGTAGATTCCAGGAGAGAAAGACGACGGAATTGCGGGACCCACTTTTTTGGTGTTCTCCATCATCGATGTCAATGTCAAGTTTGATCAAAATCTCGAGTTCGATTTTTTTCACGAACCCATAACTTACCATATACATACATACATGGTTACCTACATATATATCGCAAGTAAAAAATAAAACTTCCGAACACCGCAGGAAGCAACATTTATTTAATGTCAAAAAAAAATCAAATAAACCGTTTTCCAGAAAATCGAAAACCAAAAAAAATGATACTACTAGAGGTACCAAAAATAACTATTTTTTGAACAAAATATTACCAAAATGCACATTTTCCCTTCATGAATGGACTGATTTTTGTTTTATAAAAATCGTTGGTAGAACCGTTTTTGAGCAAAATAAGATTTACCTTTTTGGCCGAAAAAAATGTGTCAGGTACCGTTATTTTTCGTCTTAAAAAAATTAAAAATTTAGCAAGTTTGAAGCAAATCCATCCAACCGTTTAAGCTGTATACTCCAGGACAAACAGACAGACGGAATTTCGGGACCCACTTTTTTGGTGTTCTCCATCATCGCAATGTCAGGTTTGATCAAAATCTCGAGTTCGACTTTTTTTATGAATCCATAACTTGCCATATACATAGTTACCTACATATATGTCACAAGTAAAAAGGACAACTTCCGAAGACTGCAGGAAGCAACATTTATTTAAGTAAAAAAAAATTGAAATGTTAAAAGGTAATCACCGCTGCCAACCATGCAAAGGAAAAATTTTTCATAACCCAGATAGTTTTATTTATACGGGGTGAACTATATGGGCCTTTGGGCATAATAAAACGCGGCTATATAAACATGAATGTAATTGGAAATTTTAATTTTTGGATTGAATTTTTTTTGTAATTTGCCGAGGTTTGCCAGGGATAATGAAAAATAAAAAGTGAAGCATTTAAAAATGAAATAAAGAAAAATCGATAAACAAATCAAAAGACAAACATTTTGGACGATATTTCAACAACTCTTTAGAATTTATTTTGACAGCATGTTTAATAAATGTGAACCCTAATGGTTTTTATTCATCAATCATCCATCATCATGTCCGTATTATCAATACTAAATTGAGAATGTGAACCCCTATAAACGCAGTTAAGAGAATGCGTAAAGTAACAATGCTTCTAAAGAAAGAAATATTATTCATAAGTTATTTTACGGTGAATAAAGGTAGTTTAAGTTATTTATTCACTACAGTTGAATGAATTTACGCAGCGTTAAATATAGACATAATAAATGCATAGACATAAATAGACGTTGATGAAACGTCATGAACATCACAAAAATTAAATTTTAAATTATTCACATTAGCCCAAAAACAAACCAACAAATAAAAGTCAGTTAAAAATAGGTCACTAATAATGAACAAAATAACTATGCATAAAAAGATAATTTGCTTAAAATTACCTAAACGTTTCCTCCCATGCTGGTTGTACACCATTAGCACAAACTTCAATTTTCCGCAAGAGCAACATAATTCGTTTTTGGAGCACCATCCGACCTGCAAGAACAAAATTTTTAATATTTTTTTAAAATTAGTTATTCTATTTCTTACTCAAAACTGAGTTTCCATGAATGTTTTCGTAAAAACAAAATCGAGTATCGGTACTTGCTGCAATACATATTAAAAAAATAGATTCTTTTAATTTTGTCAGCAGTTACTTGTATGGTATACCTGTTGATAACTGTGCCAATTCTTGGTAGATGTGATAATTTGGCATTACAAATCCAACTGCCATCTCATCCTGTCCGTACCTAATTTCTGCTTCCTCCACTAATAAACCAAGGCAAGATAACGAAGTTATGACCGCATCTAAATCAACTGACCAAAGGTACATAAAGAACACTACTTCGAGCTTAATATGAGCTTGTTTGCATATTGCAATTTGACTTCCCACATGAGCATAGTCCTTATGTCTCTGAAGAAATGTATTCCTACAAATTAGAATCTCACGTAACCATTTTAAAACATCAGTATAGTTAGAGATTTGGTGCTGAATTAGTTTTTGTGAGATAGAGAAAAGAACCTGGGAGCTAACGTCCCAAAAAGTGTTAATCGGTGCTTCTGGATTCCAGACTTCAATCTTTTCTGGAGAGTGTAGAGCTAATAATGCTTCCATGGCTTCTTGAGCAACATCAGGCATTGTTGGTTGATGAACCAGACTTACAAGGCCATTTATAAGTTCCAGTGTTGAACTCTGCACTTCATGTGCGACTTTTCCCTGCGTCTGTAAACAAAAATGGTTTTAGAATACTAAACTTCTATGTATCTTAGTTTAAACTTACATTTAAGAGCAAAGTGGGATCAGCGTGAATCAAACGAACAAGAAGTAAAAGCAACATTTTATGTGCTGGACCTTCTTCGGCCCTTGTAAGTCCTTTTTGTGCATCTTTTGACTTTAACGTTAACGAAGTAATCATACGAAGAGGAGTATGCGCTATGTAACCTTGTGTAGCTTTATTTAATGTGTCTGTAAATAGTGCTCTCAGTTCGGCAGAACGGTAATGAACAACATTAGTTTGTGGCCACCAGGGAAGGCGAGGTTGGTTCACAATCCTAAATGGATTTTTGTTTGGCATTCGAAAGTCTACGTAAATGTGGGCAAGCCTGAATACAGAAATATATTATTAACAAGTTATAAGAAAACAACACTTTAATACCCACCTCAACAATGCACACACAATCACGAAATGGTAAGCTGGGGGTGATGATAAGTTCAAACACACCTTAAGGGCTTCGATGTTGTGCGGATTGATGCGGAAACATGATACCCAACAATCAATCATGAGTTCTATATCTGCAAAATTGTATCCTTGACCACGAGAAAAAGGTTTTATTGGGTTAAAAAGCAGAGCCTTGAGATCATTTATAATGTATTGGACTAATTTAAAAATGACGTTGTTAGAATCGTTGATGCTTATATAAGTTGATGCTTTACAAAGCTTCACGCAAGCAATAGCTGCAGATTCTGTAACTTGTTTGGAAGGAGAATGTGGACCTAGACCGCGTTTTACACTTTCAATAAATTGTTTAGAGGAATAATCCTTGTCACGAGATGTTAGAACCTTGCTTTGTACCCGATCCTTCTCTTTTTCCTTTTCTTTTTCTTTATCCATTTGCTGCAGTTCGTTAACTGTTGTTTCAAGAGATGCCTTTAAAATATTCAGTTACTATAGTAAAAGACAAATGTATCATAAATGTTCTTACTGGATTAAGAATCAGTAAAAGCATTTGTAGTGACCATACAGTGGTTTTGCTTTTTTTGTTTTCAACTTTGTATGCTTCAACGAAATCGAGCAGGGGTTCCCAGCACCTGTTAGGATTAAAAAAAGCAAACTAACTAAAAACTAGAATAGATTTTTCTTACGAAGATATGTCTCTGTTAAGTCCCTTTTGTAAGTCTTGAAATTCAAGTGGGTGATATTCTATCCAATTCCATATAGCTTTTTCCAATGAGTAAAGTAGTATCAATGGAGGTGCTTTTTTAGAACGAAATTTCGTTATAGTTTCTGAAAATATATTTTGTGTTTGAACATGAATTTAATAGTTTCTATTATTCTATTTATGATTTTCAATATTTCAATTCAATTTCAATTTTAATTTAGTTTTGTTCATATCTGCATACAATTTTAAGAATATTCTTAATAACAATTTATACAGAGAATAACTAGTGGCATCCTTATACTGAAGTCTAATTGAGATGATGCCACGTTAAAAAGTAAATTTGTGTATGTTTTGTCTTAAGGAAGAAAAAATAACATTTATTTCAATACTTAACATTATCAGTTATCACTAAATGCAGATTAGAAAAATAGTTTATTTCAATGATTTGATTTTGATTAGTTACTTTTTGTACTTAATTTTTTTATACAAAATTTCTTTAATTTTTGTATTTTCTTAATTAATTCTCAATTTAAATTTGCCATTTTGCGCCTTATTTTTGGGACTAAAAAAAGTAGTATGAAAAGAATCGATGCAATCATCTAAAACGCTTAAATATCATGTGTGAACGAAATCGCTTCAGCCGTTTAGACTGTAGATCGACCTACAGTAGCCAGACGGGACCCACTTTCTTGGGGTTCTCTATCATCGCAATGTCAAGTTTGATTAAAATTTAGATTTAAATTTATTTTCTAAATGCCAAACATGCTTTATTGTACCTATGTTTGTACATATATCGCAAGTAAATAAAACACACGACTGGATCACACGTACTTGCTATTATGTTCGATCACATCGTAAACACAAGATGCTTAGTAGAAAAGGCTAAATATATTTTTTTTAAGTCACAGTAAAGACAAGTGTCAATTTAGCTAACCCCATGGTTGCATAAATTTAATTAACCTCAGAATACTAAATTCCTTACCAGTGTACTAAATTTAAAACCCAAAATAAAAGGGGTCACGGACCGCCTGATCCCAACCGGTTCAGCCTCCTCGCTTCAGGGACTCCCCTGAACCTTCTATTCCTAATGAACAGATGTTTGGAATATATATCCAAAGACAGCTTAGAGGTTAAGGTCATCCGGTTTGGTGGCTTACTGCTCAAAGGGTCAAATGCATTTGCAGCCAAACAGTTTCTAGAACCAAAGCTGGTAGATTCAATTCCTGTTAAAATCACCTCGCATACTCCGTGCAAGGCAGAATTTTTTCCAGGCACATAATTAAAATTCCAGAAGAGGGACTACTAGCAGACCTCAAATACCTAAAAGTGAGGTATGGTTTGTTTCGTTTTTTTTCATCTCGTTTTTGTATTATTTTGTTTTAGTCGTTTCGCATTTCGTTGATTCAGTATTTTAATCAAAATGATTTTAAATTGCAGTACGAAATCGGTAATTGCAACTTTTATTACACGCAACTCCTCAATTTTTGCAACAGTATAAAACACAGCATTAGGGTTTTTCTTTTTTCGTTCAGAACAGAGCACTGAATAGAGTTTGAACACATAGTTTATGCACTGAACTTGTTCCAAACAGAGCGAGCTCTGAACACTGATATATTTTATAAACACACTTGAACCACACAAATGAGAACACATTTTCATTTTAACCATAAAAAGCAATATAACACAATACCTACCCTTTTTTGTACGCTGATACACACCCAAATACAGAAAATCAATAAACGATGCACTTCTTTCGCCAACTTATGTACTAATAATTTTTTTAACATTTTCCTTCTTGATACACATGGCATTTGGTGCGTTCAGCAATTTACTCACATGCTCAGTCAATTATGTTCGAGCACGTCGAGTGCGATCTAAGCATGTTCAGAACGAAAAAAGAAACACACATTTGGAGCTCTGCATGCTCCGAGTTAAAAAGAAATTTTTTGTTTAACTCAGACTCTACTCTGAACTAAAAAAGAAAAACGCCTATTATAACCTTTATAAGTGCAACTAATCAAAAAAAGTTACCTCAATAACTGCAACTTCATATGATGCTAGTAAGTAAATAAAAACATACAGCCCTATTAATAAAAAAACGCTTAGTGCACCTTTAGTCCATGGACTTACAAAACCATGGAATAAGAGTTAGACCACGGACTAAAATTTCGTATTAATAAAAAATCGAACAAAACCTAATACAATAAGTATCAAAAAGTTATCGCAAAATGTGATAAATTTTCATATTGTTCCCTGTATAAATTTTCCTCGGTTGGTGCAACGAGCTCAGTAAATGCAACAACTCCGATTTCTATTAGTTGCGATTACCGAGTTCGTACTGTACTGTGTTTATATTTGGTTCGAAAGTAAAATGCACGACTGTATCGTACGAACTTGCTCTTGTAGCGAACAAATTTTGTGTAGCTAACCACTGACGCTGTAGGTATGGGTAGTCTAGTTATCCTCTGCAGGTTTAAAGCCGATGTAATTAAGAATACCTTGATTCCTAATATGTATAATGAATTTTGGAATACATGATTCAAGGAATGGTTACATAGACACCTACCTACAAATGTATATTTAAATGGATTTGAATTATGTACATTAGGCGGGTAATATGTACCTATATATGTAAATATGTACATACGTACATGAGCACTTGAAAACCAACATTCGTCAAGTTATGGCTGAGATACCGCCCAATATGTGTCACAAAGTGGTCGAAAATTACCTCAAAAGAATCGATGCTTACAACAATTCCCGTGCTGGTCATTTAAATGATGTAGTGTTTCATATATAATGTCAACGTTCAAACTTTATAATAAAAAAGAAATATCATGAAAAAATTTTATATGTGTTTTATTTACGTTTACTTTTGAGACCGCTAAATGGATAACCCTTTATAACAATTAAAAAGTTTAAAGTCATCAGCGAAGATAAATATATGTGAATAAAGAATGTTCATTGTAATATCATTAATGGATAGTATAAATAGCAATGGCCCAATGTGACTACATTGAGGAACCCCGGATGTAACATTTATTGAATTGGATATAAGGTTTTAGTATTTGACATATTGAGTACGATTTCTTAAATACTACTGGATCTCAGTAAGTATCCACTCTGGAAACCCATATCTTCCCAATTTCACTAAAAGAATAGAGTGGCTCAACCGATCAAAGGCTTTACTTTAGTCAACGTAAAATACATCTGTCCGTTTTGCATATTAATGTTTACTTACTTATTGAATTCGAGAAGATTCGTTGTCGTAGACTTTTTAAGGCAAAAGCCATGTTGCTCAGGTACAATTAGTGATTGGCAATAAAACTGAATGTTTGCAGATTATATTTTCAAAAAGCTTTGATATACATAAAAGTTTTGAAATGCCTCGATAATTCTCAGCCTTGTTTCTATTTCCACACTTGTGTAGAGGTGCAATAAATGAAGATTTCCATAATTCAGGAAAAAACACCAGATGACATTGAACAATTAAATAAATAAGAAATTGCAGAACAAATATAAGACTTACAAATTTTAACGAATATAGATGGAATGTTGTCAGGACCAGATGAACAAGTACTTTTCTAAAAAACACATTTTTAAGGTTTGGAATACGCCTAAGATTTTTATTCATTCAACAAACTGACGACGAAACATGCAAATAAAAATATCCAATTTAAGTTGTTAAAAAATAGTTCAAGTTTAGCTAAATTGATTTTGTTGAAATTAAAATCCGGTGACGATGAAGGAATAGACATATTTTGTTTGTCATCAGCACTTATTTGGATGCAACATTGAACAGCTAAATGGTGTGGAACTTTTGGCAAAAGCCATTTATTAGCCTCTAATAGTTCACAAAAAACAGGACAATCAGTAAGAACAAGATCCAAGTAATGTACAAATTCATTCGCCAGTCCATTGACTTGGCTAAGTCCAGCTAACATCACAGTGTCAACGAAAATCCTGTCAAATTCAGGACTATGGATAGGATTGTATGATTTTTTCGTATCTTCATCAAGTTTTCAGCCTATATTTGTCAAGTTGTAATCTCCGAAAAGTATAACAAATGAATTTCCGGAATTTTCGACGATATCAATTAAGACTGAGGAGCACATTTCATACACAGAAGACGATGAACCAGACGGAATATATAAACCAGAAATTATATACGAAGAATGAGGGACAATTAACTTTATTGAAAGTAGTTCCAAATTTATAAATTTATCAGATAGTATAAGTTCAGAATTTAGACAACACTTAACAGCAATCAAAACACCTCCTCCTTGTTTATGAATACTATTTGATGGATTTCTATCCATTCCGTAAACGTTATATTCTGGGGAACAAATTTAAGAATCAAGAATAGTTGAGTTAAGCCATGTTTCAGCAAAAATAATAGCATCGAAAGATCCACTGAAACAAAAATTAAGTTTCTTCTTCATTCCTCCAATATTCTGATAATATACAATCAGTTTTTTGGAAATACCAATTTTTCGTAAATAACTTGTTCGGAAATGTGGACTATATTTTTTTTCTTGGTATACTTTTAAACTCATGAGCCACTGTAAATTTTGGCCAGAAATCAAGAGATAACAATGCTTGGATCACAGGGACAGGTGCAAAAATGTTAAAACAATATATACTTCTTTGATGGTTGATGATGTCGAAAAACGTGCAGGTATCATAAATGAGTTTCGTGATCCTGGTGGTAAGCAGATCATATTGTTTTTATCTTTCTTTTTACGCTTAGGTGATAACTCTTTGTCTTCGAACTTTAGGTTACTTAAGAGCGTCTCATAATCGGCAAGTTTCGCTTGCAATTTTGTGAGATTATTTGATATCTCTTCGAATGTTTTTTTTTTTGTTTTCTTGAACATTTGGAATAATTCGGTGGTCTTCTTATTATTACGTTTTTTACAAAACCAGCGCAAACCGTTAATAATTTTAAGAAGTCCTTCAATTAACTTCACAGTGAGTCCCGCACACTTCATGTGGGCAAAACCATCACATATCCAGCACATGCACATTCTTTCACCATCACCAATAATTTCGGCACAATAAATGCAGTTGTTAGTAGACAAATCTATTACAAATAACAATTACACAAGTAAGAAATGAAAATAAAAACAAATACAGTAATACCCGGATAAGTGCCTTTCGCTTTAGTACCTACCCCGCATAAGTACCTTTATTTTTTTAGAACCAAAATTCTCAGGATATTTTCATATAAAACTCATCTTATATAAGTACCATCCGCTTAACTACCTTTCTCGCTTAATTGCATTTTATTTTGTATACTTTCATTGAAATTTACCTGTCAAAAATTCTTTTAAGTACACATTTGAAATTAGCTGATAAAATAAAACATTTTTTTTTTGCTTTAGCGTTTTCTTTTGTTTTATGCTTCAAAATTCATAAATACAAAAGTAATAATCTTAAACTGCTACAATGATTCGTGGACCACAGGCCGTTAAAATCTATTTTGAATAAATCAATAATTCAATATGTCCCATTAAAACACAGCTTCCTAATTAAATATGTCTGGCCCAGGACACAATCTTCCAATTTTAATGATTAAGAATTTTAATCTTGTTTGATATAGTTCACATTGGTTATTTGTCAAAAAAATCGGTGAAAGATGAACTGAACTTAACAAAAAGTGTGTATTGGTTGGGCCCTCACTAGACAACTGACGAATCTAAGAGATCGCCGGGACGAAACACAAATTTAATGAACAAGGTCGTTAAAAGCAAAAATGTTTGTTATAATTTATGTACATGTAAATATAGAGATAAGTACCTATATGCACTTAAGCGGGTTTTTTATAACTGCATAATCCGCATAAGTGCATATTAAAGTGGGGCATTTAGCGTGAGGCACTTATCCGGGTTTTACTATAATATTAAGTCATAACAAAACAAGAGCATAATAGGAAACAAAAAACATTTTGGAGTGCGAAGTAGGGGTGGGCCAAACTGCTAATTTGCAATACCTGCTATTATTGCTACTTTTAAATATTTGTTATAAATACCTGTTACTAAAATAACAGTTAAAAACACAAGTTGTAAGTTTTAATAAACTATTTCCTAAGCTAATTTTATAATTAATTATAATTAACAATTCGCTACTCGGTTCGTAGAAAATTATTACCGATTGACCTAACTGCTTTATTCTATTTGCTTCAGTTTTAGAATTATTTAAAAAAAAAAAACATCATACTGCATTTTGTCAGCAGAGCTAGCCAATTTAAATATGCTCCCAATTCCAATTCAATAAGTTGACCTTGCAATGCCAGCAACTGTATCAAGCTTATAAAATAGGGATAATCTTAAAGTAATATCTGTTTTTTTACTTAAAGAATTTCTATAAACTATTATACAACTCGCAAGTATTTTTGCACCAACAAGTAGCGAGGGTGACTTTAAGTGTATTTATTGTGATCGTAAAGAAAATTGTTTTAATTTTTCGCTTAATTGCGATTCTGCATGCTTATTAGTGATTTCAGAAACATCGAATAAAACCGAAATCGTAACAAAAACATGTTACGTTTTCGTTCCTGATTTTACTTAATTGTGATTCTGCCTGCTTATTAGTGATTTCTGAAACATCATATAAAACCGAAATCGTAACAAAATCATGTTTTGTTTTTCTTTACGGATTTCGCTTTATAGCGATTTTGCTGCTTAATCGTGATTTTAAAGTTATCGTACAAATTCGGAATCGTAAGAAAAAGTTGTTTCACTTTCATTACTGATTTCGCTTAACAGCGATTCTGCCTGCTTACTAGTGATTCCAGTCATCGAATAAAATCGAAATCGTAACAAAAAGTTGTCTCATATTTTGTTACTGATTTTGTTTAATTGCGATTCGACATGCTTATTAGTGATTTCCCATTATTGCGGTTCTGCAATTATTTTGAAGAAATTATTTTTTTTTAAGAAACGAAATAATTATTGAAAAAAATTTATTTTTGTTTGGACAATATATATCAAAATTTATTGATTATTTAATTATTTCTCAATATATAAGCGACGCGTTTCGGAAAATAGTGTATATCTTCGGGCTTCTGTTGTTAGATTCAATTGCAAAAAATGCTTATTATTTAAAAAAAAGAAATCTTCCGTTCACAAATTCTTGAATATTTTTTTTTTTTATTTTAACAAAGCTAGGAATGGAATGAAAAAACATTAAAACTCCCTCTTTGCTCTTTTCCAAAATTGTTATCTCTTTTGCACAATAAGCCAAAACTTCTATGTTCAAAAATTTTATTTATTCAGTATAATAAATCCCTTGAATGCTTTTTCATGATTTAAAATTGTTCGGTATAACCGGAACCCATTGAAGGTTTTTTTCTTGTTTTTTAGAAAGCTAGGAAAATTAGAGCGTTGAAAACTTTTGATTTATATTTTTTTTTTGAAAAATACTTATCTTTTTGCGAGAAACAAATTCTCAGCTCAAAAGAGAGAAACAAATTCTCAGCTCAAAAGTTTTTCGGTATAGCTATAAGTTCATAACCTATTGAATGCTTTTTATCGATTTAACAAATCTAGAATAGGAATGGAAGGAGAAATCATTAAAACTTTTAGTTTTATCTTTCCTATTTTATCTGTCCTATATCTACATTATTTTTTTGGATCAAATCTAAATAAATTTAAAAACTACGCTTACAAACACCGAACGTTCACTGATTTCAATTGCAATTAAAACTTATTTGTCAAAATATTAGCTGTTGTGGTGGACCCCACGTGGAAACTAAGAGCAACGAGGAGGCTGGCGTTTAAGTTACACAATACCGATTTAAAAGCGACAGGACTACAAAAACGACAATTGTCGATGAAGTGAAACGACTATCGCAATAAGGGTGATTATCGGATGGTGATATTGTAGAAGTTAGCCTATTTTAACAACTAAAATAACGTGTTTAACACTCAAGAAATAATTTTCAACTGAACTAAACACAGACTGACAGGCAGTAGCAGGTATAAAGGGTCGGGTCTGGGAACAATGAAATACGGAACATCTACAGTGGAGGTCATTTGGAAGTTCCTAAACCTCTATAAGATAAGTATATTTTTCCCGAAACGTCCAAATATCAGATAAGTTTTTAAGACACTTACAAACATTAATAAAAAGCAATAGAGTATACGCCTTGATGTACGGTATACAATACCGTATGTGAGTGCATTTTAGTCGCTTTCTTAGCGCTCTACTCCGGAAAAGGTTGATTTTACAGAAAAATGCAAGACATATTTTGTAGATAATTTTACCAGGAACAACTTTAATAATGACCACTATTGATCTCCGAGCAACAGGTCGCGAATATATTTGCGAAAAACTGATTTTCGTGACCTTTTGACCTTCATAACTTTTTTAGCCGGCACGATATCTATGTCGATTTTTCACATCTTCATTACAACACCGTAATAAAGGTGTGTACAAAAATTCAGCTCACTAGGAATTTTTCCGCAGATTGGGGTTTAAAATGCCTTAAATGACTGGACTAACAGAGATTAAATCCAAATGTTCCAAAAATCAAGATTATGCAGAAATTGTAATATTCTTTGACTTTGATTAAATAAAAAAAACTCTGGAGATAATTTAAACACAGCCGAAGGAGAGGATGTTCGATCGGACATCGTAGACTCGAGGACAGACAGACAAACGAAATTGGGGGACCCACTTTATTGGTGTTCTCTATTATCAATAAATAGTAATTTTTGTGACCTTATGTAATTCTCAACAATTTTGAATCCACTAATCAATTCAAAATTGTTGAGTTCTCTATTATCATAATATCATGTTTGATTGTTAGAATTTTTTTTGCACGAATCCATAACTTGCTTTATAGTACCTATGATCGCAAGTAAAAATGAAAAAAAAAGTGTCGGCATTTTACCGAAAAAACAATGTGTACTAAGTTTGAAGCAAATCCATCCAACCGTTTAGGCTGTAGACTCGAGGACAGACAGACCGACGGAATTGCGCGATCCTTTAGTGATAATAATGTCATGTTTGATTGTTAGAAGTTTTTTTTTAACATGCCTTATAGTACCTATAATCTCAAGTAAGAAATAAAAATAGGAACATTCTTTTTTTTTCAATTTTCTTCTGTTCGCTGCCATAACGAAAAGTTCTGTTTTGGTAATCCCCTTTACTCGCACTGTTGTTTCAGCAAACTCAAATCACGATAATAGAATACTATCTTTCTTAATATTTGTTCTTAATTCCTCTTCGTAGTCTTTAAAGTTAAATTTATCAGCCCACCAGACACTTCTCGTTGCTTCCGTGAGCGTAAAAAATCGATTCAATAAGAGTACTATGAGTTTTATACACAAAGCATTATACCTAATCCGAAAATTTTTTGAAATGTTAATCTATACGTAACGATACTAAAATTTAAATTCCTTGTTTTGACATGTACCTACAGATAATGTACTTACCTTGTAATAGTTTCGTTAATTTTGTCACGTCCATATCAATGTGTTGAATCAACTCGATGTCACTATAATCAGGGTTCTCCTCCGAGCACGCTGTTAACTCCTGTATCCTGGCCGATATTCTATTGAAAACAGCTGAAAAATGGTTTTGCGAAAGAGCAAAGAGCACTTTCGATGCCAATGCTTTCAACTGTGCAGCGTTAGGATTGGTTTCGCTTTGAAAATCAATGAATTGAGAAATTTCTCTTAAGAGTAGTTTTACATTCATTGCTTCTTCAAAGCGGGCTGTGTCTTTTGATTGATTAGTAAGACATCGTTCCAAAGTAGTTAAAATAATTATCAATGAATCATAGTAAAATCTCTCTGTGTCATGAACACGAAATTGTGCAATCTGAAATGAAAATATTATAAGCAATTTTAACTTAAACAAAGAAAAAAAGGCATACAGCAGTTTCGTTGACTCTCTGCAGCATCTTTGTGAGTCCTGAGATGACCAAAGAAAATCGATAACGCGATATCTGAATCAAGCAATTTATTAATTGATCCTGGCTTAGCCTAGCCTGAGTGCCATATATTCCGATTTTGTTTGGAAGCTGCAAATTCAGATTTAGAAAAATTCATAATCTCGTAATTTCCAAAGAATAAATTTCTCATAGTATAAATGAAATATAATTATATCCTAACCAACAGTACTTCCGACTCGTCCATTGCATTTTTTTGCTATAGCTACCCAAGCCTTTTAGCCACATGTATTATTATATAAACAAATCTTTGCAATGTATATAAACATTTATAATTTTTAAATAATAACACAAGCTTTTGCAATAAATCGAACATTTTAATAATTCTTCCATAAAAAAAAGAGTGTGTGTAGTTATGTACACGCGCCAAAAGTAACACGGTGTCGCCACCTTCTATATATTTTAGTCCCCTTTTACACAGGGAAACCAGTTGCTGGAGATTTTTTTGACGTTTTCCTTTAATTGCCTTGTAGCTTTCGCACGAAGAAACTGAGGAGGAAACTGGGAAGATTTTGTTGGGCTTATTGGAATGCAAAGCAAAACGTAAAAAAAATCTCTTCAAATCGTTGCCCGGGGAGATTTTTTTCATTCCCCTTAGTTCTTGCAATTCTCGCCATAAAACTCCCAGTTGCCGGCAACTCAGTTTCCTTGTGTGAAAGGGGACATAGTATACTATCTGTCATTTTGATAGAAAGAAAAATAGAATGCTAGAAAATTTGACATTGGGCATTTCATAGCATACTATTTCAATTGCACAAATGTCGCGAAGGAATACGTATCGCTGTATTCTTGCTCTAGTAACATTACAAGACTTAAAAACCTTCAACAAAAGGATTTAAACAAAAAAAACAAGGAATTATAACAATAAAAGTAAGATATGTTAAACAATTTTTTTTCTTTCGTAATTCTAAGGTGCCAGTGATAGCTTTCATTGAAAACTTTGACTATCAATTCTGAGGCACTTAAAGAAAAACTGATGTCGTTTTGGTACCAAAATGAGTTGTCAAAAAAAAAAAAATTGTATTAGGGGGGTTCACATGGAACAACATGCTCGACAACATGGCTCGACAACCTCCAATATTCGACCATTAAAACGCAAAAACAACCGCTGGACCAACATGCTCGACGGATTTCAAATTTTTTTGATAACTTGCTGGTTCGTCCAATGCTCGTCCAACCAACCAACTTGTGTATACAGATGCTCGATAACTTCGTTTTCTTTTTTCATTTTTTTTTTGCCAAAAAGTTTAATCTTATTTTTCTCAAAAACGGCTCGAACAATTAAAAAAAAAAAAACAAAATCAGTTCATTAATGGAAGAGAAAGTGTACCTTTTGATAATTTTTTTTTGGAAAAAATGTTACTTTTGGTAGGAAGGTACCTCTAGTAAAACCATTTCTTCCTCATCCTCTTCGAGAATTTCGTTCATGATTAACGCCGCCGGAATAATATTTGCCATCTTGCGTCCGTTCGCTTCGAAATTTTAAAAACACTGATGTTCGACAACATCAGTATCCATGTGAACGCAAAGTTGGTTTAGGTTGGTCGAGCCATATTGTCGAGCATGTAGTTCCATGTGAACACCCCTTTTTTCTCTACCACTTTCTTGTAAATTCACATTTTCAATGATAATTGAATGACCATTGCAAAATCAAAAGTGAATTTACAAGAAAGTGGTAGAGCAAATAAAAAATTGATTTAACAAAAAATATTATATATCTTATTACCTTCATCTTGGTACCAAAATGCCATTAGTTTTATTTGTTTAAGTGCCCCAGAATTGATAGTCAAAGTTTTTAAATGATGAGTTTCAATGAAAGCTATAGCTGGCGCCTACCTACAACATATGTATATGTATTTCAATTTTATGGAAAACGGTCACAGAACAACGACCCTGCCTTCCAATTGTACAAACGTCGCGTCGTTCGACCTTTAATTTATGGTTCAGCAGTTTTACATTACATTCATTATAGGTACTACTCCGTGTCCGTATATATAAATCCACGAATTAGATTACACTGAAGCACTGGCAACGAGACCATCCACTTAAACTTTACACACATTACTACCAGTGTTTTATTATCGCTAATAACCCATATGGTTCACCCCGTGAAAATAAAACGATATTGGTTATGTAGTTGAATGCACCCTCTGTAAGCCAAACTTAATACTAATATTTGCAAACCTAGATAGAAACCCCGAGAGAAACCTAGATCTCCTGTTGTGTTTGTAATACGTGATATGATATACCCGTAGATAATAAAACGCAGCTAATTTAACGCAATGTACACTAATGTATAAGCATCAACAAAACAAAAAAAAACAAAAAATCGCCGTCAAATACACATAATACGCACTAATCTAATGGCAACAACAAAATGAACCAAGAAAAAAAATTCCTCGTCGAATACACACAATGCGTATACCTACTACGTTAATCTATGCGAATCCACAACGAACCCACAAAAAAAAAATAAAAAAAAACAAAGCCACAAAAACAAAGAATTTCTCGTTGAAAACACGCAATTCATGTAGGCACCTACAGAATGAGAATCACAACACGTACCAACGAAAAAAAATCCTCAGCGAATGTACACAATGCAATACATACATATCTGCACTCATCTATGAAATCCACAAAACGAACAAACATGGCATATGCCGAGTTACGTCAGATGTGGGTCGGTTTGACAGCTCAAAAGAAATTGGTTAACCCACAACGACGCAAAAGAAGTTTTACTTCAAAAACTTGCGTCGTCGAGGCGACTGACACTGATTAACGCCCGGCGATTTGCAGTTTGTTTGCGGTGGCGAACATGCGTTGCTTGCATGTCGTGCGCAGTTGTACATTGACCCCAATGTGTGTTTGAACTAAAGGTATTCCTTAGACGTTCGGCGTTTCCCTGAACAAATAACACAAAAAAAAAAACAGTGTAAACCTTTTCAATACAGTAAAAATGTACAAGGATATATGCAAACACTTTTTATTTTCCACCCACGGTATACCGCAATACTTGAACGAAAATTTGGTACATTTACAGTTTCGTTTTGATGCTCTTTTATTTTTTTTTAAGAACGAGTTTTATTAATGGGACGTTCGTCGATACTTGAAGCCGTTTTAGTTCGAAAAAATGATTTTTAAATGATTGTTTTTATATATTATTTAAATTCCGAAATGTTGTGAAAGGAGGAACCAACTATTTGTATTTTAAGAACTGCAATAAATATTTTGATGAATAAAAATATTTTTTTTCACAATACTGTTTGAAATTGTAAAAAAATTATGGATATCTAAAGCCATATTTCAAGTTGAGGAATACAAAAAATAGTTGATTTAAAGTCGGGTCACAATGTCATAAAAAGGATATAATCCACGGTGATTTGCATTAGGAACGAACAAATATAGGACCCACGGGCGTATAAGTACCCAAAGTCACTCCCTAAAGACAATTTACCAACAGAGAGTACCTTGAGATCCTGGTATTATTTATTACTTAAGAAAAAAAAACAGAAAGTTGGTCGCATGTACGAAATGGCCATAAAAAATCATATCCAGTGGGATGATTCCAAAAAAATATACTGGCACTAGATTGATTATGGAACATATTTCTCGTCAACTGTACAACTTCCTCATGCAAAAGAGGCACTTGTTTACCTACTTGTCGGAATGAACGGGGCATGGAAACCTTCTGTTGCATACTTTTTATGCAACGGCTTAACCTCGTCTCAGAAGGCCAGTTTTACTAGACAGGTTGTAGAATTTGTGAGTCAGACAAATGTTGAGATTGTTGGTCTTACTTTCGATGGTCATCCAGGGAATATGGGCATGCTGCGATTTTTTGGTGCCAGTTTAAAACATTTTGAGCCGAAATTCGAAAATCCTGGTAATTGTACAAGTATTTCGATATTTCTCGACGCTTCCCACTGCCTTAAATTGATACGTAATACGTGGGTTACAAAAAAACATTTACGGATGAAAGTGGTCAAGTAGTAATGTGGGAATACATTGAAAAGCTTGTACATTACCAAAGAGAATTATGACTTCATTTGGCAAATAAATTGAACAAAAACATTTAAACTGGCACTCAAAAATAATGAATTTGAAACTTGCAGCAGAAACGCTGAGCAAGAGCGCTGCAAGCACCCTTACTTTTCTGCTTGAGATAAAAGTTGCAGGATTTTAAGATTGTGAAGCGACCATACGGTTTATAAATATTGTAAATAATATTTTTTACTGTTTAAATTCAAAAAGCAATTTGGGTTTTCTTTTAAAAGCGGCATATCCGAAGAAAACAAAATTGTCACTCTTGAATTTTTCGAAAAATCTATTAATTACATTTCAGGACTTAAAATCGGACAAGAAAAAATTATGTCAACTAAAAATAAAACAGGTTTTATAGGTTTAATCATTGCAATGAAAAATATAAAAAAACCTGTATGTAACTCAAGTAGAGGAGCTAAAAAACCTGGATTACATACTAACATACAAACCGTCGCAAGATCATTTAGAATTAATGGCGCAAAATTCTAAACGATTTAGTACAATGTTAAAGCCGCTTTTAGCAATTTACTAAGCTAAAAAAGACGATTGAGCTAATTTTAAACGATTTTAACATTTTACTAAAGTTAAAATGACGGAATGGCTACTTAAACTTTTAGCAATTTGTTAAATCCATTATGGAATCTGAAAGTATATCAGCCTTGCACGCGGGCTGCCCAGGTTCGAGTCCTGCTGGTGAACAATTTTTCTTATTTGTTTTTTTTTTGTAAATAATAGAGTTAAAATAATGAAAATAGAAATAACTAATACCTTTTTAGAGCACATGTTGGGTTTTCATCAACATATAATTAATTTACAACGCATAACAACAATAATTGTGTTCATCAAAATTCAAACCTTACAAATGCTCAGATTTCTGCTTAATTAGCAATTTACTAGTTTAGAAAAGGTAGGAAATTGATAACTAGTAAAATGTTAAGCCCTTAACAATGGGTTGTTTAAAATTTTGCGCCAACCCAACCTCCATGCAGTTTGCTTCAGCATACAAACGGCTTTTATTTCATAATGAAGTTATAACCGGCTGCAAACTATCTTAAAGACGTTAACACCATCAGACTTTAAAGTTATTTCACTTAATAACAATAAATGGAAAATTTGCGTGAAAGATCCTGAAAGTTATCGTCTCCTGTCGCGAAAACTAAACGAATAAAATGTGAAATGGTACACTTATGAGAATAAGTTGGAAAGACCTTTACGTGTTGTAGCGAGAGGTTTGCACCCATCATGTTCAAAAGACGATATTATTAACGATCTAAAGAGGAACTATAAGATCTTAGATGCTGTAAACATAATCAAAAGAGAAACAGAAAAAAAAGATAGCGAAACAAATGTGGTACAGCGTGGTCTTCCACTATTTATTCTTACTTTTGATAAGGCAGAGAAAATAGACGATATTTACAAAATTAAAACAATCCTCGATATTGTTGTTAAGATCGAACCTTTAAGAAAGAGTTCAAGACTGATTCCGCAGTGTAAACGCTGTCAAGAATTCAATCACACGCAAACTTATTGCAAAAAAGAACCTAGGTGTGGAAAGTGCGCCGGAAATCATCTTACTAAAGAATGCACCTCAGATAGCAAAGGTGCAGCAACGTGCATAAATTGTAATAAAAGTCATCCGGCCAACTATAGAGGTTGTAAAGTAGCAAGAGAATTACAAAAACGGCGATCAAAATTTACGCAGTCACAAAGAAAACCGCCAAGCCAAGTAGAAAAACAAGTTCTTAAGACCCCTAAGAGGTTAAGTGCCCAAATACCCAAAGCAAAAGATCAATCAACACAACCAGAGCAAACACCAAAGAAGGTAGTGTAAACACATATGTCCAAATACCGGCTAAGAACATACCTTTACAAAAAGATACTGCTAGTGATCCACTCACGAACGTCTTAAACATAATCCTTTCGAAAATTGAGGAGCAATGTGGTACAAATAAACTTCTATTTGATAGGCTAACTAAACTCGAAAACAGTTTTCCGCCAAAACGCCCTACAAAAAGAAAAACATGATGGAAAAGCTCAAAATAATTACTTGGAATGCCAACGGATTATGGCAAGAACTTGGAGAACTAGAAGTATTTATGCATGAGAAAGATATTGATAGAATCGCCGGATCTCGGGATTGGAATGCAAAAGTTCCTCCAGTACTTCAGTTGGGCCATTATGTTGCCAGTGCGTTATTCGATGAAATCTAGAGCTGTGCTCAATTCATCAAGGCTATCATTAACAGCCTGGAATTAAGATTTGTTGGTCGTCGGACCAACCTGGTAGGTCAAATAGTTGTGTATTCGCCAATTATTGTCTTTTATTTTTATACATTTTTAGAAACAAAAACAGAGTTAAGGCAACGACAAATTACAACAGACAAACATAAATTAAATATGGTATGACAGTTTTTGTTTGTTGATTGTCAGTGGAGAAGATGACATTTGGATAGGCCTGTTCCACGAAATAAGTTTTGTTTGTTTTGAAAATATTCTACTTCGAAGAAGATTTCAATGAGATTAATTTCTAATTTTCATTTGAGGAGATTAAAAGACGCTTCTATTTTTGTTGGCGGTATGATGGACCCAACATCTTTTACCCAGGTGGAAATCAGTGTCTATTTCAGTTAATGAATCTTGAACTATATTGGGCTTACCTGAAATTAGTAACTATATGTTATCTGCATAAATTCCAATAAAGTCTAAATTTGACTTTTTAATTTCTAAGATTAGAGACTCTATGTATGCGTTATAAGCAATCATTGAAAGGGGAGAACCTTGCGGGATTCTATTTTTAACTTTGGCGATATTTGTGTCCATCAACGTTGACTTTTTGAGTTCTATCAGACAGAAATGACAGTACAAGTTTGAGAATTTGTTTAGGGATTCCCCATTTATGAAGCTGGCGAATGACGGGGGTTCATATAACACGGTCGAAAGACTTTTCCAGGTCAAATGAGACTACTACGCTGTGTTTTGTTCTCTTTAAGTTGTCGACTAGTTCGTGCTCAAGTAGGTGGATCATAGAGTGGACTCCTCTTTTGGGTCTGAAGGCGTGTTGTTCCGGGCTTATCTTGTTTTCTATATGCCACCCGATTCGTCTTGCAATAATTTTTTCCAAAATTTTTGAGAGAACAAGTAAATGAAATATGACGGTACTCTTCGTAGGAGTGAGAGGTGAATCCTTTTTTTTTGGGATAGGTTTCAACTGCGCCGTTTTCCAGTCATGTGGGAATATGCCGGTTTTGATTATATTCGTGTAGAGTGAACAAATTTTTAGTTTCAGATTTGTAGCACACGATTTTACCATTTTATAAGTTATTTTGTCTTGATCTGGTAAAGTTCCTTTTGTTGTTTGCAGTGTCATGGTTAGTTCCATCAGCAATATTTTTTCTGTCAAGCATTCTGGATAGTATTGTAAGTTTGCAAGGTCCTCTACTTTGAACCGATTTTTTACGTGAATGATTTTCGTCGAGTAAGGTTGGTCTGAGTTATACGACCTTTATACGACTTTTCCATAAAAGTGTTTGCGATAAGTTCAGGGTTACTATGTAGGTTATTGTTTAACATCATAAACGGGAATTTTTCAGGGGGTTTATTAGATCGAATTGATTTAATTTTAGACCACAGGGTGTCTGACTCAGTTTACAAAATTATGCCATGGGTCTTTAGATGAAATGCATTCTTTTTTTACCTTAGCGCAGATTTTCATATATGCTAAACAGTTGACTGTCATCGGGCTTCGGCGTAATTGGGTCCAGACTGCTTCTTTTTCTTTTACTAGTTTAGCAATAGCGGGTGTAAACCATCTGGGATTGTTTTGAATGCATTTGTTTTTGGCTGTTCGCATACTTTTCGAAGCAGCTGTTCTTATTATTTTCTTAATCTTAGCCGCTTCCTGGTTTATATTATTTTTGGTTTGCGATGACGATGTAAGGTTGCTTGTAATTTGCTCAAATTGATTTAACTCTGCAAGGTTTTCTTTGAATCGCGAAACGAATCTTGTAGTTGTTCTTCTTTTGTGGCTATGGATGATGATTGGTATGTGGTCCTTACTTTCTCCTCGAGTGATAATCTCCCAGTGTTGCAAGGGGGCTAGGTCAGTAGAAGCTAATGTGACGTCTATGGCGGTAATTGTGTGGGTGAACCATCGTTTAAGACTATGAGTTCACGTTGGTTGATGAAATCTTCGAAAATGATCCCATTTGGATTGTTATGTAGCGATCCTCAAATAATATAGGTGGTCGATTTGGGATTCTTGATCCCGACCCCCATGACCCCGTCCTTCAGCCAAAAAAAAAAAAAAAACCTAAACACAACTCTCTACCGTTCAACAGATTCCCAGATCTTCCTTCTCTATCCAGTGTAAGAAACCCCCGCTCCATTGTTATTTCCCCAAAATCAAGTGAAAATCCCATTACTTCCATGAGCCCTTTTCTACTTAAAAAGTCGATTGATGGTATTAGCAAAGATTACAAAAATATAAATCAACTTCGCGACGGTAGCCTATTAATATTTGTCAAGTCACAAGAATCTGCAGATATCTTCCTGCGTGTCAAAGATCTTGCTGGTGTTTGCCCAGTAACTGTTAAGTTACACGATAAGCTTAATCAAACGAAAGGAATCTGTTACGCCCCATGTCTCATTAACGTTTCCGAACCAGAAATAATAAGTGAAATGAAACCTCAAGGTGTCGTGGACTTGTACAAGTTCCTAAAAAAAGGCGAAGACGGAAAGCTAAAACCCACAGGCTTAGTACTCTTTACATTCGACCTCTATCAAATTCCCAAATCAGTGGATATCGGATTTTATACAGCCAAAATAACCGAATATATCCCCAACCCTATGCGATGCCGCAACTGTCAACTGCTAGGACATACGACAAAACGTTGCAACGGCAGCAAAATATGCGAAACTTGCAACCTCCCCCCTCATAATTCAGATCCCTGCATTCGCACAATGTGCGCAAACTGCTCCCTTGCCCACTCTTCATCATCAAAAATCTGTCCAACATACAAACAAGCTAAAGAAATACTAACAATGAAAACAATTAAAAAATGCACTATGGCAGATGCCAAGCGCATATATAATCAACAAAATTCAGTACAAGTTCCACCTCAAATTGCAACGTTCGCTGAAACTATTAAAAAAACAACAAACCTTAACAGTAAAACGAATAATCCTCCAGCCATCCCTCCATCTCCTTCCCTTTCTCCACCTATCTCTTCAACAGTAAATACAAGCTCCAATACAAATAAAGTAAATATACGTTCATTGCCTAACCTACCAAACATAAAAATCACATCGAACACACCATCCGCTCCAAAAATAGCAACAGTAGAAAATTATAGTCACAAACTACCAAAAGAAAACTTAACCACTACCACTGCACCATCCAAATCAAATACTTCTACATCGCAATCATCTCACACAACCTCATCACAATTTCAAACCTCTTTAAACACAAACAGCAACACAAATACCCAATCTTCTTCTTCTACCTTCAATCATTTATCGACTCTCACAATCTCCTATATCAGCTGTAACCCAAAATCTTTTGGGTAACAATGAATATTACATAGAAAACAACAATGCAGAAAACCATGATATCGACATGCAATAATGACACTTTTATCCAAATAACTGACTCTGCGATTCGAGTGTCGAACCACTCAGACTCTGATAAGAGCCTAAATGGTTCGACACCCGAATTGCAGTCAAAACCCTGAACAACAAAATTATACCAACTTTTACAATTCA
Organism: Philhelius pedissequus; assembly: GCA_910595825.1. NCBI lineage: Eukaryota > Metazoa > Arthropoda > Insecta > Diptera > Syrphidae > Philhelius > Philhelius pedissequus. The sequence goes on from OU343161.1 coordinate 163,024,240, forward strand.
CAACAAAAAAAAAAAACAACACGAACCAAAACAATATTCCCTCTACCCACTCCTCTCTTGCCACAGGTAAAAGAGGTGCGTGGACCTCATGCAATGTAGCTCTCAATATTCTTCAATGGAATATCAACGGATTTATTAATAATCTTGATGAGCTCAATATAGCTATCCAAGAATCCCACTGCCCCTTTGATAAGACGCTATATTTCCCAAAAACCTTTGACGGTTACCTGTACAACTCACCTAGCAATGATACTGGTAAACAAGGTATAGCTCTTTTAATAAAAAAAAATACCTCTTACAAAATGATTTCGTTGCACTCAAACATACAAATTTTTGCTGTCGAAATACACCATAAAATAAAATTTACTTACATTAACATATACCTACCCCCAAAAGAAACAATCAATAAAAACGACCTAAATAGTATAATTACCCAAGTCAATCCAATCATATTCGGAGGTGATGTTAACGCCTGGAATTCACTTTGGGGCTCTCCACCTAACAACAGAAGGGGCAACTTATTAGAAAATTTCTTCACATACAACAACCTGATTATTTTGAACGATGGGTCGCCCACCCACCTTTCAACTCACAACAGTCTAACACATGTCGATGTCACTTGCTGCTCACCCGAGTTGCTGACAAAAACAACTTGGAAGACTTTGAACGACCTTCATAACAGTGACCATTTTCCGATACTGACGACTTTAAATATCGGCCGTATCACAAACTCTAAAACATTCGACCCGAAATTTAAAACTGATCTATCCAACTGGGCATTATTCAAAAAAACAACCACCGAGTACTTAACACATAAAAACCCATCCTCAAACAACAACAAGGAAGCTGCTCTGTTGCAAAAAGCAATCAGAGCCGCCGCAATCTTTTCCATTCCTCAAACTTCCTCAAAAAAACGCAAAAACGTGGTTCCCTGGTGGCACTCTGAATTATCATCTTTACGAAAAGAGAAAATGAATGCACTAAAAAACTTTCAGAAAAACCCCATCACTACTAATCTTATTATCTACAAAAAATCAAATGCAAAATTCAGACGAATGCTTAAGGAATGCAAAGCTAAAAGTTTCTCTGAGGTTACCTCAAATATAAATCCAAACTCCTCTCCTTTGAAAATATGGCATAACATCCGCCGTTTGACTGGTGATTCTCCACCACTTGCCATTAACAGCATTAACACCAGTAACGGTGTAATCATAGAACCAGAAAAAATATCTAACTACATTGCTCAAACCTGGTCTCAATCTTCTGAAAATATAAATTTGTCCACTGTATTTGTTGAAGAAAAAGTAAATATAATGAATACCCCCACCTTCCTATTCCAAAACCAAAAAAAGACAGGAACACAATTGAAGGATATCGTCCTATCTCCCTTATACCGTGTTTATCTAAAATAATGGAATAAATAATAGCGAAGCGCCTACTCTGGTTTGCGGAAACTAACAAACTTATCAGTCCTAATCAAGTAGCTTTCAAAGCCAATAGGGGTTGCACCGACGCCCTTCTCCATATTGACTATTTTACATCAAAGGCACTTTCAGTAAAAAACCATGTTTCCATCCTATCACTTGACTTTCAAAAAGCTTTCGATAGAATAGGATTGCATATTGTTTTGAAAAATCTCCTGAATTGGGGAGTTGGAAGCAAAATATATAGTTACGTAAAGTCATTCTTAACCAATAGAAAATTGTGTATAAAAGTAAACAATACATACTCTTCCAACTACTCCTTACATAACGGAATCCCCCAGGGATCACCTTTATCGGTAGTATTATTTATAATAGCATTTGACAATATTAATACCATTTTGATAAAATACAAACTACTTGATCACTGCATTTATGCGGATGACATTTTTATTTTATGTAAAGTAAATGATATTGATAAAAGTAAAACTTTGTTTAAACTCGCCCTAGAAGATATTTTAGAGTGGTCCAAAATGTCTGGAGCTATATTATCGCTTCAAAAATGTAAACTACTACATATCTGCCTTAAAAAAAATTTCCAGAACTTGTAATAAATGTAAATAATACACAAATAGAAAATGTTAGTAATTTAAGAATTTTAGGATTAGTATTCAATAATAAATATTCTTGGAATCAACACTGTTTAGAATTAAAGAAATCCCTAGCTGCCAGAACAAATATTATTAGATTTTTAGCCAGTAAAAAAAGTCAAACTCATAGAAGTTCTTTATCACATATTATTAAAATATTAGTTTTAAGCAAAATAGACTATGGATTATACATATATGGCTATTGTCCGAAATCAACTTTAAAAATTATAAAACCGATGTACCACCAAGCAGCTAGAAGTAGTATTAACGCTTTCCGAACTACTCCCATCAAACATATTTTAGCAGAAGCAGGATTACCCAGTATAGAGGAACGTAGAGACGCAATCTCTTTAAAACTATCTGCAAAACTCATATTCTCCACCAATGCAGTGATCGATAATGGTGTGAAAAGTGCAACAAATCATAAACTTACAAAAAAGATACCATCAGCAATCGCTACTATCATGGATAAAGCATCGCACATTGACCTTCCATCAAAACACAAAATTTACAGTCCCATGCTATCCTCCATGGTTCATTAGCCCTTCATCCTTGATAATGCCATTAGCGAACTACAAGAAAACAGATACCAGCAATATAATTTACTGCCAACTTGTCTCAAGTATATCGTCAGATTTAAAATCAGAAGGCTGGAAATTCATATTCACTGACGGATCTAAGACAGCAGAGAAGACATCATTTGCCGTACTATTTGAAAACGGTTCGATCATCAGCATAGGTAACTTGCCTGAATTCTCCTCAATTTTTACAGCAGAAGCTTTTGCTGTTTTGCAAGCCACCAAAACAGAATTAAAACTCCGAGGAAAATATATAATTTGCTCTGACACTATATCTGTCCTTGAAGCTATCAAAAACCCAAACAACAACACTGACCTGATAACCGAAATCAGATATCAACTTATCAAATCCTCGAAAAATATCAAATTGATGTGGACTCCTGGGCATGTAGGGATCCAGGGAAACGAATATGCAGACATTGCAGCTAACTCAGCGAAAAATTCCCCCGTTTACATGTTGAACGTCTTCTCCAAACTCGACTTGATCAGAGTTACACAAAATGCCATAGTAACCAACACCAAAAACGACTGGATGCAATATCACCACCACTACAAAAAATGCAATCCTGAAAAACTCCACCCCGTTTATCCTACAGGCATTTCCAAACAAAAAATCCGCAATTTCGTTAGGCTACGACTTGGACACACCTCTACCACCCACCAACACCTCCTCGCTAAAACCAATTCACCAGATTGTTCCTCCTGCAATACAAATTTAACTTTAAGCCATATTTTTGAGAATTGTCCAATACTAACACCCACTTTTCAAAACATATTTCAAAACGATTCAATTTATGATATCCTAAAAAACCCTAACACTAAAAATATCGAAAAAATATCAAACTTTATTATAAAAGCAAACATTGTCATCTAAACTTATGATTATAGAGCTAATAGTCTCGGCAGCTAGGCTCGTTAAACTTAATATTATCATGTAATTTAAATTGCTTGGTAATTAATTATAATAATAATAATTTTTTAATATGATGTGTGTTTCTCTTCTTGCAATGCAATGATGCCTGGGTTGTATGTTGAAATTAATATTTCAAGTGCATGTTTGTTATTGCAGAATCTTGCAGATTCCATTAGAGTATGAGTAAATTGTTGAATAACTGGTTCATTGTTTATAATTAAAGGGGATTTTTCTTGGGATTTGGGGTTTGTTCCGATGATTGCTTTTATTTATTTTAGTGATTTTTCGAAGGGAAGACTTTGGTTAATGGGTGGATTTGCATCCAAATCCATTTCCTCGTTTTCGGGTTTGTTGGTGTTGTTTTGTCGGTGAGTTTTTTTTAAGTGGCTGTAGTTAAACTGGAGGATAGTTTTGTTTTCTATAATTTTGGGTGTGTTGTGTGAAATTTGATTATTAAGGTTAATTTATGTGGAATGGAGTGAGGAAGTTTGTTGTCCTTGGGTAGGTTGATTTGTTTTGTTTGCTGAAGTTGAGACGGTACTTGTGTTATTATTGCTTTCCGGTGTAGTTTTGGCTGTTTCAGTTGGAGTATTTTGTGGTGTTGTTGTTTTGTTTGATTTTGTTTGGATGCGGTCTTTGATTATTTCTGCTATTGTTTTGCTTGGCTCTTGTCTCCTTTTGGAGCTGGAAGTTGGTGAAGTACCGGGTCATCATTGTATATTTGCCACGCTTCACGAACCGTGCAGCATCTATTGATTTTAATTTTGTTTACCGATTTGTATTTAAAAGAGTTGGGCATGCAGGGTCGTACGATGTATGGCTTTCTTGTTTACAATTTGTGCAGAATATTGTAGAACATTCATTGTGCGGTGGTGGTATACAACAATCTTTACAAACTTCTGCATTTGAGCATCTGTTTTTAGTATGGCCTAATTTTTGGCATTGTTTGCACCTCAAAGGATTTGGGATGTATTCGTCGACTTGACAGTTGACCCAACCTATTTTAATGTCCTTTGGTCTGCGAATTAGATCAAATTGCTGCACCTGTTGGTATTAGCATTTTATTTTCCAGTTTCATGATTTTCACTTTTTGGTTTGTGAGCTCTGAAAGTAGTTTTAATTATGTGTCTGGAGAAGATTCGGCCCAGCACGGAGTTCAGACTTATGTTTGAGGTGATTTTAACGGCAATTTAATCTACTAATTTTGTTTCCAGGAATTGTTTGGCTGTAGTAACTTAGCCTTTAAGATATCTTAGGATATACATATATTCCCAACCTTTGTTGAATTGGAATGAGTTGTATGATGCAATGGTAGGTTTGATTTCTGTTGGGTTTGTTGCAGAAATGACTAAATAGTGTGGGATATTATTATCATTTTGTGTAGTTTTTAGAAGGGATGGGTAGTCAGGGTAAGAGTTTTTTCTTTTAACTTCTCTGCTACGGTTCAGCGGAGGCTCTGAAGCGGGGAGGCTGAACCGGTTTCGACCAGGAGGGTCCGCGCCCCCTTTCATTTTAGATCACTAGTTGGAAATTTATTATTCTAAGGTTAATTAAATTAATGCAAAACACGTGGTTAGCGAAATTTTTTTGAAGGAGAAAGAGAAGAGAAATTGCGGTTTCTGTCTTTACGTTCTTACACGGCAGATGCCCGATTCGAACTGTACATTTAATTTATATGGAAATGAAAACTAAAAAAACTTAAATTAAATCCTGTGAAGCTACTAAGTTTAGTTTACATTTTACACGAAGAAACATTTACATATTTCAGGCAAATGTTATTTAACATTGCTTTTTTAATAAAACAACAAAAAGAGCAACTACACAAAAATAAATTTGTACTTATACTTATGAAAAAGTTTTATTAATATGTATGTTTTCTTGTTTCTGAAATGTTTTGCCATTTGTATGGTTTAGTATTTTTTTTATAATTAGTTTCCAATCCGTTGAATGTGCCTTACTCAGCTAGCTACATAATGTGGGCGGTTAGTGTTTAGACGTTGTGTATATAAAATAATTTTTTTTTTTTTTTTTTTTTTTTTTTTTTATAATCTACCCGCGCTCAAGGGAGTATGAATACCCGTTAAATGTTTCAACACAGTGCGGGCGTGGGGGTGAGGTTAAGGAAGAGAAAGAATGATAGGAAAGATGTGAAATTATTACGGCTAAAATCACTTATGGCCATGGAAACTGCGTTTGTGTACTCAACGACCCGAAACAATATTGGCCGTTGGTATTATTTTCGGCTACGCAGTAATTAAATCTGTTTTCGACTGCATCTATCCACTTTCTGACCTACCTAAAACCCACTTACCGGGCATAGTTTTAACAGAGTGATGAGGTCGCCAGAGGAAAGAACACTAGTTGTGCCAAATGCTTTCATTTGCACTGAATACAGAGAAGTTAGAAGTTAGGCTGGGAACTAAGCCAATGCCTGATTTCGAAAACAGGCAGAATGATGTTTCGTTGTCATTAAAAATACATGAAGCGTCCCTCAAAATGCCTTCAGGCATCTATTTCTCTTAAATATTATTTTATCTCCAGGAACTCCTTTGTCACTGTTGTCCGGATTAACAACTTCGAAGATGTTTGAAGAACATATAGTAGCAAGTCTTCCAGGCCCTTTTGAATGGGTTATTAAAATTCTCTCTGATGATTTTTCTGAGAATTCACATTTGCCAAAGGTCTATGGACCACTTTAAAAAGTTTTTGTTCCTCGGTCACACTAAGGTTTCTATCAGAATCATTTTTCATTATTATTTCGGTCTGGTAGATTACTTCTATGAAACCCGAATTGCCTGTTTCATTAATTTAAAGTGTTTATGTAATTTTATTCAGTGCTGAAGAAAGTGCCTCTTTCGTGTAATTATACAATTTTCTTCTGTTCTTCATTGTTTCCTTTTTAAAGTTCTTTATACCTACATATTTACAAATTTTCGAAGTTTGTATAACCCATCCCATTTTTTTAAACATTGTGTCTACATGGAAGTTTTATTTATGAATTACGAAATTCTTTTATAAGTGTCTTACATTAGGTATGATAATGGCGAGTACAGTGAATTCTTCTTACAAAAAGCAGAAAACTTATCTCCATGGGTCAAAATAACGCTTAGTTAATTTTAATGTGGCCGTGGCGCGATAGTTGAGTGCTCGCCTGTCAACCTCGTAGTCGCAGGTTCGATTCCTGCCGTTGTCTGTCACCTTATTTTGCAATTTAAAACCAGTTCTAAAAAAAATGTCATAAAATGAGTTGCTGTACTCATTACATGCTGTTCAGACATATTACTAGCAACATGTGATTGAGTAAACTAGTATACCCATAAACATGACACAGAAATAAATAAAAATAATGCGAATTATAAGAGACATAAACTAATAAGATAAATCTGAGACAACAACCACCTCGCGCCACACATCATTCCTATCCCTCATTCTCTTCTTCACATGACGCCCGCGCTGTGTTAAAAAAACATAAAAGGTAATCATAATCCGTTGAGCACGTGTAAGATTATAAAAAAAAACTCACTTATAGAGCTATTACAGTAATATTTCTTCAAAAGTTAATTATATTAGTAACGTATGTATATAAGTAAGACTTACATATGTAATCCCAGTCTGTATACTAAACTTATAGGACAACATAAGAACAAGTGTCTTATATATCCGGCGACCCAATATCTCTTAACGTTAACTGGCCATTATGGTATTAATAAATAGAACATGAACACTCAGTAAAAAAAAACAAAGTAGTCTTCAGTAATCGCCGGGGGGGCGAGCTCAGAAGAATTGAAAAAAGTCGGCCCCCTTGTAAATTATTAACAAAACAATATTTCTTAATTTTTATAGCCACAAAATATAAACTATAAATTAGAGTTGTACCGAATAGTGATTGTGGCCGCATACGGGACATTCGGCCCGCAGCTAGGTCGAATAGCCGAATATTCGGCGGCCGGATATCTGCCCTAATGAAAAGTATAATAGTTTGGTGGTCTGATACTCAAATCAGACCGGTACAAGTAAAACCAACTTAAACATGTTTTTTCCTTCTCCTCCACTTCCACAAGATACACAAGATATTCTTACTTTTTACACTGCAAATATATGGCGCATTTTTTGTAATAATTGTTCTGTCATTTCATATACTGGATGAAGATTGAGATTGCTAGTTGAGAAGAGAAGTTCATTACTTTATGAATTTTTAAAAAATATTACCATCGTATACGAAAACAAACGTAATCGTTTATTACTTATTTAAATAGATCTTGGAGTTATTTTTGAATCCAAACTTTATTAACGTTAATAAAGGAAACTCCATGTTAGGTATTTGGACGCTTTTGATTTAAATGATCCTTATATGTACATTAAAATCCCTTTGCGTTACTTATGTTGGGTGGATTGTTTACTTTGACACAAAATGTTAGAAGTTTGCATTGATTTTTTTGTTAATTATTATTAATTTTACATAAAACATAATGGATTGCAAGACAATATTAACAACTTGTTTTGAATAACAATGAAAAACGACTTCTAGTCGTTGCAATTAATCCATTAATGCTTAATTTAATTAATTTAGAAAAAAAATCAATGTAAACTTTTAATACTTAATGTTTAAATAAATAACCCCTGAAGAAGTTGGGAAAATCCAACAAACGTAGGGTAAGAATATGAAGTAGTTATTTTATTTGCATACAGAAGAAAGTGACCACAATAGCCTGAAAAAACCTTTGAACATCAAGTCATAAAAATAATTGGTCGTGTTAATAAATTAAATTAACAAACTATTAGTTATGTACTAATGTTAATAATTAATATTTAATGTACATTTTTTATTTTTTGTTTTAAATGTATTATTAATTAGTCTAATCTGAGTATTATTATAAACTCTAATTGATGAAAGTATATAAAATAAAAATATTACTTACTTATATTTTTATTTTATGTACCCATGAATGCAGAAAATCTAATTTTCATTCACCATAATGTGGGTGTAGAAAACGTACATTAAATTGCTGATAGCATATCTTTATTATATGAAATAAAATCAATCAGATCATAAAACTTAATATTTTGTTATTTTTCTTACTAAAAAAACGAATATCCGGCTCCTTTTTTAATATCCGGCCGGAGCCGAATAATCTTTGTATCTGGCCGGATATTAAAAAAGGAGCCGGATAGGCCGGATACCGACTACCCACCTTTTTTCTATTGAAAAATCACTTAAACCAAAAACTTTAGCCAAACATGCATTTTTTACAAGAAAACCAGTAGCTACAATGGAATGAAATTTTCACCCTGGAAAAAAATTGTAAACCTATTCAAAAATATTTTTTGCCGGGAGGTAAAGCATTTAATATTCGTCCATATCGAGGTATCCGTTCGGAGAAGAATTTTCTCCGATTTGTTGGAAATCGGAGAATTTTGTACCGAGGTATCCGTTCCGTGTGACACATCGGACAAATCTTGCACGAAATGTGACGCACGTCACAGTGATGGGATGAAGTGCATCTATTGGTCCAAGCAGAGGATTGAAGGAGGGCACAACAGCACCATACTTGCGTAGCTTTTTGGACACCGTAAACATAATTTAAAAAAAAAACAACACAGAAATACCAAAAAAAAACAAAAACAGTTGTTTGTTGCCGCAGATAAATCTGCGATAAATCTACCGAATAAAAGTATACCTGTGCTAAAGTTCGCCCTATTTTAGAGAAAAAAATTAGCGAAAGGAAAAACTCCAAAATTGAAAAAATTAACGGCTGAACTTTCCTTTAGGGGAGCACGAATTTTAGCATGCGGATACTTTTATTCGGTAGATTTATGCTTTAAATAATAAATATAATAATTTTAAAGTCAGGAAACTTTTATTTCTATTTTTAATTAATTTTTAAAGTTTTCATTTCTCATACAAAATGTATGCAAATGATGACTACCGACAACTTTTTTTTTTGTTGTTGTTTACCAATCCACAGATGACTGTATGCAACTTCGGTATGGTAAGTGTTGTGGTATGTGCATTTTTCTTGGGATAATATAAATTAATTTCAAACTATGTACTATTGTGGTTTCGTTTCATGTCAAATCTTAAAAAAACTTTGCATACACCCAACCTTGACCCCACCCAACCTTGACCACAATCCAAATCCTATAATTGGCCCAGGCAGGGGGGTTGCAGGGGGCAGCATGCCCCCCTTACCCTCCGCGCTTTTTGTACGCTGTGAACTTAATTACAGAAAAACTTCACACGAGTATGTTTTTATATATACATACGTTTTGTTTAATGTTTTTTTTTACTTGCAATTATAGGTACAATAAGGCAAGTTATGTATTCGAAAAAAAAAATTTTGTTTTCTAACAATCAAACATGACATTACGATCATAGAGAACACCAAAAAAGTTGGTCCCGCAATTCCGTCTGTCTGTCATTGGATGAACTGATTAAAATATTTTTTTTTATAAAAATGCTCCTAAAATTGTTAATAAAACTGCATACGAAAATTTTCAAAAAAAAAAACGTTTTTCGATTTTAAAAAAATAAATAATTTTTTTTTTTGAAAAATCGATTTTTCAAAAACCAGTCACAAAATTTTTTTGAAATTTGAATTTTATATGTACATATATTAATAATATCTTCAAAATGGCATTTTAATTATTTTTTTTCTAAAAATGTTTTCAAAATTTTCTACATAAAAAATTAATTTATTAAAAAACCGCTCCAACGATTTTTGAAATTTTTTTTTATTCATGAATTCAAATTGCATCTTTGTTTTCCCCCAAACTATAACGACTAAGCAATATAAAAACATTTAATTATGGGTATTATCCATTTATTTCTACCATATTATTATTCCGTTTTTACGAATTTTTGCGTACGTCACTTAATACTAAATACAATGTAGGCCCTCATACATTTATATTTACATAATGAAAAATATATTGTATAATATTCATTTGTAGGTAGGTATCTATGTAACTATTCCCTGAACCATCCATTCGACAATTCATTATAATAAGAATCAAGGTAATCTTACCTACATAGGCTTTAAACCTGCATAGGATAACTACACCTAACTAACTAAACTTCAATGGTTATCTACATTATTTAAAGTTGTTAGCTACAAGAGCAAGTTCGTGCGATCCAGTCGTGCATTTTATTTTATTTGCAATTGGTTTTTACAGAGAGTAAAAAGGTAGGTACATATGTATTTTAAAAGTGATGCATAACTACTTTTCGAAAAATATGATATTTCATTTAGTAAATGTTTTCACGTAAGTTCTATTATTGAAAAAAACTACACTTGTACTTTTAATCCAAAAAATGTTTCCATTAAAATTTACAAATGCCGAACAAATGAAGCATCTCGTGGAGTTATTGGGACTAATTTAAGAGAGAAGGAGGTGTCACAAAATACAAAAAGCAAAATCAAATTGGAATCATAGCACAACATTGAATTCTTTAACACCAAGTTTTAAAATTGACACACAATATCCTTCTTCCTTGTGGCATTTTGTACTGCTATTTATTGAAGTAAGGAAAGGCTACCTTATTCAACCTGAAGTATCTACGCATCTGGAAAGAAGAGAATAATCTTAATTGAAAATATTAGGAATTTGATTTGTCCATCTACTTACTTTGTATCTGGCAAATCTCACGGATTTAATTTGGAATTTGGATCTTTAATTATGTATATCAATTTTTTTGGTTTCTTGTTCGCATTTTTTGAGAAAATAAATGCAGCAACACTATTTGTTTAGTGCCTTTTATTAATTTAATCGGCAGAAATTATATGAATTTAAAAATTCATCTCAGTTGCATTGAAAATTATTTTTTTCAAAATCAGCTGCTTATGTGGAACGTATTTTGATCGACAACGAGTGGCGTTTTAGTATCGTAATACCGACACTAAAACGCCTAAAAAGTGACTCAACACAAAAAGTAAGAGCTGTCGTTCAAGTATAAGTATTCGTGTTGAAATACTTTCTAATTTAAAGACAAATTGAACAAGTGTTGTACTAAAAAGGCCAACATTGAAAATTAAGACATTTTTTAATTATATTTAAGTGTTTCCTCACCGTAATATTTTAAAGCTGTTCTATAGAGACCCCTAGCTCACTGTAAAAAAAATCAAAGTTCTACACGTGCTCCCCTAACCGAAAGTCACCCCCTATATTGGGCAGAGGGGTTGCATCTTGCAAAATCACTTCACACAAGTACCAAACATATAATATGATGAATAAAACTATGCGTAGGGAATATATTAGTTGTTCGTAGTCGCAGAGCTTTATATCTTATCCTTACAAATAGAAAAAAAATATTTTCAAATTAATACTGCCTTTTTACTTGCAACGATAAATCTACGGAACAGAAGTATCCTAAAATTCGTGCCATTTTAAAGAAAAAATTAGCCAAGGACGAAAAACTGTAAAACTATGTCGATTTCGTTTTAATAGAAACATCGATATGCCGTCGATCCGCCGTCAATTTTTGTTTTTGAAAATCAAATTAGTTTCAAATTAAAACCAATTTTTTTCTGGAAACAGATCCGTATTGAACTTTTTGGAGAAGGATTCAAAACCGATTTGTACACAGATTCTTAAAAACACTACAATATTTGTTTTGAAGTTTCTCAATTGTTGTGTTGTGAATTAATTTTTATTTTGTGGCAGTGTACAGAAACAGTAAATTAATATATTAAAAATTAAAAAAAAATTGTTAAAAACTTCTTGGAAACAAATATTAAAAAAGTGCAAGTGGATTTAGGAACTCCCCCGCGTCGGAATCGAAAAATAAAAAGAAATAATGATGTATTAACGATTTGAAGATGTTTTTTTTTACAGCTGCCAAGCAATACATACAATCCCAGAGATTCGTCCCATAAGCGTTCGTTTCAAACCAAAAAATTAGTGGTTTTAGTAGCGAATCCTAATTATTGAAACGAACTCGACATAAAAAGACATTTTTTTAATCACATTCAACAGTTTTCGCACCGTAATATTTTAATGGTATTCTAGAGGACACTAGCTCACTGTCAAAAAAAAACTAAGTTCTAGGCGTGCTCCTCTAAGGAGAAGTCACACCTAAAATTTTTAGAACTAAACAAAAAATTGTTAAAAAGCGGGCCACCAATTAGATGTAAACAAACGTAATTTCCATTCGCGGTCAAATACAAACAAATGTTGACCATTTCGTTCCTTATTTGCGTACTTTATTTCATTTTTGGATCGATAGGGAAATTATTCTTATTGTATTTCTGCGTTTTACATGTCGATTTTTTCAATTCATTATTTAAGATTACCTGGTCTTCAAATCGTGCCAATAATGAGTTCGCCCACTCACTGGGCTTTTGAGTAGCCATCGCTAAATGGTTTTATAAAATATTTCGTTTGTTTTATTGCAATTTATTGCAAATTTCTCTCCAACAACACTCCATTTCACAGTTCACACATCCAATACAAATTTTCACTTAAATGAAGTTGGTTCATACTACGTTTATATGGAGAATTGAATCGGTATTGAATCAGGATTTAGGTCCTTATATACTTGAATCGGATTAAAATAGGATTACTCGATCCAATCCCACTAGAAGAGCTGAATCGAATTGAAAATGTACTTATATACCTGAATCGAGGAATTGAGGAATCGAATTCACATCTGATTCTTGGTGTGTGTGTGCACCAATAGTGTTTTTTTGTGTTCAGTGGGTTTCCGTTTTCTTTGTATTTTTTTCTGTTGCATGTTTTTGTTGTTTATTCTGCAAACTCAAATTGTCACTTCGATTCCATTTTAATTCAATCTTCCGATCCCATGAGGCCATATACCTGAATCGAAATGTCAATTCGATTCGATTCGATTCCTCAATTCACTCATATAAACGGGGTATCAGTTCAAATGGGATTTTTTTAACAATACAGCGGCGAGTGTCGAAGTTTTTGGGCACATACCCCGGTTATATGAGTGGTTTCAAAACGAATCGAATCCAAGTTGAGATTTCGAACCAGCGATATGCAACCCGATTCACAGCCATATATTTAGGGCCTTGAGCCGCGACCCCATTAGAAATATTAGGTCAGATCCAGACTTTTTTGGGCAGAAATTGGTAGATTGTCAAAACTTGAAGAGTGGGGATAAAATTCTCTCATTGAGAAATAAAGTCCGAAAAATTCTGGAACAGCTTGTGCACAATTTCCTGCCAATTTTTAATCGTCAACACAATTGTTTTTTTTTATTTTTTTATTTGATGTAAGTTCACATTTTTTTCTCTTCAAACTAATTATTTTTTATTTTAGTGTTTCTAACTTAATTTATTTGTTGAACAAATATTTTTTCACACCAACTACGAAACGTTTTTTTTTCGTTTATGACAAACGTCAGTCTGACAATTGTAAATTTTCTGCCCACAAATTGCTGCCCACAAAAATTTATTGGGCAGGAATTGGCAAGAAATTGGCAGGAAGGGGAAATATTTTACTCTCTCAAGAGCGCTCTCTTCTGCCAAAAACTACCAAATTTGAAAGTCTGGAACAGGTTTTGGCAGAAATTGGTGCCAATTTGTGCCAATTGGCAGAGTGTGGATCAGACCTATTTATTTCGGCCATTATTGCAGACACTAATACTAAAAATTTAAATTTTTTTTGCTACGTCGGTATATTTAATTTACATTACATAATGTACCTATGTATAATGTATATTGAAAACGCATAGAAAAACTACAGCGAACTTGCGTTATTTTCATTGTAAATATGTACCTACTTGAAAATGGATAAAAAATAAGTCATTTAAGATACCTATCTACATTATACATCTTCTTTTTTTCTTAAACACCAAGGTTATTCAACATGAAATTTAGAATAAAGCAAGTTAAACAATGTAAATTATTTCTTTAAAAAACAGTCACTAACAATAATAGCATCAGTAACTGTTCTTATTTTTCCCTACTTAACATTTCTTAGATATACAACTTCAAAATTTTGCTTGGGAAAAAATATGTAGAGATAAAATTTACGTTTGCTCGAACTGAGTACTAGGCTTTAAGCCATTACTCAGTTCGGGAAAAATATTATGTCTGATACAATTGTTTCCCAGAACAAATTGTATCTCTAATTTTTCCCGATCAGTACTCACTTCAACGCAAAATAAAAATCTTTGTTTTGAACTGGACATACAAAAATCTCCACTTTATTTTTCCAAGACAAATAATGTCCGAATCATTATTTTGCTAGCTAAAGCCTAGTACTCAGTTCAAGCTAACGCAAATTTTATCTCTACATATTTTTTCTCAAGCAAAACTTTGAAGGTATAGAGATAAACATACCATTCAAATGAGAACAGAAGCGTATCTAAGAAATATTTAGTAGAAGAAAATAGGAAGACAGTTAAACTATGTACATTGTTTGATTTGCTTTGCTCTAAAATTCTTTATGAGTTATGTGTTTAAAAAAGAAACTGATTTATAATGTATGTAATAAAATATAATATAAAATAGTATATATCCATTTTAAGGCATTTACAATGAAAGAGAACATTAACGCTAAAGATTAAACAACATTTAACAGAAATAACGTAATTTCATTGGTATTTCTAAGCGCTTTCAATATACATTATAAATACATACACTATGTAAAGTCGATGAAATATATATAAACATATATATATGCAAAAATATTACTTGTCCCGTTTCGATACTAATTTTTTTAACTGTTTTATTAGATTTCTTCAGCTTCAATCTTTTAGTTTTAAAGCTCATTGATTTTTCTTAATCTATTTATCCCTTCTATTCAAATTTATACAAACACATACTTGAATAAGAAAACACCAAATAATTCTCAGAAATATTTCATACGTTTATTGAAAGTACGTGCTCATTTTAACTACTCTTTCTCATTATAGCTACGCTACTGCCTAACAGAAATCATGAATAGACTTAATTCTTGCAACTAACTTACCTACACACTTTTTTCATTCATTTTTTCTGGTCATATACTTACATCATATCTAAATATTGCAAAGGCTTGGGGTACGATATTAGGTGATAAAATGCACGATTTACATCAAACTTCACAATTTAAGCCCAGTACTCAGTTCGGGATTAATATTATTTCTCATACATTTTTTTTCCCAGAGCAAATTTTATCTCTAATTTTCCCGACTAGTACTCACTTCAATGCAAAATAAAAATCTTTGTTTCGAACTGTACATACACAAATCTCTACCTAATTTTTCCAAGACAAACAATGTCCGAATCATTATTTTGCTAGACAAATTGTGATGTTTGACTTAAACCGTGCCTTTTATCACATCATATCGTATCCCCGAACATCTGCAATATTAAAAGACATTAAGTAGTAGGTATATGACCAGAAAAAATGACTGGAAAAAGTGTGTAGTTAAATTAGTTGCAAGAATTAAATCAATTCCACAGCTGATTTCAGTGAGGCAGTAGCGAAGCTATAATGAGAATTAGTAGGTACAATTAGGACGTACTTTAAATAAAATTATGAAAATATTTCTTAGATTTATTTGATTTTTCTTTGATTTTCTTAGATTTTTTTGATGTATAAATTTGAATAGAAGGGATAACTAAATTAAGAAAAATCAATGAGCTTTTAAACTAAAAGATTGAAACTGAAAAAATTGAAAAATCTAATAAATCAGTTTAAAAAAATTAGTATCGAAACGAATCAAGTAATATTTTTGCATATATAGGTATATATATATATATTTCATTGGCGCAAAATTTTAAACGATTTAGTTCATTTTTCATTTTTAGTATTATACTAGGCTAAAAGAGGATTTTGCTAATTCTAAACCAGTTTAGTGTCTAATATTTTCTTCACATACTATTTTCATAACATTTTACTTAAGTTAAAATCACAATATGGCTACCTTATTTTTCTAGTATCGTACTAAATCCAAATGGGGAAGTTCACTCAATTATTCTCAGCAATCTGGAATAACTTTCTGTTGTTGTAATGCGTGCAAAACCACATCTGATGAAAAAACAGCTGCTCTCATGAAAGCTATCTTGAGTTATACCCAAAAAAATTGGAATAACTAGCTATCCGAGACCAAATGTATAGAACCAGCTGACTGCAAAATTCGTTGGTATGCGTTTTGCTTTGATTTTTTGACAGCTTTCAGCTAACCTATCTGATTCGTCCACAGATATACCCCGATAGCTTGGTATCCGAGAAAACATATCTAATAAGTGAGTGATCGCCCGCAATGCCACTTTGACATTTAAAAACGTGAAAAGTTATGTTCGCTTACTTTTTTGCACTATTTTAGGCATGTTTAATTGTAGTTTATTAAGAAAATAAATTTATGCCGCATTTACACGAATGTCAAATTTGTAGTATTACTGTCAAAATCTTGGCATTATTCTGTTTGTGGTGTAAATGGTCGTATATTTGTGGCAGTATATTTGTCATTAAAAAACTCCCAGCCAGAATTTTCGTTAAGTTGTGGCATTATACTGACATCGTGTAGATTCAGTACTGACAACAATTTTCAAAAAATTACAATTTGCAATAAAGAATGAACTTGCTCATTCTTTACTGCAATGTGTTGGCAGTAATTTTATCTGTCATTATTTTAGCTTCGTGTAAACGAATGTCATTAATTAAATTAATGACAGCAGTATTTTGTCAATAAATACTGCGAACTTGGCAGTCATGTAAATCCGGCATTAGTATGGTGCTAGTTAAAAAGAGTTAAAATTACGAAAAAATTAGTAAAGTGCATCAGTATTAGCAAACTGTTAAGTAGTATCATGCTAAGCCCTTAACATAAGGCTGTTTAAAATTTTGCGCCACTGACTTTACGTAATATATGTATAATGTATATTGAAAACGTTTAGAAACACTCAAACGAACTTGCGTTATTTTTGTTAAATGTTGTTTAATCTTTAGCGTTATTTTTCTCATTCATTGTAAATGCTTTGAAATAGATATACATATACTATTATATTACATATTATTACACCATATAATATATCATCATAAACACATAACTCAACATGAAATATAGAGCAAAGCAAGTTAAACAATGTACATTATTTCTTTAAGAACACTCACCAACATTAATATCATCAGTGGCTGTGTTCCTATTTTCGCCTACTAAACATTTCTGAGATACGCTTTTGTTCTCATTTGAATGAAATGTTTATCTCCACACCTTCAAAATTTTGCTTGATAAAAAATATGTAGGGTTAAAATTTGCGTTTGCTCGAACTGAGTACTAGGCTTCACAAGTCACTCCTCATAACTTGAGGTGCACTCATTTTTGGTATTCTGGTATAAAAAATTACAACTTGTGAGCATCATAAAAACTTGAAAATTATGATCTACTGCTTCTATCTGTGAAATAAGAAAAAAAAAACGAAATAAGAATAAACATGGAACTGAATTTGATTTTGATACATCTTTTGGAAGAACTTTCATCTATTAAATGAAAAGTAAGAACTAATAAAACTGTATTAATTGATTTTTTAAAAATCACTCTTTGATTGTAGCGCAGGAGAATTTTAAGATAATTAAGGGATTTGAATGATCCGTTTGCCATTCAAGATACAAGTTTTATCTACCTGCCTTATTCCACAACTTTTGTGAAAGCAAAACAAGAAAACTTGCAACGTAATAGTGCGTTTTCATTAGAGCTCAAATTACATAATTTGGCAAATTACAGAAAGTATTTTCATTACAAATTATCATTTCGTTTGACATCTGGCCTATACCTATACTACTACTATGAGACAGAATTTTTAAGCTGGTAGTTCGCTCGATGAGGGCGCTAGTTTCACTTTTCTTGATTTTGAATTGTTGATAAGGAAGAAAAAAGGTATAGGCAAAAAGGAAAAAAAGCAAGGGAGACGTTCGAATCTTATTAGTTCTGACAACAATAAGCAAGTAAGGGTAAGGGAGAAAACCGAATAAGCTGTTTTTGCCATGGTAACCTTCAAAAGTTGGTGGGTATAAATAAATTATATCAAGGCTATTGCCGTACAGATGGATTTGAATATGGATATACATGCATGTAAAGGTTATTATAGAATTTATTTTAATTTTTTTTTAAATAAAGTTTGAATATTTGGTGGATTTTAGGATTTTGAATTGTAGCACCTTTGCTACTTTTCACTTTTTCTATGCGAAAATAGCAAAGCAATGTTGAGATATTTCAATATTTTTTGGTTAGGTAGGTACATGTGTAGCCAGATACCCACATACATAAAATATGTATGTACATAGGTACTTTTTGTTCTATTTCAAATATAATATCTATTGAGAATACTTTAATTTTTTCTCCACAGACAGTCTTATTAGGAAATAAAGTAGGTATACTTAGGTAGTATTTTTAAATTTTTTTTTTGACAAGCGATTTTATATATGAAGTTACTATATTACAAGTTATGGATTCGAAAAAATCGAACTCGAGATTTTGATCAAGCTTGACATTACGATGATAGCCAAGTCGAAAAAATGGGTCCGCAATTCCGTTTCTCTATCTTTCTGTCCTCGAGTTTACAGCCTAAACGTTTTAAACATGTCCCAGTTTTTTTTTCATTTTTTTTAAGACGAAAAATGACAGTACCTACCCATGAATCAATGAAAACAAGATTACGACACTTTTTTTTGTCTTTTTTTGCTGACGTCACGCGAGATTAGAAAATCTTAGCAAAAGAAATTTTTTTGTGGCTCCGATGTGGATTAATGGATTTTTCTTGCGCGAATAATATAAATATACAATTTGTTTAAATAATTAAATATTGTTGAATTTAATTTACTTTAATTGAATTTAAAATAATTGCGATAAAATCAAGAATAAAAAAAAGTCGGAGTGCTAAATGGATATCGAAGATTTAACTTAAATTAGGAAAAACACAACAATTTGTGTAGATATTTGTGGATTAAATAAATGGAAAATGTTTTAATTATGTTATGATTTTATTGTATTTTCGTTTTTTTTTTCATTTTGATAAGTCTACAATGGTTCGGTTAAGTGTTCTTATTCTAAAATACATCCTCGCTTGGAAAAAAAAGTTTTTTTTTATCTCCTCATCGCAATCAATGTCTTTGTGCCAATTCAAGTATATTTGTTTGGTAGCCTGGACAATTAACTAAGTCTTCTCCGTTGAAGGATTTGAAGATTTTGTCCAAGTTCATCAAGTCGTTCAACATCATTGGTGATGGTTTTGACAAGCCGCCCTAACTTAGGTGGTATACCCACGAATACGATGCGACATTTTCTTCAGCTGGAATTTTGTGTATTAGTTTAATGAATATGTATCTGGCCATATTTTCTAGGCCATCGCTATCAGTGTTAACCTCTTCTGGTTCCCAAGCAATGCTTTGAAATATAGTACCTAAAAAGATATTTAAGATTATTTGTTTGTAATGGGTTATCCATTTTGCGGTTTCAAAAGTAAACGTAAATAAAACACATATAAAATATTTTGTTCATGTTATGTCTTTTTTATTATATAATTTGAACGTTGACATTAGCCGTGTTTTATTGCGAAATTTATCCGCCGTAAGTTTATCCCTCGTAGTAATTTACATACAATTCGCTACGGTCGATAAAAAGCTAAAGTAGAAGCTACGGTGGATGGCTGGTTGACGTTCAGTCGAGTCTCGATTCTGATTTTGTTAGTTTTGTTGGTACGATTGACAATTGAATTGAATCTCGATGGATGTGTTCATGGAGTGTTATAATTATTAATTTCATTCGTAAGACAAATCGATCTTTTTCATTCTTTTTTTTTTAATAGTTGACCAGTTTATATTTATCAAATCTTAGATAACTCCATTTTTTTTTAAATTATAAGCTGTTCTTCTGAAAAGTTTCTGACTTTTACTATTAAAAACTGTATTCTTTGCTCAATTATTTTCTGAAGTACGTCTAAAATTGCACCTATATCTGCAATTTTGCATACCCCTAATGTCAATTAATCAATTTTAACAAATTTTGATATCCATTTTGAAAAAGAAACCAATATTTATCGAATGAATTCCGTTTTACTTTTATTGACTAACCAAGCCCAACTTTCGTTTTGCGTTCAATTTTTATTGATAGTTGTAAATAAACCAAGTTTGGTGAAAAAAATCATCTTTTTATTTATATCTACAAAAAAGCAATTTGAGAAGACAAACCGCATTGGGTGGAACTGCACTATAGAGGAATGCCCCACAGTGCGCCGCAAAATATTTATTCGTATGAAATTCTATGAGCTATAAGGCTAGGCGCGCAAATATGCAACTTTCAGTTTTGCAACAGTATGGTTGCTAAAGTGAATAACATGAGAGTGCGCGCAAATGCAGTAACAATTCAGACCACGATTCGAGCAACTTAAAAGTTTGCGTTTTGGCACAAATCGAACGATCGCCCCAAATAAGTTCTTCAGTTTGTACCACACCGAACTATAATGTAACTGCGCCTACATTAAATCAAAATATTATTTGTGTGATGGTTTATCTCGTTGATTAATTTTAAGTTGCTAATGTGCGCGATCACTAGTGATTAAACTATTTCGTTTCGGAAAAATTGCATGTGCGCGCCTAGCTTAAACGCACTAAGCGGCAACTGAACTTCACAAAAGGTGCTTTTTCTTCACTGTTTAATGGACGTTGGCCATGGACGGCATTCGCTTCACTACATGGACATGGACTGGGCGTACATTTTTGTGATCCATTGTTTTTTTTCTGGACATGTACATGGAAATGGCAAACCAAATGTTAACTACTTGTTCCTTACCCCGCGTTTGTTAAGTGCAGTCTGATGAGTGAATATTGAATTGAAAGCAAAACATAATCAGAAAATAAATTTATAAATTGACTTGAAAAATAAAATTCTAGCTATCGATCTACTCAGAAAATAAATAAAAGCATGAAATATAAAGGTGACATGTAATGGATTGAACAATTTAAACTACGCTGTAGTGTGCGTTCAAAACCAAGAAACATTTAAAGGAAACAAGCAAATCTCCGTTAATTTTGTATTCTCGTGTGAATGGCATAGATGATTTTTAAAGCAATACAAAAATTGCCCTGTGTAAAAAGGGACTTGACCATAGTCTATGAACAAACCCATTCACTTATTATTTCCTTTCTATTGGTGCAAAATGAATGTTCGAATTTAAAATTGCAAATGCAGAAAAAATGAAAACAAGAAATAGGTCTGTAACATAAATTAAATATTGGTACGTTTTTCTACTTTCTATTTTATATGAATAAAAGCTAATTATTGGTCATTATTTGGATATTTTCTTAATTTTACTTTGCAAAAGACTCTTTCATTACTTGTGACTGCTGTACAGGGGTACCATTTTTACAAAAATAAAAAAGCTACGGTCCATGCTACGGTCGATGCGTTTTTTTGGGCATTACTTACGGTACTATGGATAGATTCCCAATAAAACACAGCTATTATGTGCGAAACACTACATCATTTACATGACCACCAGGCCAGGAAATTTCTCTTGCAATAAAGCCATATTCGCTCGAGTTGTGTGGCATGTGGCACCGTCTTGTTGAAACCACATATTCTACAAGTCATATTCTTCAATAGCAGGCAAAAAAAAGTCGGTTATCATATGACCATAATGCTCCGAATTGAGGGTGACAGTCGTTTAATCGTCGCTTTCGCAGAAGTAAGGTCCAATCACACCTCCGGACCCATTGAGAAAATAATTACATAGAAGCGCGACTCGTACCCCCTTGGCTTAAACACCCGCAAATTTTTTTTAGGTGAGTAAGAAAAAACTCTTAAATTACTCATTTTTTCCTATCCGTGAATACATGTGAGTCGTGAATTAAAAACCCTATTGCTCAAACTGACAGATCATTTTTTTTGTTGATTTGTTATAAGTCAATCTGACAGTTCTAAAATAGCTTACGAGAAATAATTATTTACTTTCATTTTCACAATTGTTTTTTTTATTTAATGGTTATTTCACAATTTTATTTATTTTAATAAAAAAAAATAATTGTGTGTTGATTCGTCACCAACATTATCGTATGTAGTTTCGGACTAACCGACTCGCTTTGGCCATCGAAAACTAAATGGGAAAAATAAAACTAGAGATTCAAGTAAGTTCATTTTAAATTATATTTATTGATTTTAATTTATATTGCACTTTCTAGCAAACAATTCCACCAAGTGTTCCAATTTAGTACGAAACTCGATCCTTTAACATCAGTCTCCCAATACTGTGTAGTTGGGCGGTGCTCGGAAACCGAGTACACATTCTTACCATATGAGTATCCATATTAGAATTTGGCCAAATTCTCTTGTGCTAGGATTTGGCGATTTTTGAAATCAAAATTCAAGTAGTGTTAATTTTCATATATGCCCCGACTCCGATCCGATCCGAGAAGTATTGGATCTCTACATTATGTAACTCATTGTGTGTCGACAACGGAGATTTTTGCTCGCCTTTTTGGCAAGAAATATAGCGTGAGTTTGGCAATCTCATGGACGAGATCGATATGCACATGTTGACCGAAAAACATCTGCCTGTGTCTGTAGCTTGTAAACAGATTATTGGTCTGTCTGTGGATCAGCATCCAGTCAAGCAGAAACATGGTAGGTTAAATAAAAAAAAACCTAATTTGAAATATTTTTGAGGGTTTGCTTTTTTTTAATTTTGTAGGACAAAAGCACCTGCCATTCGTCTCAAAATCATGACGAACAAAAAGATCAGACCAAACAACCAATGGTTATACACAAATAAGAAATTCCCGAAATGGAACATGAAGCCCAGCACGAAGTCATTATTTCCTGGTTATAAAATGAGATACTTAAGGATCAATATTTTAAAGGTTTAAGAATTGTAATTCACTTTGGACAGTTTGTCCAAATTAGCAATTCCAAGAAATTTCTACTAATATCAAGGAAAATCTTGAAATCAGAACTTACGAAAAGCATTTGCCAACAAGCTGAAACACGAACACAAGTAATTTTTCCGATCCTCTTCCATAGACATATTGATAAAAACGCACATAAGAATCTTTTCTGTTCCTCTTCCTATAGACGCGTATACACCACAGCCCTAGTAATTTGTTTTTGTTTTGTTTTTCGATTTCACGTCTATTGATGGATAGAGTTTCAAAAGTACAAATACAACAATGTAAACAAATGGGTTTTGGGGGTTAAAACGTAGAAAGGTTTCCGATCTTAGTATGACTTATTTGTGATTTCGATGATTTTAACTGTTCTGAGTGTAAATTTACCTCAGCTTCTAAATCCTTGTAATCATTTTGTAATCAAACAATTATTTCGAAAAATTGCTATTTAAAAGTAATTCTTTCGTGTTTTTAAAGTTAGACCGTTTTTTTAAAGGTGAAGTTGAACAAAATTTCCCGAAAATAAACAAAGAATCATATACATGTATATATATATAAATATTGCATTCACAAAATAATTAAAATTATTATTATTCTTCATTACAAATAAGCTTGCTGCTCACAGAGATATATAGAACATTATGAAGAATAGAATAAGGTCACATTTTCAATGTTAATTAATGATCCTTTTTTATTTCAATATTGGATGATGTGCATCATAGAGAAAATAATTACATAGAGGCGCGACTCGTACCCCTTGCCTGAAACATCCGCTATTTTTTTTTAGTTGAGTAAGAGAAAACTCTCTTAAATTACTAATTTTTTCCTATCCGTGAATACATGTGAGTGGTGGATTAAAAAACCCTATTGCTCAAACTGACAGTTCATTTTTTTTGTTGATTTGTCAGAAGTCAATCTGACAGTTCTCAAATTGCTTACGAGAAATAAAATTGTTCACTTTCATTTTCTCAATTATTTCTTTTTATTTATTGTTTATTTCACAATTTTATTTATTTTATTAAAAAAAAATTGTGTGTTGATCCACTTGATTCGTCGCTTTGGGCTTCGAAAATCAAATGGGAGGAATAAAACTAGAGATTCAAGTAAGTTCATTTAAAATTATATTATATTGATTTTAATTTATATTGCTATTTCTAGCAAACAATTCCGCCAAAAATGTTCCAATTTAATACGAAACTCGATCTTGTAACATCAATCTCACAATACTTTGTAGTTAGGCTGTGCTTGGAAGCCGAGTACACATTCTTTCGATCGAATTTTACAAGTACATAGTGTTATGTCAATCAAAGTACGTAAACCAATGAGTATCCTTATGAGAATTTGGCCAAATTCTGTTGTGCTTGGATATGGCCATTGAGCAGCATTCTAAACTGAAACATCTACACATGATAGATCTAATTTTCGGAGCATTCAGTCAAGCAGAAATAAGGTACGTTAAATACAAAAAAACATAATTTGATGTATTTTTGAGTATTTGTTTTTCTTTTAATTTTGTAAAATAAACAGCGCCTGCCTTTCATCTCAAAATCATGACGAACAACAAGGTCAGACCACACAAACAATGAAGCCCAGCAAGGAAGTCATTATTGCCAGATATTATAATTAAATACATTGGGCTCAATATTTTAAAGTGTTCTCCTTATGTATATATATATGTATATAGCTTAAGAATTATGATTCACTTAATTTTTTTCGATAACATTTTCTTTATGGGTGTTCAAAAAAATTCTTTTCTTTTTAAGGGAAATGTAATGTTGTGTATCTCAATGACACATAGGTAAGTATTATAGCCATATGCTGAGGAAAATTAACACTCAGAACAGTTACAATCATCGAGATCAAGCAAGTACCTTGGAAATGACAGCTTGTCCAAAGTAGCAAATCCAAGAAATTTCTACTTACATATATCAAGAAAAATCTTTAGATCAGTACTTACCCAAAGCTCTCGTTTCCAAACTACTTGCTTGATTTCGATGATTGTAACTGTTCTGAGTGTAAATTTACCTCAGCTTCTAAATCCTTGTAATCATTTTGTAATCAAACAATTATTTCGAAAAATTGCTATCTAAAAGTAGTTCTTTCGTGTTTTTAAAGTTAGACCGTTTTTTTAAAGGTGAAGTTGAACAAACATTCCCGAAAATAGACAAAGAATCATATACATGTATATATGTATATAAATATTGCATTAATGACAACACAAAATAATTAAAATGATTATTATTATTCATTACAAATAAGTTTGCTGCTCAATATATATATATATATATATATATATAGATATATAGAATATTATGAAGAATAGAATAAGATCACATTTTTGCCAGGAACACAATCAATGTTAATTGTTATGATCCTTTTTTATTTCAAAATTGGATGATGTGGTGTCTTCTGTTGAAGATGATATTGTGAGGCAGAATCATCTGCAACAGTTGTCGCCCGTGCGTCGCGTCGTCGGTGTTGGTGTGTGTGTCGTCATCGGTCTCATTGACTGCAGCAGATATTTCTCCATTGAACTGAATCAAATAACACAAGGCTCCATGGCATAGGCAAGCAGTTTCATAGAAATTGGATTCACACGTAACAAATTTCCCACAAAAACTGTCTGTAAAATAAAAATTAAACAATTTGTAAATATTTAGAGATTATGAAATCCGATTTTATGATTTTCGACTACTAATGGATGCTATGATAGATTTTTCAGGATTCGTAGTAGATTTTCGATTGCGATGGTTTCTGTGATATGGCCGATTTATTAGTTTAAAATTTTGAGTATTCTTTAATGTAGTAAACTTTGACACTGTTAGTATGTAGGTCCAATTGGTAAGCTTAAAGCCGAAGTTCTTAGTATAATGCATTGAATGTATGTTTCAGGAAATAGTTACTAGGTACCTACAAATTTATATTTAAATCTATGTTATGGATTTTAATTTTGCAAATTAGGATGGTAATTTGTACCTTCACTACATACATGTATGGAGCCTAGGTCTGTAAATATGTGTGTATTGTTACGTAATAATGTA
Organism: Philhelius pedissequus; assembly: GCA_910595825.1. Classification (NCBI taxonomy): domain Eukaryota; kingdom Metazoa; phylum Arthropoda; class Insecta; order Diptera; family Syrphidae; genus Philhelius; species Philhelius pedissequus. Next base: position 163,050,673 of record OU343161.1, read on the forward strand.
TAATGAAAGTTTTGGATGGTGATGATTAGGTAGATACATATATGCATAGGTATCAAACTTTATATGATAGTTGTAATATGCGTAATATTCATTTAACTTTTAAAGATATAATATATTGAATAGAAATGTGGAATTTCACATGGCTTTCTTCATTCGTCACTGTCATTTACACCTTGGTTCCAGTACAATCTTCGTCTTAAGTGGATCGACATCGTCAGCGATGACAATCAATTGGGCTTTCTTGCTTTCACCAACTTAGTAACAGTGTTGGTTTACCGACTTTAGTTTAGTTTTAGTTTATATATTGAGCGGATCAGAAAAAAAACTGCTTGTACTTTTGCGTGTACCGGCCAATGCCGGACAAACCTGAGTCTTCAGTCCAGTATGACATTTTGTCGGATACTTTAGAATTGGTTTAGCATTCACAGTGAAGTGTAAAAATATATCGATTGTCTCTGGTGAAGTTAGTATGCCTGTTTGAGCGACACCATTGGCAAACTCCTCCAGAGTCACTGTTGGAATGGCAATTAATTGCAAAACTGGCCCTAGGACATTTCTTTTATTCTGTGGAGTTGTATCGATTTCCATCTTTTGACAAGCATTTAATGTCCAATTGAGAGCTGCTTCGAAGAAATGAATCTCCTTGCAATTAAGAGTTTCTTGTGATAGAATTGATTCGAGTGTCTTCAAATCGACATCTACGTATAGACGGGATTATGACTGACAAGTAAACAGGCATTGTCAACTTGGTTGCTTGCCAATTGGGATCTGCAGTATCAACTGCATAGGATGATCCATTACTTGATGGGAGACAAAATGATGGTGAACTGCTTATATCACCAGGCGATGCGAACGGGGATGATGGGACACTAATTGGTTCTGCGATTTGAATATTATCACGTTGATGTTGTTGTTGCTGCTGGGGATTCTGTTTTTGTAGTAACAACAACAGCATAATCCCTGATGTGTTGCAGAATTGTAGAAGATTGTTAGAGCTAAGTTAGTTGCTCGTCGCAAACGGTTACTTCGTTGACCGAAATAACTTGCTTGTTGGCACCCATATACACAGGCTCAGTTTCCGACTATGTGTAGTATCATCTTTTCGGCGCTGGCAGCATTCACGTAACAAGATGATGCGGCCGCATTCTTCCACAGAATCCCCTTGCAGTCTCCGCCCTGTTACACTGCCTGCAGCGGCTGTAATATAATAGTAAAAAAATAATTTAATAGCAAAATAGATATGGAAACAATATATTTTAAAATTAAATTACAAAACAAAATACAAAATAAATAAAATAAAACTCGCCCACTTCCGATATTTGTTTTGAAATAAATATCTTTTTTTTATTGATTAATCACCTGTCAAAATACTCACCTCGAATTGAGTAAGTCCCCTTTCACACAGGGAAACCAGTTGCTGTAGATTTTTTTGACGTTTTCCTTTAATTGCCTTGTAGCTTTCACACGAAGAAATTGATGAGGAAACTAAGTTGCTCGTTTTTTGAATTGCTTTTGATTTGACATTCGCTTTTTGTAAACAAACAATTTGCTTCGCGGCTGGAAAATTCTACACAATTTTGAGTTATAAATTAACCGCATCTTATTTTTAGAGAAATAAATTCAAAATAAAGAAACCTTGTGCGATTATATAGGTAAATGTTGTTTTTTTTATTGTGGGTGTTAATAATGGTTTGCTAAATTAATATATTAAAAGGTCACGGAAAAACAATGAACCAGGAGAAAATTGATTTGTGTGCAGATTTGTTGTGCGTTTCTCTTGCCATCCAAATCTTGGGCCCAACACATGATAGTGATGATGGGATGATTAGATTGGGCTTATTGGAATGCACCGAAGCTTTATTGGTACAGTTGGACGCATAAACCACTGACAGGAAGCCACAAGCTGAGAGCTTAGTTGGTCCGTCCGTTTTTGTTGTCGATTTTCCATGTCTAGGCGCATAATTGTATGATTAAAATGTGTACCAACTCGTGATGAATTGAATTAAATGCCTTGCCCACAAGAATTAAAACTTGAAATTTTCTTTCACAATGAATTTATTTAAGTAGCTGATTTGGTTTGGTTAATGTAATAATATAATTGTAAGAAACAATTTCTCTTTAAAAAAAATATGTTTGATATCTATCAGAGACAGAAGTCAAAATGGAAACTTAAGAAAATTTCAAAGCATAACGTCAAAAAAATCTCTTCAAATCGTTGACCGGGGAGATTTTTTTTATTCCCCTTACATCTTGCCCTTCTCACCTACAAACTCCCAGTTGCCGGCAACTCAGTTTCCTTGTGTGAAAGGGGTCTAAGCTGGTCTTTTCTTGTGATCGAATTTTGGCACGTACGCATTAATATGCTATGGTTTGCTTCTACTTTTTGAATGGATTTTCATTATTTTGAACATAAAATTAATAAATATTACTAAATTTGTAAGCTAGAATCAACAAAATTTTTTATTAATACGTTTTTTGATTGGTAAAAGCATTTAAAAATACAATTTAACTAAAATCGGATTAATTATTCAATTTTTGAATTTAACGGATTTCCCTTTTGAATATATCAGGCGGCTTTACATGGATCTGCATCTGCAGACTTGAAGAAAAGTAGAGCGGGCCAATAATATAAAACAAACATACAAGTAAGACAGGGTACACACTAATAATTTACTCGAACTCTGCTATAACTTTCTTGACACATCTCACACATGTTCTTAGCGTTCAGGTATGTAGTTTTGAGAAGCAAATTTTCGCTTTTTTCGTTGTTTTTAAGCAAACTGAGGTGAAATGGTAAAAAAAAACTTGAAAATTCGTTATCTGAACGGAACAAATTATGGTGCAGATGAAAATGCTATAATGTCGATGAACATATTCATCTTCACTATAATCTGCAATCTTCAGGTTCTTACTTCCTATAATCTTCATAAATGAAGATGATCTCCATTTTGGTTTTCGCTCTCTATCGCACAAGTATGAATTTTTTATTTTGTTTCCTCTTTTTTTTGCAGATGTCAATGCAGATGAAGATGAAGATGCATGTAAAGCCTCCTATAAGCTCACCATATCTACCAAAAGTGCAAATGCGCACTCCGCCGTTTCGATACCCCTGTGTTGGTGTCTGCTCCATTTAAAATGCACGGGCAACTAACACATGCTTGTCGAAACGGGGGAAATCCTCTCAATTTAGCTTGTAGGGTGAAAGAGAATAAACCCCCGAAGTCGTGCATTTATGTTAGTTTCTCTATGTTCGGTCTTGTCAAGTCTAGTTAATTTTAATTTTTTTTAATTGCATATAAAAATAAATAATTTACTTAGTTATTCTGGTTGTATTTCTTTTTATTCGAAGCACTTTTCCGAAAAAAACATTGTGTTTTTCTTACAAAAAAGTCGAAGCATACAAGCTATTTGTTTCCATATAGCCTGCAGACGCAAGTCATATACAAGCTATTTGTTTCCATATGGCTTGTGACAGATGTTCATATGAAAGTAAATAGCTTGCAGAACGTGCGCCAAAATGACTTGCATACGTTCTTCTGTAGTTAATATACATGTTAGGAAATAGCTTGTTTATAGCCTACTCGAAGCTAAAGTGTTAGTTGGGATGTTGGCATCCATGAATATTAAAACGAATGTCAAAAACGAAACAGAAAAAGTGACGTACAAAACCGAGGGCATTGCTGAACTAACCTCCAAAGTACGAAGACATAAAATTTGCATTCCGATTGTTAGCTTTATTAAAATCAAAATTGTATTAATTAAAACTTGAAATATTAAAGTAATTTGTAACTAAAATTTATTGTCGTGTTTTTAACTCGGAACACAACAAATCCACCATGGACCCACAAAAACAATTTCCTTTGCTCTGATTTTTGAATCTCGAGTGACGTCACCAAAAAAATTTCAAATAATAAGTGTCGTAATTTGTTTAAAAAATGCATGATTAGAGTCCATAATTTAATTACCAAGGTCTATTACAATATTCTCGCATATCTTTCGCCATCTATAATCCTTTTTCGTCCACATATTTTGTCCTACATTCCACAAATGGGATTTTTTCAACCATCTAGTACCCGCTTTTGTCTATTTGAATTTAACAACGGGATTTTCTTTTCAATTTGCAATCTTGTTCGGTCCTGTCAAGTCTAGTTAATTTGAATTTTTTTTTAATTGCATATAAAAATAAATAATTTACTTAGTTATTCTTTTTGTATTTCTTTTTATTCGAAGCATTTTTCCGAAAAAAAAAACATTTTGGTTTTTCTTACAAAAAAATCGCGAGCATTTGGTTGAACTTGTCTTGAACAAAGACGCATTTATATAAATCTAAATTAAAAATCGTGATACAATAAAATAAATACATTTGTATATATTTCTAATTCTTGTGATAGAAATAAATTTCAACATGATGTCCAACTTTGCCGGAGTTCCCGAAAACAACAAACCATCTTCCAAGTAGGTTAAACAAGTTGCATTTTTAAATATGGGTTATTCTACTTCCGCATGGGTGTTTTAAAGTGGTAATGATAATTGGGGTTCACGGCTTGGTAGCGCTACCCCACAGATGAGTAATACTATACTATGCGCTAGCATTTCCGAAAAACAATAAATCGAACAAAATCTATTTTCACCGGTGAAAGACCACACGAGTGCATAATAAAGTTGGGGTTGTTGTTTTGTTCGAATAACTGGTTGACGTTGATGGAATTATAGTCCGGTACTTGCATACCAGACCAGTCTACATAATTTTCTTATTTATACAAAAGATGAGTCATTTATTAAATTTATATTCCTCATTGAATTATCTGTCCCGTTGTGCCCGGTCCTAGGAACTTCAAGGAAATTCTTCTAGAACTTGCATGTATGTATTACAATTTAATACATCATAATTTGTTAATTCTGAAAGAGAATTCAAACCCCAAAACAAAAAAAAGGAATTTTTGAAAAAAGAATAATACCATTCTGAAAGGTACTGAAATAATCTTAAAACATCTGCGGGCTAAACAATTCTAAAAACTTCTGTGCAAGCTAATTTTCGACACTTCACTACTAATTCCGAAAATGACTACTAAGCCTTTGTTAATTTCATACAATTGTATACATAACTGAATAATTATGGTTAATAAGAAATAAGAAAAAGCAAAGACAACTACCCCTATTTTATCATGTCATTGGCCTCGTTCGGTGGCGCAACCTAACCGATCCGGATTGCTTGGTGTTGTTGTAACGCCTAAGGAAAAAACGGCTGATGAACTAAACATATGTTGTCAAACACAAATCTCAAGCTACCCAAAAATTATTGGATTCGTTGAGATTCGTTTGGAAATGTGAGGGACAGCTGATTCAAAACATCAGATGTGTATGCAATACAACTGACATAACGAGAAAGCTACCCGAATCGTTCGAAAATAAATCCGCTTAAATCCAACTTGGTAGGTATTTAAGCGTTTTAGGTGATTATCTCAAATAGATTTTTGAATCGTTTTTTTAACTCCAAAACTGACGGTACCTGCCATACAATTTTGTATACCATCTTATGTCCTTTTCGATTGGTAATCCGGAAGAACTCTCCGATCCGGGATTCCAATCGAACAAGTAAACACTAGATTACAGATTCTGAAAATGTATGTGAGTTTATGTGTAAGACGGGAAATGGTGAACGCACATTTGTGATTATAGGTCTGATCCAGACTTTTTTTGGGCAGAAATTGGTAGATTGTCAAAACTTGAAGAGTGGGGATACAATTCTCTCATTGAGAAATAAAGTCCGAAAAAGTCTGGAACAGTTTGAGCACAATTGTCTGCCAATTTTTAAACGTCAACACATTTGTTTTTTTTTTTTATTTCTTTATTTGCTGTAAATTCACATTTTTTTCTCTTCAAACAAATTATTTTGTATTTTATGTCGATTTCATTTCAATAAATAGGATTCGCTACTAAACCAATACTTTTTTGCTTTAAAACGAACGATTACGAACCAAATCTCTTTTTGGGACTGTGTGTGTTGCTTGGCAGCTCTAAAAAAAAAACAAATCATCAATTCGTTAATAAATCATTATTTCGTTTTAATTTCCCGATTCCGACGCCTGGGAGTTCCTAAACCCACTTGCACTTTTTTAATATTTGTTTCCAAGAAGTTTTTAACAATTTTTTTTAGTTTTTAATATATTAATTTACTTTTTCTGTACACTGGCACAAAATAGAAATTAATTCACAACACAACAATTGAGAAACTTCAAAACAAATATTGTAGTGTGTGTAAGAATCTGTGCACAAATCCTTTTGAATCCGTCTCCAAGGCTCCCAGACTTACAAATTCGGTAGTTTTTGGTCGAAGAGAGCGCTCTTGAGAGAGTAAAATATTTCCCCTTCCTGACATTTTCTTGCCAATTCCTGCCCAATAAATTTTTGTAGGCAGCAATTTGTGGGCAGAAAATTTACAATTTTCAGACTGACGTTTGTCATAAACGAAAAAAATCCTTTCGTAGTTGTTGTGAAAAAATATTTTTTGAACAAATAAATTAATTTAGAAACACTAAAATACAAAATAATTAGTTTGAATAGAAAAAAAAATGTGAATTTACAGCAAATAAAGAAATAAAAAAAAAACAAATGTGTTGACGTTTAAAAATTGGCAGAAAATTGTCCTCAAGCTGTTCCAGACTTTTTCGGACTTTATTTCTCAATGAGAGAATTTTATCTCCACTCTTCAAGTTTTGACAATCTGCCAATTTCTGCCCAAAAAAAGTCTGCATCAGACCTTTTATTGGGCAGTAATTGGCGAGAAATAGTCAGGAAGGGGAAATATTTTAATCTCTCAAGGGCGCTCTGTTCTGCCAAAAACTACCAAATTTGTAAGTCTGGAACAGGTTTTGGCAGAAATTGGTGCCAATTTGTGCCAATTGGCAGAGTGTGGAACAGACCTTATTTTATTTTGTAAACATCGCTGACACAATGTAGAAGATTTCGAAGTTATTCCTAATGAAAATGCGAAATTACAGTTATTGAAGGAAAATTTGTCTTCGGAACAGATATCCATAATTTCAATTCTCTAAAGATTGAAATTGAAATTACAAAATTTCAGACAAACCAAAACAAAACAATGACATGAATAAATTAATTTGAATTTGATGGTGGATGTGTGTGTGTGCGTGTTTCTGCTTTTGATTCTGACTTCAAATCCAGAAGGAAATTTCTCTTCTATCCAGTAGAAGAACTGACATTTGATACCAATCGAACAGTTTGAGAAGCATTCAGAAGACTTCGGAAGCCTTCCGGACGAGCAATCGAAAAGGCCATTAATTATCTAGAAAACGGCTCTAACGATTTTGATGAACAAAAAACTACACTATTACTAAAATATTCTCGTATTATATTAAATGAGCACTTTGAATTGAATATCAGTTTTAAAATATTTTTTAATAAACTAAAATAAAATAAATAGGCCATGTAAATAGGTACATAATGTCTAAAAAGTTTTCCCGAAGTTGTTAAAACATATATACATAACAATTTGTAAAGGTACACATTTAAATTTGAATATAAGTATAAGTTTATTCTCCATTCTTTCAAAACAATACTTCTTTCTTAACGTAAAAAAAAAAATATAAAAGATAATATGATAGGGTTGAAATTCAAACACAAAATCTAAGGAGGTCTGAATACCACTTTATTTTTTTTTTAACTGAGTATGTAAAATTAAGGTTTCAGTAGTCGGCAGCCTGATAACGTTAAGAGATATTGGGTACTATAGACGACATGTGTTCTTATGTCGACCTGTTAGGTTTAGTGTAAAGGCCGGGATTGAATATGTAAGTTTTACTTATATAAGTTGCTAATAACTATTAACTATTGAAAAATTTATTACTGTAAATAGCTCTATGAGTGAGTTTCAGTAAAATTAACTAATTTCCGTACATTGTTTTTACAAGGAGAACTTACAACGTACTCCACTAGCATTGATATGTTTTCTGCTTTTGGGAAGGAGAATTCACTGCACGGTTATACAAATTTCGAAAATTTGTTTAATATGTACATATATAGAACTTTAAAATGGAAACAACGAAGAGCAAAAGAATATTGAATTAATAATTTAGAATATAGCAAAATCTGTAGATTGTAAATTATCGTAGATTTGAATAAATAAATAAATAACTAAATTAATTTTTTCAATACATTAATAAATAAATAAATACAATTTTATAACTACACGAAAAAGCAACTTTCTTCAGTACTGAAAACTTTCTTCAGTACTGACTGAATTGAAAAAGGAAATTCGCAAGTTCGGGATTCCTAGAATTAATCTACAAGACCGAAATAATAAAAATAAATAATGATGACAATTGGTTCTGATACAGACCTTAGTGCGAACGAGGAACAAAAACTTTTTAAAGTGATCCATAGACCTTTGGCAATTGTGAAATCTCACAAAAATCATCAGGTTTATTAAAAACGGTGCAAACATTTTGAAAGAGATTTTCAATAACCCATTCTAAACTGGCCCTGGAAGACTTGCTACAATGTGTTCTTCAAACATCTTCAAAGTTGTCAATCTGAACAACAGTGACAAATTAGTTCTGGGAGCTAAAATAGTATTTACGAGAAATAGATGCCTTAAAGACGTTTTGGAAGCCGCTTCATGTATCTTTAATGGCAACGAAAACCCTTCTGCCTATTTTCAAAATCAGGTATTGGCTTAGATCCCAAATGATAAAACAAATTGTAAAATGATTCATTATGAAATCATAAGGAGGCTAACCGCTCTGTATTCAGTGCAAATGAAAGCATTTGGTACAACAAGTGTTCTTTCCTCTAACGAACTCTCACTCAGTTAAAACTAAGATCGGCAAGTGCGTTTTGGCACGAGTATGATAACTCAGGCACCGCAAAATATTAAGGGATTTTTTTAGAAGGGCTTAATACAAGTATTTTTTAATATTAGAGGGGGTCTATCTATCTCCCCCCGTTTGGCCGGGAGCGGCAATTTCATAAAAAAGTACTAAAAATGGAAAACAAAATATTAAAAAATAACGGTATTACCTACAAACTTATTTTTAAATCAAGTGGAATCTATGCATAGTTTTTGAACTAACGTGTTTTAAACTCTAACTTTGGGAAGAAAAAGATAAAAAAAAATGTTTAATGTGTAATTTTTCAAAACTGTAAAATTATATAATATTTTTTTTACAAACTTGTTGCTTTGATTAATTCTTAATCAAAAACTAAAAAACTATTTGATTCTATGTGTTTTACTTTGTGAGAAAATTGAAAATACTAAAACTACTTTTTGATCATGAGATTTTTTTTGTATTTACAGTGATCTCACTTTGAGGTGAGAGTACAATAACCACGGTGCGGCAAAATACTAACGGATTTTTGTACAGGGGCTTAATACAATCAATTTATCCTACGGAAGAAGGGGGTCTTTCTTCCTCGTTTCAGGCGGGAGTGGCAATTTTCAAAAAAAATTACTTAAAATAAAAAAAAATAAAAGCAACGGAAACACTTACAATAAAAGAATATGGGTTTTCTAAAATCCGAGAACTTGTCCTCTTATAATTTGTTTCAATCTAGTTGCGTTAATAGTTTTTTGAAAAAGACCTTCAAACTCAAAATTTATCTAAAAAAAACAGTGAGGTATGTATGGGGGGCATGCTGCCCGCCGCAACCCTCCTGCCGGGGACACTATAGGCTTTGGGGTGGGGTGCGAGGTTGGGCGTATTCAAGGTTTATTTTGTATTGCAAAGTCTGGATTTAAAGAAACTTTGATTTTATCCTCTATATCCAACAGCTTTTTTCTAAATAAGTGTACCTACATATAAAAAATCGAGAACTAAAAATCTCATAAAAAAACAGTTTTGGTAATTTTTAATCTTAAACTAAGGACATAAAACCATCTAGTTTTCCTAGTTCAATTACGAGTATATTAGGACATATAATAATTAAACCCAACTTGTACTTAATTTCGCTACTTCAAAAATGTGATAAAATTTGTGTTTCGATGTATTTTTTTCAAAAACTATTATCGCAAATAACTAGGTTGAAATAAATGATAAGAAGACAAGTTTCTGGCTTTAAAAAGCCTATAATTTTATTATTGTAAGTATTGCCGTTGTTCTTAAATCTATTTTTTTTTAATTTTAAGTAATTTTTTTTTAGAAAATTGCCCCTCCCGCCCAAAAAGGAGGGATATAGACCCCCTCTTCCGTAGGATAAATTGATTGTATTAAGCCCCTGTACAAAAGTCCGTTATTATTTTGCGACATCGTAGATATGGTACTCTCCCCTCAAAGTGAGATCACCGTAAATACAAAAAAAAATCTCATGAAAAAATTGGTTTTAGTAATTTTCAATTTTCTCAAAAAGTAGAACACATAGAATCAAATAGTTTTCAGTTTTTGATTAAGAATTAATCAGAGCAACAAGTTTGTAAACAAAATATATAATTTTACAGTTTTGAAAAATTACACTTTAAACATCTTTTTTTATCTTTTTCTTCCCAAAGTTTGAGTTTAAAACACGTTTTTTTTTTTCAAAAATTAGCTGATAGGTTAAGGTATTGGCTTTAAAAAGTTATAACACTTGTGTGTAGGTATTACCAATAATTGGTTATTTGCGTGACCTTTTTACTTACGCAAATATTAAGAAAACTTTTAGTGGGCTATAGGTAAGATGTTATGCTGTTTTAATTTTGCGACGTTTCGAGCATGGTTACGCTCATCATTAGGCCATTATTTCACAAAAATAAATAAATAGAATACATAAAAACAATTAGTTAACACTATTTTGAAAGTGTCGTCAACAAAACTTACATAAAAACATTTTGAATATAGCATTAAAATCCCAACAATCGCATTGTCAATGTGCATACTATATGAAAAGACAAAAAAATAATAATTGAAAACATTGAAAACGTTAACAAATTTTTTTAAATTTAAAATTACTGGTAATGATGTGATTATCATGTATTAACACTTCACACACAAAAATTACTTTATCTTAATTACTACCAACAATCGGTCTTTTTATCAGTTGCCTATAGATGTTGCTAAGACCTTCACAATCAGGTCGTCAGTTGATAGCATTCTTGTTATTCTTTATGTGCAGCTTCTCCAGCAACTTTCTTTTTGAATATTGTTGCTCCGTTTGCAGAACTACGGGATTTTCCAAATCTGGTCAATGTTCTTCTTGTAAACATTGGATAGCAAGAGCAGTTTTTTTGTGCAACTCCATTGTTCAAATCAGATTTATGTCCAGATAGACGATTTTTCAATTTCTGTTTCGAAGTACCTATATATACTGCTGAGCATGCTGTATCCTTCCATCCTAAGCAGTTAATCTTATACACAATATCGGCTTTTTCTAGCTTATCCACTTTTTCTTTAGTGGTGCTAAAAATTTTGCTTCTCAGAGCATTAGCGGATTTAAAAGCTATCCTTGTTTTTATTTTATTTCTGATAGGTTCTGTGTTGATACGATTGGCGAGGTGAGGGACGAACAGCATACTCTTATAGGTAAATGTTTGTTTTTTTCATCATCTTTCTTTCTTGTTTGGGTATTCTGATAATTGTTTATTATTTTCTCGATTATAGATGGGGGGAAAGAATTGTAGTATAGGGCGTCTCGAATAATGTTTTTATTTTTGCGATGAAAACACTTCGCTAGTGTCCAGCACACGGTAAACAAAATTATGTGCTGTATTAATTATTACTTGTATAGGTTGCTTCGAGTGGAAATTTATAAGGCGTCCTGATGAATATGAATTGAATATTGTGGTTAAACCCATTCAAATTTAAGTGTATTTTCTATTTCATCTGATTTAATTACCACGAAGAGATCGTCAACATATTTGGTTATGATTTTTGGCTTCTTATACAGCTTAGCCAGAACATCATCTAAGATGGTCTTTATAACTAAGTCCGCGAGAATAGGAGCAGGTTTGATTTGTTAGTATATATACATGAATATACATATATATAATTTATTGTAAAAAAAACTTGTTTTTAAATATAAAAAACATTTGTAATATCATTTAATATCAAGTTTGATATTTGTAATTTAATTTATTAATCCGATCAACTTTCCTTGTTTAAAAAACTTCATATTTTGTTTCTTAAAAAGCTTATTTTATTATTATATTTGGACTTCCTGGAATAGCAACTCTAATAGGTTATGTGCCCAGAATCCGGACATTAATAATAAGAATACAATTAAGCTAGATATTTTTTAACAAAAACAAACATTTTTACAACATGGAAGACGGAAGATCGACATTCAAGAAATTGAACAACACCAACTATCAGACATGGAAGTATAGGGTGGAATTATTGCTAATCAAAGATGATCTTTGGGAAATAGGTAATAAAGAAAAACCGAGTACTGCTGATGATAGTTGGACATTGAAAGATGGGAAGGCTCGTGCTACAATAGTACTCGCAGTGGAAGATTCTCAGCTGATGCATATTCGGAAATTGAATACTGCTAGAGAATGTTGGAACGATCTTAGAAAAGCACACGAGAAGTCAACTCTTTCAAATAAAGTTATGTTGTTGAAGAAGTTGTGTCGTATGCAACTTAAAGATGGACAATCGATGGAAGATCACATTTGTGAAATGCTGGACATTGTAGATCGCCTTGTTGGATTAGGTGAGCAATTAGCTGATCATCTTGTGGTTGCCTTCCTCCTTGGAAGTTTGCCAGATGAATATGTCTCCTTGGTAACTGCTCTTGGGGTCAGAAAAGATGATGAACTAACTTTAGAACTGGTAAAAAAGAAGCTGATTCAAGAACACAAGAGACGCACTGAAGAAATGGCAAATGAACCATCAGGAAGTGCTGCACTGAAAACAAGAAACTTGAAATTAAAATGTTATTCTTGTGGAAAAATCGGACACGTAAAGAGGGACTGTCCAAATAAGAATTTAGAAAGGAAGAAATTCAATTTTAAAGCCAAGAAGACGATACAAACTTCAAAACCTGCTTCTGGTGAAAGTAACGAAAAAGAAGTAGAATTATGTTTTTCTTCTGGTTTGAATAAAATAGATTCTTCATGGTACATTGATTCGGCTGCTACATGTCATATGTGCAATGATGAGAATTTTTTAAAAATTTTAATAAAAAGACTGGTGATAGCATTTATCTAGCTAATGGAATCAAAATCGAAGCAAAGGGTTCTGGTGATGGTGTATTATTATGGTGTCAAAGCAAATCAGTGCATATTAAGAATGTGCTTTATGTTCCTGAGTTGGATGGAAATTTGCTTTCAGTCAGAAAACCTGTTCAAGGTGGTTGGCAAGTTCTATTTAAAGAAGATATTTGTGAGCTAACATTCCAAGGTCCAATTTATGGAACAGCTAGTTTACATCAAAACCTTTATAAACTAAATAAAGACAACTGTATCCATACTTTTCATCGTCGATTTGGTCATCGTGAGAAAAATTACATTAAAGAAGCTATCGAATATAATTGCATAACTAGGGTTGAACTCAAAAACTGTACCTGTTCAGACCATTGCGATGCATGTTTACGAGGTAAAATATTGAGACCAGAGTTTCCAAAGATCTCCAAGAATAGATCAGATAATATCTTGGATCTTATTCCCGCTGACTTATGTGGACCTATGAGGGAAACGACTCCAAGTGGAAGCAAATATTTTCGGACGATGATTGATGACTACAGTCGTTATTGCATTATTTATTTTTTAAAAGACAGGAGTCAAACAATGGAGAAAATAGTTGAATTTATAAATCAAGCTGAAAACTATTTTAGCAAAACAATACAAATTTTACGAACTGACCGAGGTGGAGAATTTACTAGCAAGAACCTGATGACATATTTGAAGAGTAAAGGTATTCAGCATCAGTTAACAGCGCCTTATACTCCCCAACAGAATGGTGTCGCTGAGCGAAAGAACCGGAGTTTAATGGAAATGATACGATGTATACTAATACAATCTGGACTGGAAAGAAAATATTGGGCGGAAGCTTTGAATACCGCTAATTACTTAACAAATCGATTACCATCAAAAGCTACAGTGAAAACACCATTAGAATCATATTTTTCAAGACCACCTCAAATGAAAAACATACGAATTTTTGGTTGTGTGGCATATCATTATGTGTGTAAGAAACTTCGACATAAGCTGGAAGATATATCAAAGAAGTATGTCCTTGATGGATTCTGTGACGAATCAAAGGCATATAGATTTTTAGACACAAAAACAGCACAGATAATCATATCGATAGATGTCAAGTTTAATGAAGATATGAATGCCAATAACAAAAAAATTCCCGGATATGACCAAAAGTGATGATGTTGATGATAATTTACATTTACATTACATTAACATCACCAACAACCAATCAATAAATGAAAGCTCAAAAACAATAGAAAACGATAAAGAACCTGAAGACGTTGAAGATATTGGAGGCGTTGAAGACATTGAAGATACTGCAAAGGTTACTTCTGAAGAAGACTTTCAAGATTGTGAAAATGCTATACAAACTATTAGCGACGAAAACAAAAGGGCATCTTTAAGAGAAAACAAAGGTATACCTCCGAAGAGATACGGCTATAAAACCACTTGCCCAGATGAGCCTACAAATTAAAAAGAAGCATTGGAAAGTACTGACAATGTGGAATGGATTTGTGCTATGGAAGAAGAACTGCAGGCTATGTATGCAAATAATACTTGGGATCTTGTGGAATTGCCGAAGGACAGGAAGGCTATAAACTGTAAATGGGTAGTCCAGATCAAGACCTTGGCTGATGAATCAAAAAGGTACAATGCAAGACTTGTGGTGAAAGGGTTTTCCCAAAAATATGGTCAGGACTATGACCAGGTATTTGCACCGGTAGTGAAGCAGACGACATTGCGAATTCTTTTGGCGATTGCATCAATGGAAGGGATGATTGTACAGCACATAGACGTAAAAAATGCATTCTTGAATGGCGATCTTGAAGATGAAATTTATCTTAAACAACCAACAGGATTTATACAACATGGAAACGAAAATTTGGTATGTAAATTAAATAAAAGTATATATGGTCTGAAGCAATCAGCAGAGTGTTGGAATTAAAGATTAATTCAACTCTAGTTAATTTTGGATTCAGAAGGGGAAAAGCTGATTGTTGCTTGTATATTAAAGGCAAGGGGGACAAAATTATTTATGTACTAGTTTATGTTGATAATATCCAGGTTATTTCGAAAGAAAAGAATTTGATTTTAGGAACAATAAACGAAATTAAAATCTATTTTGAAATTACTGACATGGGAAATTTAAAATTATATCTTGGAATACAAATTGAAAAGAAAAACGGCATGTATTATATGCATTAAGAAAAGTATGTAAAGAAAATACTTGATACATTTAACATGTCAAATGCGAAGACTTCTAAAATACCATTAGATACTGGATATTTCAAAAGTTCAACACCAGAAGACAAACCTTTAGACGACAATGAACTTTATCGAAAAGCTATTGGTTCTCTTCTATATCTTTCGGGAAATACAAGACCAGACATAGCAGCAGCTTTTTCAATTCTAAGCAGAAAAGTATATTGTCCTACACAGCGAGATTGGAACGAAGTCAAGAAAATTTTAAGATACCTAAAATAACTCAACAGATACATCTTTGTGTTGGATGTACAAAAGAACAAATGGACGGAAATCTACAAGTGGGTACTTATTGAAATTAGTTGAAGCTACACTCAGTTATGCGAGTAGAAAGCAAGGACTCATTGCACTTTCATCGACTGAAGCGGAACTTGTTGCCTTAGCCGAAGCAACCCAAGAGCTCATATGGTTTAGATTATTATTTCAAGACCTTCAAATTAATATACAAGACGTTACAATGTTTGACGTTACAATAATTAAAGTTGCTTAGCGCTATTGGACTTAGAGAAGATAAATTCTCGAACAAAATATATCGATGTTAAATATTACTTCCTTCGTGATATGAAACAATCAAAAAAAGTTAAATACAACTACTGTCCTACGGAAGAAATTATTGCAGACATTCTAACGAAACCTTTGCAGAACATCAAACAATCAAGCTTCAGAACTTTGGCTGGTCTAACTTAAAATGATTTATGAATTAATAAAGAAGTGTTTATTAAGACGGGGTGTTAGTATATATACATGAATATACATATATATACTTTATTGTAAAAACACTTGTTTTTAAATATAAAAAACATTATTCGTAATATCATTTAATATCAAGTTTGATATTTGTAATTTAATTTATTAATTCGATCAACTTTCCTTGTTTAATAAACATCTTATTTTGTTTCTTAAAAAGTTTATTTTATTATTATATTTGGACTTCCTGGATAGCAAATCTAATATGATTTTTGATGTTATAAAGAAAAAATGGTGCAGTTTAAAGGAATATACACATATTATTCATAGATGCGAGTATAATAAGATTTTGCGTAATAGATAACAATTACTTAAATTACGACGGTGCCATCTACCAACAAAAACAAGTTGTACCTATGGGCAGCCCAGCGTCCCCTATTCTCGCGGACTTAGTTATGGAGACCATCTTAGATGATGTTCTGGTTAAGCTGTATAAGAAGCCAAAAATCATAACCAAATATGTTGACGATCTCTTCGTGGTAATTTAATCAGATAAAATAGAAAATACACTAAATGCTTTGAATAGGTTTAACTACAAGATTCAATTCACTGTGGAAATTGAGAAAAATGGAGAACTACCATATCTGGATGTCAAAGTACTGAGGAGTAATAACAAACTAATATTTGACTGGTACAATAAACCCCCTCCATCATGACGCCTTCTAAATTTCCACTCGAAGCAACCCAAACAAGTAATAATTAATACAGCACAGAATTTTGTTAACCGTGTGCTGGACATTAGCGAAAAGTGTTTTCATCGCAAAGATAAAAACATTATTTGAGACACCCTATACTCCAATTCTTTCCCCCCATCTATAATCGAGAAACTAATAAATAATTATCAGAATACCCGAACAAGAAAGAAAGATGATGAAGAAAAACAAACATTTACCTATAAGAGTATGCTGTCCGTCCCTCACCTCGCCAATCGTATCAACACAGCACCTATCAGAAATAAAATAAAAACAAGGATAGCTTTTAAATCCGCTAATGCTCTGAGAAGCAACATTTTTAGCAACACTAAAGGAAAAGTAGATATGCTAGAAAAAGCCGATATTGTGTATAAGATTTACTGCTTAGGAGGGAAGGATATATCAAGCTGAGCAATATATATAGGCACTTCGAAACAGAAATTGAAAAATCGTCTCTCTGGACATAATTCTGATTTGAACAATAGAGCTGCACAAAAAACTGCTCTTGCTCTCCATTGTTTGCAAGAAGAACATAGACCAGATTTGGAAAATCCCGTAGTTCTGCAAACGGAGCAACAATATTCTAAAAGAATGTTGCTGGAGATGCTGCACATAAAGAATAACAAGAATGCTATCAACCGACGATCGGATTGTGAAGGGCTTAGCAACATCTTTAGGCATTTGATAAAAAGACCGATTGTTTGTAGTAATTAAGATAAAGTAATTTTTGTGTGTGAAGTGTTAATACATGATGCGATTAATTACCAGTAATTTTAAATTTAAAAAAAATTGTTAACGTTTTCAATGTTTTCAATTATAATTTTTTTGTCTTTTCATATAGTTTATTATATGCACATTGACAATGCAAGTGTAAGATTGTTGGGATTTGAATCCTATATTCAAAATGTTTTTATGTAAGTTTTGTTGACGACACTTTCAAAATAATGTTAACTAAATGTTTGTATGTATTGTATTTATTTATTTTTGTGAAATAAAGGCCTGATGATGAGGGTAACAATGCTCGAAACGTCGCAAAATTAAAACAGCATAACATCTTATTTTGACCTATAGCCCGCTAAAAGTTTTCTGTAGGTATTACCGTTATTTTTTAATATTTTGTTTTCTATTTTTAGTACTTTTTTATGAAATTGCCCCTCCCGGCCAAACGGGGGGAGATAGACCCCTCACATATTAAAAAAAATACTTGTAACTAACTGTTCTACAAGAAGCCATTTTTATTTTTTGGCGCCTGAGTTATCGTACTCTCCCCTGCGTTTTAGGTATGTTAGAAAGTATAAGTATAAGAAAACATGGCACTTAAAGAATAACTTAAGCAACATGATGACGCACTTCAACAAATTATAGCTGGTATCGATTGAAATGAAGAACTGCACCAATATAGAAAATCTGAGAGTAATGCTCTTTTAAAGGGTTTTCCATTAAGAGTGGGTAGATCTTAAAATTGAATAAAACAATTTGTATATGAGATATCAATAAGGTTTTATATTTATTTGAGAGCCCTATAGCAGCCCTATTCTGCCGTTGTGATGCTCACACGTCACAATTTTTTGTGAGGTTTCTTATGAGGCAATCACAATTTCGTATTCTGTTGAGACCCTCATAAGAAACCTCACAAGAAAACTCACCATCGGAAGGTGAATTTTTATTATTGATGGCGCCTAGTTGATTTGTCAAAACAAACATGATTGGCAACGCTGGCTCTGACTTCACCGCCCGCGATTAAAATAGCTCCTGAGATTTTTGTTTTATTAAAGTGTATAAATTATCACTATAAATACCAATTGTTCATTGTTTGACGAATGTGGCAAGTAGCAATAAATTTAACAACTTAAAAAGTGCCCACAAGTTAGCTTCTATTCTTAATTCTAATTCAACCAAAATTGTTAAAAATAAATTATAAAAGTAAAACAGAAAAGTCACAGTTATCAACTTTGAGTGAAGATTGATATTGCTGTCATCACTAACGTGAAACTGTTTTTTGTTTCTCCGCGAGTGGATCAAGTGTATATCCCATAAACTGCTGGCTTCCACATTGTCGACACTCATATATGCTCTGTGGCTGGCGGATAACAACATGGCATTCTCAATCATTGACATTGTAGCAGACTGACAAAAACAATATCAGTTCTTGCCTTACATTCATGGGTGAGTTCTTTTTAGTAGTGTTCTGCCAAGCTGTTTACGAATAATACTCATATAATTTCATGATGTGGATCTCTTTTCATGACAAACACACACAATTGACGCTGGGAACTTCCGATTGAGCAACTGGAGTACTCTGTTTCCTCACAACAAATAGTGAAACCATTCTTACATCGTATTGGGATAGAGACCCTAATAGTGTTTTGGGATTTTTTATATCGTAAGGTACTTTAGCAGAAAACAGAACCATCTTTTGGCTAAGGGTACCTGGTACACTAAAACAAAAAAATTGTTGTCTTCTTTTTAAAAAAAATATTTTACATTAACAAAGTAATATATATTCAAATTAAAATGAATTCCGAACTTATAATGCACCTTGAAAACATGCAAACACAAATAGTATCAGCAGTAAACCGAAATACCAACGAACAATTTACCTAAATTCAATCGGAAATGACGGCATCAATAGAAAAAATACTCACATTAGACAAAAAAGTATCTATTATGGGCAGCGAACTTCGGAGGAGGAATATGATTGTAAGAGGCCTAACTGAATCAGAAAGTAATTCCGAAGAACTAGAAAATGTAGCTCTGATAATAATAAACGCCTGCACAGACAACAAAATCACACTTTCGGATATAGACTACGTTATGCGCATAGGTTCACGACGGCAAAATCCCCGTCCTATTAAAATCGCATTAACTAGTTATAGGGTTAAAGTCATCGTCATGCGAAACAAAAAAAATTTAGCGAAACATCCACAGTTCTCAAAAATATACATTGATGATGATTTTAGTAAAGAAATAGCAGATAAAAGCAGAATATTACGGAATAAAGCAAATGAAATCAGAAAGGAGAGAGCAGATGTTAATATCAAATATGACAAAATCATTATTAATAAGAAAGCCTTTACGCTAAAACAGCTGGATGATGTGGAGAGGAAGGAATACCTAGGAGGCAACAAAAGAAACAGATCGCCAGATGAAACAAATACATACCAATCTGGAAGCTATGACCAGAGTTCATCGTATTAATATACAGGTATAGGCATACCCAAGAGGCAGAAAAACAAACAAAAAAAATCAAGAGCAACGCTTTCGATAGATAAGTTTTTCACGCCAATTAGGTCGCATAATAGTAGTTGATGAAGAACTCTTGCAAACAAGCTTCTCACAGCAAACTGGCACAGCATAGCTCCAGACAAACAAGCAACAAAGAGAAAATAAGCGAAAGTATCTAGAGGAGTCCTATAATAATTACCTAAAATTAGCTTTTGGAATGTTAATGGAATAAAAAATTTATATAATTTAGATAATATTGAAGTAAATTTAATACTTAATTTTGATATTTTTTGTTTAAGTGAAACCTAGATATTAGATCATACAAAACAAACTACATGAAATGTTTGAAGACTACAGAATATTTTACTAAGATGATATTAAAGATAATTCAAGAGTAAAAAATCCAGCAAAATTTAGTGTACTTAGAGAGATTAGTTAAACAAACTTATGGACATTACTAGAACTAATTTATCAGCGATCGAAGTATATAATATTCTTTACTTACCTCTGTCCTTCTAAGGAAATGGATGATAAAACATATGAATTAATGGAAGAATTAATATAATATATACGAAAAAATCACCTCGAGCATACCATATTAATTGGAGGAGACCTAAATGTTCTCTTCGGACTTTCGAATCAATTAGATGGTGATATGCTAGAAAGCTCACAATTATCTCACGCTAGAAGGAGTAGAGACACAAATATAAGTAGGAGAGTTAAATTACTATGTAAGATATTTGAAAGCGCTGGGATGTTGCTCATAAAGGGGAGAAGTAAAAGTGATCCGTATGGCAACTTCACATTCGACTCACACCAGGGTCGAAGTATTGTGGAATACTGTATGGGTAAATTTAGAAGCAGCTTTTAAAGTTGATCACTTTGAAGTATCTCCGCTCTTGCTAAACTCTAATCACATGTGTTGTACTGTAAACTTTCTATGCTGTGCCACGGTAAATTTCGACAATGCCCCATAAATATTCTCAGATTGGAAGCTAGTTTGGAACCAAAATGAAGCAGAAAACTACACTTCGTATACGCAAATCAAAGCTGAAAACTTACAACAAACAGGGTATTATATAGATTATCTGGAAATATTTGAAAATATTAAGAATACGGCAGAAGAATGTAACATGATACGATACACAAGGCGAAGCTCAGCACCTATGCCCCAAAAGAATAAATGGTTCAATAACGAACGCAAAATACAAAAACGAAATATGAGACAGAAATGAGAATTTACCATAAAAACCACAATAGCATAGAAAAAAGAACTGATTACATATCCAGCAGAAAACTATACTCGGCTACAATAATTGCAACCAAAAAGCAGTACCAAGTGAACATATCTCAACAACTCCAGAATACAAAAAACAGTAAGGACTTTTGGAAAGCAATTAAGAAAATACAACCGAACTCCTTCACACAAAACCCATTTCGAAAGAAGGCTGGGAGAGCTATCTATTAGAATGTATGGTGGAATTATGACCGAGCAAAGACTTACGTGAAACAAATAATTCGAGTACATTCCTAGACAGACACATATGCATAGAGGAATTATTGTCTGTAATTGTTGGATTACGAAATAACAAAAAAATTCCAAACGAGTTCCTAAAACACCTTCCAAACCTATGGATTGAATATTTGCGCTCTTATTTTCAAAACCTGTTCGACAACGAAGGAAGAAACTACTCACAACTGCTTAAAGCCAATATAACAATGGTTTTTAAAAAAGGAGACAAGTTTGTTCCAACAAATTATCGCCCTATTTCTATTGAAAATGCCCTAATGAAAGTCTATAAATACATTCTATCAAACAGACTCCAAGAATGGGCGGAAGAGGCGGATCTAATCCCCGAATTCCAAAACGGCTTCAGAAAAGGACGAGGATGTGTGGATAATCTGTTTATCATTCGTGCGATTGCAGATATCACCCTTGCGAAACCAAAAGGATGCTTTTTTATAATCTTTGTTGACCTTAAAGGAGCATTTGATAGTGTGAATCACGAGAAGCTATGTCATCTTAGAACTATTGGAACCAGTGATAAAATAATACGTGCTTTTCAAAACCTATACTCAAAAACTACAAATGGTCTTACTGCAAACTCAAACATCACAAGAGGTGTACTCCAGGGTGGTCCATCAAGCCCTCTCTTCTTTAATTTATATATAAATGATCTTGAAGAATTCTTAAAGAATGAGGGTATCGAAGGAATGGACATTTCAGAGGATACAAGTGTAATATTGAAAGCATATGCAGATGATATTGCGGTTCTTGCAAAATCAGAATTGGATCTGGAAAAAACATAAGAAGCACTAAATAAATATTTCGAAGCGAATGACATGCCATTAAATGCTGACAAATCAAAAATAATGAATTTTGAGAAAAAAGAGAAAAAACCCATCTTGCCCAGAAAGATTTCCATATAAGGAAGATAGCATTGATGTTGTCGATAATTTTGAATATCTGGGAGTAAACCTAAATCGCACCGGTTCTTGGAATGAAACCATTAATGCCTTTAAAACCAAAGCCAGAACAGAAGCAGCAATTACGGATAAAACTATAAGGAGCTCTTATATGAAAAATTCGGATGTACGAGTCAAGGTGTTTGAAGCAACAATTAAATCAACTGCTCTATACTGTGCCGAAATATGGGGTCTTGACGCTGTAGATAAAATTGAAGTAATCCAAATATTCACACATGTTCTGTATTTCACTTTTTGTGAATTTGAGAAACGAAAGTGAATTTAGATGTTCTGTATTCCACATAAAAATATTCTGTATTTCACATAAAATAAAGTTTGTAAATAGCTCATTCCGAATATGGAATTTTAGGGTTCTGAATATGAAAATTCGTGTTCTACATTCCGAATATGAAACGTTTTTATACAAATTGTCTGTAACAGGTGATTTTGACAATTCGAAAATGAATTCGAAGTGAGTTGAATCCACTCGAAATTCATTTCATTTTATGTGAAATTGAAATTCGTTTTGAATTAATTTTCACTCGGAATGCAGAACATGTGTGATTGAGAATAAATGCGAACAATCAACGCCCAAACTGGCAACCAAATTTAAGGACCTCTTAATGGGTAATTTTCCTGTGATATAGGGCCAGCAGAAAATTGAGATTATAAGAGGATCATACGATATCATCCTTGAAACTAAGAAGTGGGCCCTAATAGATGAGGATTTCAGGAAAGCCAATGGCTCAACTTCTTGCTGTTACTATACTTCTTGCTTAATAAATATACAGGCGCCAGAATATACACCGGCTCTTTACTTGAGTGTAACTAATAAACCGTTCATCCACAAAGTCATAGCGCAGATTAGGTGTGCCAACAGGTTTGCCCATAGGATCGTTTTAAACGGCGATAGACACATTTTTGATCCATCAAACATGTGTACGATTTGTAATACGCATGAAGATGACACAATTGAGCACTTCCTTTTAAAATGTCCCATTTTTAATGCAACTAGGAGCCATTTTCTGTCTTCTATTAACTTAATTAGCTAAGATACTATAATGGCGGTTGAGGACCAACACTGCCTTAAATATTTATAAATATATCGTGCACTCGCTCAAACTAAGAGCTTTTATATTAAATGAATGAATATTACTTATACTACTAATTATTAATATTAAATGAATGATTATTCTTATCCAGGTTTCATATAAAATCATCAATATAATTTGTTAATGTACATTATGTACCTACACCTAGTAGTATTATAGATAGAAATTGAATATTGTTCTTAGAAATTTATAATACTGTATTGCCAATCAATTTGTAAAAGCAAAGCTTAAAAACAAATAAATGTATCTATCTATCTATCTAACATAATATCAAAATAATTTGCAAATTACAAGAGTGATGAATTACGTAAAATTTGTTTAAAAACATCTGCAATAATAATTTATTTGATAAGAATATAATCAGTTTCAATGAAGTAATAACTAAAATTTGTGTTATAGCTTGTAGATGAACTGAGCAGATGGCCGGGATTATTAAGAAGAACTTTCGGTGCCAAAGCCATTTTTTTTTCGAAAATTTTGGTATGCAGTTTTTTAGAGTTTATTAATATACATGTTATTGAAAAATAAAAAAATAAAAAGTCAACTATAAAAAACACAAATTAATTAAATTTTGTTGCGTTTTCCTCGACTTTCTTGAAATTCCTTGGGGTGTTTTATCTTCCGATTGTGATGCAGATATTACATATTGTACCTTCAAATTTATGCACTGGGGAATTGGTGTCGATCTAGTGCCGTGTTGCGGAGAAAAGTCTTGCCGCAAAGATGACACATGAATGTTTGCACCTGAAGAAATAACTCCTTTATGTCGCAAGTTTTCTTGTGGAAATCGAAACGAATCGATTGTCGATCTTCACTGAAAGTCGGCAAATATAGTCCGATAGATAAAAGTTGTATTTTGAATGTCAAACGAATCATTCATATCCCTTAACTATCTTTGAATTCTGCTGCGCTACAACCAAAGAGTGAGATATTAAAAATTCAATTAATACAGTTTTATTAATTCTTACTTCTTACATTTATAGATAAAACTTTTTCTAAAAGATGTATCAAAATCAAATTCAATTCCATGTTTGTTCTTATTTCGTTTTTTTTTATAGTTTTGTTTCACAGATATGTCAAGTATGTGAGTTGTGATGCGCCAAGAAGCAGATAATTATTTTCAAGTTTTTATGATGCTCACAAGTTGTGAGGTTTTTACCAGAATACCAAAAAAGTCACAAAAATGAGTTCACCTCAAGTTATGAGGTTATTGTGGCTTGTGAGGGTTTAGTGAGGTAACACAGTTCAAATGGCCGCCGCGACTTCGCTGTGTGGCGCGCATTCCAAAGGTCTAGTTTTCGATGACTGGCGATATTTGACCGATGGCATTGATTATGTTGTCTTTGAGGGCCGCGGTTGTCTGTGGCTTTTTCGCAAGTGTTTCGCAAGAGTTTCGAAAGAGTCTCGCGAGGGTTGCTGTCGTCCCAAATTCGGAATTTTTGCTTATTCACGTACCCATTCATCCATAAACGGGCCTCATCGCTAAAGACGCGCAACGAACGTACGTTGCTACTAGGGAACACTCATTTTGATAATAAAGTTTTATCATTTGCACGTGGTGCTCGACGCTGCAACTTGCCATGATGATTATCTTTAGTGACTGATTAAAAGACGACAGAAAGTAAAAGACAATATGGCCGCTACGAGCCGTCAAAATCAACCTGTCCCTATTGGCAAACCCTTTACATGGTCTCCCTTGTTGCCGAACGACAATCTAAAATCAACAATTAATAATTTTTGTCACACTATTTATATAAATCAATTAAATATTTGGGATATTTTCCGTTTAAAAACTAAAACTGAAACACCTAATCCACCTGTTATAGTTAAATTTATTTCACCACGCGATAAAGGCATCGTACGTCGATCTATTTTCAACTACCACACTACCTGTGCTTATGCATGAATGCTTAACAATTAATAAGAGATCACTTTTGCAGAGTGCAATAAAAATAAAAAAATGATGGTAAACTGTTTTCGGCTTTTACAATGAGATGATTTATTTACGTTAAAAAGTACCGTAACGATAAAGCTCTTTTGGTGGAGAATATTGGTGCTCTGAATAATATTGCTACGAAATATTGCTGACAACAGGAACAGCTGATTAACAAGACGTACTTGAACCATCGCATCTTACTTACTTTAGCTGGCGCTTATAATCCAGGATGGATCACGGCCTCAACCAGCAAACCTTTCCAGCTAGCCCGGTGCCTAGCTAGCTGCCACCAGTTACGTACACCAAGTTGGTTGAGGTCGTTTACCACTTGATCGCGCCACCTAAGATGAGGCCTTCCTCTGTCACGTTGTCCACCGGGGTTGGATACGAAGACTCGTCGGGCTGGTGCGTCAATGTGCATACGCTCCACGTGACCTAGCCATCTCAGTCGCTAGGTTGACCAGGTCAATATCGCTGTAGAGCCCGTAAAGTTCGTGGTTAAATCTTCTTCTCCACTCACCACCGATGCACACTGGGCCAAACATCACTCGAAGAATCTTTCTCCCAAAGCAACCCAGCCGGTTTGGGCTGATACAGGATGGAGGGTCGGTTCCGCTCATCTACCACGTCAGCCGGAAAACTGTGGATAGGCGACTCCTGTACGGTCGAGACGTCATCGCTCAAGGTGAAGAAGAGCGCCTTCGGTTCAGTAGGACTGTGTCCGATCGGGACCGAAGGGATAGGGCGAAACAGGAGAACCAGTTCTGGTGGCTCTCTGAACAGCATCATGATATTTAAAGTCGATGAAGATGGTATGTCTTGGCCGACTTACATAGCTTTAGGGCAATTAGGTATAGGGAACAGTCGGGGTGGCACAAAAAAAAAATTGAAAATATGTATGTATGCGGGGGCATATGTGCATGTATCTGCGTGTCTATGCATGTATCTGCGTGTCTGTGTATGTACATATGTGCGTACGTATTGTATGTGCGTATGTACATGTACATATGTGTGGGTTGCATGTTGTTGTGTGTCTGCATGCATATAAAAAATAAACAAAAAAATTAAAAAAAATGCTGCTGTGGCTGTTCTAGTTTTTAAGTAGTTTTAAGTGGTTTTGGGTATTTTAAGTAGTATACCTTATTTTTAGTTAGTAAGTAAGTAAGTAAGTAGTAAGTAAGTAATGAATTCATTTATTTCAAATTTTCTTATTTCATTTGATACAATACAACGAATTTAAAGCTATGGCTTTGCCGTCAGCGCGGTTGGCAAAATTTATTATATACATTTTTTTAAATTTAAAAAAAAATTTTTTTTCAATTAAATAGTAAGTACAAATTTATATTCAATATGTGAATTCTGTTATCAGTAACATTCTATGTGTTGAAATTTCTTTTAAGTAGTTGGATTACTTGTATCAATCAAGACAATAACATCACAAGCGATTCCCAAACGTTTCCAATTGGACAACCACCAATCCTCATTCCTCAATTTATATAACACCATTTTCTTGGGAAGACGGTTTTCCTGATAAGAGAGCGTTTTCACGATGAAATCGGCCTGCAGCTTTAGTGTGTATGTATACAATTTAGGAAGTCCTGTTTAAAGATGAAATGCGTAAGTTGGCGTTTTCAAAGGCAAGTTGAAAAGCTTTTTTAAGAAATTCCTTTGGAATTTTTCGAGGGACTCGTATTCATCACTTCCCCAAACTTGGCCAGCGTAACACAATGTCGATCTCACCACGGCTTCGAATATTTTATATTTCGCTGAAAGGTTGATTCGATTATTTGAAAATATGTTTCGCCATGTCACATTCAGTAGACTTTGTGAAGTATTTGATTTCTCTCTAAGGTGCAAGCTGAAATCAAGAGTTCGGTTCAGTTTCGCACCCAGATACTTGTACTCTTCTACAATCTCCAAACTAGCACCATTGTACACCCAATTATATGTGTTTTGGCTTCTTGCTGATCTGCTGAAGACCATCACTTTTGATTTGTTTGAGTTTATTTCAAGGCCCCATTCATCACAGTATTTCGCCAGGCGATTGATTAAAAGTTGGAGGTTTTCTGGAGATTCAGATAGTAACACAAGATCATCGGCATACAAAAGAACATTGATATTTAAATCAGCTACTCGAATTCCATCGGAAAGGAAGGCTACCACATCGTTTATAAAAAGCGCAAACAAGAGTGCACTCAGAAGAAAACCTTGTTTTACTCCATTATCGGTTTCAAACCAATCTGAGTAAGTCGAACCATCCCATACTGCTGCTTTTGTCTCTGAATACAATTCTTTTATAATATGTATGAATTTTGTAGACAGTCCTAATTTCGAGAGCTTATAAAAGAGAGTATTTCGATGTATAAGGTGGAAGGCCTTACAAAGGCATACACTTTCTTGTTTCTTGCTTGGAACGCTTTAACAATAGATGTTATTATGAATATTTGGTCAGTTGTAGAATAGCTTTTTCGGAAACCAGCCTGACAATCTGAAAGGATACTGTTTACATCAACCCATGTCTCTAGTCTGTTTACAAGTATACCGCAGAATAATTTTGCAAGTACATTCATGAAGGAGATGCCTCGGTAATTTTCAACATTGTTCAAGTCTCCTTTTTTTGTGATAATGGAATTTTGAATGATAATGGAATGGATAATGGATAATGGAATTTCTTCACTAGTAAATACTCTGTTGAAAAACAATTGCAGTTGCGTATAAAAACCCTCAGTCGCGTTCTTGAAAAATTCATATGGTATACCATCTTCTCCAGGCGCCTTTCCACTTTTTCCTTTACAAATTGCAGTTCTAAGTTCGTCAGAAGTGATTTCAGGGTCTAAAATTTCATCAGAAATCGTGGCTCCGCATACAAAAATTTTAGGTCAGACTTGCCGTATAAAAGGGTTTTAAAGTGTACAGACAGATCTCCAGCAGCCACTGCAATTACAATTGTAAAATTTACACCATTAATCTCCCTGACAGTCGACCAGAATTCTTTTGTACTTTTTATTTGGCCAAGAGTACCAGCTTGATCATTTTCAAAGTCGGTTTTCTTTTTTAGGCACAGTTTTTTGTATGCTGCATTCGAATCACAATACCACTTTTTAAGATTCTGGCAGTTTGAGTTTCTCAGTGCATTAAACAAACCAAACGATTTTTTTCGGGCTATCAAACATTCCTTGTCAAACCATTTTTGTTTGAAATTAGTGACTTTTTTTGAAACGACGTTGTTTGTGGAACTCCTTATGCAAGCGACAAGTTTATTTGCACTTACTTCAGCTGACTCTGCTAGTACATTTAATGACCCTGACGATAGGTTTTCATCTAATTTCAGTTGATAAGTATTTAGACTTTCCTGCTTCCATATCAGCCATGGTAAAAGTTCGAGATTTCTTTTATTTGCCGATCTATCATCTAACTAGTCTACAATAATCGGCATATGATCGGAAAAGTTTTTGCACTGGACTTCGCATTTCTTCACTAAGCCATTCCATTCATTATTGATCGCACAGTAGTCGATGACCGATTTACCTTGACCTCCAAGAAAGGTAAAGTGGCCTTAAGTGTCCCCATTAGTGCATCCGTTAGGAACTGTACAGACAAACATCTGAAGAAGTTCTAACAAAATGGTACAATTCTGGTTGCAGATTTCATCCTTTGATGTTCTTTGACTGGGGTTTAAAGCAGTGTTACTTGTGATAAGGGCTACTGAAACTTGCAAATTAGCTATTCTGGCATTGAAATCTCCAATTATAAAGACACTTATTTGCCAGGTACATCATAATATTGTTGAAGCGTTCAAAATCCTCACTCCACTTGTTGCAGTTGATATAGAATGGAATAATTATCAAATTTGGTTTATGAACTAGTTTTACTACTGTGACTCCTTCATGCTCCTGAAAATCATATTTGTACAGCAATGATGTTTTAATTCCATAAAGAATTCTACCCAAGCACATTTCCAAGACTACATCCAAAACAATATAATTATTTACTTCAGATACAGTAAAAACCAAATTAGAAAATATAAATAATACATTATTGATAAAAATTCTTAATTTAGAAATAAAACAAACGCACATAAACATTAAAACAGTAAACAACAACATCCTTCACACAGTTATCCAAATGAAAGCCACACTGAACGATAATGAATATAAAGTATTTGTGCAAAAACAAAAGCATACATATAAACATATATCACTACAAACCAAATTAAAACATTCAAACGAACTCCAAAAGCTTAAAGATGCACACATCAACAAAATAGGCTTAACGTATAATGAAAGCTGAGGAAAGCAAATGGCTTCTTTCTCTTGGGAGTAAATTTACTTTACCAGTGACGTATACCAACTTTTCACCAATACGTGTAATTGCAGATGTTGAACAATGCATACAAAGAATTGAAGAAGAAAAAGACAAAGACGTTGCCAGACTAAAAATTGCAAACAAAATAACTATGTTTCAAAGAAAAATTAAACACAGTGCCAAAGAAAAATTCATTCTGAAAGTATTTGATTTAACACACAAATTCTTAAGGAACAACAAAAATAGAATAATAATAACTAATGCCGACAAGGGTAATAACACTGTTATAATGTACAAAAAAGATTACATAAATAAAATTAATAAGATATTAATTATAATTATAATATTTGATGTAATTTCTCTATTCACCAATATTCCAACATATTTGGGGATAAAACACTTAATGAAAAAATGGGATAAAATAAAAGAATCGACAAAAATACCAAAAACACAGTTTCTCAAAATATTAAAGTTTTGTCTTAAACACAACAATTATTTCAAATTTGCTGACAAAATATACAACCAAACTTTCGGAATGCCAATGGGTAACCCATTATCACCAACCATAGCAGATATTGTTCTTGACAACTTACTAGACAACGCAATAGAAGAATTGAAAAAAATAAACATCGAAATTAAATTTATAGTAAAATATGTAGATGATATTCTAGCTATTATTAAAAAACCGGACGCACCACTAATTCTTCAAACACTTAACAACAATTATCACAATAAACTACAGTTCACCATAGAAACAGAAAGCAACAAAAGTTTACCATATTTGGATTCCAGATTACATAGACAAGGCAATAAAATTTATCTAGATTGGTATACAAAGATCACATCATCAGGCAGAATGATTAATTACCACTCCAACCAACCAATGAGTCAAAAAATCAATACAGCCAGAAACTTCACAAACAAGGTATTAGAAATAAGCGACAAACAATTCCACAGCAAAAACATAGAACAAATAAGAAAAAATACTTAAAATAAACAATTTTCCTAACAACATAATAAATGAACTTATACAAGATAAAAAACTAAGGATGGCAATGCTAAAATATTCTTCAGAATACCCTACATACCAAAGCTTACTCATCATCAACAACTTCATGAGATAATCAAGAGAGATAATGTAACATTCGCATATAGAGCAAACTGCACATTGAAAAAACTTTACACAAACACAAAAACACCAATCGGCAAAGAACAACAATATAGTGTCGTTTATGAAATCAGGTGCAAGGGAGATGGACAAGCGATATGCGATCAAGTTTACATAGGTACAACAAAAAGAGCTTAAGGTACTAGAATAGCTCAACATCAAGCTGATATACGAAAGGGTAAGACGACTACTGGATTAGCACAGCATATTGACGAAACTAAACACACAGCTGATTTTGACAACATCAAAATTCTGGACAAAGAAGAGAAACAAAATACGCGATACACATTAGAAAGCTTAAGAATCAAACAAAAAATGACAAGAGCAATGAACACCAAAGAAGACAAAGATAACATTTACAACAGCTACAGTGTTGCAATCAAGAGTCTGTGATATAGCTTTAAGGTCCCTGTCGTCATTAATTGTGTTAAAGTCTTAATGTTGTATTTATTTATATATTTATTTGTAACTTTTGTTTAAAAATAGCATCATTTTATAATTTAACGTAAATATTAATACTTTGTGATAATTTAATGTAAATTGTAAGTTAAATCAATAATGCAAATAACAACTTATGTCAATTAATTGTTGCAACTTTTCCTTAATTATTCAGTTCACTACAATAAATTCAAATAACCCTGAAGAAGTTGGAAGATACCAACAAAACGTCGAAATAACGAAATAAGTGTTTTATTTGCATTCGGAAACCAAGGATCTGTAAGCCTGAATTATAGTTAACAAATCATATGAACTTTAACTTTGTTTCACAATGTTTTACAATCTCGTCAACCGGAATACCTTTTTCATAACATTAGTTTCCCACAATCTAGTAGATTTTTTAACATTCTATCAAAACGCTGCTCTTATTTAATATTTAAATAGAGTGGCGTAAAATTTTAAACATATTTAGTAATATGTTAAATCATTTCTAGTATGATACTAGGTTAAAAAGAGGATTTTGTTAATTTTAAACGAGTATAGTATCGTATTATCTTCTTAACATTTGACTAAAGTTAAAATCACGAAATGGCTACTTTATTTTTTTAGTATTGTACTAAATCCATAGTGTCATCTGATAGTATATCAGCCTCGCACACGGGAGGCTCAGGTTCGAATCCTGCTAGAATACATTTTTTTTTTGTCAATAATGAAGTTAAATGATTTAAATATAAACATCGAATACTTATCTAGAGCACACGTTGGATTTCCATCAACATATAATTAATTTACAAAGCATAAACACAATAATTGTGTTTATCAAAATTCAAACCCTACAAATGCTTTGCTATCTGGTTAATTAGCATTTTACTAGTTAACAAAAGGTTTAAAATTTATGAAAAGTTAGTAGGCTACTATGTATATAGTAAATGTTAACTAGTATCGTGTTAAGGCCTTAATAGTAGGTTGTTTAAAATTTTGCGCCAGTTTTATTTGTATGCTATTCGATTATGGAATTCGCTCCATCGTTCTATTAGAATGGTAAGCTGTACTAAAGGGTTTTCCAATAAGAGGTGTTATTTTGATATTCAAAAAAAAGAAATGCGTTGTTGAAGCGTGTATCGTAATGTCAAAAAATGACAGCTTCAAAAGTGACAGCTACCGAAATAGCGGGCTATTCAAAATAACACCTCTTATTGGAAAACCCTGGAAAACCCTTGGGTTTTCCAATAAAAGGTGTTATTTTGATATTCAAAAAAAAGAAATGCGTTGTTGAAGCGTGTATCGTTCCATTTTTATTAATAGCGTAGTTTCTACTTGTCAAATGTCAAAAAATGACAGCTTCAAAAGTGACAGCTACCGAAATAGCGGGCTATTCAAAATAACACCTCTTATTGGAAAACCCCTTATATGGTTTCGAAGGGTGCTCAGAGAATATTTTGATGGTGACAATTTGTTTCTTTTTCTTTTATATCAATATTTAATGTTTTTAGGAAAAGGTAAATTAGATTTCACTTAATTTTAATTTTTTTTTCTCTTGATATTCAAATAATACTATGTAATTCATATGAATAAGATTTTCTCCTTTTTCATTATTTATGTATATAAAGGGTTATCCATTTTGCGGTTTCAAAAGTAAACGTAAATAAAACACATATATATTTTTTTTCATGATATTTTTTTTATTATAAAGTTTGAACGTTGACATTTATTTGTGAAACACTACATCATTTAAATGACCACCACGCGAATTGTTGCCAGCATCGATTCTTTTGAGGTAATTTTCGACCACTTTTTTATACATATTGGGCAGTATCTTAGCCATAACTTGACGAATGTTGGTTTTCAAGTGCTCAAAAGTTAAAGGTTTATCTGCGTAAACACGGTGTTTCACGCAGCCCCACAAAAAAAAGTCCAGCGGTGTCAAATCGCATGATCTTGGTGGCCAGTTGATATTGCCACGACACGCGAAATTACGCGGCCAGGAAATTACTCATGCAATAAAGCCATATTCGCGCGAGTTGTTTAGCATGTGACACCGTCTTGTTGAAACCACATATTCTGCAAGTCGTATTCTTCAATAGCAGGCAAAGAAATTCGATCATATGACCATAACGCTCCGAATTGACGGTGACAGCCGTTCCATCGTCGTTTTCGAAGAAGTAAGGTCCAATCACACCTCCGGACCAAAGAGCGCCCCAAACAGTGAATTTTTGTGGATGTATGCCTCTCTTCAATTACTTGAGGATTCTCAGAACCCCATATACGACAATTTTGTTTATTAACATATCCCCCGAGTGAGAAATGTGATTCGTGGCTGAAAAATTTTTTTTTCGAAAAATCGCCGTCCACCGCCTGTTGTTCAAGCACCCATTCGACGTATCTACGACGTTGTGAATGGTCAGCTGGCTTCAGTTGTTGTGTGAGCTGGACTTTATAAGGATGTAGGTGTAGATCCAAATGCAAAATACGCCATAACGTGCCGTAATACACAGTCCTAATTCCTGAGAACGACGAGTAATCAACACATTCGTGACTTCGGCAACACTTTCACTTACAGCAGCGACATTTTCAGTGGTATGAGCGAAACGATGATGCACAGGCCTTACAATATCTGTAACCTATCCAGTCTCTTCAAATTTCGTACCAATTGCTTGCGAGTTGGACGATTATGTAAACCATAATCTCCTCTTAAAGCACGATAATTGGCTGTGGCAGAATCACCATTTTTTTAGTAGGTTTTAACAATTTGTATGCGTTGTGCGATAGTTGAGCGATCCATTTTCGTAAATGTCAGACTCAACTGAAAAAAAAAATTGGTTTAACAACTTAGTTTGACAGATGTCGAATTCCAGCCCTATACTTTTGATACCGCAAAATGGATAACCCTTTGTCACTTAGGCGCCAGTTATAGCTTTCATTGAAACTCATCATTGAAAACTTTGACTATCAAACCTAAGGCACTTAAAGAAATAAAACTGTCGTTTTGTTACCAAAATGAAGGTAATAAGATATATAATATTTTTTGTCAAAAAGATATTTTATTTGCTCTACCACTTTCTCGTAAATTAACTTTTGATTTTTCAATGATCATTGAATAATCATTGAAAACGCTTTCCATCATTGAAAAATCAAAAGTGAATTTACAAGAAAGTGGTAGAGCAATAAAATATTTTTTTTTCACAAACAATATTGTATATCTTATTACCTTCATTTTGGTACCAAAATGACATCAGTTTTATTTGTTTAAGTGCCTCAGAATTCATAGTCAAAGTTTTCAATAATGAGTTTCAATGAAAACTATAACTAGCGCCTTAAGCAATTGCATAAAGAATACACTTATAGAATGAAGGTACTGATGTTTACTCTAATTTATAAGGTATTATATCTGACTGAGTAGATTATAACAAATAAATAAATGAAAATCTAAAAAAAAAAAATACAAATTTATTTTATATAGTTGCTTTTTTTTGTTGTTTTATTAAAAATACATGTCTAATAACATTTGCCTTAAATATGTAAATGTTTATTACATATAAAGTGTTAAACAAACTTAGTGGCTTCATAGATTTTAATTTATGTTTTTTAGTCTTCATTTTTATTTAAATTAAATGTCTTGTATATTGGAATTTGATCATGTTTTAATTTTTGATAGTTAAATAATTCGGCTAAATGATCAATTTGAAAACAATGCAATTAATTAAAAAAAAAACTAATTTATTCTTTCCCAACGTTTCTCCAGTTTTTTCCGGCTTCATCATTTATTTATTCTTAGAACGTAAAATATAAAGAAAAGTTTATGAATAAATAAAAAAAATAAAGGATAATAATAATTGATTATGATTTTAATAGTTTTAACAATTTAATTGAACTATTGACATTACTTTTTATAATATTGAATTACATTTATATGTTTTTATATTTTTTTTATTATAATGAAATAATTATTATTTTGCATTCAAATAAAAATTATAAATTTAAATAAACTTTAAAAAATCTTTTGTTTAACATTAAGATTACTAAACACGTCTATTAACAAACACACATTTTTAAAAACTAATATTGCAGGTTGGATTCTGATTTGGCAACACGAAGGATACGAAGGCTTTCAAGGTGAACTTTATGTTCATTTTCCCCCTGGCTACTATTATGACGTTGTCAAAATCTGGGTTGTGTTGATGGTCTAGCATGTGTTGTGAGATTGCTTTAGCTATCTTCCTTTTGCTGATATCAGCTTCATGCTCTGACAACCTCACACCCAATGGGCGTTTTGTTGTACCAATAGATTTCATCAGGATCTTGGTATTTATCCAGTTCAATATTCCTGACCCAGAATTTAATTACATATCTCACCACCAGGGTTAGCTTTTAACTTGTACAAGTTGGTACTTCAAAATTGAATTTTAAACCACGGTGTTGCCCAATAACCAAGCTACTACTTATAATTTATTAAGTCTGCTTCTACACTAGTGCAATTTTTATGTGGTTTTACATTGGTAAAAGATATCAATTTTGCCAAGTTAAATCCTTCCATTGGGCAAACAAAAATTTGTTTCCTATTCTGAATCAATTTTGCAGATCCATATTTTTCTGTGCATAAGCATAAGCAAGCTGGTGATCGTAGGGCCACATGGACATCCACTGGCGAGTAAAAGTGTAGTAAAGTACCTTGGCATCTGGTTGGATCAGTACCTGTATTTCGACAGACATATAGGTGCTGCTTTGGCCAGGGCTAGGGGAGCCTTTGCCTTGACAAAACGGCTGTTTTATAGCAGCCGTCTTGACAGCAGGGTAAAGGTGATTTGCTACATGGCCCTCATCAGGCCGATGATTGCCTACGGATGCCCGGTGTGGTTCAACGTTGCCCTATCTCAAATGGAAAAGATTCGGGTGTTTGAGAGGCAGTGTCTTCGACGTTGCCTTGGATTACACAGAACACCAGAGTCGGAGTACAAACGATATTATTCCAACCAGGTTCTATACAACGGAGCCAACATAAACAGAATAGATAATTTTTTGTTTAAGCTGATTCGGGGTCACGTTGCAAGAGCGATGTCTTCAACTAACAACTTAATTTTTGGGGCGTATTACCCAAATAACCAATATTTCGAGAGTGCGCGGTTAAGTGGCTACATCCCTCCCGAGGCATTCCTCTATTTAGACAGTCGAGGGCTGATACAGGATGGAGGGGCGGTTCCGCTCATCTACCACGTCAGCCGGAAAACTGTGGATAGGCGACTCCTGTATGGTCGAGACGTCATCGCTCAAGGTGGAGAAGAGCGCCTTCGGTTCAGTAGGACTGTGTCCGATCGGGACCGGAGGGATAGGGCGAAACAGGAGAACCAGTTCTGGTGGCTCTCTGAACAGCATCGTGATATTAAAAGTCGATGAAGATATTATATCTTGGCCGACTTACATAGATTTAGGGCAATTAGGTATAGGGAACAGTCAGGGTGGCACCAAAAAAATTAAAAATGTGTATGTATGCGGGGGCATACGTGCATGTAACTGCGTGTCTGTACATGTATGTGCGTACGTATATGTATGTACGTATGTACATGTATGGGTGGGTTGCATGTTGGTGTATGTCTGCATGCATATAAAAAATAAACAAAAAAAAAATTTAAAAACGAAAAAAATGCTGCTGTGGCTGTTCTAGTTTTTAAGTAGTTTTAAGTATTATTAGGTATTTTAGGTGGTTTGGGTTGTTGGTTAGTTAGGTTAGGTTAGGTTAAGTTAGTTTTATTTAGTTTTAATTATTTTTAATATATATTGAGGTTTAGTTTATAAGTAAAAAAAAAAAAAAAAAGATAAGATACCAAGTTTTTTTTTTTTGAAAGTTTCCTTGAAATATAAAATAAAATTAAAAAAAAATAGATTTAATTAAAAAATTAAAATAGTTCTTAGGTCGAAAGACATTAGTTTTCAGAGTTATTGTTTAATTTAGAGCGCCCGTACAGATCCAGTAGATTAGTTGTAAGTTATTGATAATTAGGCTAGTTTTAAACATTTTTGTCTAGCTTTAAGATAGTTATAAGTTAAAATGAAATAAAAATCAATTTAAAAAAAAATAAAAAAAAAAACTAATACTAGTACAATTGAATGCATTTACTTTGACAACTAGTAGTTTAATATACACGAATACAATCCGGGTGGCCGTGGCGCGATAGTTGTGTGTTCGCCTGTCAACCTCATGGTCACAGGTTCGATTCCTGCCGTAGTCTATGTCTTCTTATTTTTCCATTAAAAACCAATTCTAAAAATAAATGTCATACAATGAGTTGCTGGTTTACTCATTGCATGCTGTTTAGGCATAGAACTAACAACATGTGATTGAGTAAAACTAGTATACCGATAAAATATGACAAAAAGAATTAAAAAATTAATGCGAATTATAAGGGACACCTATAAATAAGACACGGAAATTTCTCCGCATTAGTTCAGCCGCCATCCCTGGAGATAAAATCTGAGACAACAATCACCTACAGTCTCCGAATATCGCGCCACACATCTTTCCTATCATTCTTTCTCTTCCTTAACCTCACCACCACGCCCGCGCTGTGTTGAAACATTTAAAGGGTATTCATACTCCCTTGAGCGCGCGTAGATTATAAAAAAAAAAAAAAAAAAAAAATCCAATAACATATCGAAAACAAATTCATTTCAAATCGCTTTCCATCAAATTCTATATTTGGCAATGGAAATGGAAAGTAAAACTTACTTTTGTTCAAGTAGAACAGAATCATCTCTCCGCGCTCCTTATTCACTACTCTAACAATAAGGAAAAGCACAGCGAAAAAAGAGCAATAACTCAGTAATTTTATTTACCCCCACCACCACCTTTCGAAAGATACTATTACGCGGTGCAATACAATTCAAACACCCCGTAACTGGCTGAACAGAATGGACATGGTCGTCTCGCGGCACTTCAAAAACCGCTCTGTCAAAGTTAAAATGCATAGAAACTCGGTTAAGTGAATACATGTTTTAGAAAGAGTAGCACATAAAATATTAAGGTATGACATACGGGATTGAAGCATTCTTAAAAATAGTTTTTGGATATTAACGCATTTAAAATAAAAAATAAATAAAAATGAATTTTGAAATTCAGTCAGCCACGCTCCTAAACTTGTAAAAAAAAAATTGAAAAAAAAGTAATTTTACACCGAATGAATTTTTTACAGATGAATCTTCAACCTTTCAAGATAATAAAACAAACCGTCAGCCGCCCGTATGCGGTGGAAATACCGTCAGCCGACGTCATCAACATGACGCGAGCCCAGTTTATATGAATGTTACTCAGTCCACACAAACAGTCGGCTGATGGCTAATTTTTATTTGTTAATAAGCAAACAACCTGAAAATTACAATTTTCATTGGTATAATATTAGTTTCATATTAATTTTGTCACTTCTTGTCGGAGATAACTGAATTAGTTAACTAAACGGAACTCTAAAAAGAAAATAGTCGTAAATTTGTGACATGTTGTTAGGTATTACTGGTACTGATAAAAAAAAATAAATTGCACAACCACGCCCCCTTCGCCCTTCACTATCCTCCAAAAACCAATCACAAAGAACAACCAAAATGATCGACCTTTTCCAAGTTTTTGCTAAAAACTCAAAAACTATACATTTTTGGTATAAATTATCTAGTACAAAAATAAAGTACACTAAATTTCCTACAAAATTCATCCCTCAATTAAAAAAAGGCAAAATTTGCCTTTTCTTAAACCTATTTTCTCGAGTTTTTTCACTCATAATTCTAAAACTATGCTCGTAATTAGAAATATGGCTAAATTTAAAACTGCATTAAATTCTCTATGAAATGAATACCTTAATCACTTTATTTGGCCAAACCGTTTTGCCGCTAGATCACTTTGAAATTATATATGTCAAAACTATAAGATTAAGTTTTTTTTCATTTACCTACTCATACAGGAAAATAAAATATGTAAATAATAAAAAAGTTGTATGTATAATGTATACCTAGATATATATATATATATCACCTATAGTTATCACAAGCCTTGGATTTGCCCTTCAGAAAAGGCCTTCGGACTAAGTTTTATAGATTCCCTACATTGAGAAAATACATTTATTCAACTAATTTTTTTAAACTCAAATTATAAAAATACATTCTTAAATTATAAGATTTTGAAATACAAGGTACATACATCAACACTTTGTTGGATTTTTTAAAATAACTTCAATTCTTTTATTAATATTTGAATACTTTGAAAAAAAAAATATTTCTAAAATTTTTTCAATAGATGCTTACTTTTCTTTCAATAATAGAACACACTTACAGCCCTATTAATAAAAAAAATACCAAAACGAGCACCTTAGGGAACGCTTAGCCGTCTTCGAGAATTACTGTGAAGCTCTTGAGAAACAACTTGAAATTTTGCATCAACAATCTCATGAAAATACGGTTGTATTGCATTTACCCCCAGATGAGAAGACAGACATGAATGAGCTAGCAAAACAAACTTGTCTTAGACTTCTGAATCTAGATGAAAATGCAGAGCTATCATTTGATAAAACACAAGAGTTTATTAATCGCCACAACAACAAAACAACTATGGTGCTTAATTTCAACAACAAAAATACCGCACAAA
Source organism: Philhelius pedissequus (assembly GCA_910595825.1). Lineage (NCBI taxonomy): Eukaryota > Metazoa > Arthropoda > Insecta > Diptera > Syrphidae > Philhelius > Philhelius pedissequus. The sequence continues at coordinate 163,090,776 of OU343161.1, forward strand.
AAATTATCGAAGCCGCGCCGAAGCTTAAGAACTCTGGAATCGTCGTACATCGAGAACATATATACTAAACGATATTAGCAGAAAACTTTTAGAAAATAATCCGAGTGTTAAAATTTTAAGCAGAGGATCGAAACTGAGAATAGCAGATTTTTTCATTTTCACATGACTCGCTAAGAGGATTGAAAATAACAAGTGATGAACTGTCATTTGTCAAATCGACTTTTGCAGAGGAAGCAATGTGCTTTCTTGACATCAACATCAGGATTCACAATAACAACAGTAATAATTTCAACGGGTCCGCTTGTAAACAAACAACTTGGTTCTGGTCCCAACTTTAACCGCCATTATCGTTTAAAATAGGACAGAGTTGCCTTCTGTCATTTAAGTAATTTCAATTTAAATATATTTGCTATAATGTTACAGGACTAAAAAACAAATTACTAATGCCAGATTTTTTAAAATTAATTTTAAATTATGATATTTTTATATTATTAAAAACATTTGTTGAAGAGGGTAAGGAGTTGCAATATCTGAATTATTTTGAAGGTTTTAACTTAAGATGGATACCAGCTATTAGAAATAATAGACTCAGTAGAGCAAGTGGTAGAATACTTGCGAAAACAAAGTCATAATAGATTTTATCATAAACTTGAAACATTTCATAATAGTCCCTATTTACCTCAATTTTAGTGGATGGAGTTCCGATTTTGAAGAACTTCAAAATTTTTTGTTAATTCAAAATAATGAAAATATTCTAATAATTGGAGATTTAAATAGTAGGATAGCAGGATTCCAGAACTCTCTGCATATGAACAACGGGATTTTCTTTCGAGAGAAGCTCTTTGGACGAATGCATAATGCAAACGGAAATCGTTTATTAGACTTGGTTGAGGATTTTGGGTTTCTAATCTTGAATGGAATTTCCAGAGGGGATAGTTTGGGTAATTTCACTTTTATATCAGCCCAGGGTTGCTCTGTTATTGACTTTTGCCTCGCTAAAGGGGATTGGCTTGATATTGTCAACTATTTTGATGTTTTCCCTGCAAATTATTCATCGCATCTACCAATTGATGTCTCATGTGAGTTTAAATCTCATGAAAATAACATACTTCAAACGGAAAATTTTAACAACAAGCTACGCTGGGTGAAACGAAAGTCCGATATCTATAGAAGAAAACTTAATGAGCATTCAGTGGACCTCCCAACTCAAAGTACAACCACAATAGATGAAATAACAAATTTTGTTTTTCGAATTATTAGACAATCAGCTGTCTCAAAAATAGGTAATGCTGCTACGCCTTATAAGTCAAGTTGGTATGACGAAGATTGTAAAAGAAGTAGGAAGAGATCTTTCAAGTTGCTAAAACTTTTTAGAGACACTAATAATGTTAGATTTAAAACGCTTTATTTGCAGTTAAATAATGCTTACAAAGCTCTTGTTAAGCACAAAAAGGAACTGTTTTTGAGAAAAACAGCATCAGGACTTCTTAAAAGCCATAATTCTAAGTATTTTTGGTTCAATGTGCACATTTTAAGTGGCGGCAACAAATCGGCTGCGTCTCCGATTAGAGTTGAAACTGTTGCCCTGTACTTTAAAACTATTTTGTTACCAGACCCATCTCAAATGTGTATGAGCTTTGCGCTCCCCTTTATTTATATTGAGGAATTGGATGCACCATTCTCAATGTCAGAACTTCTATCTGCACTAAACAAAATGAAAAATAACGGGCTTAGATGGTATTCCATCTGAGTAGGCCAGGTGTCCCACAGGTATTTGCCCTCTTTATAAATGACCTAGAAGATGGTGTTTTGTTCGGCAATCTACATATAAAAGTTTTGCTCTATGCAGATGACCTTGTTATTTTAACTGAAAATCCTGTCACACTTCAACTTCAGATTAACAAATTGAAACAGTTTTGTGGGGCCTCAAAATCCATACTGCCAAGTCAAAGATTATGGTTTTTGGACCATCAATGAGTTTAAATACTTAGGCTTCACTATAACACACAACTTAAATCTTCGAGCCCATATAAAAGACAAATTGGGTGTAGCTAAAGCAGCAATCAACTGTATGTGGCGAAATTTTTTCAATAACATACTAATATATCCGGATTCTATGTTTAAATTGTTTGATGCAACCATTAAAAGCTGTTTTTGCTACGGCAATGAAGTTTATGGGTACAGGCAATTGAAGGAAATTGAATCTATTCAAAGATATTTTTTCAAGCGCATCTTAAAGCTCCCATCCAACACGCCTAATTATGCTATTAATGTTGAATCATGTTTTCCTCCATTGTTTCTAAGAAATTTAAAAGCAAGTGCAGACTATATCGTTAAAGTCATGCAAAGACCAATTGACAATTTGCAAAAAAGAATGTTGTTGGTGTCTTTGAGATGTCGATATACTCCTATTAAAGAGTGGAATGAGCTGGCCTTGACCCACAACTTTCCTTTAAACCTTTCTGTTGATAGCTTAGAGTCGTGGAAGGGATATCTTTACGAATGCATTTCCGTCATAGATGATCAAATGTTCAAGACATTTATTGATCGGACAAAGGAGTCTTTATCGAGAACAATACATAGTAAACTCAACCTCAGTTTGGGGAAGACAATTACTTTCGAGATGAGTTTACTGTAATGGAGATGAGTCTGATATTTAAAGCTCGCACGGAAATGCAAGAGCTGAATTACAGGCCCCACAGGTCCGATATTAATCCAATCTGCAACTTGTGTAACCTGAATGAAGTCGAAAACATACATCACTTCCTTGCTTAATCTTACAGAAAATCCTAAAATTGTATTTTAGTAAGAGTTCTCTCTCGTTTGATGAATGTCTAAGTGTTCTGAATGGAGAGGGTGGCTGGAAGTTGCTTATACAGTTTTTCTCTCATGCAGTTTCGTATAGAAATATTTATGCTAATCTATTTTAGAATAAATTTGATATAATTTTGTTTTAGCTAAACTAAAAGCTTAATTTTCAATTGATATTGCAAGTCTTTAAATTTGCTTTAACTACTACGCTATGTTTTTCTTTTGTTTTAGCTAAACTAAAAGCACTTTAATAAAATTTTGGTTTTCACCTAACAAAAATCTTTTTGTTTGTAATTTGTATATATAATTCATTCAAATATTACTATTTCAATTTTTTAACAGCATATTAAAGCTTAAAATCAACATTATTTATAAAAAAAAAATTATGTTAATTATTATGATTAAGACAAAGTCTACAAAACAAAAACTAATTCTGGCAATTTTGTATAAATTTCTGTGTTTTTTTTTTCTTCATAACAAATTTGCTTTTATTTTGGTTTAACATTATCTTTATTATTTTCTGATTTTTGAAATTTTTTCTCACATTGTTATATTTTATAGACATATATCTAACCGGCAGACGGCTAATAGTCATGCTTGTAAATCTCTTTATTATAACTAAGTTTGTATACTTTTATTGAGAAAATAATAAAGATAAATAATAATAATAATAATAATAATAATAATAATAATAATAATAATAAAACCTTCGCTAGTCAATGCTTATTCAATTGGGTGTTAGAATTACCATAATTACCCTAAAAAAATGATAGGTAGGTATTTAATCATTTATTTTTGTTTGTACATAGCTATACAAAAATATTTTATATGATTTTAATTTATATATATTATTTATAAAAAAATTTGAATCAATTGGTGGGCTAAAGGTCGGAAAGAATAATGCTGTTGTTAAATTTCGTGCAATGTTTCAAGCATAACAAACATAAAGTGTATAAGTATACAAGTTTTGTAAGAACATTAACAGAGAAAAAAAAATATCAAAAAATACTGCGCATTCTAACATTTTTTGGTTTTTAAACTAAAGGTAATGATATTGATTTAAATAACTGTCAGTAATTTGAATATAAAACAATTTTACAATCAGCATCGATTACCTATACCTAATCTTATAGTTGTTTATGAACGGCCTTCTTATTATTTGACTATATGACGTGTTGCTAAGATTTTCACAATCAGACCTGCAATTAATGGCATAGTTGGCTATATGTGTTGCTAAAGTTATTTTAAAAAAATCCAACAAAATATTTATGTATATACCTTGTATTTCAAAATCTTATTAAGGCTAATACATAATTTAAGAAGGTATTTTTATAATTTGAGTTTAAAAAAATTTGTTGAGTAAATGTGTTTTCTTAATGTAGGGAATCTATAAAACTTAGTCCGAAGGGAAAATCCAAGGCTTGTGATAACTGTAGGTGATATATATATATCTAGGTATACATTATACAAACATATTAATTTTTTTATTATTAACATATTTTATTTTCCTGTATGAGAGTGGGTAAATGAAAAAAAACTTAATTTTATAGTTTTGAACAATTCCAAAGTGCTCTAGCGGCAAAACGGTTTGGCCCAATAAAGTGATTAAGGTATTCATTTCATAGAGAATTTAATGCAGTTTTAGTAAATTTAGACTTATTTCTAATTACGAGCATAGTTTTAGAATTATGAGTGAAAAAACTCGAGAAAACAAGTTTAAAAAAAGGTAAATTTTGCCTTTTTTCAGATGGCTCTAGCAGCCAAACAGGCTTACCAACAAAATTGATGGAGGGTTGAATTTTGTAGGAAATTTAATGTACTATATTTTTCTAGTAGATAATTGATGTCAAAAATATGTTTTTGGCAAAAACTTGAAAAAGGTCGATAATTTTGGTTGTTCTATGTGATTGCTTTTTGGAGGATAGTGAAGGGCGAGGGGGCGTGGTTGTGTAATTTATTTTTTTATATCTGTACCAATAAATACCTAACAACATGTCACAAATTTATTACTATCCGTTTTTTTTAAGGTAACTATCTTCTTTTATGATTTCCGTTTACTTAACTAATTCAGTTATCTCAGACAAGAAGTGAAGCAATTAATATGAAGCTTATATTATCCCAATGAAAATTGTAATTTTCAGGTTGTTTGCTTGTTAAAAAAATAAAAATTAGCCATCAGCCGACTGTTTGTGTGGTTAAAATGCATTCTGATCAACTGGGCACGCGTCATGTTTATGACGTCTGCTCACGGTATTTCCATCGCTATACGGGCGGCTGACGGTTTGTTTTATTATCTTGAAAGGTTGAAGATTCATCTTTAAAAAATTCATTCGGTGTAAAATTAATTTTTTTTTTTCAATTTTTTTACAAGTTTAGGGACGTGGCTCGGTCTTTCCACCGTCATCCATGCGGCTGACGGCAATTTTTATATTAATTAGAACATCAATAACCATCCCTCAAATTTTTGGAGCAGTGTAAAATGACTTTTTGAAAAAAATTTTGTACCACTTTGACCCGCCGCACTGTGGTCCAAAATGACTTTTTTCGTTGCAAAAATCATAACTTTTGAACACGTGAAGCTATCGCAACAATTTTTTTTTTCCCTTAAAGGTAATTTCCAAGGCTATACAAATTGTGAATTTTAAGAAAATTACTTTACAGGGTGTTTCAGAATAATTGGTTGATGTAAGATTTTCTTAGAAAAAGAAGTTAACAGAATAAAGTCTGAAAGTAAACCTTTTAAAAACAGTCCTAAATTTTTAAAACTTTGTAAAAAAAAAGTTTTTGACTATTCAAGTGAATTCATAACAACAGTGGATGCTTAAAGTTAACGCACCAATTTCAGAAATATTTTTTAAGGAGTATTATAAAACAGTATTTTTTCATGTTGTGGGGCATCAGTTTATTCTATAAACTGTTTGACTGATATATTTTATATGAAACAGTATAGGAAAAAAGTAAACGGACGAAAAAAAAATAAAAAAAAATCAATAGAATATAAAATTTATATTAACAAAATAAAATAGAATACATTATAAATATTTGTTTACAATTAACTACTATAGATCTAATTTTCAGAAAAAAATTCATCGGCATCGTTATCATTTTCAACAATTAATAGACCTATTAGTTCTGGGCAGTAACTCTTTTTCAGCTCTTTTTTTGATCTAACGTGTCTTAAAGATGAAACAAATGGATCTGATGATATAGCTAGCATATTAAATAAATCTTCATTTTGTCGTTTCCTTGAGACTTTGCATGTATTTGAGTATCGATATCGCTTGTAGTCTTTATTCCTTGATTCCTGTGCTTCTTCTGAAAGCTCCCCGATTGGCAAAATTTGATGTCTTATAAGTTCCCCTCCATGGTCCAAAATTTTGTGCAGAGTTGGTGTCAGGAGTTTGTAGCTGTATTTGGCTTTTAAAAGATCCGAAGTGATTTTGGTATACTCGTTGAATTTATTTACATTAATAGATTCTTTAGATGACAGCGCATTTAAAATAACTTGCAGTTTCTTTATAAGATCCTTGTCTACTCGGGTTATAGCTGACGTAATTTCTGGATTTTCAAAAAATCTTCGTGAAGTGTTTCCATCATTTGTGTTACCGAATCCTTGTTTTGGCGTATCAATGATTAACCCGAGTTGTTCCCTAAATTCCTTTTGAATATCCGCTTTTCTTCTTCTTTCGGCTTCCTTCTTGTCGGTTGTCTCATCTTCTTGGTATAGTCCATAAGCTAGTTTAAGAACGAACTCCATACATCTTATTCTAGCGTGTAATGGTGAAATTCCAAATTCGTAGTTCCTCTCATCTGCTTCGGCTGACTCGTCTTCTTTTCGAAAATTTTTTTGTGTCCTTTGGCAAATTGGACATGACAATGTTTATTTTGTATTTGTTAGTTCATTTAACACTTTCCCGTCTATCATGGTTAGAAAAAACTCATGTCGAACCATCACATTTTTTTCTTCAGCAACAGTCACTACAGTTGGCCTCAAATTTTCTATTTGGTTCCTTATATTTCTGACAGTTGTCTGAATAATATCACTTGACTCCTTTGCATATTTAAAAAGAATCGGTCTGCAAAAGTGAACTGATGACGGCCTTGGATTTTTCCAATATTCGGTTGATTCACCTTTTATACGAAGTGGAACTAGTGATGCCATGAACATGTTCGCATCAGATATTACCTGGCCATCTTCTGAAACTATTGTTTGCTTATATGCACTTTGTCCGGAAGATCCATCGCATCCCCATTTGCTCATCAAAGTAAGATTTGTTGGAAGTAAAAGAAGATCCTGATTGACTAGGTTATTTAAAATCCTCTTTGCTGTATGGTCCACCAAATCTTGGAGATTCACTTCAACAGAAGTTTCTGTTACTATCAAATTTGATGGAGTTGCTTGTATTTTAGCTTCCATTAATAAATTGTAGCTCGGAAACACATCAACGTTATGGCTTCTTAAGGATTTTCTCATCAAATTATATTTTTCTTTAGAAAGCCCCATATCCAAGAACAAGGCTAGCGCAGTGGGACCATCGTATTTTATTGGATCCCTTTGAGGTGTGGGAATACTCTCCTTTATCCGTTGTACTCGCAATGGGCTTGCATTAAAAACTGCTTTTGTGATATCCGCTTTTATCTTTTCGTGTTCCTTTTTATATTTTATACTCAGAGCCGTGGAAACATTTTCAGTCGAAATATGGGCCGTAGTTTCCAATAGTTTCCTCCTTTTGGTATATACTGAACATGTATCTAAGGATTTCGAAGGCCTTCCTCTTGATGTACTTGGCACGTCACTGTCTTCAATTTCATTACATTGGATTGTAAATGTTCCATTCAAAAATTCTTCATATTTTGAGAGAAATCTTGTTTTAACTCTAAAACAGTCAATCCATTTTTTTTAAAATGATGCGTATAATCTTTGGAGTTTCTTTTTCGTTTCATCGTTGTCACTTATATCTTCGTATTGGTTTTGGATCAGAATTAAAAATTCTTCAGAATTCGAAACATTGATAAAATGTTCAAAAATTGTTCTGTTTGAAATATTCATATTGGTATTTAATTTGCAAACTCCACTCTTAATGACTCTTGAAAACTAACAATATATATCCATTGTCATAGTTTATATATACCTCCATAATGAATATGCACAAGGGTTATTTTACCTGTGAAATTTAAGCTTAACAATATGGGGTATCGGAAGGAAATTATTATTCCTACCTGTTTTATTAGATCATAAAATAATAATCCAAAATTAAATAATTCTTTCAACTTTGTATATGGAGTAGGCAATAAAGCTATTAATCCTTTTCTTTTGGCAAGTTAATCTATGTTTAGTTACTATTAGAATAAGATCAATAAATATTTACAATAATTTAAGTTAAGGGGAATTTATTCAAAGAGGGTCGTTAAAGTGGGCGGATTAAAAAATTTAATGTTCAATAAAGTAATCAATGGTTTGTGTACAATATTTTATTTATTTTTTTAATAATAATTGGCATTTGTATAAAAAGGGGCGTAGAAGTGGGCAGTTTTTTTTTTTGTCAGAATCAAGATAGTAATAAAACGACTTTTAATTAAAAAGAAAATTTCACGTTCTCGACTATTTTAATTAATAAAATAATTGAAATTTTCCATAAGGGAATTTGCTTTTAAGACCAAAAGTTCAGCACTGGGAACACGACTTTTTTTAAACAAATTACAATTTCTCTGAAGGTTGCAAATAGTTGCAGCTACAATTTTGCATATGGTTTAAGAAATAGTTAGGGTAAACTATCATGGTCAATTTTCCGCGCGAACTCGCGAGTATTTTTTTGTAGCTCTATTCAAACCGAAAAAATCTGCTAAAAAAGGGTTTTTTTGTTTTATTTATTAAAAATATTAAATATTTTTTTTTTTTTTTTTTAATTAAAATTTTGATTTTCCAACAAATAATACAACTAGAATAAACTATAGAAAATTAATACTTTACATTTAATATGCCAAAATTTCAAATACGAAAACGAAGAAGTTAGTTTTTTCTGTTTTTTTTAGCTCTAGAACGAAATTGACCAACTTTGAAAAGCTCTATAAGTCAAACTAGTTAGCGGAAAATTTTTTTGTTTGCTGTTTTTGAAGCTCCGTTTATATCTCTATTAGAAATAAAAAACAAAACTTTAAAAATAAAACATCGAAATTAGTATTTTTGCCACGAAATTTTCCTTTTCGGACCACAGTGCGCCGTTTCACCTTGCTCCACCGCGTGGGCGGCGGCTGATGCGCATTTTTATTATAATTTAACACATATCTTCAATTGTGATAAGAATTATATGGTGTAAAATTACTCGCAAAAATTCAACGCTACCTCCCGTACTATAAAGTTGTTTTGCCGGGTTAAACTAAAGTATAGCACTATAACTAGATTTTAGAAACCGAGGGGAGCGAAGCGAATCTTGGATCTGCCAACAACGACACAGTTGATGGGAGACACACATAATGAACGAGTAAGTTACAACACGCTCATCAGACCAGAACTTGGAAAAACAAAAGTTTTTTTGCGTGCGATTATAGGTACTATAAGGCAAGTTATGGATTCGTGCAAAAAAAATTCTAACAATCAAACATGACATTGCGATCATAGAAAACACCAAAAAAGTGGGTACCCCAATTTCGTCTGTCTGTCCTCGAGTCTACAGTCTAAACGGTTGGATAGATTTGCTTCAAACTTGGTAGATATTGTTTTCTGGGTAATATGCACACACGTTTTTTTCAGTTTTTTAAGACGACAAATAACAGTAGCTCCCATACATTTTTTTTTTGGGCCAAAATAAAAATCTTATTTTTCTCAAAAACGGCTTTAACGATTTTTATAAAAAAAAGGTGCATTAAAAACGGGAAACGAACATTTTGGTAATTTTTTTTTGGAACAAAATAGTTATTTTTGGTACCTCTAGTAATACCATTTTTTGTTTTTCGATTTTATAGGAAACGGTCAACTAAATTTTTTTGCGCAGAAGATCCTAAAAAGTTTAAACACTATTGTAAACCAAAATTTCGAAAACGACTTGATGGATTTTGTCGAAACTTCGTGTTTGGTAGTTTTTTGACATTATCTTGAAAAGTTAAGAAAACTATATTCCTAAAATAAAAAACAACGGTACCTCCCACACAAGTGTTAAAAAATACGGTTAAAAATGTATTTCTCGAAAACGGCTTCAAGAATTTTTATAAAAAAATGTTTGTTCTTAAATTAGTACAGTCCACTTTCAAGTATGAAAATATTTGTTTTCGTACTTATTAACGGTACTTCCCAAAGAACCACTTTTCATATTTTCGACTTTGTCAAGATTGGATAAACCAATTAAAATATTTTTTTTATACAAATGCATCCTAAGGCTATCAACAATTTTTTTTTTCGATTTTTAAAAAATAAAATACAAATAAAAATAAATTTTTCAAAAACCAGTCACAGAATTTTTTTGAAATTTGAATTTTATATGTATATTAATAATATCTCCAAAATGGAGTTTAATTTTTTTTTTAAATACTCGTATGTTTTGCAAAATTTTATTCATAAAAAATTTATTTATTAAAAAACCGCTCAAACTATAACGACCAGGCAATATAAAAACATTTAATTATGTGTATTATCCCTTTATTTCTACCTTATTATTATTACTTCTTACGAATTTTTGGGTACGTCACTGAATACTAAATAAAATGTAGGCCCTCTTACATTTATGTATACATGTCTCTTTAAAAATCACATGAATCTTATGCATGCATATTGCACCTAAATTATAAAGTTATATGCATATACCAACCCATCTATATATACCCTTCATTTTCATTATTATATGTATGTTTACATGCTTAGGTTCCATCTATATGTATATGTATGTATATACATTTTACTCTCCTAACTTACATAATTAAAATCCATAACTTAGACTTAAATATATCTACATTTGTAGTTAGGTACCTATTAACTCTTCCTTGAATCATCCATTCGACAATTCATTTATACTAAGAGTCAAGGTAATCTTACCTACACAGGCTTTAAACCTGCATAGGATACTTACACCTAACTAAAAAAAACACCTCAATGGTTAGCTACATTAAAGTTGTTAGCTACAAGAGCAAGTTCGTACGATTCAGTCGTGCATTTTATTTATTATTGTTACCATTAAAGCTCTTGTGGTTGCAGTCGATGTTGCCCTGCTATCCAGTTCCCTGGAATCCTTACAGTTAATACTTAACAGCCTTACACGGTGTCTCCACGTTCTATATTTTATAATATACTATCTGTCATTTTGATATAAATAAATAAAAATAGAATGCTAGAGAATTTCGCATTGGCATTTCATAGCATAATATTTCAATTTCACAAATGTCGCGAAGGAAGATGTATCGCTGTGCTTTTGCTCTAGTAGCATTACAAGAATTTAAAAAAACGGCCAACAAAAGGAACTAAACCAAAAACAAGGGTTCACCAGCTACAAACGCGAAACGTCAAAGTGAAAATGGCACCCAAATAGTATACTATCGAAAGAATGCTATGAGCTGTGTAATGTCCACCTACTTAAGTAGGTAGGTGAGTCTGGTGGAAATCAAAGATTGTGTTTGACCTATATCCAACTGCAGCTGTAGGCACGCTTGCGATCGCCTGTGCGATCGTCGCTGGGGTGGGGTGTTACTGCAGATATCCTAAGCACAATGTCTGTCTGTATGTATAACGAGCTACATCCTAAACGGCTTGAGCGATTATCTTCAAATTTGGCATGTGTGATTCTTTTGGCATTTCTCAGAGGGGAAATTAAAATTTTATTTTTAGGCCTAAAAATAACGGTACCTGCCATATGACCTTGAAGGAAAATCTTATTTTTCTCGAAAACGGCTCCAACGATTTTGATAAAAAAAAATTTTTGAGCATTTTTTTGTTGGCAATAGCTACGAGTATCATTTAGAATGTACCAAGTTTACGGTAAAAGTCTAATAACGGTACCTTTCATATAACGATTTTTTTAATTTTTGGATATCTGGGTAACGGTACATTGTATTTCCTTCAAATTTAATATCTAAGAAGATCTAAGAAGCCAAACTAATTCTGCATATAAACATAATTAATAACTTTTTTTTCTAATAAAAATTAATTTTTAAAATTTTTTTTTCAAAAATCAAAATTTTTAAAACTAATCAAACAAAATAATTTTAAATTTTATAATCACATGTATATTAATAAACTCTAAAAAACTGCATACCAAAATTTGAACAAACAATTGTTTTCAAAAAACTAAAAATAAAAAACTGGATTTCATCAAAATCTGTCCTACAATTTTCGAGACACTTTTTTATAAACTTTTAATTGATCCGTCGCATATAATGGCGTTCTTCGTTTTTTTTCGAGAAACTAGTTAATGTGATGGTTTTGACAGTTTGTATAAGTTGAACAAACGATTTTTACTCCCCCTAAATACCATTCACTTTCATTATATACATATGTATGTACATATTTACATACCTTTGTTCACTATATGTATGTAGGTAGGTATATATTACCCTCCTAATTTACATAACTCATGTCCATTTAAATATACATTTATAGGTAGGTGTCTATGTAACCATTCCTTGAATCATGTATTCCATAATTCATTATATTAAGAATCAAGGTATTCTTACCTACACCGGCTACACCTATGCAGGTTAATAGGGTAACTAGACTACCTATACCTACTAACAGCGTCATTGGTTAGCTACATAAAATTTGTAGCTACAAGAGCAAGTTCGTGCGATCCAGTCGTGCATTTTTGTTTGTTTGTTTATAAAGGAAAAAAAAATAGAATGTGAATGATTAGAAAAAAGAGTAAGAAATCGAAATATTAAGAGAAATACAAAAAGAGTTGAATGAACACCCACTGACAAGGTTTCTAGTGTGGTGAAACCTTTTAGAATAATTAAATGCACATTGATTATCTTCGTTAAAACTTTAGTTAAGATAGTCCCTTGCTATTCCACTCATAAAATCACCAGATCACTCTTAAATAGCTTTAAATAATTTACTCACTTAATCAATTAATTTTATAAATTAAAATTTTACGTATTCGTTTTATTAGCCCATCTCATTATGCAAATTTATGAAACAGATAGTACATATACGTAATTTAAAATCTAGGTAATATACATAGTTTTAAGTTAATTTCTATGTTTGCTTGTATATTAGATTTCAGTATTATAGTATGACTAGGTAATACTGTTTAAGTAGTTTTAAATGAAAATTTAATAATAATATATGTTTCAAAAAAAAAAAATTGGTAAGTATAAAAAAAATATTTCCCATAGAAATCAAATAAGGGTACAAAAATGGTACTTACAGGAATAATAGTTTATCCCGGAACGGTGGAAGTTTTGACCATAATTGTCTTGTTGTCTTCGGGTTTTGGTTACTTTGTCCAACTTGATGTAGGTAGTTTTTGGTTTTGTTTTATATTTGTTTAATTTTTTTTTGATTAATTTTCTGTGGCAATATTTTACATAACCATTTTACCTTTTTTATGAACTTTAAAAAGAATAATTAATTAGCTATTCAGCACAGTTTTTGTTTAAAGACATTAATTCGGATAATTATTAAATTTACTTTCTTTTCAAATCGTGGTTTGATTTTTCTTTTTTTTTCTATTTTTTTGTTGTTTTAACTTTCTTGATAGATTTAGGTAAATTGTTAATTTTTGTATGTTACAGAGCAAATGACACCGTGAAAATGATTTCTCGTCAGCTTATGACGCAGTATTATGCCAGGTGGCGTCTCTTTCTAAGGCGCAGCTGAGTCGAGCAACCAGAAATCTGGAATGACTTTTGTTTTCTTGTTGGCGAGAACGTATACAGACGAAAATCTTTTCACGTAACCTCGTGTTTGCCGGTGGAGCTAAGACTCTTAAAATGTTCGTGGTGCTGATTTTGATGCCCTATCAAATTAAAATATTGGAATAACGATTCCTATCTGCCTTGGCTGCTGTGAAAGCTATGCCAATCTCGACAAGTTACGTCCGCAGTTATCTGTAGACGTAGTAATGCATTAGCATTATTAAAAATAATTTTACAGAAAAATACTATACCTTTTGCTTAGGATTTACGAATATATTCTCTTTGTAAAATTATTATATTCTTTTGGAGATTTAAAGAATGCATTTCTTGATACTAATGGTCTCCTTCAATTTTTTTTCGACAGGCTTTTTGTTTTTATTTGTTGAAAATCAATAGGTATAATTACTACAATGTAATTAAACAAAAATGTAAATATTTTATCCAAAAACCATTTTGGACGAAATTGGGACTTACCTAGGAATAAGTAGTAAAAAAAACGTATATAAATTCCCAGACAAAGAAGTATGCTGGCGGATTTCTTATCTCCTTGCGTGGCGAAATTGTACATATTGTCTGCTAATTAGAGATCAGTGATCTATCGATACTCGATCAAAAAATAACCTAGAACCGGACCCGTAGATAATAAAATGCAGCTTATGTGTTCGAACTCTGTTCAGTACTCTGCTCTGAACGAAAAAAGAAAAACGCATGTGGAAAAATGCATGTGGAAAAATAGTTTACCTTTTCCAAAATTGCTTTAAAATTGCAAAATTTTAAAATATTTAAATAGTTTTTTTTTATGAGAATCAAATAAGAAATTAAAAAAACGGTTTCTTTTTTCAGTGTTGAGGCCAATTTGCGTTGGATAAATCTTAAAATCGCTGACAATAGAAAATAATGTCCTCGGATTCGGATTCTTCAGTTTGTCCAACAAAAAGAAATAATGGCCCCTCAAGATAATTTATTAAAATTTTAACTTCATACACATATACATAGTTGGTATTACATTAGAGAGTAAATCGCTTGGTCAGTGGTCAGACTTGCAAAAAGCCTAAATTTCGTGCCAAATTTAAAAAGACAATTTGTTCATAGGCATACTTAAATAATGAAATAAAAAAAGTAGAACCTCTTTCGCAATGTTAAGGTTAAATGTATAAATCTTGGTTACAAAAAATTTAAAAACAATTGTTTTATACTTCCTAAAATATACTTAAGATACTTGTATATGCCAATTTTAAAAATTGTTCAACGACTTTTTATCGAAGTTTGAAAGCAAATCGATTCTAATGGAATTTCGGAAAGAATATTATAATATATTAAACCCCATTCCAAAAATCTACCTACCTAAACATTTTACAATTAAACCTGATTTTAATTTTTTTTTACTCTGGTTATTCAATTTAATTTCAATTCTTCAGTCGTTATGTTCATAAAATAACTTAAAATTTACATTTTCTAGTTAATGATAAATCTCTGAGCTTTGGATTTTATTCTCATTTGATTTCAGTTCTGGTTGTGGTGATATCAAGGCCGAAATAATGTTAAATAATTTCAACTTAATCGTAAGATAAATAAATGCAGACTTAATTTTTATATCGTTAAATTAAGTATGCATGTTGAATGGTATATTTTGTTTAATATGTGAAGTACAGCCACGTGTGGCCGTGGCGCGATAGTTGTGTGTTCGCCTGTCAACCTCATGGTCACAGGTTCGATCCCTGCCGTAGTCCATGTCTTCTTATTTTTCCATTAAAAAACAATTCTAAAAATAAATGTCATACAATGAGTTGCTGGTTTGCTCATTACGTGCTGTTTAGATATAGAACTAACAACATGTGATTGAGTAAAACTAGTATACCGATAAAATATGACAAAGAATACAAAAATTAATGCGAATTATAAGGGACTCCGCATTAGTCCAGCCGCCATGCGCCATCCCTGGAGATAAAATCCGAGACAACAACCACCTACAGTCTGCGAATATCGCGCCACACATCTTTCCTATCAATCTTTCTCTTCCTTAACCTCAACCTAACGCCCGCGCTGTGTTGAAACATTTAAAGGGTATTCATGTGTGCTTTAAAATCATGCAATCAAACATACAGTAATTAACAGTTCATAAAAGCTTTTTAATGGTCATATGTTGTAAAACCCATGTAAAGTAGTACATTAAATCAAAGTAGTTGTCCAGAAGTTAAGTCGTAAAGTAAGAATCAAAAAACGTAAAACCCATTAAAAGTCAAGTTAACCAATTTTTTTTTCTAATTATTATTTTTATTGTTTAACAATTTAATTTATTTGATTAAAATTGAATCTTATAAAGAGTTTTTTATTATTGAAAACGGAGGGACGTAATAAAGTTAAAAAAACTACACGTATATAAACTAAATAATTGTATTTAGTTTTTAATAAAACAAAAACACTTTATTTAAAATTCAAACTTAAAGATAATTTCACAAACGTATATTTATCTTAAAAATAATAACTATCCAGAATGAATCGCTGATATGGAATGCGTGACATGCTGCTTTTAGTGGTGGTTTTATCTAGTCTATTGTTGATGTAGATGTAGTGTGTTGCACAAGATGACGTGTCCGAAGAGCGGAACGACGCGACGCGCTTGATGTGTGTTTACTTTGACCCAAGAATGTGAACGACCCACTTGATGTGTTTAGGGTACGAATTCCGTTGCTCTGGTTCCATAAACAAAAATTGGTTTAATCAGTTATCGCTGACTATAGTTTCTTATTTTAAGTACCCGAATGGATAATGGGCATTGTGTGGATGTATATCGTAAATCAACTGAATTCTGTGGTCCCTTTTGGGTAGGGTTGATTGTGGTGCCTTAACTCCCTCCTTGGTTTAAAAGAGGCGTCCCCGACTCTTGGTATTGCCTAATGAGTTGTTGAATTCTTTCACCGCGTCTGCATTACTGTTTCTCTTTAGGTAGAGCTTTAGAATGAGGTATACTGAAACAATAGCCAATTTTAATATGAATATTGTAAGCAAAGGCCTGCTTGTCATATCTATTTGAATTGTGTTTAGTAGATTGATGTTGTCAAACTTAAGTTCATTGTTTAGTGAATTTATGTAACGTTCGATCTCGTAATTTGAACTGGAGTATCCCTCCAAGTATTCTCAAATTTTTGGTTAGTTGGGTTTTCATATGTTATATGTCGATCGTGGTCACGTTGTCGAAGTTGATTAAATATGTTCCAATGTATGTTGTGTCATCGACCTCATGTTGTCCGGAAATTAATATCTCCATCTGTTAATAATTCTATCGGATAGTTCTTTTCCTTTATCTTATAACATTTTGCTGTTTTTTTATTTAAAAGATTATTGGTACATGTTTGATTATTGCTAGGTTTACAAAATTTTTTTCTTTTTTCTAGTTTAGATTCTTTAATATTTATGAACGTATTATTACATTTAATTATTTTATTTTCGATGGATAGTTTTCCCCCTGATTGGCTTATTGCCCTTGTAAAGCTTACATATTTGTTCAATAATTGGGTATTTAATTAAAATTACAATTAGATCTTTAGTTTGGATAATCTTATATCTAGATACATCGATTAAATCTGAGAGTGTCAGGGTTTCATGTTCTGTTTTTTTAACATCTTCTAAATTTAAAATAGATGGATTTAGTTTATCAAGTTTAGCTAAAGTTATAGTTAACATTAATTTTTGCAATTCTAGTATTATCATTTTATTCTTTCTTGACATCAATTCATCTCTCAGTGTGAATCTAAAACTTTTAATTAGTTCAAAGATTTTTGAATTTGTGACAAATTGCTTATTATTGTTTTCTATTAAGTCATTAATTTTGCTTTTTATTATGTTTTCATCAATGTGATCGGGTGAACCTGCAATGCACTTCTAAATTGTTCCGATTGTATTAATAGATCTTTTAATTCTAATGGGGGAAAGCTGGCTTAACAACAATTGAATTATTTCTAAATCACCGTCATGTTTTGTGTCTGAAGGTGTATCTGCGTATAGTGTTTCCTCATGCCTTTTTTGTAGTGTTATTTTTGTGTCGTCTATTATCCCTTGTGTCCAATTCGTAATAGATAGATATATAGATAGATTCTTTATTTTTTCATCATAAGGTTTTACAAAATTTTATATAAAAATAAGGTCATGGCAACGCTGCCGTCTGCCTGAAATGACATTTTTTATGATATACATAAATAAAAATATAATAAAAATGCAAGTTATCAAAAACTTGTACAAAAAGCTAACTATTCTTTTCTTCATAATATATATCTCAATTTTGACGTGATTTAAAACACAAATAAGTTTTGAATACGTTTTATTGATTTAACAATTCAAGATTTATAAATATAATATACAATAAAATAGTTTTTTATGATAAGAATTAGTTTATATAATATACAATTTAGGAATACCAATTTTGACATGATTTGGAACACAAGAATAGATTTGTTAAATGTGTTTATTTTACAGGTATTAGCCTTCTAGACTATGTGATATTAATTTTGAAGTGATTTAAAACACAAAAAAAGAAAATGTAATTGGACTAAACTACTCTTTTTTACAAATTAAATAAATAGGTAATCGAGCCACTCAGCTAGGGAATTATAATTAAGAGCGTCTTGAATATATTTGACTAGGCACAACCATCCCTTTTCTCCATTAAGGATTTCAAAAAAAAATTCTCAAGTAAAAAAGCTAACTCCAAAGTATAATCTTCGGACCTCTTTAAGAATGGGACACTTTGTCACGAAGTGGTAAATATCTTCATTTTCTCTTCTATTACAAAGATTACAGAGCTGTGGCAAAACTTGTCGATGCGGGATGAAATTAAGATTTAAGATCTCGACTCTCGTTCTAAAAATAAAACTTATTTGAATTGCCGAAAGATTATTACAAAGTAGTTATGAGCGGTAAGAAGCTGATGGTTCAATTTTTTGTAGTGGTTTCTCGAGGCTGATAAAGCTGCTTTGGCTAGATTATCCTGAAATAATTTTTGGTCTACTAGAGCTATAACCTCTGCAAACTGTTTTTGCCAGTCTTCAATTCGATATTCTGACAGATGTAAAACTGATTCGTGGTCCAGTGCCAACTGCTTCCACTCATTGTTCTTACGATGTAATCCGCGCTAGTCTTCAAGTTTTTAATTTAGATGGCGTTATCCCTGATTCTACGTATGTTGCATAATTTGGAGTGCAGTTGGGTAAATGAAAAAGTCTTTTAAAGAAATTTCTTTGTACGAGTTCAAAATTATCAAAATATTTGTAACCAAAGACTTGGACACTGTATGTCATGCAAGTATTAATTGTTGTGTTAAAAACCTGATATTTGGATCTAAAATCGATGTTTTGGTTTGATAAAAATGTTGGCCACATTATGTTTAAAGCTAGTCTAGATTCTCGACTTTTTTCTTTAACGTGCTTGCAAAAGTTTAGGTTGTAAGTCAAAAGGACACCCAAGTACTTAAATTCCTGTACAATATCAATACTGACCGTGTTGATAAACCATTTTTCAAATTCGTAATATGAAATAGGTTTGCTGATTTTTCGTATATTAAAACGTTGCCGTTTTCTATTAATACATAATCATCTCGAGTGTGGTCTATTACCTCTGCTCTTAGATATATGATGAATAAGGGTATTAGAAGAAGTTTCAGCATTTTCTGAAATGAATTACTTTACGTTTAACTTTAAATTGTATTTATGTGTTATTTTATTATTATTTTCAATTTAACTATATAACCTAGATCTTCCCTTACTATTTGTTTTTTGTATTTGGGTTGTAATTTTCCCCAATATGCTCCTGTTGTTTTTTGATAGACTCATCGTTTTCTTTCAAACTTTTTTGCTTTTTATTCTTATTGTGAAATTCTCTCATTTTATCTTGTGTTACAGCAATTTTAGTTGGGATTTCTTTATGATCAGACTGGTTAAATATAATATCTAAAGGTTTCATGTTAGTGGTAGAATGGATAGTTTTATTGGATTCTATTGCTGCTCTAAGTAATACTTCTTTGTTATCTAGTATTTTAAATTCTTCCTTTATACACCTAGATTATTCTTGTAATGTTGAGTGTAAACGTTCGATTTGCCGGTTAGTTCTGTAATGTTAGGCTGGAGTGAAAAATATGTCTATGTTTAGTCTTCATTAATGATTTAAATGTGTTGGCTATACAGGCACCGTCGTCGTTATCGCATGTTAAGTTTTTACAGATGGTAAATGTCTGTAAAATTTCGAGAACCTTTGTTTCTATGTCTAGTTTGTCGTTTTTGAATTTCATTGTTAGGATTTTAGAATATGAGTCTGTACATGTTAAAATCTTAAGTCCTACTATGAACATTATGTCGATATGGAGAGATTTACCCTCTTTTTTTTGGAATGGGCGCCTCGCCTATTATTTCTTTATGTGGGTGACTTTCATATTTATTTTTATTGCATATATCGCATGACCTAATGAATTCTTCGAATTCTTCTCTCATTGCTGGTCAATAGAAAAATGTTCTTTTAAAATAGGTTTGATGTCGTAGATGGTTTCTATAGTAGCGAATATTGCTACAAAACCTGGCTTCAAGTATTCCTTTAAGATAGGAATAAGGTCATTTCGTTCTTTATATACTATTAGGTGTCTTTTTCTTTTAGTAAAAGGAGTAAGTTGTTCGTGTATCGCGTTACGACCTTTGTTTAATAAATTATGCTGATTAAATTGGTTTACCGGTCTATCAATTTTATCAATAACATATTCGTCGCTGCTCTCTCCAGAGTGTTGGGTGTGTTCTGAAGAACTGCTTAAATGGTTCAGGTTTTGTCGACTCAAGGCATCGGCTACTACGTTTGTTGTACCAGGTTTGTACACAAATTTGGGAGCATATTTCTCAATTAAAGCATGCCATCTCTTCATTTTTGAATTTGGGTTTCGTTTAGAAGCTGCGTATGTAAGAGGCTGGTGGTCAGTGTGTATTTCAATGTTAGTAACACCGTATAGGTAATTTCGCAAATTGTTTAATGAGTAAACTATGGCGAAGAGCTCTTTCTCATTGGCCGCGTAGTGTCTTTCTGGTTTGCTCAATGTTTTTGATATAAAGGTTAAAGGTTTACCTTGGGATAGGACTGCTCCTATAGCGTCGTCTGATGCGTCTGTAGTGAGGGTAAACTTCTTTTTGGAGTCAGGTTGAGTCAGTTCGGTTTCTAAGATCAAGTGATCTTTGAGAGCTTGGAAAGCTTCCTTAGCTGATGAATCTAAATTGATTTCGGTTTTTTTTTGCTATGTGATTAGAGACCTGACCGTTTTCACTTTGTAAGTATTTTGTAAGAGGTTTAGAAATTTTAGCATAGTTCTTTATAAATTTCCTGTAGTACCCTATCATACCTAGCAAAGATCTTAGTTGTCTCAGAGTTTTCGGTTCTGGGTGTTGCTTTATGTTCCTAACTTTACCAGGGTTAGTTTTTATTATATTGAATGCTACTACATACCCTTAAAAATCTACTCTTTCTTGAAAAAACAAAGATTTCTCTAGAGGAATTTTCATATTCGCCTCTTTCAGAATAAATTATTATATCGTCGATCACGTGTATGACAGAATTTTCATATTAAAGGTGTCATCCATCGCTCTTTGGAATATTGATGGTGCGTTCTTAAGGCCAAATGGTAATCGTGTATATTCGTATTTACCGTTATTGATAGAAAAACTAGTTTTTTCTATATCGCTTTGTTTCATCTTTATCTGGTGAAATCAAGATTCAAGATCTATCGTTTTAAAGTATCTTGATTTACCCAAATTACTTAGAATAACGTTTGTATCCGGAATTGGATATTTGTCAGGGATCGTATTCTCATTGAGTTTTTTGTAGTCAATGACTAATCTGTTCTTTATTGAACCGTCTTAATTAATTCCCTTTTGCGGTACTTCCCAAACTGGAGAATTATATGAACTTCTAGAAGGGCATATAATTCCTTCTTGAAGCATTTTACTGACTTCTTTATTGACAAAGTCGTTTGCGCTGAGAGGGTACGGATATTGTTTTTGCCATACAGGTTTTTCTATTACTGGGCGGATTTCCGCTAAGACGTCTGTCCTGAATGGTAGATTGGTATTAATACCGCCATGTTGTCTCTTTATTTTATCTACAATTTCGTTTACTATTTCATCTATACTTTGAGTATAATGGAGGCTCTCCGTATTGTTAAAGTGTATGATTTCTTTTCTGTTTTTATAATACAACATACATTTTTCAAAATCTAGTCTTGCGTTTACGGAATTTAATAGGTTGGCTCGAATATGAAAACATCAGGGTATGATTCCATTATAACTTCACTATTTACCGTAAAGGCGCGTTTCTTAATAACTAATTTTTTTTTCATTTTGAAATAAACCCTGCCTACAGTAATTACTGGTTGCACCGGTATCGATGAGGATTTTAATTTCTTTGTTTATACGTATGTGAGGTAATCCTCGACTTGATCTAAAAAATTACTGTCTTCATTTAAATTGTTGCCTCTTTCAGTTTTTACAGGAGGTTGTTGACTACTATGTTGAGCACTTTCTCTCTCACGTTTGTAAACAAGTCTAGATTGATTGTTCTAAGTGTTGTAGTTAGGTTTTTGCAGGACTATGTTGTTGGTGTATTTGTTTAAAGCGATTGAATTCGCTGAAACGCTGCGGCAATTGCCTATAGTCATTTCTATTTTGACGTTGTGATGTTGGGTTGTGATTATTCCGTATAGGAAATCGCAGGAAATTGGATTTTTTCTTATTATCCCCTTTATGTGCAGTAAATTGAAGAGCGAAACTTGCTCTCTTGTTATTGCTTTCCAATTCCTGAGCCTTGGCAAGAGCATTTGGCAAATCTTGTGGATTTATAGAACATAAGATATTATTGCTTCAAAATTAAGAACCGTTCCTTGAGTGGTCAGTACGTCGTTAGCGTGGTGTGTGATTTTGTTTCGAAAAATTGTTAATGCAGCAAAATATTTCCTGCTACCTATATCGAATAAGGAAATGGAATTGTGAGCAGCTTCTCGCCAACTCACATAGGCTGTTTGAATTCCAGAGAATTCAGGAAGTGATTTGATCACGTCAAGTGTTTCATTCCAGTTAATCGCAGTATCGATTTCCCGTGTCGAATACTCCATAGTAAAGCTACTTATCCTCATTGATGAGGTTCTGTAATTTATTTATTTCATTTTGGTATTTATTTTCCTGGTCTTGGAAGGATCTTTGAATTGATTCGTTATTGCGTGCTAAAGCCCTCGCTATAATTTCGTCAACTGTTTGTTGACTAAGAGAGTTAGCAGAACTAAAAGCCATTCTTGTTTCGTTTTCGAAATCTGAGTTTACAGAATTTGAATTTGTAAAATTATTTTTATACGACTTATAATCCCTAATTTTTGTTTTTTTTTTACTCTATCCATGAAACACTTATACACTCGTATACTTTTCCATAAATGATGTAACAAAAAAAATATTATTACAATTATTTTCACTTTTTAAAATCTTGGTTGCATTATAAAAGAATAATATTTAATGTATGTTTTTCTTTTCAAAATCTTAATTTTATTATAAAAGAAAAATATTTAATGTATATAAATAGTCAATTATTCTTACTAAAAAATGTGTCCTTCTCGTTGCTGGATACTTTTTGATTTCTTCGTTTGGGGATCAGGATACTGTCTTTATAACACTTTATAAAAACTTTCTTGCGATGCGGGATAGATTTTTCCGTTTAATGATCAGGGCACTTTCTTTATCACACTTTTTAACAAATTTGTCCTTTTCCTGCGATACCGGATGCTTTTCAATTTTTCCATTTAGGGATCAGGATATTGTATTTATTACACTTTCTCTTGTCTTTGCAAGATAATTTGGTTGTAAATTTTGGCGATGCACCGTTATCCGTGGAATTGTTTTCCGGGAAATCATAGCCATACCGCCCCTTGACAAAAATACGAAGCAGAATAATTTTCGCCTAGAATCAGAAGGACTCGTTCTCTTCAAAATCCTGTGGATAGCTTTGTTATGTTTCAGTTGATCTATTGTTTATATTGTGCTCTCTTTTGATATCGTCATTGCAATATTGAAAACTTTGTGGTGAGAATTTATTATATGTAGGTGATTAAAACAGCTGATTTGATGAAAGTCAGGACATTGATTAATTGTTAAGAACATTAACAATTAATCAATGTCCTGAAAATCATCATACACCAAAATTGCTGCTTAATCGCCTCTCATCAATTTTCACCACAAAAATTTCAATGTTGCAATGGAGATATCAAAAGAGATTGTAATAAATCAATGTTCTGAAAATCAATAATATGAGTGAAAATAGGATTTTCCCTCGGCTGAAAATCATCATAGACCAAATCAGCTATTTTTTAATCACCTCTAATCAATTCTCACCACAAAGTTTTCAATGTTGCAAGCTGCACCGTCGTTTAATATCGAGAGCAAGAGAGCACAACCAAAACTATCAGTTTGCCACATAAAAACAATCCAAGCAACACAACTGCATGTACATCAATTGGATAGACAAATCTATATTATATTAAATAAAAAATAAAAAAAAAACTAGATATGCACACTCTCTAAAGTCTAGAAAGATGATGATACTCCATTCTTTTTTCAGGAAATATATTTCTAATGCTTTTCTCCATGACGTCTACGATGTTTTCGTTGGTGCAATGTGTTTGTTCTTCTACATGTGCAGAGCTATAAAAATAAAAAAATAAATAAAATGAATGTATGTCTCTAACATCGCGTGCAAACAACACTCGCACCACCACTATCTAACCCAACCAACATCAACTCGGTACTCAGCTGAGTTGGATCGATATAAAGTGTTTTCCATTGCATCGCGCTACATTCAGTTGAAAGCTTAATTTCATACCGACAGCACACTATAAGAAAATATTCTACCACCACATAGCAATGTTTTTTTAGTATATTCCATTTTTTTAATTAAACTTACTTCTCGAACAAGAAAACTTTCGTCAGTACAGTTATATTTGTACTTAGTATTTGGCGGATATAAAATTCTCTAAATCTAAAATATCTCTACAATAATATAAAAAAGGGTGTGATATAAAATAGTGCGAAGATATTATATCTTCTTAGAATGAATTAAATAATGCATTAACAAAGTTTAACAAAAGATTCTAATTTTGTTTAATATTTTTTAAGTAAATAAGTGTCCTTTTTATGTTGGTGTGTATCTCACATAGAATTTTCCATATAGCTCCAGCATTGTATCCTGTAGGAGATCACAGAGTCCCATCTGTTTGAAAGACTTCCTATTTGCTTTCATAAAATCGATTATTCACTGCAGCTTTCCCCAAACTCCCGTACATTCTACGCCCAGATGCACTAAATGCACGAAAAAGGACACTTATTGACAAACACCGAGTAAACCAAAAATAAAACGTGTTTTAAATATACCTTGAAGTGTAGATTTTTCAATAAGTATTATACCTGACATCTTTTGTTGTTTTCTTTTTTTTTTTGTGGTGTGTTTTTGTGATAGTGCAACGGATTAGAACCTTAATATTATTTTGTTCTTCCCAAGGACTTTCGATAAAATCCTTGAAAAATAATAATACAGAAACATTCTCTCTTTGTCCAGTGGGAAATATAATATACAAATAAAAGCAGTGCTTTAGATTTTTGTTGCTAAGATATAAGTTTTATTTTAGAAAAAAAATAAAGAAATGGCAACATACGCTGCATTTAAACACGTTGAATTATACAATGTTGGTAAAACTAAAAAGAGGTAAGAAAAATGATCTCTTAGTTTATTTTCAAATTTAATTAAACCAGTGTAATGACCCGCAATGCGGTTATTAACACGAAATAAAGAGAGGCGCAAGGACGTCACTCCGTAGACTGTTCGGCGTTTTCATTTCGCTGTGTGTTTTGCCTGAGCAGCCGTATAAACACTAAGTCATTATAAATGAATATACATAATGATACATTTATATTTTTTTTTTCCCTAAAAGAACCCCTAAAATTGTATAATTTTCGTTTTTTTTTCAAATTATAGATTGATTGAGTATATTGTTAACGAAGGGTGCAGTTGGGTTAAATTCCTATCCCTAGAATAGCTAAAAGTACTTCAACTAAATATAGAATATCATGTTTATCATAACGTAGTCTCCGTTTTGCTATTCTTAAGACTTGAATGCAGCCAAATATATTAAAATTTATTGTATACTCAGTAAAGGTTGGGGTAGATCCGTTTTCGATTGGGGAATTTTTATTTTTGTACCATCTTAATTTTAATGGCGCAAAATTTTAAACAGCCTGAAAGTAGCCATTTTGTGATTTTAACTTTAGTTAAATGTCGACTAAAATTTTGCGCCAATGTAATTAAACTAATCTGAAAACTGTATATATGTATATTCAATTATTTAATATCAATTTTCTTGTTATTTGGATGGATTTTTGTCTTTGGTGCATTAACTATTTTGAAAAAATGAAATAATGCTTTTCATCATTTTAAAATAGTGGAAATAATATTATTTTTTTCGACTCTAGAAATAAGAGCTCATTAAATTCATACTTAAACCTTATGTGTACCTTCCAGTGTACAATTTCGGTAGAATTTTTATTGCGGAAAGTGCAAACTAGTTTTAAGGATTAGTTAAAAGTCATCAAGAAAAGTGGAAAGTTGAACAAAAAAAAAAATTAAAGTTAATATCCTGATGGTCGTTTATAATAAACAGGAATAAGATTTCAGCTGGCAAAGCCAAATATAGCCTTACAACCGGTGTGCCAACCAATTTTTACTTGCGATATAGGTACTATAGGGCAACTTTTGCATTTGGAAAAAAAATCGAACTCGACATTTTGATCAAAGTTAATATTACGAACCCCTCGAGCTCGATTTGTTTCTACATATATCGCAAGTATTAACTTTTAATCTGTGAATTTATGGTCCCAAAATGTCATACCATCACCAAAATATATATGATAATTTTGATTTGCCCGCCACCCCCTGTGACAACATTATTGTGTCGGATAACTTTAGCTAAATGTTGTAGAACAACAGCTTAACGTTTTACGTTTTTATTAATGACTGGATTAGTGTTCTTTTTTTATATTTCAAGTCGTTTTTGTTTGATTTGCATAAAATTTGCCAACTATAGTGTTAAAAACAATTAATTATGCAGCAGCAGCAGTTAACAACAAGGTGTTAAAATTATCAAAATATTTTATTTTGTATCAAAGATTGAAATACAAAAAAAAAATATTTAAAAGAATATTATTTTTTTAAAAGCAATTATTGTCAAACATTCAAAAATAACGAATACCTTATGTCACAAATCAATATGCAGCAAAATGTAATATGTTGCATAAATACACCAGGTGTGTTTCTTTGCTCGAATCAGGCATTCGAAATTTTTAACGCATTAATATTCTAAACTGAAAAAAAAAAACAGTAATATAATTTTAGATAGAATAGATATTTTCAACATTAATAAGAACACATTTTTAGTTTTATTTTACTGGAGACTGAAGTTAAAATACTTCAAACTTGTGAACACCTGGGCAGATGAAATTATTTTAATTATTCTCGATTTTAGTAGTTTAAAAGAAATGAATGCCATACTTATGGTTTATTATTAGAAAGTAGTACATATGTATGTATGTATACGTGGATGGAATATTTTGGTATTTTGTTTTGTTTTTGTGATCATACTGAATGCATTGCAGTTTTAAGTTATGATTTTGTATTAAAAAATGCTATCAAATTTTTTGCCAGCACCACTAGAGCAAAGGAAGTCGTGAAATAGCTATTATTCCAGCCAAAAATAATTAAGAAAAAACTTGGTAGTAGCACACCCAAGTTGTTGTTGGGCATTCGGAGTCATTTAATGATACGAAAAAGTGCTTTAAAAGCAAGTATGTTATCATACCAAACTGAATATATCAAATTTTGTATTGCATGCATATATACCTACATAGATAGGTTCTTCTTTCCTTTACATTATAACATACTTATGTCATAGATATTCGATTTCATAGCTTTAATTCAATTAAACAAGTGGTTCCCGCAATTCCGTCTGTCTGTCTCTCTCTAGAACATCTACAGCCTGAAGGGCTGAACCGATTTTGTTCAAACTTGGTGATTAGGCGTTTTAGGTGATTGTCCAAAATAGATTTTTGAATTGTTGTTTTAGGTGATTATTGATTATATCGAAAAGGGCTCTAATGATTTAGAAAAAAAAATAAGTGTGTACTACTTTGGGTATGATCTACATTTTGGCCAAAAATTTTGTTTAAATATTTTGTTATAAACGGTACCTGCCATACAACCATTTTATTGATTTTCGACTTTCTCGTAAACGGCTCAACGAATTTCGATCAAAATACAGGATGTCTATCGTATTCTAAATAATACTGCGTTTTTTTGAAAATTCTATATTTCGAAAACGGGTGGACGATTTTTTCTGATATTTTGTTTTTAAATTTATGTTATTAAATATTATTAAATTATTTAATATTATGTACAAAAATTATTGAAAAAAAACGACTTTAAAAATACATTTAGCCGTTTCTATTAAGAATCTTTTGTATATAATGTGATCGAATATAGGAGCAAGTACGTGCGATCCAGTCCTACATTTTATTTTATCTTCATTTCTTGCCTTTTTTTATTAAACTATGTAATACATATCGTGACTTCTGACACTAAGTATATCTTGACTAGTACCATATGTACATGTAGTTTTCTTAAACCTCCAACCAACTACATAAATATATTACAAATAATATCACAAAATATCCAGATGCGTTATTGGCTACAAAATACAAAGTGCATTAAACCCTTAAAACCGTAACCTGTCGGATCAGAGTAAAAAAAAAGTTAACTTCATCCTCACATTCTAAGGGGTGTCCCAAACCCAACAACGTTTAATTATTGTAGAAACACATTAAAAAAATGGCAAAAGTATTGCGAATACAGTTAGCCAATTACGAAAATGGGCCTGTGAATGCACTAACTGTTAATGGAGTATCGCGAAATGTTAACTGCGTTTTTGTGACCCGAATTGGATGTAATATTGTCGAGCACATGTTTTTCCAATAAGACGGTGCGGCCTGCCACACGTGAAATAATAATTACTGCAGGCTAAGATCCCAGACCCTGTCCTTTTTTGATTTGACCATCAATATTGGCCACAAATATCGTGCGATCTAACACCGATTAACTTTTTTCTTTGGGACTATGTGAAGGAAAAGATGTATGCGAATAAGCCTGAAACACCTGAACATCTTAATGAAAAAATACTGCGCGATATTGGTATAATACAGCCACATGTATGCGAAAATGTTATTAAAATTTCAACAAAAGAATAACCCTGTGCCAGAGGTTTCGTGGTGCTCATTGCCTGATGTTGTATTTCAAGTTTATCGAAATTATTTTTCTTCATGTTGGCAGAAAAATATTTGCTTAATTCAAAATTAAATGCGTTTGTCTTTAAAATTAAATCCGGCGTTATTGTCGGGAAACCTTTAGAACTGCGCCTAGCTATAAATATCCTCTCTTTTAATGATGCACACTGCTCAATTGATTTTTCCAAATTCCCATAACTGTACAAATCTATTAAGAATTCTAATTTGCTTTTGCAAGCCGATATAATTCACTTGGTTTATTGCGTGTGTTATACATTTTCACACTTTGTCAGATAATATTATGTGCAATTCCTTCGTCGGACAAAATAAAAATTGCACTAATGTACATATATTAAAGTTAGGTGTGTTACTAGACAAGTACATACATCATAAATATAGATAAACATAATGTTGGCATTACATTATCAATTTGATTTAACAATGAACAAAAATGCATACGTACGAGTACTTTCCTACACCAGCCAAAGGCGAAGACAAAAAAGGAATACTTATTCTATTGTCGTCCTGTTTAGTCCTACATTGAGGTTATTTTTAGACAAAATAAAACTTATACTACATGAAAGTGTCTCAACAAAAAAATGATTTGTACGTAACTAAACTCCACAACAAAATGGAATGCTATTGAAGTATATATGTATTCGTATTTAAATAGCTAACTATATATAAAATGAAGCAAACCACCAAAGACTTTGAACGGTAGGTGCTCGAAATTTCCATACTAAGTAGTATTTGTAAACAAAGAAAAAAGCAAATCACTCCAAATGGCTTCCCTATATACTTCGTTTGAACTGTGGAATAGGTAAAATTATGGCCTAACTAAGCTTTACTAGGGTTTCTTTAACTTACAAATAACTTCAACCCCTTACCAGTGTTTCTTCATGGCAGCTATCTGGTGGCAAATACACATTTTAAGTATCCATTGTTTTCGAAGGACTAACACCAACCACTAATCAATCGATTTATGTATAGTATTTCACTAGCGCTGAAACATTGACTTTCTTAAGTGCATACTAAAGATAGTGTAAATCTTAAACAAAATTTTGATTTTGTATAGGTACTGCAAACTAATGTACAAAATTGGGAAACGCCAGGTTTATAAAAATAGAACGTTTTTATAATCGTATTTGGCATCAAATTTTTGACAACGCTGATTTAATTCTAAATTTCGGTTTGACTGTGTTCTGTGGGAAAAAATTTAAATATTACAGTTCACTCAAAAAAATGTTAGTCATATACCTACAACATAAGATGTAAGACGACCTATCAAATAATTTATGACTTTAATAATATGTATGTAAATGAGATTTTAGAGGTAGGTATCACCCAGGCAGTTTATCGGTTCATTTTAATCAGCATGGAGAAATAAATACATACCTGAAACGGGGAACCCAAAAAATAAATTATTCGAAAAATCACTTCTTTAAACAAATCAAAATAAATACCAAATAATTAACATACAAAAGTGTCGCTATTATATGCGTTCGATCGTAACAACCTGAATATTAAAAATCTTTTTTTTATTATCATGAGAAAAGTAACAGAAGCCTGGCCTTTTACTTTTTTTTGGTTTGTAGTTTGGACAATAGATCTTCAGCTCACAACACTGATGATTACAGATCTTTCTTTTATCACAGCGAAAGGGTTTTACTGACTTTGTCTTGTCAAGATGTGTATTAAATAACGGATGTTCTTAGTTGCATGAGAACTTTCGATGGTTGTTGTCTATGGCATGACAGTTGAGAATGTCAAACTCTGTTAACATTTCTGTTTAGTAAGGTTTGGCAATTCATTATTAATAATTGCTTAACGCCGGAACAATGCTTCCAAATTGTGGAAATTTACTTTGAAAAAAATAAATCTGTTCACGAAGTTCATAGAGCACATTGTACGTTCAAAATAGTCTTCCAAGTGAGCAAGCAATTCGTACAGTTATTGATCGTTTTTACAGTAACTTTACTCATCTCGATTTGGTTTTGAATCAACAAGAGAAAGAAATGTGCGTACCGAAGAGAATATTGCTGCTGTAGCGCATTGCATAAGACGTCAAAATGTCTTTTCGTCGCCGTTCCCAACTTGTTGGCCTTTGTCCATCGACTACGTGGAAAATTTTACGTAAGGATCTTGGCTTACGTACCTATAAAATACAGCTCATCCAAGAACTAAAGCCATCCTTACGTCGCATTTTTACTAATTGGACCAATTTGAAACTGGCCGAAGATGCGCATTTTTATTATGCTTAGTGATGAAGTTCATTTCTGGTTAAATGGCTTCATCAATAAGCGAAATTGCCGTATATGGAGCGAAGACAGTCAAGCCATTTACGAATCACCATTACATACATTAAAATT
Organism: Philhelius pedissequus; assembly: GCA_910595825.1. Classification (NCBI taxonomy): domain Eukaryota; kingdom Metazoa; phylum Arthropoda; class Insecta; order Diptera; family Syrphidae; genus Philhelius; species Philhelius pedissequus. Next base: position 163,122,178 of record OU343161.1, read on the forward strand.
GACTGTTTTGGTGCAGATTACACGCTGCCGGCGTAATGGAGGCTATAATTTATCAATGGAAAGTACTAAGGAGAGAATATTTTAATTCCACGCATCCCGATGATTCCAAAAGACAACAGAGTTTAGATGTCTGCATTTCCTCGTGCGCCTGGCCTTCGCGATATGCAAAACGTAGCTTACCAAAAGAAAAAAACTACATAAATGGCAATTTGTAACAGTTATAACCGCTTTTATTAGTTGTTCGCCCGTAAAAGTATTAAAAATTCCCCAGCGCATGGCGCGGTTGGCGGGTTACTAAATCAAACAACTAATTTCCGGAAGTAGAATTCACTTTAAAATATACGAAGCCGCATAGAATATGCTTTTCTTTCACAGTGTTGGAATGTCCAGAATAAACTCCTTACCAAACACCTTTGTATTTAGTGTTAATTGTTAAATGTGTTAATTTCTCTGCAATGCTAATAAGAAATTTTGTTTTTATAACTTTGCACGCGCTCAAGGGGTTATGAATACCCTTTATATGTTTTTCTTAACACAGCGCGGTCATCCGGTGGAAGAAGAGAAAGAAGGATAGGAAAGATGTGTGGCGCAATGTTCTGAGACTAGAGCTGGTTGTTGTCTCAGATGTATCTCCAGAGAATTACCGTGTCTTATGTATTTATGTCCCTATATATATAACTCGGATTATTTTATTTATTTCCTTGTCATATTTTATGGGTATGCTAGTTTACTCAATCACATGTTGTTAGTGTTATACCTAAACAACATGTAATGAGCAAAGCAGCAACTTATTTTATGACAATTTTAGAATTGGTTTTTAATGGAATATAAGAAGACATAGACAACGGCAGGAATCGTAAACAAGACAGCCAGAACATTTCATCGGTTAACTGCTCTTTGGTGACTAAGAACAATCTGTGACAATTTAAAGCCGACTAAGCTTCAATCGAAGTGTTTTTTTATATCATACATTTTTTTTTAAAACAATGCTTTATATTTGTCTCTCATTGTGTTATTTACGTTTGTCTGTAATACGTACTAAATGTAAGTTTGCCAAAGTTTTACACTAAATGTTCTTATGTGTATAATATGTTCATTTTATTTTTGTTAATAAAAGATCCCCTGAAGAAGACGGCAACCACCGTCGAAACCTCGGGAAAGGAAATGAAATTGTTTCATTTAAAAAAACATTACGACCAAAACAGCCGAAAGAGATATATTTAAATCTCGAACACCTATAATATTTCAAACAATTGGTCAATAACTTAACAATAGGTAAATATAACAACCCGAATTCAGATGCGACTACGGATCGACCTCATGGAGGAGAATAAGCACATCGCCAAAAGCTGATGGGAGGATGGGCATTTTGTTTAGGGTAGACTGGGCTGGGCTAGTTCCAAATTGAAGGCGTTCCCAATCCCTTTTTTGTAGCTCCACAGAACGTTGCTGAGGAAAACTTTTTTCTATCAAAGTTAAAGCATATGTACTTAAAGGCTTCTCTGTCCAGAAAAAATATCATTTGAATTTTTTAATAGTTGCGATAAAATACAGAATCGGAACCATTGTTAGAATTGCGTACTGCATATATTTTTCATTAATTAAAAACTTTGTGTTAGGCAAATCAAAATGACTTACCTTAAGTCAAATGCACCCCTCTGCAGTATCGAATCTTTCATTTTTTTGTTTCTTCTTCTTCGTGGTCACTGCTGCTTCAAGAAAAATAACTTGCTGAACTCTTTATATTTTCTGTTTTTCCTTATGTTTAAAATAAATTTACACAAACATAAAATTGGAAACCCAAATAATTCAATTTTTAAACAATTTAATATGTCAAATGTCAGCTGTTTTGATAGACCGTATGGTGGAATTTAAGGGCGATAAAAAATTTGGCGTTTTAGTTATGGAATACCAATAAAAAGAACGGCACGACTCAAAAAACTACAGTTGGCTTTCTAGAAAAACGCTTATCAGATTAGGGATGAAAATAATCATATTTTCGAACAAGCTTAATTCCAAAAGTTACACTGGCGCGGCGCGGCGTTTGGATAAGTTTTTTCCAAATAAATTTTTATAAGCTTCCGCAGCAAATTCCTTATATAATTTTATCCAATATGCCTAAAACATTTCCAATACAAAATATAAACTTATCTAGTGTTTTACAACGTTGCATGAATTCTCCTATTATATTGATTGGTGAAAATTGTCGTCATACTTATTTTATATACGATATTCATAAATGTTGATGATTTTGTTTGTTAGGTACATATGTATATTGATCAAAATTGTGTCAACTTCTTGCTTAAAACACGTAATACTAAATGATTAGTAACAATTTAGGACATCTAGGATATGTACATACTTCTACATTATACACAAATGTTAGCAATCGTGCCAGTCACGAAGAATAACATTCAAAGGAATATCTTTCCAACAGTGAACTGGCGTGTTCAATCTTGCAATAACAGAGATACAAAAAAAAACAGGCCATTTGTTCATTGTGGTTTTTGCATATAAAAATAAATGTAATTGTTCAACCAATTGGAAAATATTTGTGTGCGTTCCTGATTATTTCTTACAAATACAAAATTAAAAGAAAGACAAATATTAATACCTTTTAGATTAGTATTGAAAGTAGATATTGAATTTCCAACCAAATTAGCTATATATTAATCCAAAAATTAAGTTAACGTTTGAGTTTTTATAAGGCAAATAAAACAAAGTCTTATTGTTAAGTTTTGGAACACGTACAAACATTTTAAGAATGTATACATTCATATTTTCATTTTTATCTAAAATTTGATGTCATAAGTAATAATAGAGCTAAAACAAATACCCGAAGTTATTGTAAAATATAGATAATTTTTTAAATTCGATGTTAAAATTATAAATACAGGATGGTGCACGAATCGTGCTACAATAAGAAATTTAAATAGCTTTTATTTTAATCGATGTATGCGCTCAAGGGATTATGAATACCCTTTATATGTATGTTTTTTTTAACACAGCGCGGGCATCCGGTGAAAGAAGAGAAAGAAGGATAGGAGAGATGTGTGGCGCGATGTTCTAAGACTAGAGCTGGTTGTTGTCTCAAATTTTCTGCAGGGATGGCGGCTGAACTAATACGCCGCCATAACTTGTGTGGCTACGTGTGCACTTGCTCCATCTTGTTGAAACCAAATCCTGCTGAAAGGGATAGGTCTTCGGCGAAGTTCTGGGTAAAAAAAAACTCCTTCAACATCTTTAAATTACGGTCCCCATTGACAGTTTATGTTACACCGTTTTCTTCAAAGAAGTATGGACCGACAATACACCTTGATGAAACTGCGCACCACACAGTGACTCGTTCTATGTGCAGTTCTGTCTCTTGGATCATTTCTGTATTAGGTTCACTCCATATACGGCAATTTTGCTTCTTAACATTGCCGTTTAAGTCAAAATGGGCCTCACAGACATGAACAAGCAATTTATCAATGTTTTGTTTTCTTCGGACATTGCAATCACTTTTCGGCATAATTCCAACCGAACAGGCAAATCCTAAGGGTTTAACTTGCTTGTAATTTGGACTTTGTACGGAAAAAATTTTAAGTCATCGTGAAGTATCCGTTGCAATGACGGTCTGCTATCTCCAATTTAGCCCGATAAGTTTCGAGCCGGAACACTTAGATTTGCCTGTATTGCCGATGCAATAGCCACGATTGTACCCTGAACCCGAACATTGGGATCTCGACGATACAGTCTTCGTTCAATGCTTCCAGATTCGGCAAACATGTTCACCAGCGTCATAATGGTCCATCTCCTCGGGGGAGTACCGCCAAACTCCAGCCTAAATTCCCTTTGGACGGAAATGACGGACTGCAAAGAATGGTATCGCTGCACTATCCAAATTCATTTTTTAGTATCCCAAGCATTCATTTTGATACATCTAAATAGTAGCCTATAAAATAAAAAAATAAGCCGATTACTCACACTGAAAAAAATTTGTTACGTTTTATCTTTGTAGCACGTTTCGTGTGCCACCCTGTATTAGTAGTATGACCTAATTATATAAAGATGTACCCCTTATTAAAAAATGATGAATAACAGCGAGAACGTACATCTGTAGTTGGTAATTAATGTGTTTCTGGTGAGACCGAAGTAATACTTCGTCCAAAACATGCGAGGTTAGACGATAACTTTTTAATTAAACTTTACTGATAGTGTCTGTCAGAGGCTGCCGCTTTAGAACCCAAAAACAAAAGTGTTCAAAATTTGTATCATTTGTTAAAGTTTAATATAAATTAATTTTACTCAAAGAACATACAAAAACTAATTTACAAGGGCTAATTTAGTAAAATGTACGACTGGATCGCACGTACCTTCTCTTATGCTCGATCACATCGTATGCAAAAGATTCTTATTGCAGCTAAATATATTCTTAAAGTCGTTTTTTACTTAATTTTTTTATAAACAAAAATTCTTCAAGTCGAAAATCAAAAAAATGGTTGTATGGCGGGTACCATACAAATAAAAAAAATGTAATCAAAATGTAGTCTATATCTATAGCAGTGTACATGTTTTTTTTAATCAAAATCGTTAGAGCCGTTTTCGAGATAATTAAGATGGTACAAAAAATTGTATGGCAGGTACCGTTAGTTTTGGGCCTAAAAAAACGATTCAAAAATCTATTTTCCGATTTTACCATCATCACAAGCAGACGTGTGTCGGAAAGTCTAGTGACCCGCTCGTTATCCAGTTGCCCACTCTTCCCCCATAAAAAATATCAAAATAAAGTCGAAAAAAAATACAAAACCAAATCTTATTACAAAAATAAAAAGCAAATAGCCCAAAAAAATATAAAATTAAAATATAAACAAATACCCAGTGTCAGTGCTAGTGCCAGTGTTCTCTGTGCTAAAAAAATTAAATATAAATATAAAAATCTTAAATACAAATTAAGCACAAAAACAAAAAATAAAACACAATATGATTCACTCACCATCAACATCTACACTACAAAGCGAGCGGTAAATTTCCTTTCCTTCCCCTTCATAGTCACTCGCAGTTGCTTTGACTTGATCATTGCATGCAGTGTGTGGTCATCCCATACAATAGGTAATGATTAAGTCAAAGTAATATCAGATAAATTGCTGTTATTGGCTTTGGGAATACTTCTAAGGCATAACACTAGTAGTAATTGTATTGTGAAGCCCTATTTGGTGCCCAAACCTAATATTAGCATAGTTAACTGTCTGATTTGATTTTATTTATGTTTATTCTTTCGTAATGGGTAGTGAATTCAAGGTAGAGTATTGTAAGATACGTTTCTATGCTGCGTATGTTCATACTGCGAACAGCAGGCCAGCTGGTTTTGCACTGAGCGAAACCCAAGTAGGTGAAGATTCTGATCCCTCAGAATTTAGCCTACAAGGATATAGTTTAGTGCCACTCTTTTTTTCACATCATGGTATCGCCGTATATGTGCGAAAAGATGTTGCTTATCAGCTTCAACCACAATATGGCCATTGCTTGAATACAAATTTTAACTTCATGTGGTTCAAATTCACCCTCCATAAGTACATCAATAACACATGCTTTATTTATCGTAGCCCAAGTTTGGACAGTAATTCGACTTTTAACGAATTCGATGCGCTGCCCGACTCTATCCAAAGAATTGTTTCTCAATATCCGCACAGTGAAATCGTTGTTACGGGCGATTTCAATGTACACAATTCCAAGTGGTTACGCTATTCTGGCCAGACAACACCCGAAGGAAGGCATGTTGAGCTCTTTGCTGAGGTGAATAATCTGACTCAGCTGGTTACTGAGCCAACACCCTAGACTTGTTTCTTACCTCTCTACCTGGTAAATATACTATTAGTGCGTTATCGCCTCTAGGCACATCGGACCATTTTGTCATATCAGCCAATTTCTCGTGCTCAAAGTTCTCAGTTAAAGAAAGCATTCCTAAGAGGACCGTATGGCAATATGAGAAAGAAAACTGGGACGGTCTGAATAATTTCTTCAGGATCTTTAACTGGTCACTATGCTTCTTCGATAGTGACGTTGACTCCAGCGCTAATATGATTACAAATATAATTCTTAAAGGGATGAAAGCTTTTATACCGAACAAAACCAAAAGCATCAAACCAAAAGAAAAGTAAAGAGGTTATCAGGTTGAGAGAGGTAAGTTTCCGATGTTATAAAGCCAACCCAACTGAGGAAAACCGGAATAAGTTCAAACAAGCTAGAAAGACCTGTAATAGTCATATTCAAAGAACCAAATTTCTACATGAGCAAAAATTAAGGCAAAAAATACTACAACGTCCCAAAGGTAGTAAAAATGTTTGGTCATTTGTAAAAAAAAAAATACGAAATTCCACCTCCTCGTCGGTTCCAACGATCTTTTCCAATAACACTCCTGTGGTAAGCAGACAAGAAAAAGCAAATTTGCAAGCAGCTCAGTTTGCTGCTAATTCTACGCTTCCACAAAGTGTCATGACTCCTCCTGTACTTGAAAACATAAACAGTTTCATGGAACGTATCTTCTTTCGTACTCGTACAGTTGCTAGAGTTCTTAAAGATCTTGACATACACAAATCCGCTGGTCCAGATAGTATCTCCCCTATTGTTCTGAAGAGGTGTTCTTCTACGCTTGCAAAACTCGGAAAGAGACTCTACTGGTCTCTTTCCGAGTGGATGGAAAACAGCATTTGTCCAGCCTGACCCTAAAAAGGCGAATCTTCTTCACCCTCTAACTACCGTCCAATTGCTCTTACGTCCCTTCTTTCAAAGGTCATGGAAACACTGATTAATTATCAGCTAAAGAAATATCTTGAAGAACGAAAGCTCCTTAATGACCGACAGTATGGCTTTCCTAGCAATAGGTCCACTGGTAATCTGATGGTATATCTCACCGAACAGTGGCACAAATCTTTACATCCTTTTGGAGAAAGTTAGATTATTACGCTTGATATTTCAAAAGCATTTGATAGAGTTGGCATCAGGCTCTTTTCGAAAATGCGTGCGCTTGGTATCGAAGAATCTCTTCTTCGTTGGCTTAGAAATTAACTTTCGGATCGCTCAATAGAAGTTGTATTGGACGGTTTCAAGTCTGATATTCATAAAATAAATGCTGGTGTGCCCCAGGGCTCCGTTTTGTCTCCGATTCTCTTTCTCATTTTCATCAATGAACTCTTGTCTGAAACTTCTAATCCAATATACTGTTTTGCTGACGACAGTACCCTCAGCTTTTCATATTCGTTTTTAGATTCTCATCCATGTCCTTCGGATGTGGAACTTGAACGGGAGCGTATGATTAGCTCATTAAATTCTGATCTAGACAGCATTGTCCAATGGGGAATAAAAAACCGCGTAGAATTTAATGTATCAAAAACCCAATGCTGTCTTTTGTCGTTAAAGCGGGACCCTCCCCCAATGCCATTGTACATTAGCGGCGCTTGCATCGAGGAAACCGAACAACTTTCAGTTCTCGGTATGTGCATCACTGCCCACCTTTTGTGGAATGAACACATATTCGACGTCGCCAAAAATGCTTCAAGATGTTTGGGTTTTCTGAGACGATGCAAGAAATATTTCTTCAATTCTCGTTGAGCTCCGATGAAATTGGTCCATTATCACTCCTGATTCTGACTTCTTTTTTTTTTTAATTTAACTATATGCCAATAAACCTAAGGTCTTTTAAATGCAACCTGAACTGCACGGCACTAGTAGAAGAAAGAGAATTATAGAACAGAATTTTTTGTTGGCACCGGGGATTTGAGAACCAAGTATTGACTATCTCATTTTCACCCATGTGCGACATCCAATTAAAATTATAGGTATGGAAAAAAATGCGCCTAGCGTTGGGATCGAACCCACACGTCTAAGTTAGCAATCAAGCACTTTATCCACTGCGCCATTGCCACCCACACATAGTAAAGTTGCGAAAACAAATGATGAAAGCATCGGTATATAAATTTTCGGCAAGCTCGGGGTGCACTGCACATCAGTCAAGCATGTGTAGATCACCCCCCATCTCTTTTTTCGCCGGCGCGGGCAATCGGAACGCTCAAAGGGTCCAACGCAAGTATGTAAGCAAACGGGCGGACGAATAAGTTACGCGGTCAATTGGCAGTTGGCCCATAATTGGAGTCTGAGGTTCGGCTCTATCGATTTTACACTGTGGCATTTTCGTCTTACCAATTTCAGAAGCATCTTGGGTTGGCGGAACCAGCTTCATTTAGGACAACAGCTGAGTTTTGATGATGGTACTTCTCGTGATAGAATGTCATGATGAGGATTGGCTTTATATGTTTTGGTGGCAATAAGGTTGGACGTCTGGCTTGAAATGGCATGTAGAGTGCATCGTTGATGCGACCTTCAATTCTCAATAGGCCCCATTCGTTTTTTCTTGGTTAACGTTTGATAACAACAGCAATTTGATTTCGTCTTCGTACTGCTCCTTTTGGATGACTTTACAAAGATGGTTCTCTGCGTTCTTGAGTTCGGCAATTGTCAGAAAACAATTTGATGTCTTTTCAAAGGGCACCATGATTCGGAATTTTTGTGTGGCACGGATAACATATGCCATTGTTCTCTGAAGTATCTGGTAGGAAGAAAAGCGTTTAAAATTTATTAATAATTTACCGTTTGGTAATTATTGATTGAATTTGCGTTCGGGTGATGCAATCCAATACTGTAGGGTTTTCGAGTCGGTCCAGAAGGTTATTTTGGAAATGTTGATGACGTGATTCCGAGCTATAATTTTGCTGAGTCGTACTCCAGCTTGGAGTTTTAGGCGTGGGAAAGACAGTTTTACCAAATATAAAAGTGACATCTATTCCATCGTAATGGATTATTCGTAAGTATTTTGCGGCTGCGAATGCAACTTGACTTGCATCCACGAAGACATGAAGTTCAATGATTCTCGAAGTGCATAGACGTGATGAATAACATCGCTCGACTTGAAATATGTGGATGTTCTGGAATTCTCTCCGCCAGTTTTTGATCACCCCATGCAATGTTAATTTTCCAAGTGTCTCTTACAAATATGATTAAATACAGAAGAAACTGCTAACAGTCCATAAGGATCATATATAGTCTTGCCGATACCAAGTAGTTCTCGCTTTATTTGTGGGCGGCTACCTTCTAGAACCTCTTATGCGATGAGATTTTGTCTTAAACTCGAAAGTATCCGAGGCTGTATTCCAAAAACATACCGAGAACTTTCTCTGACGTGGGCTGGCGTTCCATGTTAATTGTGTTTATGATCTCATCTGTGCTGATGATTATCTCATTTTGCAGTTTTTTAGAGTTAGATGTAAAATTCTTGACCTCAAAACTGGGTTTTTTATTGACACGGACTACGTCTTTGCTGGTTATGACTTCTTTTTCGCCATTAAAGATCGCAACGTAGTCAGCAACATAGTGCTTGTTGACGATGGCTGAAGCGGTTTCAGTGTAATCTTGTTGAAAGTCTTGTGCATTCAGGTTTTTCACATATTTTGCGACAAATGGCGAACAAACTGCTCAAAAGATCATTGAATCCATCACATTGTGGTCGATGGGCTGTTTTTCTCAACATCTCGCCATAGAAATCTCTGTGCTTGTTGGTCCTCTGGACGAATTCGTATTTGCGAAAACATCGCACGTATATCCGCCGCCACTCCTATTAATTCCTTCTCGGAGTTTGAAAAGTAAATTCAACAGCGGCTTGGCTTGTTCGGATCCTTTCAGTAGGCCTGAATTAAGGCTTACGTTATTTACTTTGGCACAGGCATCGAAATACTGATCTTCTCAGGTTTGTGTGGCCTTTCAACAGCAAAGTGTGGTAAATACCACACTGGCTGAGATGAATTTTCTATCTTGCTGGAGTTTTCGTATTTGGTCATCTCGTCTTTATATTTTTTGGCGAATTCCGCATTAAGTTTCATTTTGTTTTCGATTCCGGACAAACGCTGAATGGCCATGGAAACGTTTTTCAATACGGCGAGTTGTGGTTTCCATCGTCCGACGGGCTATTTAGTTATCTTCAGACTCAAGGATGCAAGATGATGTATTGATTCCGAAATTGTCGGCGGCAAAGTATTCTTTAACTAGGCAATGTAGCTCATCCTGACTTCGAATCACAGGAACTGTTGGTGTTGACGTCACCATGTTGTTATTAGTAGGGCCACATGCAATCCAACGAAGTCTTGTCTTCATAGCCACAGGTTTTTATCTCTAGCTGTCACTACTGTGGAAGACGTACCACGATATGTGTTGTCCGGTTCGATGAGAATAGATGGTCGGGCGGTTTCATAACTTCTTAATGGAAGAAATTCCTCGATTTGTTAAACGTCTGCATGGCCAAGTTGAAATTGCGCACTTTGCTGCAGTTGGAAATGCTATAGATGTTTGATTCACCTTCACCCCGAATCTCTGGGCTTTCACTTTTTGACGATTCGGTAGTGGTATTTTGGATTGTAAAAGCGGATCCCTCACCGAACATGGCGAAAACTTCTATTTTTCCATCAGGGCCAAAAAGTGTTACAGCGGGACTTTGAACAGGAGACTCGTAGCGGTTGTGGTTCGGCAACTCAACAATGGCTCCACAGCGGCGGCATTGGCGACGGATTGGTTTCTTACTTGTGACGACTCACTGGGTAGACTTGCGTGATGACATTTTCGAGACTCTTGTATTCCAGACATTTTTCTTTTTCGGCAGTTTCCAGTACTATGACCTTTAACGTAGGCAAAATAATCATAAATGAATGGACTTAACTTTTTTGCCAATAGAAAAATCCTCGATTGTTGTGTTTTTTACAAGAGTCGTTGTATGTATCACCCATTCATACTGTTTATCTATCTTGTGTTGAGTAATCGAGAAGTTGATCGGTTTTGTTTTGTTTCATAGCTGGGAATTGTTGAATTTTCTGCAGTTGATGTCTTACCAAAATGTCCGATCTACCGAAGCGTAACTTCAATTCCTGAATTACATCAGGAACATTTTCCTTATTGATCAACATCGACGTTACTACTTTTCGGGCCGGTTCGATGACACATTTGTGCAGTCTTTGGAAGTTTTTTGACTGATTGTTGATTTTAGTTGTTGATTCTTCGCAATTTACGAAAAAGAATGGCCATTCGTCAGGCCGCCACGAGAACGTTCGGAAATGGTGTACTCCTGTACTTTCACTGTTGGCTGTGTGAAGATGTTGCTTGTAATGACTCATAACATCGGCGGCGAATACTGAAGCAGTTGGTTCTCGATCAATCTGGCAGGCATCTTGTTCTCGGCGGTATTGAACGTTGTATTTACCGGGATTTCGTTGGAATTTGGCAATAGTTCGTTGGTATCTGGCGAGACGTCGATGTTATTTGCAGAGTTGGCGGTATTCATTTTGGCTCGTAGGCTTTCGATATCGTCCTGGCTTTTCTACGTATTACTCTTAAGCTCTACTACAGCTGCACTGAGTGTTTTGATGCTTTGAAGAATATTGTCTAGTTTCGAACTGTCCACCATTGTTTGGTCCGCTCTGTCCCCATCATCATCACTTAATCATTCTTCATCTTCCTCTTGTCTCCGTGTGATTGGCATATTTAGTACTCAACTCACCGATAAATACAACAGTGGCTGTGACTGGTTACTTCGTCCAATTTGTAAATTCTTCAAATAGAACGCAAATTCTGATTGGGATTGCGGATTTGTCTATGATTTAGGCTGTGCCACAAACTTGTTAGATTTTTTTTTCAGAACGAATGACTTCTATATAATTTTTGACTATAGAACCCAAAAATAAGTCTTTAAAATTTGTATTAATTGTTAAAGTTTAATATAAATTAATTTTACTCAGAGAATATACAAAGGCTAAGATACAAGGGCTAATGTCAAAATGCAGAGTGCTAAGTTTTGTTAATGTTTTATGTTTTACGTCTTTCTCAGTTGGCGGCTTCATATTAACTGAACTCACAAGTCGCTACGAACACTGGCTGTTGGAAATTCAATTGCACAATATACGTATTGTACATGTAACATGTAAGTGACAACGGCGGCCAGTATAGATCTATCTCGCTCTAACAGTGTCTGTTTTAAAATGTCCGTTCTCTAAATTAAATTATTCAATATCAAGAGATATTTAGCTGTTTCTATGGATTCATATTCTATATTGATATTTTTTACCCAATAAAAGGACAAAAGCGATTATTGATTTGATTTTTTTTCTTTGTATTGGCATTTTATGTATGTGTCTTCTCATAGGACTATTCGTCGTTTTCAATTTGACAATTGATTGGTTACATAAGATTGGATTTATTATTTATAAAAACTTTAAATTTTTACAATTTTTTGCTTATAAATACTGAAAAATATTAGAGACATGGCAGTAATGCCGTCTGCCGATTGATTGGTATGTATATGCAAATAGGAAACAACGCCGTTCACACACAGGCCCCGGGCACAATAATTAAAATGTCCTACTTGTTTGTTCGGCGCGTCTGTTGGTGCATATCTGGTTTTACATGAGTAAATTAAAAATGTATATCTCTCTTACAATTGACATTAATCGATGTCTATGTAGTCCGTCACCAATTTTTCAATTGATTGAGTTGTCCAGGTGTCATCTTTTCGAAATTATGCCTTTGATTAGCCATATTTTTGCATTCACTTTTGTCAGCCGCATTGATTTATTTTCCAGTCTTGCAAAAGTGTATTTTTTTTAAATTGTTAATCAGCAGAAAACAATGAACATTTTTCACACATGAGTGAGTTGTGATTCTCTCCTTTCATCATGTAAAGCTTCTCAATTTTAGTTTCCTTTTTTTCAACAAAACATGCAACATTGATTAATGCGAATCACTCGATCTGCTTAAATGAAAACTGATAGTTGACAACGAAAGACAGGAAAAGTTAAAGGAATATATGTAGGTAAGAATGTCGAGGGCATACAAAAATCATCAACTTATCTTGGTTAGTTTAATAACCGAGCTACAAGTATACTAGCCGAGTAGACAATACTTTTGGATGGACAAATAGATTCGAGCCATGTGTGCATACCAGACCACGTTCCGATGAGAGTAATTTGTGTTCGTTCTTGATGTCGTTGTTTCTTTATTGGTTTGAATATCGTTTCACCATTTTTGAAACTTTAAAACTCAAATATATAATAAATCATGAAAAAAAATAATATCGTTTTTCAATACTTAACTTTATAGTTTTAAGTTAAGTGATGAGCATTCAGCAGTATTTGTGTGGTTATGGATTCAACTCCATATATGTAAGTACATGTAGATTAGGTACATTACATACATAGCTATGTTTCTATTCACATTTCGTGTAATCAAGTTATTGTTTTAGATTTGTTGCAATTTTTGATTATTAAATCTAAGTTTCTTTTTTTTTTTAATTGACGTGAAAATATGCAGACATTTCGACTAACTTATACTTAGCACCTTATCATTTTATGTGTTAAGGTCTTAAATAAACTTAACAATACGTTAATAGAGGAATCCAAATAAGTATTTTTTAATAAACATATCCAGTTTCGGTGAAATATCTGTATATGTATATTAATAGTAGACATAATGGAAACATTAACATTAACATTAGGTACCTAAACATATTCAGTTTTCAACATTCAACAAAAAATTGAAAAAAACTTAGCGTTACCTACATATATTACATAATCTTAATTAAAATTTAATTTACCATTAGTTAAGATGATTTTACAATTTGTAAAACTTAATCCTCTCATTATGAACAGTGGCTCGGAACTCGATAAATTCGTATACAATAGCGTTTGGCTCAAACCAAGTTCGCTTTAACTATTATTATTAAATTACAGATAACAAATGTTCGAATATAAAATCGTAAACCAGTTGTTAGGGCGAAGATGATAAAGATCAAATAACTGCCGAAGGAAGTGATTACAAATAGCATTAAAGATGCATCAGCATCAACATCTGTTGTAGAGTAAGAAGATTTGCCTAGTATAGATCAATCGCCAATGTCATTTATTTGGCTTATGTATTACATGGACGTGACTCGGGACATGTCAACAGTGAGTCAGAAAAATAGATTTTATGCGGCCCTGTAGGGTTAAAAGGGCATTCGACTTCCGAAAATTAGTTGTCTGATTCAGCAGCCCCCCAACTGTGGGTAGTGTGAGGAATATTTAACACTTTTAAGGCTGTTATAAATTCATTTCTCTAGTCTCGTCCATATAACATAAAGATCAATGAGTATTTAAATGTTATAATCAAGCAGAACACCCTGTACTGAAGAATAAAGTCATACTCCAGTAAATTCGTGTTTGATTTCTTTTCTTATATCGTACTTATATTATACATATAAATAGAATAAACAACCTTGACTGCGTGCCGCAACGATATATTAAAATAGCGTTAAAATACCAAACCAGTTTGAAGCCCGACATATAATTAATAATAATTACTTTTAATTTTTGCTGATGTCACATGCTTCGCTGAGTGTGAACCGTATTGCAACGAAACGTTATTCATGCGGAGTATACCCTATTAGTTATAGGGGGCATGATTTTTCATTTTTAAAACATTTAGGAAAAATAAAAGGGTATCATGTAACACTTCGTTACAAATGTTCTAAATGGTTCTCTAAACCATTTTTAATTCTAACAAAAATGTTTCCAAGCTAATTGTAAAAACGTGGCTCAAATATTTGATCAGTCGATCAAACACATGCTTGTCCCATACTTGAACCCCATTAATCCGCCGAAATCGGTAAATTAAATTTACTGAATAAAGGTTCAAATGATTGTACAGCTGTCCCTAAATGTTTTTAATTTTTTTTTGTATGAATTTTATGAATAAATTTTCTTACTTCTAGTTGTACAAATATTTAATCCGCGGTTCAGCTTTCGTTCAATATTTTAAATCGCCGATATAGGCGGATTAACTGAAGTTCAATGATTGATTAAGAGTTCAATCATGTGTTGGGAGCCAATTATATGCTTAAAACATAGTTGAATCTCACTTAATCCGCTGATATCGGTAGGTTAACATATTGAACCAAGGCTGAATCACGGTGTAAATATTTGTGCAACTGGCCCTTAAAATACATCATATATTTACATTACCAATTGTTAGCGTTCTAATATAAAAATTAGTATATATTATTATAAGAATAATTATAATATTAATAAAACAACTATAACTTCATTCGATACTCGAATAAATGTCTAAATCTATCCGCAGCGGGATTTTGCTTCTCCTTTTATCAACAGCTTTTGTTGCGGATAATTATTTATAAAAAAAAACACGGCCACTGTGTGCACTACAACAATTCTGTAATCTGCATCTTTCGTGGTATTTCTCAAGTTTTAATTCTTTTGCTTTAGACTTGATCAGGTACCTACTCAGGAGAAGCAAAGCGCATGATATTGAAATTACTAAATCTCGTTAAATATATATATATATTTTAAATACTTTTTTACTTAATTTTATATGTACGAAATTTCTTAAATTGTTTTGTAAAATAAATAACTTATAATATATTTTTAAATTCAGTTTTTACTTAATTTTTTGTTAAAATTTTATCTGACCAAAATGTGGACCATACTTATTACACAAATTTGTTATTTAAATCATAGAGCAGTTTTCGAGATAAATAGTCATTTTCTTATAACGTGTGTATATTGTAATGAAGATCACAATTCAACCTACACCTAAGATGAATTCTAGCCGCCCGCATATTCTAAATTACCAGCGAGGAGCGTTATAATCCTAAAACACTCCTGTATCCCTTTGTTTCCACAGCTGACACCCCACACATGTTTTTTTTTCTAAATACTTACCATCCGTTATACAAATGAACATACCCTTCAAGCAAAACCTCGTACCCGAATTTCTGGATTCACTTGGGAATCACTTTGGAATCCAAAGAAACTGAGCGTCTCACACATCTTAACAACTTTTCTGTGTACGCATGTAAAAAGAAGAACGAGAATCAATATTATTTTTGTATGGGCCGGAAAATAGAGAAAGTAGTCGATATTCAAGTGGGGAGTATTTTTTATGGACTAGAAATGAAGACAAATGGAGAGAAACAGTAATTGTTTTTTTTTTCCAATTTTGCAGAATAAGCAAGCAACAAGGAAATTTGTATCTTCAAGGAAACCTTAAAATACATAACAAGTGTAAACGGGGTTATTGCAACAAAATGGGATTATTGCAACAAAGAAGTGTTTAATATTTGTAAAAGAGCATATTTCTTATTAGATTAGTTCATTTTTATTGGATTCCATTTAGCTTCCGTTTTCGCTGAGTATGGTGAAGTAGAAAACTCTCACAATACATTCACATAATGGCTCCGTGGTGATTCTATTTTCCATACTAATTTGATTCGATTTGGAATCGTTTCCGATCCGTTTTTGGGTCCGTTTATGAAGTGGTTTCGGATCCAAAACGGAGTCGCTTGCTTTAAGGGTATCTATACCTTTTAACCAAGACACCCCTACCTGCGTACGCTCCTTCAACAATTAAAATACCTACCCCATCAACATTCTCATATAGCATGTGTCCATTATAAAAGGTTGTCATAGACTGATAACCAAGAACGCTTACCAGCTAGATAAAGAAGGCCACCACACAAAACACACAACCTGGTGAATAAAGATTATTCATGTCATTTCATGACTGACGACAGCTTCATGACAACGAACTTTGGACCTTGATGGTGGATTTTACTGATAGATAACAAATAGAATACCCGCGCCCATCCTCGTACACGAGGTAAATATGAAAATAGCTAAATTAATAAAATATCCTACGTAAAAATACGATTTTTAAGTTTTTCTATAACCTACAGACATACAGACGGAATTGCGGACCCACTTTTTTTTCGTGTTGTCCTTATCATCGTAATGTCACATTTGATCAAAATCTCAAGTTTGATTTTTTTTTCTAAAATGCAAATCAAATGATCTCGATCCTAACTCTTCCTCTTTACTTCTTCACACTAAATATTTATAAAACGGTGTTATTTCTATAACGCCAAATGAAGATACTGCTTCCATAAAATTAGATCAACAATTTTTTTGGGGGTGAACTCCTGTTATTCATTCGCAACAGTTAATATATCACTGTCAGGAACAGGTTAAGCGGATAAGAAATTATTTGGTGTCTGCCCATCCCAAAACGGCGAGCACAAACCCATAACGCGTATCTATAAACATTGTAAAAAAAACGAGGTGATTTTTATATACTTCAGTGACACCGGAATAGTCTCAAGTTCTTTTGCGGTTTTGGTTGCAACGGTGCGACAAGTAACGAAAAATTATGTTTAACTGTAAAATACTTTTAGTTGATGACACAACTGATTGCATAGCACAAAGCACAACTCTAATTTTCAACCGGTGGAGCAGTGGCTACACGACCAATCAGCCGGTTCGAATTATTCATTTGGTTCTATTATTCATACGATTCTTTTCACTTGACTTGTTGTTCATTTCATTTCCTCACTATTACCCCTAACATACTTGATTTTTGTCTTTTCAACTTGGCACTGCACAATAAACTTTTCAATTACAACCCCAGGTATATACATGTACATTATATAAAAGCAAACAAAAGTGATAATGACCGTTACGAATGAATAGCTATAGCTTTTTATTTTTATTTAAGACATGTATTTCCGAAGATGTTTCGAAAAATACAATCTATCGTCCGCTTGTACGTTCGATCAGTTAATGAACTTTCACAAGTTTTGTAATTTTATATTGAAAGGGGGAAAATTCAGTTTTTATCCAAATTACTCGAAAGCTATTGGGTCATTTGAAAAAAGTTGTAGGTACGCCTTAGCTCATGCTATTCTACACAAAAAAGATGAACACTTTTTGTCGTACAATTAATAGATTTGGAGAAACATTGGAGAGTAATACTTTTTTTTTCAAAAAATGTAGTTTTTGAGTGTGGACATTTTTTGTTTGAACCGGAAGTGAAACGCTGCCATCTTAAAAATAATAATTTATTTTATTTTGTTCACTAACTCCCAAAACCTTTATTTTTCTCAAAATTTTCTAAGAACTGCTTGTCGACAATACAATTATATAGAAAATGACATATTAACGACTTCTGTATGTCAATTCGTTCTTAAGTTATACCGTAGTTTCATAATTTTTGTATATAATTTTCCTGGACTTACTTACCTGCCAAACATACATTTTTTTTGATTTTCGGCTTTCTTATTTGCTATACGGATTTCGATTAAAATATTAATATTGGATGCCCTTCGAATTATAAATAATACTGCATACCAACATTTTCGAAAAATATTTGCTGGATTTTCGAAAAAAAAAATATTTTTTTTTTTTGAAAATTTAATATTTCGAAAACGGGTGATGATTTTTTTTAAATTTTGCATTTAAGTTTATATTATTAAATATTTAAAATTATCATACCAGTTTTTGTTTAGACAAACATTCAAGACATTTTGTATAAGAAAAATTAAGTAAAAAAATGACCTTAAAAATATATTTAGCCATTTTCTTTTATAATCTTTTGCATACGATGTGATCGAACATAAGAGCAAGTACGTGCGATCCAGTCAGGCATTTTATTTATAGCAGTTTTGACGATAGCTATCTATAGTCAAATAAAAAAAAATTTCGATGACAGGTAACTATCATATAGGTATACGGGGAGGTATACTATTTTGTTTGTTTATAATTTTTGATTAAATGAAAGAGAATGGATCTTATATTGATAAATATTTTATTTAATGTCGGCAATTATGTATGGAATACAATATCAGGTAAATGTCCGCCTCTTTTAGTCACAAATGCGAGCCCTTTTGAGCACATTTTTCATTACATTCTCACACATTTCACGCGGTATTTCATAATTTCATATTTTGTTTGAGTTGCTCAAGCGTTTCTGGTTTGTTTCTATAAACCTTGCTTTTCAGATATCCCCACAAAAAGAAGTCCGGAGCAGTCAAATCAATCAACATCACCATTTCTTGAAATAACTTGTTGTGGAAAGAGGTCTCGCAGTAATTCCATTGTAATCCTGGCTGTATGCGATGTGGCACCGTCTCGTTGATACCACATGTTAATCAAGCCTAAAGCATGCAGTTGTGGCTTTAAAAAGTTTTCAATCATATCACGAAATCGCTCCCCATTCACAGTTACCGTTACGCCGTTTTCATTTTCAAAGAAGTAAGGTCTAATGATTCCTCCTGACCAAATTGCACACCAAACTGTAACTTTTAATGGATGCAAAGGTGACTGATGAATAATTTGAGGGTTTTCCATTGCCCAGAACCGACTATCTGTTTATTCACATATCCATTCAAATTTAAATGTGCCTCGTCACTCATGATTTTTTCATGAAAATCAGGGTTGTCATGGGCTAGCTGTAACATCCTATTAGCATATATGTACGGGGCGTAAATAGTCTTGTGGAAGAAGCTCTTGTGTCAACTGAATCTTAAATGGGAACAAATCCAAATCCTTGTGCAAAATTGTGGTCAAAGTTGTTCTTTGAAGACCATGCTCCTGAGCACGGCGTCGAATTGAGGTTGATGGATTGTTTTGAACAATTCCTTGATCAGCAGTATGGTTTCAGCCGATCTTGCAGCACGTTGTGGTCCATGCTTAGGCCTATCAGCTACAGACCCTCTTTCTTCGATATCATTCACTACACGATAAATAGTGTGTTTTGTTGGACGTTTTTTCTCCCAAAAATTTCACGTAACTTTCTCATCGTCACAGTAATCGATGATTGATTTTGATAAAATGTTTTATCGATTAAAACACGTTGGCTTATCGAATATTTTTCTATAATAAATTTGCCACGTGTCTACTTCAATGCTGCCAAATATGAACCGTCAAGACTAGTATTTACCAAAATGGCTGCAAATCAAAGTAGTATACCTTCCCGGCGGACACTCTCTGTTACATTGCATTTTATGCATCCATCTAGGGAATCACCTAAGACGCTTAAATATCTAGTTTGTGAAAAATTGCTTCAGCTGCTTAGGGTGTAGATCGATCAACGGACATTACAGAGTTCTGGACCCATTTATTTTCATGTTCTCTATATCATCGTAATGACCAATTTTATCAAAATCTCGAGCTCAATTTTTTCTCAAATCCAAAACTTGACTATAGTATCTATATGGCAAGTAAAAATTGGAAGAGCCAAACCAAAGAAATGATTTAATTAGGTATTTGTTGAAGTTTTTAATATGAAATCAGCTTTATTAGTAAATTACTTGTTTAATTTAAGATGCAATTTATTATTATTTCAAAATAGAAAACTAATAAATTATTCATTTTAAAATTGTTTAACCAGCAGAATTTGATGTTTTTTCTTTTTAAAAAAGAAAACTTTACTTTTAAAATTAAAAATATAATAGTTTATGGGTCAGGCACGATTTCAAGGAAATGATTGTGAAATAAGAGGATTTTAAAAGATAATTGAACATCTAAAATATAAAAAAGAACTTTTTCAAATACAGTCGTGGTCCAGTATAACGAATGATATAATGTCCAGGGTCAATTCGTTATTTCGAAAATTCGTTATATTTAATACGTTTCTTTCATACAAATCTTAAGGTGAATAGAAAGTACAATACAGGTACAATATACAATATTAGAAATAGACTTATTAATTTTGTTGAAATTATGTACATAAATACATAAATAGTACAAATTTGCGCTCATATTTAACAGAAAAATCGTCAATATGCATGTGTTTTTTGGGCGTTGAATGCCTCTGCCGTAAACTTTTTAGAACTTAGACTTTAGAGTTTTCAATGTCATTTTGTTCTGCCCATTGGATGAAATTGCCAAAATTTCCGACATCTTCGTAACGACTCATCTCTATCCACAATTTCGATTTCTTCAACATTGTTGCTATCAATATTGTCGGGTTGAAGGATTAGTCCATCTGCATTATTCCAGGACTCCAAAACATGTGCAGTGAATTTAATATGAAAAAATGATATAAGACTTCATAGCTTAAAAAACTGTTTTCGAAATTGATAATTGTGTTTACCTCTGGGAAAATATTTATCATAACATCCTCCGTAGCTACAACGATCATGTCGTCTTGGTTACGGAAAGCTGACAGAGAAATATCATCCTCCTCATTAAACTCCTCATCCGAAGGAGATCAAATGTTCTTCCACCACTTTGTGAAGTACAACCGCGGATACTTTTTGCTATGACAAGGTAATGAGTGAGACAGCATCGTAAATATTAAGACCTTTTAGATCATTGATTATGCCCTTTTCGGAATTCACAATTTTGCTAAGCAAGCTTTGTCTATAAAAGAGCTTAGTCATACGAATGGCATTTTGATCCATGGGTTGTATTACAGGGGTAACATTTGTGTAGTTTTCAAAAAAGTATTTCATCTCTGGCACTGTACTCATTAAATCGCTTGCGCACCATTTTTGTTCTCTTAAATCCTATTGTTATATATGCCTTTCTCGGGTAATATATATAAAAATAACCAAACACTCTCGTTCGCGGTTAAAATCAGACTCAGCCTGGTTCTGGCGACCTACCTGGAACTTCTTGGATTAAACTTCCAAAATGCATTACTCAGCTTTGACCTACTGAGTTGCATTCTGGAAGTTGACTTGTCCCACTAAGCCATTGCGTCACAATAAGTGTGAAACCAAAAACTGTCACTATGTATAATAGTTAATTGTTATGCATTCTGACTCAGTGGGTTAGGAGGTGAGACATTTAAAGTTAATAAATATACGTATGTATAACACTATCTATGCGCAACGCAGGACATAACAAAGGCAGCGAAAAAAAACACTTGAGCAATGAAAAATTGTTCATGTATCTTTCAATATTATTATATAAACATACATATAAGTATAAATATTAACACATTTACAAGTTCAGAGTTTCTTTCAAATTTGTTGTTTGTAAAAATTTTTTGTTTCATTTACGACAATTCGTTATTTGTTTGCTATATACGAGTAGAATACCTAATGGAATTGAAAAAAGTGTTCGCAATATCGATCATTCGTTATATCGCCATTAGTTATACTGGATCACCACTGTACCAACTACAACCAAGAAGAATTTTTCAAATGGATTTATCAAGGAATATAAAACAAATATCTGGAGAAACGGATTGGCGACTTGGGAAAAGAAAGATTAGTGATACAAGATCTAGAAAAAGAAATAGACCATAATAATCAAGAAAACAAAGAAATCGATAACATTCAAGATGAAGAAATAGATTGCGATCAACAAAATCATTATTTTAATACAGATCAAAAAATGCTTAGTGATGAACAGTGTGAATATTTTGATGTTCTAGCCATTTCCACTACTGTCCATTTTTATTTTGTCATTATTAATATGAAATCAACTTTATAAGTAAATTACATGTTTAAATTAAGATACATTTTATTATTATTTCAAAATAGAAAACTAATAAATTATTTATTCAAAAATTTCTAACAAGCACATTTGGATGTTTTTCTTTTATTTTTAAAATTAAAAATATAATTGTATTTACATGTTTTAACGACATAAATATTTGCGTATGTACGAGGAGGTACCTACATATTTTAATTGATCCTTTTTTGCCTTATTTTCTAGTTATTACAGTTCATCTTTAGTTGGTATGTTTACAAAAATACTTTAGGAAGCTTACCGGCAATAACCAATATTCCATCTTTAAACTAAGAAACGAAATATAAATATGAATATTTTATAACAAAAGCCTTAGGTATGCACAGAATGCACGCGTCGCAAAAAAGGAACAGAACCAAACATCTTGCAAAGGCAGTAATACATTTATTTGTGTGGAAATACTTTCCTGGTGGTGAATAGGCAATGTTTAAGGGTTATACTCCTATTTTTGCTTTTTTCTCTGACCGCAAACTAAACAACGTAAATGACCTACACAACTTGATATCAAATCTATAAATATATAAGCATATCTCAATTCAGAATGTTTAAAGCATTCGATTGTACAAAACCACACGAACAAGATAAGTTAATTTTTTGGTGAAGGCGAATATTCGGCTAAACAACCTGCGGCCGAAGCTTTAAAAACTTAAAAGAATTCCGTTTAAGATTGACTAAAAGTGAAAAAAAATATTATTTTTTGGAAGTTTTTCTGGAATGTATGCATCCAATAAACAATCTAACGGGACAAATTAACTTTTAAAAATAAAAACTAATTAAACTAATATCAATATTAATGTTTTATGGAATTGTTCAAAACAAAACAACAAATAGCTCATAAGTTGTTGTTCACTTTAGGAACACTAGTGGGAGGAGGAGATAAATATCTTAAAGCAATTGGCCATAGATAAATGTATGGGCTAGAAGCCCAATATTCGTATACATCAGCATTCCTTAAAACCAATGGTTCTCTCAAGAAACATTGTTGAGAGCATACCGTGCTGCTTAGTGCTTAGGCACCACTGCCATATTAAATTACTATCTGCATTTACTGCAATAAGAAAGAGATACAATTTTGTTATACATGTGCATCTTAATAGTCTACATTATATACTTCATGGCGTCTCTTCTTGCAGTTAACAGCTTAACCGAACTATACTTCTTTATTTATTGTGTTTTAAATTAATAAATATAGGGTCCGCCAAATAACTTCTTTTTTTTTGAAAATGGGCGCAAAACATCAAGTGTAGCGTCGGTTGTGTGGCACGTAGCGCCGTCCTGTTGAAACCAAATATTGCCAATATCCTCCTCTTCAATTTTTGTGAACAAAAATTCGTTCAACATGGCCCGATAACGATCGCCATTGACTGTAACGGCCACTCCTTGCTCATTCGAATTATGCCTCTGGACCAAAATCCGCACCAAACAGTGACTCGTTTTGGGTGTATCGGCTTTTCAATGTATGCGTGCGGGTTTTCTGTGCCCCAAATGCGATAATTTTGCTTGTTTACATACCCGCTAAGATCAAAATGAGCTTCATCTGAAAAGATGATTTTCTTGGCAAAATCGGCATCTTCTCTAAGTCGATCGCAAGCCCACTTAGCAAGCGTTGTTCAAGCGTATACACTATCATATTCGTTCAGCGGAAGGATACAACTAATTATCTGGCAAATCAGACATGAGCTAAGTGTTACCATTCACGAAATAAGCACTAGTTGAAAAAAAAAACGTTAGATGGCGGACCCGTTAGTTGTTTTGTAATAATATAATTTATTGTTTCTTGTAAGAACCAAGATCATATACATATATTATATGGTCTTCAAATGGTGGATGATTAAGTCGAAAATTCACTATAAAATAAACCTTCGACTTCAGCCCATTTTGGTCGAAGCCTAAGGTTTAGCAGAATGTAGGTTTTTTAGCCGAATGTAGCCGAAACTTCGGTCGGACACTACATTCCAGTTATAGTAGGACTTACAAAACAACTTCACAACATACATTTAACTTCTTGTATTGACAACCTAAACATAATCGAACACAACATTGACAAACTTAACTTTAAAAACAAATATCCAACAATGGGGTGTCGTACGAAATCCCCCCAAAAAAAATCAAATCTCCATCGGACAAAATCCCCAAAAAATCCCCACGAAATCTCCAAAAACTGTGCCGTACGAGGACAAACAAGAAATAGTAGAAAGCTTAAGAGGAAACAAAATAAATAACGAACATTTAATTGACGGGCTTACTGACCAAATTAAAATAAATTACCATTTTAACGAGGTTACAGACAACATTGTAAAACACATTAACAGACAACAATTATAGAAATGAAGAGTCAACTCTTAAATCTAGGTAACGCAATTAATAACCAGTCTTTCAAATACAATATGACATACAGCTTCTTAGAGAACAATTATAGAAAATAAAAGAAAACTTTTAATCTTTTTGATTTTGGAATAAAAAACTTTATCCCTTTCTTTACCCAACCAACGTTTCTTAAGAATTCCTTACTTCATTAGGGGTTTTTGTTCTTTATTTAATTTGTATGTACTAAATCATACTACATTCGCTACTTTACTCCGTATTGGAACGTCCTGACAGCACTGACACAATTTGAAATAAATAACAAATATAATAACAAGATAAAGAACAACAAACAAAACTATTAAATTCGAGATGGAATTACGTCCCAGACTTCACCTATAACGGCAAACCCCTTATTCCCAATAAGGGAATAAAAAAGTTTAATAAAAGAAAAAAGAAAAAAGAAGAAAATAAAAAAAATTAGAAAATATTTAAGTTTTTTTTAATCACAACCGCGAGCCTCAGACGTGATTCTTGCAATGCATAGATATTTTGTAGCTATACAAAAATTCAACAACGTGTGAAAAATGAAGAGCACAAATACACTCTACGAAGATCGCATAGTCATGCTCATTCAACCTTACACCATCTGTGTTCGCGATCTAATTAATTTCCCACTTTCAACAATGTTCTCAGATAAGTACCTCAAAATGTCCAGCTCCTTTTCCTCCATTAAATTATTTGAATAATGCTGGGTTGGGAATGATTAAAAAATAGAAACTGTAATTCTTCATTATGCTTGCTCGCTGCTGCTGGCTCTGCGGATTGTTAACGGAGTTATCAATTAGCAACCAGCAAGAACAACCAATGTTAGTCGCGGTCTAAAAAGAAAGACCGCACATAAAACCACGAGCTTGACAGCACACAACAAGAAATAATTAAATTGCGCGGTTGTTTTGCGATGTCGTTCCTCATCACGAAAAATCTCAGGGAAGCAAACAGACGCTCACTGTAACTGATGTGAATCATATTACCTGCCTGCTAGCTTTAACTTCAAATTTTGTTAATTGCGGTTTGTAGTGTTGCTTTGCTTGTATGGCAGATTGCTGAAAGTTCTAAGGTTTCCAAATAAGGAGCGCA
The DNA here is from genome assembly GCA_910595825.1 of Philhelius pedissequus. Classification (NCBI taxonomy): domain Eukaryota; kingdom Metazoa; phylum Arthropoda; class Insecta; order Diptera; family Syrphidae; genus Philhelius; species Philhelius pedissequus. The sequence goes on from OU343161.1 coordinate 163,148,004, forward strand.
ATGTTCACTGTGTATTTACGATCAGCAATTTAAATCGTATTTACTTAAGCGCCACCAAACCCACAACATATAATTATTACTGTCATTATAAGACCCAATTAAATACTTCAAAATTAAACGGGGATTATTATTTTCAGTTTTAACCAAGAAGATTGATGCATTTGAATAATATATAGGGTTAATATAAATAAAAATTATAAAACAATGAAAAGTCAGAAGTTAAGAGAGACTGCTTCATTTTTATTTTATAACTCATACCTATCATATCATATTGTCGGTGTTTTTTATTCATTTTTTCACGTTTTCATAAAACCAACTTCTATCTAGTCGAAAATTAATTAAAAAAAAAACTAACCTTCTTATCATAGGGGTATTCACGATCTGGTGTACCAAGTCTTGTAAAAATGTAAAATTTTATTTTTTTACAACAGACTGTGCACTTTAACTGATCTGTAGCAACACTGAAGCAAATGTCAAAATCTGTTTCACATTTGTTCTGAAGAAGGCTTAAGTTTGTGTTAAAAAAATCTTACACCCTTGTATTTCTCTGTTACAATAGGGTTCGGGTATTGTAAAAGTGTTAAAGTGTAAGATTTTGACATTCAGTATATTTTGTTGTTGTAGTGCAAACAAATGCTACACTTTTACACTTAATATAATACAAGACCAGATACAAAGGATCGTGAATACCCCTAATAACTTACAACTAACTTATTTACCTATGAGGGTGCTCTAAGTTAAGGCCTAAGGACCATTTAAATACCTTACTGCTTATGGTGGTTTTATTTTTCAGCAAGGAAACGTGAAGCAAAAACTTTGTTTCTTTATCTTTTTTACATATATGTATATGTATACAACCTACAATACAAACTACCTACATATACAATAAGGACGTTTTTCATGATATCTGACTAAAGTTCCGACCACTTATCCGCCATTAGCAAGAATTAAATTATAATATATTTATATTTGTGACTTTTTCCAGTTTTCGAACAGGAAAGTTTTTTTCTTTTAAAAATATTTAAACAATAAATTTGTTATTTAATTTACGTGACCTTTGTCTCTATATTTTTAGTTCTAAGTAAAGCGCTCTGTATTTCAATAAAAAGGTTCTTTATTTCGCTTCAACGTTTCCAACGTGACTTTCTTCTTCAGGCAAAACTTATTTAGGTATTCTTAAAAAAATACATCAGGTCACACAACTGTAGATGAGTACATAGTTGGGAAAAAAAGTAATATTTTCTTTAAAACTGATACAGATGTGCTAAATTTTTGAATGCAGGGTTATTCAAGGTTCCATAACAACAACAAAAAATTGAGAAAAATTACGATTTGTAATTACGCCACTTGAAAGACCGCCAAAGGCTGACCATTTTTTCGAATGCCTATAACGTATAAAATACATAGCTACGATTTTTTGTAATTATTTTCCTGATAACTATCACTATCTACCCTATCACACGTTTCCGTTTCGACATTGACTTTTGGCAAACCCTGTAAAGGTAATATAAGGTAAGTTATGTATTCGTAGAAAAAAAAATAACTCGAGATTTTGATCAAACTTGACATTACGATGATGGAGAACACCAGCAAAGTGGGTCCCGCAATTCAACCGGTCTGTCCTTTAGTCTACAGCCTAAACGATTCGATGGACTTGCTTCAAACTTTGTTTTTCGGTAATATGCCCACACGTTTTTTCATTAAAAAAAACCTTATACCTGCCATACAGTTTTTTTTTTTGGAAAAACTTCTTTGAAAACTCATTTAAAAAAAATCGAAAGCGACTCAATTGATTTTTTCGAAACTTCGTATTTGGTAGTTTTTTTTGACATTATCTTGAATAATTAAAAAATAAAATGCACGACTGGTTCGTACGAACTTGCTCTTGTAGCTAACAACTTTAATGTAGCTATAACAATTGAGGTTAAGTTAGTTAGGTGTAGTTATCCTAAGCAGGCTTAAGCCCTATGTAGGATAGATTACCTTGATTCTTAATACATATAATGAATTTTCGAATGGATGATTCAAGGAATAGTTACATAGGCACCTACCTACAAATGTATATTTAAATCTTAGTTATGGATTTTAATAAAGTAAGTTAGGAGAGTAAAATGTATCTACATACATATATAGACGGAACCTAAGTATGTAAACATGTACATTAGGGTGGAGCGATTTTTTTTTATTTTACAATTGCTTTGGAATACCTGGAAAAAGTTGTTCTTTTTACTCAGAAATACACACACAAATTTTTAGTTGGCCCATAATATATTTAGAGGTGCCCCCAACATCACTAAGTTTGGCGAAATTCATGAAATCAATTAAAAAAAATCACAAATATGTTATGACAGATAAAGCTAAGTGACATTCTCAGTGTTTCCCTGTTAGTACAATATTTAAAAAAAGTTGATACTTCAACCGTTTGCATAAAATTGTGGAGGTAGTGGGGCATTGCAGATGATTTTATTATTCTCTTCACACCTTGTTCGAACGCCATTCAGTCAACTCGAGCGCATATTACATTATTATAGCTTATATCAAGAAATTAGACTCATTTTAAATTTTCTTTTCACAGTTTAAGTAATTATTGCAATACTTCGGCATAGAATATAGTTTTTTCTCAAAGTACAATGCCTCAAGTCAAAACCCGACAAGCAACGACCTGCCCTGTGTTTGGTTTACCAGAGAAGTTACCCGGATCTCAATTACCTACTTATAATGACGTTATGAAAAATTATCTTTTCATTAAATATGAATTAAAGCCTGATAAAACAACAAAAGAACCAACAGTTAATGAAATATCTGAAAGATTGGCTCAGTCAGTCTTGGAAATTTGGCAAAAAGCGTCTCTGCCAACTGTCAGTCACAAGAGAATACTACAATTTATTCGTTCCTACCACGGCAAACATAGGAATTTAATGAAACCTTATCAAGACCGTCAAACGAACAAAAATTACCAAGAAAAGATCAATAAATTCGTAACTGATTCCCATAGATTATTTGATGTTTGCAGTTGCAAATGCCACCTTCTATCCAATTGTATTTGTTCAAAAGGCTGTCGTGTTTCCAAAGAAGAAACCCATTTTTACTAGCGATTATAGTTACTAAACGGTGATTTTTTAAGAGCTTGGTTTTTGAAAATTCAAAAAAACAGAGAAACTTGTAAAAAGTGAATGAAATTTTTATTCGGATCGATAAATCAATTTCTGCCATTTACTTTTTAAAAATAATTTCACTTAAATGTTGCCCGCGGCTACGCTTCAGGTGGTCCATTCTGAAGGTCCAATTTTGGCAAACTTTTTCACACATTTCGGCCGGAATCTCACCAATGACGCGTTCAATGTTGGCTTCCAAGGCAGCAATCGTGTTTGGCTTGTCCCCATAGACCAATAGACTTAACATAGCCCCACAAAAAATAGTCGAACGGGGTCAAATCACATGATCTTGGTGGGCAATTGACTGCGCCAAAACGTGAGATCAACTGCTCACCAAATTCGCCTCTCAATTGATGCATGGTTTCGCGTGCAGTGTGGCATGTGGCACCGTCCTGTTGGAACCACATGTCGACCGAGTTCAATTCTTGCATTTTCGGCAAAAAAAATCTGTTATCATCGAACGGTACCTTTCTCCATTGAACGTAACCCTGCGGCCTTCATCTTCCTTGAAGAAGTACGGCCCAATGATGCCGCCTGCCCATAAACCGCATAAAACAGTGCATTTTTCGGGATGCATTGGTAGCTGCTGAATTGCCTCTGGCTGCTCTTCACTCCAAATACGGCAATTCTGCTTATTCACGTATCCATTTAGCCAAAAATGAGCCTCGTCGCTGAAGACAATTTTGCGATAAAAGCTTGCGAAACACATTTTTCATAGAGCACGAATTTTGATAATAAATTTCAATAATTTGCAAACGTTGTTCAGGCGTAAGTCTATTCATGATGAAATGGCAAACAATACTGAATCGAAATGTCAAATGTTCGTGGAATTTGTCATGTGTGATCTGTCAAAAATATAAACGTCAAAAACCAAGTAGCAAAAAAATCACCCGTTATATAAATATGTATGTAGGTAGTTACATATTACTCACCTAATTTACATTATTAAAATCCATTCAAATAAACATTTGTAGGTTAGTACCTATGTAACTATTCCTTGAATCATGCATTCGGCAATTCATTATATTAAGAATCGACGTAATCTTACCTACATCGGCCTTAAACCGGCATAGGATAACTAGGCTACCTACCTATTAAAAGCGTAAGTGGTTACCTACACTAAAGTTGTTATCTATACAAGAGCAAGTTCGTAAGATTCAGTCGTGCATTTTATTATTTATCGGCCAACGGATATTGTTTTGGGCAATTTTTTTCATTGATTTGATATGATGTTGAACACAAATGATGCACAATACAATTTAACGATCATTTTTAATTTTCCCGAGCACTCCCTCATAAATGATGTGCTGCCGGTGGTGGGGTTCTTCTAGGTACTTGCGTTTGCCGAACAGTCGACCTTTATTACCATCCTTTTGTTCTGTTGTTTTCGGTTATTACTTCCCGGTTGTCCAGTAATGCGAACAACTCTGTATATAATAAGAAATAGTTTTAAATACCTAAAACTTTAGTTAGATAAATTTGTTTCATACCATTTTAGTTCAAATTGTGGTGTGTGACTCATTTAACGAACAAATGCATCAATATTCGCTATTTATATTTATAACGAAGATTTAAAAGCACTAATCTTCCCTTAAAATGTTTAGCATCTTATTTACTCCGAAAGGTGTCAGTGTTTTATGATTTTCAAAATAAATGAACTTTAACGCCTCCAAAATTGTTTCATGATGTATGATAAGTGATAGATTTAAGTAGGGTCATATTTTTGCAGCATTCTTTTCTCCGTGTACAACTACATATTTCGAGAAAACAGATATAAAAGTTTATTCAATCAAATTTTGAGCGTGCACTCGGAAAATCGTTTGCGCTTGGGATATATGGGTCCTGTAAAATATTTTAATTACAACTTGCTTTTGAAGTAAAATTAGTATTTTATTTTTTAAACCAATACAAGTGTACTCAGTTGATTAAACCGTCAAAATGGACAAATTAAATGTAGTCACTCCCGATGAGCTAACCACAATAAAGGGGGACTAATTATTTTTTTTTTTTTTTGAGATTAACTCTCAAAAGCAAACAATCAAAACTGTTTTACTCTGAGGAAATTACATATTTTAAGTAACCACAGCAACAGCAATACTTCTATACCACGGTCAATGGAGTTGGGAGAAATAAACTGCATCTTATGGAATTTTATTTCACGCTTCTTGGTTTGTTGTGGGTTCTCTGTTTAACCTATCTGAAGTTTGTAGTAATCAACAATTAAATGACTTAAAGAAAATTGTACATGAGCAAGCAAGCGTAACTTATATTTTCGTTGATGGAAATCCAACCGAGACATTTTGATATTGAAAAGTGATGGGTTAGGCTAATTCAATTTCTCTTGACGAAGTAAGTTTTGTATTTATTTTTAAATCAAGAGAAAGTGTATCACTTGAATAAACAGTAAGATAAAATAGTAGTAATTTAAATATAAATGTATAAATGACGATGTCGTTTACAAAATAAAGTTCTTCGTGATACTTATTTTTGGCATTTGTTTTGAATGTATATATCTATAAAAGAATTGTTTATAGCACGCGACATAGTTTTGATGTGAATTAAATAAATATAAATTTGTACATTTCTTTTATATGTGGTACTGAATCGTACCACTGTACCGTCATGTGGAACACAATATTAATTTTTATATTTGTTTTGTTTTTTTCTTAGGGTATTAAGACCGCCAGGTGGTGGCTCCAGTGACATTTTCGGATCAGATGTTCCATCCACACCGAGAAGTATTAAAAATCACATGCAATCAAATATATTTTCGTGTGAAAAAGGTTCAATGAAAAATAATGGTAGGTATATTTACATACATATTGGACTTCATTTCATCAATTTTAATTATTTATATCTACATAATGTCTGAGTGAAATTTGATCAGTTTTATTATTCAATTTCGTCCAAGAAATCTTTTTTGTTCGGTCGAACTTTTGAAAGCTATTTCGCCGAATGAAATTTGAATATGAAATAATATGGTATGGGATGGTATATATTAAAATTAAAAACAAAATCCAACGGATTAAAAAAAGTCACAAATGTTTCCCCTTGCAATAGAATCCTCAAAACAAAATTTAAAAAACACACATAGGTAAAATGTTTTCATTTGCATTATTGACGGTTACTCTATAGGTAAATAAGCAAATACCAGAAGACAATAAGGTTTTTTGTTGAATTTATTCATTTGTATTAAAGTAAATAACACTTACCCAGTCTAATTTGCTTGCTCTCTCTCACTTTCCAATTAATAGTTCCAATCATAAACTAATAACATAAAGACCCGAAACCTCTGCTTTCATTTGACATTTGCCATCAAGCTGAAACACGCACACAAGTAAATTTTCTGTTCCTCTTCCAATAGACACATTGATAAAAACGCACACAAGAATATTTCCGTTCCTCTTCCTATAGACACATAGACAACACAGCCCTAGTAATTTGTTTTTGTTTTGTTTTTCGATTTCCCATCTATTCATGGATAGAGTTTCAAAGCTACAAATACAACAATGTAACCAAATGGGTTTTGGGGGGTGAAACGTATGAAGGTTTCCAATGTTATTATTGCTAATTTGTGGTTCCAATGTCATACTATTAGCTTATAATAAACTCATTCTTGTATTGGACTTTGGACCTCTAACTGATTGGACGCATTTTTATTATCAGGTTATGGGTCTAGACCCAAGTCCACAAATTTACCGGTACATTTTAACATTTTTTTTTACAGTAAAACTAAATCTGAATTACTTGTTGCGGATAAAAGTTTAATCTTTTGCATTTTTTTTTTAAGTACAATTTTTTTTGTGGAGTTGGGGCTAACTAAATGTCTATGGAGCTGTAAAACCGACCGACATCTGACGTAACCCGACATCTGACGTTAGAGAATCGGTTTCCGATTGTACGGTTGAATTTTTCGAGAAAGTTTTTAAAGACCGATTGCAACTTGGATGTACTTAATAAGTTTTAAAAACATAATAAGCAATTCATATTGTTTCCTCTTATAACAAGCTTAAGACCCTTGCCTGTTAAAAAATCTAAAAAAAATTACAAAAGATGCCCTCGAAATGTTTATTTCTCCGAGTCCAGGTTCATCACATTTACAAAGTTTTGATGAGACTACAATGCATAATGAAAATGAAGCAGAAGAAACATCTGATGAATATATTGATGACGAAGAAACTGAAAAAATTTAAGCCCCATATATTTCATTTTATCCAAGTTGTAATTATAGAAATAAGCTTTATAATCCCTTTACAGTTGTTTCAGCTAAGTATCCCTTCATTAAAACAAACGAAAATTTTGAGCGGTTTTTCGATGAAAATACCCCTATGTGCGTCGGGTCGTTCGAACGTTGATTCTTGGTTCAGCAATTTTACATTATATACATTCCTGAACCATGGATCAAAGTTTGAACGACGCGACGGTGACGTTAGGGTACTAAGTCTACACTTTACAGTTGTTTTGAACCTCTTCAGCGTCCTACATCTCCTAAAAAAACGACTTGATGTGATTGATGGCGGATTTTTACTGCACAAAGTTGTATGGCCAAGTATAAATGAAATGCGGCGTTCGAAATAATAAGGTGTTTTTTTAATAATATTAGCATTATATTAATTGGACTTGTTGAATTATTGATTCGTCCACAAAATTTGCGTTTCGTCCCGGCGAACTCACTTGGACTCATCAGTTGGCTAGTGAGCGCCTTACCAATACGCACTTTTTGTTAAGTTCAGTTCAATTTACATGGATTTTTTGACACGAAAAAAAAAACAATGTGAACTATATCCAACAAGATTAAAATTTTAATCATTAAAATTGGAAGATTTTGTCCTGGGCCAGAATTAGTTATAAGAAGATGTTTTTTTTTTATAATACAATTCTATATACTACTGAAATTATTCAGCATTATATTAATTGGACTTGTTGAATTATTGATTCAAAATAGCTTTTAAAGGCCTTTAGTCCACAAGGTAAAGCGCTCACTAGCCAACTGATGGGTCCAAGAGAAATTATATGCCAAAACTACATTTCATACGCAAATCGTAACTTTGAAAGATACGTTCTCGTTGTATTCCACGGATATTCTGAAGATTCAGAAACATTTATTTTGAAGGGCTGGGAGCGGAGAATGCGTGCTGCGAGCATACTGTCAGTCCAGTAAAAACTGATTCGGGCCATTATTTCACGAATGTTTTTTTTAAGAAGCCTAGTTGTGGGAAGACTCCAGAACAATTTATTTCATATGCATGTTTAAAATACGAGGATCCTTTAACTAGACACATTTAATTCCTACATGCGTTCAGTGGATGCGAAACGGCGTCTTTAATATTAAGAATCGGAGAAACCAAATTATGAATATCCTTTTGAAAAATGCATACTTAGGATAAAGTTTAAACTTGTTGAGTGAACAAAATGTCAACTAGCATAGCTTAGCAACTGCTGGAGAACGCATTTTAGTAGCTTTGCTTGGATGCAGTGGAGATGAGAATTAAAGTGTTTCACCAAATCCATATCCAAAACAAAATTTAATTTGTCAACGCTCACCTACCCAGCAGCGGCAGAACAACATACATATAATAGCACGTGTCTACAGGTGCGAATGTGCCTGGAAAACGAAATAAGTGGCAAGGAGTGGGGCTGGAAAAAACACATCGCGGGTTAGACCACTCCTGTTGACCTCGCCCCCAAATCGTACCTTAATACCATTTCCTGCAAATGCAAAATATATATTTTGTGGAAAAATGTTCGGATGTCGTAAGGTATGGATTTAGTGTTCTGTTTTGTTTGCGAAACTTGTGAAAACGTCACTGAAATACGACAGTTGCTAAATTTTAAACGATTGTAACATTTAACATTTTGCTAAAGTTAAAATCACAGAATGGCTACTTTCACTTTTAGCAATTTGCTAAATCCATATGGCATCTGATAATATATCACCGATGGACCAGGTTCGAGTCCAACTGCACAACTTTTTTTCCTTTTTTTTTTGTAAATAATGAAGTTAAAATGATGAAAATATAAACATAACGAATACTTATTTAGAGCACATGTTGGGTTTCCATCAACATTATAATTAATTTACAACGTATAAAAACAAATATTTGTGTTCATCAAAATTCAAACCCTATAAATGTTCTGTTTACTGCTTAATTAGCAATTTACTAGTTATTAAAAGGTTTAAACATTTTGGAATAGTTAGTTAATTGCTAAATATGTACTTAGGAAATTGCTAACTAATAAAATGCTAAGCCCTTAACAATAGGTTGTTTAAAATTTAAAATCGATATTTAGTTTACTAAGACATCAACCAACTCTGCTACTACATTTTACATATCCCTAGGGCTATAAAACTGGCCGATACTTCATTGTATAGTTTTTGACTTTTATTCTATTTGTAAACTTGTTTAGATAGGTACTATAAAAAGATTGAATCTTTTTGTATCATATAAACATTTTTAATGCAAATACAAATTTAATTACATCGGTTTCAGCAAATTACAACTAGAAATGAGATAAGGTTCCATATTACTTTTCTACTTTCTCATTAACATCACAACTAAGAATATGCATTTCAATAAAAAGTGTAGTTACTAATTTTTGGACAATTTTTTTTTTTCTAAAACCCACTTTCATTTTCCAGACATTGATAATCTATAACAAAAAAAGTAATTCATGTATGCATCAAATAAATGTATATAGATGAAATCGTAATAACTCAATAATGATTTTCTGTAAAGAATACTGAAGAATATATAATAATACTTGAGTTTTACTTTTTCAGGTGATCAGCCACGCCGGGGTCAAAAAAACACAGACTCGTATACTCGTTTGTTTGGTAATGTAGAGCGTCCATTCACATCATCCAAGAATCACATGAAGAGTAATCTTGGTTTTAATGGCAATAATGTTGTTTCTGGAAATGCCAATGGTAATACTGCAGCCAACGGTAATGGACATCATGCTAGTAATGGTAGAAATGGTAAATTCGAAAACGGTGGCTCGTCATCATCGACATCATCACTTTCCTCTTCCAATGAGAATTTAAAGATGAATGGACTCTCAAAAATAGGTGAGGACCTTTATTTTTTATATATATTCATGTTTTATATATTAAGTAAACACACGTATGTACAAGCATACATACGTATGCGATAATAAGCTTCTTCTCACTTATACATTTATCCAAATATGAAACGAGTTTAAACATCTCAAAACTTTGTAACCATGTATTGAGTACTTTATTCGACTCGTCTCTGCTCTATCTTTGGGTCAAATAGATCCATTCCCTACCCGACATCTGCCGTGACCCGACATCTGCCGTGACCCGACATCTGACGTGACCCGACATATAATATGCCCCTACACAATATACTCCCTAAAAAAATGTGTTAGCACAATAACCACAATATTAAACCGGCACAACACACATTTGTATTACAACAACACATGCAACATTAAACTACCACACCGCACTTAACACTTCTTTTTTGGCATAATTAACTTATATGTTTACTATATACTTACGTTAACAATAAATTAGATAAATATTTGCAAATTAAAATAAAATAAACAAAATGACGTGAGTACACAAACAAGCATTATCTTATACCAAGAGTGCTAAGTCCGCTGACACATCCGAATTATCATTGCCATGCATTTTTAAGAATTCTTTATTCTTTAACACAATGGATGCGATAAAAACACGATACTTAGGTTGACGAGATCTCATCGTTCTATTGAAATTAGTAACGTCACGTTATGTTATTATGTTAAACTAATATGGCATATGATACTGATATATGATACATACTATAATATGACCATACTATTTCATTTTTTCATTTATTTCAAAAATATTTTTCGTTTACAATCTTAAAGATTGTTGATGCGGTAGTTCTTTGTAATTCATTTGGGATTAGATTCCACAAACGAATCGCAGATGCATAAAATGAATGTTGTGCTATGCTGCGTGAGTAGCGTGCTAAAATTAATTTTAAACCTCTCCTCGATTGTGCAAATTGGAGTATTTTACTGAGGTAATCAGGACATCTTTGGTGGATAACGTCATGAAGTTTAAGAAGTAACCTGAACTTCATGTACTTATCAAGATTTAAAACAAATAGAGCAGTATGCAAATGTGATACACTGGAATACCTCGGGATACAATAGATGAATCGAATACAATCATTAAAAGCAACATTTAGTTTGCGTTTACACTCACAGTCCAATATTGGATATACTGAACAATTATTAATGAATTAACAAGGTATTTTTTTTTTAATTCATTTTTATTTAATCTTAACTTATAACTATCTTAAAGCTAGACAAAAATGTTTAAAACTAGCCTAATTATCAATAACTTACAACTAATTTACTGGCCCTTTATGGGCGCTCTAAACTAAACTATATCTCTTAATACTAATGTCTTTCGACCTTAAATCTATTTTAATTAATTCTAATTATTTTATTTTTATTTTATCAAGAAAACATATTTTTAAAAAAACTCGGCATCATATTATATTTTTAATTTTTTCTTATAAACTACCTAAAGCTAGACTAAAAATAATTAAAACTATATACAACTAACTTATACTAACTAAAAATAACTTAAACTACTTAAGATACCTAATAATACCCAAAACCACTTAAAACAATTAAAAAACTAGAACAGATACATGCACGTATGCCCCCGCATACATACATATTTAAACATTTTTTTTTTGGTGCCACCCCGACTGTTCCCTATACCTAATTACCCTAAATGTATGTAAGTCGGCCCAGACATATCTTAATCGACTTTAAATATCACGATGCTGTTCAGAGAGCCACCAGAACTGGTTCTCCTGTTTCGCCCTATCCCTTCGGTCCCGATCGGACACAGTCCTACTAAACCGAAGGCGCTCCTCTCCACCTTGAGCGATGACGTCTCGACCTTACAGGAGTCGCCTATCTACAGTTTTACGGCTGACGTGGTAGATAAGCGGGACCGCCATTCTATCCTGTATCAGCCCTCGACTGTCTAAATAGAGGAATGCTTCGGGAGGGATGTAGCCACTTAACCGCGCACTCTCAAAATATTCATTATTGGGGTGGTAAGCCCCAAAAATTAAGCTGTTGGTTGAGGACATCGCTCTTGCAGTGTGACCCCGAATCAGCTTAAACAAAAAATTATCTATTCTGTTTATGTTGGTTCCGTTGTATAGAACCTGGTTGGAATAATATCTTGTGTACTCCGACTCTGGTGTTCTGTGTAATCCAAGGTAACGTCTAAGACATTGCCTCTCAAACACACGAATCTTTTCCATTTGAGATGGGGCAACGTTGAACCACACCGGGCATCCGTAGGCAATCATCGGCCTGATGAGGGCCATGTAGCAAATCACCTTCACCCTGCTGTCAAGACGGCTGCTATAAAACAGTCGTTTTGTCAAGGCAAAGGCTCCCCTAGCCCTGACCAAAGCAGCACCTATATGTCTGTCGAAATACAGGTACTGATCCAACCAGATGCAAAGGTACTTTACTACACTTTTACTCGCCAGTGGATGTCCATGTAGCCCTACGATCACCAGCTTGCGCTAGTTCTTTCTCGTATCCCTTGAGGCGCTAGAGAACGGAGTCCTAAACAAAATAGTTTCTGATTTCTGGAAGTTGATTTTCAACTTTCAGTCATCACAATATCGCTGAATCTTGTCGAAGTCACTCTGCAAGAGACTTTTGATGACCTCAACTGTATTAGCTGTTCTGTACGCAATTAGATCGTCGGCGTACGCAATTGCCTGAGTTAGACTACCTATCAGATCGCTGGTGTAAATGCTGAATAGAATCGGCGAGTTAACCGCGTTTGCAGACGATATAGTCTTTCTAGCGGAAACCATAGATGGAATGTAGTTGATGATAAATAGACTAGAACGCTATTGCAAAACCTGGAACTTAACGGTTAAACTCTCTATGTCAAAAATGATAATATTGAGAAACGGCGCGGCGGCGGCGGCAGGTACTCTAGAATGTTTTTGAGGAAACTCAGATAGAAATTGTCAAGGAGTATAAGTATCTAGGAATCTTAATCACTTCAAACCTCAACCTTAACAAACATCTTCAGGCTAAATTAGCGGAAGCTAAACGTACTATGTGTTCAGTGTGGAGGAGTTGCATCTACAAGAAAAGTATTTCTCACATAGCGAAGTATAAAGTTTTTCGTACAGCAGTAATTTCCATTCTATTTTACGGAGCTCAAGTCTGGGGCTATCTTTCTTTTGAACAAGTTGAAAAGTTCCTTAGATTTTTTATTCGGAGCTCGTTTAAGTTGCCCAGCAGTTCACCGAACTATATGCTTTACCTCGAAACAGGGATAGCGCCGCTGTTTTTAGATACTCTTAAAATTCATTTCGATTATATAGCAAGAGTTATGGCGATGGGCCAAGAAAGGATCCCAATATTGGTACTATCGCAAATGATTAATTACGGTGGAACTTGTTTTAAAGAGTGGACAAAATTAGCAGCCGAATGTTCAACAACTTTATCGATATCAATCAATGAAAGTCCCGAAACAATTAAATTAAAACTCTACGACCTGGTCCAGAAAACGGGAAAATTGGCTTATGATAAATTTATGCATGAAGCAGCGTCGTCACAATATCGTGTCTACTATAGCAAACTGAATCACTTTTTAACAGTTACACTTACTTTATTGTTCATAACACTGCGGAAAATATCAGGACAATATTTAAAGCCAGAGGTGAGCTCATCGGTCTGAATTTTATACCTCATAGACCGGAATTACCATTGCTGTGTGATCTATGCAATCTTAAGGTGCGAGAGGACATTTTTCACTTTCTCGGAATCTGTCCCATATTAAGAGAGTTCCGCAGGCGTTACTGTGGAGTCAAAATTCTGGACTTATCTGAAGCAATCAACATTTTGAATGGAGTACGAGGCTGGGACCAGCTAAACAACTACATTTTAAACGCTATGCGTTACAGAACCTGCATTATACACGAAGATTTTTAAATTATTATTGTAAATATACCCACACATTATATTATTAGTTTTTATGATATGCCACAGTGTTTTTCATTAATATTCATAATTTAAATGTCAATCTGGTAAACGGCCTTCAGCCAAACCACTCAAGTCTATGTCATATTGTAAAAGGATTCTAAGCTACGTACGAGTATATTTTTGAAGTCAATAAACTAACTAACTAGCACACTCAAGGGGATTTTTGTTACCCTTATTATGAAAAGACACAGTGTGAGCATTAGGAAAGGGAGAGAGGGTTTGATAGGAGGTGTCGGTGGTGTTGGTTTTGAATTTATGAACATTGCAATGTCCAAAAAAGACAGTGTGGTAAAGCATTCCACGTTCGCGTAGTACGGCTAAAGAACGAATGTCTGAACTTGACAGTACAACCGAAGTTGGACTCGAGAGTATACTGATGAGCATTCCTGGAGGCGCGAGTAATACGGTTGCATTATTTGAGGGGGGAATGCAACTGGCTATTTCGTTAGAGCACAATCTGTTAAAATAACGGTAGAAAAGGGTGAGAAAAGAAACTTTACGACGGTGTTCAAGCGACTTAAATGAATCAACGATTGTATTCACTTATCAATTTAAATGCTCTGCGTTCAATACTGTCCAAGACACTTAATTTTATTTTAATTTTGGTGGGGGCAATACCACCATTTATTTGACTTAATACAAGCTTCATAAATTAACCTAATTTAAAACTATGAAACGTAAGGCTAAGATTGGATTCAATTGGGCGGACGATTTAACAGAAGGAGGTTTAGGCTGGGAGTGCTGAGGTTGAAGTCGAAACAGTTTTCGTTTAAATCAACCCTTCGCAGCATACGGGTAATAGGTTCATTGAAGCCATAAGAGATACGAAGAGTAGGCAGGTAGAAGAGGCGAGGATTCTTTAGGGTACGGAGGTTAGTGTTGAGAAAAATAGTTCTAGAGGGTTTCAGAGTCAACGGAACCTGAGACGAGTCGATGACTGAAGAGGATTTCGGTTATTTCTCTTCGCTCTTGCAGGGTATTAAGGTAAATTAGTTGAAGGCGATTTTGATAGCGGGCAGGTTCAAAGGATTATTCCAAGACAGGCCGCGAAGTGCGAATCTTAAGAAACGGCATTGAATGCTTTCGATGCTACAGATATGAATTTGTTGATATGGGAACCACAGTTGGCAGGCGTTTTCAAGTAGTGGGCGCACAAAGGTTATGTAGAGTGATCTGGTGTCGTAGGGCTAGGAGAATTCTTTGGACCAAGCGTTGAATTGCCTTTTGAAATAATATTATCGATGTGTGTTATGAAATTGAGCTCTCGGTCAGATAATATGCTGAGGTCTCGAATCGATTCAACAATGGCTAAGGGTTGATTGTGAAGAAAGCAGCTCCTGGGAGAAGATTTTATACGTTTGCGTGAAAAAGTGATTGATTGACATTTGGCAATATTAAGCTCTAAGCAGTTTTTGATACACCATATTGAGAAACTGTCGCGATCTATTTGGATAAGAGAAGAGTCGAGTGAGAAAGAATTTTTTTTGAAAAACTTGGCATCGTCAGTGTATAATGAGATATGGGAATATTTAATGACCAATTCAATATAGTTAATTAATTGACTTCCTAGGGGTACCCCGGAGGTAGCTTAAAATGAAATGGAGAGGGCAGATCTTAAACACTGTAATACCGGTTTTCCAGATAAGAAGAAATCTATTACAGAAGAAAGGTTTGTTATATAAGAAAAAACGGAACTACTTACATAAAATACCTGTACCAAAAAGCAAACAAAGAGTACAAAGCTATCTATGAGCAAAAACAAAAAGCACACTTTATAGGATTGGCATCGATGCTTATGGAGGCTAAGGACAGCAAATAGTTCTGGAAGACCGTCAAGGCAGTAAATGGTGCAACCCTTGGAAAAAATATAAAAGTTGAATCTCCTGTATTAGCAACACACTTCGTAAAACTGCTAAACAATACTGTGGATGTAAATATAATGCATTTTGCGTCGCCACTCCTAGAAAAAGAAGAATTAGATCGGCCAATAACTGTACACGATGTAAGTAGAGTCCTCAACCGTTGCAAGGCTAACAAAGCCCCGGGTGAAGATCGAATTCCATACGAATTTTTTGTCAACTAGACCGATGCGTTCCTAGAACATCTTACAAAAGCCTACAACTTTATTTTTAATGATGGGGAGGTCCCAGAAAGTTTCATGAAAAACATATTTTCTATACTAAAGAAAGGTGACCCAAAAGAGCCAAACAACTACAGAGGGATCTCTTTCCTCAACACAGCGACCAAAATATTCACGAGAATTAGGTGGGAGAGGCTTACTAACTAGATAAGGGAAAACGATCTACTAAGTGAGTTTCAAGCGGGATTCCGAAAAGACTACTGCACGGTTGGCAACATATTCTTCATCACCTTCATCCCACGGACTTACCTGGATAGAGGGAAAAAACTTTACGCATTCTTCATGGATTTTAAAGCTGCTTTCGACTCGATAGACACAAAATCCCTGTTCTTCAAACTGAGTCACTTAGGCGTATCAATGAATATGGTAAAAGTAGTACAAAACCTTTATAAAGACAACCTAATACTACGCTTCCACGGGGCACTAAACCGAGATTTAGTAAGATTTATCATAAATCTACTTTAAATCATGAAGATTTACCATACATTTCGAAAAATACTAGTCCTTATTATTGTATTAAATAAGCGCGTTATGTATGGCAGAATATACGCTAAAATAGCCTTGACAAAAACTGGGTGTATACTATAAATGCCAGAGGCGTTCGATTTAATACTAAGAAGTCTTTCAACAATTTCAGAGCTTTCCACGTAAATAAATTCAAATGTTACATCTGAGTGAAAAACATTAATAGTTCATGAAGTTCAGATGAATATCGAGAAAGATGTGGAAAAGGAAGCGAAACAAATTTTTGATGTAATACATCTACATCAATATTACCTTTACATTCCATGTTTTGTTTACCTATCCCTAATTCCTTTAGATTTGTCCATAGTTGACGTTTACTTGATGTTGTTCCTAGCTTTCTACTATACATTTCAATTTTAGCAGACTTTATTTTACTAACGGCTTGGTTACAAAGAGTACGATCATTTTGAAAGTAAACATCTAATCTGTATCTTTTCCACACTCTGAAATAAAAGCCTTTGAATTTCATTCGAAAACCAGGGATGGTGCCCACAATTTTGTTCCAAACGAGAATAATCTGCTAAAATCTTGATACTCAAATGTGGTTGCAACCCTATTTATGCTAAAGACGAACGCTAAGTAAATTAGATCGTGTTTTGAAAAAGCTGGTGCGGACAACTGGTCATAATGTAGAACATCACTTAGATCACTAACACAGAAAACGTCTAAAAGTGTTTGCGATCTAACTACAAATAGTGGCAATGGTCGTGTTAACTGGAAACTGATTCTTCCACTTAAATCTTTCGATGTTTTGTTTCAATTAACCCCTTTATACTAAAAATTAAAGGGCTAAATCAGAAATTAAGTATCTTAGAGTGACGTAGCTCAGGCAGAAATTTAAGTTTTCGCTTGGCATTTTCACTCTTGGAAAAAAAATTAAAAAGGCAAAAATGTCACTTACCCCCTTCTTCCTCCCAACGTTTCATATTCATTTCGCGCAATCTTTTTTGAATCTTTTCCGGTCAATTTTTAATTAGTTTAATAAATCTTCGGTTGCTTTTCTGCTCAGCAACAGTTGCATTATTATGTGCAAAATAAGATAATCATTCAGCGACATACGTTCAGTGACAAGTTTCTTGTTTCACTCACACTATTTTGGATCAATACACATCTCTTTCGGGCTACTAGTCTGTTTCGGGTTGGCGCCATTCAAATTTCAATCCTTAGTAACGGATTAAATGATCTTAAGATTTTTCATTAAAATAATGTCTAAAAAAATTATTTTATTTTGGGGTAGCTAATGTTCCAAAAATCTTATTTGGTCACAATATTTCTATAACTGAAAACATTGGGCGAATTCCTTAATTGCAAATCTTGCTCAAAATATGCTAAACAAATTTTCGCTCACAAACATAAAATCGCTGCATGCAGTCAGTCCAAAAACGTAGTTCATTCTTTTTTTTTTGCGCAAAATCGAGTACATTTGTGTAAGTTTTAAGGTTATGTTGCGCACTTCACTTGCTTCTTAATTTTAACCGGGATCGTGCATTTACTTAGCATGAGACTTGCTTTGCAAATCTTGCGTTTAGGTATTTGGCCATTTTTTTTCAACCTTAGGCGTTTCGCTTAAATGACGAATGTCGTTTTCAAATATTTGTATTTCTATTGGCGTTTTATAGTCGTTTTCTCGGCGTAACGGCTTAATTCGAGCGGAACTTAAATTTTTGTGAGAGAATTCTTATTACAATAGGCGTTACACATTACTTATGTATACGACAATTCAACCGCATTTCTTAAGAAAATAAATGCAGCGACACTATTTATTTTGCGACTTTTATTAACTAAACCGGCAGAAAATGTTCATTTTCATTTTTTTTAAATTAATGACAGCTATATTGAAAATTATTTTTTTCAAAATCAGTTGCTTATGTGGAACGTATGTTGATCGACAACGAGTGGTAATGCCGACACTTAAATGCCTATCGTAATAAGGGTGAATATTAGTTTTTTTTTTTGTATGGCAAGGAAGTGATGTAAAATAGCGATTTGTGCTAAGAATGAATTAGGTATTTAATGACAAATTTTAAAATTATGATTTACAAGAATTTGAAATTCTGTAAAACAAGTAGATTCAAGTAAATTCAAGTATTCTCATCATATCTACTTTCATACACTGTGTGCAAATCAAAAATTTAACCAAACTATAATTAAAGGTTTTTGAGAAAGTGAAACTATGAACAGCTTTTCATTAAGGCGCCTTTGCTAGTTTCTTATTTACAGTTGGATTGAATTTTTGTTCAAATTTTGTAAACAGACACTATTATTACCCCTAGTATTCTACCAACACTTTCGCAAGCATTGTCTTTAATCGTGAACACATTTCTTTTAACTTTTGAGCTCTAACTAATTTAAAGATAAATATTTTGATTTGGCCTATTATACCGTAAGCTATTTTATTCATGTCTATATTTTTTGATCAATTCAATCCTTATTCACTTCCCCACGAAACAAACGTAATCGTTACTAAATGGTAACTAAGTGCTTCTACATAAATATGTATGTACAAAATGTAGATATATATGAATGTCCATTGTAGAATACTTCTTAAATATTTATTGTAAATTTGTATTTAATTTTAATTTGTATGTATTTCCATTTATTTTATTTTTATAATAAAACATGTATTTATGTATATTTTTTTTTAGATGGAAACCCTGTCACTGGAGAGGGATACAAACCAGCTAGCGCTGAAATTAACACTACCATCGCAAATCTAAATGGTGCCAACCAAGTGATTAACAAAAATCGCATACCACCTGGTGGTTTTTCTTCCGGGCTCTGGTAGATAACAAAATGTGCGAATCCAGCGTTAATATTGTCACAAAAATAAAAAAATATTTAAACAAAAACACTAAAACCAAAATGAATAATAAGTAACAAATTTTAAAATCAACAATTTAATAAAAGAGGAAGTATAACGCAAAATGCATTTAGAAAAAAAAATAACTAGAATCTATACAAAAAATCGACATTTAGGACTTAAATATTGTTTAACTCTGCTAAATGTTGAATCTTAAATTTAAGAACAAACGAATAAAAATTCCAAAACAGTGCGTATTTATAACCCATATACTACATAAATATATAAGTATGTATTCCCAAAATCATGAAGAGCATTTAAGCAAGCAACGCTAAATTATTTTGGTTTGTTCACTGTCAATTCTAATAGCAACACATTTTTGTTAGAAAAAAAAAACACAACGCATTTCTTGTGTTTTCTTAGTTTGAAAAAAAAAAAAAAAAAAACTTAACTTTATTAAATAAAGAATAATATTAATATGGAATAGACTGTCGAAATAAAAATTAAAATTTAAATTTATAATGAATAATCTTAAACAAAATCGAATAGCATGAAATTAGTTGTTTTAATATTCATCTGCGTGTTTCCTTTATACAACATTTTATTTATAAACTATTATATACTACATAATTATATCCGAGAAAATAGGAAGCCTTTTCTTTTTTTCTTTTACACTCGACTGACGTACGTTCATTAAAATATAAAATCATTGAAAATTTGGCCTTATTCAAAAATTAAGTTTTTCCAAGGAAATTCGAATATAATATTATAAGACACAAACAAATATAAACTTATCGCAAAATATAAGGATAGCAATATACATATTCATATTTCCTTATGAAGAATTCTCGTATACCAGATTATATTTTTGTTGAACTCACAAAAAATATTATAATCGTTCAGTCATCATTAAAATTCATTTATGTTAATGCTATTTTTTTATTAACTCATTTTTATACTCCTCACGAATTTTCATTTAATATTTTGTAATAATTTCTTACTTTACACATTACATTTTATATTGTAAAATATTCTCAATGAAACAAAATTGATTTGTTTAATAAAAAAAAAAACAAAAAAAAATAAATTGTGCTGTTTTCATTTGGCGTTTAATTGGATTTGACAAATTTAATTCAATTTAAAACACGGAATTTGCATTATGTAAATAGATATAGATATTTATGGTTTCGTTTCAGTTTATCTCGATTAAACTATTTGATTTAAATAAATGGTCATGTTTTTGTTCACATTATGGATAGGACAGCCAATAGGTTTATTTTCGCCTGGAGACTCCGGCAATTTGATTGAATCTCCGGGCTCTGGGTCTGGACAAAATTTCTCCGGGCAAATTTGGCAGCATTACAATTTCAGGTTACTTAACAAGAGGAAATAGTACTGAAAAAGAACAAATAGTACTGGGCTCTTTTAAATGGATAAAAACTTGCAAACACACAAATTCAAAAATAAAATGTATTTATTACAAAAAAAAACAACAATTCATTTGTTATAAATATTAATGTAACATAGTAAAGAAACTTCATTATTATAGCTTAATAATTACGGACGGATCGGGGACGTAATTTAATCCCGCCGATTTAAATTGAATTTTTTGGAATTACACACGTACAGATATATATTGAGATTTTTCACTACTATTAGACGGGATCTCCAATACTTTTTGGAAAATACTATTTGGTACTTTTGAAAAATAAATATATATTTTAAGTATTAGAAAAATATTTTTTTTAAGTTTTGGAAAAAAACTTTTCTTACCAACTTTTTTTTCGATTTCTTTTAAATAATAATATCTCTTTGAAGAAAATCTTAAGGTCTAAAAAGAACTTTTTATAAAAAGGTGCCCTAGACCTCCATCTAAGGCAAAAAATCGGCCAATTGGCCTGCTTAAATACTTTTATTCGACGACGAATTTTTTTTACGAGCGAATGAAATTCCTCTTCGAATACAGAAATATTTAAGCAAAAGTAATTCTGCCGTGTTTTTTTGTGAATTATCAATAATTGTTGTGTATTAATGTTGGGCTACGAAAAAATATTTTTCGTAAAGTTATGGAAAAAAGTACTTTTTTATCTCAATCCGTCCTTTTTAGGACGACCAAATAATCACAAAGAGGTATAAAATGATTTCAGACATGTCTAACTACCTAGGATGCTTAGTTAGCCGCAAATCGAGTTAAAAAAAATATGTCGATTTTAAAAACTAATCGGTGAACACTCATGTAGTTTCTTTAAGTCCAAAAAAATGTTTAATTCCAAAAAGCTTTGCATACACCCAAAATAAACCCTCCCCAAATATTATAATTGGCCCAGGCAGGGGGGCAGCATGCCCCCCCTTACGCGTTGTGCTTTTTGCAGAAAAAAATTTATTTCGACCTTAAAGAGAAAAAGTGTTAATTTTCAAGGCTTTAGGACGCTTAGTTTTAAGATTGGCCGATTGAAAGGTGACACTCAATAGATCACGAATATGCAATTTTTAAGTCGCTAGGACAAGCCGTTTAGCCGCAAACAGAGTTCAAAGTGTGTAAACTTTCATGCCTCTAGGACGCTTAGCTTGCCCATTGTATTTATATCTATATAGTACTACCATGGAACATGAAAATCTGTTTATTAGCGGGCCTGTGCAGATGGCGCTTGTGTCGAGAAATTTGCCTTTGCCGGCAATTGTTTGAGAGCGGGGCAGAGAAATAAAAGAGGGAAAAGAAGAGATGAGGTAGTTTCATTTCTGTTCTTATAGCAATACTGAATAAAAGCGAGAAAACCAAATGTGGTATATTTTTTTGACATCACATTTGTAGTTTACTATTTTATATGAGGATAAGGCAAAGAGGAATATAAATACAATGAATTTATGAATGGATTTTATTTTTCGCTTTGCCTTAATGTAGCAAAGTAAGTAATTTTGTTACTTCCATCGCTTATTGATTCTTCATACGTGAATACGTACCTACAACGATATATACGTATTATAAGTTAGGTACTGAATTGTTGGGGTAGTTTGGAGTGTACCTACATGTTTGGATTTTAGTTTTTTATGATTTGGATTTGGTGAAAAGATGAAATTATTCTAAAAAAATTTAAGTACCTAGGTATTATTTTATTTAGCCTTTTAGAGTTGATTTCTTCTGATATATGGTAGGTACTTTACCAAAAGCGGCTCAGTCGCGCTTAAAACAATCGTAGGTAGGTAAATTAACATTTATAATGTATAAGACAAATGTACTTACATACACACCTAACTATTCCCACCTACGATTATAGGTAGGTACTAGGCAAGTTATGCATTCGTAAAAAACAAGAAAAAAATTCTAACAATCAAACATGACATTACGATCATAGAGAAGCCTCGACAAAAAATGTCTGTCTGTATGTATAACGAGCTGCAGCCTAAACGGCTTGAGCGATTACCTTCAAATTTGGTACGTGGGTATTTGTTAGGCATTCCTCAGAGGGGAAATTGAAATTTTATTTTTAGACCTAAAAATAAATGTACCTGCCATACAACCATTAAGGAAAAGCTTATTTTTCTCGAAAACGGCTCCAACGATTTTTTGCGTTTTTCGGTAACGGTATACATTGGATTTATCTCAAATTTTATATCTGAGAAGATCTAGGTAGCTAAACTAATTCTGCATATCAAAATTTTAATAAGTTTTTTTTCTAATTAAAATTAATTTTTGAATGAATTTTATTTTTTATTTAAATAGGCTGCATGTGGGTGATGTATGTCCTAGAAACTAGGTCACGTATCATGTTATATCTATTATCTACTATAAGTGCTTTCCTGTTATGTTAAATTATTTTAAGTTTTTTTAACATATTTAAGGTTGTTAAGTATAGGTAGGTATTAAAACTTTAAAATAAGAAAAACTTAAAAAAACATATTTAAATGCAGTACCTATATTAAAAAAAACAGGAATGAATAAGGAAGTCTTAATAAACGTTTAGGACTTATTCCATATGGTGTGTGCAATAATACAACAGAATTTCTGATATTTCATATTTAAAAACTTAGTCTTTCGCTAAACCATCGAAGACGGTGGTTTACCGAAGGAATAAGAATTGACATTAAGATAAAAATGTACATGGACAGATTAAAATCAGGACTGGATCGTACGAACTTGCTCTTGTAGCTAACAACTTTAATGTTGCTAAACATTGACGCTGTTAGTAGGTAGGTATAGCATATGCAGGTTCAAATAGTATAATAAATTGTTGAATGGTACCTACCTACAAATGTATATTTAAATAGATTTATTTTTAATTATTAGGAAGGTAAAGTTATATTTTATGTACATACATACATAGAAGGAACATATGTATGTAAATATGTACATTAAATAGTGAAAGTGAAATATATACATATGTAGGTGGGTATGTATCAGTGGCGAGGCGTGAATAAGTTCAAAAAGTAGGTCGAAGAAAATTAGTCACCAAAAATTAAATTTCGGAAGTTTACTTGAAATTATTTCGTTCAATGCATAAGTTAGTATGAAACCATAAGGTTCAGCAATTTAAACCAAATTTGTTATACCTTAAGTCATTTAAGTTAAATGTAACAATGAGCTTAATGCATAATAAAAGCGGTTTCGCAAGAAAACTTTTTGGCGGATGCAAATACAATATGTTAAATAAATTTGTTGTTATGTTAAAAATTTGCGGGAATGTATCACGCAATATTTCGTTTTCTAAATGGTTATGAAGTGCTAAAACGTCAAGTTGTCGAAGAGAAGTTGTATACAAAACTTTAAGTACATTTTTTAAAGCTGTACAATCAAAAAGTCCAGAGCAAAAATTTATTAAATAAGATATTTTTTAATTTTGATTGGAAACTTCGAAATTATCATATTTTGATTTATTAAGTAAATATAAAAAAATAAATTTGTGAAAGTTTTATATCTTGTATTTGTTTGGGATATAATATTGTCTTTTTTTCTACAAAACGACGTTTATAACGTGTTTTGAAATCAATTTCGAGCAATCCTGGTTTTTGTGGTGTTTCCGCGCAATCGCTTATGCTTTCCAAAATGGATTTAAATTTATTAAGAAAGTCAGAGCTATGCCAATACTCAAAATTTTCGATTTCTCTTTTTGCAAATTCAACACCCGTTTGCTAATTTTGAACCAATTGTAAAGAAAGTCAGTCTTTGCAAAAAATTCAGAAAGCCAATTAAGAAAAAAATAAAAATCTAATATAATTAACAAGCTCTCGGCAATAGAAAGCGAGTCAGTGTCCCATTCACTAGGGTTGTCTAATATTCTAATAAAAGTTAGAATTATATCTAATCTACAATTTAAAATGGCGTTTATTATCCGCGAATGATAATACCAGCGAGTTTCCCATAACCTAGGCTTTCGTCGGTTGGCTATTTGCTTTAAAAGTTTTGAACATTTAGTTGATTTGTTAAAAAAAAATGGACAATAGTATTAACACTGCCAAGAAAAACTTTTAATTCCGATATATTTTTAAGTGATCGGAATTAAACTAAATTTAAAACGTGAGTTAGCCATTGGACAAGCATAAATGACTTTCTTTTTAACACCACCCACTTCCCCAGACATAGCTGCCGTAAGATTCGCCAATTAGTTTGTCCTTGCAGGAGAATATATCAAGTACAATATTAAAAAATATGCTTTGTCAGCTCATCTGTGTGGCGAAACTCACTAACGCCAAGAAAAACCAAGAAACCTTTCTTCAATTCCGCCCTCCAAAAGGTTCCGTAGAACAGCACTCCAAGCACTTGGAGAGTTGGAAAAAAGAGGTTAAGGAAACAAAACATTTTATTTAAATTACAACTCCCTGTCAATCAAGTGTATATATATACATTAGTATACTTTTGTTATAATGAAACGTTAAAATTGGAAACGATAAACCATCTTTTCCTGTTTAATCTATTTTCATGGAAGGTTGAATGTTTTTAAAAATTTTAAATTAATCAAATGAACCGTTTTCCAGAAAATCGAAAGCCAAAAAAAATGTTTTTATTAGAGGTACCAAAAATAACCATTTTTTTTCAAAGAAAAAAGATTACCAAAAAGTACCTTTACCCTTTATTAATGAACTGATTAAAAAAACGGTGGATTATTTTCGAAAAAAATGGACTTATGTTGTTATGAGCAGACTCCATAAATATTAGAACATAATTTAAAATAAAAATAAGACAAGTAAATAAATAATAAATTAGAATTTATTCGCAAAAAAAAACAAACAAAATAAAACAAAAATCTTTATTTTTAATTGCGATACATTTTGTGTATATATTTAGGCACAATTGGGTAATGTAATAAAAAAATGTATATATTAAGATTTTCACCAAACTCAGCATTCCAATGATAGAAGCTGAAGCGATTTTCTTCAAACTTGGTAGACACATACTTACATAGTTTTGTTTTGTTCATCATTATGAAAATCCAATCGATTGTTAGGAGAAAAGCGAACGTTTTTTAACTGAAGGATTTTGACACATGGACTGAATATTTTACTATTTAACTATTCTCTTAGTTATTGGTCGAAAATCCAACTCGATTTTTTTAATAAATGTGTGAAAATTAGTAATAGAAATACGTTAGCTTTCAGTGGAATTCTCCGTTGGTTATTCATAATGACGACAATATTAACTTACGCAGGCAAACTCTTAGCTTTAGTGCATACAAAAAAGAACCATAGAATCATTTTTTACGATTTTCGAAATCCTCGATTATTTTATTTTCTACTTTGTTTATCGATATGAAACAATTTTTGTTTGCATTTTTGAAAAAAGTTAAAAATATAGATAGGCAATCTTACGAATAGTTTTTAAAGTCAAATCCAATCCTGGTTGCAATAGGTGCACGTGAAATATAATTTGTCCTACTGGAAAAAGATAAATGGTTTTCTATTAAATATCTGTTATTAATATATAATGGAAACATTTTTTAATTTTAATTTTAAATGTTTGTAAATGCATAACATATTTTTATATGTAGGTATTCCTTTCGGATTTATTTACATTATATTTCAATTCAATTTCAAGGCTTAATATATAATGTAATATGTGCAATTCAAATTTCAAATATGTAGGTATGTAGGTATAGAACCATTTTTCATGTTTTCTACTTTATCATTTTTGAATGAACCGATTTAAATATTTTTTTAAATATAGAAATGCTTCTAAAAATGTTTAATAATTTTCAATTCAAATTGCATATTCAATTGATAACTATTTAGAATACCTACTTTCTAACAGCTTCAATTCTTACCTACATTAAAGTTGTTAGCAACAATATCCAGTTTGTACGATCCAGTAGTGGCGCATTTTATTATTATAAGAATGCATTTTTACTCACTGCAGGTAGATACCTACATACCTAGGTATTTTGATCTGAAAAAAATATTTTTATGTACCTACCTACCCATAGGTAGGTAACTACCTACCTTGGATGAGTGTATTTCCTTTTTTTGATACAACTGCAAATGTAGTGTTGTGTTGGTTAAAAGAACCGTCTGTGAATAAGAACTTCCAGCCTTTATCGGAAAGTTTAGATGCAGTTTCAGTAAACATTTGTCTGTAGACTTCTCGGTTGGTATTTTGTTTTTTAAGGTCACATAGGCGGAGAAGTATGGAGTTGCTATCTAATAACCAGGGTGGCTGTGATGGTGAGTATTTGGGATGACGCTTGAAGGGTATATCCATTTTTTCGCCTATCTCCAAAATAGGACAAATTGTGAAAGGGATTCGTCTTCTTCTTTTATGGGACAGAGCTTTGCATTGTGTCTTTGTCTATCACTGAACCAGTTTGAAAGGTTAGCTTAGGTAAAATTGAGGCTTTTTTTTTTTTTTTTTAAACGGATGCGCGCACTAAAGGGGTTTTGACTACCCTTAAAATGAACAAGCACAGTGCGAGCGTTAGGAAAGTAGGGAAGGATGCAAGAGGAGATACCGATGCACATTGGTTTTGAATTTCTGAATATCAAAATGGGAGGGGAAAATAGAGCCGGGTAAAGTATTCCACATTCGCGTTGTACGGCTAAAGAAAGAATCTCTGTACTTGACAGTACGTCCGAAGTTGGGCTCAAGGGTAAACTGATGAGCATTCCTAGAAGCGCGAGTATTACGGTTGAAAAATTTAAGGGGAGGAATGCAACTGGCTATTTCGCTGGAACAGTGTTTATAAAAATAGCTATAAAATAGTGAGGGACATATAACATTTCGACGATGTTCTAGAGATGTAAATGTTTCCACTATAGTTCTATCGCCAATCATTCTTAGAGCTCTATTTTGAATTCTATCCAAAAGATTCAAATGAGTTTTGGGAGCTCCTGCCCAAATGTGCAAGTTATACTCCAGCTTTGGACGAATGAAGGCCTTATAGATTACAGCCAGATCGGACGGGGAGAAGAATTTCTTGCACCTTCGAAGAAAGCCCAAACACTTTGCAGCGTTTTTGGCGACATCAAATATGTGTTCATTCCACAAAAGGTGGTCTGTGATGCACATGCCGAGGACTGAAAGCTGATCGGTTTCTTCAATGCTAGTGCCGCTCATGGATAGCGGCATGGGGGGTGGGTTCTGCTTTAACGACAGAAGACAGCACTGAGTTTTTGAAGCATTCAATTCTACACGGTTTTTAATTCCCCATTGGACAATGCTGTCAAGATCAGAATTTAATGAGCTTATCATACGCTGCCGTTCCAGTTGCATATCCGAAAAACAAGGAGGTGCATGTAAAAACGAATATGAAAAGCTGAGAGTACTATCGTCAGCAAAACAATTAAGTGGATTAGAAGTTCCAGATAAGAGATCATTAATAAAAATGAGAAATAGGGTCGGAGACAATACGGAGCCCTGGGGCACACCAGCATTTATTTTGTGAATATCAGACTTGAAACCGTCCAATACAACTTGTATTGAACGGTCCGAAAGGTAATTTCTAATCCAACGAAGAAGACATTCATCGATACCATATGCACGCATTTTCGATAGGAGAGCTTGATGCCAAACTCTATCAAATGCTTTTGAAATATCAAGCGCAATAATCTTACTTTCTCCAAAACGATGTAAAGATTTGTGCCACTGTTCGGTGAGATATACCATCAGATCACCAGTGGACCTATTGCTACGAAAGCCATACTGCCGGTCATTAAGGAGATTTCGTTCTTCAAGATATTTCTTGAGCTGATAATTAATCCGCGTTTCCATGACCTTGGAAAGAAGGGACGTAAGTGCAATTGGACGGTAATTAGATGGTGAAGAAGATGCGCCTTTTTTAGGGACAGGCTGGACAAATGCTGTTTTCCATCCACTCGGAAAGAGACCTGTAGAGTAGGACAGATAGAAAAGCTTACGCAGTGGTTTTGCCAGCGTTGAAGAACACCTCGTCAGAACGATGGGAGGGATACTATCCGGGCCAGCGGATTTGTTTATTTCAAGATCTTTGAGGACTCTAGCAACTGCACGAGTGCGAAAGAAGATTCGTCCCATAAAATCGTTTACGCTCTCAAGTACTGGAGGAGTAATAACACTTTCTGACAGCGTCGAATTAACAGCGAACTGCGCTGCAAGCAAATTGACTTTTTCGCGAGAACTGACAAAAGGGGTGCCATTAAAGACGAGCGTTGGAACGGAAGAAGAAGTTGAATTTCGAATAGTTTTTACAAATGACCAAAAATTCTTACTACCTTTGGGACATTGTAGTATTTTGTACCTTAATTTTTGGTCATGCAAAAATTTGGTTTACGAATGTGAACGTTGCAAGTCTTTCTAGCTTGTTGAAACTTTTTGCGGTATTCCTCAGTGGGGTTGGCTTTATAATTCCGGAAACTTACTTCTCTAACCCTAATAACCTCTTTACAGCTTGAATCAAACCATGCATTTTCTTTCGGCTTGATAGATTTCATCCTATTTGGGATAAAATTTCTCATTCCGTAAATGATTAAATTTGTTATCATATCTGCGCTGGAGTCTATGTCACTACCGAGGAAGCATAATGACCAGTTAAAGTTTCTGAAGAAATTATTGAGACCGTCCCAGTTGGCTTTCCCATATTGCCAAACGGTTCTCATAGGTGGTTTTTCTTTAACTGAGTGTTGTTGGCATGAGAAATTTGCAGATACGACACAATGGTCTGATGTACCTAGAGGCGATAATACATTTAGCGTGTATTTATTAGGGTCAGAGGTAAGGAACAAGTCTAGAGTGTTTGCGGTTTGACCTGCAACGTCAGGTATTCGGGTTGGCTCGTCGACAATCTGAGTCAGTTGGTTTAACTCAGCAAAGACCTCAACGTACCTTCCTTTGGGTGTTGTCTGGCTCGAAAAGCGGAGCCAACTAGAATTGTGTAGGTACATTGAAATCACCCGCAATGACGATTTCAGTGTGAGGATAATGGGAAACAATTCTTTGAATGGAGTCGGACAAAGCATCAAATTCGTTAAAAGTTGAAACTCTATCGAAATTTGGGCTCCGATAAATAAATCATGTGTGTATGATTTGCTTATTTACCGTGAATTTTAACCACATGAAATTAAAATTTGTGTTTGAGCACAAGCCATATTGTGGTTGGAGTTGGTACGCTACATCATTTCTTACGTATACGGCGAAACCATGGTGGGACTTTTCCCACTTTTCTTTAATAATGGCTGTGATTTTTGAATAGCGTTCCTCTATTGTCGGTAGTCCAGCCTCGGCGAGGATGTTTCTAATTGGGTTAGTTGGAAAAGCACAAATACTCCGCCTTGCCGCTTGATGATACGTGGGTTTAAAAATGTTTTTGGTTGATTTTGGACAAGATCCATATATAGCTAGGCCATAGTCAATTTTACTTAGAATGAGCATTTTTGTAACATAACAGAGAGAGTTTATATCAATCTTACTCTTCTTAGATGAAAGATACTTAATTATATTAAGCCTTGCTCCTAGTGAGTTTTTTAAATTAATGCAATGATTTTTCCAATTATATTTATTGTTGAAAACTAGACCAAGAATATTAAGATTAAAAACATTTTCAATTTTTATATTATTAAGTTCTATTACGAAATTATTGCATTTTTTTACTGACAGTTTAGATCCAGAGATATTAGACCAGTCATTTATTTCTTTAAGCATATTTAAAAACAAAGTTTTGGTCTTATCTATGTCATTGTGTTTGCAGAGAATGTATGCATCATCAGCAGAGACACAGTGATCTAGATGTTTGTATTTTGAAATAATTGTATTAATTCTTCAAAAGCTATGGAAATCAAAATTACAAAAAGCGGTGATCCCTGGGGAACGATTTTGGAAAAAGTAGTTTTAATTTTGACGGAAAATTTTCTGTATGTTAAAAAAGCTTTGATGTATACAAAAATTTTAGGGCCGATTCCCCATTCCTTTAGAACGAGATGAATACCTATACGATCAAATGCCTTTTCGAAATCAAGTGCCAAAATAGTGACGTGGTTTCGAGCAGACAGGGCGTTAGATATCACGTAGTCGAGAGGTAGCAGGGCATCCGTGGATCCTTTTTTTGGTTTGAACGCTAATTGATGGATACTTAAGAGTTTTTTTAAATTCAGTGAACCACAAAATTCGATTTGTTATTATTTTCTCTAGTACTTTGGAGGTTTTGCAATTGAAATAACGACTGCTGTTTTCCAGCTTTACGGGATGGTTCCGTTATTCATTATATAGATCTAATAGATGTAATTTAGCCTTATCTGGAAGGTTTTAGAGCATGGGATAAGTAATTCTGTCACGGCCAGGGGATTTACCTTTGACTCTGTTTAGGCTACTCTCAAGCTCTAATAGAGTTATTTTGTGTTCTATACTCTTAGCTGCTGCATTTTGTGCAGGCTGTAAGGTTGCGATAAGACATTGGTTCTTATTTATATTAAAGGCAGATGGGAAATTTGAGTTTTTTGACTGCTGAGACCAAGTTTTGGCAAAAGCATTGGAGATTTCTTTTGGTGAGGAAACTGAACCAGAGGGAGTTTTAATGACTTTTGTAAAGGTTTACGTGGAACTGCCGGTTAAGGTTTTAATATTTTTCCAGACGTTGCTAATAGGTGAATTAGGGTTTATGTTTGTCCTAAATTCATTAAAACATTTTATTTTGCTTAGGCTATAGACTAATAAGTTAACCTGGTTGGGCTCTTTTTCTAAAGGACCTCCAAGTGGTGACTTTTTCAGAACTTAGCCCAGCTAACTCTTTATTCCACCACGGCACAACTCTTATAAGAGATGTTGGTGCTGTCTGAGGAATAGAAGTTAAGTGCAATTTGTTGGTTCATCTTTAACTTATAGCCCGATCAAATCTTTGTACAGAAACAATCAAAGGGGCAAATAATAAAATATTTTCTTATTGACGATATGCAACTCCCTTACGAATCGGATGTTTAAGAGAATTTAATTCGATAGGGAATTGTTCGCAATAATCTTTTTGGTTTTCTTCGAAGAACCAAACATACAAACGTCCATATTCGATTCCATCAAAATAGATAGTTTTATATTGGTCCTTATGATAAGTTATTATTTTTATTTATTGAATATTCACAATTTGCACATCAATACCTTTCCCTTTTGTCATTCATTACGAAAAATAACTAGCGGCTGGTTATTGCAAGTAAATTCGAAACTTTTATCAACACTAAATAGAAAATGTTTCCCGGCACAACAATTCGCTAACGTTATCACTAAATATTTTCATTCGATAGTATATCACACATACATGGGTTAGATAAGTTTGAGCGAATCGCTATTGGTAATACGAAGTTAGCGAATTCGCAAGATTTTAAGTTCGATTAGCTATTCATAATGAAGGCTTTTATTTATATGCATATAGCTACCTACCCACCTACATCATTCGTGTTCATTATTATATGTATATATTTACATATCTAGGTTCCATCTATGCATGTACCTACATATTACTCTCCTATCTTACATAATTAAATTCTAAACTCTAAATTTAAATATGCTTTTGTGGGTAGGTACATGTGTAACTATTTCTTGAATCATCCATTCGATAAGTCATTGTACTTAGAATCAAGGTAATCATACTTACATCGGCTTCAAACCTGCATAAGATAACTAGATTACCTACATACTAAACAGCGTCAATGTATAGCTACATTAAAGTTGTTAGCTCCAAGATCAAGTTCGTACGTTCCAGTAGTGCATTTTATTTTATAAAAATTCTTGGAGCCCTATTCGAGGAATACATTTTTGTCTTAATGGTTTTTTAACATTTGTATGGGAGGTGCGGTTTTTTTTATGAATATGTCAAGATAATGATAATGTCAAAAAAAAACTACCAAACGATGTATGGCAGCTACTACTAAGAAAAACAATATGTAGGTAGCTAGTGTGAATCAAATACATCCAACCGTTTAGGCTGCAGACTCGAGGACAGACAGACAAACGGAATTGAGGGAAACAATTTTTTGGTGTTTTCTATGATCGTAAACGTAATGTCATGTTTGATTGTTAGATTTTTTTTTACGAATGTATAACTTGCCTTATAGTACCTATAATACACACATTATGCATTTTTAAGTTTTAAATATGTTTCGTTTAATTTAAAATATACACACTCACTTTGTTCCTTGTATTGAAAGCTTATAGATGTTGCACTCCGACATAGAAAATGTTGCAAGATTCTTTAAGCATGTATACATTTGAATCAGGATACTAGATATTACCAATGTAAGTGACCAAAGGAAGACTGACTTTAGATAGATGCAGCAAAGTGTTTCAAATTACGTATTAATTTAGAGCAGAACGATCGTTCCTTGTTCTCCAAAGCCAGGAACATTTCACGTTCATCTTCAAACACTATCTTTACTTGCAGACTATTTGCCTTTCAGATAAAATATTCAACTTTTTCAATTTGTTTACCCAAAGTTGCATACAAATAGTTGATGCAGGAATCTGCGCTGGTCAAGGTGATGGATTTTAACATGACGTGTTTAACATGGAATAAAAAGAATGCATTCCAAACGTTCCGGAATGAATAAAGAAACAACAAAATAGTTTATCCGGAATATTCTATGGAATAAAGAAACGCAAAACTGGTATTCCGAATATTCTGGACATACCAGAATGAATAAAGAAACATACTGAATATGTAATTGAAGATATAATTGTCACTGCTGCTGGAACTATGTAGATGATGAAGTGTGTTTTTTTGTCCCAATAATTATAACTACTAGTGGTACCGTTTTAATATTCGGATTAATTCTTGGCAATAGAATATCTACGTCAGGGTATTTGATTAACACCGATGTAAGCATATGAGCTTCTTTTGACTACGTGTAGTATAATCTGAGCTGGCAGGATTAACGTGACGGGGTTAAAATATTTATTGATTTGCGGGCGGGTCCTTTTACAGAATTGCTATGTTGTCTCTGCCCTTTTTACCGCCTGCAGCGAAGTTGGCTGAAATATAATAGGAAAAAATAATTTAATAGTAAAAAAGTTATGTAAACAACTAAAATAAATTGTAAAAAATTATAATTAAGTTACAGAAATAGTAAAATACGTAATAAACAAATTGAAGCACGCTCACTTTCCATATTTGTTTTGAAATTTTAATTTCTTTTTTTTATTGGTTTGTGAACTGTCCAAATACTCACCTCGAATTGAGTAAATTGGTCTTTTCTTGTGGAGGAATTTAGGCACGTACGCATTAATATGCTATGGTTTGCTTCTGCTTTTTGATTGGATTTTCTTCATTTTGAATATATAATTAATAAATATTGTTTAACTTGTAAACCAGAGTCAACAAAAAGCTCTTATTAGTATGTTTTTTGTTTGATAAAGGCCTTTAAAAATACAATTTAACTAAAAATCAATTCATTTTTGATTTTAACGGATTTCCATTTTGAAACTATAAGCTCACCATATCTACCAAAAGTGCAAATGCGCACTCCTCCGTTTGGATAAGCCTGGATTGGTGTCTGCTCCATTTAAAAATTTAAAATGCACGGGCACCTAACACATGCTTGTTGAAATGGAGGAAATCCTCTCAATTTAGCTTGTAGTGTGAAAGAGAATAAACCCCCGAAGTCACTTTGATATCACCACAGATGAGTAACACAAAGAAGTGAAATTTCGGCATACAATTTGGTTTGCTACAAGCTAAGAACTATTTTGATTTCAAATATATTTATGGTTAGAAAAGTCAAATTTACAATACAATAATGAATTCAAATGAGTTTTGGAGGGTGAAACGTATGAAAGTTTCTTGGTATGGCTCATCTGTGGATATTACTCGCCCACGCAAGGATAGGAAATAAAGCGTATGCTTCAATAGAAATGAGTGTCAGATTGGTATTACACGACTACTTATGATTCGCGACTCTTTTCGAACATAATGAGTGCGAAAGAGAAAAAAATCGAGACGGCAGAAAATTGCCCTGGGAGTCGCTGGTCAAGATTTCGGCGACGCTTCGGTGAAGTTTCTCTTTACACTCATTTGTTATTGAAGCATACGCTTTATTTCCTACTCTGGCGTGTGCTGGTAATATCCACAGATGAGCCATACAAGGCTGGGAAACTTTCGTTCGTTTCACCCTCTTAAGCCCATTTCTACACAGTGTTGCATTGTAAATTTGACTTTTATAACCATAAATAGATTTGAAATCAAAATGGTTCTTAGCTTTTTAGGCAAACCAAAATGTATGCCGAAATTCCCATCTTTCTGTTAAACTGGTTTACACCACGACTTATGATTCGCGACTCTTTTTCGAATTCTTCTTTGAAATTTCGTACGCTGATGCGCGCGTTATTACACGCACGACTTAAGAGTCAAGACTCAAATTTGACAATTTTCTTTTCTTTTACGAATTTCGTTTTTTTTTTGTTTGAAATTAACATTTATAATAATTATCAAAAATATTTATAGAATCGAATCAAAGTTTCCCATCTCCGTATGGCTCATCTGTGGATATTACCCGCCCAGGCAAGGATATGAAATGAAGCGTATGCTTCAATAACAAATAAGTGTGAAGAGAAACGTCAAAAGTGCGTCGCCGAAATCTTGTCCCGCGACTCACAGGGCAATTTTATTCCGTCTCGATTTATTTCTCTTTCGCACTCATTATGTTCGAAAAGAGTAGCGACACATAAGTCATCGTGTAATACCAGACTTACTCATTTGTGGTGTTATCAATGTCACATTATAAATAATATAATACAAATTAGTATTTATTTACTTTTACTCACAATCGTCCCGAAATTAATTTATCTGATTCTATAAATATTTTTGACAATTATTATAAATGCTAATTTAAAACAAAAAAAAACGAAATTCGAAGTAAAAGAAAACTGTCAAATTTGAGTCTCGACTCTAAAGTCATGTGTGTAATAGCGCGCGATTTATGTGTATCTCCCTTCGCGAGAAGTTTTTAAAAAAAAAAACAATTTTCTCTTTAGAGATAATAAACACTTTATTTGATATTAATTCTTTTCCGAACAGAAAATCACGTCTTCACTCGACCGATTATAAAAATGAACTCTCTTTGGAAATCTTTCAAGATACCCTTCAATAGAATAATTATTAAGTCTTTTGTAAGCCAAATGACTTACCTAATTTAACTAGTGTATTCATGTTACATTGTCTGCTCCGTGAAGGAATGTGCAAACTGCAACATGTTTTGTGGGAACAATGATTACGAAAGATTTGAAATAGAATTAAAGGTATCCGTTAACCGGATATCTAAAATTGATGGGGTAGAGTGTGTCTTATACATAACTTCTCCCCCTTTTAGTTTAAAATTCTCCTGAATTTTATTATTTATTTTTACTTTAATTTTCTTTTGCAAAATAAAACTGAAAATAACTAAAACAATTAATAAAATAATAAACGTAAAGTTAATTCCATAAGATATATTCTTATGATACTGTAATTCTTCAATTTTCTTAATGTTATTTTCGTTTTCAAATACAATATCTTCTAAAGTTATTTTGCTACTAAAATTTGTAAAACTTTTGTTCATTGGGTAATAAAAACGATCTTGAAAAATTTCCTTTACATTTGTCCAATAATGGTCTAAAATTCTTAAGTCACAATTATTAAAATGAATTAACAGATTACCTGTTAAATTTAAATTTCTTTCATCACAATTTTGTGTTATGTTAATATTATTAGCATTTTTTATAATTATGGTTTCATCATCAATAGTAAAAATTTCGGTTAAATTATTCTTAACAAGTTTACAATTTTCTTGGTATACACAGTGTTTACTTATTTGTAGTTCATTTAAATATTTATATTCTTCATATTTGTATGTGACATTATTATACTTAAATACTATTTCTTTAGGACTATCAATTTCTTCTTTCAGAATATTTGGAATTGGTAAAATTATTTTAAGTTGAATTTTTACAAAATCTTTGGGAATTTTTATGGCAAATAATAACAAATTTTCTCTAAATTTAATTACTCCCATTTTAATATGTTTCATTTTATTTAAATCAATTTCATATTTTTCAATTTCTAAATCAGTTAACATATTTGGATTTATATGTCCATATCTAGCTGAAGCTATATTGCTTTGTATATTATCAATTTTTTCTTTTACAATTTGTAATTTGAAATATTGGTCATAAAATAAATTTCTTTGCATTACACTGTTTGATACACTATTTAATTGATTTAGAATAACAGCTCTATCTTTTTTTAAAACTGTTTTTAACTGTTGGAATGTTTTATTAAAATGATCATTTATAATAACCTGTTGATTAATATTTCCTATAGCATTGTGATTATTGATTTCAATATTCCTAAAATGGTTTTCTATATTTAACCTGTCCTCCTCATCCATGGTACCGAACAACCATTTGGATGCACTACCTACAATATTAACCAGCCCTCTTTTATGTCGTTTGTCCTTTTGTAGTAAAGTTTGTACTCTGTTTTTAAGATGTCTAAGTTCCGTTTGTATCATTTCTTGGTGTTCTGTGTCCAATCCTTTTAAATTTAATCCAATACTGTCTAGTATGTTAATAATTTCGAACGGGTCTACTACATGTACAATTATGTCTGTTTTCGTAATCATGTCAGCGTCATTTAGTTTTATTTCTGTGAATCCGTTTTGTTCCTTTATTTCGTCTATATTGAGTCTTCCTTCAGCTAGTGTTAACAGCAATAATAGGAATATTGTCATGAAGAGCTGAAAATTTCGGTTGTCGTTTTATATTAGTTACATGTATATCAGAAAGTTTACTCTTCCTAAATCTAGGCTGATGCTTATGTCTAACTGCTTTATAATTCCTTATAAATCCTGTTGATCTTGTTTCGTTATAATTTTCCCTTTTTTTATTTACCTTTTCAATTATATTTTTCTTAACAGTTTGTAAATTACTTCTAATCTTATCAAATTCTACCTTGTGAAATTCTACTATAGCTGGACTTGTTTTAATTGTCGAGTGAATTCTTTCATTATAATTTCTAATTGCTTGTTGCATTAACCTTTTAACTGATACATTTACAGCATTTAATTTTAAAATTCTACACTTTTCTAGCAAGCTGCTATGAAACCTTTCAACATCCGAATTTCCGGTATGTGAATTTGATTTGGTAAAATGAATATCAATATTTTCATTTTGTAGAAATTCTTTTATATGAATTGAATTAAATTCATTATCTGCAACTATCTTTTTAGGTTTTCCTGCTTTTGCAAAATGACTCTCTAGTTCTTCTACTATCGTTATATGATTTCTATCTGATAGATAATAAGCAAATCCGAATTTGGAAAATTTGTCAATTATCGTCAAAAAACTGCATCTAAGAATAACGAATGTGTCTATGTGTAAGATCTCATTTAGATCTGAAGGTGTTTCGGTAAGATTTAGCTTTGGTCTTAAGGGTTTTCTATCGTATTTAACCT
This sequence comes from Philhelius pedissequus, assembly GCA_910595825.1. Lineage (NCBI taxonomy): Eukaryota > Metazoa > Arthropoda > Insecta > Diptera > Syrphidae > Philhelius > Philhelius pedissequus. The sequence goes on from OU343161.1 coordinate 163,186,543, forward strand.
GCTGACAAACTTCACATTGATTAATTATAATTTGTATTAGTTCAAGCAGTTTTGGATAATAGATTTTATTCTTCATACCACTAAACGTTTCTTGTATGCCTGAGTGCATGCTTTCTTTAACGTGGTAGAGTGAAATTTGTTTCACTGCCTCTGTCTCTAATTTAATGTCTCTTGCTCTGTATGAACATTTTATAAATTTTATTTTATTGTCATTAGAAAATAGTTCTCTCAACTTTTCTTGAACTATATTATACTTGCTATCGCTTAATTCTGAATATATACCTGTTAATCCTTTTTTAATAAATCTTCGCAATATGTCATTTAAATTTTCGAAATCATATTCTGCAATGTATATTATTCTTTTACCATGAACTATTTCTATTTCCTGAACTTTGTTATTTGTAAGAATTATTTGTGTCTTATATTTGTTCACAATTTCTTCCTTAATCGGAATGTGATCTAATAATTCTTCATCTGCTGAGTGAATTGTGGCATTAGTTGTGTCATTTTCATCATTTTCTAAATTAAATAATAAACCAATTTCTGAGACCTCGTCCTCATAAATTTTTGAAAAGTTATTACACATACTATACCCCCCTTTTTCAGATTTAACGTCCTCGTTAACTTCGATCCTACTTAAGAAATCTGCTACTCTGTTTTCTTTACCTTTTAAATACTCGATTTCGAAATTATACTCCCCTAGCTTTAGGAGCCATCTTTGATGTCTTGCCGACATATCTTTTCCCTTGTATTTAGCATGTAAATATTTAATTGGTTGATGATCCGTAAAAATTTTAAATTTATTACCGTACAAATACGGTCGAAAATAACTGATTGACCACATAATAGCCAAAAATTCTTTGTCAGTGGCAGAGTAATTGATTTCATGCTTGTTCAACGTTCTGGAGGCAAAACAGATCGGATGTCCTTCTTGAGACAAAACTGCTCCTAATGCATATTTCGATGCATCGGTTGTCAATTGAAATTGTTTCTTAAAATCTGGGAATCTTAAAATTGGGTGAGAGCTTATAAGGCTTTTAAGTTTCTCAAAAGCTGCTACATAATTCGGATCTGTAGTCTTAAGCTTGGTATCTTTCTTGAGATACTTTGTCATAGGCTGTGCAATTTTAGCGTAGTCTTTTATGAATTTTCTATAAAATCCACTGAGACCTAAAAAACTCTTTATTTGTTTTTGTGTTTGAGGTAATTTAAGATTTTGAATTACTTTAATCTTATCAGGATTTGGTTTAAATCCATCCTGAGTAAGAACATGACCTAAAAACTGGGTTTCTTTTCTCATAAAACTGCACTTATCTATTTGAATTTTTAGTTCCGTATTTTCAAGTATTTTAAATATTGCGGTTATAGCTTGTATGTGTTCTTCAAGTGAAGTGCTAAATATAAGTATATCGTCTAGATATACTACACATGAAATGTTTATAAAATCTCTTAAAATTTCATTCATTAGCCTTTGGAATGTCGCTGGGGCATTCTTTAAGCCGAAAGGCATTCTAACAAACTCATATAAGCCTCTTGGTGTTACAAAAGCTGTCTTTTCAATATCTTCCTCCTTAACTAAAATTTGGTAATAACCTTTAGCTAAATCTATTGTTGTAAAATAATTTGACCTGCCCATCTTGTCTAATATGGCGTCCATATTAGGAAGTGGTTGTTTGTCATCGATAGTAATTTCATTCAGTTTCCTATAGTCTATAACTATACGAAACTTTTGGATCCCTGAGTTGTCGTTCTTTTTAGGAACAACTATCAAAGGACTTGAGTATTTGGATCTACTTTTTCGTATTATTCCCTGGGCTTCCATTTCAGCTATTTGTTTTCTAACTTCTTCCTCATGTTTTGGAGGATAACGATATAATTTTGCATTTACTTGAGAATCTGTAGTAGTCTTTATTTCATGTTTTATGACTGGAGTACTTGTTAGCCTGTCTCCTTCTTGAAAAAATAAATTTGTAAATCTATGTATAATTCTGGTTATAGCTATATACTCTTCTTTGTTTAAGTAATCAAGTTTAAGTTTATCAATTATGTTACCTTTGTTTATTGTGTCTAGTGTATAGATTTCATCATAACTGTATGGTTTCCCTAATAATTGTATAACCTGTTCATTAAGTGATATGATGCCTGATTCTAAATCTATTAGGGTATTTAGTTTGTTAAGTATATCAATACCAATTATAAATTGATAACGTCTATTTGGTAAATTTTTAACTTTCCATCTAACACAAGTTCCTTTAGGCAACTTTAGCTCGTCAGGTGTTGGTGTATGTGCTTCGTATTCAATGGCATCATTGCCATTTACTGTGGTAAAACGTATTGGTTTTATTTTAACTATTTTAAAATCTTTAATTTTTTCATCAATAATACTAAGGGTGGACCCTGTATCAATAAGAGCTAAATATTTTTTCTTATTTATAGTGATTTCTATTGTTGGTAAATCTTCCGAGGCTAATTGATAAAAAACTCAACATTATTAACCTCATTTTCGACCTCTGCCTCTTTTTCTATATTTTCTACCTCCATTGGTTCTTGTTGACCAGAATAAGAATTAGTATTATTAACTGTATTTCTATTTTGTTGTTGAGATCGAATTTGTCCTGAATTTCCGATATTATTAGAATTATAGAAATTACCTGAATTTCTTCTACTCTGACTATAATAGTTTCCAGAATTTCTTCTATTTGGATTATTATTACTTTGATAATAATTATTATAATTTTGGCTCCTAGTCTTACCTGAATTATTATAATATTGGTTTCTAAATTGCCCTGAATTATCATTTTGTCGTCTACAATTTTGGTTTCCAGAATAACTTAAATTATTATATTGTAGAAAATTCTGTTCGCGGCGATTTTGGCCCGAATTTCCATAACTATTATAATTTTCTGGGTTATGTTGTATACGTCTATCACTATGAAAATTATTAATTTGACCTGAACCTCTTTGATTTCTACTTGATCGATTAACCATTTTATTTGCACTATTTTTCTTAAACTCATCCCTAATACAACTATCTTCAAATCTACGTTTTATCATTATTTCAAAAATTTTATTTAAATCTTTTTCTTCATAGATCTTATCAAGCAAAATTCCTTGACACATGTCTTTGATTATATTAACTAACATTGTATTTACAGTACTTAGATCAACGGCTCTATCACCTTTATAATATTCTTTTAATTCATCACATTTGTATTTAATATTTTGTGTTTCTAATAATAATTCACTTACAGTGTTTACTTTTAAGTTGTGGATGGTTCTGTATATTTCGCTGGGCTCCACATCTGGTCTGTAATGTAGTTTCAGTTGCCTCTTTATATCCTCCCAATTCTCCGGGTCTGGTATGTTGATAAGTATCTGCTTGGCTCTGCCTTGTATCCTCTCGTTGTATATTGTTCTAATCATATATTTTTTTAAAGATGCACTGGTTACGTCCGCAATGTAGTATTCTACATTTTTCACAAAACTATTTATAGTGACATCACTGGTTCCAGTAAAGGTTGCCATATGCGTAATCTCACGTAATACTCTCTCTCGGTCTAGCCTAGCTACTTCTCTTGCTTGAAGAGCCTGGAAGGCATTATTCAGTTGCTCTAGTTGTTGTTCACGTAATCTTAGTTGTTGTTGGAGTTCATTGTTCTGTTCTTCCATCTCGATGTCTTTTAGATTTCTGCTGATGTCGAATTTATGTAGTTTTTTGCTTCTTGTTAACATTAACACCCACACTTTCTTTATTTCAGCTTCAGTTCTTATCTATTCAAATACTATCACTGAATCATTAATCTTTTTCGATTTTATTTATAGATTCGTATCACTGGACTGCAAATTTATGTTTCAATGCAATCCTACCGACTGCGCCATTTATGTGTATCTCCCTTCGCGAGAAGTTTTTAAAAAAAAAAACAATTTTCTCTTTAGAGATAATAAACACTTTATTTGATATTAATTCTTTTCCGAACAGAAAATCACGTCTTCACTCGACCGATTATAAAAATGAACTCTCTTTGGAAATCTTTCAAGATACCCTTCAATAGAATAATTATTAAGTCTTTTGTAAGCCAAATGACTTACCTAATTTAACTAGTGTATTCATGTTACATTGTCTGCTCCGTGAAGGAATGTGCAAACTGCAACATGTTTTGTGGGAACAATGATTACGAAAGATTTGAAATAGAATTAAAGGTATCCGTTAACCGGATATCTAAAATTGATGGGGTAGAGTGTGTCTTATACATAACTCGCGCATCAGCATACGAAATTTCAAAGAAGAATTCGAAGAAGAGTCGCAAATCATAAGTCGTTGTGTAATACCAGTCATAAGAGTACTATAGCTTTTATATACAATGGTACTAGGCTTAATCCATCAATTAAACATCACAATTAAATTTTCATGAATTACCCCGTTTATATGAGTGAATTGAGGAATCGAATTGAGATTTCGATTCAGGTATATGGCCTCGTGGGATCGGAAGATTGAATTAAAATGGAATCGAAGTGACAATTTGAGTTTATAGAATGAACAACAAAAACATGCAACAGAAAAAATACAAAGAAAACTGAAAGCCACTGAACACTAAAAAACACTATTGGTACACACACACACCAAGAATCAGATGTGAATTCGATTCTTCAATTCCTCGATTCAGGTATATAAATACATTTTCAATTCGATTCAGCTCTTCTAGTGGGATCGGATCGAGTAATCCTATTTTAATCCGATTCAAGTATACAAAGACCTAAATCCTTATTCAATACCGATTCAATTCTCCATATAAACGTAGTAAAAGTATCAGAAAGACTAACGAAACCGAACGCTCCCAATGTGTACACTACTTAAAAAAAAGTGTCAGCTGTCGCTTATTGTTCTAGGAAAAATTTTTGCGGCAAAAATCTTGCTTCTACTTCATTTGGATGTTGCGTCGTTTTTTGTTTTAGTGGAATTGCTAATTTGGGTTAAAATTATTTTCCTTTTTTATACCAAGCTCGACAACGGCAGATAAACATTAGTAAACCATTATCTAAATTGTCTTAAAAATCATAAGGTTTAACTCCAAATGGCTCAACACAAGCCGATGGACTCTACACAAATTCAGAACTTACAAAATTTTGTTCTAGATGCGTTGGAAGTGGTTGAATTCAAATTAGGTCTGAAATTTCCAAAAATAATATCGATCAATATTTTTTAATATAAATAAAGTTTTTTTTTGTTAATTATTTAGTTCGTTTTAAAGAAGATGTTGACGATGACTCCCTTAAGTTTAGTCCCCTTATGGCCCATCAAATTTTTGGAGAAAGTGAAAGCGTGTTTGGCTATCAGAATCTTAAAGTTAACATTTTGTATACAGCAGGACCTTTACAAATATACATTGGTATTAAATATGACAAGAAAGTCGAGGATATTTCAAATGGGGAAATTAAAGCTGACGATATAGCTGGCACGATAGCATCAAAACTGCCGGAAGGCTGTTACTTTGTCAATTTGGATGAATTTCTTAAAACCTTGGATAAGGCAGAAAAATTCCAACCTTTCGGCGAAAAACTATCTGAACACAAATCTGTAGATATCCAAGGGAATGAGCGCTTCTTCGAGATCTACCATTGTGACTACAAAACACCACCTTTTTTGAAATTCTTTGTAAGGCTTGAAACGTTTGTATTATGGTTTGTTGATGCAGCCTCCTATATCGATATTGATGATCCCCAATGGAGTTACTTTGTATGGTATGTGTTAAATATTTCAATTGCATAGCATTACTTGATTATATGTGTGTTCAATGAGGCTGTTCGGAACAGATTGGAACACTAGAACAGAAAAGTACAGGATTTGCTGGTCAATGAGAAATTTTCTATTCTAAACTGTTCTGGTTTGGTGTTCAATGAGTCTGTTTGGAACACTTTAGAACAGGATTTTTTTTTAATTTCACTATATGCCTGTAAGACCTAAGGTCTTTTAAATGCAACCTGAATTGCACGGCACTAGTTTGGCACAGTGGATTTTAGAACCAGATATTGACTGTCTAATTTTAACCCATGGACGGCATCCAATTAAAATTGGAGGTATAGAAAAGAATGCGCCTAGCGTGGGGATCGAACCCACACGTCCTAGTTAGCAATCAAGCACTTTATCCACAGTGTCATTGCCACCCATTTTCTGCACTTGCTTTTTATATAGAACAGGTTAGAACAGATTTGTGAGAACTGTCAACACCAATTGGTGGTAAACATTACGTTGTTAGATTTAGTTGATAAATTATCATCGCAATTTCATGAAAAATATTTTTTTTAAATAAATTCAACTCCATTTCAGATTATTTCTAAGAATGTATCTGCAAAAATAATGGAACTTGAATTGAAGGTAAACAACATAATTTTTTTAATATCCGTCAGATGACTGACTGTTCTAAGTTGTTCTATCTTGTTCTGAAGTTTCTCACGAATCTGTTCTGTTCTGTTCTATTCTGTTCTAACTTTTTCGTCACTGAACAATCTTTATATGTGTTAGTTATGAGAAGTATAAACACGGTGATGTTTATCAATACGCTGCGACGGGCTACACTGCCGTTTACGAGTACTATGCATATCCTCAAAATATTCGCCCAAGAATCAGTCAAATGCTGGTTCTACCTCCGTTCCAAAAATTGCGTATTGGCACTAAGTTCATTGAAACCATTTACAAATATTACCAAGGACAGAAAAGTGTTGTTGATATCACAGTTGAAGATCCATCTGAGGATTTCCAAAGATTGAGGAACTTCGTAGACTCACAATTGTGCTTGGAACTAGACAGCTTTAAAAAGGAACTAATTACGAAAGGATTTTCGAAGGACATGATCAGGGAAGCACGAGAGAGATTTAAGGTTATTTAATGTGCCTTATTTTTTTGCATATTATAATACAATTATTTTTTTTAATTAGATTAACCCAAAACAGTGTCGAAAAGTTTATGAAATCTTGCGCTTGTATTACACTAACGTATACAATCCTGCTGAATATAAGGTATATCGGGTGGATGTTAAGAAACGACTTAACGCTGTATATCATAAACAATTGAGCGATATAGAAAAAATGGAAAAAGTTAATATAGACACACAATGGATGCGTGCTACAATGCCAACAATGGATGAGAGACTTGAACAGCTGCATCAGGAATACACTTGCGTTGAAAACAGATATAAACATATTGTTGAAAAACTCAAAGCTTAGTAAATTAAATCTATTATAATATATTTTGTTAGTTAAGTTTTGTATCTAAATTGTGTATAATTAACAAATATTGTGCGAAAATCATATAACAGTAATTTAATTCTTAACTGACAGACATTTGATAATATGGATTTTTTGGCTAAGTGGTTTCTTTCGCGCGAACGTATAAGACGATAAGACAGAAACATAAGAGGTAGGGACAGAGGTAATGCAATGTGAAGGGTCATTGTTGCTCACATGCAGCTTGAGTGTAAAGTAGGGTATTGCAGACCAATGGCACAAAAGCAAATCATAAGCCAATCACTGTCTTGGTAGAAGAGAAAACCGTGAGTAGGGGATTTCGGGCTTAAAACCTACTGCAGCTAGGGCAACTCAACCAAGTGAAAGTGTTAAGCCAAGAAATCCAGCGCAAACCAAACCGCCAAGGTAGGTCGTTTCCAACTAATCAGGCCTATCACGCATTCCATCGTAATCGGAAATTTGTTACGAATCCCGTAAAAATCTATCACAGAATCCATCGTAGTGGAAATTCTCATACAAATTGAAGATACGATCGGATTCAGCAATACCTTTTTTCGGGATTCGTAGAACTTTCCGATTACGATGGAACTAGTGATAAGGCTGAATAATTTATCTTGTATTAGATTCAATACAATCAATTTCCAGGCTTGTGTAGTCTTATGTCGTTTTAATTTGGTAATCCGGAAGACTTGCGGACTCTTCTGAAAGTGCTCATTTGGGAAAAAATGACAGTTCGGAAAGGAACAGAATTTTGCTTCTAGAGTTCAAATCAGAAGCACTCACACATTCGCGGTATTATGAGGGTGGATGTATGTTCATGCCTATCACATTTTACATAAATCATTCCAAAAAAAAAGAATTCGTGAAATCCGAAGACCAGACAAATTATTAAGCGGAAGGCCATTTACTACTAGAGGGTGCTGAGATGGAAGTGGTCGGCCGATGTTTAACCCCCCTCCCCAATACCTTGGGCTCACATTTGTATGTTTTCCGCTCAGGGGCCCAATTATTTAATTCGATTCTACAAGAAAGTTGTTCGAATTACCAAAATTTCAACTTGCCAATTCTTTATTAAAGGACTTATTAAATGAAAAGAACAGAGTTAATTGGAGATTGAGTCGCGAAGAGTCGAAGTGGATGTGAACAGTGGGTGCTATTTTCTTATTCAGTATCACTTAAAAATAGCATAGGAAACAACTTTCGAATAGATGCGAAAGTAGAACTAAGTTACATAGTAGGGCCCCAGTTCATCTTACCACTTCCCAAAGTCAACTTCTGTAATCGCTGGCTGTTGAAAAAAGGAACTTGTATGCTCATCAAGTTATGTGTTTGGATGAAAAAATGTGTATTTAACTATTGTGGTAGAATAATTTACTATTCTGCTTAGGTTTACTTGTAGATAATTTGATTTACAGACATTAAACTGAATACATAAATTGATTTTAAATAAACCCAAAAAAAATACAGGATCGTTACGGTTTCTCGCAGCTCAGTCGCCCTTGTAACGTTTGCCCGCAGATTATTTAGGTACTTTTAGTACCTCTCTTTCTCGAAACGTTGCTCGCAGCACGATAAACCGGAATTATTTGTTGGGGCATTGGCGCCGGGATAGCAATACTTTTAGTATAATTATAAAAGTACTTGATACATATGTTATTGTTATAAGTACTATTTTCAGATAAATACTTATTATTTTTGTTCGCTAGTGTAGATGAACAATTAATTTTTGAAGTAAAACTTCTTTTTCAGCGTTTGGGGGTAAAAAAAATTGTAGGGAGCTGTCAAACCGACTGACATCTGACGTGACCCGACATATGGCATGTTTGTTCATTTTCTGGATTTCATAGATGATATGTATGTATCTGCATTGATATGTATGTATCTGCATTGTGTATATTCGCTGATGATTTTTTTTTGGTACGTGTTGTGGATTCTCACTCTGGACGTACCTACATGAATTGTGTGTATTGTGTGTATTCAATAAGAAATTTTGTTTATTCATATTTTTTTTAGGTTTTTTGTGGATTCGCATAGATTAATTAGTAGATTAGTAGGTGAAGCATTGCGTGTATTCGACGAGGAATTTTTTGTTGGTTCGTTTTGTTGATAAGTTTAGATAAGTGCGTATTGTGTGTATTTGACGACGATTTCTTTTGTTTGTTTTGTTGATAATCGTACGATAATGTATATTGTATTGTATTAATGTATGTAATGTCTTAGTCTGGTGAGTTTTCTGCCAATGCTTTAGTGTATCTACTTCGCAACATTATGTATATGTATATTGCTAGTGCAACTTTAGACTTGCACATTTTTTGAGACTCTGCTAATAATATGCTCACATGCTAAATTGGAGGACTCGGATTGAATAAAATGGAGAAAGAAGGACGTCAGATCAAGGGTTGTTAAACAAATTCATTAAAATAAAAAAAAATCTCTTAAAGGATTATAAAGTTGTATTATTCTCTCAATAGCTGGTTTTAAAGATCGCCAACTAGTTTTGATGCAACCAACTAGATTGAAGTATTTATTCTTTTATTTTGTTGGTCTGTACTTGGTGGATATACATTTTATTTAATTTATAAAAAACAAAAAATATTTGTTTTAATAGGTTTCCACTTGCACGAGTTCGATAACTCAGGCGCCGCAAAATAATAACGGATTTTTGTAGAGGGGTCAAAACCAAGCATTTTTACTATGGAATGGGGTCTATTTCCCCCCGTTAAGACGGGAGGGGCAATTTCTTACAAAATGACTTAAAATGAAAAACATATTAAAAAACAACGGCAACACTTACAATAGAAAACTTTCTGAAAGTCAGAAACCTGGTCTTTTATATTTTGTTTCAACATAGTTATTTGTGTTAACAGTTTTTGAAAAAAAAAAAATACTTTCAAACTCAAAATTTAACAAACAATTTTTTTGTCTTAAATGTTACTCTTTTGTATTCAAAATTGTGAAACAAATTACTGAATTGGATTTAATTATTTGATGTTCCATAATATTTTAGAAGTTTTTGACCAAGTTGGTTTTTATTGGTGACGGAACTACCGTCTGACCGCTCTATATACAGGGTCACAAGAGCAAGTCCCCTCACCACTCTACAAAACAAAAATGAATTTGTGAAATGGTTGCACACCAACAAGATGATCGATGATAGGGAGAAGTCAATTATGACTACCTACACAGCACAAATACCTGCAATATATGGTTTACCAAAGATTCACAAGCCAAACATTCCTCTCCGGCCGATAACGTCATCGATTAAAGTTCCTTGCTACGAACTTTCAAAGTACCTGGGTAAAATTTTACAGTGTGTCACGAAAGAATCTCCTCACTCTGTAAAAAATTCGTTGGAGTTTAAATCCAAAGCAAAAGATTTTGTACTTGACTCAAACGATATTTTGGTTTCTTATGACGCTGTTTCTCTTTTTACTAATGTTCCTATTCAGCTTGCAATCAACATTATTAAAAAGAAATGGGAAATTATAGCTGAAAATACCAAGCTCAGCCAAGAAATTCATCGAATTGTTAAATTTTTGCCTCAAAGATAACAACTACCTGTGGGCTGATTAGGGAATACGAAGCGAATCGTTTCTAATTCGATATTTCATTTTCATCTCATTTCGTTTTGATCAATTAACGAATTCGAGGCGAATCGTAAATGCTACTTCCAAGATTTCCAGATAATTGACAGCTGATTGCCAGTGAATATTTATTATTTCAATCAAAATCTATTGTGTTTTGTCCGAGGTGCATTAACTTTGTAATAAAATATTTATTTAAATAAAAAATGGACTCAAATGTTATTTATATAAATGCTTAACGTGAGGAAGAAAAAGAATCTTAAAATTCAAACTTGAGAAGTAAATTATTAAGAAGTGCTTCTTCACCTTTTGATCTTCCTTGCTTCGAGTCAGTGTGTAATGAGGCAACAGGATGAGGACCGGGGCGTGGTAGGGGTAGGATACAGAGATGTGGATAGGATGGGAAACGGAAGGGTCCAAATGTCTAACGGCCGGAACAGTGGCATGCTGGCGCCGCACGGCTTTGCTCTCCCGGATATAGGGGGGGATCTTGTCCCTCCGTCAGACATCACCTCGTCACAAAACATATCTTCATGCCAAATCGCTCGAATCAACCCCTTTTAGTTTGCCTACCACTCATCGACACGGTTTAAGGTGTTTTTAAACCGATGGCTTACCCTCTCCACTCCTGGAGTCTGGAGGCCGATTTCGCATCAGATTCGCCTAACGCTTACACCTGCTGTAACGTTTAATCCGCTCCGTTCATGTCCTGGCTGTCCTCCGCACCCCCTGAAATACTAAAAACCTTAATACATTTTTAGGATTTTTCACGGTCCATAGAAAGTCGGTACGTTGGCGTGGCTTACAAACATAATTATTTATTTAAACAAAGGTATAAAAAACATTAAAAAAACGGTAAAAATGGTCTCGTATAAGTAACAAAATGATAATAATAAATATTCCAAAACGACTGCAACAGTTCGTAGCTAGCCCAATAACATTCTTAACGGAACTAAAGTTTGTTTAAAATGAATATTAAAACTGAAATATAAACGCTTCTATGAAATGGCTACCGTTCGTAGCACGATAAAAAAAAGGGTGGTATGATATATAAATAAAAGGTAAGAAATGATAGTGAGTATTATGACAATGCAACAGGAATACAAGTTTGTAAACGAAAAGGTAAAATATACCCCAAAACAATGATAATAATATAATGAAACAAGAAAGGAGAGACGTAACCGATGGTATGGTCGCTAGAGCGGCGGCTATAATCGGCGGACCTTTGTGCCACACTCGGGCGGGACCGCTTTGGGGTTTTGGGCCCAAAGAGATCCCCACTACCCTCAAGCACCAATTCGACCGTTAATGTTTGGGCCGAACTCAGCCTCCTCCGATATTTAAATCGCGGACTCCGTTCGTCCTTGGCCGGTAACCTGCCTATAGAGCGCTCTTTCGGGGGGTGGTAGCTTATACAGCTACCTTTGTGGCAACAAAATAATTAAATTAAAAAAAAAACAACAGACTCGGAGAATACTGGACTCGACCGGTCGACTTTGTGCTTCGACGAAGTCCAGTGCTGTCCACACGATCGACTACTTCCCCAAAATTTATTGTAAGAACAATAAAAAAAAACGATATTTAAAACTGAAAATTATTTAAAAGTTAAGTTTTGCCAACGACCAAAAAAAAATAACCGCCAGATGTAGATAATCTTCTGCTTCGTCGCTTCAATATAGGTTGGTTTAGAGCCGTAATAAATAGTGTCCACATTTACTACAAGTTCCACAATTCGGAACAAGTGGTGTCCGAAATTTCAACTACAAAGGGTTCTGACTTTGGCTAATTTGCGGTTTGCGTTTTAGGGTTTTGTGTTTACGTCACAATGGCGATGTAAAATATATTTTCATTGATTTGTACATAGAAAAATAAATGGTGGTACTTATCCACTTCCTCGGTTCGTTTAAAATTTCACGCTGGCGGTAGTTGGTACACCGTCCTTTTGGTTTGACTGTTGGCCGGTCGGATTTCACCTGGTCTTTGTATATATAACCTATATACAGGTTATATATACAAAGCAAGAGGTTACTCCCTCATAATGCATATGCCTTAACATTTTTTAAAGTTAAAGCAAGAGAAAAAATTATACCTTTCTAAGTGAAAATCGAAAGGGAGATGAATGCATATGCTTTAACATTTTCTAAAGTTAAAGCAAGAGAAAAGAAAGTATACCTTTTTGTGTTTTTTTCTTTCCTCACATTTATTTAAAATTGGAGAATCTACCTACATACATACATATGCATGTATAAAGATTTTTGGAAGAATTGTATCCCGGTTGACCTAGTTTTGGTTTTGGCATTATTATAATTATATATGTATATAGGTATGTCTGGATTAAATGTTTGCCGTGTGTTCGTTTTGTGTTAAAAAAAACAATTTTTGACCTTGATTTACTGCACTTTTCGTTTCGGCAATAAATTTGTCCGCCAGTTTGTTTTGAGTTTAAAAAAAAATTAAATTCTGTTTAATTGGTGCCGTAGATAAGTAATTGAGTTGTGATGAGTGTAATTCAAGCAATTTTTAAATACCTACCTACCTATGAGTTTAAATAAACTCTTTTTGTGTGATAAAAGTGTTGTGGCATTGAAGATAGGTAGGTATGTACTTATGTAGGTACCTTTAATAAGATATTTAAATACCTACAATGCTTGTGGTTTTAATTCAGGTTCAAACCGCATTGGAGAAAAAATTAAAGAGGTAAATAAAATACTACCAACGTATAAATATTATTTATTCTTACATAACCATATTAAAGCAATCAATTTACGTTTTTCTAATATGATACTAATGTAGGTAGGTATAAGTACCTATGCCATTGTATTTATATTTATATAGTACTACCATGGAACATGAAAATCTGTTCATCAGCGGGGCTGTGCAGATGGCGCTTGTGTCGGGAAATTTGCCTTTGCAGTTATTTGTTTGCGAGCGGGCCAGAGAAATAAAAGAGGGAAAAGAAGAGATGAGGCAGTTTTATTTCTGTTCTTATAGCAATATTGAATAAAAAGGAGAAAACCAAATGTGGTGTATTTTTTTGACATCACATTTGTAGTTTACTATTTTATATTAAGATAAGACAAAGGGGAATATGTATACAATGAACTTATGAATGGATTTTATTTTTCGTTTTGCCTTAGACCGTGTGTGAATTGCGTTAAAATATTGGTTAAATTTTCTACATTGGTTAAATTTTGAAGTTTGGTTTATGGTGGGATCAAATTTATCTTTTTGCTGTGCGAATTCCGTTAAAAGGGATTTATTGAAACACGATTTTGGCTAAAATTCCTTCAAGATTTCAGAAATTTCCCTAAAATCATTTTTTTTTCGTTCTTCAAGTTAATTAATTTCTTTCGCAAAATCCGACTTAGAAGATATAAGGTTATTAATTTGACACGAAAAATGTAACGAAATCTCAGTTCGACTGGTTTCGGTTTTAGATCGTTAATTTAATATTTTAAAACAACAATTCCAAATCTCCTCAAAACAATTCCCATTATTGTTGGTTTGTTGATTCAGTATATAAACACTAGTTTTCACAGCTGACAATTTGACAAGATGACAAATCAATCTATTTGTATTTAATTTGCAAAATGAACTACAATAAGTTTCATATTAATTATTTTATATTTGTTAAAATATCAACGGATTATATTATTTGTTTTTCCTCTTGAGACCATACACAAACGAAAATATTAATGTAATTTTATTTTTCAATAGAATAAATTGAAGCTTACATTTATTATATGGTTTCCCTGTAGATCTGGACTTTTTGGACTTCATGTTTCTTTTCGGTTATCTTTTACAGTTTAAAATTACTCTAACTTGAGAAACGCTTAATTTTAACGCAAATTTAGCCTGCTCTACAGCTGCCTACATTTTTACCCATTTTATTCACCCCGCTAGTGTCAAATTTTAACCAAGTTACAAAATTTAACCAACATTTTAACGCAATTTGGTACTTCCATCGCTTATTGATTGTTCATACGTGAATACGTACCTACAATGATACATACGTATTATAAGTTTGGTACTGAATTGTTGGGGTAGTTTGGATGTGTACCTACATACAATTGTTTGGATTTTAGTTATTTTATGATGTGGATTTGTTGAAAAAAAGAATTTATTCTAACAAATTTTAAGTACCTAGGTATTATTTTATTTAGCTTTTTAGAGTTGATGTCTTCTGATATATGGTAGGTACTTCGCCAAAAGCGGCTCAGTCGCGCTTAAGACAATCGTAGTTAGGAAAATTAACATTTATAATGTATAAGACAAATGTACTTACATACACACCTAACTATTCTTACTTACGATTATAGATAGGTACTAGGATGCATTCGTAAAAAACAAAAAAAAATTCTAACAATCAAACATGACATTACGATCATTGAGAAGCCTATAAAAGTGATCGACAAAAAATGTCTGTCTGTCAGTCTGTCCATCTGTATGTATAACGAGCTGCAGCCTAAACGGCTTAAGCGATTACTTTCAAATTTGGTAAGTGGGATTTGTCTGGCATTTCTCAGAGGGGAAATTGAAATTTTATTTTTAGGCCTAAAAATAAAGGTACCTGCCATACAACCGTTAATGAAAAGCTTATTTTTCTCGAAAACGGCTTTAACGATTCCGATAAAAATGTTTGAGAATTTTTTTGTTAGCTATCATTTAGTAAGAACAAAGTTTACAGGAAAAGTCTATTAACGGTAACTTTCATATAACGGTTTTTTAATTTTTTTGGGTTTTTCGGTATCGGTATACATTGGATTTTTCTCAAATTTTATATCTGAGAAGATGTAGGTAGCCAAACTAATTCTGCATATCAAAATTTTGAATACGTTTTTTTTCTAATTAAAATTAATTTTTGAATGGATTTTATTTTTTATTTAAATAGGTTGCATGTGGGTGATGTATGCCCTAGAAACTAGGTCATGTATTATGTTATAGCTATTATCTACTATAAGTGTTTTGCTGTAATTTTAAATTATTTTATGTTTTTTTTAAACATATTTAAGGTTATTAAGTATAGGTAGGTATTAAAACTTTAAAATAAGAAAAACTTAAAAAAAACATTTTATTGAAATGCAGTATATTAAAAAAATAGTAATGAATAAGGAAGTTATACACCTAAATTAATAAATGTTTAGGACTTATTCCATATGGTGTGTGCAAAATGCTAATAATACAGCAGAATTTCTGATATTTTACATTTACAAACTTAGTCCTTCGCTAAACCATCAAAGACGGTGGTTTAGTGAAGGAATAAGAATTGACATTAAGATAAAAATGTAGGTACATGGACAGATTAAAATCAATGCAGGTTCAAATAGCATAATAAATTGTTGAATGGTACCTACCTACAAATTTATATTTAAATGGATTTATTTTTAATTAGTAGGAAGGTAATAGCTATATTTTATGTACATTGTTGTAAGCAAGAGGAGGGGAAAGATTTGGAGAGAGTAGGACAGGACAAAAGGAAAGGATCGGAAAATAGGATAGGAAGTGTTTGGAACGGAATGGAAAGAACGTTAAGTTCCGAGGGACGTGGCCTGCTTGCTTATGCACGGCATTAGCTCGTCGGACGGGGGGGATCTTGCCCCCGGAAACCTAACCTCACCAACAACAAATACATAAATCAGGCCGGAAATAAAAAAACTAAACAGCGGACGGACTATCACCACTCCAAGGGCACTGCTGGTGTTGTTGCAGTGTGGCCTATACCCTCCCAACCTGGAAATCCGCGGCCATGTTTGGATTTCCCCAAGTAAGTTGATTACCTGCTCCCGATCATACCATCTTCACCGTCGTAATTTGCCCGCCATCCGCACCCCCTGAAAAATCACCTCAATAAATCATGTTTCGATTTATCGAAACAGTAAAAAAATCAATCTTTCATAAAAAAAGGCGTTTAATTTCGACACCAAAACATTTACAATCATATCTTAAAAAAAAACAAATCGCAAGTAAGATTTAACTCGTGTAGCTAAACTAAGAACTCACAAAAATAAACGTTCAAAACCGTGATTTGGATAGTTTTCCCGTTCACCCAAAAAAAAACTAGCGTTTTGCCCTTTTTGGCACTTTACTATTTTTGTCGTTCAAGTTAATTCTATCTTACCCCTATAGAGCTCTCTGGAGGTTCACTATCCAAACTTCATTCGCTTTCCTTGTTGTATTTGTAAATTTGACCATACATTGATGGAGGTGAAATCCAACCGCCGAATAGGTATACCCACAGAGGCAAAAATATCGATTTTATGCTACAGATGCATAAAATCAGTTTCACCACAGTATTAGCTTGCAGGCAAACGTAAATAGCTTTAGAAATTTTTTATATTGGTGGGACTCATCTATGGTCAGGACCACTGCAAGGCTGTAAGTGAGCACGTTCACTTGATTATTGGATTGGAATCTGGGAGTGGGGAGTAGGGTAGGTTGGCAGAAAGTAGTCAAAAGTCAATTCTAATGTCAAATGAATGTTGCAGTAATTTGTTTCGGAATAATCCAAGGAAAATTGTTAGAGCCACCCTATACTTAGGACATTACCCAGCACCATCTATACATTCAACTAGTCAATAGAGAACAGCTGGAAATTGGTTTAGATTTGGTGAAACGTCAATGGGTATGTAAGAGTAAGCTTACTAATACCCACACAACTCCATATACCATACATTTAGCGGGTGTTTGATCGGATGATCAGTTTTATGTGTGTGAAGTAAAAAGGTAAACAAAGTGGCGTGTTCAAAGGGCTGTAACTGATTCGGCAAGTATCGGAAGACAATGTTTTTTTTTTGGCTTACGGACTGCAGGACGGTATAATCGTGCGATCCAATTTTCTTGCTTTTGGCGAAGGATTTGAGAGAATTGCTGGTGAAAGAACATTAATTTATTTATTCCTAATTTACTGTGGAAAATTCTTGAAGCAAAAAAAAACAAAAATCTTTTAGTGAATTAATAAAAAAAAAAAAAAAAATAAATACTGACATTAAACAAACAATTGAAAAAAACTCACACACCAATTTGAAAATTATCTAAAGTTTATTTTTTTCAAAAAAAAAAAAAATTTTAATAAAAAAAAATCAACAAATAAATAAATATACAAACAAATCGTTAAAACCACAATTGTGTTTGCTGAGAAAAAGATAAAAAGTGTTTATATTTTTAGTTTCACACTTAAATTTAAAACAAAGTAAAAACAAAACCCATGATAAAAGTTCACCCATGGCTTTTATTTGTAAAATAATGTAATTTATATTTTTGGATGATAAAAATAAAAACCCAAAAAAATCAAGAAACGAAAACAGTTTGTGGACAAATCAGCTTAAGCTATATTGGCGGTACCAGGTTGCCAGCGGAGCGCTGGGCCGCCTCGTGATTTTATTCGGATTTCTAAAACGATCGAGTTGTTCTACTCGCCTCATTTGCAGACAATTTTTTTCCAAGCGGTTAGAACGTATTGGTAATCTAGCGCACCGGATTGTCTCTGCTGCTCGGAAATCCTGAAACGAAGCAAAGGAATTTTTTTTGAAAAAAAAATACAAAAAAAAACAAATAAAATAAAAACACCATAAGTAAGATCATTCCATTTATTTTAAGCTAAACATTTTCATTGCATACAATATATACATCTATAAATTACTATAATAGTACCAAAATTTAACAATTTTTTTTTTTGGGTTAACCATAAGTTTTTTTATTTTTTTTTAGTCAAATTAAATTAATATCTTGAATTATTGACCTTATTCGAATTTAAAGCTAAACGTTTTCTGTTTTTTTTTAAATTAATTTACATTTGTAAGTGATAGGAGGTTTTTCCCTAGAGCGGATCGGGTTATGTTGAGTGATCCGTTTAGGATTGTCTCGTTTTTTTGTTTGGTATTTACCTCCAGAGAGCTCTATAGGGGTAAGATAGAATTAACTTGAACGACAAAAATAGTAAAGTGCCAAAAAGGGCAAAACGCTAGTTTTTTTTTGGGTGAACGGGAAAACTATCCAAATCACGGTTTTGAACGTTTATTTTTGTGAGTTTTTTTCTTGTTGTTCTTAGTTTAGCTACACGAGTTAAATCTTACTTGCGATTTGTTTTTTTTTAAGATATGATTGTAAATGTTTTGGTGTCGAAATTAAACGCCTTTTTTTATGAAAGATTGATTTTTTTACTGTTTCGATAAATCGAAACATGATTTATTGAGGTGATTTTTCAGGGGGTGCGGATGGCGGGCAAATTACGACGGTGAAGATGGTATGATCGGGAGCAGGTAATCAACTTATTTGGGGAAATCCAAACATGGCCGCGGATTTCCAGGTTGGGAGGGTATAGGCCACACTGCAACAACACCAGCAGTGCCCTTGGAGTGGTGATAGTCCGTCCGCTGTTTAGTTTTTTTATTTCCGGCCTGATTTATGTATTTGTTGTTGGTGAGGTTAGGTTTCCGGGGGCAAGATCCCCCCCGTCCGACGAGCTAATGCCGTGCATAAGCAAGCAGGCCACGTCCCTCGGAACTTAACGTTCTTTCCATTCCGTTCCAAACACTTCCTATCCTATTTTCCGATCCTTTCCTTTTGTCCTGTCCTACTCTCTCCAAATCTTTCCCCTCCTCTTGCTTACAACAAATTGGCGCCCAACGTCGCTAAAGCGTTTTTTCAACGTAGTTGGAACGTTTTTTTTGACGAGATAGTTATTGTAGTCTTTGTTTCAGTTCGTTTATGTTGTGAAGTACCCAACCAAACTTGCTGTGAATTTTTAAAACTCGTAAGTCTGCAACAGGAAGGCCTCAGGCGTACCTAGTTGTATTGCGACGAGTGTTTGGAAATTCGCAGCGACTGTGGTTAATAAGTGTTATGCGTTTTATTTGACATTACTGAAGTTTTTGAAAAAGGCGTATGTCTGCATCAGGAAGGTCACAGACGCACCTAGTTGTATCGCGACGTTCTTTTGCGAAAGCTTGAGTAAGATCAGATAGCGTATTTTAGTATCGTTTTCCCTATTCCCATCCTTATTTTTTTTTTACTTTACTATTTCTAATTTTCAATTTTCAAATCCTATAGTCTTGTTATTTCTATTTGGTAGCGGTGATTGTGTGTGACGTTTAGTCCGACATTACCGTTCCAAAAATTTTGTCGAGTTTTATCTCACCGTTTCATGTCTTCTAGCAAGGTTCTTTGCGACAGACTAGGATTGCGGAAACGGTGAGAGAAAACTTTGTAATGTAATTCGTTAGTGTTTCTATTAGTTTTCCTAGTATATTACCATCACATCAAGGGAGTTTTGTCTGTCTGTCTGATGTCTTTTTACCTATGGTTATCAGGAACGTCATACCATATCGAAAAGAAACCACCGAAGACGCCGCCTGAAGCACCCCGAATACTCATGAAAAAAAGAGGCAATCTTTCACAAAAAAAAAAAAAAAAAAAAAAAATTCTATTTGTTTCAAAAAAATATATATATAACGAAAATACGTTCTCTCGCTATATATTCAACTTCGCTTTTGTTAATTAAGCTATTAAAACGTTTCTTCACAGTTTTCTTTGTTTTTGTCGTCCTTAAAATTACTAGTAAAATATATTAAATTTTTTTTGTTCACGATTTTCAAGAAACCAAAATAGGTAAAGTCTTATAAAAAAAAAAAAAAAAAAAAAAAAAAAAAAACTTTGATTTCTTTTTGATTTTTTTTTTACGTTAGGTTTAAGTTTTTTTGCGGTGTAGGGTTTAATATTTAATAAGATTCTTAATAGGTCATATGGTTGCAAAGAAACAAAAAAATTTCTTAAATAAGTGTAAGAATATAATCTTATATTAATTTTTCGTTAAATTCGTGCTTTATTTAATCATTTCGTACAATTTCTTAGTGTTATGTTATATATTCAATCATTGATTTTCCATAGATTTCGTTAATTTTTTTTGGTGCAATTTTTTTTGTATTTTGATATTTTTCGTTAATTCTTTCGTTACTTAGTTATTATTTTTTTTTGTTATTTATTTTGAATGCTGTCTTAATTCATTTTATTTTTTTTTGCAAAGAAAAAACACATTTTTTGAAATATTTAATAGATTGTTTCCATATTTATTTCGAATGAAAATGATTTTTGGTTACATCTTAGAGAAATAATTATATAGATTGTTATTTTGTTCTGACACATTACTTTTCGTTGGAAATAATTTCGTTACTTATTCAATTCTTTTTGATAATTGATACATTTTTTTTATCATTAGTTACTTTAGAAAAAAAAAAACAAAAAAATATACTTTCTAAAATCTTTTTTTTGAAATTCTCGAAATTAGTGTTTTTTGCGTTATCGACCGTCTTTCAATAAGTAAAGAGAAATATCGATTACGTTTGTTATATTGTCTTTGTCGTTATCCAAATATAATATTTAGATAACTTATATTTAGATAATTTATATATAATTTTTCCCTATAATTTAGTTTTTTTTGGAAACAAAATTTTACTTAAAGTTAAGAGGAAATAAAAATATTTAACAATTTTCGTTTTTGGTTTGTTAGTTTCAGTTTCGTTTTGATATTTGTACTATATATTTTTTTTTACTTTCAATTAGGCAATAATTTTTTTTGAAGCTCACCATTTATTTTGTTGTTTTATTGATTTTCTTGAAAAGTTACGGTCCCATATAAAATTCCGATATGAATCCTACCGGTAAAGACGAGGATAACCGCATTAATAGCATGATTAGGAACGCTGAAATTAGTGGAAATGATAGATTAACGAGGTCAGTAAGCCAGAATTTAGATATTACCGAAAGACAACGGGTAATGCACTCTCCTCTGATATCCGACAGGCAATTTAGAACCGCCTCCAACATACCCGCTAGTTCAGGCATTCCAAATCTGGATCAGGCCAACATCTCTATTGACTCAGTACCTACTCCTTCGTATAGCGATCTTAGTGGAATAGGGGCGGAAGCACCATCGCCGCCCCACGAAAGTTTCGGTTCTCAGAACGAAACGGTTAGGCCTATAAAAGGTAGAGGGGCGATTTCTAGACCCGGCAGCGTGAATTTGCTCAGCTTAGGAGGTGCTCGGGACATTCTAGATAGTTTAGCCTCCAAACCGCCTATAAGTAAAAGAAACGAACAAACATTACAGTCGGAAAATTTGAAAGCCTATATAAATTCGGCAATAATAGATACCTTTTCTACTTATAAGCAAACGGTGCAAACCGAGGTAACCAATACTGTTAGGGAGGAAATCCAGAATCAGTTAGGAGAATTCCTCCGCAATCTGAATTTAGGGCGCCCAAATCCTACGAGCACGGAACAGGTAACAAGACCAGCCGTACATCTCCCGAAATTTCCATCTCCAGTTCCCCCACAGCCACAACAGTTTACTCAATCGGATCCAAGTAGAAGCGCGTTTGTGAATCCTGGTCAACGCAGAAAGCCGCAAGAGTCATACCGGAGAAGCCAGGATAGAATCTGTCAACAGGACGGTTTCTACGACATTCGTCAAGGTCCGGCCCGATACTCGGCAGTTCCATCTCATCCTCCAAATTTGTATGCCCACCCACCGGCCTATCCTCCTCCGTTGTTGGCTTCTGGGTTTAAAGCCCCGATAAAAATCAACAAGTGGGGGCTTAAATTCGAAGGCCAACCGGCAACTCTGACGGTTGAAGATTTTGTTTTTCGTCTGGAGACATTACAGAGCCAGTACGACTGTCCGTGGGCGGAAATTTTGCGAGATTTCCATCTTTTACTTGCCGGAAACGCCCACGACTGGTTCTGGCAATTTCAGAGAAACCATCATAGACCAGACTGGCCAACTCTACGAGAAGCTCTCATGCGCCAGTTCAAAAATAATCGCTCCGATTATGATATTATGCGTGAGATCATGGACCGGAAACAAGGCTTCTCGGAGAGCATCGATGATTTCTTGGCAGCCATCAATAGGATCAAGTCTCAGCTAAGAATTCCTATACCAGAAGTTGAGCTGGTAAGGATCCTAAAGAAGAGCTTGAGCGACAGATTTTTAACTCTGGTATATCCAACACCAATTTACTCCTTAGACCAACTGAGGAACGTCTGTAAAGATATAGAGACAGCTTTTCCACGAAGAGATAAAGAAGTTCCCAAATCTGCTAGGTCTTATGTAAAATACATGGCGAATGAAATAGAGTTAGACGATAGATGTCAACTTACGGACGAATATCTCGAAGCGTGTCAGTTTGGTGGAGCTCGTCCAAAGTATCCTCCTCGCAAATATCCAGAGACGACAAAGTTAGTTTGTTGGAATTGCAAAACGCAAGGCCATACATTTTTTGAATGCGAGTCCGACGTCCGCAACTTGTTTTGTTACAAGTGTGGCTTAGAAGGCGTTAAAACTCCCCATTGCGTTCGATGTCATTCGGGAAACACGACGGGGGACGCGAAGAATCCGGGGGATTCGCGTACCACTCCATATCCGAACCCCAATTAAGTTTTAATGTTGCAGTTAATCCTGTAAAGAAAGAGGTTGAAAACCCTCTTAAAGAAGAGGGTGAACAAAAAATTATTATTTTAAAAAGAAACCCCGAAATAAAATCCTCCGAGCAAAACCATTCCAATAAAGCTCCATTTTATATGAAACCCCTACACGTACGAATCGCAGAATATAATGAAAGAAGGAAGAAAATATTTAATAGTGAACTTTATGTAGTGTCTAGAAAAATAATTAAAGCTAGATCTAGGTTCCAAGCTAGAAAACAAGCAAGGAATAGAATTTCGTCCACAGTCTTAGACTTAGCAGCTGATCCAAGGCCTTATGCAAAAATTAAAATAGGTGACAGGGAAATGTTAGGATTGCTTGATAGTGGAGCCAGTGTAAGCATCCTAGGCAAAAACTGTTTACAACTGATGACACAATTAGAACTTCCGGTCACAAAATATACTTCGGGAGTTAAAACGGCCGACGGCAAGAATCAGGCGATTGTGGGCAGAGTTAGGACTCCTGTAAACTACCAGGGTAGGATAGAGGTGCTTACATTCTACTTAGTTCCGAATTTAGACCAAGAGATCTACCTAGGTATAGACTTTTGGAAGGTATTCCAGCTAGCACCGAACTTAATCTGTGGGGGGGTTACCCACGATGGAAGCCGGGCAAGGAGCCCAAAAACAAATTGGAGTTGAGGCCAAGTAAGTATAGCAAAAAAAAATTTTTTTACAAGGCTTAATTTGTTAAGTGTTTGTACTTATCGTTGTTTTCCTTTCAGATCACTAATGCGGGCGTTCACTCACTTATCAGCTATATCATCTCGGTTACCAAGCTGTCCGAGTATATCTGTGAACAATTCAGATAGGTTAGCTGAAAGCCGTCGACAAAAACCAGAACAAAACTCATACAAACTGAGTTTTGCAGTCAGCTGTTCCACACGATTGTTCTCGGATAGCTAGTTATTCCAAAAAATTTTTTTTTTTAAAGAAAACTCAAGATAGCTTTCATGAAAGCCGCTGTTTTCTTTTTCATCAGAAGTGCTTTTGGACGTGCTACTACAACAGAAAGTTATTCCAGATTGCTGAGAGTGTGGGTGTTCACTCACTTATTAGATATGTTATCTCGGATACCAATCTATCCGAGTATATCTGTGAACGAATCAGATGGGTTAGTTAGATGCCAACGGTAGGTATGTTTTTCTTTTTCATTTTTAACTTGGTTTAACTGTTTAATTTTTCATTTTAGATTTCCACAGCACCGCGGAACACCCATCTCGGCCGTCAATACCTATTTTCCCCCACTTAGGAGGTACCGCGGGAAATATATTTAAAGGTCATTGACCGCAGAAACTAAAAGACGCCCAGTTATTGTCGAAGGAGGAGGATACGTGGGGAGTTACCCACGATGAAAGCCGGGCACAACAATAAAACTTGTAAGTACTTTACACCAGTCAAGTATGTTTTCTTCTAATAGTTGGTTTAATTTCTTTTTCAGATAAGGGAATAATCAAGGAGAAGTTGGTATCAACGGCCGCTGTAGTATCGAGATCAACAATTCAACTAAATAATCATATGCAAACGATTTGTTTTGGGTGAGCGTTTTTGTATATAGAGATTATGTTCCCCGTAGCAAACAATAACAATTGTTCAAACGAATACATTTGCATGCAATAATGTTAATATCTAATGAAAGAAAATCACAACACTTAAGATTAAATATCACAGTTGACTAATTAACTAAATTATTTTGAAAATATCACAGATTAGTTTTAAATCCTTTCGGAATGTTTATCACAGATTAGTTTTAAATCATTACGGATGGTATATCACAGATTAGTTTTAAATCATCTCGGATCATTTGTCACAGATTAGTTTATTATTAAAATAGACTAGACATTAATAATTACTAAATAGTAATAGCTAATATAAATAAATAAATAATATGTTAAAATAGATATAGACATGCAATAAATAAACGAACATATAAGAAAATTTATAAAAAAAATGTTTGACTAGACACAGCTTCAGGTACTTGTGACGAAATAAAAATGAGTGCTTTGACAACAGGTACCTAGTGATGTAATTTTGTCCATGGTTAGCCAATAAGGTCAATCACAAGACAATGAAATTGAACTTAATTGAATTGAAATAACTCTATAAAAGAAGTAATTTATTAGGTATTAAGTGAACATAAATAAAACAACACATTTACTGACAGGTTAATACATTTAAAAGTGATTTGTTCATGAAGGTTCGCCGCGAAGGCAAGGAATATTAACATTCTGTTTATGAGGAAGAAATCTCAGTGCACATCGGTTGTCCTTGTCATTAATAACTCGGTCTTATAGCGAACTTGTTTATCGGTTTTCAAGTATTTTGGAAGAACCTTTCGTCAGATCACCAAGATCATTTTCCCCCGATTAGGGTACGGTTTAAGTATTTGAACAAGGTGGATTGTTTCAAAAGACAATCTTTACACAGGGACATTAAACATGAAGTTCACGTACATATAACTAATGTTGTGCATACAAAAAAGTTGGGTTAAACTGGAAGAGTTTCATTCTTATTTGAGTGGTAAAGCCTCAATAGGAAGTTATTTTATTGCTTTAGGTCTTTTGCATGAAATATACCAATTTTCTTACCGGATAAATTCTCCAGTTCATACATGTTTCGCCCAATTTGTTTAACTACTCGACACTTAACGTACTTAGGACATAATTTGGCGGACAAGTTTTTAGACGAATCACTCAAAATAAAGTTTCGTCGGTAGACTTCCTGACCGGACAGGTAACGGACGTTTCGTGTGCGAATATTATACGTTTTTGCGGATTTTTCATTGGATTTCAGAATATTTTCTCGAATTCTTTTCCGTATGCACTCCAATCGATCACGTCGCGGAAGAATCAACAACTCACTGTCCTCGACCGCGTCTAACTTTTCCGCCAGTTCATAACTGCTACCGTGCGTTATCATGTTCGTACCGAACAACGCGAAATATGGAGATACGCCGGTAGAGTTATGAGCAGCACTTCTCAAAGCACAAGCGATGTCGCTTAAATGGTAATCCCAATCTCGTTGATCGGTTTTGAGATAAGACCGAATTGCGGCTAACAATGTGCGGTTAACCCTTTCCGACGCGTTCGATTGGGGCGCATAGTTCGCTGTTCTAAAATGTCGAATCCCATATTTTTGCAAGAGGTTTTGAAATTCCTTTGCTAGAAATTGCTTTCCATTATCCGTATGGATTATACGCGGTACGCCAAACATATTAAAAACCTCTTGCTGCAAAAATTTTATCACACTCATTGTGTTAGCGCTTTTCAACGCTTTTAAAAAAACAAACTTGGATAAATGATCCAGTACCACTAACACGTACGCATTGTTTGACTTTGACCTGGGATAAGGACCTAAAAAGTCTATGTACAATTTTTCAAACGGACGAACAGAACAGTAAGAATGGACAATAGGGGTACGAGACACTTGGTTTGACGATTTACTTTCTTTACACACAGAACAATTAGAGATATTTTCGCGAACTTGTACCGTCATATTCGGCCAGTGAAAATGTTGACGGATTCGGTTTAGCGTTTTGGCTATTCCTCCGTGGGCTACTTTGGGGGGATGGTGTGCTTTATTTATAATATCTTCGGTTAGACCCGAAGGTACCCACAAAAGCCACGTATGCTCTTGCGTAGGTTCATCACCTGTCTTTCTAAAGGCGCGCTTATACACAAACCCATCTTCGATCTTTAGATCAGGGAGTTCCTCTGAGTGATCTTTAATAGTACTAATCAAACTCTTGTATTCTTCGGACTGGAATTCAGGGGATTCTAAGTCGATGAGGGGAGCTACGTCTTCTATGGCCAGAGTATCTACGTGCACCCGAGAAAGAGTGTCCGGTACGACATTTAGGCTGCCTTTCCGATGCTGTATGTCGAAGGCATAAGACTGCAGTAGCAAACTCCATCTAGCCAATTTGCCACTCAGATCTTTCATTGACATGAGCCAGCGTAGACTGGAGTGATCTGTAATGACTGTGAAGTCCATGCCCTCGACATACGGCCTGAACTTTTGCACCGCCATCACCGCAGCCATGCACTCCTTCTCGGTTACACTGTAGTTTCTCTGGCTTTTATTAAATTTTTGAGAGAAAAATGAAATGGGTACCTCCTCGTCCTCATCGTTCTTTTGGAATAACACTGCACCGATTCCCGCATCCGACGCATCACATTGGATGTAAAAACGTTTTGAAAAATCCGGATGCGATAGAACCGGTGCCGTGGTTAATGTCTGCTTTAACTCCTCGAATGCTCTTAGTGCGTCGTCGGTCATTGTGAATTTTTCGCTCTTTTTCTTCAGCAGGTCAGTCAAAGGTGCAGTCAGGCTCGAGAAGTCCTTGATGAATTTCCTATACCACCCTGCTAAACCAAGCAGCCTTCGAACCTGCTTCGTAGATTTGGGGATAGGGAAATTTACAATGGCCTCCACCTTAGCCGGATCAGTCTTAAGCTTCCCACCGCCAACTATGAACCCAGATATTTAAGCTCTTTGAAGCAAAACTTCGATTTTTTCATGTTGACAGTGAGATTGGCCAAGCGTAAGCAGTCGGCTACTTCACTCAGCAGGGCGATATGTGTTTCAAAATCTGGTGCCATGATGAGGAGATCGTCAAGGTACACAAAGACACGATCCCTAAGTCGTGCAGGAATTACCTTGTCCATTAACTGGCACAACCTTTGAGCTGCATTACACAACCCAAAGGGCATGACAGTGAATTGGTACAAGGGTCTTCCCGGTACCGCAAAGGCAGTCTTTTCCCTACTCTGTCTCTCCAGCGGTATCTGCCAAAATGCCTCCTTCAAATCGATACTACTTATGAAGTAGGTATCTGGTAACCGGCTGAGGAGCCCCTCGATATGCGGAAGCGGATTTGCATTTTTTTTTGTCAGTGAATTCACCTTGCGGGAATCCAGGCAAAGTCGATTCTTGCCTGGTTTCCGCAAGAGAACCACCGGTGAGCACCACGGGCTCTCGCTCTCCTCAATAACGCCGAGGCTCAACATCCGGTCCAATTCTTCGTATAAAATGGCTTGCACCGCTGGGGACACAGGGTAGTGACGCTGTTTCACAGGGAGCGCATCTCCCGTATCAATGACGTGCTCCATAAGTGCCGTCTTTCCCAGACCATCTCGGTCGAAACACAGAAATTTCTGCCTGACTGCATCTAGTCTGGCCTGCTGATCGGTAGACAATTGGTGAGCACTTACAAGTTCTGACTCGTCCGTCAACGAAATCGAACAGATTAAGTTCGGTGCTAGCTGGAATACCTTCCAAAAGTCTATACCTAGGTAGATCTCTTGGTCTAAATTCGGAACTAAGTAGAATGTAAGCACCTCTATCCTACCCTGGTAGTTTACAGGAGTCCTAACTCTGCCCACAATCGCCTGATTCTTGCCGTCGGCCGTTTTAACTCCCGAAGTATATTTTGTGACCGGAAGTTCTAATTGTGTCATCAGTTGTAAACAGTTTTTGCCTAGGATGCTTACACTGGCTCCACTATCAAGCAATCCTAACATTTCCCTGTCACCTATTTTAATTTTTGCATAAGGCCTTGGATCAGCTGCTAAGTCTAAGACTGTGGACGAAATTCTATTCCTTGCTTGTTTTCTAGCTTGGAACCTAGATCTAGCTTTAATTATTTTTCTAGACACTACATAAAGTTCACTATTAAATATTTTCTTCCTTCTTTCATTATATTCTGCGATTCGTACGTGTAGGGGTTTCATATAAAATGGAGCTTTATTGGAATGGTTTTGCTCGGAGGATTTTATTTCGGGGTTTCTTTTTAAAATAATAATTTTTTGTTCACCCTCTTCTTTAAGAGGGTTTTCAACCTCTTTCTTTACAGGATTAACTGCAACATTAAAACTTAATTGGGGTTCGGATATGGAGTGGTACGCGAATCCCCCGGATTCTTCGCGTCCCCCGTCGTGTTTCCCGAATGACATCGAACGCAATGGGGAGTTTTAACGCCTTCTAAGCCACACTTGTAACAAAACAAGTTGCGGACGTCGGACTCGCATTCAAAAAATGTATGGCCTTGCGTTTTGCAATTCCAACAAACTAACTTTGTCGTCTCTGGATATTTGCGAGGAGGATACTTTGGACGAGCTCCACCAAACTGACACGCTTCGAGATATTCGTCCGTAAGTTGACATCTATCGTCTAACTCTATTTCATTCGCCATGTATTTTACATAAGACCTAGCAGATTTGGGAACTTCTTTATCTCTTCGTGGAAAAGCTGTCTCTATATCTTTACAGACGTTCCTCAGTTGGTCTAAGGAGTAAATTGGTGTTGGATATACCAGAGTTAAAAATCTGTCGCTCAAGCTCTTCTTTAGGATCCTTACCAGCTCAACTTCTGGTATAGGAATTCTTAGCTGAGACTTGATCCTATTGATGGCTGCCAAGAAATCATCGATGCTCTCCGAGAAGCCTTGTTTCCGGTCCATGATCTCACGCATAATATCATAATCGGAGCGATTATTTTTGAACTGGCGCATGAGAGCTTCTCGTAGAGTTGGCCAGTCTGGTCTATGATGGTTTCTCTGAAATTGCCAGAACCAGTCGTGGGCGTTTCCGGCAAGTAAAAGATGGAAATCTCGCAAAATTTCCGCCCACGGACAGTCGTACTGGCTCTGTAATGTCTCCAGACGAAAAACAAAATCTTCAACCGTCAGAGTTGCCGGTTGGCCTTCGAATTTAAGCCCCCACTTGTTGATTTTTATCGGGGCTTTAAACCCAGAAGCCAACAACGGAGGAGGATAGGCCGGTGGGTGGGCATACAAATTTGGAGGATGAGATGGAACTGCCGAGTATCGGGCCGGACCTTGACGAATGTCGTAGAAACCGTCCTGTTGACAGATTCTATCCTGGCTTCTCCGGTATGACTCTTGCGGCTTTCTACGTTGACCAGGATTCACAAACGCGCTTCTACTTGGATCCGATTGAGTAAACTGTTGTGGCTGTGGGGGAACTGGAGATGGAAATTTCGGGAGATGTACGGCTGGTCTTGTTACCTGTTCCGTGCTCGTAGGATTTGGGCGCCCTAAATTCAGATTGCGGAGGAATTCTCCTAACTGATTCTGGATTTCCTCCCTAACAGTATTGGTTACCTCGGTTTGCACCGTTTGCTTATAAGTAGAAAAGGTATCTATTATTGCCGAATTTATATAGGCTTTCAAATTTTCCGACTGTAATGTTTGTTCGTTTCTTTTACTTATAGGCGGTTTGGAGGCTAAACTATCTAGAATGTCCCGAGCACCTCCTAAGCTGAGCAAATTCACGCTGCCGGGTCTAGAAATCGCCCCTCTACCTTTTATAGGCCTAACCGTTTCGTTCTGAGAACCGAAACTTTCGTGGGGCGGCGATGGTGCTTCCGCCCCTATTCCACTAAGATCGCTATACGAAGGAGTAGGTACTGAGTCAATAGAGATGTTGGCCTGATCCAGATTTGGAATGCCTGAACTAGCGGGTATGTTGGAGGCGGTTCTAAATTGCCTGTCGGATATCAGAGGAGAGTGCATTACCCGTTGTCTTTCGGTAATATCTAAATTCTGGCTTACTGACCTCGTTAATCTATCATTTCCACTAATTTCAGCGTTCCTAATCATGCTATTAATGCGGTTATCCTCGTCTTTACCGGTAGGATTCATATCGGAATTTTATATGGGACCGTAACTTTTCAAGAAAATCAATAAAACAACAAAATAAATGGTGAGCTTCAAAAAAAATGATTGCCTAATTGAAAGTAAAAAAAAATATATAGTACAAATATCAAAACGAAACTGAAACTAACAAACCAAAAACGAAAATTGTTAAATATTTTAATTTCCTCTTAACTTTAAGTAAAATTTTGTTTCCAAAAAAAACTAAATTATAGGGAAAAATTATATATAAATTATCTAAATATAAGTTATCTAAATATTATATTTGGATAACGACAAAGACAATATAACAAACGTAATCGATATTTCTCTTTACTTATTGAAAGACGGTCGATAACGCAAAATACACTAATTTCGAGAATTTCAAAAAAAAGATTTTAGAAAGTATATTTTTTTGTTTTTTTTTTTCTAAAGTAACTAATGATAAAAAAAATGTATCAATTATCAAAAAGAATTGAATAAGTAACGAAATTATTTCCAACGAAAAGTAATGTGTCAGAACAAAATAACAATCTATATAATTATTTCTCTAAGATGTAACCAAAAATCATTTTCATTCGAAATAAATATGGAAACAATCTATTAAATATTTCAAAAAATGTGTTTTTTCTTTGCAAAAAAAAATAAAATGAATTAAGACAGCATTCAAAATAAATAACAAAAAAAAATAATAACTAAGTAACGAAAGAATTAACGAAAAATATCAAAATACAAAAAAAATTGCACCAAAAAAAATTAACGAAATCTATGGAAAATCAATGATTGAATATATAACATAACACTAAGAAATTGTACGAAATGATTAAATAAAGCACGAATTTAACGAAAAATTAATATAAGATTATATTCTTACACTTATTTAAGAAA
Source organism: Philhelius pedissequus (assembly GCA_910595825.1). Classification (NCBI taxonomy): domain Eukaryota; kingdom Metazoa; phylum Arthropoda; class Insecta; order Diptera; family Syrphidae; genus Philhelius; species Philhelius pedissequus. The sequence goes on from OU343161.1 coordinate 163,218,388, forward strand.
TTTTTTTGTTTCTTTGCAACCATATGACCTATTAAGAATCTTATTAAATATTAAACCCTACACCGCAAAAAAACTTAAACCTAACGTAAAAAAAAAATCAAAAAGAAATCAAATTTTTTTTTTTTTTTTTTTTTTTTTTTTTTTTTTTATAAGACTTTACCTATTTTGGTTTCTTGAAAATCGTGAACAAAAAAAATTTAATATATTTTACTAGTAATTTTAAGGACGACAAAAACAAAGAAAACTGTGAAGAAACGTTTTAATAGCTTAATTAACAAAAGCGAAGTTGAATATATAGCGAGAGAACGTATTTTCGTTATATATATATTTTTTTGAAACAAATAGAATTTTTTTTTTTTTTTTTTTTTTTGTGAAAGATTGCCTCTTTTTTTCATGAGTATTCGGGGTGCTTCAGGCGGCGTTTTCGGTGGTTTCTTTTCGATATGGTATGACGTTCCTGATAACCATAGGTAAAAAGACATCAGACAGACAGACAAAACTCCCTTGATGTGATGGTAATATACTAGGAAAACTAATAGAAACACTAACGAATTACATTACAAAGTTTTCTCTCACCGTTTCCGCAATCCTAGTCTGTCGCAAAGAACCTTGCTAGAAGACATGAAACGGTGAGATAAAACTCGACAAAATTTTTGGAACGGTAATGTCGGACTAAACGTCACACACAATCACCGCTACCAAATAGAAATAACAAGACTATAGGATTTGAAAATTGAAAATTAGAAATAGTAAAGTAAAAAAAAAATAAGGATGGGAATAGGGAAAACGATACTAAAATACGCTATCTGATCTTACTCAAGCTTTCGCAAAAGAACGTCGCGATACAACTAGGTGCGTCTGTGACCTTCCTGATGCAGACATACGCCTTTTTCAAAAACTTCAGTAATGTCAAATAAAACGCATAACACTTATTAACCGCAGTCGCTGCGAATTTCCAAACACTCGTCGCAATACAACTAGGTACGCCTGAGGCCTTCCTGTTGCAGACTTACGAGTTTTAAAAATTCACAGCAAGTTTGGTTGGGTACTTCACAACATAAACGAACTGAAACAAAGACTACAATAACTATCTCGTCAAAAAAAACGTTCCAACTACGTTGAAAAAACGCTTTAGCGACGTTGGGCGCCAATTTGTTGTAAGCAAGAGGAGGGGAAAGATTTGGAGAGAGTAGGACAGGACAAAAGGAAAGGATCGGAAAATAGGATAGGAAGTGTTTGGAACGGAATGGAAAGAACGTTAAGTTCCGAGGGACGTGGCCTGCTTGCTTATGCACGGCATTAGCTCGTCGGACGGCGGGGATCTTGCCCCCGGAAACCTAACCTCACCAACAACAAATACATAAATCAGGCCGGAAATAAAAAAACTAAACAGCGGACGGACTATCACCACTCCAAGGGCACTGCTGGTGTTGTTGCAGTGTGGCCTATACCCTCCCAACCTGGAAATCCGCGGCCATGTTTGGATTTCCCCAAATAAGTTGATTACCTGCTCCCGATCATACCATCTTCACCGTCGTAATTTGCCCGCCATCCGCACCCCCTGAAAAATCACCTCAATAAATCATGTTTCGATTTATCGAAACAGTAAAAAAATCAATCTTTCATAAAAAAAGGCGTTTAATTTCGACACCAAAACATTTACAATCATATCTTAAAAAAAAACAAATCGCAAGTAAGATTTAACTCGTGTAGCTAAACTAAGAACAACAAGAAAAAAACTCACAAAAATAAACGTTCAAAACCGTGATTTGGATAGTTTTCCCGTTCACCCAAAAAAAAACTAGCGTTTTGCCCTTTTTGGCACTTTACTATTTTTGTCGTTCAAGTTAATTCTATCTTACCCCTATAGAGCTCTCTGGAGGTAAATACCAAACAAAAAAACGAGACAATCCTAAACGGATCACTCAACATAACCCGATCCGCTCTAGGGAAAAACCTCCTATCACTTACAAATGTAAATTAATTAAAAAAAAAACAGAAAACGTTTAGCTTTAAATTCGAATAAGGTCAATAATTCAAGATATTAATTTAATTTGACTAAAAAAAAATAAAAAAACTTATGGTTAACCCAAAAAAAAAAATTGTTAAATTTTGGTACTATTATAGTAATGTATAGATGTATATATTGTATGCAATGAAAATGTTTAGCTTAAAATAAATGGAATGATCTTACTTATGGTGTTTTTATTTTATTTGTTTTTTTTTGTATTTTTTTTTCAAAAAAAATTCCTTTGCTTCGTTTCAGGATTTCCGAGCAGCAGAGACAATCCGGTGCGCTAGATTACCAATACGTTCTAACCGCTTGGAAAAAAATTGTCTGCAAATGAGGCGAGTAGAACAACTCGATCGTTTTAGAAATCCGAATAAAATCACGAGGCGGCCCAGCGCTCCGCTGGCAACCTGGTACCGCCAATATAGCTTAAGCTGATTTGTCCACAAACTGTTTTCGTTTCTTGATTTTTTTGGGTTTTTATTTTTATCATCCAAAAATATAAATTACATTATTTTACAAATAAAAGCCATGGGTGAACTTTTATCATGGGTTTTGTTTTTACTTTGTTTTAAATTTAAGTGTGAAACTAAAAATATAAACACTTTTTATCTTTTTCTCAGCAAACACAATTGTGGTTTTAACGATTTGTTTGTATATTTATTTATTTGTTGATTTTTTTTTATTAAAATTTTTTTTTTTTTTGAAAAAAATAAACTTTAGATAATTTTCAAATTGGTGTGTGAGTTTTTTTCAATTGTTTGTTTAATGTCAGTATTTATTTTTTTTTTTTTTTTTATTAATTCACTAAAAGATTTTTGTTTTTTTTTGCTTCAAGAATTTTCCACAGTAAATTAGGAATAAATAAATTAATGTTCTTTCACCAGCAATTCTCTCAAATCCTTCGCCAAAAGCAAGAAAATTGGATCGCACGATTATACCGTCCTGCAGTCCGTAAGCCAAAAAAAAAACATTGTCTTCCGATACTTGCCGAATCAGTTACAGCCCTTTGAACACGCCACTTTGTTTACCTTTTTACTTCACACACATAAAACTGATCATCCGATCAAACACCCGCTAAATGTATGGTATATGGAGTTGTGTGGGTATTAGTAAGCTTACTCTTACATACCCATTGACGTTTCACCAAATCTAAACCAATTTCCAGCTGTTCTCTATTGACTAGTTGAATGTATAGATGGTGCTGGGTAATGTCCTAAGTATAGGGTGGCTCTAACAATTTTCCTTGGATTATTCCGAAACAAATTACTGCAACATTCATTTGACATTAGAATTGACTTTTGACTACTTTCTGCCAACCTACCCTACTCCCCACTCCCAGATTCCAATCCAATAATCAAGTGAACGTGCTCACTTACAGCCTTGCAGTGGTCCTGACCATAGATGAGTCCCACCAATATAAAAAATTTCTAAAGCTATTTACGTTTGCCTGCAAGCTAATACTGTGGTGAAACTGATTTTATGCATCTGTAGCATAAAATCGATATTTTTGCCTCTGTGGGTATACCTATTCGGCGGTTGGATTTCACCTCCATCAATGTATGGTCAAATTTACAAATACAACAAGGAAAGCGAATGAAGTTTGGATAGTGAACCTCCAGAGAGCTCTATAGGGGTAAGATAGAATTAACTTGAACGACAAAAATAGTAAAGTGCCAAAAAGGGCAAAACGCTAGTTTTTTTTTGGGTGAACGGGAAAACTATCCAAATCACGGTTTTGAACGTTTATTTTTGTGAGTTCTTAGTTTAGCTACACGAGTTAAATCTTACTTGCGATTTGTTTTTTTTTAAGATATGATTGTAAATGTTTTGGTGTCGAAATTAAACGCCTTTTTTTATGAAAGATTGATTTTTTTACTGTTTCGATAAATCGAAACATGATTTATTGAGGTGATTTTTCAGGGGGTGCGGATGGCGGGCAAATTACGACGGTGAAGATGGTATGATCGGGAGCAGGTAATCAACTTATTTGGGGAAATCCAAACATGGCCGCGGATTTCCAGGTTGGGAGGGTATAGGCCACACTGCAACAACACCAGCAGTGCCCTTGGAGTGGTGATAGTCCGTCCGCTGTTTAGTTTTTTTATTTCCGGCCTGATTTATGTATTTGTTGTTGGTGAGGTTAGGTTTCCGGGGGCAAGATCCCCCCCGTCCGACGAGCTAATGCCGTGCATAAGCAAGCAGGCCACGTCCCTCGGAACTTAACGTTCTTTCCATTCCGTTCCAAACACTTCCTATCCTATTTTCCGATCCTTTCCTTTTGTCCTGTCCTACTCTCTCCAAATCTTTCCCCTCCTCTTGCTTACAACAACATACATACATAGATGGAACCTTGGTATGTACATTTTTACATATAATAGTGAAAGTGAGAGATATAGGTGGGTATGTATAAGTGGCGAGGCGTGAATAATTTCAAAAGGTAGGTCGAAGAAAAATTAGTCACCAAAAAATTAAATTTCGAAAGTTTACTTGAAATTATTTCGTTGAAGGCATAAGTTAGTATGAGACCATAGAATTCAGAAATTTAAACCAAATTTTTTATACGTTAAGTCATTTAAGTTAAATGTAACAATGAGCTTAATGCATAATAAAAGCGGTTTCGAAAGAAAACTTTTTGGCGGATGCAAATACAATATGTTAAATAAATTTATTGTTATGTTAAAAATTTGCGGGAATGTATCACGCAATATTTCGTTTTCTAAATGGTTATGAAGTGCTAAAACGTCAAGTTGTCGAAGAGAAGAAGTTGTATACAAAACTTTAAGTACATTTTTTAAAGCTGTAAAATCAAAAAGCCCAGGGCAAACATTTATTAAAGAAGATATTTTTAAATATTGATTGGAAACTTCGAAATAATCATATTTTGATTTATTAAGTAAATCTAAAAAAATAAATTGGTGAAAGTTTTATGTCTTGTATTTGTTTGGGATATAATATTGTCTTTCTTTCTACATAACGACGTTTATAACGTGTTTTGGAATCAATTTCGAGCAATCCTCGTTTTTGTGGTGTTTCCGCGCAATCGCTTATGCTTTCCAAAATGGATTTAAATTTATTAAGAAAGTCAGAGCTATGCCAAAATTCAAAACTATCGATTTCTCTTTTTGCAAATTCAACATCAGTTTGCTAATTTTGAACCAATTGTAAAGAAAGTCAGTCTTTGCAAAAAATTCAGAAAGACTATTAAGAAAAATCAAAAATCTGGTGCCTCTAATATAATTAATAAGCTCTCGGCAATAGAAAGCGAGTCAGTGTCCCATTCACTAGGGTTGTCTAATATTCTAATAAAAGTTAGAATAATTATATCTAATCTACAATTTAAAATGGCGTTTATTATCCGCGAATGATAATACCAGCGAGTTTCTCATAACCTAGGCTTTCGTCGGTTGGCTATTTGTTTTAAAAGTTTGAGCATTTAGTTGATTTGTTAAAAAAAAACGGACAATAGTATTAATACTGCCAAGAAAAACTTTTAATTCCGATATATTTTTAAGTGATCGGGACAAACATCAAGGACTTTCTTTTTAACACCACCCATTTCCCCAGACATAGCTGCAGCACCATCGTAAGATTCGCCAATAAGTTTGCCCTTTCAGGAAAATATATCAAGTACAATATTAAAAAAAATATGTTGTGGCAGCTCATCTGTGTGGCGAGACTCACTAACGCCAAGAAAAACCAAGAAACCTTTCTTCAATTCCGCCCTCCAAAAGGTATCGTAGAACAGCACTCCGAGCACTTGGAGAGTTGGAAAAAAGAGGTCAAGGAAACAAAACATTTTATTTAAATTACAACTCCCTGTCAATCAAGTATATATGTATATAAGTATAATTTTGTTACAATGAAACGTTAAAAGGAAACGATTAACCATCTTTTCGTGTTTAATCTATTTTCATGGAAGGTTGAATGTTTTGAAAATTTTGAAAACAATCAAATTAACCGTTTTACAGAAAATCGAAAGCCAAAAAAATGTTTTTATTAGAGGTACCAAAAATAACCATTTTTCTTCAAAGAAAAAAGATTACCAAAAAGTACCTTTTCCCTTTATTAATGAACTGATTAAAAAAACGGTGGATTATTTTCGAAAAAAATGACTTATGCTGTTATAAGCAGACTCCACAAATATTAGAACATAATTTAAATTAAAAACAAAACAAGTAAATAAATATTTAATTAGAATTTATTCGCAAATAAAACAAACAAATCTTTATTTTTAATTGCGATACATTTGGTGTATATATTTAGGCACAATTGGCTAAAGTAATAATAAAAATCTATATATTAGGATTTTCATAAAACTCAGCATTCCAATGATAGAAGCTGAAGCGATTTTCTTCAAACTTGATACACACACATAGTTTTGTTTTGTTCATCATTATGAAAATCCAATCGATTGTTAAAAGAAAAGCGAACGTTTTTTAATTGATTGATTTTGCCACATGAAGTGAATATTCTACTGAACTATTCTCTTAGTTATATCGATTTTTTTAATAAATGTGTGAAAATTAGTAATAGAAATACGTTCACTTTCAGTGGAATTCTCCGTTGGTTATTCATAATGACGACAATATTTACTTACGCAAGTAAACTCCAAGTTCTATTGCATACAAAAAAGAACCATAGAATCATTTTTTACGATTTTCAAAATTCTCGATTATTTTATTTTCTACTTTCTTTATCGATATGGAAATTTTTTTTGCATTTTTGAAAAAAGTAAGTAGTAGGCAATCTTCCGAATAGTTTTTAAAGTTGAATCCAATCCTGGTTGCAGTAGGTGCACGTGAAATATAACTGTACTACTGGAAAAAGAGATAAATGGTTTGCTATTAAATGTTTGTTATTAATATATAATGGAAACAGATTTTAATTTTAATTTTAAATGCATAAAATATTTTTAAATGTAGGTAGTCCTTTCCGATTTATTTACATTACATTTCAATTCAATTTCAAGGCTTGATATATAATGTAATATGTGCACTTCAAATTTCAAATATGTAGGTTAGAACCATTTTTGATATTTTATATTTTATCATTTTTGAATGAACTGATCAAAATATTTTTTTTTTTAATAATGCTTCCAAAAATGTTTAATAATTTTGCATATTGAAATTGCATATTCAATTGATAACTAGAATACCTACTTTCTAACAGCTTCAATTCTTACCTACATTAAAGTTGTTAGCAACAATATCAAGTTTTTACGATCCAGTAGTGGCGCATTTCATTACTATAAGAATGCAATTTTACTCACTGCAGGTAGGTACCTACTAACCTAGGTATTTTGATCTGAAAAAAATATTTTTATGTACCTACCTACCTATAGGTAGGTAACTACTATATAGGTATAAATACACTTCACAATTTTTTCACGAACATCACTAATTAACTCCAACTTCACAAAAACACTTTATCACACAAAAATAAAAAAAATACCGAATTGCATTTGTACGAAATCAAATTAAATCTTTTTTTTACACACAACCGACGGCAAAATATATTTCCCACACGTACCTACAATATCCAAAGAAAAATTACACAAAATCTTGGTTAAAAAAACCAAAACAAAGCGAAATATACCTAGGTAGTACCTAAACCAAAAGTAGGTCGAACGGTTACTTACAAATTGAAATTGGGATATTCTTCCTACATAGGTATTTTCTCCAGTTTATAATAAATGTGAAAGAAAAATGCAAAAAATATATACTTTTATCCTGCTTTATCTTTATGCATTCTTCTCTCTCATTAGCTATTTGTCTTACCTTATTTTTTATTTGTCAATACTTTAAATTCTCACTCTCTGAGAATCTGCCCAATCTGCTGTTGTACCTTTCAGCGAGTTCACCAGAAGGCGCCTCGGACGTTCCGCTTCATGATAGTACTATGGATTATATGTACAATGGTGACTCCAAGCGTGAATAGGCATATCAACTATGCGAGATATGGGAATTGTAGGCAAGGTTGCAATATCATATGTATCGATGACATACCTATGTAGGTAGGAAGTTAGTTATTCGATTGCATTATGAATTAAAAAAAAAAAGAATATGAATCGTATGGTATAAGTATCTATGTAGTTACATAGTTATATTATATTACTATTTTTTTTATTCAGAAAGTAATGGATTCGTAAAAAATGAAACTTGAGGTTTTGACTAATCTTGACATTACGATGATGAAAGCGAAGACGAGTAAAAAGCGAATTTAATAGCCGTGTTTTATTATCGCCAATAACCCATATAGTTCACCCCGTAAAAATAAAACAATCTGGCATCTGGGTTATGCACTCCGATATGTAGATGTACCCTCTGTTCGCCGAATTTAATACTAATATTTGGAAACCCAGATAGAAACCCCGATAGAGACCAGGATGTCGTGTTATTTTTGTAATATACGTGTTAAAAAAAATAACACAGACCCAGACCTGTAGATAATAAAACGCAGATAATACCTATGTCGGCACGTTCTTTTCATTTTTGTCAAAATTAAAAAACTGCAGCTGCCATATAAAATTTTCACAAAACCTTTATGAAAAACGGATCTAAACTTTTTGATAAAAAAATGAGAGTGCATAGTGCAGTTTATATTTAACCAAAAACATTTTACTTGCGTTCTTATTAATAGTAAGTAGGTAGATAAGGTACCTACTTCCCATAGAACTACTTTTCATATTTTCAACCTTTCATTATTGTCGACTAAATTTTTTTTTAAGAAGAAAAATATTTGGAGATGATTATGATGTTACAAATCTACATCAACAACAGCACGTGAAGATGACAAAAAATATAAGTTTTTGTGGATGAAAAACAATATAATTTTTTTGCGCAAAAGTGAAGGAGATAGTGTTGTCAGAGTGAGTTTCTCTGATGACTTAAATAATTTATAATTTGATTTAAAACAATGTGTACTTATTAAATTCTAAATTAATGCAAACAAATTATAATGTAAGTAGTATTGAAAACGTGATACCTTTAATAATTCATCAAAACATTCGTAGTATGAGGAAATCTTTTGTTTCTTTTTTATCTCACTTTGAAGCCTTAAATTTAGCAGCGGATTTTATTATTTTAACAGAATTTTGGCTGTACGACCTTGAACTTCCAGATTATAATATACCTGTTTATCAAATATATGGAAATTGTCATAATTGTCATAAAGAACGTATACTTCTACTGTAGTATATTTTCTCTATGGTGCAGGTGGTGTTCAATTTGGATTTCGCGAAGGTAAATACACTGAGGATGCAATACTAAAGTTTTGTAGTTAAGTAAGTGAAGGCTTTAATATAAATAAATATTATTTAGAGCTGTTTATTGACATGACTAAGGCATTTGACATGCAGTATAACTGCATTCGCTGATAACATGGCTTTGACTTTATGTGTTAAGACGACGGTTTGCCAGACATGAACTCATAATGAGTGAAAAAATAAAAGTTATGTCCCGCAATCTAATAGAAACATCACCTTTTATTGAGTGTAAAGTCCTGTTTCATTCACCGACATGTAACAAATTTAGTCTAGGCACTCACTCCTGCGGTAGACCCAGTTTCTCACAAGACACTCAGTGTTCAAACATTTGTTTTAATATTGAGTTTGTTAATAATTATAAATACTTAAGATTATTTATGGATCAAAACTTAAACTGGTTGCATACTGCAAATCTTAAAAAATATATGATGTCTTTGACACGCAAAATGTTTCTATTAAAACGTACATGCTCAAAAAACCTTTAAACAAAATATACTTTTTTCTAGTTGATTCAAAACTTCAGTATTGTATAACGAATTGGAGTGTCGCTTACCACAATACGCTAAACCCAATTTTTGCAGCGCACAAGCATATTTTCCGAATTATATGTAAGAAAACTAGACTAACAAGTAGTTGGCATTTATTTCAAGAACGTTTAATTCTGCCGTTAAAACACTTATATGTATTTAAAGTTCTCAAAGTTTTTTTCATGCAAAAAAACTGCGGATACAGTCAAACATTAAGAAATTCAAATACATATAGTTTAAGGGAACCTTAGATCTTGGTAAACGCCCCAAAATGTAATAAAACCCAATTTTCATTTTTTACTGCATCAGCACCTAAACTCTTTAAGAAATACTATTTGATATAAGAAGACAAAATTATCTTCATTTGTTTTGAAAGCGGTTGAGAAGTGGCTCTTTGAATTGGATAGTTCGATGTTCAAAAATCTGTTTTTAAATGTAGTTTACAATTTTTCAGCTGCTTTTGTTCATATATTTTCATTTTGTTCTTTTAATCCTAAGCTATTGTTTTTAATATTTGGTTTCCTTATTGTTCTTGTATTTTTTTTATTTTTCTTATTTTCCCCCACAATTTTATCATTTGCTATGTAAGTTACATTTGTACCATTCACTCATGTTAGTTATGGATTAATTAATTTGATATGGTTCATTGACTTCTAGTTTTCTTATAAAATTACAGAATGTCCATATTATTCATTCATTATCTAGTGTATTGCGTCGTCGTATTTCTTTAAAATTTCTTCCGATGAAAGCTACTTCGAACTGAAATTGAATTTCCGACGAAGATGCGTTGCGGAGAAAATCCCGCTCCGACGGTTACCTCGATAGGGCAGATTATCTTCAATCGTTTTGGTTTTTAAGAATAAAATTGTAAAAGAATTTCAATTACACAAATTCAAATTAGTCGATCAACTGATTTCTTCTTTGCAAAGCAAGAAATTGCAGTAGCTAAAATGTTCGGGCAGATTCTTGCTGGAGGCAAATGAAAAAAAAAACGAACAAAAGTTAAAAGCTGTGGCTTTTCATGCCAGAAGAAAGCAAAGAAACACGTTTTGGGTAAATTTGGGATCCCGAAAGTGAGTAAAGAAACAGACCTAATAAATACATATAAACAATAATTAAACCCAACTCCACCAATTTATTAATCCGTTACACATATTAACCTACATATATAAATGTGACTCATCTTGTTGCTTTGGAGTATAGCTTTCAGCACATTCAACTCCAATTTCTGATAATAGCTTCAATATTGGAGAACTAGACAATGCGTCCAATTCGAATTTATCTGTGTAGGCAACGTACGAAATTATAGGCATGTTTTTGATATCCCTATATGAACAGACTACAAACAAACGTTAAATTTAAATTATAATCAAAAAATTATTCGCCTTACTTCCAGCTGCAGCACCTGCAATAAAATTAGGCGTTTCCAACTCAACATTTTTAAGTCCAGATGTAAGAGCTCGTATAAAAGTTATTTCATCTGTAACTGCCGATACAGACTCACTTTTATACTCAACTTTTGGCCTAATTGTTATTGTGACAACACCTTTTGCTAGATTGCAAAAGGGCAGTAACAAATCTGCTACTTCTGCACTGTTTACAAGCTTTTCTTCAAGTAATCCAAGGATTTGACTTTTACCATTCAGTTTATGTAGTGATACACCATTGTTACTTATTCTGCATAATTCCTGTGAATCTTTAAGGATCACTTGCTCTGCAAATTCACCAATTTTATAGCCTTCGATTAACACAAGCAGGTCAGCAGATGTTGGTTCACAAGTATAATCCCATTCCAATCTACATATATACAAATATTGGCCATATTCATTCCAAGAAATTTAAATTCCATACTTAGATCGACCTTCGTAATCTTCTGTTTCATCATTAAAATCACCCCAAAATGCTCTTGAAGACGTTTCGATTATTTCTCCAAAATGTGTCAGTACACAGGACATTTTAATTTTTATAAGAGATAAGGAATGATATCCTTATAGATAAATGATACCAAGAGGACAAATATGTCAAACAACAATTGGAAATGGCCTCGTTCGGTGGCAACACCTAACCAATCGGAATTGCTTGGTGTTGTTGTAACGCCTAAGGAAAAAACTGCTGATTAATTAAACATATGTTGTCAAACACAAATCTCAAGCTACCCAACGATTATTGGCCTCGTTCGGTGGCGCAACCTAACTATCCGGATTGCTTGTTGTTGTTGTAACGCCTAAGGAAAAAACGGCTGATGAACTAAACATATGTTGTCAAACAAAAATTTCAAGCTACCCAAAAATTATTGGATTCGTTGAGATTCGTTTGGAAATGTGAGGAACAGCTGATTCAAAACTTCAGATGTGTATGCAATAGAACTGACATAACAAGAAAGCTACCTGAATCGTTCGAAAATAAATCCGCTACAAGGGTATCTTGGATAGCCTATCGGCCCCGCACCGAACGAGGCCATTGAATTCGTTTGGAAATGTGAGGAACAGCTGATTCAAAACTTCATATGTGTATGCAATACAACTGACATAAGGAGAAAGCTACCTGAATCGCTCGAAAATAAATCCGCTTCAAAAGTATCTTGGATAGCCTATTGGCCGCGCACCGAACGAGGCCATTCTTCCTACCTCCAAAAACTCAAAATATACGTTGTTATATTTGTACAATTAGCACTCTATGGTTGATAACATTGGCCTTATTCGGATGTCGGTACGATAGCCTATCTAAGTTAAGTTAGTGGCCTCGTTCGGTGGCGCAACCTAACCGATCCGGATTGCTTGGTGTTGTTGTAACGCCTAAGAAAAAAACGGCTGATGAACTAAACATATGTTGTCAAACACAAATCTCAAGCTACCCAAAAATTATTGGCTTCGTTGAAATTCGCTTGGAAATGTGAGGAACAGCTGATTCAAAACTTCAGATGTGTATGCAATACAACTGACATAACGAGAAAGCTTCCCGAATCGTTCGAAAATAAATCCGCTACAAAGGTATCTTGGATAGCCTATCGGCCGCGCACCGAACGAGGCCAGTATCCACTGAAGTTCCTGAACAACAAACATCGGATAGGTTACATTTGTATGGGCTTGTGCATATGTTTTTGACATTTCTCATGGGATTCAAAAGTATACCAAAGTTTTTCGGATAGCTTGGGATTTTTTTTTGGCAGCAGGTGTTTCGTCATCAGCTGTGATCTTACATGGGAATACAACTACAACAAACTATCGGGATAGCAATGACCTCGTTCGGTGCGCGGCCGATAGGCTATCCAAGTTACCTTTGTAGCAGATTTATTTTCGAACTATTCAGGTAGCTTTCTCGTTATGTCAGTTGTATTGCATACAAATCTGAAGTTGTAAATCAGCCGTTCCTCACATTTCCAAACGAATCCAATAATTTTTGGGTAGCTTGAGATTTGTGTTTGACAAGATATGTTTAGTTTCTTAGGCGTTACAACTACACCAATCAATACGGATCGGTTAGGTTGTGCCACCGAACGAGGCTAATATTTCTGTTTCTGAATGAGGCCATTGTATATAAAACCTCTTGCTCTTGATGCATGGAGTAACGGCACCTGGCAGATGCCTGTGAACTTTCAATTGGAGATAGATTTTCTTTCGATTTGACGTTCAATGTATTTTCCATAAGAGAAAAGCAAAAAAAGTGTCTCATTAATATTGCTTTTTCTGATTAATTTTTTATGAACAGGTATAAATATTTTTACAGTAATAGACTAATAAGCATGAAAGATTATTAATCAAGCGTAAAATAAATCGAAATTGATAACTTTAATGCTTTCCTTTTTAAATGGAAAATGCTACAAAAAACAATCCTTCAACGAGAAACAATAACAACATCATCGGTTACGAAAAAACAAGACAGGGTCGTAGCCATGATTATTAAAATTACGATTATTTTCCGTAAAGTATGTTTGTTTTTAAAATGAATCTTTTTGAATAGTTGAACTGTTGTTTAGGGAATAAATAATCTTTTCATGCAAATTATAAAAAAAAATTAAATAATTGTAAGAAAATAATTGTGTTTTGGTTTGCACATGTAATAATTTACCGAAAGCCTAAAGTTTTTTGATACTCTGAGACATTTTATATTTTTTTAAATATATTATTTAAGTACGTAGGTTTTATATCAATCAAAGCAACAAAAATTGAAAACTACATATCAAAGTTTAGCAACAAAATTAATGAACATTTTTATTGAATCCACGTAATAGCCTTTTCACACCAAACTTAAAACACGGTTTTGGCGAAATTATCGGTTTTGGCTGAAAACCTAAAGCGAAAACACAACTTTTCCAATAGATTTTTGATAAACCACTCGTTTTGATAAGCTACAAGTTTTAAATAAAACCTGTCGAAAACATGTTGGATTTGCAAGATGCACTAAATAAACAGATCTTGTGAAACATTCAGTACTCAATTAATCGCCACATAAATAGCTGACGGGTTGCTGCCAGCAAAAAAACAGCTGTCAAGGGCAATTTCAATTCACAACGTTGTTGTTGTTGGGGGCGTTCACTCATTTATTATCAGATCCGAAGCTATCGGAGTATATTGCTACGTTTTCACCTAAAGATAATCCGATTTAAATTGAGAAGATTAAAAATTAATCTTCAAGTATTTCACCAGTGAAAAAAAGATTAGCTTGACGTTTTCACTATGAATTGTCATTCAAAAGTCAATACAACAATACAAAAACAAAATAATTGGGAAGAAGAATAATAATTTCGGCGCATTGAACAAATTTAATTTCAATAAATAAAAATGAGTCATAACTTTAAAATATTGTTATCCCAACATCTTGCAGCATATAGATATATTTACATAAATACCTTTGCACGGTTTTCGTTTTTATATATTTGCGAAAAAAAAGCTTCAAGTATTACTGTAGGATAGCTAAAACATTTCCATTACAAATTCGAGGCACCGACCGCTTTGGTCCTTATAGCTTTATTGCATCTTTTATTTTTATACTTAAGGAGGCTTTACATGCATCTTCATCTTCATCTGCATTGACATCAGCAGAAAAAGAGGAAACAAAATAAAAAATTCATACTTGTGCGATAGAGAGCGAAAACCAAAATGGAGATCACCTTTATGTATGAAGATTATAGGAAGTACGAACCTGAAGATTGCAGATTATAGTGAAGATGAACATGTTCATCTTCATTATAGCATTTTAATCTGCACCATAATTTGTTCCGTTCAGATAACGAATTTTAAAGATTTTTTTTACCATTTCACCTCAGTTTGCTTAAAAACAACGAAAATAGCGAACATTTTCTTCTCAAAACTACATACCTGAACGCTTAGAACGTATGATTGTGAGATGATTCAAGAAAGTTATAGCAGAGTTCGAGTAAGTTATTAGTGTGTACCCTGTCTTACTTTTATGTTTGTTTTATATTACTGGCCCGCTCTACTTTTCTTCAAATCTGCAGATGCAGATCGATGTAAAGCCGCCTTTATTCATAAACAAAAACAGAATTTGAAGGCAACGATAAATTATACCAGACAAAAACGAATTAAATAATGTTGGACAGTCTTTTTTTTTTTGTTGTTGAATGTCAATGGAGAAAATATGACGTTAGAATAGGCGCGTTCTATGAAATAAGGTTTGTTTCTTTTGCGAATCTTCTACTTCAAAGAAGATTTCAATGAGATTAATTTCTAATCTTCATTTAAGGAGATTAAAATTTGTATGGGAAATCTTCAAGATTGAGAAGATTTCAAAGAGGATTTATGGTTAATCCACTTAAATCTGGATTAAGTGGTAGGTGAAAACGCAGTATATATGTGGACGAATCAGATAGGTTAGCTAAACAACAAAGCTGTAAAATCAAAACAAAACGCATATCAATGAATTTTGCAGTCAGCTGGTTCTATAGCTTTCATAAGAGTAGCTGTTTTGTTCATCAGATGTGGTTTTGCACGCATTACAACAACAAAAAGTTATTCCAGATTGCTGTGAATAATATAGTGAACGTCCCCGTTGTCTGCAGTTCCAAAATAATTGAAATGTCAAACGAAAACTTGTAAATATTCAGTGTGAACCGTTTTCGAGTTTTCGTAAAGTTTGAGCTGAAACCCCGGTTTGGGTTTGGTGTGAAAAGCCTATAACATAGTGGTTTTACTGAATTTGTATGTTGCCTTATTTTATAATATATATAATATAAATAATAAGGAATATGAGCTTTTGTAAATATGTTTATAATATAGATGTTGGTATTTGTGTTAATTTTAGGCGTGTAGGTATTTCTTAATTTTTTTATTAGCAGAAAATTGATAAAATCATTTGGGTTCGTGAAATAAATGAAAATAAACCTTTTTTTAAGAAACAAAAACACATCCTATTGAATAAATATAAAAATTTGATATAAAGATATATATATTAAAATAACCTCTTACAGGCTTTTCACACCAAACCCAAAACCGAGTTTTCAGCTCAAAGTTTACGAAAACTCGAAGACCGTTCACACTTAATATTTACAAGTTTTCGTTTGACATTTTAATTATTTTGGAACCACAGACAACGGGGACGTTCACTCAATTATTCACAGCAATCTGGAATAACTTTCTGTTGTTGTAATGCGTGCAAAACCACATCTGATGAACAAACACTACTCTCATGAAAGCTATCTTTAGTTATCCCAAAAAAATTGGAATAACTAGCTATCCGAGAACAAATGTATAGAACCAGCTGACTGCAAAATTCATTGGCATGCGTTTTGCTTTGATTTTTTGACAGCCTTCAGCCAACCTATCTGATTCGTCCAGAGATATACTCCGATAGCTTGGTATCCGAGAATAAATGAGTGAACGCACGCATTTACATGCGTTTTGCTTTGATTTTTTTACAGCCTTCAGCCAACCTATCTGATTCGTCCAGAGATATACTCCGATAGCTTGCTATCCGAGAATAAATGAGTGAACGCCAGCAACAACAACTACGTTGTGAATTGAAATTGCCCATGAAAGCTGTTTTTTTGCTGGCAGCAACCCGTCAGCTATTTATGTGTCGATTAAATGAGCACTGAATGTTTCACAAGGTGTGTTTATTTAGTTCATCTTGCAAATCCAACATTTTTTTGACAGGTTTTATTTAAAACTTATAGCTTATCAAACCGAGTGGTTTATCAAAAATCTATGGGAAAAGTTGTGTTTTCGCATTAGGTTTTTAGCCAAAACCGATAATTTGTTTTGGGTTTGGTGTGAAAAGGCTATTACTTTAGCATCTTAAACCACCTTCCCATACTAAGCACTTGAAATCATTTTGACTTACGACATTTGAGCTTATTTTAAGAAACAACAACAACAATGTGGGCTTGTTCGCATTAAATAAAGCAAATTGAAATTAAGTTTTGATACATATTCTTCTTGATTTACAAACACATGCATTCTTATTATATTGCATTCATAATATGGGTACCCGTTGATATAAAATTATATAGTAAAATTAATGTTTTCAGGCCCTTTTTTCGTTTTTTCTTATCGGAAATACATTGAACGTCAAATCGAAAAAAATCTATCTATCTATCTAATTGAGGCTCACGCGCTGATTTCCAGTTGGCGTGGAAAGCAACGTACCAGGTTGTAATAGGATCGAGGTAGGTGTGAACTGTAAAGTTCACAAGGAGAATAATGATGTCGTCTTAGCGCCGGATGGGCCTGGCATGCTTTCTTAGGCTCGGCTTGATCTCGCCGGAACGGTGTGGGATCTTGGCCCATCGGCACTATCACTCTTATCGCAAGACACTTAACCTGCCGTACGAGATTTAATCACAAGAAAATAAATCTAATCAAGACGCCGACGGACATGTCCCACCAGAGGGCGCTGTGGTGTTTGATAGCTGGTCATCCGGTACTAGTAGGCTTAAACTATTAAGCAGACGCTCTTGCTCATCAGGATATAACCTGGCTGAAGATCTGGGACCCTTTTTTTGATACTACGAGTCTTGGAACCTTGGTTCATTTTGTTTTAGCTAAAACACAAATTTCAATCTAGGCCAAAAGTTAATAATAAAAAAAAGTTTAAAAGGAAACTTCCAACAGCGGGTTATTATAAGAATAAATATAACTAGTTTAAAGAAAGGGTAAGTGTGTTTGAGAGAAGTTCAAACCGAAATTTATATCCCAAGTTAATAACTCATAGTAATAGTATAGACCAAATGGTAATTTCTTGGCTTATGATAAACATATAGACTTAATAGACTTGGAAAGAATGTAGGTAATTTTGCTAACTGAGACAATGAGAAGTAATTTGTTTGAAGGGCAAAAATTTCGACTGAGACGGAAACAAAAAAAAATCAATTGACAAGTTCAAACAAAATAAACAGAACGAGTTATAGTCAACAGCAAACAAATCATTAACTTATTAAATACTTAAACTAGGTATATTAGTTTTTGTTTAAAATAAGTATAATTTTTCTTTTCTAACAAAACGACTTAGCACTTACGTTAATTTTGCTAATGAGTAAAATTAAGGAAAATTAATTTGAACGAAAAATAAACCAAACCTACTAAACAACAAGTAGGAACGGTTATTATTAATATTATTATTTTTATTTTTATTTTATTTACGAGATTTAAGATGTTTATTTTTATTTTCATGATACATTTATATTTGAGAAAACTACTATGCTAAGCAAGTGAATGTAAGAAATTAGGAATTCCTAGATATTAACGCTCTGAAGTATTCCTTCCGATTGATCTTGGCCTAGCCTTCACCTCGAAATTCGTTAAAAAGGCGTAAATTTCCAAGTCTTCTAACTTGTGACTTTGAGTAACGATTTTCCTAAAATCTACCTGCATTGAACTCAATAAGGGTATGATAGATAGTAACTCGTTGAAAAATTGTATTTTTTTTATCTTCAAATATATATATATATATATGAAGATATATATTTTGTACATAATATAACAATATTGGAATTTTACAAAGAGATTAGAGACCTGCTAGCGCTAGAACTAACGCATCCAAATTTTAGCAAGCGTTTTTACATACAATGCGATGCGTCTGAAAAAGGGATGGGGGCAGTGCTTTTACAAAAAAAAAGATGATTCTATTCCCAAAAATTAAATAAATCTCAAAAAAATTATAGTGTTACCGGAAAGGAATGCCTGGTGGCCGTACTAGCAATACAAAAATGTAGACCCTACGTTGAGGGAATGCTTTTCACCGTAATCACTGACTATTCAAGCATTAAATGGCTCATGAGCCTTATAATCTGAGCGGATGACTTGCGCGATGGAGTTTGCAACTCCAAGCCTTCTCATTTGACATTGAACACCGTAAAGGTAGCTTAAATGTGGTCCCAGATGCTCTGTCCATAGCCTACATGGAAATTGAAAGTATCGCCCTACAAAATATTGTGCCCTTGATCGATCTATAATCAAAAGAATTCAATTCTGAAGAATATAAAAGTTTGTTAACAAAGTGACGGAAAATCAAGAACGTCTACCAGATTTGAAGATTGATGATAATTATGTATATAAGAAATCTTTTCCGTCCTTCGAAGACGCCACTACAGTCGAACATTCATGGAGATTATGGGTACCGTCAGGTCTCACTAATGAAATTATTGCTCGTGCTCATAATCCGCCCTAAGTTGCTCATGGTGGCGTAGCCAAAACTTTACAAAGAGTTCGGGAATTCTTTTACTGGCGATTATGACTGTCCAAATAAGGGAATATATATCAAAATGTGACACTTGTATTCAGTGTAAATCTACAAATAAAGTCTTACGTCCTCCTATGTTGAGTGTCTACAGCGTGGATCGTCCTTTTCAAAAGTTATATGTTGACTTCTTAGGTCCGTACCTGCGTTCTAAGTCTGGTAATAGTTATGTCTTTGTTGTCCTTGATATCTTGTCCAAATTTGTTTTTTTGAATTCTTTACGTAATGCTAATAGTTCAAGTATTATTAAATATCTGCAAGAAAATATTTTCCATTTGCTTGGAGTACCCCAAATAATACACTCTGACAATGGAAAACAGTTCCTATCTAAAGATTTCCAAAACTTTATGCAGACGTACAGCATCCGCCATTTAAAAACACCAAATTACTCTCCGCAGTCAAATGCATCGGATCGAGTGAACCGAACTCTTTTAGCCGCAATACGATCATATCTCAAAGATGATCAACGAGATTGGGATCTTCATTTAAGCGACAGTTCACACTTCAACTGGTGTGTCACCATATTTTACTCTATTCGGCAATAATATGATGACACACGGAAGTTGTTACGAACTGGCTGATAAATTAAATTCGTTAGAAGATGGAGAGCTTATGACATTATCAAGACATACTCGCCTACAGTGTATGCGAGATAAAATCAAAGACAGTATATTCAAGGCCGGTAAAAAAAGTGCCCAAAAATACAACACTCGAAGGCGCAACATACGTTTTATGCCTGGCCAAGAGGTATTTAAAAGAAATGTCATCCTAAGCGATGGTTCAAAATACCTCAGCGTGAAAAAATGTCCTAAATTCGTCAAAAGTCGAGTAGTGAAATTAATAGGTAAAAATCTATATGAGTTGGAGAGCTTGTCTGGTAAAAGCATTGGCGTTTATCATGCGAAAGACATTAAACAATAAAATAAAATTCTGTTGAAATTTTGTTGTATTCTAGACGGGAAAAATAACCTCTTACTCAAGTATTACAATGGATAAAATTTATCTTTACTGCCCATTTGTCATGAGGAGAAATTTGTTTTGTTTATATCAGGCTATATTAATTTATGTTAATTTATGATAACAATAAAGACCTTTAGATCCGGTGATATTTTTGGTTAATTTAATTTAGATTAAATTTGCATTAGCAGGTCAATATCTATTATGTTAGTTAATTATTTTATTTATTTGATAATTTTTTTGTTTATTTATATGTTAATTTATTTATTTGTATGTTGATTTACTTATTTATTAGTTAATTTATTTTTTTATTAAATTAATTTAATTTATAAGTTTTATTTATTTATTTATTATTTAATTTATTTACTTATTAAGTTAATTTATTTATATGTTTATTTAATTATTTATATGTTAAATTTATTTATGTATTTATTTGTCAAATTTACTGATTTATTTGTCAAACGTCGTTCAATAATCCTTCTACTATCTTATCAGGTTATCTCGTTCATTAATCCTTTATAAATAAATGTTTTTATACATATAAAAAAAGAAGAACAATCTGACTCAAATATATTCGGTATTTAATTATATCTAGACACATATGTGCATGCACAAACCTAAATCACAGCAATGCCCGGCTTTCGTGGGTTCTTCACCACATTTGGAAATAATATCAAACCCACAAAAGAGTGTGTACGTGTATACGAACCTGGGTATTAAAAAGCATTCATACAAGTTGCTATTACAAAGGATTATCCTTTAAATACCAAAATCCATGTAAGTAATCGTCACCAGGACCGTATTAATGAGTATAAGACCTATACAAACAAATTAGAGGGGTGAAGAAATGTGTTTTCTAACTAAGTGTTAAATATCGCCTAAGTCTTAGAAATTAGTATAAAGGCTACCTTGATATATCCAGCTGTCCTCTTTCTCTGCCCCAGACATCAGTGAGACCTCCTAATAGTCCAGAGCTTTGTTGTGGACACTTGAATGACAGGCGTATTGCTGCCAATTCCCAAAGAATCAAGTGACCTTGTATTGCAGTCATATAGCCGTGTATCTAAGGCCAACACTGGCATCGTAGACTGCAAAGTAGCATTCACGCCGGCAACATACAATATTGAGGAATTGGGGAATTACTGTCGCACAAAGGATTCTTCGTAGAGTGCTGCGATTCGGTCATAGAGAAAATAATTACATAGAGGCGCGACTCGTACCCTCTTTGCCTTACACACCCGCAAATTTTTTTTGAGTTGAGTACGAGAAAACTCTCTTAAACTACTCATTTTTTCCTATCCGTGAATACATGTGAGTGGTGGATTAAAAACCCTTTTGCTCAAACTGACAGATAATTTTTTTTGTTGTTGGTTTGTCAAAAGTCTGTCTGACATTTCTAATTACCAAAACTTAATTAATGTCGATTTCGTTTCAACAAAAACATCGACTTGCCGTCGATCCGCCGTCAATTTTTTTCTGGAAATCAAATTCGTTTCAAATTAAAGCCAATATTTTTCTGGAAAAACAGATCCGTATTGAATCTCTTTTTGGAGACGGATTCAAAACGGATTTGTGCACAGATTCGTACACACACTACAATATTTGTTTTGACGTTTCTCAATTGTTGTGTTGTGAATTAATTTTTATTTTGTGGCAGTGTACAGAAAAAGTAAATTAATATATTAAAAAATAAAAAAAATTGTTAAAAACTTCTTGGAAACAAATATTAAAAAAGTGCAAGTGGGTTTAGGAACTCTACCGGGTCGGAATCGGGAAATTAAAACGAAATAATGATGTTTTAACGAATTGAAGATTTGTTTTTTTTTAGAGCTGCCAAGGAACACACACAGTCCCAAAAAGAGATTCGGTCCGTAATCGTTCTTTTCAAAGCCAAAAAGTATTGGTTTTAGTAGCGAATCCTAATTATTGAAACGAAATCGACATAATAGTTTTTTTTCACATTTGGTAAGTTTCATTTCATATTTATTTAATTATTCTTTATTTCAATAAAAGAAATATATAACTACATGTCTTTTTTTTCAGGTTGAATATATAATTGTTAAATTTGATGAACAAAATAAAGTGCCAAGGGTCTCACTGAGAGCCCAAGAAATCCTCGAAAAATTAAATGCAAAAGAACTTGCTGATCAGAACGGCGTTAAATCCCTATGGCGACCCGAATATGGAGGTTATATGATCGAAGGTACGCCTGGCAAACCATTTGGAGGTTTGCTGGCGCATTTTAATCTTGTCGAAGCAAATATGAGAAACCGCCGTGAAGAAGTTTCTGAACTGCTCAAGCCAGACGAATGTGTAATGTCGATTACAAATTTTCCACGTCTTGGTTGTCCATCGCTTACACATCCTATTTGTAGTCCAAATCCTGATGATATAAAAGGTGCGGCTCGATCTTTGTACTTTCCAGATGAGGCTATATATCCAGGACATCCTCGTTTTAAGACATTAACGAGAAATAAAGCTAAAAGGTACATAGTTTGTTTTGTAGGAAGGGAGACATAATTATTTTTAAATATGTATAATTGCTCTGTTACAGTTTTTAAGGATGCTAATACAACAATTCCCGTTGCTGATAGTCCTGCTGGTGAGCCAGATATAGTGCATCTTGATGCTATGGGCTTTGGGATGGGTTGTTGCTGCCTTCAGGTAACTTTCCAAGCTTGTAACATAGTCGAAGCAAGAATATTGTACGATCAATTGACACCACTATGTCCTATAATGCTGGCTCTAACTGCCGCTTCGCCCATATATCGAGGCTATCTAACAGAATCGGATTGTCGTTGGAATGTTATAAGTGCGTCTGTCGATTGTCGTACCGAAGAAGAACGAGGTTTGAAGCCTTTTAAAGAAAACAAATTTAGAATTCTAAAGTCGAGATATGATTCCATTGATTCGCTCCTATCGCCAGAAGGTGAAAGGTATAGACTTGGAGTTATATTCTATGCCTTCATATTTAACATTGTATTTTTTTGTTTGTATTTGCAGATACAATGATGTGCCTTTAGTTTATGATGAAGCTGTCTACCAACGCTTGCGTAGTAGAGAAATTGATCATCTATTAGCACAACACGTTGTTCATCTATTCATCCGTGATACAGTATCTTTGTTCAGTGAAAGAGTTGATCAGAATGACGAGGAAGACACAGATCATTTTGAGAACATTCAATCGACCAACTGGCAGACAATGCGTTTCAAAGCACCGCCACCCAATTCGTCGATTGGTTGGCGTGTTGAATTCCTGCCATGCGAAGCTCAGATGACAGATTTTGAAAATGCAGCATTTGTGTGCTTCGTTGTCCTTCTAACTAGAGTCATACTTTCCTATCAATTGGATTTCCTAATTCCAATTAGTAAAGTAGATGAAAATATGCAAACAGCACAAAAACACGATGCTTGTTGGAAGGAAAAATTCTGGTTTAGAAAATCAATTCAGTAAACTAAACCATGCGGAGAACAAGTAAATGGACACGGATGTTGTCCCGATGAATATGATCGATTATCTATTGATGAAATCATAAATGGAAAGGTAATTTATAAAAATTTCATTCTCTCAAATCTTAATTTTAATTTAAATGCAATTTTTTTCTTAAACTGATGGCTTTCCAGGACTCATTCCACCAATCAAAAGTTACCTACAATCGATGGAAGTCGATGCCGATACCCAGTGTACCATTGAGCAGTACTTACGTTTGATACAAAAACGAGCATCTGGAGAATTCACAACAACTGCCACATGGATGAGCGAGGAAGTTCTTAATCATCCAGAATACAAGTAAGTTTTTTATTTATGTGCATATAATAATGAAAATGAAGGATGTAGGTGGGTAGGTAGCTATATGCATATAACTTTATAATTTAGGTGCAATCTGCATACATAAGGTTCATGTGATTCTTAGACACATATTATTTAATATAGAATACGAATAGCTTTTGTACTATATCTTTGGAACGGGATGTCCAATAAAGGTGAGTGATATCTTTTTAGAATCAGCACTTCATACTTTCAAGGGAAGCATCAACATTTTTTGCAAAGAAGTTGAATAAAAAAAAATTGCTCCAGGTATACGCATACATCATTCTAAATATGCGTATTTCAAGAGTGCTTTTTTGCAATAAGGCTTCTACATAAAAACTTTTGATACTGATATTGAGAGTATCAAGAGTAGATTACAAAAAGGTATCAACCAAGTTTTTAGGATAACCCGTTCCAAAGATACACTTCAAAGTATTTTCAGATTATGTATTTCAAGGTGAACAGTGAATAGATTTTCAACTATATCTTTGCAACGGGTTGTCCAATAAAGGTGAGCGATATCTTTTTAGAATCAGCACTTCATACTTTCAAAGGAAGCATCAACATTTTTTGCAAAGAAGTTGAATAAAAAAAAAATCCTCCAGGAATACGCATACATCATTCTAAATATGAGTATTTCAAGAGTGCTTTTTTGCAATAAGGCTTATACATAAAAACTTTTGATACTGATTTTGAGAGTATCAAGAGTAGATTACAAAAAGGTATCAACCAAGTTTTTAGGATAACCCGTTCCAAAGATACACTTCAAAGTATTTTCAGATTATGTATTTCAAGGTGAACAGTGAATAGATTTTCAACTATATCTTTGCAACGGGTTGTCCAATAAAGGTGAGCGATATCTTTTTAGAATCAGCACTCCATACTTTCAAAGAAAGCATCAACATTTTTTGCAAAGAAATTGAATAAAAAAAAATAGCTCCAGGAATACGCATACATCATTCTAAATATGCGTATTTCAAGAGTGATTTTTTGCAATAAGGCTTCTACATAAAAACTTTTGATGCTGATTTTGAGAGTATCGAGAGTAGATTACAAAAAGGTATCAACCAAGTTTTTAGGATAACCCGTTCCAAAGATACACTTCAAAGTATTTTCAGATTATGTATTTCAAGGTGAACAGTGAATAGATTTTAAACTATATCTTTGCAACGGGTTGTAATAAAGGTGAGCGATATCTTTTTAGAATCAGCACTTCATACTTTCAAAGGAAGCATCAACATTTTTTGCAAAGAAGTTGAATAAAAAAAAATTGCTCCAGGAATACGCATACATCATTCTAAATATGCGTATTTCAAGAGTGATTTTTTGCAATAAGGCTTCTACATAAAATCTTTTGATGCTGATTTTGAGAGTATCAAGAGTAGATTACAAAAAGGTATCAACCAAGTTTTTGGGATAACCCGTTCCAAAGATACACTTCAAAGTATTTTCAGATTGTGTATTTCAAGGTGAACAGTGAATAGCTTTTGAACTATGTATATCTTTGCAACTGGTTGTCCAATAAAGGCGAAGGGGTTGTCCAATAAAGCAAAAAAATTACATCTAAAAGTAATTTGGTGACAAAAAAAATTCCATCTAAAAATAATTTGGTGTCAAAACTACTTTTGGATGTAATTTTTTTAAAATAATTCTCGGACTTGAAAATGGTATCCGGAAATAGTAAGAAATCATAAATTAGAACTCATAACCGTTTACACCATCCCAATGAAGCACGTAGTTTTCGAATTATAGAGTGGTTTACCTCCCTATTTCATTGATTTTCTTAAAATTGATAGAAATTTCATCAAATCGGCAGATAAACCAGTTAATAAGTCCCAAAGTATTTGCTTAATTTCCATCATTTAAACGGTTCTGAGTCTTATTTTAAATCCTCTATATGAAACAAGAACAATATTTAAATCCAAGAATTATTTCAAAAAAATTAGATCTAAAAGTAATTTGGCGACAAAAATTTTTCCATCTAAAAATAATTTGGTGACAAAATTACTTTTTTTTTTACAACTTGTCAATTGTTTTTGACAGCTTACAGAACTCTCCGCAAATATTTTTCCGCTGTGGTTTTCGTTAGCATTTCGCTCTCCTAGAGGAGACCACCGAAAAATTTCGTTTCGCATCAGCAGCGTACTAGGCTTTAATTGTAGTATTGGTGAATGATTGACACACACATTTGGTGGGTGTTCTTTTGTACAATATAAAATAGTTTTAATGTTTCTTGGTTTATTGATACGTAGGATATATAAGTAAAAAAATCGCCCTATCAATTTATCTTAGTGTATCTAATTGTTTCAAAATTTAAAAAAAAATATTTTGTGCATTTAAATCTTTGTTGAGTATTAAAAATAACTGGATTATCATTTCTTACATTCCCACAGACGAATGTGCTCGGAAACCGGCGCAGTATATTATCGATGTAGATTATGCATCCAGCATAAAACATGGGCCAATTGGTGGACAAACTAGTGTTACATTAAGCAACGAACATTTGTCATACATCGTTACGTGGTTTTCTTTATCAGCTGCAACTTCATGGCTTTGTTATCGTCAAATAATAAAGAGGAAAACTTTCTAGTTTGTATATGTATGTTCTTTTAATTGGTTCATTTAGTGAAAAATAAAATTATTTATTTTAATCTAAAATATATGTATTTTTTTTAAATAAATTGTTTCTGTCGCGCTTAAAATCTATTAATATAAAAGTAAGCTACATTTATTGCAAGATAAAAATAATTTTTGTATTTTGTTCACTTAAATTGAACACAAGATAAAGAGTAATAATAGGTTCAATTTATTATAAATAAAATAAAAACAAATAGAACAAAAATTAAGGAATATAGAAGTGTAAAATTCAACGTGTGAAGAATCACTATATTCTTGTCTAAGGAAAATTCGGTCTTAAGTCATCTCAAATTAATAAAAATTAATAAAAAAAAAATACTGTGTTTGTTTTGTGTGTCATATTGGGGTGTATTCAGTTAATACTTTCTCGAGCGAACATGGTAGGAGACACGTTTTTGAATATGATTTTATTCTACAGCTGTGGGATACTGCCCCATGTCTAGATGATTGTATCGCTTTCCGATTGCCTGCACGTTAAAACCGATATGTAGTAATTTTTAATGGTCAAAGATTTTTCTACCATCAAAAATGTAGGCTGGTTTCATCATTGATTGGTAAATGCGCTTATAGTCAAGGGACTAATAAAATAAAAATTTATTAAAAATGTCGATAATTTATTAGTGATTTTAACTTACGACAAACTCATCCCATTCGGTGCAGAGAACTATTGCGTGTGCAACATCCTTGACCTGCTTGACATCCTCCGGGGAATTAGTAACTGAAGGATGTGTGTAATCATCGATGATTTGTTCGTGTTCCACTTTTGAAGACGTGCGTTTTCAATAGTAAATGCGTTCCCTGAGTTGGTCGTAATTTGAAAACCCGACGGAAAGCCATATAATATCTTTTGAAGTCGGTGCAACATGTTTTATCTCCTTGGGGATTTTTTTCAATTAGATATTCAACATTATGAAGATCCCTAAGTGGTCTTGCGGACATCGGTAGTCAAACCCAGCTTGTGTATATGCTTGTCGAACGCTCTTGCGGTTACTGTTGGGTCTTGTGAGGTGTCAGCAGAAATGCACTTTAGCTCGTCTCTGGAGAGATAAAGATCGAATATTGTTTGGTGCAGTTCTAAATATAATTGTGTAATGCATATACTTCATATGTATGTATGTTTTAAAGATATTTATAGCATTCACCTCTAAGTTTTGCATCATTACTCTGAAGAAGTGGAAGAAATCCTTGCCATTCATCACTCGGATTCTGAGAACACTTTAATGACAGTGACAATTTTACAAACTCCACTATGCACGATATACTCGTAGGTGCGATATCGAGAGGACGGCGTAAAAGGAGCCTATAAATCTGTACCGCAATTGCGTTTGACCACCTACATGGCTGAAGCAATTTTTTTTCAAACTTGGTACGAGTACTTAGGTGTTTTAGGTGATTGTCTAAAGTGGTTTTTTTAATATTTGTTTGAGCTTGCTTGCCATACAAATTTTTCTACCATCTTAAATATCTCGTAAACGGCTCTTACGATTTTCATAAACAAATATGTGTACTATTTTAGGTGTGGTCTATATTTTGGCTATCAAATTTGTTGACATATTTAGCTATTAACGGTACCTGCAATACAACCATTTTGATCAAAATTTTTCTACTGGAGGTTCTTCAAATTCCAATTAATACTGCATTTCAAAATTCTCCTTCTGATTGAGAAGCTGAACTAGACGAGTAATTAGATATTTCATCGTCTTTCTGGTAAAATTCTTCATTTTTTTAAATTAGTATTCAGCGGGATTGGATCGGTTTCCTTAAGTTCTTCATGTAGTTGATCCATAAAGCATCTCAAGAATTCTTGTGTATCGTGTTGCTGAAACCCCCGAAACATTGAGTAAACACTTCTAATTCCATAGAGAATCCCACGGGGAACTATAAAATCTTATTATACTTACTATGAATTCTTTTTATTTTTCATCCTTGAGTAGTTCTACCTCTTTGTTGGTTGATAAATATTTGCTTTGTTCCTGATATGGAAATTCATCGGAAAGTAAAAGCTTGCGGCAAATTGTTTCCATATTTTTTATAAATAAATTAAATGCACGGTTGGATCGTATGTACTTGCTCTTGTGTTCGATCACATGTTAGTAGAAAAGGTTTAATATTACGAAATGTTATATTAACAAAAGATTATGTCTCACACTATTCTTACATCCGGTGGGAGTTGCTTTGAAGCACGGAAAATGCTAGACAATCCATGCATATATTTCTTTTACTGGCAATGCTTTCTCTTTGGAGAATTCGATTGCCATGAAGATGAAGGAACTGTTGGGAGTTAGAAGTTAAATATAACATTTTATTTTTGTGTAAAGTTTCAACTAACTTACCTATAGCTATATGGCTGTTTATTGTGTGTATGCACCAATGGATTATATGGCACATTGGAAAATTTTGCTTTGATGGAGTGGGAGTTTTTCCAGTTCATGCAGCGCATGGACAAATGTCTCCATTGCAGTGGTCATATAAACTTGTGAAGCCACAACTTCCAGATCGTTCATAACAGCTTCGGTGGCTTTCCGTCTTCCCAAGTAAAGCAAGCCCAGTATCGATGAAGGTGGAACGATTCGATCCAGCGTAAAGAAATTCTTAGTCACATAATTGTACCAAAACACATGAAGCAATTGTTGTTCAATTTAATCAGAAAGCAATGAATGAGCTGTTGCTGTACAGTCATTTGTTGCCATTCTCGCTCAAAAGCTTGTCCAGTATAAATCCGGCGTTGGCGAAGCCATTTACAAAATTTGCAGCCAGATTCTGCATTCCTGAGTCCACTTGAATCAATGGGAAATTATTCCTTAATTAAACTTTTATATGTGTACAACAATTCCCAGAACATATTTCAATCGAAACGAAGAACTAAAACTTGAAAAGAAAAACAATTGTGTAAGACATTCTAATAAGAACAGAATTATAAAAAAATATTTACGTACTGATTACTAGAATAATTTAATATATATTATGTATGGTCGTTAATGTTTCAAGTTAAATAAATATGTATATATATACCGAAGCGAATGTTTTGAATAAAAAAAGGTAACGGAAACCCTCACTGTATTACTTATAATTTAAGTGCAATATGCATATGTACAATAAGATCCATGTGATTTTTAAAGATACATAATTATGTATATATAAATGTATGACGGCGTACATCGTATGAAGTATTCAGTTCAGTTATTTTGGAAATATATATTTTTTTTTTAAACTCAAAATTTCAAAAACGAATCAATAGATTTTTTCGAAACTTCTTAATTGGTATTTTTTTGACTTTATCTTAATAGTTAAAAAAAAACTTCTTTTAGTTATATGCATATAGCTACCTACCCACCTACATCCTTCGTGTTCATTATTATATTTATATGTTTACATACCTAGGTTCCATCTATGTATGTACCTACATACATATTACTCTCCTATATTACAAATTTAAAATCCATACTATAAATTTAAATATGCTTTTGTAGGTAGGTACATGTGTAACTATATAACAAGTCATTGTACCATGAATCAAGGTAATCATACTTACATCGGCTTCAAACCTGCATAGGATAACTAGATTACCTACATACTAAACAGCGTCAATGTTTAGCTACATGAAAGTTGTTAGTTCCAAGATCAAGACAACCCATTCCAAAGATATAGCTCAAAAGCACTGTTCACCTTGAAATACATAATCTGAAAATACTTTGAAGTGTATCTTTGGAACGGGTTATCCTAAAAACTTGGTTGATACCTTTTTGTAATCTACTCTTGATACTCTCAAAATCAGCATCAAAAGTTTTTATGTAGAAGCCTTATTGCAAAAAAGCACTCTTGAAATACGCATATTTAGAATGATGTATGCGTATTCCTGGAGCAATTTTTTTTTATTCAACTTCTTTGCAAAAATGTTGATGCTTCCTTTGAAAGTATGAAGTGCTGATTCTAAAAAGATATCACTCACCTTTATTGGACATCCCGTTCCAAAGATATAGTACTAAAGCTATTCGTATTCTATATTAAATAATATGTGTCTAAGAATCACATGAATCTTATGTATGCAGATTGCACCTAAATTATAAAGTTATATGCATATAGCTACCTACCCACCTACATCCTTCATTTTCATTATTATATGCACATAAATAAAAAACTTACTTGTATTCTGGATGATTAAGAACTTCCTCGCTCATCCATGTGGCAGTTGTTGTGAATTCTCCAGATGCTCGTTTTTGTATCAAACGTAAGTACTGCTCAATGGTACACTGGGTATCGGCATCGACTTCCATCGATTGTAGGTAACTTTTGATTGGTGGAATGAGTCCTGGAAAGCCATCAGTTTAAGAAAAAAATTGCATTTAAATTAAAATTAAGATTTGAGAGAATGAAATTTTTATAAATTACCTTTCCATTTATGATTTCATCAATAGATAATCGATCATATTCATCGGGACAACATCCGTGTCCATTTACTTGTTCTCCGCATGGTTTAGTTTTCTGAATTGATTTTCTAAACCAGAATTTTTCCTTCCGACAAGCATCGCGTTTTTGTGCTGTTTGCATATTTTCATCTACTTTACTAATTGGAATTAGGAAATCCAATTGATAGGAAAGTATGACTCTAGTTAGAAGGACAACGAAGCACACAAATGCTGCATTTTCAAAATCTGTCATCTGAGCTTCGCATGGTAGGAATTCAACACGCCAACCAATCGACGAATTTCGTGGCGGTGCTTTGAAACGCATTGTCTGCCAGTTGGTCGATTGAATGTTCTCAAAATGATCTGTGTCTTCCTCGTCATTCTGATCAACTCTTTCACTGAACAAAGATACTGTATCACGGATGAATAGATGAACAACGTGTTGTGCTAATAGATGATCAATTTCTCCACTACGCAAGCGTTGGTAGACAGCTTCATCATAAACTAAAGGAACATCATTGTATCTGCAAATACAAACAAAAAAATACAATGTTAAATATGAAGGCATAGAATATAACTCCAAGTCTATACCTTTCACCTTCTGGCGATAGGAGCGAATCAATGGAATCATATCTCGACTTTAGAATTCTAAATTTGGTTTCTTTAAAAGGCTTCAAACCTCGTTCTTCTTCGGTGCGACAATCGACAGACGCACTTATAACATTCCAACGACAATCCGATTCTGTTAGATAGCCTCGATATATGGGCGAAGCGGCAGTTAGAGCCAGCATTATAGGACATAGTGGTGTCAATTGATCGTACAATATTCTTGCTTCGACTATGTTACAAGCTTGGAAAGTTACCTGAAGGCAGCAACAACCCATCCCAAAGCCCATAGCATCAAGATGCACTATATCTGGTTCACCAGCAGGACTATCAGCAACGGGAATTGTTGTATTAGCATCCTTAAAAACTGTAACAGAGCAATTATACATATTTAAAAATAATTATGTCTCCCTTCCTACAAAACAAACTATGTACCTTTTAGCTTTATTTCTCGTTAATGTCTTAAAACGAGGATGTCCTGGATATATAGCCTCATCTGGGAAGTACAAAGATCGAGCCGCACCTTTTATATCATCAGGATTTGGACTACAAATAGGATGTGTAAACGATGGACAACCAAGACGTGGAAAATTTGTAATCGACATTACACATTCGTCTGGCTTGAGCAGTTCAGAAACTTCTTCACGGCGGTTTCTCATATTTGCTTCGACAAGATTAAAATGCGCCAGCAAACCTCCAAATGGTTTGCCAGGCGTACCTTCGATCATATAACCTCCATATGCGGGTCGCCATAGGGATTTAACGCCGTTCTGATCAGCAAGTTCTTTTGCATTTAATTTTTCAAGGATTTCTTGGGCTCTCAGTGAGACCCTTGGCACTTTATTTTGTTCATCAAATTTAACAATTATATATTCAACCTGAAAAAAAAAGACATGTAGTTATATATTTCTTTTATTGAAATAAAGAATAATTAAATAAATATGAAATGAAACTTACCAAATGTGAAAAAAAACTATTATGTCGATTTCGTTTCAATAATTAGGATTCGCTACTAAAACCAATAATTTTTGGCTTTGAAAAGAACGATTACGGACCGAATCTCTTTTTGGGACTGTGTGTGTTGCTTGGCAGCTCTAAAAAAAAATAAATCTTCAATTCGTTAAAACATCATTATTTCGTTTTAATTTCCCGATTCCGACCCGGTAGAGTTCCTAAACCCACTTGCACTTTTTTAATATTTGTTTCCAAGAAGTTTTTAACAATTTTTTTTATTTTTTAATATATTAATTTACTTTTTCTGTACACTGCCACAAAATAAAAATTAATTCACAACACAACAATTGAGAAACGTCAAAACAAATATTGTAGTGTGTGTACGAATCTGTGCACAAATCCGTTTTGAATCCGTCTCCAAAAAGAGATTCAATACGGATCTGTTTTTCCAGAAAAATATTGGTTTTAATTTGAAACGAATTTGATTTCCAGAAAAAAATTGACGGCGGATCGACTGCAAGTCGATGTTTTTGTTGAAACGAAATCGACATTAATTAAGTTTTGGTAATTAGAAATGTCAGACAGACTTTTGACAAACCAACAACAAAAAAAATTATCTGTCAGTTTGAGCAAAAGGGTTTTTAATCCACCACTCACATGTATTCACGGATAGGAAAAAATGAGTAATTTAAGAGAGTTTTCTCTTACTCAACTCAAAAAAAATTTGCGGGTGTTTAAGGCAAAGGGGGTACGAGTCGCGCCTCTATGTAATTATTTTCTCTATGGGAACGATGATGTTGTGTTCGCCGCGGCTGTTGTTTCGTTGGTGGTTAGAGAAATTAGGGGGTGCTGGCTTGGCCAGGCGATTCTGGACATTGCTTCGGTCACCGTGAACCATATTGTTCCATAAGAGATCGTCATATTCAAAAATAAAAGTAGAAGAAAATTCTGAAACTCAATCTGAGACTTCGGCTACGACATTTGGTTTTGATTTTGACGTTTCGCTGTTGAATTTGTGTTGGCTCGGACTTCGAGCATCGATTAGTTAACATGGAGAGTGAAACAAAATAAAATAGAGTAGTTTCTCAGAAAGAACGGGTGGCACCGTGCCGTGGGTTTCGCACGGGACATAAGGGACTTTATATGGTACGTGGTTTGTGTGGATGCATCGTAGAAAAGGTCAGATAAACGCTGAAAGTAATTAATTAAAACGCAATCAAATACTAATAATCCGAAGCAGTTACAACATCAAACAAATATAAATTCATTACCACAGTTTAACCAACACTCCATACCGCAACAAAATTCCCAAAATAACTACCGTCAGCAACAAATCCCTCATAGTCTCCCTTCCCCGCACCACAACCTAAATTGAATCAAACTCCTAATAAAAAGTTCCAAATTAATCATTCGTCAGCATTTTCACAACCAGCAAATATTTTCAAGCCTATCATAGAAATGCAACCATCAGTCAACTTGGTGCAAAACTATTCGGATTGGAGTAACCCTAACGGTTATCAACAAGTTTCACCCAATCAGTATCCCGAGTCGAACCTTAACCCTTTCAGAGGTTATCGGGATCAAATCAAAATTGATCGATGGGGTCTAAAGTTTGACGGAAAACCCGAAACATTAACAGTAGAAGATTTCATATTCCGATTAGAAGCCCTCCAAAATCAATATCAGTGTTCTTGGCCCGAAATCATGAAGCATATTCACCTCACTCTCTCAGTAGACGCTCAAGTCTGGTATTGCGAGTTCCAGAAATCGAATTATAGACCTGATTGGCAAATTGTACGCGCGGCATTATTGCTTCATTTGCGAAATTCAAAATCAGACTATGAAATCATGCGCGAACTTTCGGATCGCAAACAAGGTTCGTCTGAGTCCTGCGATACCTATTTCTTAGACATATTTAAAATCAGATCACAACTCAAAACGCCTATGCCGGAATTTGAGCTGATAAAAATGCTTAAGAGGAATCTCAACGATAGAATCGGCAAACTGATCTACCCTATGGCAATTTTCTCCTTGGACCAATTAAGGTTTGCTTGCAAGGAAGCAGAGAATGCCTTCCCATGCATAGATTCACACCATGCTATGCGGTATCATAGGCCACTTCAAAAATTAGTAAATGACGAGCTGCAGCATTTTGAAGAGGATACAAATTCTTATGAGGATAGTAT
Organism: Philhelius pedissequus; assembly: GCA_910595825.1. NCBI lineage: Eukaryota > Metazoa > Arthropoda > Insecta > Diptera > Syrphidae > Philhelius > Philhelius pedissequus. Next base: position 163,253,443 of record OU343161.1, read on the forward strand.
CGCAGCTATGCAATACGTTAACAGTAATAGGCCTAGACCAGCAAATAAAGTTCTAGCTTGCTGGAACTGCAAAAATGTTGGCCACTTATATTGGGAGTGTCCATCACCTAAGCAGAACATATTCTGTTTTAAATGCGGCGAAGAAAACTCTATTGTGTCGAATTGTCCTAAATGTATATAGAAAAACGGACAGAAGAGCGCGATTACAATGGGAGAGTCCCGTCGAATCAGACCCCCGAAACTACTATCCAACAAAATGGTTAGCGAAACTTAAAAGTAAGGAGAGTGAAGACAAAGGGGTGAAGATTTTAAAAAGGGAAAATATCGGTGTAGAACAAAGCAATAATAAAGGTACAATTAATTATGAAAAACCTTTACATATTATAATAAGTGATTATAATAAGGCAAGAGAAAGAATTTTTAAAGTCTGTACAGTAAGCTACAAAATACTTAAAGCTAGGCATAGATATAAAATGGGGAAATCCATAAATCAGACCGGGGATTTCCAAGGTAGGGTGGGCAAAGTCTACGCTTAGAACACCACAGCGCCCTCTAGTGGGAAATGGCCGTCCGCGTCTTGATTAGATTTATTTTCTTGTGACTAAATCTCGTACGACATGTTAAGTGTTTTGCGATAGGAGAGATAGTGCCTATGGGCCATTCCGGCGAGCTCAAGCTGAAGACGAGTTTTTGTACAATATTGTAGGCCATGTGACGGCGTTAGTGTAGTGATGAATTATACTTTGGAGACTGAAAAGAAGAAAAAGAGGGTTCTATTTAACAGTTTTGACAATACTAGTGCGACTAAAATAAAATGCGCGACTGGATCGCGCGAACTTGCTCTTATGTTTGAGCACATCGTATGCAATGCATACATTAGATTCATGTTATTTTTAAAGACGCATATGCATATATAAATGTATGAGGTCCTGCATTGTATGTAGTATTTAGTGACGTACGCAAAAACGGAATAAGAATAAGGACAGACAGACGAAATTACAAGATCCCCTTTTTTGGTGTTCTCTATGATCGTAATGTCATGTTTGATTGTTGGAATTTTTGCCCGAATCCATAACTTGCCTTATAGTACCTACCTATAATACCAACTAAAAAAATCTAACAATAACTTAATAGATTTTTTCGAAACTTCGTATTTGGTAGTTTTTTTACATTATCTTGAATAGTTAAAGAAAAATATTTTCCTAAAATAAAAAAACAAGGGTATCTCCCATTAAAATGTTAAAAAATCAAAATCAAAAATTCAAAAAAATCTATTTCTCGAAAACCACTCGAAGAATTTTTATAATAAAATGAATAAGTACAGTCTACTTTTAAGTACAAACATATTTTATGTTGCGTACTTATTAACGGTACTTGCCATAGAACCACTTTTCATATTTTCGACTTTCTCAACATTGGATGAACCCATTAAAATAATTTTTGTTATGCAAATAGTCCCTACGGTTGCTAATAAAAGTGCAAGCCAAAATGTAAAAAAAGGTTTTACGATTTTTAAAAAATAAATAAATTTCTTTTTTTGAAAAATCGACTGTCACTGATTTTTTTTGAAATTTGAATTTCATATGTATATTAATTATATCTTTAAAATGGCGTTTCAAATTTGTTTTCTAAAAATGTTTTTAAAATTTTATGCATACAAAATATTTTTCGTAAAAAAAAACTCCAACGATTTTTAAAATTTTTGTTTGATATATTCCTATTTCTCCAGGAATTCAAATATCATCTTTGTTTTCCGTCAAGCTATAACAGCTAAGCAATAAAAAACATTTTATAATGTGTATTATTCATTTATTTCTCCCTAATTATGTTTCATTTTTACAAATTTTCCCGTACATCACTGAATACTACATACAATGTAGGCCCTCATAAATGTATATATACATATGTGTCTTTAAAAATCACATAAACCTTATGTATGGATATTGCATAAATACATACTTCATTTTCATTATCATAAGCACAAATTTAGATACCTAGGTTCCAAACATGTATGTAGGTAGCTACAGTACACATTTTTCTGCTAACTTACATAATTAAAATCCACGACCGACCTAAATTTAAATAATAGGTAGATACCTATGTAACTATTCTTTAAATCCATTCGAAAATTCATAATTCTAAAAATGAAGATATTTTACCTAAATCGGCTTTAAACCTGTATACGATAACTAGATTACCTATCTATTAAACAACGTAAATGTTTAGCTACATTAAAGTTGTACGATCCAGTAGTGCATTTTATTTTATCAATGTCATACATATATATCTCAATTTCACACATTGTATCTCGAAAGCTACATGTAACTCGAGGTTTCTTCTTTTCAAACTACATTTGAACATGTCAATTTTGTTTATTAGCTAATCTAATAGTTTACGTGAAATAAAATGAAACGTAATTTATTCATACAATTTGTAACCGAAATTGCCAACCATAACTCAAATTGAGCTCGGGATATTATTTATAAGACAAAAGGAAAAGAAAAAGAAACTTTCGCGACGGCAAAACAATAGACAGTCAGAGGATTTCCGAGAAACGTCATATATTCGGTGGAATGTAATTGAGAACTCATGTAAGGGAAGGTAATAGATTATTTAAGGCAATCTAGTTGTGGATTGCATTCTAACCCTAATTCGATGTAAACTAAGGGTACCGTAGACTCTTTTCGAGACGAGTTGAAGAGATTTTGTAGAGGCGGGATCTCAAGATTTATTTGGCGAGAGGGAAGTTTCAGCTCTAGGGAGCCTATAGAGTATTGGAAAATATAAACTCTTAAGGAAATATGCAAATGTGCAGTTTTATTGCAAGTTGCATATGACCTTAACACAAATACCCTTTTTTGTTTCTAACCGACATTTAAAGCGAACAGTTGCTCTTCGCAATCAGCGGCATTTTTGTGTAACTAAGAAAAATTTGTGCAAGTTTTGCAATTAAAAATTTAGAGTCGGGGTGAATTAAAAGATCATCAAGCGGAAGAAACCAGATTTTAGTTATCCAGTGTTGGAGCCATATAAAAAAAAAAAAAAAAGAAAAAGGGGCTAAAAAATTCAAAGGAGAATCTATCAAATCGGCGGGAATGAAAATTCGTTCACCGCCCAAAATTTAAGCCAGCATCTCTCAGGAATTCCGACAGACAAAGAAAATCCCACCTACCAGGGTAGCATAATAATACGGGAATTTAGCGGTGCTATACGGAATCTTTCCTACCGTTTCATATTGTCTAATTAGGCAGTCTCGTCAATCATACGTTGATAGCCACGGTCGTTGAGACGTGGGCGATCATTGAGAGTGCGCGGAGGTTACCGGTTCAAATATCGTCAGCTGCCAAAACCAAATTTACTTTTTTTATTCCATAATATTAATTAGAATATTTTTTTGGTTAAACTCAAGGATTAGTAGAGTAATTATTTTAAATTGTAAAGTAGTTTTTCCGGTCTGTTGGTTCCCGTGTTGCTGGTAACTGAGATCATTCATCGCATCTAATGATTTCGAGAACCGTACGCAATTAAGTTGTACATCGTTCGCGTATTAATCCTATATATATATATATATATATATACATATAACTTTAAAGAGTATTGCAACACAGCACAAAGAAAAGGATTATTATCATCTACAATTTCGATTGCAGTGGCCACTTCAGCAGGAAGCTAGGGTGAGTTTTATGTATCTATAATATAATTTTTGGTAACATATATTTATATATCTATATAATACTCAATCAGACAATATTTAAAGTAAAGTATTGTACGCTAACAGATCGGGTGGGTTTGAAGAGGGGATCAATGCAGTAAAGTAAAGCAAAGAAAAAAGAAAAAAAGGGGAGTTTGTAATAAATTGAATTTCATATTAAGTCAGTTCGATGAAAGTTTTCGGTGTCCAGCTACAGAGTTGCCAACGTAGAGAATTCAACTATTTTTGCTATGGATTTCTTGAATTAAATGAAGTTGGTAAATTTGTACTATATGAATTTTAATTTATTCTTGCATTATAGCATATATTTTTTGCAATAAAATTATCAATTAAAATGAAAATTATAACTTTTAATCTCATTAAGAGACAGTTATTTTGAGAATTTATGATGAGTGATTAATTTCAAAATAAAGGGATGGAAAGGAGGAAGAGAGGAGGGATGGAGTGAATGAGAAAGAGGTCAAGTAAAGGGGTTGCTCCAGCGAGGGAAGCAACCAGGAAGGGAGGGAACTGTTTAAATTTCTCGCGCACAAACTCCATCGGAGTGCATAGTCTGGCATTCATTTTTTTTGTGACGAGCTATTGGTCTACGAACCACTCCCGTCGCTGAGCTAGGGGTTTAGGACGTGCCAGCAAGGACCGACAAGCAAACAAGCCCGTTACAAATTTAAAAAAAATAATTTCATCGGAATAATCTTGTAAATTGTTTCAGCGCTATATTGTCACGGATTTCGTTTCCACTTGTGTAAAAGTGTAGCATTTTTTTGCACTACAACAACAAAATATAATGAATGTCAAAATCTTACACTTTTACACTTTTACAATACCCGAACTCTATTGTAACAGAAAAATACAAGAGTGTAATGTCGATTTCGTCCAATAATTAGGATTCGCTACTAAAACCAATACTTTTTGGCTTTGAAAAGAACGATTACGGACCGAATCTCTTTTTGGGACTGTGTGTGTTGCTTGGCAGCTCTAAAAAACAACAAATCTTCAATTCGTTAAAACATCATTATTTCGTTTTAATTTCCCGATTCCGACGCGGGGGAGTTCCTAAACCCACTTGCACTTTTTTAATATTTGTTTCCAAGAAGTTTTTAACAATTTTTTTTATTTTTTAATATATTAATTTACTTTTTCTGTACACTGCCACAAAATAAAAATTAATTCACAACACAACAATTGAGAAACGTCAAAACAAATATTGTAGTGTGTGTACGAATCTGTGCACAAATCCGTCTCCAAAAAGAGATTCAATACGGATCTGTTTTTCCAGAAAAATATTGGATTTAATTTGAAACGAATTTGATTTTCAGAAAAAAATTGACGTCGGATCGACGGCAAGTCGATGTTTTTGTTGAAACGAAATCGACATAAGATTTTTTTAATCAAACTCCTTTCTTCAGAACAAATGTGAAACGGAGTTTGACATTTGCTACAGTGTAGTACAGATTAGTAAAGGTGTGTTCACAGTCTGTTGAAAAAAATAAAATCTTACAATTTTACAAGACTTGGTACACCAGATCGTGAATACCCCTTATGTTTTTTTTCTTTTATTGACGGCACCGGAGTTCAAAAATTTGCAATTGTTGCTGTTTGTGGAGTAATGGATTTTGATCCCTGGTGACATCGAAAAAAAAACATAAAAGAAGTGTCGTTTTTTTTCCATTTTGGCTTATCGTCTTAGTATTACTTATCTGTGACCAAAACTTGTCAAAATATAATTTCGTTTACAATTTGCACTTTCAAAGCAAATTGTCAGAAAATCATTTTCATTAGAATTAGGATGGCTGCAGATAATTCAGATAGTGGTGTGAATAAACACTGAAAAAAAAAATTCTTTTTTATTGTATTTTGTTTTTCAGGCTCTGACTCGGATTTAAGTAGCAGAAGTCGATCTTCGAGAACTGCTCGCACACCGGGGCGTATAGAGGATGCTCAAGTTCCGGGGTTAATACTAAACAGTATAAAAATATATCCTTTTAATTACAATTTATTGTTTTGATTTCTAGATCTCCACATACTTCTAAATCTGGCAGTGGTAGTGACCGTTCCCGCTCAGGTACACCTCAAAGCAGAAAATCTCGTTCCGGTACACCAAACAGTCGTCGGTCTGGTTCTAATGAAAGTCGGCATTCAAACACCTCGAATGGTTCTGCTTCCCCCCATACACCCCAATCTATTGGCAATCGCAGTCGTCGTTCGCAAAGTCGACATAGTAGACACTCTGTGAATCCCGACGAAGACAGCGGATCTCAATCACCAAACTTAGAAATTGATGATAGACAACGGTCATCTTCACCATCACGGTCGAGGTCAAGGAGCCCCAGTAGAAGCCATACGCCTGAAATTAGAACCTCCGGTTCGCGTTCATCCAAAGCGCGTTCCAGATCTAAAACTCCAGCCATTAAGAAATCTAGATCTCGCAGTCGTTCGGCATCGAAATCCGGCTCCAAGTCGGGCACTCCATGTTCAACAAAAAGCCGCAGTGCTTCTGAGTCTGGTAGTGATTTTGGTGATAAGCACTCGGCCAAGAAACGTAAATTGGTATCAAGCGACTCCGGCGACAATGATGGACAGGAAAAAGAAATACCAACCAAACTTAAAGCCAAAATAATAGACACAGATAGTGAAAATGAGGTAAGGGCATTTCAAGAAAAAGCTTCTCTACCTAATTTATATAATTATTTAAGTTCAGTGATTAAAATTTAACACTAGCAACTTTTCTTATCATAATTAATTTGTAAAATACTTCCTTGTCATTAAATAGAAAATATTTGAATATAAGGAGCCTCAGTTCAGTGAATTGTATAACGGATAAATTTAAAATACTAAATGAAGACCAAATTCTTCACTTTGCTTTGAATTCCCTATTGGTTTCCAATGTGGACTATTGTTGGAAATAATCAAATTTTCGAAACAAAAACATCTTTCATGTTAAGATTTTACTTAAGTGTTCTATTTTTTCTCTATTATTTTATTAATTTCAAATTATAAACTGGCAGCGAATTTGCCTCTGAAAGTATAATGACAAATTTCCTTAAAACCTACAACTTAAAGCGAATTTCAATCAAGAAAAGATTGTCTCTTTCTGTAAAAAGATTGGATCTTTTTGAATTTTCAGAGTTTCTTATAGCGAGTTTCATTCAAGAAAAAATTGGCTCTTTCTGTAAAAAGATTTGATCTTTTTGAATTTTCAGTTTCATTATAACAAAAAAGTAGACCTGGATCACGAAAGTTCTGATCTCTGATGGGTTGGCAGATTTGTTCTGAATGCACACATACATGTAAAAAGTCATTTTTGTCAACGGTCAAATGGTCAATATTTTGTTATTAATTTGTTTTAAACTTGTGAATTAATGCAAAAAAAATTAAAAAATGAACAAATAATGGACCAAGATGTTTATAATTTTGATTGTATAAATTTAGTGGAGATTTTGATTGCTTCGTCTTCGTCTTCCTCGTCATCTGATGATGAAGATATTTTTTTTTCAGGAATGTGTGTGTCAGTCATTGATCAATACCACGGTACACATAATAAGGTAGCATATTGTGCATGTTTACAAAATTCGGTTGTCATAATTTGGCAAAATGTCTCTGAGATTTGGCATTTTCACATACATTGAAAAGAGTAAATTTCGATTTTGAGAGGAGATCTTTGAAATTTGAATGACACTCGCTATTATTTTATGATTAAGGCCGTCATTTGCGTTAAAATTTTGTTTAAATTTAATACGTTTTTATATGGGTGAATAGTAGGGGTTTGCTATGTCAGTTGCATTAAATGGGATTTTTTAAAACATAAATTTCCCATTTACATTGCTTGCGTTAAGGAATCTATTATGAAAATTTAAGACAAAATAACAAACATCAACTTGTTGTCTTTTAAATGCTCACTTTGCAATTTTCACCTGTTTCTAATTTCTTATTGAGAATTGAGTAACCCGTTTTGTTTGTATTTTATTTTTTCTTGAATTTGCGGCAATGATGGCTCCTGTTATCGATACGACAAGAAAGCTTTAGTTGCCAACACTACAACCAACCATAAGGATATATAACTTCATGACTTGGTGAAATCCTATTGGGCTTTGGATCAACAAAAGCTGACATTGAAAAATCGTTAGATCGTTAGAAGAGCTCTGCAAATCTTAGCGAAAACCACCAAAGATGACGTCCTAAAATCGGCATACAAATCCATAATCAGTGACTATATCCAAAAAGGCTACGCCTGAAAGATTGCAATTCCTAAAAATTTTAATGACAGTCAATCAGCCCTATCACAGAATCCATCGTAATCGAAAATCTGCTATGAATCCCGAAAAATTCCATTCGTAGTAAATTCTTAGTGGAAAATCTGCTGCAGAATTTCGTATCTCTGAATCAGAATGAAAAGGAAATATTTTAGCTCTCTCTACGGCGAGTTATTTTTCTCGTAGTCAAGTGGAAAACGGTTATCTTAGTAAGAATGTAGGTATTTTTAATGAATATTTATTCAAATTCAAGTCCTCTTCAATGCATTAAGCACTTTTTTTAAATTAAAAGAAAGCCTCCTCCCAAAAATCTCAGCGCAACAGGCAGCAGACAAAACAAGTTTATTGATAAGGAAAATCTATCTTCTTGAAACTTCCGTTGCAGCTCCTCCAAAACATTGGCATTTCAACGCTTGTTCACTCGGAAATATCTTATAAAACTGTGGGCTGATTAGGGAATACGAAGCCAATCGCTTTCAATTCCATATCTCATTTTCGACTCGCTTCGTTTTGATCAATTAACGAATTCGAAGCGAATCGCAAATGCTACTTCCAAGATTGCCAGATAATTGACGGCTGATTGCCAGTGCATATTTATTATTTCAATCAAAAACATTTGTGTTTTGTCCGAGGTGCATTAACTTTGTAATAAAATATTTATTTAAATATAAAATTGACTCAAATGTTATTTATATAAATGCTTAACGTGAGCAAGAAAAAGAATCTTAAAATTCAAACTTGAGAAGAAAATTATTAAGAAGTGCTTCTTCACCTTTTGATCTTCATTGCTTCGACTCAGTGTTTTTGCTTAACGTGTTTATTTGTTAAATTAGCTTTATTTTATAAAAACCTTTATTTCGCTCCCATTTTGATATTTTGAAACCAATGTACATAATATATGGGTATTATCTTTCACATATTAAGAGCAATATGAAATATTTTATGACCTTTAGTCTAAAATGCGTTTCGCTTGTGCACGATGTTGGGCTCATGAGGTAGATGTTATCGGCGCAATATTTTATTGGTCGATGACTACCGACTCTAATAGAATTTGCAGCACATATATACTGCAAATTTTTTTTTCGAGGGGAATTTTGTCGAATTAATGCACCTAGAAATATATGTATGTTATGCCCGTGGTCTGGCTAGTAATTATAATAAAAGAAAACGCAAATAATATCTCTGTATCTAACGGGTGATTTTTTTGCTACTTGGTTTTTGACGTTTATATTTTTGACAGATCACACATGACAAATTCCACGAACATTTGACATTTCGATTCAGTATTGTTTGCCATTTCATCATGAATAGACTTACGCCTGAACAACGTTTGCAAATTATTGAAATTTATTATCAAAATTCGTGCTCTGTGAAAAATGTGTTTCGCAAGCTACGTCCGGCAAAATTGTCTTCAGCGACGAGGCTCATTTTTGGCTAAATGGATACGTGAATAAGCAGAATTGCCGTATTTGGAGTGAAGAGCAGCCAGAGGCAATTCAGCAGCTACCAATGCATCCCGAAAAATGCACTGTTTGGTGCGGTTTATGGGCAGGCGGCAGCATTGGGCCGTACTTCTTCAAGGACGATGAAGGCCGCAGGGTTACGGTCAATGGAGGAAGGTACCGTTCGATGATAACAGATTTTTTTTTGCCGAAAATGCAAGAATTGAACTCGGTCGACATGTGGTTCCAAAAGGACGGTGCCACATGCCACACTGCACGCGAAACCATGCATCAATTGAGAGGCGAATTTGGTGAGCAGTTGATCTCACGTTTTGGCGCAGTCAATTGGCCACCAAGATCATGTGATTTGACCCCGTTAGACTATTTTTTTGTGGGGCTATGTTAAGTCTATTGTCTATGGGGACAAGCCAAACACGATTGCTGCCTTGGAAGCCAACATTGAACGCGTCATTGGTGTGAAAAAGTTTGCCAAAATTGGACCTTCAGAATGGACCACCTGAAGCGTAGCCGCGGGCAACATTTAAGTGAAATTATTTTTAAAAAGTAAATGGCAGAAATTGATTTATCGATCCAAATAAAAATTTTATTCACTTTTTACAAGTTTCTGTGTTTTTTTGGAATTTTCAAAAACCAAGCTCTTAAAAAATCACCGTTTACATATTATTTTTGTTAGGCTGTGTGGACTTAAACTGAAATGTCTTATGACATTTAATCCGAAATGCGTTTCACACGCGCACGATAGTTGGGCTCATCTATTATAGTCGGTAGTCACCTACCGCATCTAACTGATGAGGCCAACTATAGTGCCCGGGAGAATCGTATTTTGAACTAAAGGTCATAAAATATTTCAATTGGGCTTAAATCCACACAAAAACAAAAATAATATGTAGATATCATTTGCGTTTTCTTATATAATATTATGGGTAGCCAAAACCACTTTAGTGCGCGCTCAATTATAAAAAAACTATAGGTTTTATATACAAAGATTCAATTGTTTTTGATTTTTTGTTTTACAAATGCTGAAAAACGTATCCAGATTTTCGGAAGTAACGTTATTTCGCTTCAAACTAAAACAAATCTTTTTTGTATTGCAGCCCCAAACACAAACCACATCTGGCAATATAAGCGAGCTCTTTGGTGATGCTGACGATATCAGTGTCTCCGATGATGAAGAAAAAACATCAGATGTCGAAGGCGAAGAAAATGAACATAGATCCAGATCTAAATCTCAAACTAGATCTCGTTCAAGCTCTGTACATACAGCTGCTAGATCCCGTTCACGCTCAAGGTCTAGATCCCGTGACGCACGTAGTAAGTCAAAGGAACCAGAAAAGGATGATGAACCAGAGCCAATTGCAGAAACTCGAATCGATGTTGAAATTCCTAGAATTGTTACTGACTTGGGAAAAGAAATTCATTTCATTAAATTACCCAATTTCCTGTCTGTGGACACTCGCCCTTTTGATCCAGAGACATATGAAGACGAAATCGATGAGGAAGAAACAATGGACGAAGAAGGTCGGCAACGAATCAAATTGAAAGTAAGTAATACAATTCGCTGGCGTGAATTCATGGATAATCATGGAGAAATGATAAGAGAGTCCAATGCACGATTTGTTCGGTGGTCAGATGGAAGTATGACTCTGCATCTAGGTAATGAAACCTTTGACGTATACAAACAACCATTGCACGGGGATCACAACCACATGTTTATTCGTCAAGGAACTGGTCTACAAGGTCAAGCTGTTTTCCGAACAAAGTTGACATTCCGACCGCATTCAACCGAATCGTTTACTCACAAAAAGATGACAATGTCATTGGCCGATCGTTCTACCAAAACTAGTGGTATTAAAATTCTTACACAAGTTGGAAAGGATCCAACTACGGATCGATTGTATTATTTGAAGAAGGAAGAAGAAAAGCTGCGACAGGCTATGCGCAATCAAAATAAGCCAAAACCTAAAAAAAATGGTCGTGTAGGTGTAAGCGGTCACGAATCACATGGAGGACCCAATACCTCGTACCATCACGACGAGGGAAGTGAAGATGAAAATGCTATCTCCCTTAGTGCTATTAAAAATAAATACAAGAAAGGGTCGACTGCAGCAACAGCAATATCAGAAACCAACAAGGCCTCTGCCATATATTCATCAGATGAAGACGAAGGATCCGATTTTGAGGGAAGACGCAATAAAAAAATCGACAAAAATAAGGTAACGAAGGCTCTGCGAGATTCAGATGATGACTCCGAACATTCACAAGCTGAAGTTAGTAAGAACAAAGGTGACGATGCAGATGACGGCACTAACCATAATGAAACTGGTGCAAGCGATGTTAGTGATGATGGTTGATTTTTGCGGAAGAGATTTTTTTTTATTATTTTGTTTTGGTTTGTAAACAAGACTAAAATCAACAGTTTATTTTCATTCAATAAAGAACTATGGGTATGAAATAAAATTATAGGAACATTAAAAATTTTTAATCCATTAATTTGTTAAAAAGAAACCAGAAACTATTTAATCTGATAATAAATCAAGCATTAAGTTTGCTTAAATTAAATTTTTAATTTGCTTTTGTGGGCTATCCTGGAATGCATGGTCGTTTTGCCATTTCCTGGTGTTAGTGATGGGCACATTCGAAAGATATGAGAACCTGAGCGAAAAGTTCAGTATTGTGAACCAGAATGAAATATTTGTATTGAAAACTAGAGACAAACAGGAATAAAGAAAGAAACGCAGTAAGGAAAACACAAATAATCGAGAAGAAAATTTTAATATTTGTTCACTGGAATTATCGAGGTATTTTTTATAATACAATTCTATATACAACTGAAATTACTCAGCCAAGTAGAAGACTTAGCATTATATTTAATTAGACTTGTTAGTCCGGGAGGCGACCGTCGGATTTCCTACCTCATCAGGAGATAGGATAAGACTATATTCAGTCGATAGTGTTTGTAAATACATTTGTAAAACCACTGGTCGGGAAAACTTTTTCAGGGAAGTTAAGGCGGGAAACGACCACTTCCGGTACCGTTTTTTGAACAGTAACTACCTCATCGGGAGAACGAATATCTTTATATATGGTAGAAAGGTTATTATCTCAAGGCCTTAAAACTTTTGGCCGCGCAAAAAAAAATCAGGGAATAAATGCTTCCCCGACCAACTCAAATAACGTTTTTTTTTTTATGAAAACCTACCTCATCGGGAAATGGATGGTATTGTTACCAAAAAAAGGTGAGTTTGTCTTCTTTTCAAATCCGACCAATTTAAAAAAAAATAACACAAAAGAATTTCTTTTATTTTTTTTTACTTTAAATGCCTAAAAAATTATTGGAAATGCATAATATTGCTATAAAACAATACTAAAATAGCCAATTTGACAAATCCAGTGACTTTTTTAACTACACCCCCCCCCTCACCCCTTCCTTTTTCGATAAATTTTAGGAAAAATATAATTTTTTTTTGTATATTCCACTTTAAAAGTTAAAAAAAATCAACTTTCTTGATCAAATATATATTATTTTACAATATAAAGATAACCTACATGTGTCTATTTAACAAGGCTTTCTCTTCAAAACGATTTGCTTTGCTTTTATTGTGAATTTTCCAAAAGAAAGTTAATAACTTCCAAAAGTTTAGTATTCATAGTATTTATTTTTCATTTTTGTAGTGTTTCGAAATGTTTAATTAACATAATTAATTAGACTTCTAAATTCTTAACAATCAACCTTCTATTAATCCGTCTTAGAATTTTTAATTAACAAAATAAATCACAAAAATATTTTAATTCAAAAAATGTTCAATTATATCTATTTAAAGTTATAGTTATTTTCTAACAATATAACATTGTATTAAAAAAATATTTCTTATTTAAAATAAATTTATATAAAAATAACCAAAAAAAATTGAAAATTTAAATTTCATTATTTTACAAAATATTTATATATGTACATAAAAAAATAAACAATAACTCATTATTATCCTTTTTAAATAGTGTCGTCATCGGAATCTTGTTCAAATAAGGAATCTGTGTTCTTCGATTTCATTAAAGACAATGTCTTCAATATTTAGTGGTGTTGGATCCCCTTCGAACCAAAGAGGCAAAAATCTTTCATCTTTTAAAATCCAGCCTTTAGTTTTTATACAATTTGATTCCGGTGCATTTGCCCACATCGAACTTACAAAAATTGTTCTTTTGATTTTTTGTTCAAGAGATTTGCGGCAAGGTCGAATTAAACTAGAGTCAAAGTTTTTTATGTTTTTGAAAAAAAAAACCAGCAGTGTTATTTTTCGCAGCATAAATGCTATGAAACATTTAAACCCTCGCTAAATTAACGTTACTACAATTCTTAATAACATACACTAGAAACGTAAAATTTTTAATCGTTTCAGTGTCAACATCATCTAGATTTTCACTCTGGCTTCTACTCAACGCTGCGAATGCTGTCTGAAACTGATAATTTTTTTCTAAAAGACTCAATGGCTTTGCTTTCCCTTTCCTAAAAAAACATGCCGTATAATCGCAACCTGTAAATGCGTGGAACGCTGGCACAGAGACGCATAAACTACTGCCTAAAGCGCCAGCTAGCTGAGTGCAATTGATGCTATAAATGTCTCGAGATTTATTGTTTCCCCCAGCTAACCAAATCTCTAAAGTTTCAAACTTATGCATATTTTGCAGTAAGATTTCTAACACATCGGTATCAGATGCCTTAACTTATATTTTTGAGTGAGATCTTGACTTGCTTACATGATAAATTATTCGCGTGTCCGCTTCCTCATGAGTACAATTAAATTCAATTTCTTCAAATTTAAAAATTGATTGATTTTGAACTGTATAAGAGTAGCATTTAAGATCAAAAAAACTTTCTTATTTCCAAAAATTGGAACCATAGAGACGTTTGAATTCGGGATTTTTCAGAAGAAAAACATGCTCAACATCTTTAATAGATGGATGCAAATACCTATCAAAAACTAAATGCACTTCCGAAACGTTTGTAGAGCATAGCATCCTCAAAATCATCTCAGAAATTTTTTCAAATGTTTGAGGAACTAAGGGTCCTAAAATGATGAAAAAAGTAAAAACCATCTATAATTTCAATATTTATTTCAATATAAAAGTCGCCCAAATACTATCCCTTTCCATTTTTATCAGTGCTTGTTTTTCATCATCTTTTCTTATTTGAAACCTTTTCAAACACTGAGATGAGAAATTCTTGATTTTGTTCCGACTTATGGGTTTATCGAAACGTTCACAATTTCCGGAACACTCCTCGATAAAAGGTAATTTTTTGACTGTTTCCGGTTTGAAAAACGCTTAAAAGAAAATCTGCAGATTCTTGGGATGCTGTTGTTATATGAAATAAATTATCTTTTTTCACACTTGGTTCAAATGGATTAATATTTTGTTTAAAAGAATTAATTATTTCAAACAACGCCTTTCTGTCTTTTTCGATGCGATTTTGTGCAAGTTCGTGGGTTATGTCATCCTTTTGATCAAAATTAATTTCAGCAAGCATTTTGGAAATTATTTTTGTGCGTATGTTATGACTAAGGGCCCAACGTTGCCTTGCTGAAATGGAATTTGTGAAATGAGTAACACCAGTTAAAGAGTTCGCAGCATCAGCAATTATTGTCTGTTCGAGTGTTAAGTCAACAGGAGCTCTTGCTAGACTCTTTGCCGTGCGTTTAGTTCCAAAAGCACCCGTTTAAACTCATTTATTAACCCAGAATTACGATTTTTAAGCTCTACAAAGTTACTGTGGTAGGCAACTTAAATATAGAATGCACACACAAATCAAAATCACTCGTTCTGATACTTCTCGACAAACTGAAAAATACGTTCATAAGCTCAACGTATTGCATGAAAAACTGTGGAGTTTTCCATGAGTAGAGTTAGTTAGTTAGAGTAACATTACAATATTGCCTATTTATTTATGACATCGTCTAACAATGGACTCATAACAAAGACTTCATTTGGTTCTAATGGGTTATCGTGTATGCGATTTAAATCTTCTACAATATCAATCTCATTTTCTAAACAAAATTGTTCAAAATGTAAAGTCTGAACTGCCCCGGATAGCAAGGGATGTATTCTTTGCATCTATTAAAATGTTTGCCATCAAGAAATTCATTTACTGATCCTTCGGCCAATACTTCAGCATGAACTAAATGTAAAGTCTGAACTGCACCGGATAGCAAGTGATGTATCCATTTACATCAATTAAAATGTTTGCCATCAAGAAATCCATTTACTGATCCTTCGGCCAATACTTCAGCATGAACTAAAATATCATCTACACCAGATACATCGATAAATTTTCCCAAAGCTTTGAAATAAGCCATTTGTACATGAAATGCTCCCAAGTTAATGAAAACATTGTTAAAAGTTGGATTTTCATTGATTTGAATCTGCATAGCCATTTTAGCAATTGCTAAATCATAGGTTAATACGATTTCTTTTTGGCCAATTTCATTGGCAATCTTTTGGGCATATTTTAATATTGCATGTACAACGGTATAGGATGTTGGTGACATATTAATTTAAGGCAAATATTCTATAATCTGAGTTTCACTTTTGTCTATTGTATTTTTACTGTTGAACCCTATCCACATTGGTGTTTCTGGAATTTGGGAAAGCGATATAGACCAAATTAAATCTTTAATGATTGCATTTTCTTTTGTCAATCGAGTTGAATCGGTTGTAGCATTAATGATATCTTCTAAACGAGGCAACGTTGTGGTAGAAGTAACTCTTTTTATATACGGTTGAATATCACGTGGTATTTCCTCAAATCATCTTCTTTTTCTAGAAGACCAACCATTGCGTTCGTTATGGTTGCTTAGAACTTCTACAGACCTACTAGCGACATGCGGTATATTTGGTTTAGCTGTAAACTGATATATTATACCAACTGTATCATGAAGAGTGTCTTTTCCATTAAAAGTCTCGACAAACCGGTCAAAATTATCAAATGCTACTTGGGTACTTACATTTTTATCGGTTTCTATTCCAGTAGGTATCAGTCTATTTTCATCAAAGGCTGTATAAGTAATTTCTGTGTCAAGTTCCCCCGCAACGGAGTATCCCACAGAATGTCCATATTTATTGAGTATTGTTAAAACTTTTTTACTACTTGTTAACGATTTCATTGAAAGACCTAACATTAGGTGTTTCGATGGTTTTATTCTACCCTTCGTAATTACATAAATTATATCCTCACATATTGATTTAATTTTAATGGCATCATCTTCTGATTTCTTTCTTCTAACATCAGGTCCTTGAATCAGACAACAAATAAACTTATACAACTTTTCAGTAGTAGTACATTCTCCTCGTGTTATATCATCAGGTTTCAATTTATCAGGAAGCTTGATTTTTTGTTATGGACTTAACAGTATTACGAATGTCGTATGCTACTTCCTCAAATTTATATGCTTCCACAGATTTTAAAAATAAGGAGTCGTTGACTAGCTTACTAACGTCAATTCCGTTTTTATAAACAATTTTTTTTATTATATGCATCAGAAAACCCAATTGTAACAAGACTACCGTGACCGTGGGCACTTTCTATTTTACTTTGTAAATGATGTGGCTTAAAGTTATCAAAATCAAAATTCATTAAATAACTGTTACTGATTTCTAGGAGTAATGCTTTGTATCTTAAGAATAAATCTTTTAAATAAAGCATATTTTGATTTTGAATAATCTCTTCATAAATAAAGACTGATAACGCTTCAAATGCATTTTTATGAATAGCCCTGAGATTGTGCCAATTAGATTCTTAATGCAAATTTTTGCACTTCAGCTTATTATAATGTTTAATGTTTTTATTTCTATATATTGGGTGGTATGAGAAAGTTTTACAGTTTTTCAATCTATTAAGAATATTGATATCTTCAAATTTGTCAGCTATTTTCTTTGTAGTTTTAACCATTTCAGCATTAATACAAATTGATACACTTTGATTTCGAAGTCCTTGCTTTTTAATGGCTTGATTACAAAAAATACATTTCTTAAATCTACTTTGTCCTGGCCGGCGATGCAATCGGGTGGTGAAAAATCGGTAGTGATTGAATTTCACTTTCATCTAATATATAGTACTCGGTCGAGGCTAAAACAAACAAGCAATTAATAAAATGCGTATTTCCGAATGAAAATAATTTTATTTACTTCATAGGTGTTTGAACTATGAGAAGCTGTGAGATCATAGATTTCTCCCTGTTGATGTGTGTTTAAATACATTGGTGATATACATATTTGAGCCTAAATAAAGGCAAATAAAATTAAGAACAAAATTTCAAGTTTTTTTTTATGAAATACTTCAAGGAAATTTGGTTCTTCTCTGGGTAAACTTTCTTGTAAATATATTGTTTGACATTAACATCACACTTGATCTGGATGGTTGAGCGTGATCCTGATAATAATAAAATTTGTATTACTTAAACCAACATTAACTGCATTTTTATATGAATAACAATTTAAATCTTTGCATTCAGCAACTCAAAGACGAAGCTGAGGGCATTTTCGTTTTTTGTATGCATTTTTGAACATTATGATTGTTTTAATTGCGGTATATTAGTTAAAAACTTCAATATCATTATGTTAATTCAATATATATATGTAAATAAATGATTTTCTACTTACTTTAGATTCAATAGTTGTTGTCTTAGGTTTTTTAATGGATGCTTTATTTAATTCACTAAGCTTATTTTGATTTATATTAAGTTTTCTATAACGCTTTGTATGATATAGCCAAGAGTTTCTTTGGATTCAATAGATAGTGTAATGTTTCCATATTTTAAATTTCTACTTTTGCTAAAATATCTAGAACTTTATTAAAAGTTTCATCAGTAAAGTTATTAACTTTTGTAGATTCATCGTAAATCTCATAAACACAACACTTTTTCATTTTGAAAATTTAAATATTAAGCCCAGATTTAATTACAAACAAGTACGAAACACTAGTGCAAAATATTTTTCTAAAATATATGTCAGTAAATATAAAAAAAGTGAATTTATTTAAAGCTTTTTCGAATATTTTTTTTGGCACACTTTTCTACACTTGCATTAAATCAAATTAAAGTGGAGCATCAGCAATATGAGTAACAAATTACAGATCAACAGCGAGAGTGTTTTCACACGTTTTGTTTAATGAGAGCTAAGTCAACGGTTATGATTTTTAAAGTTATTTGTTTTCGTGACCTATTAACAACCGTTATTATTTTTAATAATTACTTGTGTTTGTACTTATTTTTGCACCCCTTTTCTTCCTTTTCTTGAGATAAGATAAAAGTAGAGAGTTTATAGATTGTATTATCTCGTCATTTTTATAATTTATATAAAGCTTCGATGGTATTACTACAAGAAACATGGTTTTTTATATTTTAATTTTTATTCAATAGGCAAAATTCAAGAAAATTTGGATATTTTGTAATAAGTTAAGTATTTAGATGGATTTTAAAACACTAGATAAATTGAGGTTATTCTTATATTTTTTTTTATTAATAACTGTGTTTTATGTTACTTATCTAAGAAACAGGTACTACCTCCAACGCTTTCTACCTCCAGCATCTCATGTTAAATGATTGATCTACGGGACGTAGATTTTCAAAGGGGGAGGAGTTAATACACCACGTTCTCACGCTTCATATAATGATTTTTCAGCTCAGCAAATCATGTAAAAACAAATTATGAATTCCCACAATTGGCGGGTATCATGTAACGGCGCATAGAGGTAAACGCACGGGAGCATTCAAGGTCGTTGACCAAGCATTTCATCGTGGGACATTGGTGCAGTAGGTTGAGCTTAGGTGTAGGAAATTAGTTTTAAGTTAATTTAGTCTTATTGGAATTAGGGAACGGATAAGACATTAAGAATTAATGAATTATATCAAATTCAAACGAGTTCTTTTACTTAGTGGGTCGAACAAATTATATCCAAATTGGCTTTTGTTTTGTTTACTTCCGCAGTTGTTATGGACTTTATTTCCAAACATGCAGAAAGTCCCCGGTGTTGCAATATCTTCCAAATGAAAACAAATTTTTTTTTTTAAATTGTTAGGAAAACGATTTCTCATTTATTTTGTCGTTTATTTAACCAGGATTAGCTTTCTTTTTAAATTTAACAAAGAAGATTTATTATTTGTATTTTTGTTTACAAACGAACTATTCTTCATTTTGAAACTCTTCGCTTTCGTTTTTTTTACATGCGATTATAGTTAGTACAATATAAGGCAAGTTATGCATTCTTTGGGAAAAAAAATTTGAGATAATAATCAAACATGACATTATGATGATACCGAAGACGAGAAAGGCTGCTATTCAAGTGCGGCTTAAAAAAAATTATGCATAGTGTCGGAAAGTGTAGCATTAGTGCGGTCTTACTTTAAACCTTTTAAGAACCGACATTTTAAGTTTCATGCTAACAGGGCCCCAGCATAAAAAATTCCGAAGATTTCGATGAAAGAAACTTGACATTAGACATGTTCCTTTTCTGTAATTTATGTGGGGCTTATGCACATACGCGAATTGACCGTTGCCTGGACTATTTTTATGAAAGCAAAAAGGTTGCTAAGGTTTCGCACTGAAATATTAATTTTTTCCAGTTTGCAAGGAAAAGTTATTTTAATGTGTAAATCACGAAATCTTGTGAATTCATGCAATATGCCTTGCATTTCAGCGTAAGGTCGCGTGTGTTTGCTGAGAATATTGAAATTAGCCTATTAACCGAGCTTACATCTGCTAGGATCCCCAGCGCCAGTGGCTACTTTTGCGATAGTAAAAACTAACTTGCAAGTGTAAGCTCATGCTTTCGCGTAAGTTGATATATGCATGAAAGTAAAACAAAATTTTGTGGGTCCCAACTTTTCATACGCCAGCTATAAGAGTTGATAGGATTTTACACTTAACTGCCATCTTTTTCATTTGCACATGTTAAGGAGGCTTTACATGCATCTTCATCTTCATCTGCATTGCCATCTGCAAAAAAAGAGAGAAACAAAATAAAAAATTCATACTTGTGCAATAGAGAGCGAAAACCAAAATGGAGATCTTCTTCATGTGTGAAGATTATAGGAAGTACGAACCTGAAGATTGCAGATTATAGTGAAGATGAACATGTTCATCTTCATTATAGCATTTGCATCTGCACCATAATTTGTTCCGTTCAGATAACGAATTTTAAAGTTTTTTTTTACCATTTCACCTCAGTTTGCTTAAAAACAACGAAAATAGCGAAAATTTTCTTCTCAAAACTACATACCTGAACGCTAAGAACATGTCATTGTGAGATGTGTCAAGAAAGTTATAGCAGAGTTCGAGTAAGTTATTAGTGTGTACCCTGTCTTACTTTTATGTTTGTTTTATATTATTGGCCCGCTCTACTTTTCTTCAAGTCTGCAGATGCAGATCCATGTAAAGCCGCCTTTAGGTTTACAAAGAAAATCAAATTTCTGTGTAAACTTTAACAGCCCCTAAATTTTTACTTTCACAAGTCCTGTTTTATGCGTTCAGCCCATTGCACCCTATAAACAGCTAAGTTTTGCAAAAAAAAGATTTTTTTAAATTGTAGGTGTGTTTTCCGAGCTTAGCCTTAGCAAACAAACTGATAAAGATGAGTTTCACTTTATGAGATTAAAATTATTAAAATCTGTGAAGCGGTTTCTAGGAATAAAGCATATTATGTATACTTATCATTTGAAACAAAAAATAATGAACTGTTTTAGAAATATTAAATTATTTAAAAAGTACAAACAAATATCTATTTGACGTCCCTAAACCTATATATAATATGTGCAAAATTTCGAAAGAACGGAAGAATCACCTAAGCCGTTTTCCAGATAGTAGAAAGCAAAAAAATCCGTACCGTTCTTAGCTTTTATTGCTATTTTGTTTTCCAACCATATAATAGTTCATATCGAAAAAATAGTCTGATTATTTTAAATCAAAAGTATTAACATAATGGCAGTTTCACAAAAAAAAAAACTATACCAAGATTGAAGGAATTCGGCCCACCCATTTGGACTGTAAGCGGCTATACTAACATACAGACGAACAGAATTTTTAGACCATGTTTTTCGTCTGTCTTCGCTATCATCGTATGATTGTTGTCTTAAACTTTTTTTTTCGACGAATACATAACTTACCTTAAATTGTATTTACCTATCGCAAGTAATAAGACAACCTCCGGAAAGCCAAGTGTCCCAAAATGAAGAATAGTTCGTTTGTTAAAAAGTTGAGAAAACTAATCCTGTGAAAAAAATGGGGTTATGTTATTATGCTATGTTATTATTTCCAATGGAAGACAATAAATTGAAGTGTCAGTTTGACATCTTAAAACCAAAACAAACATTTTTGTTCGTTTCTCGACTATTATTTTTGATTCGAAAGTTGCAGAACATGGGTATTGAACGACAAAATAAATGAAAAATCTTTTTTGGTACAAAACTGTTTATTTTATTTTTCATTTCATTTGGAAGATATTGCATGAAAAGACTTTTGGCTCGGGACTTTCTGCTAGTTTTATATAAAGAATTTATGTGCAACTTAAAACGCTTATGCGCTACTTTTTCATCTGCATAAACTGTCACATAGGTGCTTATGTAGAACTTAAATGCTTAGGTTGAGTATCAGCTAACGGGGCTTAGCCCCGTTCAACTTAAAACGCTTAAGGGCTACTTTTTCCTCTGCGTAACCTGTTACTTAAGTCCTTAAGTCACATAAGTGCTTAAGTTATGTATCAGCAAACAGGCCTTAGTTTGTTAGTTTTATTTTTTCAAAATGAGTCCGAGACGTAGAGTTTGTACGATTGAAGCAAATCCGCAATAATTTCAAGGTGCGAAGCTGGTAATTTTAGTAAAAGTTTTGCAGCAGAGTTCTATTTATCGGCTTCAGCAATCTCTACCATTTTCAAAGAAGGAGATAAAATAAAGAAGAATTTCGAAGAATCCAACTTAAAAATAAAAAAGAATCAATGCAGTCACGACATAATAAAAGAAGAATTTATTAAACACAAATGTCGACAACAAAATCACAGATTAATTTGTAAATAAATAAAAGTTATGCTAAAATAAAAAAGTTTGTCCACAAAAACTGGGAAATGGGTTATAACGAAACACCGGATACAACGAACAAATTCTCCAGTCTTCTCAAGTTCGTTATAACCGATTTTGACTGTACATTTAATATATGATTTAATTTACATTAATCAAACAAAATTTCGGTAAGCTTCATTATTTACAAACATATGTATATATATAAATATAAATTGCCAGGAAACATCAATTAAAATGAGTATATACATAAAGAAGATTAGATAGTCTTCACAAATTCTTTAAAATATCTTTTGCAACAATTTTAAACATTCCAGTGAAAAAACTCTCATATTTTCTCAGCGAAAGGGATCTCAATCCGAGCAACAGAGATCCAAATCGAAACCAATTTGACTGATGTGTGCAGTAGTTGGCAAGTAAAACTAAAGCAGCGTTGGCATAAGACTCCAGAAGAATAGCATTTTTATTGCTTGATGCAAATTCTAAAGATATTCAATATTTTATTTCATTCAAAAATGATACAAATTTATGTAAAATTTATTGTACACCCATACCTTTTCTGCAAAGAATTAAAGTCTGAAGAAAACTTAGTTCCATCATATCCGCTCGTAAATCTCGTGCATCATTTAAGACTTGCTTTAAATTTTCATCAGCACATAATTCAATTACTGCGCTGATATCTATTGGCCAATGAGATCCACTTAATACAAAACATTCACTCCATACATTCGCTAAAATAATGTCCTGTTGGCTTGTTTCAAGCATGCGGAAGTGTTCATTTTTCCTCGCTTGCTTGACACATGTTACTAGAATTTGAACCAAAATTTGGTGGTGAACTGTATTGTTGAAAAGCACAGAATTCTCACAAATGTTTGCAGTACCGGATCGGGTTTTACACTTGTTTCTCCGACATGGCATATCAGGTCGTACTCCATTTCGAGGTCCCCTTTCTTCTTGAACAGCACTAACATTCATTCCAACAAATAAGCATCGTTGAATGCGACAAAAGGGACACCAGTTTCTCCGAGCTCGGTCAACAATACAGTTACCTTTTCCAGCAATACATGTGTACAATGAACCTTTGCGAACACTCCGCTTAAAAAAGCAAGAACATCCATCACAGCAAATAACACCGTAATGTTTTCCGGAACTATGATCACCACAAACCTGACATGGCTGCACCGAATAGTCTTGTCCACAAATATTTGTCACTTCGAAAACTACCGCCATTCTACTAACACAAGCTTTATCTAGATACAAATAATAAGAAGTGTGCTCTTTTACTTGCTACACCTATTTATATGGTGCATAAAATACTCCGACTGAAAAGAACAGGGGACATTTAACTGCTGTCAATCACAGAATACAATGTACTATTTGAATAAATAAATTGACGTTAATTTTGATTCCAAGTGGTGCTATGACTGCATTTTTTTTTAATGCTGTCTTAAACGATTCCTGTACAAAAAAAAAAAACATTGAATACCACTTGGACGCTAAAAGTCCTTATACAAAGGTTGTGTATAAACAGTTCATTATATTTCGATGGGGGTGCTACTCGAATGGTTGGTAACGCTTTTGTTGTCCAACGCTATGATTACAAACAATTCAATAGCTAACGGGTAGCAAGGAAGAAAATTAAGCAGTGGGTGTCTTTGACGCTTAAAGGAGTGTTTGCTTAGTGTTTGGAATAATGAACTGGAAATCAGTTTAGGCAGGTATATGTATTTAAAATTATCTTTAAGGACAGTTAAGGGTGTGTCGATTTTTTCCAGTTTGTGGTTATTTTCGCACACCATATATCATATATGTATATATGTATATTTAACTTACTTATGTTAAGTTGGTTTAAAATGGTTGTGATGTGATATGGCAATGGAAAACAATGACGCAGTATAAATGATACACAGTGCTTGACTGCTATGTAACTATGTAGTGTGGGTTTTAGACAGCATATCTAGTTTCATCTAGATGCCACCTTTTGGATGTAATACAATTAATAATAAATACCAAATTCTCAATCCACTGTATAAACAAAAAGTCTTTCGGTGCCGGTAGATGGCAATGCAATGAGGTCGATTGAGGCTCAATCGACTTTGTTTCCATCGAGGTGGAAATAAAAACGATTTTACATTGTTTGCATTATTTCCTAAACCGAAGGAAATAATGAATAAGAAAGTAGGCAATAAAAGCGACTGAAATTTTTACAAAACGTGTTTTAGTGGGCAATTTGTAATTGGTAATTTTGTAGAAAGATATGGGAATAAAACTCAAATATCTTTTACCCAAATGGCAATAATGAAGAAATTGTTTTTTTAATAATTCTGCATGCAAACAATTAAAAATTGGTTTTGTTATCTGGTCATACAAAACGCTGCATTCAAAAATTTTGAATTTAAATCCAAAAAAACTTTGTATATCCCAAACTGGACACCAACCCAAATCCTATAACTGGGCCAAGGAGTTGCAGCCGAGCTTTTCATACATGAATTTAAACTATTAATTTCATTTGTAATAATGTAGAATTGTGTTTTTTCAAATGGAAATAACATCGAACAAAAAATTCCTTGTGCATTACCATTTTTTTTTAGCAAATAGAGTCGACCATTTTTTAAATTCCATTTTTTTTGCCGATTCGATCTTATTAAGATTTTCTGCGTTGCTCACACCATCATGCGTTAATGTCTGTCCCAATTTTGCTAATTACTTCTTCTTGTGTTTGTTTTTCAGGAGAAGGTTCTTATGGAAGAAATGAAGAATATTGAACGGAAAATTAAAAAAAAAAACTTAACGACAATAGGTACCTATTAACTTTTTTATAATGTAATCTTTTGGTCAGTGCCGACTGACCACCCAACGCTATCGCATGTCTTTGTGTAAATTTTTTTTGTCCGAAAGGTAAGTGACGGACCTGTGCGTGTTGTGCCTTTTTCTTTGACGGCTTAATACAACTTGCATCGAACATGCCCCCCAAATATTCCACATTTTCCTGGGCAAAAACACACTTTTTCATGTTTCATCGCAGTCCTTATGATGGTAGGCATCTTAGCTCACTAACCGCCTCTAAATGTACTCATTGTTTCTTCTTGTGCAAATATAATCGTCTAAAAATACAGCACAATTTTTCATACCTCCAATAATTAGCTGATACATAAACCGTTGTAACATTTCAGGAGAACATGCAACTCGTTGAACCTCTAACAAGCCAAATGGAGTTTTAATTACAAAGTAGGACTTAGACTCTTCGTCCAGATGTATCAGTAAATGTTCTTCACTCAAATCAATTACAGTATATAACTCACCACCTCTCATATTGTGGAATATTTCTTCTGGAAGTGGTAGTGGATAGCTGGTCACTTCTAATTGCGGGTTTATAGTCATCTTAAAATCCTCGCAAATGCGAACTCCCTTGAGCTTTCAGTCACTGGAACAATTGGGGATCCCCATCGACTCGTTTCCACGGGTTTCAGTATTCCAATATCAACGATCCTGTCCACCTCAACTTTGACACTGTCCATTTGTGTGAATTGTACGGACCGTGATTTGAAAAAAATTGGAATAGCATTTGGATTAACGTGCAACTTTGCAGTAAATTTGCTGCAACAACCAAGATTCTCTTTAAAAACACATGGGAATTGATTGCACCCCGCATTTATCTTAGCTCTCCGATCCTCTCCATCGCCGATAGATGTCTTAGCAAAGAAGACTTAGACTGAATAATTTACTTTGAACTCTAAAACATCGAACCAGTCCATACCAAGAATATTTCCACCTTCGTATGTGTCTATAACCAATAGCTGTAAATTATGCCTATATTTTATATAGAATTATGCATATATTTTAAGATCTGTTGTTGTTTGCAAAACACTTAATATCACCCATTTTTACTTGCGATTATAGGTACTACATTAAGGCAAATTATGCATTGGTCAAAAAAAAAGTTTTGAGATAACAATCAAACATAACATTACGATAATAGCGAAGACGAAAAAATATGGTCTAAAAATTCTGTCCGTCTGTAGGTCTGTCTGTATGTATGTATATACACCTACAGTCCAAACCGGTGGGCCGAATTGTTTCAATCTTGCTATATAGAGTTTTTTAGGTATTGTACAGAGGGGAAATTGAAAGCCTATTTTTCTCGAAAACAGCTCTAACGATTTTGATTTACAAAAATCAGTGCCACTTTTTAGGTATGGTTGAAAAAAAATGTTTTTTTTTTTTTATCTTTAGACATGTCTAACAACGGTAGTTTCCATATGACCGTTTTCTTCATTGACATACTAGATATGGACTGCTAGGAGCCAACTTCGAGTTGAATCTCTCCTCAGCTAGGACTTTGTATATATAACCTATAGTAATATCATGAGGTAGCTTTTATTTACGCTGGATAACGACTCGTGAGGGCGCTAGTTTCTACATTAAAATTAGCAACATTGTCACATTTGTCGCAACATTTTGAACATACACACCATTTTAGAAAGAGCAAGTTATATTATATAAACATTACCTATATTATTAAAAGGAGTAAGAGAGTTAAATGAAAAATATTATTTTTTTTGTCATATCAAGGACAAAGAACAGATAAATTGCAGGTAAATAGAAAAATATTCAATGCGTGTGTGTGAATTTTACATTTAGTTTCGTTTTGTTGTCATGTTTTGTTTTGATTTATTTTTAGCAATTTTTTGTTTAAATTTTTTTAAAGTTCAAGTTCAAGGTGTTTCAAGGTGTTTCGATAAGAATAAGAAGAATAACATCTTAATAATAATAAAATAATGATAATGTCTTGTTGAAAATGGGCAGATTACATACCTACATAATTGTTTTGTGATTTTGTGAATTTCATTTTGTGCTGTAGGTATTTTGTGTGAATTTCGTGGATAAAATGTAGATATGATTAAAACACCTACAATGCAATTCTATTTGCAAATGTACTTTTATTAATTTTATGTGTTGTGAACATATTATACAATCTGTGAAGTGTATATACAAAAGAAATATACCTACATACCTATTTGTTGTGCATTGATTCTATACTCAAAACAAAACTATCATTTCTTGCAGACAAGGAAAAAAGGACAAGTATATCAAAGTCCTAAGCATAATTTGGTTTCTTCAATAATACGCATCCTCGTTCAACTTTTTGCAAATAGAATTCACCTGTTGCAAATCAAATCAACTACATACCTAAATAGAGTTCATATAGAACAGTTTTTTGCGACCTTCTAAGAGGGAAATTGGAAGATGCTAATCTGAATGCAGTTTGGATAATATTGGACAATGCAAGTATCAATAAGGTCCAGGAAGTGGGAAGTTCGCAGTCTTTGTCGGTCAGAGAAGGCACACTCTACTCTTTTTGGCACCGTATTCCCCAATGCTGAGCCACATCGAAGAAGTCAAGACCATGATAAAGTACCATGCAAACAAATTGTTAACAGATCCTACGAGGACTAATAGTTTAGTTGATGTTATTAAATTATGTTGCAAGTGTAACTTCTATATATACCTGCTGCTATAGTATTATACATATGAATATATGTAAAGTACCAAAACAATTATATACTAGTATGCTATCATTTTTCGTAATGTTGTACTATTTATTGAATTTATGTCTGTTTTATGTCCATACCATGTTATTATGAAATTATTTGAAATGCGTGTACTAAAATATTTGCTTTCTTATGTTAATATTCATATGGTTTGATATTTCTTTCATATGAATTTAATTAAAACTATTTAATTTCGTAAAACACGAATTTGATTTTCAATAGTTGAATTTGATTTGTGAAAAGGTCATTTAATTTGGAAAGGCTATACGAAATCGACATCATATTTTTTTGATTGACTAAAAATTTTCAAATGGTTTTTTTTTCTTAATTGACAAAAGTGTTAAATTTAAATTTTTCCTTAATATGAAATTTAAAACAAGACAAACATTTTTGAAAAAAAAAATATAAAATATCAAAGATAAGCTAAATTTTTTAACAATACAAAACGATGTGACGATAAAACTTGATTAAAACGCATTTTTAATGTAAATATTTTCATATTGCTTAGTTGTTAAAGTTTGAGGGAAGACAAAGATGCCATTTTTTATGTATAAAATTTTAAAAACATTTTTAGAAAAAAAATTTGAACGACACTTTGAAGATATTATAATATAGATATAAATTTCAAATTAAAAAAAAAAATCACTGACTGGTTTTTGAAAAATCGGTTTAAAAAAAAAAAATGTATTTATTTTTAAAAAATCGAAAAACTCGTATTTGAAAATTTGAGTAAACAATTTTATTAACACTTTTAGCAAGACTAATTTTAGGATAATAATCTTAAACGGTCCATCCAATAGTGAGAAAGTCGAAAATATTAAAGTGTGTTAATAAAAACCTAAAAGGGTTCTATGAGAAGAACTGTTAATAAGTACGCAAAATAAAATATTTTTATATTTGAAAGTGGAATGTACTAATATAAGAACACACACATTTTTTTATAAAAATTCTTGGAGCCGTTTTTGAGGTACTGTTGTTATTTATTTTAGGAAAATAATTTTTTTAACTGTGAAGATAATGTCAAAAAACTTCCAAATGCGAAGTTTCGTAAAAATCTATTTAGCCGTTTTTGAAATTTTAAGTTTTCAAAAAAAAAATTAATTTACAAAAAAATTGTTTTTGAAAAATTTTGGTTTACAATAGTGTTTAGACTTTCTAGGAGCTTCTACATAAAAAATTTAAAAAAATCAAATTAACCGTTTCCCAAAAAGTCGAAAACCAAAAAAATGGTTCTACTAGAGGTACCAAAAATAACAATTTTTTTTCAAAAAAAAAAAAAAATTATCAAAAGGTACCCTTTCCCTTCATTAATGAACTGATTTTTTTTTATATTAATCGTTGGAGCCGTTTTTGAGAAAAATAAGATTTTCGTTTTTGGCCAATAAGAAATGTATGCGCGAGCTACTGTTATTTGTCGTCTTAAAAAAAAATTAAAAAAGCGTGTAGGCATATTATCGAAAAAGTAATATGTACCAAGTTTGAAGCAAATCCACCTAACCGTTTAGGCGGCAGACTCGTGGACAGACAGACAGGCGGAATTGGGGGAACCACTTTTTTGGTGTTCTCTATGATCGTAATATCATGACTGACTGTTAGAAATTTTTTTTTTCCAAATCCATACATTACTTGCTTTATAGTAGGTACCTATAATCGCAAGTAAAATTTTTTTTTTTTAAGAAACCGGAGTTTTTTGTATATAATCATACCTACCCTAAATAGGTATCAGAATTCAAATTTAGATTAGAAATATTATTATTATTATAATATATATTATATGACCACACGAGCGCCACCCAGCCTTTGTATATATAACCTATAGTAATATCATGGGGTGCCTACTTATGTTAGCCCCTAGTGTTCTTATCCAAAAATTTCTCTCAACACTCAAAGTTGCGGAAAAAATGTTTAACGTTGAGGAAATTTTCAGATTGGGAAACATGTATGTGAATATATGGTGGAATAATTGACAATTGCGTGAATGGGAACATTATATAGAAAATGTTTAAGGGTGCTAGTGAACAAAAATAGAACATTATAGGCAAAAAAAGCGGTATTTTTCGGTATTGTATTGCATGCATATACCTAAATATATATGCGAAACATAGAAATAAATTTTTGTAGGTGAAGATACGTGGATTTGGTTTGGGTGTGTAGTTCCTTATGAATGAAAAATATATTTTTTGTTTAAAAGCGAGAGAATAGAAATACAGTGTTTTTCTGTAGATGTGGATTTGGTGTTGGTGTATAGATTTTTACGAATTCATAGATATTTTTGTAGTATCATTAGAATTTTGAGTTTTGGTGCGAAATACAGCAACGTTGTAGATATAACTACATCAATGTGGGATGTATGTATGGTTGTAATGTTATTAAATTTGTGTCGGTTAGAATCAAAAAAATGTCAACAGAAAATCGAGAAAAAGGTCAAAATCCTATAACTTCTGAACTATTTTAGTTAGTAATTTTTTATAAGATAAAACTGTATGTACTAGTACGTATACTATACGTACATTTTTCTTAAACGTTTTACTTTTTCAGATTCTTGTGTAGTTATGCATATAGGTAAATATGTACTTACCTTTTTTGCATTTTTGAATTTTTGTGTAGGAAGGTATATTTCTAATAAAAATACATATAATAATAATATTTCTAATCTAAATTTGAATTTAGGGTAGGTATGATTATAAACAAAAAACTCCAAAAATCTTGGAGCGGTTTCTTAAAAAAAAATTGCGATTATAGGTACCTACTATAAAGCAAGTAATGTATGGATTCGGAAAAAAAATTCTAACAGTCAGTCATGACATTACGATCATAGAGAACACCAAAAAAGTGGTTCCCCCAATTCCGCCTGTCTGTCTGTCCACAAGTCTGCCGCCTAAGCTGTTCGGTGGATTTGCTTCGATAATATGCCTACACGCTTTTTTCATTTTTTTAAGACGACAAATAACAGTAGCTCCCGCATACATTTCTTTTTGGCCAAAAACGAAAATCTTATTTTTCTCAAGAACGTCTCCAACGATTATTATAAAAAAAATCAGTTCATTAATGAAGGGAAAGGGTTCCTTTTGATAATTTTTTTTTTAAATGTTATTTTTGGTGCCTCTAGTAGAACCATTTTTTTGGTTTTCGATTTTCTGGGAAACGGTTAATTTGATTTTTTTGAATTTTTTTATGTAGAACCTCCCAGAAAGCTTTAACACTATTGCAAACCAAAATTAAAAAAAAAAATTCAAAATTTCAAAAACGACTCAATAGATTTTTTCGAAACTTCGTATTTGGAAGTTTTTTGACATTATCTTGAACAGTTAAAAAAAATATTTTCCTAAAATAAAAAACAACGGTACCTCTAAAACGGCTCCAAGAATTTTTATAAAAAAATGTGTTTGTTCTTATATTAATACAGTCCACTTTCAAATATAAAAATATTTTATTTTGCGTACTTATTAACAGTTCTTCTCATAGAACCCATTTTGGTTTTTATTAACACACTTTAATATTTTCGACTTTCTCACTATTGGATGGACCGATTAAAATTATTATCCTAAAATCATTCAAGCTGAAAGTGTTAATAGAACTGCTTACTGAAATTTTCAAATACGAGTTTTTCGATTTTTAAAAAATAAATAAATTTTTTTTTAAAAACCGATTTTTCAAAAACCAGTCAGTGATTTTTTTTGAAATTTGAATTTTATATGTATATTAATAATATCTTCAAAATGTCGTTCCATTTTTTTTTCTAAAAATGTTTTTAAAAGTTTATACATACAAAATTAATTTAGAAAAACTCCGCTCCAACGATTTTTGACATTTTTTTATATATTCTTATTTATCCAGGAATTCAAATGGAATCTTTGTTTTTCCTCAAACTTTAACAACTAAGCAATATGAAAATATTTACATTTGGTATTATCCATTTATTTTTAGTCGATAAAAAATGCGTTTTTAATCAAGTTTTATCATCACGTCGTTTTGTATTGTAACAAAATTTAGCTTATCTTTGATATTTAATATTTTTTTCAAAAATGTTTGGCTTCCTTCAAATTTCATATTAAGAAAAAATTTACTATGAAACTTCACTTTTGTCAATTAAGAAAAAAAAATATTTGAAAATTTTTAGTCAATCAAAAAATACAATGTCGATTTCATATAGCCTTTCCAAATTAAATTCACGTTTTTACAAATCAAGTTCAACTTTTTTGCAAAACAAATTCACGTTTTTATGAATTATAAATAAATCGTTTTAAATAAATTTATATGAAAAAAATATCAAACCATGTGAATAACAACGTAAGAAAGCAAACATTTTATTGCATAAAATTCAAATAAAATAATTGCATATTAATATGTTATGGACATAAAAACAGAGAATTTTTTTGAGAAAACAATGTAAAACAGATAGGTATGTAGGTACAAATTACAAACAAAAATATATTACCATATTAATACGATGCTGCTGGTCATTTATCTTGCTGTGGAGGATAAATCACTGCAGTCCTGAGTCCAGCTTTTAGTAAGTCTTATCACAAATGTTATATTTTGATACAACACAATTTATAAGATACTGTTTGTTGTAATTTTAAAGGCTATATGTATTTATTAAAAAGAACAGCCGACTTTTAATTGTACAGACTATACTTCCAATAAATTCACACACCATCCTTTATTATTATTATTAAAAAAAAACACTTTAAATACGAAAAAAAAAATGTTCACTCCACATAAAAAGAAAGTTACCAAAGAAGGTATGTAATTATGTATATATTATTGATACATAGATTTTATAATATGTTCACAACACTTAAAATTAATAAAAGTCCATTTGCAAATAGAATTGCATTGTAGGTGTTTTAATGATATCTACATTTGAACTAAAATAAATGTAAAAAAAAATTGCCAATAATAAATCAAAACAAACAAAACTAAACAAAACGAAACTAAATGTAAAATTCACACACACGCACTGAATATTTTTCTATTTACCTACAAGTTATCTGTTCTTTGTCCTTGATATGACAAAAAAAATTATATTTTTTATTCAACTCTCTTACTCCTTTATTAATATAAGCAATATATATAATATACCCTGCTCTTTTTAAAATGGTGTGTATATTCAAAATGTTGCGACAAATCTGAAAATGTTGCTAATTTTAATGTAGAAACTAGCGCCCTCACGAGTCCTTATCCAGCGTAAATAAAAGCTACCTCGTGATATTCTGCTAAGAATTATTCGGTGTAAAATTACTCGCAAAAACTCAACTCTACCTCCCATATTACTCTGCTTAAAATATTTGATATTTAACATTAATAAACTTAGAACTTGGTGTACTTTTAGATCTCACTACTTTTCACGGCTGACTTGTTACGCAAAGGTTTTTGTATATAGAAGAACTTAACTACTTTTTTAACATTTAAGTTTTTGGTGAGTTAATAATTATGCAAAATAGTAAAATATATTGTATAAACAGGTTAAGAGCAAAAACCGTTGGAAAATATTTTCGTTTTCAAGTTTTTGACGGTTAAAAACTAACTTTCGTTCACTCAAATTTACATTTGTAGGTAGGTACCTATGTAAAGTTTGACTTTTGGAATAAAACACAGATTTTTTGATAAAAAAATAATTTTATTTTTCAACGTAGTCTCCCTTGAGCTCTATACACTTTGTGCAACGCTTCTCCAATTTTTGTATCCCTTCCAAAAAAAATGATTTGTCGAGGTCCTCAAAATAGGCCTTTGTTTGCGAGATGACTTCATCATTGGTGTCAAATCTTTTTCCACCAAGCCATTTTTCCAGGTTTGGGAACAAGAAGTATTCGCTCGGAGCCAAATCTGGAGAATAGGGTGGATGAGGGAGCAATTCATAGCCCAATTCATGGATTTTTGCCATGGCAACTGCACATGTGTGCACCCTTGCATTGTCTTGGTGGAAAAGAACTTTTTTCTTGGCCAAATGAGATCGGTTTTTTTTTCAAATCGTCATTGAATCGGTCCAACAAGTTGGCATAATATTCCCCATTGATTGTTCTTCCCTTTTGAAGGTAGTCAATGTGGATTATACCGCGTGCATCCCAAGAAACAGTCGCCATAACTTTGTTGGCTGACAAACCCACCCACTGTTTTGACTGTTTTTTGGTCTCTGGTGTGTTGTGATGGATCCATGTTTCGTCCACGGTTACAAAACGGCGCAAAAACTCCTCCATATTGCGATTAAACAACGCCAAGCCTTCCTGTGAAGTTGTTACACGATTGCGTTTGTGGTCGACTGTAAGCAAACGCGGCACCCATCTTGCGGAAAGCTTTCTCATGTCCAAGTGATCATTCAAAATTGAAACCACTGAGCCATGCGAGATCCCTACGGCTTCCAAAATCTCTCGCACTTTCAATCTTCGGTCGGCCAACACCATATCGTGAATTTTTTCAATTGTTTCGAGTGTAGAGACCTCAACTGGGCGTCCAGGACGTTCGGCATCTTCAGTGCTTGTACGGCCACAACGAAATTCAGTAAACCACTTTTTTACCATTGAAATCGATGGTGCAGAGTCCCCATAGTATTTATCAAGCTTAGCCTTGGTCTCGGTAATGATTTTTTTTCGCAAGAAATAATGCTTAATAAGCACACGAAATTCACTTTTTTCCCTTTTCTCCTCAAATTAGTGAGTAGTCTGATAAAAATAGCTGTCAAACACAAACTAACTGACGCAGCAAGTTTAAATTTTGACAGGAGTCAACTGACAGATGCCTGTTGACAGGAGCAGTGTTGCTGTTTCAGTAAAGAGGTCAGAAATTCAAAAAGTCACGGACTTATTGACCCGCATACAAATGGATATTTAAATCTATGTTATAGTTTGTAATTCTGTAAATTAGGATGGTAATTTTATGTACCTACACTACATACATATATGGAGCATATGTATGTTAATATGTATGTAGGTACATAATAATGTACAATGAAAGTGTTGGATGTGGATGGTTAGGTAGATACATATGAATATAAAACTTTATATGATAGTTGTAATACACAAAATATTCAGTTGAATTTTAAAGCTATATAGGTATATAAATGTATGAGAGCCATGTATACGACATGTATACTTCCCAAAATTAATAAGTGAAAATTTGAAAAGATTGTGGTACTAGTCGTAGACCAGTGAAGAAAAAAATGCACGAATGGATCGCAAGTCCTTGTCCTTACGTACGTTCGATTAGATCGTAAGCACAATATATTGTAACTTGCGATATTCATTATATAGGGCAAAGTTTTGCATTTGGAAAAAATATCAAAATCGAGATTTTGACAAAACTTGACATTACGATGATAGAGAACACAACAAAAGTGGGTTCCGCAATTCCGTCTGTCTGTCTTTATCTGTAGGTCGATCTACAGACTAAACGGCTGAAGCGATTTTCTTCAAACTTAATCCCTAAGCGTTTTATGAGATTACCTAGCTTACTATTCTGCCCTTTTTTAGCCCCAAAAATAACAGTAGATACCTGCCCTACATTTTTTTGGAGCAAAAATGGTAAATTTATGTAATGTTTTTGTTTACCAAAAACTTTACCTTTTTAGCTACAGGAAAAGTGGTATAGTAGTTAAAAGTTACTTTTTGGTTTTAAAAAATCTTTAAAAGGAAACTAGGCAATCGACTAAAAAAGCTTATGTACATAGTTTGAAGAAATTGCAGCAGCTTCGCTTTTTTCATGTTCTCTATGCTCGATATGTCAAGTATGATTAAAATCTAGCCCATTTTTTTATTTATTATTTAGAATTCGAAGGATATCTATACAAAAATTGAAAATCAAGAAAATAGTTTTGGCAGGTACCGTTAATAAAAAAATATGTATAAAAAAATATGTTGAACCAAAATGTAGACTGTGTATAGTAGTGCAAAGATTTGTTATCAAAGTCGTTACAGCCGTTTTCGAGATAATTAAGATGGTAGACAAAATCGTATGGCAAGTGCCATTATTTTTGGGGCTAAAAAAACGATTCAAAAATCTATTTGAGACAATCAACTAAAACTCTTAAGTACTAAGTTTGAAGAAAATCGTTCCCCCGTTTAAGCTGTAGATTTATCTACAGACAGACAGACATACGGAATTGCGGGACCCACTTTTCTTGTGTTCTCTATCATCGTAAATATAATTTTTTTATAAATATTAAGGGTATTCATGCAACGAGATAATTTTCCGCCTTGCGAAACGATAGAATTTTCCGACAGACGTTTGCATGAACACCCTCTTAAAATTACTTGCTAATATGGCAAATAATCAGATGTTTATTGAAATAAATTTATGAGGTTTGTTTATTCTCTTTCTGCACCAAATTCTTGATATAATTTTATCTGATTTGTAAAATATTTTTCCCATACAAACTTTGACAGTTCATTTATGCGGAGATAAAATTATCTGTTTTCTGAGGGTTATCTGGGTTTTCCGTCGTTGCATGAATATCTACCCTTATTGTGTTTAAATGAAATGTACCTGAATATCCAATATATTTTGCTCATAAACTTTCTATAAACTCTATACGTTTGCCAGGATTCATTGGCTCCAAACTAGATGTCTATTCCCCTTGGTGGAGACTTTTCATACAATAGTATAAGACGCAAACCAAATAAGCTATTGGAAAGGAACTTGCTGGAACCGTTTGGGACAGTTTATTTTTGAAAACGCAAGTGTAAATTTGGTTGTAAAAAGATATAAGTGTGTAATTAGTATTCTTTTATTATAAGTGGAATAATAAAGCGTTTAGTGTGTTAGAAAGAAAAGTGGTGTTTAATTAATTGTGAAGTAAATAATTTGAAGTCGTTAAAAAGGAAATAGGTTTTAATTTCGAACCCGAGTGAAAATACTACAATATAATATATAATAATAATATTAATATATAATATTAATATTCTTATATTAATATATATAATATAATTCGCATTAAAGAAAAAAACATAATAGACCAAAAAACCCTAATCCAATCATCTAAAATGAACAAGTTTAATTTGTTTTTGAAAAGTTAATTTATCCCGTTAGATTGTTTATTGCATGCATATATCTCCAATAAGAGGTGTTATTTTGAATAGCCCGCTATTTCCGTAGCTGTCACTTTTGAAGCTGTCATTTTTTGACATTTGACAAGTAGAAACTACGCTATTAATAAAAATGGAACGATACACGCTTCAACAACGCATTGAAATTATTAAAATTCACTATAAAAATGGTGAAAATTTGGCAGAGACGGTTCGTAAAACTAAAACATTTTTGGGTCGTCGTGAAGCACCTTGTCGGACCGCAATACAGAAATTGGTGGAAAAATTCGAGCTGTTGGGACAAGTTAGTGATGTGAAGAATAAAACCCGTGCACGTCGCTCAAGAACAACTGAGAATATTGCTGTTGGAGCCCAAAGTGTTGAAGAAAACCCAGGTTTGTCCATTCCTCGTCGTTCTTTGGAATTAGGCATTCCACAAACGTCATTACACCGTATTTTGCATAAAGACTTGGGTCTTAAGGCTTATAAAGTTCAGTTAACACAAGAACTCAAGCCGGCTGATCATCAACAACGTCGTGTCTTTGCTGATTGGGTCCTTGAAATGCATGAAAATGAACCGGAATTTCATCGAAAAATCATCTTGACTGATGAGGCCCATTTCCACCTCGGAGGCTACGTCAACAAGCAAAACTGTCGCATCTGGGGCTCGGAAAACCCAAGAGTTATTGTTGAAAAGCCTCTCCATCCTCAACGCGTGACTGTTTGGTGCGGTTTATGGTCCCGCGGGGTCATTGGACCTTACTTTTTCGAAAATGAGGCTGGAGCAACAGTTACGGTCAATGGATTGCGCTATCGAGAGATGATTAATGATTTTTTATGGCCTGAATTGGATGGTATTGATCTGGATAACGTTTACTTTCAACAAGACGGCGCTACGTGCCACACAAGCAATGAAACCATCGATCTTTTACGGGAAAAGTTTCCGGACCGTGTTATCTCTCGAAGAGGTGATCACAATTGGCCACCGAGATCTTGTGATTTAACACCTTGCGACTTCTTCCTTTGGGGCCACGTGAAAGATAAGGTCTACGCCAACAGCCCAGCGTCGATTCAAGACCTCAAAGATGAAATTCGTGAGGCTATCGAGGACATAGGGCAGCCATTTTGCGATTTGGTTATGGAAAATTTCATGAAAAGGATATGGTCCTGTAAGCGTGGTCTTGGCGGCCATTTGGCTGATGTTGTGTTTTATTATTAACGGCATACCTTCCTCTTTATAATGAAATAAACATCCGATCATTTATCTCCAAAAATGCCATTTTTCTTTGAATATCAAAATAACACCTCTTATTGGAAAACCCTTTACATTCCAGGAAAACTTCCAAAAAAAATTGTTTTTTCTCACTTGTAGTCAATCTTAAACGGAAATTCCATTGTATTTATATTCCATAGTACTATCATGAATCAGAACGGCCGAGGCGCCCTCTGGTGAAAAGCTGAAAGGTACAACTCTGCAGATTGGGCAGACTCTCAGAGAGCGAAAATTTGAAGGATTGACAAATGAAAAATAAAGTAAGACAAATAGCTAATGAGGGAGAAGAATGCAAAAAGCTCAAGCAGGATAAAAGAAAATATATTTTTTGCAATTTTCTTTCACATTTATTATAAACTGGAGAAAATACTCGTATATGTAGGAAGAATATCCCAATTTCAATTTGTAAGTATCCCGTTCGACCTACTTTTGGTTTCGGATATACATTCCTAGGCATATTTCGCTTTGTCTTGGGTTTTTTAACCAAGATTTTATGTAATTTTTCTTTGGACATTATAGGTACGTGTGTGAAATATATTTTGCCGTCGGTTGTGTGTAAAAAAAAAGATTTAATTTGATTTCGTACAAATGCAATTAGGTACTTTTTTTATTTTTGTGTGATAAAGTGTTTTTGTGAAGTTGAAGTTAATTAGTGATGTTCGGTGAAAAAATTGTGAAGTGTCTTTATACCTATATAGTAGTGACCTACCTATAGGTAGGTAGGTACCTAAAAATATTTTTTCAGATCAAAATACCTAGGTATGTAGGTACCTACCTGCAGTGAGTAAAAATGCATTCTTCTAATAATAAAATGCGCCACTACTGGATCTTACAAACTTGATATAGTTGCTAACAACTTTAATGTAGGTAAGAATTGAAGCTGTTAGAAAGTAGGTATTCTAGTAATCAATTGAATATGCAATTTGAATATGCAAAATTATTAAACATTTTTGGAAGCATTACCAATTAAAAAAATTATTTTGATCGGTTCATTCAAAAATGATAAAATATAAAATATGAAAAATAGTTCTATACCTACATATTTGAAATTTGAAGTGCACATATTACATTATATATCAAGCCTTGAAATTGAATTGAAATGTAATGTAAATAAATCCTAAAGGAATACCTGCATATAAAAATATTTTATGCATTTAAAAACATTTAAAATTAAAAAATGTTTCCATTATATATTAATAATAAACATTTAATAGCAAACCATTTATCTCGTTTTCCAGTAAGACAATTATATTTCACGTGTACCTACTGCAACCAGGATTGGATTTGACTTTAAAAACTATTCGGCCTATGAATATTTTTAACTTTTTTTCAAAAATGCAAAAAATATTGTTTCATATCGATAAAGAAAGTAGAAAATAAAATAATCGAGAATTTCGAAAATAGTAAAAAAATGATTCTATGGTTCTTTTTTAATGCACTAGGACTTAGAGTTTGCCTGCGTAAGTTAATATTGTCGTCATTATGAATAACCAACGGAGAATTCCACAGAAAGCTAACGTATTTCCATTACTAATTTTCGCACATTTATTAAAAAAAATCGCGTTGGATTTTCGACCAATAACTAAGAGAATAGTTCAGTAGAATATTCACTCCATGTGGCAAAATCAATCAATTAAAAAACGTTCGCTTT
Source organism: Philhelius pedissequus (assembly GCA_910595825.1). Taxonomy (NCBI): domain Eukaryota; kingdom Metazoa; phylum Arthropoda; class Insecta; order Diptera; family Syrphidae; genus Philhelius; species Philhelius pedissequus. The sequence goes on from OU343161.1 coordinate 163,293,422, forward strand.
TCTTTTAACAATCAATTGGATTTTCATAACGATGAACAAAACAAAACTATGTAAGTATGTGTCTACCAAGTTTGAAGAAAATCGCTTCAGCTTCTATCATTGGAATGCTGAGTTTGATGAATATCTTAATAGCTATATAGATTATTTTTATTACTTTACCTAATTGTGCATAAATATATACACCAAATGTATCGGAATTAAAAATAAAAATTTTTGTTTTATTTTGTTTGTCTTATTTGCGAATAAATTCTAATTTAATATTTATTCACTTGTTTTGTTTTTATTTTAAATTATGTTCTAATATTTATGGAGTCTGCTCATAACAGCATAAGTCAATTTTTTAGAAAATAATCCACTGTTTTTTTAATCAGTTCATTAATAAAGGGAAGAGGTAGTTTTTGTTAATCTTTTTTCTTTGAAAAAAAAAATGGTTATTTTTGGTACCGCCAATAAAAACATTATGTTGGCTTTCGTTTTTCTGTAAAACGGTTCATTTGATTGTGAATATTTGTTATATTGGTGAAACGAAACGAGGTATAAAAACGCGATTAAACGAACATATTAAAGCTATCCAAAACAACGCTGTCACAAAATCGGCAATATGTGAACATTTGGCCTACAACGAAGATAATTTCATCCGTGTTGATCAAGCCAGATCAATCGCAAATGAAAGATTTTATGTACCAAGAATTGTCAGGGAAGCAATTGAAATTAAGAAACATACGAATTTCAATAGAGATTCTACGAGTAGCTTTAAATTATCGTCAACGTGGGATCCTCTCATAAGTAAAACAAAAGTAAAGCCAATCAAAAAACATTTAGCCGATATCGTAAGCTTTGCATGTGTACAAGAATATATCGGCTCAACGCAACAACAACCTAGAACGAGTACACCACCCACAAGCAATCCAAGTGCAACAACATCTACGCACCGGTACTGTTTGAGAGCGAAAGCTAAAAAACAATAACGAAAACAACATCCATCAATCACCAGTCTCCTCCCGTGACCACGAAGTTTGAAACTTCTTCGAAACGTCCGTCGGGAAAAAGAAATTGAAAATATTTCTATCATTTAACGCGGTAAGTTCCGAAAAATTTAAACTTTATGTAACATTTGATTGTTTTCAAATTTTTCAAAACATTCAACCTTCCATGAAAATAGATTAAACACGAAAAGATGGTTTATTGTTTCCTATTTTAACGTTTCATTGTAACAAAATTATACTTATATACATATATACTTGATTGACAGGGAGTTGTAATTTAAATAAAATGTTTTGTTTCCTTGACCTCTTTTTTCCAACTCTCCAAGTGCTTGGAGTGCTGTTCTACGATACCTTTTGGAGGGAGGAATTGAAGAAAAGTTTCTTGTTTTTTTTTGACGTTAGTGAGTCTCGCCACAGAGATGAGCTGACAAACTAATTGGCGAATCTTACGATGGTGCTGCAGCTATGGCTGGGGAATTGGGTGGTGTTAAAAAGAAAGTCCTCGATGCTTGTCCAATGGCTAACTCACGTTTTAAATTTAGTTTTATCCCGATCACTTAAGAATATATCGGAATTAAAAGTTTTTCTTGGCAGTATTAATACTACTGCCCGTTTTTTTTTTAAATAAATCAACTAAATGTTCAAAACTTTTAAAACAAAGCCAACCGACGAAAGCCTGGGTTATCGGAAACTCGCTGGTATTATCATTCGCGGATAATAATCGCCATTTTAAATTGTAGATTAGACATAATTCTAACTTTTATTAGAATATTAGACAACCCTAGTGAATGGGACACTGAATCGCTTTCTATTGCCGAGAGCTTGTTAATTATATTAGAGATTTTTGTTTTTTTCTTAATTGTCTTTCTGAATTTTTTGCTAAGACTGACTTTCTTTACAATTGGTTCAAAATTAGCAAACGGGTGTTGAATTTGCAAAAAGAGAAATCGAAAATTTTGAGTATTGTCATAGCTCTGACTTTCTTAATAAATTTAAATCCATTTTGGAAAGCATAAGCGATTGCGCGGAAACACCACAAAAACCAGGATTGCTCGAAATTGATTTCAAAACACAAATTGATTAGAAAACGAAATATTGCGTGATACATTCCAAATTTCTCACTTAACAATAAATTTATTTATGATATTGTATTTGCATCCGCCAAAAAGTTTTCTTTCGAAAACGCTTTTATTGTACATTAAGCTTATTGTTACATTTAACTTAAATGACTTAAGGTGTAACAAATTTGGTTTAAATAGCTGAACCTTATGGTTTCATACTAACTTATGCATTGAACGAAATAATTTCAAGTAAACTTCCGAAATTTAATTTTTTGGTGACAAATTTTTCTTCGAACTACCTTTTGAAATTATTCACGCCTCGCCAATGATACATACCCACCTATATCTTTGACTTTCACTATTATATGTACATATTTACATACCTAGGTGCCATCTATGTATGTATGTACATGAAATATAGCTATTACCTTCCTAATAATTAAAAATAAATCCATTTAAATATACATTTGTAGGTAGGTACATTAAAGTTGTTAGCTACAAGAGCAAGTTCGTACGATTCAGTCGTGCATTTGATTTTAATCTGTCCATGTACCTACATTTTTATCTTAATGTCAATTCTTATTCCTTCACTAAACCATCGTTTTCGATAGTAGATAGTAGCTAATAGCTACTATAGTAGATAATAGCTATAACATGATACATTACCTAGTTTCTAGGACATACATCACCCAAATGAAACCTATTTTAATAAAAAATAAAATTCATTCAAAATTTAATTTTAATTGGAAAAAAACTTATTCAAAATTTTGATATGCAGAATTAGTTTGGATACCTAGATCTTCTCAGATATAAAATTTGAGTGAAATCCAATGTACACCGTTACCGAAAAACCCAAAAAATTAAAAAACCGTTATATGAAAGGTACCGTTAATAGACTTTTCCTGTAAGCTTTGTTCTTACTAAATGATAGCTAACAAAAAAATTCTCAAACATTTTTATTGGAAACGTTGGAGCCGTTTTCGAGAAAAATAAGCTTTTCCTTAACGGTTGTATGGTAGGTACCTTTGTTTTTAGGCATAAAAATAAAATTTCAATTTCACCTCTGAGGAATGCCAGACAAATCCCACTTACCAAATTTGAAGGTAATCGCTTAAGCCGTTGAGGCTGCAGATCGTTATACATACAGACGGACAGACTGACATTTTTTGTCTATCACTTTTATAGGCTTCTCTATGATCGTAATGTCATGTTTGATTGTTAGAATTTTTTTTGTTTTTTACGAATGCATAACTTGCCTAGTACCTACCTATAATCGTAAGTAAGAATAGTTAGGTGTGTATGTAAGTACATTTGTCTTATACATTATAAATGTTAATTTACCTACCTACGATTGTTTTAAGCGCGACTGAGCCGCTTTTGGTGAAGTACCTACCATGTATCAGACATCAACTCTAAAAAGCTAAATAAAATAACACCTAGGTTACTTAAAATTTGTTAGAATAATTTACTTTTTCAACAAATCCAAATCATAAAATAACTACAATCCAAACAATTGTATGTAGGTACACATCCAAACTACCCCAACAATTCAGTAATAAACTTATATTACGTATGTATCATTGTAGGTCCATATTCACGTATGAACAATCAATAAGCAATGGAAGTAACAAAATTACTTTGCTACATTAAGGCAAAACGAAAAATAAAATCCATTCATAAGTTCATTGTATTTCTCTTTGCCTTATCCTCATATAAAATAGTAAACTACAAATGTGATGTCAAAAAAATACACTTTGGTTTTCGCCCTTTTATTCAATATTCCTATAAGAACAGAAATAAAACTACCTCATCTCTTCTTTTCCCTCTTTTATTTCTCTGCCACGCTCTCAAACAAATAACTGCAAAGGCTAATTTCTCGACACAAACGCCATCTGCACAGGCGCGCTGATAAACAGATTTTCATGTTCCATGGTAGTACTATATAAATATAAATACAATGGAAATTCTTTTAAATTATTAAAGCTTCAGGTGAAGCTTGTTGTCTAGCCGAATATTCTGCTTCGGCCAGAAATCGATATTCGGTTGGAGACTATAAATAGAATAAATTTGCGAACCCCAGAAAAAAATACTACAATATGAAAACAAATACTTACGCTTCATACCTAAGACCGTGTTGAAAACATTAAACATTAATCATTAATTTGGGGAGAGTACGATCAAACCTTGTAGAACAGTTGGCTACAAGTATTTTACCTCCTCCATAGTAAAAGACGATTGTATTAAACCCCTCTAAAATAATCCGTTATTATTGGCGCCTATAACTTAGTACTCGTGCCATTAATTTAAATTAAGAAAGCTCCTTCAGTAAATACAGCTTTTTTCTTTTTTATTTTATTAGGTACTAGTACATATACAATAACAAACAAAGTTATATAACTAGTTACATACAATAATAATGATATACAGCTTACGGTTTAATAAAATATAAATACACATTTATATTTTACTGGTTTAATAGTACATACATTTAAAATGCATTAAAAAATAAATATATTAATATTTTACTTGTTTTATAGTGCATTTAAAATGCATTAAAAAATAACGTATAATATCTAAGAACTATTTCATAACATTAACTTGCACACAGCATATATTCTTTTTTGTTTGGTATGCTTATTTATAAAATCTGAGAAAAGTGTATAACAACATTAACATTGACTTCAAGTAGAAATTATTTATATATGTATATACATAAATATCTTAAAACTATATTACTTAACAGTTATCATACAAATAATAATTATTTGTATTATATAGTCAAATATTCACCCTTATTGTAATAGGCGTTTTATTTAAATGACAAATGTCACTCAATGAAATTTGTATTGCGATAGTCGTTTTATTTACCGTTACCATATGTGACATTTGGCTTTTAGTGAATTGTAAATTCTTGTTCGACAAATGTCACCCTCAAATCTAAACGGTACTTTGTGGCGACAACAAATTTGCAAACGCCTTGTGAATTTTTTTAAATAAAAATGTAAGTTTTTTCAATTATTTTATTGTTTTTTATTAGTTTGAACCATTTTTACTTACTAATGGGTGAAAGTAACGAATCCAGATCAGATGAAACAACTAAAAGAATTTATGGAACAAAATCCTTCACTTGCAAAGAATTTTAGAAGAGGTACTCCGCAACCGGAGGTCAATACATCAGATGGGAGCCGATTGCAAAAATCCTCAATTGTCTGGGGTTTCCGGTTAGAACGGAAAAAGAGTGGCAAAAGGTGATAATTAAAACGAATCCAATGAATTGCATACCTATTTCATGTTAATATATTTCCAGGTTTGGTTTGATGCTAAGTTTAAGGTGAAACAAAAACTGCTGTATAACAAAAAAGAAATAGAGGCAACTGGTGGAGGTCCATTCAAACAAAAATATTTAAATGAGACTGACAAGATTATTGCCGATCTTCTTCAATTAAATAACACTGTTGACCCAGAGGGAAATGTATTCGGTGGTTCAAATCAATCTTTGGTAACGATGAACCCAAGCACCTCCACCGAAATTCATGACGTTCCTTTAACCTCATCAGTGCAAATATTCACCACTGATGAGACTGCCAACCCTATTCAAATAGAATAAATAAGGAATATTAGCAGTGAATAATTTGAAGGCAATACAACTGGAATGAATTTCACTCAAATGTTGGAAACCCAAACCAAAGTCCAAGAAGATCTGTATCTTGAGGTTAACTTATCTCTAACAAAAATTGAAGAACACCTTAAGGAATGTGCTAGGTATGAAAGAAAGCAATTTCATTTAAAAGAAGAAAAATTGAAATTGTACAAACTAAAGATAGAACGTGAAGAACAGCAGCAAATGAAGCAAAATGACATGAGGTTAACTGAATTAGAAATTTAAAAAAGCAAAACTGTATCTCCAGGAAAAGAAGTTAAAACTTCATATATCTGAAAGCTAAATGAGTGTAAAAGTAACTTACCTTTAAATTTTCTTTAAGAGTATAATTTATCTATGTATGAATATGAATTAAATAATTTGAGTTTGAATAAAATTATTTATTTATGTTTCTAGTAATTGATTTCTTATGTTAACCGGTATCTGATTAGTGTCAACAATGTTTTCAATGTTTTCCCTTCTGATGATGTGTTCTCAAAAACGTAAGGATGGGGATCTATTGATATGTTACTAGTTTTGTAATGGATACAAATGTTGTGAAGAGGTGAACAACCTTTCACAATTTTGATTGCTTTCTCAGGTGTGTGGTGCAGTAGCCTGGCACCGAGAAGACATCTGAAGCGGTTCTTAAGAACACCAATTGTTCTTTGAATTATATTGCGTGATTTTGAGTGTCTGATGTTGAATTCACTCTGAACGCTTCCTTTTTCAATAGACCTAAATGGCGTAGAGAAAAGGTTCCAGTGGATAGCCAGCATCAAGTCAATAATTTTCGAAATAATTGTTTTTTTTTTTTTAGAAAATTTTGTGTTTACCAAGTACCCAAGTGTTACGGTCTCGGCTGCTGAAATTCCTTTAGAGAATACCACGAAGCTCACTCGAGTTCCAGATAAATGAATCATGGTTAGCTCCAGCATGTCTGGCATCTACATTTCTGATCCGCATTTTGTGATCACAAACCTTAAATTAGTTTTATATAGACAAAATTATACCTACGAAGGCAATAATAACTTACAAACATGGTATTTAGGCTAAAAAAAACCCTTTCCTGTTGTATTACCGATGCTGTTGGTCCTTTTTTGGCGCTTGGATTTTGATGTGGCTGACGTCTACACACCCAGTTATACCTGGAATTCTAGCCTTCTGGTAAAAATAAGCTTTAGCTTCTCTTCTTTCTTCATCTAAATCTATCTCTTTCAGAATAATGGTCATTGTTGGTTGTGCAATACCCAAATGAAAACCATTGCCTACGCCCTTTTGGTAACTGCCTTCAGAAAAATATGGTAATGTACCTGCTAGCTTTAAAATGAATGGCACCGATAATCTGCTTTTCCGTCTCGGAACTTTATCTTGCAGTTCATTTAAAAGGTAAATAAAAGCTTCTTTATTCAACCTAAAAAACACAACAAATCTGGAAATGCAGAAAATTGAATGATTTGTCCAGCAAAATGTTCTAAAAAAAAAACTTGATCCCTCTCCTTTCTCTGATTAATTCTATTTTTTTTCTATCTCCTACCGTCTCTTTTTCATTGCTTACGCTGGTAGCATTATTTAATAAAATAAAGAGTCCAATGCTTTTCATAATTGGAACTCTTAATACACACTTAATTGAAATTAATACAAATTAATGAATTTCTTCAAATTGTCAAAATCAGCTGTTCATGTGGATTGTGTTTGGATTGAAAATAAATAGCCTTTAAGCATCGCAATACCGACTCTAAAACGCCAAAAAGTGACTCGACACAAAAGGTGACAATTGTCGTTTAAGAAAAACGCTTATTGCAATAAGGGTGATTACATAACAAACATATAAAAATCGAATAAAGAATAACTGTAATCAATATTTTTCAGAGGTTCTTATTTCTTATTTAGCTAATAATAATAGTAATATTATAATTAATAGTTAGTTTAAATAAAAAAAATATACATATTAATATTAATATTTGCTTAAATAACAATAAATTATTTATTCTAAAATTCAACAACAAACAAAAATCGCCAGATACATAGGTACAAACATTTAAGATAAATTTTACTAATCAGTAGTGTAATAGCGTTTTATCATTTTCATGATCATTTTGTATCAACGATTGTCATTTTTAATCATAGGTACCCACACAAAATTAATCTTGGAATAATATTGTTAGTCATTTACATATATACCAAATTATTAGAGTATATACGCCTTATGTAAGCACTTACTAAATCGCCCCATTCAGTTATTTCACAATTTTACAAAAGTACTAAGCTTTAGCTTAAGGAACATCAAAGAATTTTAAATTGATTGTGCTGCAACGAAATACATTTATTGCTAGTAAATTATATTTTTTTAAGAAATATCGCTACGAAAAATACACGTTTTGACACCAGTTAAAAGTTTTCTTGAAATCAATTACAAAAATAAATATGTACAAGTATTAACTCTTTTAAGAGGATTTTACCTTTCTTGAAGATATAATCTTTAGTTTTACACATACCTAATTGCATCATTTTTAGTAAAAGTATACATTTTTTGAAGTCCTGAAGTTGATATGAGTACAACAAAAAAATCCAATTAAATGACGACATATGATAAATAGATAGTAAGCTTACATGTTGTTTTTCGGAATTAACATTTATATTTATATTATATCGCTTCAAGTAGACATAAATAATTTCTTTATCTGGTATCAGTATAACTTTCTTGAACTTAATGTTAGCAAATGCCCAGACATAACTTACTCTCGCAAGCGCACGCCTTAGCCAGAACGCCAATACTTTATTAACAATCAACCAATCCCTATTGTTACTTCCATTCGTGACCTAGGTGTTTGTGACTGTCAACTTTACTTCCGAGAACATATTAGCAGTATTATATATATTAATAGGGCTAATTCCACACTTGGGTTCGCTAAACGCTGGTCCGAAGAATTTTCTAACCCCTACGTCACCAAGTCCCTTTACATAACGTTTGTAAGACCCCTACTTGAATATGCCTCTCAAGTCTGGTCATCTTACTATCGGGTTCATATTCAACGTATTGAGGCGGTTCAACGTAGATTTTTACAATTTACGTTACGTGGACTTGGTTCGGAGGACCCTTTTCACTTAGCTCCAGAAAACTGTCTAAAAACTTATAAATCTGCTAACCTTATACCGACGTCGTGATAAGATAATGCAGAAGTTGTTTTTATACACCAGCTCTTGACTGGTGGCATCGATTGTCCAGCCCTCTATGATAAAATAAAATTAAATATAAACCAACGATACTTGAGGACAATACCACTAATAAGTATTCCCTTCCATCGAACCAATTACGGCCAGAAGGAGCCGATGACTGGAATACGTCGGAAAGTTAACAGTTCAACCATTTTCGATCCTAATCTCTCCAAATCATTTCTTCAATGCGTTCTCCTCATTTAATCCTTATACCTAATGTGTCCTCATCTCTCGGCTCTTTTAATTTAAATTAGTCTTGTAGGAGCTCGCAGCATTTTAGAGTTCAGAGCGACTTATTACTATGCTTTAAAGATTTCGTATTGTACAAGTTATACATTTTAGTTCTTAGTGTACACTTTAAGTTTATAAGAAGAAAGAGAAAAAATAAAAGACAAAAGTAATAATGTCACTTCACTTGTAGACTGACAACCAACCACGTTGTGCCTTTTATTCTTTGCGATCTAAAAGAGTTTTAGCAGAAAACATAAACGTCTACAAATTGGTGTACCCCGAGTCCCGAACTTTTTATTTTTTTTAAAAGTATATATTTCATTGTAAATATAAAGCCGATCAAAGAAGAACTAAAGAATGACTGAGGAAACAAAGTCAGGCGACAAAGTATTGCCATTGGTAGGCATGCCACATGGTCCTGAAGACAGTGAGGTTATGATAGTCTCAGTCAAAATTGTACCGTTTTGGAATGAATTTCCGGAGATCTGGTTTGCACAAGTTGAGGCGCAGTTTGCAACATGTCGTATTACATCGGATTATTCCAAGTTCAAAACAGTCATTGGATCTATTGATGGTAAAGTGCTATCGCAAGTACGAGAGGCCGTTTTGCAACCACCAGCTACGGAAAGGTATGACAACTTGAAAAATCATTAATCGATTGCTTTTCAGACTCTGAACAAAGAAAAAAGAGGAAGCTCTATTGTCAGAAGTCGATTTAGGAGACAAAACTCCTTCATTTTTGTTCAACGAGTTGAATGTATTGCTGGTAACTCAATTGGGGATGATTTCTTGAAAAATATGGCTTCAACGCTTGCCACAAGAGGTTCAAGCTATCATAGCTGCATTCAAGAGTGATGACGTAAGAAAACTCGTGCAAGTTGGAGACACAATCATCGAAAAAACATCTAACGGAAATGTTATTTCTAAAATACAACACCAAGGAACGGCTTTACCAAACGAGCAAACCATTGAGCATAAAATTGACGCGCTTTCTCGTCGTTTCGATAGATTTGAAAATTTCCAACTTCGCAATCGAAGTCGTACGCCTTCACGTCATCGCAAAGCATTTCAACGCTCACCATCGCGACAACAATGCTAAAAGAAAATCACAACGGGATCTGTTGGTTGCACTTCAGGTTTAAAGAAGATACCTTTCGCTGCAGACCACCGTGCAATTTCAAAAATCTCGCTACTGCAAAAAACTAGATAGCTGCCCGTCATATGGCGTGAGGGAAGTTGTCAAACATATAAACCGATTATATGTTTCGGATACGGCAACGAAAAAAAAATATTTAGTTGACACCGGCATAGACGTTTCTGTGTTACCTCCAACTCTACGTCAGAAAGCCACACAGAAAACCCACACTGCACTGTTTGCTGCTAACGGCACATAGATTAAAACATGGAAGTACACGGTGCCAATTGAATTAAGGTCTACGCAGAAATTTTGCGTCCCTATTGTAGGGGCTGATTTGTTGCAACATTATGGTCTACTCGTGGACATGCAAAGGAACCGCCTCATAGACAAGAGAACAACTCTTACGGTTTGTGGTATTCCAACACAAGGTAAATGTGAAATTAAAGCATTCGATAAAAAAAATCCATTCGCATTTAGAGATTTAATATCGCTGAACAACACGAGTAATCCAGTGACGTCATCTACTACCCATTGCATCATAACTGCTGGTCCAGCACTTTTTGCTAAGCCATGAAGACTTTCACCGGAGAAGCTAATAGCAGCTAAAGCGGAATTCACTTACATCATGGAGCAAGGAATATGCCAGCCCTTAAAAAGCAAATAGGCCAGCCCGCTGCACATGGTAAGAAAAGCATACCCATAAAATATGACAACGAAATAAACAAAATAATGCGAATTATAAGGGACATACATAAATAAGACACGGTAATTCTCTCCGCATTAGTTCAGCCGCCATCCCTGGAGATAAATCTGAGACAACAACCAGCTCTAGTCTCAGAACATCGCACCACACATCTTTCCTATCCTTCTTTCTCTTCTTCCACCTGATGACCGCGCTGTGTTAAGAAAAACATGTAAAGGGTATTCATAATCCCTTGAGCGCGTGCAAAGTTATAAAAAAAAAGCCAATGGTGAATGGGGACCATGTGGCGATTACCGAGCTTTGAATGCTATCACGCAGCCAGACCGGTATCCAGTTCCGTACATCAGCGATTTCACCAACATGCTGCACGGCAAAACAATTTTTTCTACCATCGATCGTCAGCGAGCATTCCTTCAAATACCAGTACAAGCAGAAGACATACCAAAACCGGCAATTTCAACACCATTTGGGTTACTTGAATTTAAGTACATGACATTCGGCCTGATGAACGCCGCCCAAACGATGCAAATGTTTATGAATGAGGCATTGAAGGATTTGAATTTCGTTTTTGCGTCGAACACCTGCAAAGAGCGTGAAACCCACCTTCGAGAATTTTTTTTAAGATTACGTAAGTACAACCTAAAAATTAATTCTTCTTCAACCTAAAAATTAATTCTTCTAATTACCGCAAATTCATTCCTAGCGCTGTTAAAAACCAAGCACTGCTCCATGAGCTTACCAGAGGCACTAAAAAAATGATAATACCGCAATCAACTGGACGGCAGAAACAATCAGTGCTTTCGTGAAATGTAAGTCCCATCTAGTGTCTGCCTCGATTCTCGCACATCCTGTTCCGAATGCTACTTTATATATTTTAACGGATGCTTCTGACACAGCGGTGGGGGCTGTCGTGAACCAAGTATGTGGCAATTCTGCACAGCCACTAGGATTTTTCTCCAAAAAACTGAAGACATCTGAAACAAAGTACAGTACCTATGATCGCGAGCTGCTTGCCATGTACCTTGGCACAAGGCATTTCCGCCACCTTCTGGAAGGAAGAAACTTCTCGATTTTTACGGATTATAAGCCGCTGACGTACGCATTTCAACAAAAATCTGAAAAGGCATCACCAAGGCAGTTACGTCATTTAGATTTTATAGGCCAGTTTTCAACGAGCATTATGTACGGTCCTTGACCACAAAATCAGGTATCCGATTTTCTTTCCAGAATTAATTTGATAAACGTATCAACTCCTATCAATTTTCAAACAATGGCGGAGGAACAAAAGGCTGACGAAGAGCTTAAGAAACTTCTGAACATGTAAACACATCTACTTCATTGCAATTAAAATATTTCGCCTTGCCAGGAACTGATGTACAGCTGTACTGCGACACATCCACACCAAAAGCTCGGAATTGCGTTCCAGAGTCGTGCAGACATCTTTTTTTAACGAAGCTACATAATTTAGCTCACCCAGGACCAAAAGGAACTCTCAAAATTGTTCTAGATCGATTCGTTTGGCCAAGGATGAGAGCAGACTGTGCGAAGTTTGTAAGAAACTGCTTAGAGTGTCAGAGTTCTAAAATTGGCCGCCACAACAGAGCACAGCTGGTGTCATATGCTTTTACATCTCAACGGTTTTCCTATATAAACATGGACATTGTTGGCCCACTACCTATGTACATCATGCGGCTACAGATACCTACTCACCATCGTCGATAGATATACTCGTTGGCCTGAGGCTTTTCTGGAAGGCATGAAGGCAGAAACAGTGGCATGAAAAATGTACTCACTCGCAACTTATTTTGCAACTTTCCTTTTACCTGATCCTAACCTTAACACAATACGATTTGCTTTACCAAAAATGTTATCATTACCGACTTGTATTCCATTATCATAATCAGCCCTATCACAAATTCCATCGTAATCGAAAATATGCTACGTGTCCCGATAAATCTATCACAAATTCCATCGTAGTGGATTCGGAGTGAAAAATTCGCTTACGATTTTCGAAGTTCTTAGAAATTGGTATCACTGAATTCGAATGGAATGAAATGAAACAGACTTTCTACGACAAACCATTTGTGTCGGACACTGAAAGTAATGCGTCGTTAACAGTTATTTTAAAGAAAAATGAAAGTATTTTTACAAATTCTATGGTTTTATGAATAATATTTGATTTTGAATTTCAATATAAGTCTCTAATGATCGAGATAGGCGACCTGGCCTCCCAAGGCTGTAAGAAACTGGCAAAATAAGAAATTGAATATTTCTGGGAAATTGTAGAAGGCAACCTGGACTTGTAAGCTTAATTAAAATTGAAAATAGCACGAATCTCTATAATGTAAAATGTGCGGTAACAAACCATTGTAAAAGTTAAAACGAAATAAAAATCTATCTATCTAGGGGTATTGCATTGCTGAATTCTTTGAGGAAAGTTTTTACACAAATACTCAATAGCAGACTAATGAATTGGGTAGAAGAACATAATATCATTATGTGTTTGTAAGCTTGTTTTCGGAAAAATGTTTCAACAATTGATCAAATGTTTGTACTTATCACTATTGCTAGGCGATTTATAGACAAGTAAGTTCGTCGACTTAAAAGCCGCTTTTGATACAATTAATTCTCTATTTTACAAGCTCACAGAAGTTGGTCTATCGGTCAAATTTATAAGGATCTATAAAAACCTTCTTGAAAATATAATCGCAGCTGTGCAAGTCAAGAGCTTTTAAATGCACAACAGATGCCCCTCAGGGATGTTTTCTAAGTCCGCTTATTTTTGCGTTGCCGAAACGGAGATGACACTGTGAAAGTTTTACTCTACGTGGACGATTTGTTAATTTTATCCGATAATCCCCTAACTCTTGAGCTTCTGATTAATACACGAAAATAGTTCTGCGATTTTTTGGATCTTAAAATAAATACTTCAAAATCGAAAATAATCTCGGAACAGATTTAACGGCTAGGAACGAAATTGATCTCTGTATGGTGATGTCATTGAAGTCGTAAATGGGTTTAAATATCTTGGGCATATAATGACATAGAACTTGAATATTCAAGTACATATTAATGTTAAAACTAATGCGGTGAAAGTTGCAATAAATACCATATGATCACGCTGTGTCAAAATTCAAAGTCTTCACCACTTCAGTGAAGAATTGCATCTGCAATGGGAATGAAGTGTGTGGATATGAACTGCTGGAAAAATGGGAAATGGTAGATTTTTTAAGCGAATTTTCCAGTTACCTTTTATTAAACCTAATTATGATATACATCCTCAGTCAGGTATTCCTCAAATGTTCCTAAAAAAATTAAAAGCTAACGCAAACTATATTATCAGAGTTATGAAGGGATCTGATGAAAATTTGCAAAACCGGATCCTTCTAATTAGATTAAGATGTGGTTACAGTCATATCAAAAACTGGCATGATCTTACCCATAAACGCAATGTCGCACATATAGGAAACTCAACCATAAGTTAATTGAAAACAATTATTTCAGAGAAGAGTTCGCAGTATCTGGAATGATGATCTGATCTTGATCTTCAATATAAGAACGGAAATGATAGATTTGAACTATAAACTACATAGAACTGATTTTGTTCAATCTTACAGGAAGTATTTCCTTTATTTTGGTTCGATGTTTCTTTCCTTGGATGAATGGGTCAGTTTTCTAAACGGAGATCATAGTTGGGCAGCTCTTATATGTTACGTTTCACATTTAAGAGTATTTCGAAATGAGTATTTGAATTTGTTTTGAGCAATGCTCGAATAAAATTATGATTTGTTTTTGTTTTTGCCAAACTAAAAACTTTTATCTACAGTAAATATTCTTACATTTAAGCACAACTCTTATTCTATAAAGTATTTGGTATTTTTTTTGTTTTAGCTAAATTAAAAGTCACAATATTAAAAAAAAAATATATCCTGTGTAAATTTTTCGATTTCTATCTGGCAGACGGCTTATAAAGCCAAGCTTTGTTAATCTTTACCGAAAAATTGTACCTTTCAATGATTGAAAAAATAAAGAAATAAGATAATAATAATAATAATAAATAGGAAGAATTACATATTTAAATTGTTTCCTATGTAGTCATTAAGGTTTCCACAGTAAGCGTAATTTCTTGTGGTTTTCTGATATTGTTTTCATCAAGATTATGTGTCCTTGGCATTCTACTTTCTTCAAAAAGTGGGGGACTTCGATTCATATTGCTATCTAGACTACTACGATGCTGGGATGAGGCTGGAGATAATGGGATCTCCTCTATTTTTTCCAGATCCTGTGCTATTGATGTTGAACTGAGCTTATTTACCCTCGGTAGCGTACACTTAGGACTGCAGCGATTTTCTTGCAATGTTGGAATATCTAACATAGTTGTCTGTTTGACAATTGTCGTTGTCAGAGTTGCAGACGGCATTGGCAGAGCACCGTCATCACGATCCAAGCTGAATTGACGTCGCAGAAGCCGACTTGATCCGGGTTTGCTATCAAATTTTGTAGAACTATACATATATTTACCATCGTAGAATTGTGTCAAATTACTTTCGCTGGGACTTAGGCATTTGTAATGGTTGTATGGTGAACTCAAATCGATCATTTCCTCGATCTTTTTGTATAAGCGCGACGAAGATCCTCCCGTAGATCCTGGCAGTCTATTGAAATTCTGAGGATTCAATAATTGATCAGATTGCATGTCATTGACCTTTCGAGAAGTTGGGCTTGCACTTAGAGTTTTGGAAGGAATTTCGGGCATCAGAGACAAATTTGGACCAATAGTGTTTGTCGAATTCGAATCCAGTGAATAAGAATTCGCCATATACGCACTCGAATCTGCATTTAAGGGTGGAGTAATTTCGACTTTAACTTGAACAGCTTCACCAGACAACAAAGAGGATTGACTTGAGGAGGGATTTGTACAATTACGTGATTTAGTGCCTTTAAATCCTAATGAATTTCGGATAAAGAACTCATCAAGACTGAAAGAAAAAATAAATTGGTTATCAAGAAAATCGAAAAAGCTACTGCAAAAAAGAAATAATCGTACCCATGTGACTCTCTGTTAAGCATTAAAGTTAAGCAAAATGTAGCACAATGCAAAATGTTTTATTTTAAGATTTAAAGTTAGAAAGAAATGTCATATATACCCAATAGGAGGAGGAACAGGAAGTGTCTTTTCGAATCCTTTTTTGCCCAAAAGCCAAAATGTGTTCATTAGACCCTTGCCTTTGATTTCTATTAAACCTCTTGGTTTTATTTGGTAGTTCTTAGTAGCTTCAAGACGGTCTCTGGTCTCCTGAGACATATGTATTCTCCATGATGATCCTTTAAGTAAAAAAAGTTAAGCTAATCCAATAATGTTTTTATACAACTTAAAACTAACCTGTAGATTCCATTCGCGATGCAGTATTCACGGTATCTCCAAATAGGCAATACCTAGGCATGGTAAGACCTACTACTCCTGCACAACAGGGTCCTGTATGCAGTCCAATCCGTAATTGTAATGGAACTCCTGGTAAATGCTTTACACTAAACCGTCCACTTTGATGCAACAAGTCCAAGGCCATTGTCGCAATTTGTTCGGCATGGTCGGGAATTCGTACTGGGAGCCCACTTACCACCATATATGCATCGCCTATTGTTTCCACCTTAAGCATAAACAATGATATGGAATTTTGTATGTAGTTTTTTTTTTTATTAATTTTAAATAATACCTTATAAACATTATAAGCATTTATTGTCGCATCAAAAATTGTATACAGGTCATTAAGAAGGTCCACAACTTGTACTGGACTGCAATGGGCCGCAATTGTTGTAAAACCAACAATGTCACTAAAATATATCGTCACATCAGAGAATTCTTCAGGATCTACTCCGAGGCCCATTTTTAGCTTATCGGCGACGGAACTATGAAAGCATTTTAATTATTAAAACCAATTAAGGATTATCAGTTGAAGTTGTATTTAGTTGTGCAAAAGAAAACACGTTTGAGAGAGAGCCATACAACTGATTCAGCAATTATTTAAAAGCCTACAATAAAATCTATCTTTAAAAGTGACTGCCAGAGTTCAAACAAGTTTATTTATTTATTGGCCTTCGGTGAGCCAAGACCTTATCAGATCACCTCACCACCACAAAAAGTCCAACAAAAGTAAACTGTATATATATAGGACTTCTTTATTGGCATTTCAATTTTTTTAAGCGTTGGAAATTTGGCTACTGGTAAGGTGCAAAATAGTGGTAGTTTTCTGTACAAATAGTGGGCTTAATTCTTGTTTTATTTTCTCTAAAACTAAAATAAGCTAAGAATACATACAATTATATGTACAGCATTCAAACTATATACTTAATGTAGGAGTAGATATCCCTAAATATTAATTTCAAAACATTAAATGATTGTTATAATTTAAATAAAATGCACGACTGGATCGCACGTACTTGCTTTTATGCTTTATCACATCGTATATTCACAAAATTCTTAAAAAAACAGTCGTTTTAATTTAACATTTAATTTTGTGTACACAAATATTTTTTTTAACTTATGTGAAAAAAATCGTTAGTATGGCAATTTTAAGTAAACAATTAAAAAACATAATTTCAAAAATATCAGAATCAATCAAAAAATTCCAAAAATGGTTCTATGGCCACAGTGTTAATAGTTCACATCTTAGTTTCCTCAGAAATTGCATACAATTCAATGGACTATGGTACCTACCGAACCGGAACAATCGTTTCTCGCAAGTGTATATCCACGAGTGAGTTGGCTTAATAGCACAAGTTTGCTCGAACGTTGGTTTAAAGACAATATACCCATATCTATACATCGCGGGTTTATCTTTCTACGGTTAAAATGCTTACACTGTTCGAGCGATTAGGGGTTTGGGATAGGATTAGTCAAGGTATACTGGGGTACATTAGTCTTAAATTTTTGAAATCGCAATGGGAGGGAAAATACGGCCGGGTAAAGAATTCAACATTCGCGAGGCGCAAATGAAGAAGAAATCGTTATACTTAAGAGTGCGTCCGAAGTTTGGATCAAGGGTAAACTGATGAGCATTCCTAGAAGCGCGAATATTATGGTTGAATAGGTTAGGAGAATTTAGCGAAAGACAGTGAAAGGCATAAAATATTGCGACGGTGCTTGAATAGTTCAATTTTTTCAGTTATTCCTCTATCACCTATTATTTTTATAGAACTTTTTTGGATTCTGTCTAACAGACTTAAGCGAGTTATGGGAGCACCTGTCCAGTATGACAGTTGTATTCAATCCTTGGACGAATGCAGGCTTTTTAGATTACAGCCAGATCTGAAGGGAGGAATTATTTTTTGCATCTTCTACGAAAATACAAACACCTTGCAGCATTTTAGGCGAAATCGAGCATGTGGTTATTCCACAAAAGATGGTCGGTGTGGCACATACTGTGACACACCGGTATATATTTTGTGAATATCAGACTTTTAACCGTCCAATACAACTTATATTGACCGGTCCGAAAGGTAATTTCTAATCGAACGAAGAAGAGATTCACCGATACCAAGTGCACGCATTTTCGATAAGAGAGCTTGATGCCAAGATCTATCAAATATTTTTGAAATATCAAGCTCAACAATCTTACTTTCTCCAAAACCATGTAAAAATTTGCGCCGCTGTTCGGTGAGATAAACCATGATATCACTATTGGACCTATTGCTACGAAACCCATACAGGCGGCCATTAAGGAGCTTTCTTTCTTCAGGATATTTCTGAAGCTGATAAATATTCAGCGTTTCCCTGACCTTGGAAAGAAGGGATGTAAGTGCAATTGAACCATAATTAGTGGATAAAGAAGATTAGCCTTTTGTAGAGACAGCCTGGAAAATTGCTGTTTTCCGCCCACTCGGGCAGTAGGACTGTGGAAAAATTTACGCAGTAGTCTTGCCAGCGTAGAAGAACACCGCTTCAGAGCAATATTGGATATACTATCTGCACCAGCGGATTTATGTATATTGAGCTCTTTAAGAACTCTAGCAACTGTACGAGTACGAAAGAAGATCCGAGAAACGAAACTGTTAATGTTCTCAAGTACAGCAGGAGTCATAACACTTTGTGGAACCGTAGAATTAGCAGCATACTATGAGCTTACCAACCACTGGAATGCCATTGGAAATGAGGAATCGACGAGAAGTAAGAATTTCGAAAATTTTTTTAATAATATACATTTCGTTTTTCGGGAAAATTGCATTGGAGCATAAGCCGCCATTTCGAATTTAGTGAAAATTTTATGTTGGCCCATAACTTCGCCATTTTTGATTTCTGACAAAAATTATAAGAGCAAAACTTGTAGAAAATTTAATTTTCTACAACTTAAGGCTTAATATTTTCTCCAAAAAAGTAACCGTTCGCGAGATATTCATGAAAAACTGTTTTGGGGCTTACGACCCCATTCTTTAATCATGAAAATATTAATTCGTACAATTTTCTCCTATAGTTTGTTGGGGGGATGACTATTAGTTTGTTAGTAAAACTGCTTTAGCTTTAGTCGCCATTTTGTATTTGTTGAAGAATTGGTAATGTTTTTATTCCTATAAAACAGTACTCCGCAGCACTGTGGAGGTAGATTTTAAGGTGCGTTTGTTTTTTTATTGATGTGGTTTTCCCTATAGGCCTAATCTACGAATTTTGTTAGCTAGACATATTTTATACCTACATGCGTTTAGTGGCTGCGACACGATTCCTTTAATATTAAACATTGATAAAACCAAATTATTTAATATACTTTTGCAGAATCCAGACTCAATAGATTTAAACTTTTTTAGAGAACAAAATGTCAACACGCGTAGCTTATTAGCAACTGCCGGAGAATGAATTTTAGTTAATTTGTTTGGAGCCAGTCGAGATGAGAAAGCACTTGACACACTTTGGTTTAAGTGTTACACCAAATCCACATACAAAACAAAATTTAATCTTTCAACCCTTCTACCTACCTCAGCAGAGGCAGAACAACATATATATCTGACCATTGTATATATAACCTATAGTACTATCATGAGCAGGAACGCTCGGGGAGCCGCCTAGGCGGATATTACAAGAATGACTATCTCGGACACATTTGCAGACTGTGCAGACTGGGAAGAGCGATAATGTGGAAGATTGAAGAATACAAAAAAAAGTAAGAAAAATATGTGATGAGTGAGACGAATGCTTGAAGTTAAAGTAGGATAGAAAACAATATACTTTTTGCATTTTTTTTCTATATATTTATTTAAAATTGGAGAAACTACCTATGTAGTTTGTAGTTATTTGAATTTGTATTTATTTTTGATTTGACCGAGTTTTGATTTCGCTATTACATTTATGTCGGTTCGTTTTCTGATAAAAAGAAATATATTTTGATTGACTTCAATTTTCAATTTTGGCTTGAAATAAATTTTGCCGTTTGTCGCGTCAGTTCACTGATAAGTGTAGTATGCTACCTAATTAATTTTGTGTAATAAAGTTTTGTGTGTGCATTGTAGGTAGGTATGTATAATTAGTAATGAATTTTATTTTTATCATTAAATTTTCTTCGAATTACAATTTTTACCAATTCTATACAGCAATGGCAAAAGCCGTCAGCCAGGATTGACAATTTTTATGATAGATACATAGATAGATAGATTTATTATTTCATTTAACTTTACAATTTACATAATAGTTTTTTTACAAAAAATCGTTTGAACATGGCTTTGCCGTCTGTCCGATTGACATTGGTTTAAAAATAGTAGAATAATATAAATGTACATAGCTTGCTTTAAATAAATTGAACAATTTGTTGAAGATAATATTTTTTTCATTTTTATTAGGTTTAAAAATCTTCATTTAAAATGTTATTGCGATAAGACATCGCTGTTTGGTAGTATCTGAAGGGATTCTGCTGCTGTTCAACAAATCTCTTCTCATTTCGCATAAAAAAGGGCATTTTCCAATGAAATGTACGACATCCTCCCGTTCTCTAAGGTTACATAAGCTGCGGTTAATAGGCAGATCCTCTCGATGTGGTATGAAGTGTAGGTTTATAAGCTCCGGTCTCATTTTGAAAATCGATGCAATAAGTGCCTGACTGTTGTCGCTGTGAAAATAATTCTGTTCACATAAATTGTGGTTCAGATGGCTGTAGATTGAGCTATGGACCGAAGACGCAGCCTCGTTCAAGCAGTCAGTTCTATACTGTTCGTCAAGCTTCGAAATAAGATCCAAGAGGTTGTCTTTAGCCCATCTTCCATTTGTATCCAGAAATCTGAATTCGGATCGGCAGTAGCTACCAAGTTCTTCCAGCCTATTGTACCATGCATTTTTTTAAGCAATTGTATCCAATGCTAAAATTTTGGGCATCCTTTCATCCGGCATCTCAAGTACTTTTGTAATGTAGTCTACATGAAAATTTAGAGATTTTATGAATAGTGGTGACAATCCTGTTTCAATTGTGAGCATGTAAACGGTGATTTTTTAAGAGCTTGGTTTTTGAAAATTCAAAAAAACACAGAAACTTGTAAAAAGTGAATGAAATTTTTATTTGGATCGATAAATCAATTTCTGCCATTTACTGTTTAAAAATAATTTCACTTAAATGTTTCAGGTGGTCCATTCTGAAGGTCCAATTTTGGCAAACTTTTTCACACATTTCGGCCGGAATCTCACCAATGACGCGTTCAATGTTGGCTTCCAAGGCAGCAATCGTGTTTGGCTTGTCCCCATAGACAATAGACTTAACATAGCCCCACAAAAAATAGTCTAACGGGGTCAAATCACATGATCTTGGTGGCCAATTGACTGCGCCAAAACGTGAGATCAACTGCTCACCAAATTCGCCTCTCAATTGATGCATGGTTTCGCGTGCAGTGTGGCATGTGGCACCGTCCTGTTGGAACCACATGTCGACCGAGTTCAATTCTTGCATTTTCGGCAAAAAAAAATCTGTTATCATCGAACGGTACCTTTCTCCATTGACCTTAACCCTGCGGCCTTCATCGTCCTTGAAAAAGTACGGCCCAATGATGCCGCCTGCCCATAAACCGCACCAAACAGTGCATTTTTCGGGATGCATTGGTAGCTGCTGAATTGCCTCTGGCTGCTCTTCACTCCAAATACGGCAATTCTGCTTATTCACGTATCCATTTAGCCAAAAATGAGCGGAAAAAAAACGGACGTAGCTTGCGAAACACATTTTTCACAGAGCACGAATTTTGATAATAAATTTCAATAATTTGCAAACGTTGTTCAGGCGTAAGTCTATTCATGATAAAATGGCAAACAATACTGAATCGAAATGTCAAATGTTCGTGGAATTTGTCATGTGTGATCTGTCAAAAATATAAACGTCAAAAACCAAGTAGCAAAAAAATCACCCTTAGTTAGGGCTGGTTTTAGGCAAGCGGAAACATTTTTTTTTATAAAAAATCTAAGAAGTTTTTCGACGTCTTCATATTTTTCATATCCCCATGTTTGTGATGCATAAAGGATTACGGGTTCAGCAACTGCAACAAATGCCTTGTATTTAACACTATGCGATATTGTTTTATTCGAAAAGCATTTCTTCCACGTATCATACTAAGATTGTAAGCAATAGTTACACCCAAATACTTATAGGTTTTGACAACTTCGATTGGATCCCTGTTGAAGTACCATTTTTCGCTCCGTGCAGTTCTGCCCGACCCCTTTTGAAAAATCATCACCTTTGATTTGCTCAGATTTACTCTCAAATTCCATAATGGACAATACGTTTCAAATTTGTTAATCATCAGCTGCAGAGTTTGAGGGGAATACGCAAACAGTATCACATCATCGGCAAATAAAAGTGCTTTGATGTTTCTCCTTGCCACTTCTATACACCCGGGCAAAAAATCTCTAATCTCCCAAATTTTGCCGATATACCAGCGTTGTACAGTTTGAAGAACAAAGCATTGCGATCTACTGTATCGAAAGCTGCTTTGAAGTCACCAAAAAAAACGTACAGCTTCTTTTTTTGTTCAATGCACTTGTTCGCTATGGTTTGCAGAGCAAAAATGTTGTCGATAGTTGAATAACCGCTCCTAAATCCTGCTTGAAATTCACTGAGCAACTTGTTTCTCAGTCTCTACTGTGTCAAGCGGTCATTCAAAAGTGTTGCGAAGATCTTATAAACGCAGTAAAAAAAGATATCCCTCTATAATTGCCTGGATCTGCTATGTTACCCTTCTTATGAATCGGAAAGATAAGAGATTCTTTGAAATTGTCTGGTATTTCTCCAGTTTCTAAAATGCTGTTATACACAGAAGTTAATTTAACGGTTAACATTTCCGTTCCGTATATTATGAATTCTGTTGGTATTCCATCTGCTCCAGCTGCTTTCCCGTCCTTTAATTTTTGTAATACGTAGCACATTTCCTCTTGATTTATAGCAGCATCCAAGATTGCATTTGAATGTGCTGGTTTTGCGTAATGAATAGGTGATGTCAAAGATTCAGGATTAAAAAGGATTTTAAAATGGTTTTGCAGTGAATCGATTTTTAATCTGGTACTTATTTGTAGCTTTTTACCATTTAATTGGTTGATTGTTCTCCAAAATGCCTTTGAATCTTTGCAATTAGTTAATTTGATAGATTCATTTTCAAAAAAAGTTTGCAAATTCGTTTGAACATGGAGTTTACTTCAATATACATACTTTGTAAGTAATTACAACAATGCTTTCTAAAGGCTTTTAACCAACCGAAAGATTTCTGTCGAGCTTTTTCACATTCATTATAAAACCATTTCTCCTTCTGCTTAAAAACTTGTGCATGATTATTCGTAGCAGGAAAAAAAATTGATAGCGTCTTCAATGTCACCTAAAGTAGTTTCTCCTTCTGAATGTAAGTTTCGTTCTAAGTTCCGTTTATATTCTTCAGCTTTCTTCTCTTTCCACCTTAGTTTTGGAGGAAATTTTAAGACTGTCGTATCCTGTTGGTCTAAGTGATTTAGCCCAAATTCAACTACTATGATCATATGATCGGAATACGGAACGCTCGAAGACCGCGAAATCGTCTACAATTGAAATCCAGCTCTCCCTTACTAGGCAATAATCAACTATTGAATGTCCTTGCTGACCCACAAATGTAAATTTTCCATATTTATCGGAGTCAGAAACGCCATTCATCACACGGAATCCGAAGGAATTACAAAAATCTAACAACTTAACCCCTCATGAAATTATTGTTGTATCTTTTGAATGTCGAACCTTTCCTGCAAACCTGTTTTGTCTTCCTTCATCTGCTCCCATTCTTGCATTAATGTCTCGGATTATCATCATCATCACTTTCCAAATGTTCAATGAAACTGTAAGGCAATTTAAAGCCGCGATCCCAGTGGTTGCAGTTTATGTACGATGGTATGATGGTGTATTTTTTAGTTTCTGTTATAATGTTGATAAGATTCATTTCATCTTCAAATTTGAATTCGCATGTAATATTTTTAAGAGACTTCTTGTAACCGAAAAAGCATCCTCCACTCGCCCAACCTCTTGTGTGTTGTCGTGATGCCGAAACCCAAATAAACTCAAAATTCTTAAATTTATTTGTATATAAGTGGCCTTCATCTTCAACAAAGAATGTTTCATATAGAAACACAAAATCATAATAATTAATAAAATTCAAAAAATTAACATACAAAGTTTTATTTTTTAAAACTGATATATTGCACTGATCTCTATAATACACTGGATAGTGTATTGCCTACCAAGTATAACAGTTTTTTTGACTCCATTTGAATTTGACAGTAGCACCATTACAATTGCCTATCTCGTTTTTTTATAATAAGAGAGAAAGAGATAGATTGCACTCCTTTTCAAAAAAAAAAAATTGAAAAACAATTTATTTTTAATGTCAGTTTCAATCAAGATAATAAGAACTAAAAACAATTCAGAAAAGGAAAGACGGAAGACGGAACCTGGACAATCGGATCTCGCAAGAGATTATATTAATCAAGACGAGGGATGAATTGATAATGAAACTGCAAAGAAGTCCTTCGTGAAGAGGATAAATTCGATAAGAACGTTTCAAGGAAATTGTCAAAGCTAAGCACAAAATTGAAAAGAAAAAATCAAAAAGCAAGAATTTCGAAGACGAAGATGAAGTCGACGACTTTGGTAGTGATGAACACGATCAACATGATGTCGATTTGTCATGTTTGCCGAATACAGATAAGATTTAGAAAAGGACGACAAAGAAGATGAACCACGTCACAAGAACGTGAAAGATATTGCAGAAAAATTATCATTAAATATGGAAGCTGAAATTATTGCAATGTAATTGTTGGGAAAATAAAACAAGTTCAAGTTCTTTTACAAATGGAAGTCAATATTGTGCGTTTCGCTGTCTTTTTTCGTCTTAAATTCTAGGTTATTTACAATACATATTAAAAATCTGGTAACAGAAAGTTTCAAGGAAATGTGTTTTCTTGTTGGTGGAGTTGAATGATTATGCTGTTTTTTTTCGATTTTCTGGTCGATTTTTATCAAATTTGAATGGTTTATGAGAATTTCAAGGTGCGGCTTGAGAAGCCGCTTTTGGCAATATTAAGCTAGCACCGAAACCAATTTCAATTCAATATTTAATACACACTAGAAACAATCAAATATATCATTAGTATGGCTTTTTTATTAAGAAAAATTCGTACTTACATTTGTTGAAAATAGATGTGTAATTTAAATTTTATATTTTTTTGAAGAAGGTGCCCTTGGTATGGTTGATTAAACAAATTTAATTTCAAGCATAAGCAACCATCTTGAAATGTAACTTTGGCAACAAAAATGTTATACTGTTATACTGACATGGACCCTCTACAATTATTACAGTTTTCTATTGGGGTCGATTTTTTTGTGTGAATACACTATCCAGTGTATTATAGAGATCAGTGATATATTGTAGCTTAATATTTTTAGTTTACTTAATTCAATACTCTTATTTAAATTATTATTATTACTTTATTCAATTCTTTTAATTAAATTATGGCAGACGGCGCCTTTACCCTATTTCGGCGCCTTTACCTAATCTGCAATTCTAGTGATACGTAGAACACTTTTTTTGGTTTCTTTTTGCGATTAACAGTTGAAGGACAATTTTTGAAGACGGTGATCTGGAAGTTCGATTATTCTTAGAATGTACTTGAAATGGAGCCTTGGAGTTAATAACCAAAGCAGCGGAAGACCTGTTTCGATATGAAGCATGTACGTGGGTGTGTTTGTTGGTAGTCTAAAGATATGTTTCAGAAAGAATCTTTGTAATTTCTCTACTTCTTCATATTCTTCATACCCCCATACCTGACACGCATAGCACATGACACACCTGGCAGTGGCTTCAAAAAGTTTATATTTGGAACTAATCGGGACATCTTTTCTACTAAGAACTATTTTCCACGAGTAACTAAGAGCTTTCTTCGATTCTCTTAGTTTGTTTTGAAGGTGAACGTTAAATGAAAGCTTTTGTGTAAGTGTGACTCCTAGATATCTGTAATCTTTAACTACTTCTATCTGGTCAGACTCTATATTCCACTTTTCTTGCATTGTATATCTGCCAGTGTTGTTACGGAGCACCATTATTTTTTACTTTTCAGTATTCACAACAAGATTCCACTGCTTACAGTGCTATTCAAGTCTATTGATCATTAACTGTAACATATTTGGTGTTTCTGCAAGTAGCACTATGTCATCTGCAAATAATAGGCCATTAATAGTTGAGTTATTGAAATCTAAGCCACCTGGTAGGCTAGTGAGCAGATCATCCAAAAAAAGGCAAAATAAAAGGGGACTGAGCTGGCAACCCTTTTTAACTCCTGCAGAAGTTCCAAACCATTCTGACATTGAGTTTCCATCTCAAACTGCTGATTGGTTATTCATGTACATACTCTTCAAAACCCTTAGCATTTTGTATGATATTTTATTGTTACTTAGTTTTAGAAAGAGAGCTCTTCTATCCAGAGTCAAATGCTGCACGAAAGTCAATACAAAATGCATATATTTTTTTTCCTTTTTGAAGATATGACCTTCCAATATTTGTGAAAACAAAAATATTATCTACCGTTGAGTAGTTGGCTCTAAATCCCGCTTCGTATTCGCTTTAAAGTCCATTTGAATCTACCCAAGTTGTCAAGCGAGCTAATAGGATGGTGGTGAATAATTTGAGGAGTGTGTTTTGAAATGATATTCCTCTGTAATTTGCCGGGTTATTTACATAACCTTTTTTGAATAGGGGAAAGATTATATTCCTTACAAAGCTTTCCGGAACTCTTCCTGAATCAAAAATATTATTAAAACCTTCCTTTAGATTTTCTACAAAGTTAATGGGGGTATTTTTGAAAAATTGAAAAGATATCCTATCTTCGCCTGGGGCTTTATTGTTTTTGGTTTTTCTAATAGCTTAACTTAACTTCTTCTACATTAATTTCTCCATCTAGAGATTCTTCATATGTTAACGGCAAGGCAAAATAGTTTATGTTAAGCAGCGTTTTGAAATGTATTGCTAAGTCATTTGTTTCAATATTTATATCTTTTATACACTTGGTTCCATTTATCAATCGTATAAGTTTCCAATAGGTTTTTGAATCATTTGCACGTGAAAGTTCATCAATTATTTTTTGAGTAAAATCTTGGCTTTTTTTCCACAAAGTTCGTTGTAGGCATTGCTGCTTTCTTGGTAAATCCTTTTGGTCAAATCTATGTTTCTTTTTCTCGCGATTTTGAGCCATTTAAACGATTTTTTCTTGCTTTTAGACATTCTAAGTCAAACCAATATTCCTTTCCCGCAAACGGAGACGATCGTTGTAACGATTAAGCAGCTTGTATTATAGCAGATACGCAAGTATTAGCAAAGTTTTCGGGAATTAGGTCTCTACTTCGCATGCGAGTAGTTTCGTTTCTGAGATTTTGTTGGTAGGTGTCACACAAAGAGTTCTTCCACTTGAGCTTTGGTGGCATATCCAGATATTGAATTTCAGGTGCATCAGTCATTGACTTTATTGAAACTATCAGCGGCATATGATCGGAATACGTGTTGAGGTCTTCTACGTATTTTATCCATAAACCTTTTACCAGACATAGGTCTATAGTTGAACAGCTAGTACCTCTGATAAACGTAAAGTTTCCGTCTATCACTTATACTTCGACCATTTATCAATAAAAAACCGAAATCTTCGCACATTTCTATCAAAATTTTACTCTTCCTATCTTCAACTTTATCTTTAGGTCTTCTAACTGGAGTAAATATCGAGTTCAAAATTTCATATTTGTCGTGCAATATTTTCGATTCCCCGATTCTTGTGTTACAATCACCTATGACCATGACGTTTTTGCTGTTGAAAGTCAGTAGTATATTTTATAACATTTCAGAATCTTCTGACCAATTTCAACCGTTTATATAGACTGGAATCACGTGAAGATTTTCCTTATTAAAACAGCACTCTATTATGGTAGTTCCACCGATATTTATGGATTTGCAAAGTTTTTGGTTTATTAGTTTCCTTCTTATCCCGTACAAGGAACCCCCAATAGCCCTTCCTCTGGTGTGCGATCGATCTGCCGACGTGTTGCTTTTTAGAATTTTTCCATCATAAAAATAAATATGATCGTCTATTATTAACTTTTCGCCTATAATTTTCGATTTAATGGATGGATTTTTTTTTAAATAATTGTGATCGAAGTTTCATTATGTTTCGCTGTCTTTCTCTCGCCGCCGCCGGATAATCCCTATGGATCGATATTCCTGCTGATCTAAGTGTACCTGCTTCTTGCAATACTTTTACTACCGAATCCTTACGCTCCATTTCAACAGCTATGTCCAACGATTTAAAAGTTAAGATTTTCATAAATTTTACCGAGCTAACAAAATAGTTTTTATTACGTTAACTGTGGAGCTATTTTGTCTAAAACCAATCCTCTGAAAAATCGATTGTGTAACATAAGTAACAAATATTTGAAACAACTTTTTAATAATTAAAATAATAAAGAATACATGGTATGATATTCAGCACGTCACTTGCTTGGTGACAAAAATGCATACAAAACAAATTCAGAAACAAAAACAAACGTGGGGTTAATTACGTCACTCGGTGACAATTTTTGCTAGAGAGATAGGATAATGAAATGCAGAATATCATACCAGTATTCTTTATACCATGCAACTTAAACTTTTTTTTCAACATTTGATACGATTCAACTTAGAGTTGTCAATGCTTGGGAACAAGGCCAACCAATGACAACTCGAAGCCGAAGGTCGAGAACCGAGAAATCAGAACGAAAGAGCTCTAGGCGTTCATAATTGTTTGCTTATACATACACTCCTCCCCACCTTAATACTATACCTCTTAGTTCTGTTTTCTGTCATTCATTGCTCCTAAACCTAGCAGGATATACTCTGTTCAATTTACATTTTCAGTACAGGTCTTATGGGAGAGCCTTTTCAAACACACTGGCGCCTGTCGCCGAAATTCCCACTGAATATAACCACTGGGTTACATACAAATTATTTTTGCAATCTTGTTAAAACCAGCGTATATCACACCATGCACTACCTACTGCACATCCTAGGACACACTGCTGATTTTGTGCCTTCTCCATGCACTCAACCCTCGTACTCGTTATGTGTATTTTAAATATACTTATTGAATCAGAGTTACCAATGCTGCGCTTGTGGTAATTTAGTATGCTTATTACTGCAACCCTGTTCGAGCTTTAAGACAGTACGAACTTATTGGCATCTATATCAGTTAAAGTGAAAGGCAAATATTCTATCTTCCCTATACTGAAAATATAAATTGAACAGAGTATAGAGACTTATTTTTTCAAAAAATCAAAGTTCATAATTGTTGTTATTTAAAGTTATAGGAAAAGTTTAATGCTATTGATTCAAGTATTAACAAAAAATTATTTACTCAAAACTGTCATAATGCGGGGTCATTTTAGAGAATTTTGATTCTTTTTATTTCAAACATTACTTATATTTAAAGTATTAAAGGTATTTTTGATTAAAGAACAATTTTTGTAAAAGTTTTGAGCCACCTTTCTGCTCCAGAACTTCACACATCCGGTTTGGAAGGGATGTATACAAAGCAGCCAAATAATTTAGCAAAATCGAGCTCCAAGCTAATTCGATGGATTTGGTCAGTTCGGATATACTCGAATATTATTGCCCTGATCCATATATTCACGTGTCAACCATCCCCAAGCATTTTCAAAGTTGTTTAAATCCGGTGAGTAGGTCGGTCAACTTAATAGTTCTACAAATTCTGTATGTATTGGAACGTTATCATGTTGATAAGTCCACGGCAAAGGTCCAAAAAAGGGTATAAAAGTATCGAAAGACCTTTTTTTAATATACCACTGTCAGTCAGTGCATTCATTGTAGTGGACATAAATTGAAGTTTTCAGGTGCCATAATAGGAAATTGCCGCCAAAACCATCACACCTCCAACTCCGCTATGCAGCTGGTCCAAAGAATGAGTTTTCTTGCGGAGGTCATGAAAATAGTAGCTATAGCCATCGGGGCCTTCCAAGTTAAATTTTTTTTCGTCGGAGAAGATCACGCGATTGAGGCGTTGCTCTTTTCGAACCGGGTTAAGTGGTGGTTTCTTCTTGATTTTAAGTCTTTGTATATGCTTAGCTTTTGAAATAATACAACGCATAGATGTGAGACTTGGGTTGATACCACGCTTTTTGATTTTTGCCGCTTTTCTTAATATAATTCACTTTTTGCTTTAGTAAGCACACTGTGTGTGCGGCCTTTCATATTATTTCATACTTTAACTCATTACATTACTTAAAATTTGAATATAAGTGTTCGGCTCCTGTCGATTTCTTTTTAGCTATTTTGGCAAAAGATAAGCAAGCTTAGCGTCCTCATAAGCTTTGATTCGTCATTTTTTGCCTCAGTTAATGCTTTAACTCGACCTATTTTAGTTTTTTTTTTTACCAAATTGTCGAAATTAATAAAAAAAAGTTTGTTCAACGAAAAAAATTAGTTCTCGTGTAAAAGATAAGAGATAACAATCAAACTAAATGCCTATTCTATTCAAGTATTGCGAAAATGTTTTTTTAATTTCAATGAATGTCAACATAAAGTGGAAAAAACATATAAGTCCCCTTTCACACAGGGAAACCAGTTGCGGGAGATTTTTTTGACGTTTTCCTTTAATTGCCTTGTAGCTTTCACACGAAAAAATTGATGAGGAAACTGAGTTGCTCGTTTTTTGATTTGCTTTTGATTTGACATTCGCCTTTTGTAAACAAACAATTTGCTTCGCGGCTGGAAAATTCTACACAATTTTGGGTTATAAATTAACCGCAGCTTATTTTTAGAAAAATAAATTCAAAATAAAGAAACCTGGTGCGATTATATAGGTAAATGTTGTTTGTTTTATTATGGTTGTTAATAACGGTTTGCTAAATTAATATATTAGAAGGTCACGGAAAAACAATGAACCAGGAGAAAATTGATTTGTGTGCAGATTTGCTTAGTCGGTCCCTGCGTTTTTGTTGTCGATTTTCCATGTTTAGGCTCATAATTGTATGTATAATATGTGTCCCAACTCGTGATGGATTGAATTAAATGCCTTGCCTACAAGAATTAAGACTTGAAATTTTCTTTCACAATAAATTTATTTAAGTAGCTCACTTGGTTTGGTTAATGAATAATATAATTGTGAGAAACAATTTCTCTTTAAAAAAAATATGTTTGACATCTATCAGAGACAGAAGTCAAAATGGAAAACTAAGAAAATTTCAAAGCATAACGTCAAAAAAATCTCTTCAAATCGTTGACCGGGGAGATTTTTTTCATTCCCCTTACTTCTTGCCCTTCTCACCAACAAACTCCCAGTTGCCGGCAACTCAGTTTCTTTGTGTGAAAGGGGTCTAACATAAGTATATAGCTCAGGTGAAACTAATAACTTACCAAACATTGATCGAAAAGAAACTAACCGTCATATTATCATATTAGCAGTTAACTAAGTTAAGGTTTTCAATGCTCAAGGGGGGTGATGGTCTGGACCTGAAAACCCTACCGTGGTTCCGACATATGTATCTACCTACATACATTTTAATAATGAAAAAAAAATCATTCAGAGATTATTACCAACCTCCTGTAAAAACGTATAGGTAGTGCAATATTATGTGTTTTGTGAGCCCTTAGTGTTAGCTTAAAAATGGTACCTACATACCTATCTAGTTATTATATTTTACATGACAACTATTTCTAAGCTAAGATTAAGGTCACAAAAAATACACTTAATGTAAGTACCTACCTTTTTTATATACGAGTAGGAACCTAGTTCACACAAAAATATTAAATTTGTGCCAAGTGTGTAAATTTATAGCGAAAAGTGTTCACAAAAATTTGATTTTGCAAGAAAAAATCAACAACTTGCCGTCGGCCGTTCGCCGCACTACGCAGCGTAGCCTTTTCAAGTTCATGTTGTACTCGACATACCTATCTACCGAATAAAAAAAGAGGTTATTTCTTCGTGTGTCCTTGAACTTAAACTAAAGAAGATTATGGTTGTTTTAAAGTATGGATACATAGCAGACAATATGATTGTCTTGTGTAATAAGAAAAGGAACATTACTTAATAATAGGTATAAGGCCAATTAAGGACATACCTTAGGTATGTTACAGCATTATACACATGCATTGAAGGTAATCTTCAGAATTTGTATTTTCGTTCTTCTGGTTTGCATTTGAATAAAAATATTGTTTTAAAATACTTACCTTGAATTTTGTTTCCAATTAAAGGTCTGATGCTTAAATTAGGTGATACTTGAATATCATAAGTTGTAGGTATAGAGGAAATGAATCCAAAAAGTATTCCCTAAATAAAAAGTTTGTGTGCTCCTTTGTGCGATACAATAAAAAAAACATTAATTAAATTCCGACGTGAAAACAAGTACAAGTAAGTAAAATTTAAAGATCTCAAAGTAAAAATGTAGACATACCTAAATATATGTAAAGGGTGATTTGTTTGCTACTTGGTTTTTGACGTTTATATTTTTGACAGACCACACATGACAAATTCCACGAACATTTGACATTTCGATTCAGTATTGTTTGCCATTTCATCATGAATAGACTTACGCCTGAACAACGTTTGCAAATTATTGAAATTTATTATCAAAATTCGTGCTCTGTGAAAAATGTGTTTATCGCAAAATTGTCTTCAGCGACGTGGCTCATTTTTGGCTAAATGGATACGTGAATAAGCAGAATTGCCGTATTTGGAGTGAAGAGCAGCCAGAGGCAATTCAGCAGCTACCAATGCATCCCGAAAAATGCACTGTTTGGTACGGTTTATGGGAAGGCGGCATCATTGGGCCGTACTTCTTCAAGGACGATGAAGGCCGCAGGGTTACGGTCAATGGAGAAAGGTACCGTTCGATGATAACAGATTTTTTTTTTGCCGAAAATGCAAGAATTGAACTCGGTGGACATGTGGTTCCAACAGGACGGTGCCACATGCCACCCTGCACGCGAAACCATGCATCAATTGAGAGGCGAATTTGGTGAGCAGTTGATCTCACGTTTTGGCGCAGTCAATTGGCCACCAAGATCATGTGATTTGACCCCGTTAGACTATTTTTTGTGGGGCTATGTTAAGTCTATTGTCTATGGGGACAAGCCAAACACGATTGCTGCCTTGGAAGCCAACATTGAACGCGTCATTGGTGAGATTCCGGCCGAAATGTGTGAAAAAGTTTGCCAAAATTGGAACTTCAGAATGGACCAAATGAAGCGTAGCCGCGGGCAACATTTAAGTGAAATTATTTTTAAAAAGCAAATGGCAGAAATTGATTTATCGATCCAAATAAAAATTTCATTCACTTTTTACAAGTTTCTGTGTTTTTTTGAATTTTCAAAAACCAAGCTCTTAAAAAATCACCGTTTATATAGGTAGATATATGTACCTACCTTCAAGAAAATTTTATTCTAATCTTAAAAACATAAAATGTTTATATTACAATACATAGGTGTATACATATATATACCTACATATGAAAATATTTAATTAATTTATATTTAAATTAAATCCATGATATGGTCTACGTATATAAGTTATTTGTACCTATAAATGAAATATTTGACGGGCTCATGTGACCGGGACCTCGGAGTAGAATCGCATGGTCTTCTCCGACGAAACAAAAAATAATTTGGAAGGCCCCGATGGCTATAGCTACTTTTTTCATGACCTCCGCAAGAAAACTCATTATTTGGACTAGCTGCATAGCGGAGTTGGATGTGTGATGGTTTTGGCGTCAATTTCCTATTATGGCACCTGAAAACTTCAATTTTTGTCCACTACAATGAATGCATTGACTGACAGTGGTATGTTCAAAAAGGCCTTTCGGTTCTTTCGTACCCTTTATGGACCTTTGCCGTGGACTTACCAACATAATAACGTGCCAATACATACAGGTATACATCCCTTCCTAACCGGATGTGTGGAGTTCTGGAGCAGAAAGGTGTCTCAACATTATTAAAAAAATTGTTGTTTAATCAAAAATACCTTTAATACGTTCAATTTAAGTAACGTTTGAAATAAAAAGAATCAAGATTCTCTAAAATGAATCCGCATTATCACGATTTTTAGTAAATATTTATTTTAATACTTAAATCAATAGCATTCAACAACTAACTTTAAATAACATTAATTATGAACTTTGATTTAAAAAAATAAACCTCTATACTCTGTTCAATTTATATTTTCAGAATAGGGAATATAGGATATTTGCGTTTCACTCTAACTGATAGAGATGCCAATAAGTTCGTACTGTCTTAACTCTTACAGGTTTGCAGTAATAAGCATACTAAATTACCACAAACGTAGCAGTGGTAACTCTGATTCAATAAGTTTATTTTATAAGCACACAACGAGTACGGGGATTGAGTGCATGGAGAAGGCACACAAGCAGCAGTGTGAACTTGGATGTGCAGTAAGCAATGCATGGTGGGATATCCGCTAGTTTTAACAAGATTGCAAAAATAATTTGTCCGTAACTCAGTGGTTAT
Source organism: Philhelius pedissequus (assembly GCA_910595825.1). Taxonomy (NCBI): domain Eukaryota; kingdom Metazoa; phylum Arthropoda; class Insecta; order Diptera; family Syrphidae; genus Philhelius; species Philhelius pedissequus. The sequence continues at coordinate 163,328,418 of OU343161.1, forward strand.
TTTCAGTGGGAATTTCAGCGATAGGCACCAGTGTGTTTTAAAAAGCTCTCCCATAAGACCTGTACTGAAAATAAAAATTGAACAGATTATAGCATGCTAGGTTTAGGAGCAATGAATGACAGAAAACAGAACTTAGATGTGTCGTATTAATGTGGCGAGGAGTGTATGTATAAGCAAACAATTATAAACGCCTAGAGTTCTCGGCTATGAGTGTTTCTCGACTTTCGGTTTCGAGTTGTCATTGCTTTTCTTTGTGCCCAAGCAATGATAACTCGAAGCTAAATCGTATCAAATGGCTACAATTGAAGTTGTAGCTGAGTACAAAAAAAGGTTAAGTTGCATGGTATAAAGAATACTGGTATGATATTCCGCATTTCATTATCCTATCTCTCTGGCACAAATTGCCACCGAGTGACGTAGTTCACCCCACGTTAGTTTTTGTTTCTCAATTTGTTTTGTATGCATTTTTGTCACCAAGTAAGTGACGTAGGGCAACGCTGAATATCATACCATATATTCTTTATTATTTTTATTAATAAAAAGTTGTTTCAAATATTTGTTACTGTTGTTACACAATCGATTTTTCGTAGGATTGGTTTGAGACAAAATAGCTCCACAGTTAACGTAATAAGAACTATTTAGTTAGCTTGGTAAAATTTATGAAAATCTTGACTTTTAAATCGTAAAAAAACTGACGTTCAAATTGTCCCAAATGATTTTTTAAATGCTAACTATGACGGCATGGTTAATTATCTTTTGTATTTTTCGTGGGATAAAATTGTTTGTTCATCTGAATTGGTTAGTATTTTGAAGGAGGAGGAGGCAATTGATAAATTTGTACCTACAGAACGGCCTAAACATAATTCTTGTCATATATGGTATAATAAATGGTTGACCAATCTCAAAAACAGAAGAAACACGGTATTCAAATTATATAAATTTCATTCAAATAATTCTGAACTTCATATAAATCATCAACGAGAAATCGATCTTATCAATTAACACTTAAATCCAATTTTCATATTTTCATCATGGATTTGTAGCAGAAAAACCAACGGCAACAATCTTAGCTTTAATAAGCAATAACATCATTGCAAAAATGAAAAAAGGGCTACAAAATGTTATTTTCATTGATTTATCAAACGCATTCGATAGAATAAATCACCTAATCTTATTAAGTAAGCTCACTTTTCTAGGTATCCATTCTTCCCTATTAAAATGGCTTGAATCATATGCAACGTGTGGGGTTCAAATAGTAAAAGTTGATAGTTCGCTCTCAAGATATATTTCAGTCCCATGTTCTGTAACTTTCGATTCGATAAAAGTAGAAATGTTTGTTTTGTTGTTAAGATGACAAAATTAGATTTTCAATTTATCGCCTGCCATTGGAAAATCTCTGTCAAACTGATTACAATTTTAGCTACCACCTCAACTTAACAGAAAACCATTTTTTCGGAGGTGTTAAGTGAGGAAACGTTATCGCCTGAGTTACAGGACAAGGTCCCTGGTGTTCCACAAGGAAGCCATTTGGATCCATTATTATTATTGCTATTTGTAAACGATATACCTGATATTTTTCACAGTTCAAACAGCCTTCTTTTTGCTGACGATCTGAAACCTTATCGTAAGATTTCTGACTGTTTTATTCTTTTGGAAGAACTATTGGAGCAGGATTATTGGTATAAGCAAAATCACCTTCTGTTAAATGTATAAAAATGGCAAGTTTTGTTGTGTTTCCGAAATTCTAATCCCATTTTGCTTGATTATGTTATTAATCATACAAATTTAGAGCATGTAACAATGAAGAAAGTTCTAGGACTAATCCTGGATACAAACCTTTAATTTTTACCGCACTATGATTTTATTGTAAAGAAACCTAATTATTGTAAGTTAAAAGAATTTTACAAGATATGGATTTTACAAGATAATCTTAAACTATTGTGTAAGTCTTATGGTCTTATGCAATACTGTGGTACCATGAAGCTGGTCTGATGAAGGAGACAGAAAGTGACCATACGAACTTCTAAACACTACAAGATCAAAGTATCGTGTTTTGACTCATTAAAACCCAATCAATGAGCAATATACCAATAACCCCGGTGCTAATATTAACACGACGTGAACAAACTGGCCCTTATACATACAAATGTGAACTGAATAAAAAGTTTGTAAGATTACATCAACTTCTTACACTCCTTCGTAAACTTCTTTAACACATAGGACCAACTATGCAATGCATGACCCCTTACGTTAGGTTAGGTTGAAATGGCCGTCAGGAAAACGACTGACACACTTAGGCATTAGATATGTCCATTGTGATACCACATGAAGCAATTGGATCCTTTAATGAAGCGGTTTAGCTGGTGGATCTCTATGTGTCTTAGATCCCCGAGGTCGTCGAAGAAATATTCTCCCAGGTGTAATCTACGTCCTTGGGAGAGAGAACAAAGAAGATGGGAGATAGTATCCTCTTCCTCCGCGTCCTAACGACTTCTGCAAAAATCATTGGAGAATACGCGAAGTCTTTTGGCGTGTCTGTTAATTAAGCAGTGTCCAGTTATGACACCTATTACGGAGCCCCGATGTTTCCTGCTCAAAGAGAGCAGACGTTTTGAGCGTATTGGATCTTTTACTGGCCAGACAGCCAGGCAATCCCTTGAAACGTATAGGAAGACTTTTAAATTGGAATTCAAACATTTTTGATTTCAATATTAGTAAAATTAAATTAAAAAATATTCTCAAAACTAGTGCTCCACGCTCCTAAAGGTTTTTTTGTTTCGTATTATGTTCTTCTTTTTTTGTCCTAACATTTTTCGTTTATATTTTCATTTTGTAGGTACTTGTATAAGTGTTATTTGTAATAGAATTTTCCTACTAACATCTAACACTGCATTAAATGATGCGCTGGTCGAATAACACAGTTTTCTCTGTTGGCAAACCGTTGGTCGTAAGGCGGAGTTTGCTGTAAGCTGTCTTCGACCAACTCTGATAGTGTAAAAAAAAACTGAGGGCCTCATTCAACTTTACCGCCCCGGGACTTTGACGGGCTTAGTCCGCCACTGACAATACTACCTTAACAATGTAGATACATTATTGTTAACCAAACTCCAATATCTTCATTCGTGATGATATGACTTTAATTTTTTTTACAAAATTCATATAAACAATAAAATAATTATATAAAGAAATAATAGAAGTCATTTTGTAGTTATAAAAAACTAGTAGCAAATTACCGATCGCGTAATAAATACAAGTTAAGGAAATGAAAGTGGGGTAGGTATAAAAGAAATTCAATTACAATTTAAAATTATTGGCAATAAACTTGTGAAAACAAACATAAAGGGTTATGTATTTTGCGGTTTCAAAAGTATAGGGCTGGAATTCGACATCTGTCAAACTAGGTTGCTAAAAAATTGTTAAAACCTACTACAAGAATGGTGATTCTGCCACAGCAACATATCGCGCTTTAAGATGAGATTATGGCTTACATAATCGTCCAACTACGCAAGCAATTGGCAAAATTGTAGAGAAATTTGAAGAGACTGGATAGGTTACAAATATTGTAAGGCCTGTGCATCATCGTTGCTGAAGACGTAAACATGTGGTAAATGTGCATCGTTTATAGATGAACATAACATCAAATTTTCAATTAAATATATTTTTTTTAAACTAATTAAAAAAGAGTTTCTTGACTATTGAACTATCCATGCCGAAGAGGCAGTTTTTTAGTCTTTTTAAAAACTAATGAGAAATCCGCCGGTTTGCAAAATAAAAGGACTCCCTTTAGGTAAAAATTCAATATCTTTATTTGTTTCGCAATTTAAACAAGTGACAATTTATTAGATGCATTAAACTTTATATGGTCACGACCAACGAAAGCAAGCAACTAACATCTTAATAAATATAATGTTATAGTAAAGAGTAAAAAAGAGATAATGATTCTCATAAGAAGTACATTATGGTAATGATTTGTATGTTTATGTATGTAAGTTATATGGAAACAATGAAATAAATGATATATTTGACTTAATTTTTGACAAAAACAAACTTAGAATTTGTATATTTCTTATTTCAAATGGTAACTTATTAAATAAATGAGGTGCTGAAACCGTGAAGAAGTTTGAAAAGTGAGATCTATTAATTCAATGTTATTATTTTTCATATTAAGAATTTCCAATTCTAGGTCCTCTTTAATTGAAATATCAAAATATTTTGCAATTTTAATACCAATATCGTCATCAAATTTACAAAAGGGGCAATTTTATTCTAAATTATTGAAATATTCAATTTTGAATTATGGCGTTTTTATTTGGTACCCCGGAATTCATCTTCGCTCCGGAATCCCAACTAAACACTTTTCTGGATTCGGTCGATCCTGAATTGAAATGTGATTGTGTATGTGAAAATAATTAAGTACGTGAAAATATTCAAAATCAAAAATAATGTTGTTGCACAATATTTTGAAACAAAAAATGACAACACTCGAGTTTGACGTTTAAGTATATGATGGTATGAGTACGTCTTGTTTCGATTCTTATTTTAAATCTAGAAGCAAAATTCTCTTCTTTTCAGAATCAGAAATATAATTTTTGCCCAATTAAACACTTTCAGAAGAGTCCAGAAGGCTCCTGGATTGCCAAATAAAAACGACCTTACTTTTATACAATGTAAACAATTGCCCTTTTCCACATGTGTTTTCCACAGTTCTTATTTCAACCTTGTAATGTCAAATTTAGTTATTTTTACCGTAAAATCAATTATAAAAGCAAGTCTAAATCTGATATGTTTCCTGAATCATTACGGTTCTCATTCTTAGTTGTCAAGGATTCCCTTACCTCGGATAATAAATTTAAAAACCGCTCAAGTATCCTTCCTTTACGTCTGTGTGTGTGATGAGATCCTTAAATTCGGTTAAAGGCAATTTAAATAATCGGTGCTGCATAGCCCATGAATTTATTGAATTAATTATTTTTGTTATTGTTATATGTACTTCTTTGAAAAGAATTATTTTCGTTTTTCGAGCAGAACACTTCCTGATGAATTGTGCAGTTATACGATACCAAATTTGGTAAGAATGGATCGATTTATTTTGACGTTTAAAAAATGCCTAAAATTGTTGTTGAAAGTGTTCCCGTACTTTTGTAAAACTTTTTTGCTTTCTGACATATTTTTACCACCACTCTTGCAAAAATGGCATTCTTCACATTTTTGTGAACAAAGTACGGGAACACATTTATTTCTTCTTCAATCATCACGTTCCACCAATTGATTCGTTTTCTTTGAGAATAAGTATGCAATTTTTAAAGAAGAGCAGTTGCGTTTTTTGATTGGGATATTAGTTTGATTAAAGATTCTGGCGCAAAATTTTAGTCGATTTAGTAATATGATAAATAATTTTTAGTATGATACTAGGCTAAAAAGAGGATTTTGCTACTTTTTATCCAGTTTAGTATCATCCTATTTTCTTAACATTTTACTAAAGTTAAAATCACAAAATGGCTACTTTATTTTTTAGTATCGTACTGAATCCATATGCTACTTTGACGTTCACAAACGTCAAAGAGTAATGTTCGCTTACTTTTTTGCAGTATTTTGGGCGTGTTTAGTTGTAGTTTATTAAGAAAATAGATTTAGTATGATGCTAATTAAAAAATGTTTAAAATTAGCAAAATATTAGTAAAGTGGTTTAGTATTACCATACTGTTAAGAAGTATCATGCTAAGCCTTTAACATCAGGCTGTTTAAAATTTTGAGCCTCTGCTTTTAAGTTAAGTTCAACTTGATATATGTAGGTACTATAGGGCAAGTTTTGCATTTTGAAAAAAAATCGTACTCGAGATTTTAATCAAAGTGGGTCCCGCAACTCCGTCTGTCTGTTTGTTTGTCTGATTGATTTTCGACTTTCTCATAAACGGCTCTACGGATTTCGATCAATGTATTATACGGGATTCAAAATAATATTGCATTTCAAAATTTTAGAAAAATAGTTTTTTTTTGGATTTTTGAAAAAGAAATATTTTTTTTTTTGAAAAATCAATATTTCGAAAACGGGTGGACGATTTTTTCTGAAATTTTGTGTTTAAATTTATATTATTAAATATTTCAAATGATCATACCAATTTTTTTTAGAAAAAATTTAAGAATGTTTATATATATGTAAATAATTAAGTGAAAAACGACTTTAAAATTACACTCAACCGTTCCTATTAATCAAATTAAAATGTAATCGAACATATGAGCAAGTACATGCGATCCATCCGTGCATTTTATTTCTTTCTAATGTCGGAATTTATTGGAAAATTCTAATTACATACAATTTGTTTGATTCAACATTTTTGTACCTACATTATATACATATCTTATACAATTTATGTGTTTGAATGCGGGCATCTCAAAATTGTCCCGTGTGCACTTTGGAGTTGTTCGTCCAGACAGGAAATTAAAAAGTTAAGTCATATATTTGTAATAATAAAATGTTTGGCTTTTAGGAGGCGGAATTAATTTTTACTTTCTGCAGGGTAGGAAAAACTAAAACAATTTATCCGAAAATATATTCTGAATAACTTTTTAAAAATAGTTTTATGTCCCGGTGTTGAAACGAGAATTCCGGGATTGCAATCTCTAATTGGACCTGACTCCATGAATTCGAAATTTAAAAGGCAAGCAAAACAGAACAAAATACTAAATGATAAATTAGCTATTAAAGCATCAAAACAATATTTCGAAAATAAGAGAAATAGGAAGCACAAGACAATGGCAGCACCAACACCATGTGTCAACAAATTCGTCAAAATCTGAGTCTGAAGATGGACCTATTTTACGCAAATCGTCGTTAAGGAGTAAAATTGTTTGTTAAAAAATATAAACAATAATTTTAAAATTAAAATCATTTTTCGTTTTATCTTCTTCTTCTTTATATATAAAAAAATGTTGTCAAAAACGTATGACGCTAATGATCTCAGTTGGCATTCGGACATTATCAATATACTTCTTTTTAATGAAATATATGGTCGAGAAGAAGGTTCTAAGCTATGTCCTATGTGCTTATGTGTATTGGCTTTCGATTTATGGCTGTTTTTGTGAGCTATTAAAATTTAAAAATTCTTACTAAGATTGTTAATACACATAAACATAAACAATAAGCATAAACTTAAACAAATATATTTATAAAAAAACTGTTGTCAAGAACGTACAATTCCTGATTTCGCTTTTGTTAGTTCAGCCGGTGTATTTCTTTGACATAAACTACTTTGCCATTGTTCAATACACATCGTTTGACCGCTGAGTTAGAATTCGTTTTTATGTTGCGTAAAAAATTAAAAGGATTTCTAAATAATACGTTTACACTGATTCCGATCTAAGTTTGGACGATGTACAATTCTTGCAACGACGACGTCGTCGATAGCTTGGTAAACGGTCTCTGTTGTTTGTTTTTGTGCCGGAAAACGAATCGAAAAACATTGTTTATCATATTACTCTCTACTGATTTTTATTCCATTCAAATAAATCACATTGGTAAGTTTGAACTATTTGTGTTTAATTATAGCTCTGCAGTTCATTTGAAAGCGGTAAATTGGGGCGAGACGAAGTTCGCCTGGCCCGATAATTTATTATAAATTACTTTATTATTAAACAAAAACAAGAGAGCAAAATTAAAACAACTATTGCGAAGTCAAAATAAACCAAACTTAAAATAAAACCAGAACGCTCTTATCATATTCTAATTACTTCCTTAATATAGGGTTTTCCAATAAGTGGTGTTATTTTGATATTCAAAAAAAAGAAATGCGTTGTTGAAGCGTGTATCGTTCCATTTTTATTAATAGCGTAGTTTCTACTTGTCAAATGTCAAAAAATGACAGCTTCAAAAGTGACAGCTACCGAAATAGCGGGCTATTCAAAATAACACCTCCTTATTGGAAAACCCTGGAAAACCCTTGGGTTTTCCAATAAGAGGTGTTATTTTGATATTCAAAAAAAAGAAATGCGTTGTTGAAGCGTGTATCGTTCCATTTTTATTAATAGCGTAGTTTCTACTTGTCAAATGTCAAAAAATGACAGCTTCAAAAGTGACAGCTACCGAATTAGCGGGCTATTCAAAATAACACCTCTTATTGGAAAACCCCTTACTATATAATAAATATAAAACTTACTAATTAAAAGCACACTTCAAGATGTAAAAAGGTTGCTAATTGAGTTAGAGACAAAATAAATCTCAAACCTAATGAGGGCTTTTCTGCTGTATGGATTAATAATTTTGTCATTCAAATAAAATAAAGCACTATTTTGACTACTATCTATTCATATGTGTGTATAAATATATTCTACATGCTAGAAACCACATTCTTCAATCATAACCAATATCACAGTTGTTTCAGATTCTTTTAATCATGTGCCAAACATTTTGTAACTTTAAGATTCCATCTTTCACAATCATTTCTCACCTGGGAAGCATACGATTAAGGAGCTGTTCAGTCTTTTTCCTTTCAATATCCAACTGGTCTGTGCGTTCTCTAATTAATTCCTCCAGATTGTTGGAATATTTTTCAAGCATTTGAAACATTGTGTCAACAAAGTTTACTTTCCTACCATGGTTAAGCATCTTGAAGCGCTCGTAAACCCTACAAAGGAAATAACAAGCACAGAATGAGCTCTAGTTAAACACTTCTATTTTGAATCATTTAAAAACATCATATGTACATTGAATAATTAACTTACGAGTTAAAATCCGGTCGCATGTCAGGAGTTTCTGCCCAACATTGACGCATTATGTTAATTGCTTCCGGTGGTGCAGCACCCTTTGAAACGGACGGCCGTATAAGTGGGGGTGGTTTTTTTATTTTCGCAATGATTTCCTCCGGCGACAGTGACAGCATGCAATAGGGCTCCCCTCGAACTACAACTTCCTGCATTATTATTCCAAAAGAGTATATATCACCCATTTGGGTGCCACCACGGTTATGTCCTTTTAAATTACGCAAAAGCTCCGGAGCTGTCCATAGTAGTTCTTTGGGGCTTTTATTGGGGGGTATTATTCCTTGAGCTTCGTAAAATGATGAGATTCCATAATCTGTTATTTTTAGCACCCAACGTGCATCCACTACACAGTTCCGGGAAGTAAGGCTTCCATGGAATCTAAGTGGCGAGGAATGAAGATATCGCATCCCACGTACTAAATCGGTTAGCAGGCTAAGGCGAAATGACCAATCAAGTTTTATTTCGTCCATTATTAGTACATCCTGCAAACTGCCTCTAGAACAGTAGTCAAAAACCATGGCATTACGATTGGGATCACTTAACCAACCTGAAAAAATAGAAATTTCATAATAGTAATTTATTATTACAGGTATCTATGTCCTATAGTTAATAAAAAAGAGAATAGTGGGTCAAAACTAGACAAAAATCGTTTACAAAAGTGAGTAGATTATTTCCCACCGTTATGTTGGGATTTTTTTTATTTTTTTGTAAAATTGAGTTAGAAAAGGAAAAGAATTTAAAAAAAACGACACCACTTTAAATCGAGACATTGGTTTAAATTTTTATTACACGTATTTTGAAATTAAGATTTTTTCAAAATTTTGGAAAAAGAAATTATATAAATTTTGTTTAAAAAAGTGGCAACGTCATTTCATTAAGAATATACTTGGTACCATTGTATAGTTTGATATATCCTCTCTGTCGGTAGAGCGGTACTTACACGCATTTAAGCTAAAATATCGTAATTATAACGATAACCTTGAACAAATATTTCTAAATTACATAAAGTATTTTGCATAGCGAAAGTCTTGCACCCTTTTTGTTGTCAAGATATAATAATTTTGCTTTAAAGTGTGTAAAAAAGTGTAATTTCCAATTATTATTGCCGTTTTTCTCTTTTATCTCCGAGCAGATCTCTGAGCAGAGCATGAGTTAACCGAGTTAGATCTGAGTAGTGCATGGTCAGATATCTCCGATTTAATTTTGAAATAAAACTTAAGCGTAGAACTGTCATATATTATTATAATTGTTTTTATTAAAACTTATTTACCTGCAAATCCAAAGCTTTCGTTTTCCGAATTCATTTTTGTTTTTAATTGGTTTTACTGTAGTGATTATTGTTAAAATTATGAGTAAAATTTGCCGCGCCCAGCACTTTGCTCCGTTTGATTGGGCATTTTATTTGGAGCTTATGGTTCACGCACCGATTTAGCTCTGATTTAAAAAAGATTGATTAAATGTGTCTGAGCTAAAAAAGAAACACAGATCTTTTCTTGACAGCTGATTTCTTTACTCGGGGTTAAAAAAGAAATACGCCATATAACATTGCGCGAAAAGATCGTTTTGTCTTGCTTTCTTAGTGTTACATTCCATAATTCCAATATGAGCGGGGGCCTGAGGAGCTTAATAAATGTTTCGTCGTCTCCTACACTTTCTACATCACAAATCGCTAAAAAACCCTTTCTAGTAAATGTCTTGATGAACGACTTAATGAACTCAGTGCAACAATAAAGTGTCATGTTTCCTCGGAAATCTGAAGTTTGCGCACAGAGCTCTTAACTAAAATACATAGATCAATTGGAACATAATTATACAGAACAATTTAATCAACTCCAGTCAACAGCTAATGTCGAAGAACTGGAAGATCTACATTTTATTCAACGACACCTTGACGTGATCGATCGTAAAGAGAAAGCAGCTGATGCGTTGCAGTTTTATTTCGTGCTCCATTGGTGTGCACTAAACGAGAGCTTAAAGGATTATTTCGAACATCTTTGCAGAAATATTGGTTTTGGACAACTTTGTACCCATCATACTAATATTCAACACTGTTCATCTTCATGATAAAATTGCAGTACTTAGCGCTTTTTCTTCTTTCCGCAAAAACAACAGAAAAAAGCAACTTGATCTAAGCATGATTAAAGCTCACTCAAATGCTATATTTTATTTCTAAATTGTAATGTGTTGCTGTATTTTGCCAAAAAGAACTTGAACTAATTGTTAAAATTGGAAAATTATCCATGCGCTTTTTATGTATTTATCGATTGCAATTTGTTGAAGTTTGCTTGCTCGATGAACTAAAAAATGTGCTTATGACAACTGCTTCTAATAATGTCTGCTTAATTCAATATTACCATCAATATTCTTGATTTCCCACCAGAATGTAGTGATTATATTTCACTACTTTGTTCAATGGGACTTCAATCGGTAATTAATGTTCCTCCTAGAGTAACAGATCGCTCAAAAACATGGATTGATCATGTGTTTTTGAAGTCGAGACAATCTTTAAATCTATTCTCATTTGTTTTAGAGATTGATATTACAGATTACTTTACTACTGGTTTATGTGTTTTAGATGATATATGTAGTTCTAATATGAGTAGCGCTTTACATAATAATGATGAAACCCAATCTAAAATAAACTATGAAATGCTTTGTTACGCATTAGAACAGGAAAATTGGAATCGAGTATTATTGCCTGAACAAGTATCTCCTGCATTTTCTTCTTTTCCGAGCATACCCTCTCAACATATAACTGATAATACAAAAATTATGTTTTAATCTAAATACAAGAAAATCAAACCATGGTTGACTGATGAAATTATAAGATAAGGGAAAAAAACTTGTTTTATTGTAAAAATAAAAAAAATATTTACAAATCCCTGAAATAAAAACCACCTATCAAAGATTGGAAATTAACGTCCGAAAGATAATTGAAAAACAGTAAATTAATTATTATGAGACAAAATTCACAGAATATCGCTTAAGTGCCCGTCAGGCGTAAGCAATGGCGGTTGGTAAATAATATCTTAGGTCGGGATAGTAAAAAAGAAGAAGTTAAAGTTATCAAAACCAATGAAAATAATCTTGTTACTGATAAAACTAAACTTGCAAATAAGTTGAATGCCTACATTCTTTATTCAATCTCCTCTCATATTCTATATATCCGCTGCAACAAGTGAAACCAGTAATTCTTTTTTCTTTTTCCTTACACCAGTTGATGAAACATACCATTATAAAAGGCATTAAACAAACAAAGTCCTGTGGAATGGATGACATAAGTGGCATTATACTAAAACAAATTGGCACTATATATCAGATCCACTATCCTTTCTCATAAATAACAGTTTTGAGCAAGGTGAGTTTACATCTTGTCTTAAAATAGCTACCATAAAACCAATTTTTAAAAACGTTGACGCAAAAGATCCCAGCAATTACCGCCCTATCGCTCTCCTGTCAATCTTCTCTAAAATTGTGGAAAAGGCAAGAATTTTGAAGTTTGTAGATAAATCAAAGTTCTTAGACTCATCACAATTTGATTTCAGAGTGTGAAAATACAATGGACAGTTTTCTCGGAAAAGTGTACAGCTCCTTATATAGAAGCAAGAGTTTTCCTTGACCTTGCTAAAGCCTTCGCCTAAGTAAACCATTCAATACTTCTGGGTATATTATCTCTATTAGGTTTTAGAGTTATGGAACAAAGTTGGGTTGAAAGCTAACTAAAAGGAAGAAAACATCGGGTGCAAGTAAATGAAGTCCTAATATAAGTGTCTTGAAAGATTGTCATAACGTTGGTGTTCCCCAGGGCTCTGTTTTTGGTCCGCTCTTCTTAGATGATATAAATATACAAATTCAATATGACTTATTTTTGATTGGTGAGTGGTTGCACTTTCATCACATGTGCAAATCCAAGGCTGTCCTATCTTCACTGTCTTGACCAATTATATGTGAATTCTATGTGATAATACTCATTGCGACCGGTCCTGTTTTCAGCTGGAGTTTGTTTCCGAATAGACAATATTGTTCTTTCATTCTTCCCCATACAAAAAAAGTCCAAGGCTGTAAGGTCGGGAGATCCTGCAGGTCAGTAAGCCGGTCCATTTCTTCCTATCGAACGATAACCGTACTCTTCATCTTTGGACGGACGAATCACAATTTACAAGAGACGCCATTTTAAATTTCCACAATCTCCAAACATGGGTGGGGGACATTCCATACAGTAAAAGACAGTCATCATTTCAGAACAGATTCATCGTCAATATGTGGACAGGCGTAATTGGAAACAAATTAATCGGCCAAACTAATCAAACTACCTCCCAGGCTGAATTCTACAAATTATCTGGAGTTATTGCGCAATGACTTACCAGAACTATTGGAGGATATTGCAATCTTCATCATATTTCCAATATGATGGGGCTCCAGCCCACTATGGTCGAGAGGTTAAGAATTGATTAGATGAAGATTACGGTAATCATTGGATAGGAAGTAATGGACAGGTTCACTTGCTTGCCAGATCTACTGACCTTACAGTTTTGGATTTTTTTGTATGGGAAGAATGAAAGAACTTGTTTATTCAACTGAAATAACAAGTTTAAATGAATTATGCCGGATTTACACGAATGGCAAAGTTGCCAATATTTCTGCCAAAAGAATACAAAATAATGGAAGAAATAATTTTTTAATGACATTCATTTACACGAGTTCAATAAATGGCAGATTTCAATGTTGGCATTATTATGTATATTATTATAGAATGTTTGTATTTACACTATTGCCAGAAACGAATAAAAAAAACGGTTCTTTTTAAATTATCAAGAAAAAAAAGCAAAAGCTTAACACACAAGACTAGAAATAAAAATTGCAGTCATCAGTTGGGGCGTTTGGGCGTGGCTAAGCCCTAAAGGCGTAAAAAAATGATGCAGTTACGTCATTAGTAATTATGTATATAATTTACCTATTGCCAGACATTTTAGTCGTGCCAGACGGGTTTGAAACCTGCACAACATAGGTGCCGGTAAGCGTAAGGCTAATTTCTTTTGTGCCTGTTAATTGAATTCTTACTGACTAATTATTGACAAATGCCAGACAATAATTTCGTGGCTTATATGCTACCAAATTAGAGTATATGCAATGCTGGATAGTTAACTTCCGGCAAATGGTTCATAAGCCGGTTTTAGAGCTGGGAAGCATTTTAACAGGTGCAAGAGACCGCACCCTTTAATATAAGTTTGGGATTTCAGACTTTACATTTTCAAACTTTTCTGAAAAAAAAGGAATATAGAGACTGGTGATGATATAATTAGTTATCTGAATAGTTTGCATTGTACGCAGACTTCAACTACTACTATCGATAATCCTATCGTTCTTCATTTGCTGAAAAAAAACAACGCTAAGTGAACGATGTAAAAAAAAACGTTGAGAATCGTTTGAGGAAGGGTCTTTCGGTGTCAAAATAACAGATAAATAATTTTCTAGACAACCAATTGATTTGACATTGGAACAGACAAATAATGCAGATAGAGCTAGAAGATTGACTGGAGTTATACATTTTACCAATTCAAAGTATTCAAAGTACAGAAAGTTGATGTTGTAATAATCGATGGCAGTTTTAAGCCGCATTTTCTAAAAGACGTTCCAAGAATATTATTGGAAACATCTCAAAAAAAAATCTTGCATATGGTAACTAAACATTCTGCACCTGGAATCGACATTATTTTCGATCGTTATTTTTAGAGATAACTTTGACAGTCACAACTTCATTCACAACGTAATATCGGGACCAGGTCAAGTACGTCCAACAGATTTTGTCAAAAGCTGAGAAATATGAAGCTTAAGAAAGCTATGGCAATCTTGTTATGAATGCCTTGGGCTAGTGATAACATGCCACCATTTATCGGATCAAAGTGTTTATACATACAGGGTTATCCATTTTGCGGTTTCAAAAGTATAGGACTGGAATTCGACATTTGTCAAACTAAGTTGTTTTTTTTTCAGTTGAAAGTCTGACATTTACAAAAATGGATCGCTAAACTATCGCACTACGCATAAAAGTTGTTAAAACCTACTACAAAAATGGTGATTCTGCCACAGCCACATATCGTGCTTTAAGAGGAGATTATGGTTTACGTAATCGTTCAACTACGCAAGCATTTGGCAAAATTGTGAAGATATTTGAAGAGACTGGATTGGTCACAGATATAGTAAGGCATGTGCATCATCGTTTCGCTCGTACCACTGAAAATATCGCCTCTGTAAGTGAAAGTGTTGCCGAAGACCCAAATGTGTCGATTCCTCGTCGTTCTCAGGAATTAGGACTGTTATGGCGTATTTTGCATTAGGGTCTACACCTACATCCATATAAAGTCCAGCTCACATAACAACTTAAGCCAGCTGACCATTCAGAACGTCATATACGTCGAATGGGTGGCGATTTTTCGAACAAAATTTTCTTCAGCGACGAAGCACATTTCTCACTCGGTGGGTATGTTAATAAACAAAATTGTCGTATATAGGGTTCTGAGAATCCTCAAGAGAGGCCATTACATCCACAAAAAGTCACTATTTGTTGCCCTCTTTGGTCCGGAGGTGTGATTGGACCTTGCTTCTTTAAAAACGACGATGGAACGGCTGTCACCGTCAATTCGGAGCGTTATGGCAAACATGCGTTCTACTCTTGTTTCTTTCCTACAACGATTCCCTATTCTATCACTATTTTCCCTATTATAACCTTTTTCCCTATCATCACTATTTCCCCATTAGTATTTCCACTATTTCTAATCCCTACTACGCCTAAACCTGAAACTGACGTTGAGGTTGATGGTAATGCCGGTGCTGGGGCTACCTCTGAAGCAATCAGTGTTTCGGACGATAACTCAGCCTCCTCTTCAAGTTCGTGGACTTCCTCCAAGTCCGCCAATGCCATTATCAATTTATTTTTCAGACCTAACCTCACTTTTTCCTCGTCACCTTTCTGGCTGAGACCTATCTAATCTACCTATTCCCCACTCAACTTTTGCTAAAACTTTCAAATATTCTTTTGATTTTTGCGATGTAAGACGATTTTCTAGTAATTTCTCTATTTCCACTAACTTGCTCTCTATCGCCTTATAATCCTGCTCGAAACTAAATGGATATTTGGCGGGAGCACCTACTGAACCTCTTCTTTCCAAAAGTATATATTCTCTCAGCGACTTACGCATCTCATCCAGAGTTCCTAACTCTAATCCCCTACACTCCATCTCGAAGACGAGCTCATCCCTATCTAATCTATAACTATCCGTGATTTCAAAATATGTTTATAGTGACAAATATCTAACCTCACAAAACAACTAGTTGAAAATTCTCAAACTCGTAACAATAGAACGGACGAATATGAACGAAACAAAAAACCTATCGCAAAAACAAAATATTATAGAACTACTACATCAAAATATAATTTCAACACAACCTCAAATTTAAAACCGATAATAAGTTAACAAACTTCACAAGAAAAAAAAAATTAAAACAAAAACTCGAAATTCTCAACGTTATAAAAAAAATTGTTTTAAAACAAAAGTTTTTAAAATAATTTCAAAACTAGCGAAAAACCAAACTCTAATTCAAATTATGTTGATAATTGCAATCAACAAATCAAAAAAAAACTGTAGGTAGTAAGAACCTCAAAATAAAATTTAAAAATATAATAAAAATAAAAACCAAAACAAATAATAAAAAACAAAATAAACCAAATTGCAAATTAGAGATCAAAATTCAATATGAAATTACAGGTGGGATAAAATAAAATTAAAAAAACGAACGAAAGCAAAAAAAATAATTTTATCACGAATTGTACGCCGTGTACCTGAACCTAGGAATAACGCGAAAGTAAAAGAAAAAATCAGAATTTAATATTAGATTTATAAGAAAAAAAAATTAAAAAAACGAACAACAAAAAAAAATTCCAACTTGTACGACGTGTACCGGACCCTAAGAATTACACGAAAGTATTTGCAAAAGAAAGTGTATACAAAACCAAATCAAGGCCAAGTAGCCGGCTAAACGAATTGTGTAGGTATGTAATATAAACTATAGCGATGATTTATAACCGAACCGAATTGAATCAACAACTGTGCGTAAGTATGTATGTATGTTTTATTTTTACATTAAAATGGCAATGTAAATTAATTTAAAAATAATACCAAACTAAATCACCCGAAATAAATATATTAGGAAGGTATATTTTTATGAAAACCAAATATGTGGTAAACGAAAAAAAGAAAACCAATATAGAAATAAATTAAGACACCTACTTTGTGTATACTTTGTTTTGTATACTTATGCAAAGACGCTTCCCACTATACTAATAACCCGCGAACTAGGATTGCACGAATCCAATTTTAGTATAGTTCTCAAGATTTTCTTTATTAGAGGTGGGTACTTGCAGATTCCAATATCTGAAGGCTACATCTTACGTAGTAATTACCAATACCTAGTTCCCATACCTTCCTTTCGTACTACAAGCTTTAGAAACTCGTATCATGTTGTCTCCTGCAAATTGTATAACCGCCTCCCAGCTAGCCTACGCAACATACCAACTCTATTTGCCTTTTTGAAAAAAGTAAAACTGTGGCTTCTTGATTTCGATCATAATGAAATCGAAGTTTTGTTGAGATATATTGTTTAATTCAATGTATATACTGTCAATGAATTTAAATTTATGTTATCTCGTTTTTTCCTTTGAATATGCATTTTAATTTAATCCTGTTTTTAAATTTTTAACTTAAAATTCTTATATTGTACACCCCACGATGAATTTTTGTACTATGAAGTGACATTATCTCTATTTTCATGAAATACCAATGTCACTAACTATTCTCTCTTAAAATCACTATCGTAAATTTTGTTAGAGCAATCTTAAGATTTATCAAATGTTATAGTTAATAAGATGAGGATAATGCTTAATAATAATAATAAGTAAAATAAAAAAAAAACGAATATTTATTATTTACATGTGCAACCGGCACTCGCGTAGGTTAAATTCGAAATGATAAAAAGACCTCGAAATATGAAGAGAGAATAAAGAAAACGAAAATATTGCAACACACTGCAAAAACTATGCAGCTAGCCGGCTGCCGGTTTCGTATATAAAAAAAGCGTATATAATATAAAAAAAGGATTTAAAAAAATGAAAAATTATACAGGGTAAATCTAGAACAGGGTGTTCTAGATTCTAAGGCCGCCAGGAAATCTTTTTACAAAAAGGAATTTCCAAACCTTTTGCTGAAAGGAAAACACGACCAGAATAAAACAACGACGATGAATTTATGTTAAAAGACGAGTTTAAATACCACAAATGGGTGGATAAAAGAATGTTTATTTTGTTGGGAAAACCTTAGTAAACTGGGATTAAAAACCCATATCTTTCGATAGTGAAATTATGTATACAAAATGGCGTTATAAAGCAAATGAAATTAAACAATATAAAAGAAATTTATTAGCGGGCCGGAGGGACCGTTTAATAACTTTTCAAAGTCTACGTAACCGAGGTTTTGACCGCGAAATGAATTTTCTCGAAAAATTCCCAATGTATGGAAGAAATTAAAAGGTCGCGTGCCAGATAATACTCTGAAAGTTAACAAAAATAAGGGCCTCACGCAAATTTGCACAATAAACTTCTTTTTTTCCAACCAATTCTTACAAATTTTCTCAAAATAAAAAAAAACTACTCTTCAGCGTGATAGCTAACCAAGAAGTATCTACCACTTCAGGCCTAGCTCTTTGTCTCGACTCCATCCCGCACTTATACACACACGCATTCTACCTCTCAACCAATAACACTTCGAAGAGTTCAGGATCTCGACATCAACAGCCAATGGTGTTTTGCCATCGCTTTCGAACTTCAACGAAAGTGCTCTCTCCACACAAACAGAATCTGACAAGTTGTTGACCGTTCGTCCAAAACTTGTTGATCAGTGGACGAGACCAGACCTAAATTACACAAAATCAAAATCCTTTGAGAAAATTGAAAGTGATTGAATCAAAACCAAGTTTCATCTGGGCATTCTCCCAGTTAATCTATATGGCCCAGAAAGTGAATTAAGAAGGATTATTACCAAAGTACCCTAATCAAAATTTTAATTTTTCTGAGCAGAACCATAGAGGGAGGAAATCTTTAAAAATCGCGAACTCTCACTTACGCCGGTGGACCTTTTTGCAGATTTGGGTGAAAGAAAAGATGAACGTTTACCGTTCCAACCTTTGGAACATTGTTATTTAGGGTGGACCTTAGGCCTCGTATACATGATCGATGTCACTTGTCACTACAACTGGTGGGTACAATCATGCATTTCGTAGCACGACATCGGGTGAACCATCTAGCCATATCTCAAGAATTTGTGTGCGAGTCTCCAGACACCTTCTGGCTCGACACACTGGGACCTCAACTTAGCTCCTCTGCTGGGTACCTGCTTTTGTTATTTGCTCAAAGCATTGCTTCATTTACATTGCTGAGAGCAAACAACGGGAAGAACAATGGGGCGAAGAAATGATGGAGTGGGTTGAGGATCGAAAGAGGGAATCAAGAAAATATAAAGCATATTAAAGAGAGGACTTTTGTTACGGTAAAGTTTCACCGTGACAACATTGTTGAGGAACTATCCTCAGTTTCCAGCGTACATTTTTATTTGGCTACTCCAATTGTTCTGCTTTGATAGATGTAAATATCCCTCTTAAGGATGTCCCCATAGCCTCATCATTTTGTGCCTGCTGATTCTTCCGCTTCAGATTGCTAATCAATCTGCTGACTTGCCTTTCCAGTTCCATGATTCTTAGTTCCTTGCTGCGAAGGTTTGTGACAACTATAGGTATTAAACATGGTAAAATATATAATATAGGACAGTTTATTTAAAATTATTACTTTTCGAAAACATCTAGACATTCATTAACGATTTTTTGATGATACTGATTCTTTTCTTAAAGCTCTCTTATTTTCAGGAACATTTAAAAGTATATCTTTAAGTTAATAGTCGCTTTCAACAAAATGTTCTTAGCAAACACGACTGCTTTTTAAAGAATAATGTTTTTTATTACCACAAGCACTAATCCACAATTTGCACATTTTAGCGTCATTCGGGAAATAGTGAAATTCTAATTGAATTTCATTATTTTTTCTGTCCGGTGAATTATTACACCCCAAAACAGCACACACAACCATTTTAAAATTTTAAAATTGATTTCTTAAACGCGAAAACAAATTAAATAACAAAAACCAATTGATAATTATAATTAATGACCTCGCTTGTCAAACTAGCTGAACACGATGACATCACATCATAAATAAGACTGCGAAATGGGTGTATCTAATGAGCATATCTTACTATTTGTTTATCGTAGCATATACCTAATTTCGATAATGTAAGAGTACTTGACAAAGAAAAGAGAACAAGTAGACAGAGACAATACAATAGCAAGCTACTACACTGTGATAATTTTTGTTTGTCTTTTTAATTTATTAGTATCTTGTTGCAAATGTTAATTTATTAAATAGCTAATTGATTTTTGATCTCTTTTTAAAACATAAAGTCAATATAAAACAAAATGTAAATCCTAAATTATGACACTAAATATCTAATATATAATATATAAAAACATGTTCTTATAATTTTAAATTAAAATTCTAATAAAAACAACCCTGAAGAAGTTGTGAATAATGATGAAACATTGGTATAAGTTGGATTTTTGTACATTTAAATTAAAATTCACCAAAATAGCCTGAATATCTGAACATTAATCTACAGAAATAAAGTAGTTTTATTTACATTAAAAACCTGAAGTTGAATAAAACGCCTCATTAATACAAAATAAATAAACTTAATATCGTTTGTTGAAATAGAGAGAACCACATTCTCGTAAACATTTTAAAGATTTTGTTTCGATTTAAGCATTAATAAAATCGGTTTATATATTCGAATTTTCGCGTAAATGCGCCCCTAGGTGGCGGGCTAATAGTTATAAAGAAAAACAATCCAAAGAACCACATGAATATATGGTGTGAATACAAGGTGGATAGCTCCAAACTTGTTTCCAATTTTAGTAATAATTATTATACTAATTCAAACAAATACATCAAGAACACTTAAAAAATATTTCCCAGTATTATTATTATTATAATATAAAAAAACTGAATTCTTTTCAAATATTAAAGCTTATATGTAATTCTTTTAATTTTAAAACTTTTAAGAATATACTTAACTATACAGTTCTCAAGGGCTTGCAATTCTTACCTATCAATGGATTCACATTTTCATGCCTCAGTCCACGCTCCATTACCATCAAATCCATTGCTTTCGATTTTAACTCCACTGAGCAATTCATAGTTATTTCCTTTAGTTGTACAAGGTCTCCATTATATCTTGCTCTCATATCTAAGATTCCAGTATTGTGTCTTGCCAAACTACCAGACCCAGATGTATTTCTTGCACCACCACCTAATGGTGTAGAATTTGTGACACCGCCACCTCCGCCAAGGCTACCCCCACCTCCGCCTCCTACACCACTAGCTCCAGTCAATGCGAGACCAAAGTTTTTCAAAGATCCAATTGATCCCTTGAGTAAATCTGGTTTATCGACTTCAGGTCCACCGAACTCTTGAAGTTGTTGCAGCCAACAACATAACATTGTTTCTATACCCTCGTCCACCTGTAACAAAACACATTAAATTTACACAATTCCTTTGTATGCATTCAAGTGAATTCAGTAGACGTAAGACTTACTCTTCTAGAATCGAGCGGAAACACGAAATCACTAGCTGAAAGGACAATTTTATTTGGTCCTTTAGAAAGTCGTTTCCGGAGCAAATAATTTCTGCAAATAGAAACGGATAATAAAACAAAGCAAAATAAGAAAATCAAGTATAAAAAAGTTCAAATAATAACAAGCACTATAACTATAAAAAGTGTTTTTTATGTTGCTATATAAATGGTTTTTATAAGCTTTGCTTCAATAGGTTTATGTAATTTAGGAATACAAACAGAGGAGTAGTTTATACTCGTATAAATATATTTTTTTTAAATAAGGAAAATAAGTTGATCAAATGCTTTATTGGAAAATTTACAAATGTTGAAATTTTGGTATATAACATCCTACACAAAATAGATTTATGATGTTGTTTTCGTTTAAATGTAGAATCCGCAATGACTATAACTACTGTTAAGGATCCAACAAAATCTAGTCGCATCTCGCAATAGCCGAGCGGCACGTGTGGTAGTTCCTCTATCCGAATTACCACTAAATTATGTAGTTTATAAAGAAAATATTTTTTTCTTAAATCATACATGTTAATTTTTCTTTTCAAAATATAATAAATATTTAGAAATAAATAAGTTTTAATAAAGGCGATTCATTTTCAAAAACACTTCATTTTTATGGCGTCAATAAAAAGTATACACTTTGCCGAGCATACTATACAGGGTTCTGATTATCGGCAAAACAACCGTTAAATTTACTTTGTTTTTCTTTCTAACTCACAATTTGTTGATCAATGTATTTTATTGAGTTAATTTCCACCAAAAAGTGTTTGTTTAAAATTATTTAAAAAAAAACTTAAAATGGTTAAGCAAAGTGCAGAGAATCTTACTGCGGAATAGGCAAATTAGTCGGCAGATGCCATAACACATTGAAAAATTGTCAAAAGTTCAAGGACGTAAAAGATCGACCTCGTTCCGGAAGGCCAGCAAGACTGTCCGTAGGTGATGAACGTGCTATTGTGAAAGAAGAGAAGTGCCCAAAAATGCTGCGTCGAGTGCAGTTAGGATTGGTGAAAATATTCACCAATCTTCTCGAGTCAACGTTACGTTAGGCCGAACAATGTTCACTGGAGCCTGCACAGTAACGGGTTGCCATGTGAGAATTTCCCGCAAATTCATTAATTTCAGCGACCGAAAGCACAGACTTCTACATGTTTATATTTTGCTGTTCATATTCTGTGTTTATCGTTCTCCATATTTTTGGTGGTTTTCTTGAACCAAAAATCTGGATTTTTTCTCGGCACTGAAAAGAACATTACCATAGAATAAAAGCTTCTTTTGTGTATTTATTTGCATAAGGAAATCTTCACTTTCGTTTTTTTCTGAAATTAATGTACTTTGCGAGAAACTCTTCCTCTTTTTGTTCATGTATTTTTTTACCTTGTACCTTGTAATATACGATTTTTTGTTTTATTACCAGGCGCTAGAACAAACAATGCAAATTGTCTTCCGACCGTGAACATGCCACACATATTTTTTTTCCGTGGGTAGGTGTAAAACCTTCAAAGAGTTCTATGATGACAGAAAATGGCGTGGTCATAGGAGTGTGAGATTCTTACTTCGCTAAAAACACCTCCTATTCCCGATTGCAACTAAGGTGAACCTTATCTAGAAATTTAGGAGGGAAGGTCGATCCTTCGCAGGCGGCGTACTAAGTTCGGCTCATCGATAATTTCGATTATCTAGCTATTACAATGTTGTAATTGCTGCTTTCCACGGTTTCGTACAAAATTGTTTACCTATAGTGATACCCTTAATTCAACGCTATCTTCTATAACTTTCTTAAAGCCTTCCCAGTTGGTTTTCCTATTGATTAGCCTGGCGGTTGTTAATTTTTAAGAAGATTTTCGCTCATAGTGAGAATAAAAGCAGAATGATCTGAGAAAAGATCAAAGCTTTCTGTTATGTTAATTTTATTTGAGGGTATTCTTTTGACTATAAATAAATCAATAAATTCAGGTATTCTCGATTGATTAGTCGGCCAGTAAGTCGGGTTGCCAGTCGAATGAAAATCGCTCTAGAGCTTCAAAAGCTATGCTACGCATTAAACTCACCACCAAGTATAAAATTTAAGTAATTTAAGCACGCATAAGGTCATTATTGTCAATTTTACATCGTGGAGGACTGTATATGGAAGACACATTCAGTGCAACATTCTGAGTTCTAACTTGTAAACCGATTAACTGCAGAGGCTGACTCTATTTTCGGGCCTATCGTGCATTCGATGTATTCTTTTATAAATAAAGATGCCCACCTCTTGCTTTGTTCGACGGATGAGTTGCGTGGTATTCTAAAAATCCATTGATCTTACTATTTGATTGCTTCTTGACATGCGTTTCCGATTTCAAACAAATATCAATATATTTCTAAACTTATCCGTTGGAATTCGTATGGTGTTTTGGTCGAAAACTGTTTTTGAGTGTAGCTAGCCTATCAAATATATGTTTATTTGTAAGACACTGCTCCACAATTTTCGAAAGGATTATGTTTAAGACGTTCGTAAGTTGATCGCCAAAAGAATTTTTTTTAAAGGTATGTTTTTAGCCGTTATATGGGCATATGTATTTAGACTACCTTTTTTTTATGTTTGCTCTGGTTGTGTTGATTGCACTTGAATTTCTTTTACTTTGGGTATTTGGGCATTTAACCTCTTAGGAGTCCTAAGAATTTGCTTTTCTATCTGGCTTGGTAGTTTTCTTTGTGACTGTGTCGATTTCGATCGCCGTTTTTGTAATTCTTTTGTCTATTATAATTGGTGCACGTTGCTGCATTTTTGCTATATGATATTAGGTGTAGTCTATAGTAAGATGCTTCCCGGTGCACTTTACACACCTAAGTTCTCTTATGCAAAAGGTTTGCGTTCGACTGAATTCTTACAGCGATACATACGAAATGCGGAATCAGTCTTGGACTCTTTTTTAAAGGTTCGTTCTTCTAAAAAAAAGGGTCAAGATTCTGGAAAAATTTATAATTATCAAATTTTTAACCATACCATAGACAAAATTACGTTTAGTTGTCAGGTGCGTTTTTTGCAATTCCCGGGGGAATTAGTTGAAAAAAACGACCAAGGCGCTTAGTGAAAGCTCTTGGCAGCAGTGTTAATTGCAACATGACGTTAAGAAAATAGCTGCAATGCAAGAAAAAAACAAACATCACCGTTTGTCATCTTCCTTTTTTGTTTTTTGTAATTTCGATGTATTTATTGAATTTTGTGATGTACTTTGTTATCCAAGGTTGATGTTTCGCTCGTCGGGTTCCAGGGTTCTAACTAAAGTAAGCTTTAGTTTTTGAAGGATTTTTATTTGTAACTCCTTTATTATGATTGTTTTTATTCTTATAATTTAAGGTACAATTAAGTGTTCATTATTATTCTCGTTGTAATATTTTGCCGTGGTTAACAAGGTCTGATCCACTTATTCGTTTAAATTAATTCTGATTAAATCACACTCTCCTCTCGGGTATCAGCACTGAATGATTTTTCCTCCTTTGTACGCTGATGGTGCCGTAAATGCTTATGTTCCCTTTATTATTCTGCGGCAGCAACCCAATGCATTTTTCGTTAGTAATGAAAACGTCTTGCGTCGACAGTCGAATAGCTTCTGCTGGCAATCAAACGGTTTTCACCGGCAATCGAACGACTTTCGCCGGCAATCAAACAGCTTTCGCTGGCAATAAAACGGTTTTCACCGGCAATCAAACGACTTGCGTCGGCAATTAAACAGTTTTCGCTGGCAATCAAACGGCTCTCACCGGCAATCAAACGACTTGCGTCGGCAATCAAACAGCTTTCGTTGAAAATGAAACGGTTCTCATCAGCACTCAAACGACTTGCGTCAGCAGTCAAACAGCTTTCGTTGGCAATCAAACGGTTCTCACCGGCAATCAAACAACTTGCTTCGGCAATCGCACAGCTTTCGTTGGCAATCAAAAGGTTCTCACCGGCAATCAAACGACTTTCATCGGCAATCAAACAGATTTTGCTGGCAATCAAACGGTTTTCACCGGCAATCAAACGAGTTGCG
Organism: Philhelius pedissequus; assembly: GCA_910595825.1. NCBI lineage: Eukaryota > Metazoa > Arthropoda > Insecta > Diptera > Syrphidae > Philhelius > Philhelius pedissequus. The sequence goes on from OU343161.1 coordinate 163,353,979, forward strand.
TTGGCAATCGAACAGATTTCGCTGGCAATCAAAAGACTCCTTACCACTGGAAGGGGTAGTCTTAATTCTATGTGCTCTATTTATAGTACTCTTCTATAATAGTAAGTGTGAGCTGTATCGTCCCAATGTCTGATTTGTTGTGACTTGTTGCACTATGCACCACGTCCCCTTTATCTACTATTAAAATTAATTTCCGGTATAATATTCTTTACACTATCGACGGTTAATTGTAATGCTTCATTACAACTCACTCCTTCTTTGGAGACGAGAACTTTCTCTTCTTTTATACATATGTATATCTATATATTTATATATATATATTTCTATATATTTTTTATATATATTTATATATGTATTTTTTTGTATTTACAAAAAAATAAATATTTTATTCTGGGAAAAAAAGAAAAAGAAAAAAAGTTATTCAAGAAAATTAAAAATTACTTCAAACTAAAATAAACCACACGCTTCTAGTGGAGTTTAACGACACATTGGGGGGTGGGTGTTCTTATGGCGCATAGCAACCCATCGCTGCTGTCCGTTACATACTAATAACGCCACACCCGGTCTCTTGATAAAAGTTGTGACTCGCCCCAGCTTCTTTTGAAAATCAGCTTCTGGTAGCGGTAGTTCGGCCTATACAGGTGGTGGCTTTTGACGATGATGTCTCTAAATGGGTCATCAGACACCTACTTCCTTCGGCGACCCTGGTCTGGCTTGGTGGTGCCGGTTGTCAAAATTGCAAGCTGTGAGTTAGTCGTTGGGGTTAGGCATAGCTGTAGCTGATGTTAAGTATGCTATCAAACTCTCCAGATCTATATTGGGTAGCTCCGGAGTTCTTGGCTGATCTCTTTGCCTTTACTCAACATTTGTTGCCATCAGCTGCTCCTAGTTTTTTAGTGATGGTAGGTTTCGCGGTGGTGTATGTGTTTTCACTAAGGGTGGAAACGAATTCCACCACTTCACATGGCCCTTCATAACGAGGGGCTAACTTCTCAGTGAAGTGGTTGATTGCTGATGAAAGACCACTCACTCTTTTATACACGTGTTCACCAATGCTCGGTTTCCAGGGCCGTCTTCTTAAATCATAATGTTTCGGCGGATTTTTGTAAGTTGGTTGTAACTAGCTTGTAAAGGGTTTTCAGACGCTCTTGTCTCACGGGGATAATTTCTTGGTCAACTTGGTGGCAACTATCAGGTATTTCAGGTTTTAGTGGGGTGCGTAGTTCTCTACCGTAATTCAGGAAGACTGGAGTAAAACCTGTTGACGAGTGCTTACTGGTGTACTGATGCGTTCACATTACGTCCCGCAGCATTCCGGGCCAGTAATGTGAACGCATCAGTCGAGCGATAGTCTTTGGTTTACCTAAGTGTCCTGCCGTCAGTGCCTCGTAATTTTCCTGTAGGACTTTGTTTTTTTCGTTCTTCAGGACGCACAATTTCCAATCATGGCTCTGATTAGCCAAAATGTGGGCGGCAAACCTTTTATTTAAACGGTCGTCTTGAGTTCGGTAATCGGGAAATTTTTCGAGATTAGCGGCTACTTGGTTCATGCGGTGGTGGGTCAAATCGTCATGTCTGTCGTTTAAGGTCAGACATTTACTATCGACGCAGTGCAAGGGATCTCTCGACAAGGTATCGACTATTACATTCATTGATCCTTTCCGATACTGGATATCAAAATAATATTGTTGCATCTCTATTGCCCATCTGGCTAACCTGCCAGAAGGCTTTTGTAAGGAGTGCAGCCACTTCACTGAATGATGGTCTTTTACCACCGTGAAATGATAGCCTTCTAAGTACGGCCTCATCTCACGTATTCCCCATAAAATAGACATTCCTTTTCAGTTACGGAGTAGTTCTTTTCCAACTCGTTTAATGTTCGGCTGGCATAGGCGATTACTCTTTCGTGCCCTTTCGTATTTTGGGTTAGGACGACCCCAAGGCCGCATTGACTTGCATCATTCCTAAGGTAAAAGGCAGTTCAAAGTCCGGAAAATTTAACACTGGAGCTTCACTAATTTGGTCAACGGGGTTGCTATCAGCGAAAATTGTTTCATAAACCGGCGGTACCACCACGCGATGCCTAACACACGTCGCAGTTCCTTGACGTTTTTGGGAGCGTTAAGCTCCTGTGCGGCGGCCGCTTTATCGGGGTCAGTAATAATTCCTTGGTCACTGACAACTTGGCCTAAATATTTCAGCTCTTTCTTACAGAGCTCGCATTTATCGGGATTGATCTTCAAATGAGCAGCTTGTGGATGTCTAAGAACCTCATGTAAATGTTCAATACGTTCATCGAACGTTTTGCTGATTACTATAATGTCGTCTAAAAAACCAAATGCATTAGGATCCATATCGGAGCCTAAGATAGAGTCCAGCATACGTTGAAAGGTTGCTACAGAAGAATTCGGTCCGCATGGCAATACCTTTCGTTGGTACAGACCACGGCCAGGAACAGTGAAGGCTGTGTCGGGGCGGGATTCAGGTTCTAATTGGATTTGTCAAATACTTGCTTTAAATCAATTGTTGATATAAAATTGGCTTGCTTCAAATTGTCCAGGACTGCTGGGATTTCTGGTAATCCATTATGCAAATCTCATTTAATTGTCTGTAGGTAGCTTATCGAACTTTGGTAATTCTTGATCTAGTAAGTCCTTAAGAGTTTCCATTTGGATATCCGAAAGAGGCCCTCTGGTGTCGGGTGAGATACCTTCACCTCCTTCCCACCTATAGACAACGAGAAACTCATTTACTTCAGAAGGTCTATGCCAATAACGGCAGCTTCGGCTAGTTGATTAAAGTATGTCATTTCACCTTGGCTCTGTTGGTCACTTATCCTTACTTCCACATTGTAATGCTCTTTGGTGTGTATAGGTGTACCATTTGCCATATGTATCGTATGTTCCCTGTACTGTGTGGGAATCCTAAGCCTTTTATGTAGACGTCTTATTTTAGTGCTTATATGACTTCGTAGCACCTGGATCTAGAAGAGCATTGAAGGCGTGTTCATACAGACTCATAGGCAGAAAATATCGCGGGTCCGACCATAATTGTAAGTCGGGCGTTACTGTAGGCTGTTGGGCTAATTCCGTCGTCCATAGAGAAGGTGTAGGTATCGTGGTTTCGGATATAATTTCCTCGCGGCTGCTTGAAAGAGGGTTGTTCGTATCGGCTTCATTGCCATTCCCCACTCCTACTTCAACAATTTTTGGATCTAACAGAGTTTCGATCGACGGCGGTGGATTGGCTTTCGATGTGGCATTTTCTGTTTTCGATTGTAGCTCTAACTCCGAAACGGGGTAGGGTGTTATATTCAACACGGAAGCCCTTCATAAGAGGGTGACAAGGGCAATCTCGCGTCATCCGCCTATCTTCCCCACAGAAGGAACAGAACTGGCGGCGGTAATTTAGCCTCGCCCACGCTGCTTACACCCCCAGCAGGCGGTCATGTGATCGAATTTATCCATCGGATTTGCAGGCACATGTTCACACGTAAGCTGAGAGCGTATAGTGGCCAACATCGGGACTGGTTTCGAAGCCATTCATTTGGTTTGATTTTGACCCTCTCTTTGGATGTACTCAAATTCTTTCCCCAATGTCGTCAGTTCCGCAAAAGATGGTCACAGATTCGGTCAACACTCTCACTGATACGCTTCGTGGGGTGTTGATGTATCAAATATTGTTTTGCTCGTATAAAATCCTTTGCCCTCTCCCTAGGGCCCTGGCTTCTTTTAGAGATTTGTTCCTCTAATTTATTTAGGAACCGGACTGGTGGGAAATTCCCTAGAAAAGCTTTTTGGAAGTCTGCCAAAACCTTAAATTCATCGCGATTTATGCATATGAATACCTATCCGCGAGGATATGTAACATTTCAATGGGCAGGATTTTTTAACACTCCGTCAATTCTTCCACCCTTTTGATAAGTTCCATTGCGTTGCCATAGGCATTGAACTTTAGGCCCCATTTGCGGACTACTTTCATTACTTCTGCCTCTCGGCTGGGTGGGGCTTTATCGTTGGGGTACATTGGATGCGTGTACGGGGCTGGTTGTGGCTTCATTTGCTGCACGGTCCCTGACGTGTTCGAGGCGAGCGGGTTATGGCTTTGATGGGTTTCTATTCCATGGGGGTATTAGAATTCCCTGAATTCTGGGAATCGAGTTAATCGGGCGAATTCCGTTAACCAGCTATGCATCTCGCGGGAATGAATATGTCCTGCACGTAGTGGCGGTAGTGGTGTTCGTTCGAACATTGATTTGGCTTGCGGTTGGTAGGCTGTGTACTGGATAGCAATATTCTTTTTACGGTAATTGTTCAGACATTCTGTTTTCCTTGACACTAATTTCGGGGTCTCTAGTGTTTGAGGCATTGGGTGTGTTTAAACTGGGGTCGGGATATTCTCGCTCCATTACTAGCTTTTCCACTTCCTCACAGAGGTTCTGTGTGGATTTGCGAGCATGTGCCTCCCTTATGTAGGCACTGAAACAGGCACGGAGTACATTCATGGTACCTTCAGTATCGCTTCATTACAATTTAAACTAATTTTCTGGTAAAATAACATAAAAAGAAGCAAGTTAATTATTATTTAAAGACGAAAATGTGTATCTAAATTGTATCGGTGTCTGCTCATGGCGAGCTGAAAAAAATCTACGACACCATAGAGGCATTACAAAACGCGGAATATGTTAAAATTGATTTGTTGCTGTGTTGCGGTGATTTTTAATCCACCAAGAACCTAGAAGATCTGGAGATCATGGATGTGCCCAAGAAATACATTGATATGTGTACATTTTACAAGTACGTTTACTAGAATATGGCCGGGAAGATGGTACATTCAATAAATTCTATTTGAAAGTATGCGTAAAAACCTTAGACTTTATAAGATATTAGATATTTAAATGAAACATGTTCACCGAGCTATAAACTTTTGGATAGCATAAAACACCATCATCAGGAAGATCATAATACAAAATAATCATAATAATTCAAGGAATAGTTACATAGGTACCTACAAATATATATTTAAATCTAGGTTATGGATTTTAATTATGTAACTTGGAGAGAAATATGTACCTATTTACATAGATGGAACCTATGTATGTAAATATGTAGGTACTTATGTTAATGAAAATGAAGTATGTAGGGTAGGTTGGTAGGTAGCTATATATATATATATAACTTCATAATTTAGCAATATGCATATATACATAAGATTCATGTGATTTTTAAAGGTGCATATGTAACTATAAATGTATGGGATCCTACATTGTATTTAGTATTAAGTGACGTACTAAAAATTCATAAGAAGGAAATAAATAGATAAAACATGAAATATTTGTATATATTGCTCAGTTGTTAAAGTTTGAGGGAAATCATACCTTGTATGTCTTTAGTCTTCTGTAAGCCCCAAATAATCTAAATGGATTGAGGAAACTTATGTACCTACCAAGGAAGTAGATCCATCCATACTCGCTGGATTATTATTATGTGGACATTCCGCACACGTTTCATTTTTACTTTATACCTATTAACTCGACGAAATTATTCTGTCGAATGTGTTGTCCCTGTTATGTAAAAAAAAGAGCATATACTTAAAAACCTGGAATAGTATAAGAGACGATACCTATGTAGGATCTCGAAACTTTTATGAAAAAATGGTGGAAATATACATCTACCTATGTTATACACACGAGACCGAGCCAAATGAAGCTGGGAATGATGTCATCGCTTTAATAACTTGCCATTGCCGTGGCAAGTAGTAATATTTTTATTTTGTCTCTGGTGAAGGTACATAATGTGGAAAGAATTTTTGTTTGTTAATTAAAATTTAGGTATTCATATGCATATCGAGCGAGAAAGAGATCGCGCTGTTGATAAACCCAAAAGTTATTTTATTAAGTTTATTTAAAATTGAGAGTGTATAGATGTAGATGGGATTAAATTTGTTCATTAAATCGAAAATGAGCTTTCAGCGATTTTTGCTAAATTTCCTTGATCAGCTAAAAATTTAACTTACTTGCAATGAATTCAAGTGGCACTGCTGAAGTGATCACCGTTACTTATATTATGATGAATTCAATTTCTACGATTTATGGCGACAATAGGTTCGTTCGTTGAACTTTACCCAGGGTCACTCCTAGGCTTTTTTGACAACCCTAAGAATTGTCAAAAAAACTGGATTTTTTCGTTCCCAAAAAAACACCCGAGGTCAATTAAATTTATGTTGCAGAAAAGCAAGTTATGTCATTTATTAATTAAACTCCACAACTTCAAAGGTTTCCATTTTGTATGTATATAAATTAATTTGAGTATTCTTTTATTTCCATTTTAAAAATAACAAATCAAATCAGATATGATGTGACTTTGACGTTTATTTATTTACCTCAACTTGACCCAGCTAAAAACCTATATCTACTTCAGGGCGAGTTGAGGGCGACCCTAGGTTTCAAAAAACACAGAATTTGATTATCAGGGTGACTTGAGGTTTTTCAAAAAACGCTTTATCGCGACCCTAGGGCGACTACAGGGCTCAACGAACAAACCTATTATGTTTTGTTTATTTTTTTTTCTTTTCTATTTTGTTAGGATTGCAGTGTTTCATTTCACTTGATTGATATGCAGATCCATATATAAAGAGTTGGCAACTTATTTCAAGTTAACCACAAATAAATTGCTTACTAGGTTTCGCAACCAGATTAATCTTATAAAATTAATAATGAACGTAACAAACAAATTTAGCTATACAAATCATTTTATTTGTAGGTAGCTACTGATTACTTTTTTTCTATGAATTTTGCTAGTTTTTGTTCGGAGAATATTATTATTGTTATTCAGTCTCATCACTAGTTCCATCGAAGAGTAAAACTTGTTACGCATCAGAAAAAAATATATCACAGAATGCATCGTAGTGGAAATGCTCATACAAATTGCCATTACGAATGGATTCTGCGATAACTTTTTTCGGTATTCGTAAAATTTTTTGATTACGGTTTATTTCTTGACAAGTGCGAAGATGTTCTGTCAACTTCACAAGAGCATCATATGGCAGAATCGATCGAATACCCTTCTAATATGCTAAAAAATTTTAAATACATTGCAATAGTCAAAAGAATATTTACAAGCCACTTTAGAATTACATTTGAATTTTGCAATTCATAAAATTGATAATTAACTGACATGTCAAAATATCAGTTTTGAATTTTCTATACATTTTATCGATAACTTAATGAAAAATATAAATGGAAATGTTTAATCGGGCTTTATTGGCCATTCACTTTTATATGCAAATAAAAAACTTTATTTCATAATTTTTCCTTACGTTTCGTCGTTCTTTCTCGACTTCATCAGGAGACTTACATGAGAAAAACTTTTATATTTACATTTAATAATGGTTAAATAATGATTTAATACTATTGAATATTCTAAGGAAAGAAATTGAATTATTTGACATTTAACAGTAAAATATACAAAATTAATAAAAACAAAATAAGTAAAAAATTAAACAAATAAAAACCTAGAGCACAGTACTTTAGAAAACCTAGTTCAAAGCAAACATGTAATTTAAATTTTATTAAAATTTTCTTATTCCGCTCTTAATGCAAACGAGTAACTTGCTATTGTATTGTCTTTTTTTTGTAAATTCATTTTTATTTAATATTAACTTATAACTACCTTAAAGCCCGACAAAAATGTTTAAAACTAGCCTACTTATCAATAACTTACAACTAATTTACTGGCCCTTTACGGGCGATCTAAACTAAACAATAACTCTTAGAACTAATGTCTTTCGACCTAAAAACTATTTTAATTAAATCTAATTATTTTATTTTTATTTAACCAAGAAAACTTTTTTTTAGAAAAAACTCAGTATCAAATCATTTTCCCTTTTTTTTAACTAAAAAACTACCTAAAGATAAACTAAAAATAATAAAAACTAGATACAACTAATTTATACTAACTAAAAATAATTTAAAATACCTAAAAATATCCGAAACCATTTAAAACTACTTAAAAACTAGAACAGCCACAGCAGCATTTTTTTCGATTTTTAATTTTTTTTGTTTACATTTTACATACACATGCAGACACACAGCTACATACACCCCACACATACATGTACATACGTACATACTTATACGTACGCACATACATGTACAGTTTCGCAGGTACATGCACATATGCCTCCGCATACATACATATTTTTAATTTTTTTGTTTGTGCCACCCCGACTGTTCCCTATACCTAATTGCCCTAAATCTATGTAAGTCGGCCAAGACATACCATCTTCATCGACTTTAAATATTATGATGCTGTTCAGAGAGCCACCAGAACTGGTTCTCCTGTTTGGCCCTATCCCTCCGGTCGGACACAGTCCTACTGAACCGAAGGCGCTCTTCTCCACCTTGAGCGATGACGTCTCGACCATACAGGAGTCGCCTATCCACAGTTTTCCGGCTGACGTGGTAGATGAGCGGAACCGCCCCTCCATTCTGTATCAGCTCTCGACTGTCTAAATAGAGGAATGCCTCGGGAGGGATGTAGCCACTTAACCGCGCACTCTCAAAATATTCGGGTTTGGGGTAATACGCCCCAAAAATTGAGTTGATAGTTGAGGACATCGCTCCCCTAGCCCTGGCCAGACCAGCACCTATACGTCTGTCGAAATACAAGTACTGATCCAACCAGATACCAATGTAATTTACTACACTTTTACTCGCCAGTGGATGTCCATGTGGCCCTACGATCACAAGTTTGCGCCCGTTCTTTCTCGTATCCCTTGAGGCACTAGACAACGGAGTCCTAAACAGAATAGTTTCTGATTTCTGGAATTTGATTTTCAACTTATAGTCATCACAATATCGCTGAATCTTGTCGAAGTCACTCTGCAAAAGAATTTAGATGACCTCAACTGTATGAGCTTTTCTGTACGCAATTAGATCGTCGGCGTACGCAATAGCCTGACTTAGACTACCTATCAGAGCGCTGCTGTAAATGCTGAAGAAAACCGGCGAGTTAACCGCTCCCTGCTGAAGACCATTTTTAATCTTAAAAATTGCGGTAAAAGTTACAACGCCACTCTTGACAACAAATTTTTACTATTTAGCATGTCATAAAGTATATACAATAGAGGTTTACTTATACCTAGTCTGGTAAGCTTTAGATAGAGACCTTCTAACCTTTTTAGTTTTGTTCCATTGGATATCAGAAACCAGTTTAGTCGCATCATGCCATGTCCCGCCTTGAAACAGAACTGATTATCCAGTATGATATTGATGTCCTCCGCCCACTTGAACAGATCCCTATTAATTATTTTTCAAATACCTAGCTAATACTCGGAAGAAGATTTATCCACCACACAACAGCTGTCTTCCACCGCATTGGATAATATGCATTATTCAGAGCGTTGTTAAACAGTGTGGTCTAAATGTCAACTGCTTCCTGGGGCAAATGCCGTAGTACAACGTTGGATATACCATCGACTCCTGCTGACCTCTTTTTCTTTAACGAATCGAAGATGAGCTGGAGCTCATTCTTCGAAAATAACAGGGGACTGGGCCCATTTCGTTCGGCGATTATGGCGTTTGCCAAATCTTCATCGTTAAATCTGGTATATCTAAGGTTCTCAGATCGCCATTCAATTGTATCGTTCCGGAGCCATACGTGATGAAGCAGAGCTCTGTTTTCAAGGTCATGATTCGGGCAAATGCTAGCATTCACCTTGTACACTTGCTGTAAAGCAGCCCCACGTCCTCCACTTTCGCCTGCGGATATTCGATTACATATAGATCATCGTCCAATACGGCGTCCTCTGGGTCTATACCTGCTATCAGAAGTACGTCTCTGTTCTTTGTCGTCCTCTGAAGCTCAACACACGGAAGATAGTTTTGATCTTTTCTTCTAAAAATCTTATTAATTTTTGGGAACAACTTGGGTCGCTAGAGTTAACGGTCCGAATTTTATCGCCCCAAAACAAATTAATGGATAACCTATAATTTTCTTTGATCAATTGGTTGATGTTTTTGATCGACCACTTCAGTGTCCTAACCTCCAGATCTCGTGTGTTAGTAAAATGTCTTTACAAGCGTTTTAGTATTGTCAGCAGTTCACTTTTTTGTCTGTGTAGGCGTCAATGGTCGCGTTACGGTACATGTCAGTTGCGTTACGTTCTTTGTATTTCGGTATTGTTCTGTTCGTAGAATTGTTTCGTCCATTTGTTCAAAGTATCTGTCGATTTCAGTACTTGTCATTTGGTGGGGATATTGTAGTGCGCATAAACTATCAAAAACATTTTATTCATTCCCGGTCATTGCCTTCATACAAAACGTTCCAATAGCCAACCGATGCACTCACATTTCATGAGAACCTTATAAAAATGCAATAAAATTTTCAATGCCACTTGACGCTTCATAGTACTTTTGCTTTGGTCAGGTGTGTCTATATATTTTCTAATGTTCGTTACACTGCATGTTCTGTAGTAAGAATGCCTGAACAATATTTGGATACATTTATGCATTGTGAAAGGGGCATGTATATTTGTTATGATCTTGATGACATAGCAAGTATGCTTCCCAACTATACGTTGCCCTTTCGTTGACCTGTAATATTAAATATTGTATGTATGCCTAAGACATTATGTATAGTCAAAATGTTAGTGTGTAAGAGAAATACAATTTTGTATAAATAACCTAAGTCGAAAACAATAAAGTCACTTACAATCTGATTATGAAAAGATATACTTCGGCTCTTTAGCCTTCTTTTTTTTCAGATTGAAAACAGATCGGCTCTTTAGCCATCATTATTTTCGGCTTAGGAAAGCCTTTATAATATCCCTCATAGTTTCAACCAGGGAGGTAGTTTCATTACAATATACCATTAGAACGTAATTCGCTCAATAAGGCGTTGGAGAAGCGTGGCCAGCGCACCTTACTGTAATTGTAAGTATGCGCAGGCATATACTCCTCCGACACCATAAGCTCGTTCGGTATTACGGCGGCGAGTCCGCAGTGGTCACTGTCGTACTCGATCGTTCGTAAACAATTTCTTGGCCGTTAACCCACAGTGTTAGTAATTGTTAGACTTGCGTCTTTCAGCAATAGAATCAGATAGGCACCGCTTCTTGGAAACGATGGCCTGTCTGTGGCTAGAAGATCGCGATGCGATACTCAAGGTTGTATCGACCCATCCAATTATACAGATAGTTACCTCGAGGATTTTGTATTTGATTTCCCCAATCTGTATGTTTGGTATTTAAGTCATCAGCCAACATGTAAAAGTTTTTTTCCGACCTCAGTCTTAAGCATTCAAAAAGCTTTTCAAGCTCTGTTATAAACTGGGTGGACTGAGGTGTTTCCGGCGCATAGGCAGAGATCACATATGTTCGCTTCTCCTGTTGGAGATGAATGCATATGATGCATGCCCCTAAAGTCGGGAATTTTCGCACATCACTATTGTATATTACCTTATGACTAATGCCCTTACGTATTAAAGATTGCGACGCCTTTTCCTTGAGTGGAGTTGGGTCGGTCTTTTCTTACGATATTGTAATTGTTATTTGTCAATTTATGTTTCTGGTTAGGCTTAGTTTCGCTAGCCAAAAACAAATCTGGACTTAGGTCTTTTAGCAATCGCAATAAATTCACTCTATGTTCGGTCCTAATAAGTGAATTTACATTCACAGCTAGGATCTTAACAGGCCTCTCCGGCAGCGCGCCCTTAACCTCTTTGCGTTAAGCTCGGCAAAACAGAGTAGAGATGTTTCACCCTAGTTGCCTGCTCCCTGATCTGGTTCTGAAGGCCTGTCAACTGGCCCTGAACGGCCAGCAGAATGCCCATAATATCTGCCTGTGCCGCCGGCGGCTTGGGCACGGGGGCCTGTTGGGCTACCTTTGGTGTAGGCTGTACCGTGCCCCCCCTTCTGGGGGTTCACGGGCGTTATTGTAGGATGGCGCACTGTTGTGCGTTTCTCTACCACTGTTTGCTTTGGTGCTTTATTGTTCTTCAGTAACTGAAACCGCGGGCAATCTTTCGATGATCCTTCTTCAGTGCCGTTGATGCTGTTGTTGCTGGGACATATTTTGATGTTTTTATTTGCCATATGGCGGTTTTCCTACTTAATAAAGTTTAAAACTTCTCTGTTGTGTAAAAAAGCTTCCAAAATTTTTGATCCCGGCTGGGAATCGAACCGGCGACCGTTGGCTTTACGATCGACCACTACATCCACTGTGCTACTGCACTATTAAATAATTCATTGGTTAAATTTGACTATGTTCACTCACGATACTAATTTAAGATTACTGAGAAAGCCGATGCGTGCACTTGCTTCAACAGTTCAAGATCGACTGATCAAATCCTTCATTTACCAATGGAAAACCACATTAGTTTAAAAATAATGATTTTATATCCCTTTGTAAAGTGGCTCCTCAACGCTTATTATTATTACTTTGTTCGGCAGTTGTTTGTGGTTATCAATGAAATGTATAGGTATATTGTGCAATAGTATACTCGTAAGTTTTATGAAAATGACAAGAGCTCAGCGGAGCTTTTTTTGTTGGCTTACAAAAGTTCATATTATCTGGTTAGTTTTTCCTACTCGCTCTATTATTTTTTTAAAGTCATGTTTTAAAAATTTGGGCTATTTTATATTTTTTTTTATTTTTCTTTGTAAATGAGCTACAAATATGGTGAGTTTCATAATTGTATCTTTATAAATAAAACCAACAGTAAGCCAATTGTTTATTAGTAAAAACAGATTATTTTTGTGTAGAATAATATTGTCAAGCTTTTAGTGTGTTACAAAGAATTGTAGTGTTTAAGTTATTGTGAAGTAAATAATTTGAAGTAGTTAAAAAGGAAATATGTTTTATTTGTGAACCGAGTGAAAATGCTACATTGGTGTCAGAAAAGTGGAATAAAACTTATTTCATGTGTACATTTGCATTGAGATAATTAAGAAAGACAAGAAAATTATGTATCGTGTATTTTTAACATAAAAAGTGACTGTGTCTAAAGAAAAATGGGTTAGACTCTGAACGACTTAAATTTGGTCGAACTTAAGGCAGAACTAAACAAAAGAGGTCTTCCTACTGCTGGATCGAAAAATGACCTTATTAATCGTTTGCAAGAACATTTAAGACAAAAAAAAAGAAAATTCAGACACATTTCAATTTAACAAAAGAACGAGCAAAAGAATCTCCTCCAACCATTTGAGAAACAACGCGATGAGCAAAAGAACGAGCAAAAAAATCTTCTCGAACGATTTGAGCAAGAACGCAATGAGCAGAAGAAACTTCTAGAAGATCAGAGAAACCTAATCGAAGGTAAGCTAGTTGCATTTGAGAACAAATGCATCGCTCTTAACGAACGAATTAACGTATGGAAGGTGTCGAAAAGCAATTTTCGAAAGTAGACGCACAACTTGAAAATGTCCATGGAAACTTTGAGAAAGTGGAATACAAAATTGAAAATATAACAAAGGAATTGGACAAAGTAGAAAAATAAAGTATCGAGAAAGTTCTGGCGTCTGTCCAAGGAGAAAAGAAATGCATCCACCAACCTTTGATGGAAAAAATTCTTGGTTGATCTATAAAAAACAATTTGAGGCGGCCGCAATAACAAATGTCTGGGATGACAAAGTCAAGTTTATTGCGCTGACACTAGGACTAAGAGTTTCTGCTGCTTAACTTTTGCAAACTATAGCAGCCGACAAGAATGGAAACTTCAGTGGTCTCGCTCAAGCCATTGACAAGCACTTTGAAGATGACCATATGCAAGAAGTCTTCCGAGCATCAGCTAACTGAAAAGGGAAAACCGTTCAAATGGTCAGGTGAGTGCGAGAAAATCATTCAGGAACTGAAGGTGCGCTTATGTAACGCTCCTGTGCTGACCTATCTGGCTGCAGATAAGCCTTTTATCATCGACGCTGATCCGACAAACGTTGGAATAGAAGCTGTATTGTCCCAAGTTCATGGCGGAGAAGAAAACGTTGTCGCCCATAAATACAGACAGGACAGAAGTTCCTTCTGCGAACAGACCATGGAGCACTTAATTGGCTTTTAAACTTCAAGAACCCAGAAGGTCAAGTAGCAAGGTGGATCGGGAGACTACAGACATACGACTACCAGATTCAACATAGGCGAGTGAAGCTGCATTCAAACGCAGATGCATTATCTCGGCGAGCATGCAACCATGATTGCAAGCATTGCACGCGCCAAGAAGAAAAGGAGATAACTGCCATCCAGAGGCTAAGAGTTGATCCCATTTACGGTTGTAAAGCATGGTCAAAGCAGTCGGAGTTTATTTTCAAGTGATTGCTGAGACCATCCGTAAGTTTCGAGAGGAACGAAGGAAAAAGGAAGATTGAGCTTGATATGTCGGAAAATGCTGTGAAGTAGAGTAACGGATTTGATGATTGAGCGAGTTTGGGGAGTAGTCGAGTGGCTGCTCGGACAGGCGATCAGGTATATGGAGGGTAAGGAGTCTGTCTGAATGGCCGCTCCACGGAAGCATACGAGTAAAATCGTATGGTTGAGTGAGTGGTGAGTTTAAGAAAAGTTTAGATCCAAAAACATGTATGGTATTATACCATCATTACCTTGTGAAGCAAGGTAATAAAATCTAAATTACGGTATTGGATGCTAACTGATGTGTACGAAAGATGGTTATTAGAAGGGGGTGCAGCCAGTGATCGTTTATTCGTTCACTGGTAATGCACCCCCGGAAAAAGTAAGATGTAAATAAGTGCACAAATTGACTGGTAGTGGGATACCAAGTCAATAATACATGGTTTATCATGTATAATTAGTGAAAATACGATGATCCATTACCCGATGGTGATGAATAGTTTTCACTTAGGTCTCCTTGTTCCTAGTTGAGGCAGCACAACAAAATAAGGCAGGATTATCGTTCCTGGGTAGTCATTCGCCAAAGATACCCTGGTAGTGTATTCTCACTTAGGTGATGAAAAGACTCCAGAAATACCGTAATTCGGTACTGCGGGGGTCTGTATCCCACTAATTTTTCGCTAATTGCCCAAAATTACAGACCATGGGTAGGCCTCCTTGTGAGAGCATCGCAGTGGCTAATGGTT
The DNA here is from genome assembly GCA_910595825.1 of Philhelius pedissequus. Taxonomy (NCBI): domain Eukaryota; kingdom Metazoa; phylum Arthropoda; class Insecta; order Diptera; family Syrphidae; genus Philhelius; species Philhelius pedissequus. The sequence continues at coordinate 163,369,063 of OU343161.1, forward strand.
ATACCATACGAGATACGTGTATGGCTACTGGGGCAACTCGGTAGATAGATAAAAGGCTGCAGGCGTGTCCTATGCCTTAAATATTGTGACCCGATGTGGGTAGGCCCACCGTGGAATAAAGCGTTAGCTCGCAGGCGTCCACGTAAAGCCCTTATTCATATTACGGTTGGGACAACGAAGAAATGAGAACGGCCCAACAACTAGGATCGGATATCGAACCCATTCTTGCATGGAAAGAATATGACGAAAAACCAGAATGGACCAGGATACTACGGCGTAAGTGGGAATCCGCAGATGGCAAGTGATACAGCTAATCGTACCTCAGTCAAACTTCAATGATGTTCTCCGAGAAATGCTCGACGGAGATTCTGGAAGCAATCGGGTATTAACAAACCACTGGAAAATGTGCGTCAGCGGTTCTACTGGCTCAAAATCGTTGTCGAACAGTGGTGCCGTAAATGTGATACTTGTGCTTCAGGCAGAGGGCCAGGCCGGAAAATTCAAAGTAAAATTCAGCAATACAATGAAGCGTTTGCCATTCCAAACCAAGAGGCCAAAATAATAGCGGACCAGCTTGTGTTCAATTGGGTGGACAGATTCGGTACACCTCTGGAACTAGATTCGGACCAAGGGAGGAATTTCGAATCTAACATCTTTAAGTAGGTTTGCTCGCTTCTTGGCATTAAAAAGACGAGGACAACACCGCTTCACCCACAGTCGGATGGGATGGTTGAACGATTTAATAGGACTTTTAAAGACCACCTTTCCACGGTTGTGGTTGACTGCCAACGAGACTGGGATCGACACATTCCATTATTCTTGATGGCCTATAGAAGTGCAGTAGACAGTTCAACAGGACACACACAATCGGAAATTTAGTTTGGAACAACAATAAAACTGCCAAGTGAAGTTAAATTTGGATGCCCGACAAATGAGCCTCATAGAATTGAGGAATATGTGGGTATCGTCAGGGAACGGCTTATTGACATTCACGAACGAACAAGGATCAAGATAAAGGTAGCTAGCGATCAAATGAAAAGACGATACGACATAAAAGCAACCAAAACAGGATTTGGGGCAAGAGATCTTCTGTGGCTTTATAACCCTCACCGCCAAAAAGGATTGTTCATACAAAAATTAATGATATCGTTTACCGTATTCGGAAAGCGGCTAGATGTAAGCAAAAGATATTGCACTGTGACTTGTTGCATCGATATAACGATGATGGTAATACTGGATTTTTTCGGAACGAACAATCGTGAGGGTGCCAATGTAACGAATTGTACTATCTGATTACTTCTGTATTCCGAACGGAATATTTTCTACAAAACATAATACCTGAAGCATGCTACAAACTCCAACCAAAACAACAACTGGAAGTATGCTACAAATTCTAACCAAAACAACAACTGAATTATGCTACAAACTACATAAATATTCCCCTTGTTGAAGACTTTTCAATAGTAGAAGACGCAAACCCAATAAGCCATTTGAAAGGAATTTGCTAGAAGCGTTTTGACGAGAACTTTCACGGTATATCTAGAAAGCTTAAACAAGTATAACTAACTGCGAAACGGGACAGTTTATTTTTGAAAGCGCAAGTGTAAACTTGGTTGTAAGAAGAGATATAAGTTTGTAATTGGTATACATTTATTATAAGTGGAATAATAAAAGTGGTTTAGAAACAAAATTGGTGTTTAATTAATTGTGAAGTAAATAATTTAAAGTACTTAGAAAGGAAATAGGTTTTATTTGTGAACCCGAGTGAAAATACTACAGTAGGAACGGCAATCGAACTATATCGAATACGTCGATGACGACAACTTCTACATTCCAATAAACGCATTTAGCTAAAATGAGCTTAGACTTATAGATTGTATGTCTTCGTGTTCTCTTAGCCAGTTTAATGGAAAGCAGAATCGTTTGGGAAAAACTCACAATTTAGATTTTTTCTCCGACACGGTGTGTGCTGAAACTGCAGTAACAGTTTCTGCCGTTAAACTTATAGAAGAAGATTGACATCATCTTGCATTAGATATTGCACTTAATTTAAATATTGCTTCTCCAAATAATAATTATTCTTTTGATAAACTTAAATTTAACTTTAGTAAGTGTAATTTTGTAAATTTGTTCAATGGGTTATGTACCAAAAACTGGAACCAATTATTTTTAAATTTGAATATTGATGATATGTGTAACGTTTCTTACAATACGCTCTTTGACTGTTTCAGTAAAACTATTACATTTAAAGAATCTTGTAAAAACTCGTATGACCACCATGGTTCGATTCGCATCTCAAAAACTTAAAAAAATAAAAGAAAGAAAGCTTGGGTAAAATATAATTATCCTTAAACAATTATTTAATGATTATTCAAACTCTTTATATGATGAGTATATTTATAAAATGGAAATTGATCTTAAAACTAAACCAACTAATTTCTGGAAGTTTGTCAATTGTAAGAAAAAAAACCCTAACTCTATGTCAAATTCGTCATCATCTAGTCATGAACCTAAAGTTATTGCAGACATGTTTGCAAGCTATTTCAAAGAAGCGTTTGATGAATCAAATACTATAAACCCTTTTTACTCTTCTTCTTCAGTTTTAAACTTTCCGCATTTAAATGATATTAATTTCGAAATAAGTGAACAAACCATTACACAATACAAATTGAAACTAAATGAATGTTTTAGTCCTAGTCCTGATGGTGTGCTCTATTTTGAAAATATGCGTTTCTTATTTGTCGTACCATTTAATTGTTCTCTTTAACAAGTCTTTAAAAAGTTTGCTTCCTCCAACTATTTGGAAAATCGCATTTATTACACCAATTTACATGAAAGGTCCTAAAAATGAAATTATGAACTATCGACCTATTGCTAAACTATCTGTAATACCTAAACTGTTCGAGTCAATCATATGTAGTGTCCTTTCCTTTCATTGTAGTTCAATTATTTGTGATAACCAGCATGGTTTTTTGAAAAAGCGTTCTACTGTTACCAATTTGTTTAATTTTACGTCTTTTGCTTAGATGTTTTTGAGAAACGTGAACAAGTAGATTGTATAATTACTGATTTTAGTAAAGCGTTTGAAAAGCGGTGTCATAAAACAATAATTTTTAAATTGTTTCGTCAAGGTTTTAACGACAATTTCTTGAATTGGATTTCATCGTACTTAGAAAATAGACAATAGTAGGTGGCAATGGCGCAGTCGATAAAGTGCTTGATTGCTAACTTAGACATGTGGGTTCGATCCCCCCGCTAGGCGCATTCTTTTCTATACCTCCAATTTTAATTGGATGCCGCCCATGGGTTAAAATGATACCGTCAATACCGCGTTCTCAAATCCACTGTGCCAAACTAGTGGTTTGCAATTCAGGTTGCGTTTAAAAGACCTTAGGTCTTACAGGCATAGTTAAATTAAAAAAAAAAAAAGTAATATTTCGTAATGAATGTTCGACTCCTTTTGTAGTGAATTCTTGTGTCCCCCAGGGTAGTCATTTAGATCCAATTTTATTCATTCTATTTATAAATGACTTAAATTCGATCATAAAAAATTCGTCTGTTCTTATAAAGCTGATGACTTTAAATTTTTCAAAAGAATTAATTCTACATGTGACTGTCTACTTATTTAGAGAATGGTGCAATATTAATCGTTTTGTTTTAAATGTTGACAAATGTAAAACCATGAGTTTTACTCGCAAGAAAGTTGAAATTATTTTTGATTATATGTGTGATTCGTGTCCTTTAAGTAGTATCTGTTTTTTCTAACTTGGGAGTTGTCTTAGATTCGAAATTAACATTAACAGTTTTACTCGCAAAAGTATACGACTTCAAAGACCACTTTGACCACCTCTTAATCAATTAGTTGAAATATTAATAAATTTTATTTTCTAGTATTTTCACCAAATGACAATTTTAATAACTCAAAATTCGAAACATTGTTTGATAATAGCTTGGAAAATTAGTTGTTAAGTAGTTTTAAGTAGGTATTAATTTGTATTCATTGTTCACGTTATCATTTAACCAATTGAAATGAAATAAATATGTTAATTACACAGTCTCAGCAATACGATAGGGGATCATATTGCAAACAAAACCAATATTGGCCATCGTAGTGTAGCCATTAGCCTTTTTGATTGTCAACTCCGAACCGTTCAGAGTGCGTGTAAGCTCTTCTGAAAGTGTTCTATTGACACCCAGAATGACACTTCTTCTCCTTAATAAAAGAGAAAACGATTCCTGCAGCACGATTCTCCCCCTTGTGACGAATCACAAGTCACAAGCCCTTGTTACTATTGCTTGTGAGGATTATTGTGACTCGATACATATATCGAATTCTCCCCAAATCTTCACTAGAAAACTCACAACGAAACTCACCACAGCTAAAGGTGAATTGCGAAGTGGCATTATTGGAACACCTGAATATTAAAAACAAAATAAAAATTGAAATTGATGTAATAATAAAGATAAGCAAATATGTATAAATGAATTTATTTTAGTTTAAACAATTAAACAACTATCAGATAAGATAAGATAAGATAATCCGTTTAATCCATTAATTTTAAAACAAGAAAATGTAAAAGCATTTATATTTGATCTGGAATGGTATAGAATGAACAGACTACCTACAGGCAATCACACTATTGTGTGACTACTTGTTAAGTGTTTATTTAGGCAGCTCTGACAGTGCTGAAGTTTCCATCTCAAATTAAACTTTCATATTTCTGTTTACTTCATGTTGGGATATAAAATAAATTGTTTCACAAAATATTGTATCGAATGTCGCATCGAAATGTCGAAACTCGAACTATTTGTGAGTTGTGACCTGCTCTGAAGTAGATCACAATTTCGATTGTTTTTATGAATCTCAGAAAATGTGACTTTGGGGGAGAATCCGAAAGTCACTAAATTAATTTCACTTCTGCTTGTGAATTGCGAGGTATCAGTTATGTTTGGGAGAATCGGGCTGCTGATTTCATTTTAGAATCAAAATCGGAATTACTCACACATTCAAATACAACTAGTTTTCAGAAGTGGAACGTCATTTTCAATGTAAGCAGTGGTTTCAACTTCAATTTTAAATTGGAAATAACGGGTGATTTTTTTGCTACTTGGTTTTTGACGTTTATTTTTTGACAGAACACACATGACAAATTCCACGAACATTTGACATTTCGATTCAGTATTGTTTGCCATTTCATGATGAATAGACTTACGCCTGAACAACGTTTGCAAATTATTGAAATTTATTATCAAAATTCGTGCTCTGTGAAAAATGTGTTTCGCAAGCTACGTCGCAAAATTGTCTTCAGCGACCAGGCTCATTTTTGGCTAAATGGATACGTGAATAAGCAGAATTGCCGTATTTGGAGTGAAGAGCAGCCAGAGGCAATTCAGCAGCTAACAATGCATCCCGAAAAATGCACTGTTTGGTGCGGTTTATGGGCAGGCGGTATCATTGGGCCATACTTCTTCAAGGACGATGAAGGACGCAGGGTTACGGTCAATGGAAAAAGGTACCGTTCGATGATAACAGATTTTTTTTTGCCGAAAATGCAAGAATTGAACTCGGTCGACATGTGGTTCCAACAGGACGGTGCCACATGCCACACTGCACGCGAAACCATGCATCAATTGAGAGGCGAATTCGGTGAGCAGTTGATCTCACGTTTTGGCGCAGTCAATTGGCCACCAAGATCATGTGATTTGACCCCGTTAGACTATTTTTTGTGGGGCTATGTTAAGTCTATTGTCTATGGGGACAAGCCAAACACGGTTGCTGCCTTGGAAGCCAACATTGAACGCGTCATTGGTGAGATTCCGGCCGAAATGTGTGAAAAAGTTTGCCAAAATTGGACCTTCAGAATGCACCACCTGAAGCGTAGCCGCGGGCAACATTTAAGTGAAATTATTTTTAAAAAGTAAATGGCAGAAATTGGTTTATCGATCCAAATAAAAATTTCATTCACTTTTTACAAGTTTCTGTGTTTTTTTGAATTTTCAAAAACCAAGCTCTTAAAAAATCACCGTTTATTTTACAAAGTCAGGTAATAAGAATTAAACATTTGAATCGAATAATATTAAAACTACAATATCCAAAGTTCTAAAAACATAAAAATGGATTTTAACATGTCAACAAACGCAATTTTCTGTCTTCTTGATTCCGCCATGTGAAAAAACAATTTTGGATATCGATGTGTATACCAACATACGCAATTACACACATACAGCTATACAAGAACTTCATATGGCTAGTGTGACATAATGTTGCATTATTGCTAGCGAATGGAAGTAGAATGCGTGGTTAACCTGGAAGTGTTGAAGATCTAGGTAACAGCATATGTAGCGTAGGAATTGGAGAATAGAAGTGGATTCACCCTATTTTCTAACTACAAAGCAAAAAGTTGTGTCTGTTTTACTTCATTTAATTTTACTTCAATTTTATAACCAAACATTATTTTCTTGTTATTAAGAGTTAAAAGAGTGATGAATATGTGCACGTTGCACTATGTTCCCCGTTCAAGGGACGACATTTGTTATATATATTACGTGATTGATATGTCACATATTAGATTCAAAACTGTTTTTGATTTTATGTAATAGAATGGTGCGCATTCATAGTCATTTTTAAACTGTCTAAGTTAAACCTAGGTTAGTAGGTTTAGTTGAATTTTTGGACGTTGATTCTATTTCTTTAAGTTTATCATTCCAAAATATTTGAAGCTATTTTTTAGTAAAACATGTTAATAATCTTATAAAAATAAATAATAATCTTATGTAAATAAAATCGGTATGTATTCATTGAGCCAAAATTGTCTTAAATTGTAGCTTAGTAATCTTATGTTTATCAGCCACTATGAATATGTCCCTATCTGTTTTAATATGACTTGCATTTACTGCGAGCCACATTAAAAGGTCCAAGCAGTCCGAGAACCATTAAAGTTATGCTTGTTTGTCCCAAGATATAACAACGCCGCTGGTTTTCTATCGATAAATTTGTTGAATCGAAATTCGTTATACTGGACCACAGTACACATATTACAATGTAATATATTGCGCATGTTGTCAAAAATTCGGCTGTCATATTTGAAAAAATGTCTCTGAGATTAGATACATGCACTCTGATTTTTGGCAGATCCACATATGTATGTGTAGGTACTGTGATACTGGACCATCACTCTAGTTTTGAGAATAATAGGAAAAAAGTCCAAGCTAGTAAAGTTATTGATTTGTATGTAAGTATTCATACACATATGTATGTATAAGTATGCGTGCAGAAATTACCTCAATGTGATTCCAGCGGCAACACTTGCCAAAACAATGCACAAAAGAAATGTAAAACATACAGCCACTACAATCCAGCATAACGTGTCACAATGCCAAAACTGCGAAGTCCTTTGTGACAACCAATCAGTATATCCAGGTAATATAGAATGTGTTATGAATGTCAGATTAATTTCGTGTTGTTCCAAAATTAATAGCGGTCTCCATTTGAATTCATACGGTCTGGTGGTCTTATTCGATACATTTCGTACTATATCTAACACTATAAAGTCATATTTTGGTAGTTGCATGCCGCCAGCTGTTGATCCGAGTGCTGCATTTGTAATTATGAAATCATATAAATGAAAAAAGTCTATGACATTTCGGAGAATTGATATCCTTGCTGCAATCTGTGGAAGTTGGATATTGCTGGAATTGCATAATTGTTTTATTTGTTCTCTCGGCTGAGTTTCATTTGCCACGCCACACTGTTGAATAAACGATTCCATGTCTTGACAGACTTGTGTGCTTTTTCGCAATGTGACTGATGCGTTTTTGCACTCAAATGGCAAGTTGAGTTGATGTAACTCAATGGAACGATCCAAACGCATTGGCCAATCCATATTTTCTGGAAAAATTGTTGACTCAGTTCTTGAGTCTTGCATTTGTTGTTGCCAGCGTCGGATTTGATGATAGCTTTGAACATTACCAATACGATTGTCATCAAATGCAACGTTCAGAAAATGACGGTACTTATCGCTTAATACGGTAAGAAGAAGTAAATTGGACATAAGCTTTGATTTTATCAGTGAGAGATTCTTATAAAATTTATTTTCAGCATTAAAGGATGATGCAATAATGTCGATTAAAAGCACCTTGGTGTGAGTAAGTATTCCAAAGCTCGATAGTATTTTAAGCGTGGAAGCATCATTCATATCGGCTGTTATGATAATAGCTGTTAAAGAAAAACTCAGGTAGATATTAAGGTTAAATGGCATATAGTAATCGATACCTTTTCCAGTTACATCATTGGCTGTCAAGTCATGGACATCAATTTCTCTTATTTTAATTCTGTAAGGTATGTGAAGGTTAGCAGCAATAGTAAGTGGAAGACCCCAGTTTCTATCTGAAAGCAAAACGTTTATCATCAAATATTATCTTTAATTAGCATTGCAATCAAGTAAATAGAAAATTTCAAGCAAACAAATTAAATCCCTTAATTTATTGAAATGTTTGTTCCTCATATATTTTCCATTTAATTAAAAAAAAAATAATATTTGGACATTAATCACAAAAATATGCAACTATCGGATAAGGAAAAGACATTTTTGAAGGTCTACCTTTCTATGACATTAGAATAAATTTCTTCCTTGAAAGAAATGCTATTTTTACATGCAAGACGCAGTATCTTATTAGTGAAAGTGTTATATGAAAAATTTAGGAATTTTTTTGTTCTTCTTAACACAAGAACTAAATTATTGATCGCTTATTAGGTAATTATATGAGTTCACTTTACTTAAGGTGTTTTTGGTTATGGTCTAAGTAACTACTCCTAAGAAATATCTTAAATTTAAAAATATTGTCCAACTTTTTTAATTATTATTTTTTTTAATTATTTGAAAGTCTTAAAATAGACGTTTTAATTTTACTGTGTGAACAAAACTGCATAAAATATGTACTTCATTTTAATACTTAGTAAATCAAAAATAGAAACTAGAGCTCAATATTTCATGTTGGTATATTATTTTTATTATTATTATTGTTTGATAAACATGAATTCTCCATATTTTTGAATATGTACAAGGTTGGCTTTTTAAAATTAAATCAAAATCGGTCCAGCTGATTGCTACTAAGGCTGCGCGTACAGTGGTTCGACAAAGCGTTGAGGTGCGTGAAGCGAATTCGTTAAGTTTGATGCCACGAAAGGATGAAATAAAAAACAACATACGCACTGAAATTAACCTTGCGATATATGTACGATAGGTAGTAAAGGATTTACATTAAGGGCAGGTCGATTTTAAAATTGAATAAAACAGGTTGTATATGATATATCAATAAGGTTTTATCTTTATTTGAGATCCCTACCAATGACATTATGTGTGAAATATAACATTGGTAAAATGGCCGCCGCGGCTTCGCTGGTTGGCGCGCATTAGAAAGGTCCCATTTTCGAGGACTTTGGCGCATAAATCAGGCTGAATTTGACCGATGGCATAAATTATATTGCCTTTGAGAGTCGCGGTGGTTTGCGGCTTATTCGCATAGACCTTAAGAAAGCCCCACAAAAAAAGTCTAAAGTGGTCAAATCACACGTTCTTGGTGGCCAATTCCTCCCCAATCACCTCGGAGCGAGATAACCATGCCATGAAACCGCTCGTGCAGAATATCGATTACGTTTGTGTCTTGAGCTGTGTGGCACGTAGCGCCATCCTGTTGAAACCATATGTCTTCGGTGTCCATATCATCCAATTCAGGCCACAAGAAGTTGGTGATCATGGACCTATAGCGATCGCCGTTGACGGTGATGGCCTTGCCAGCGTCATTTTGGACGAAGTAGGAACCGATGACGTATCCAGTCCAAAATCCATATCAAACAGTCATTTTATTTGGATGCATTGGCTACTCGTGAATCTCGCGTGGGTTGATGTCGTCCCAAATCCGCCAATGTTGCTTATTCACGTACCCATTCATCAAAAATAGGCCTCATAGTTGCAACTAGAGAACACCCATTTTGATAATAAAGTTTTATCATTTATAGGGCTGGCAACGAAACCAAGACTATTTACCGAATAATTTACTTTTATCTGTTTCTACAGATTGCATTATTTACCACCAAATTCGTTTATTGATGAAATTTTTACGTTTTAAACTCACAAATCAGCTAAAAATCTTGTTATTTTACATGATTTTAATACAGATACTTTGGATAATTGTTCTATCACAAATTCATATAAATAAGTCATGGCTGAATACACTGTCTAAATTTCTCAGTAACCGATGTTAAAAGCCAAGTTCAGGAACTTGCCTTGATCATGTTTTTAAACTTTTCAAGAACATTCCTTCTGATTTTGTCACTGAAGGACAGGATTATATATCAATTATATTAAATGTTAGGTTAGCAATCCTTTCGATGAACGGTCGAGGTAAATGCTTCCAAAGCTTACTTACTTACTTATCCGGCTCCCGATCCATGGAGGGCCACTGAATGACATATTGCGGTCTTCCATCGATTGCGGTCTTCCATCAATTGCGGTCCCTCGCACGATCCCTCCAGTCGTCGAGACCAAGCGCTCTTGCGTCTGTAACTGCATGTTCCCTGTAGCAGAGGTTCGGTCTTCCTGGTTGTCCCGAACCTGCGGGCTGGGATTTGAAGATTTTCTTGGCTGGAGCTTTGTTGTCCATTCGCTCGATGTGGCCGAGCCAGTGTAGTAATTCTTCATCGGATTTCCACTAAGGTGTCGTTCGTGGAATTGATGTTTGTTCCGAGGTAGGTGAAATCCTTGACTACCTCAAAACTACTGCTACCAACAGTGACGTTTTGTTCTAGGCGATGGACAGATGATGCTTTGTTTGTTTATAGCATTTACCTGGTTTTGTCCTCATTCACTTCAAGACCAACGCATTTCGCCTGTTTATCAATAGCTGTGAATGCTTCAAGTACAGCTCGCTTGGAGCGGCCGATGATATCGATGTCGTCCGCATAACCGAGCAGTTGGGAAGACCTGTTGAAGTTAGTGCCTTCCAGGTTAACACCACTCTTGCGTACTATCTGCTCCAGGACTATGTTGAAGAGGTCACATGATAGCGCATCTCCTTGTCTGAACCCTGTACACGTCTGGAAAAGCTCAGATGAGTCTGAAGCCACACTGGTACGTGCCGATGATATTGTTGCAGAAATGTTTTAGACGCTCACATAGTACGTTAGATCGAATCTTGTAGGCAACAATAAGCAGGGATATGCCTCTGTAGTTTTTGCAGGACATAGAGTCTCCTTTTTGTAGATTGGGCATATGGAGCTATTTGGCTAGTCGTCGGACATGCTTTCCTCCTCCCACACTTGGTTAATGAGCTGGTGCAGACGCCCTAGCAGGACATCTCCCCCATACTTGAAGAGCTCCACAGGTAGGCCATCCTAGCCGGCGGATTTGTTGTTCTTAAGCTTGTGGATGGCTTTCTTAACCTCTTCAGTACTGGGCTCTGGGACTGGATCATCATTGACTGGTCTCACGCTTCTTTATGTTCTCCCGTTGCTTCCTCTACATAATGCTCATCAAGCAGTTACTGGAAGTACTGCTTAAACACGTCTACAATCCCCTGTTCTTCGGTGACTAGGTTCCCTTCGCTGTTTCGAAGAGCTTGCGTGCCAGTCCTATAACCAGATACCAGTTGCTTGGCTGTTTCGTAGAACCGGCGGGTGTTGGAATGTTTGGCATTATGTCACTTTGCAAAAGCGACATAAGGCCAAGTTTAAGGAGTTGGCCATATGGTACTTTTGCAAAGCATCATAGGTCACGGCACCTATATGTCCCTGGGGTGGATCATATGTCAATCATTTTCAACAACTCATTGTTCTTCAAAAATCAGCTATTCGAAATGTTTGTAAGACTCATTGCTTAACGCACTCAATAGAATTGTTTCGATGTTTGCCAGTTCTACCTGTTCGTCAGTTTTATAGTCTCAATTTGATAGTGAAGATTTTTAACGTGTTACTTATTTAAAAAAAAATAAAATCTTTAATTTATTTAAAGTCTTGAAATTTTTTTTAAGAGAGCCAGCTTTTTATGAATCCCGAATTCGGACATGACAGGTATTAATTCCATTTTCTTAGTTAATATTCCTCTTTTTCGTACCGCAAGCTACAGAAACTCTTACACCACTGTTTACTGCAAACTTTTTAATTAGCTCCCCTTAGAAGTTCGTAAGTTGAGAAATTTGATCTGCTTAAAAAAAATAAAAGAAAATTGGATCACCGGGAAACCGAAATGCTGTTACTATATGTTATATAATTTGACGTTTCTTAATTATTTGACCTTTAGTATGTATACAAGAGTTATAAAAAATGGCTTATTAACCAACGCAACTTGCCACTTTGAGGGATTTAGAATTTTAATTTGTTTTTTTTTTAAATTAACTTGTTTTCTTCTCTTTTAAAATAAAAAAAAGTTGTATTGCATATTTGATGATTTTGGACTATTTTTTTTCATAGCTTCATTTATAATTTATTTTTTTTTTAATTGTATAAATTAATTATTGTAATAAATAATGTCCGAAGCGATTTTGGACTTTATTTGTCTTTATTGCATTCGCCCATTTCTGAAGAAAGCTAAAGCAAAAGACCTATTTTTATAAATGAAATATTTTTATTTATCTTTCTATTGGTATTAAACAAATTAAACATTTCAGTTTATCTTATACAGGGGCTCCTACGACTAATCGGACACAGAAAAGAAAAAAATCAACAGAGCAATTTCTCTCAAAAAATGTATGTTGGTGTTAAAATTAAACATCATATTTTATCATAAGGGAACTCATATTTATTTATTATATTTATATATTATATATATATATATATAGAAAGTGCCATTTTAGGCCATTGGGTGCCACCAACAGAAAAGTAAAATAAATCCGAAGTTTCATATGTTTTTTTTATAATTGTGCCTGCACTAAAGGGATTTTGACTACCCTTAATATGTTCAAGTACATTGCGAGCGTTAGGAAAGTAGGGAAGGATGTAACAGGAGATACCGATGCACATTGGTTTTGAATTTTTGAATATGAAAATGGGAGGGGAAAATAGAGCCATTTAAAATGCCATCCATGAGATTTTCAACAGTGGGATTTGCCAATTGATCTTTGATAACTTTATTCCGCTAAGAATCGGTGTCGCCGAAAGTTTTTGAATTGAAGGTATCGATGAAGGGCTTATAAAATGTCCAATTTCCCTTAAAACATATAAAAACGCATCCCTGTTCGGTCTAATCACCGTGAAAACTTAAAATAAAATTAGGAATTTGACTTTAGATCTTATATCAATGCATATTCACATACAAACATATTCACATTATTTTAGGCAAACTCTAAGTTATTTAGGTTGTCTCGCAAATTTTGTATATTTTTTTTCTTACAGTTCTGCTTCCTTCTTATAATCGCCAATAAAATTGCATTATTTTCATAAGAAGTAGTAATTTCACTTTAGAGACAATATAAAAATGAATGAACCCACATATTTGATAGTTCGAAACCATTTCGAAGTTTTCGAAATCGATCGAAATTTAGAAAAAGATTTTCATTTCACTTGAAATTGAAGAGTGATTTCTATTCGATTTCGATCGAAATGCAAACCATATGTTATTATTTCATTAAACGACAAAAGTGATTTTATTACTTTATAAGAAAGTCGATTTTTATTATGGGTTTTAATGTTATTTAAGTGTGAAAAAACTCTTTCAGCTGATGCACTACCATGTGGCATGTGGTAAATCTAAAAGTCTGATCATGAACTTGGATATATATTTCAAAATATTTGCTCGTCGATTCCTAGAGTGATATTTGAAGCGTTTGAGTGCCACAGTGCCATTTAAATTAAAAAGTGCCAAAAGTGCACGATCGATTCACTTCGGCGACGTTGGTACCAATAAAGTCAGAAACTTCAAACTCTCAGCCTTTGCTAAACTCACCAGGCTTAGGCAACTCACCCGATTTCAATTCTTTAGCTTTAATAGATCCCGAGATATAAGACTGCAAAAATCGCAAAAACCGTAACTGACTGACTCACTCACTGATCATAAAAATTATGGAGCACTTGCCTACATCGTGAAATCTTGTAATTTCGCACAACGGTAGGCCTTGTGGTGTACACAAACGAAAAAATCGTAGATTTAAAATTCTCCATTTAGGGGCGTGGTAACCGAACATTTTCAAAAAAAATTAATATACATTATTTGGAGCATTTCTGATTGTCGTAGATTGATTAAATTTGGTACAGCGGTAGGGCTTCAGGTGCAGGCAAAGACAACATTTTAAAATTTAAGATTTTTCACTCAGGGGGCGTGATATCCGCCCATTTTCATAGAATTGATATACATTATTTAGAGCACTTCTGAACGTCATGGAATGATTAAATTTGATACAGGGGTAGGGCTAGAAACACAAGCAAAGGCAACATTTTAAAATTTGGGATTTTACATTCAGGGGCGTGGTAATCGCCCATTTGCATATAATTTATACCAATTATAAGAAGCACTGCTGATTGTCGGAGAATGATGAAATTTGGTGGAACGGTGGCATCCGCCCATTTTCATAGAATTGATATAAAATATTTGGAGCACTTCTGATTGTCGTGGAATAATGAAATTAGGTGTAGCGGTAGGGCTCAAAGTGCAGGCAAAGGCAGCATTTTGAAATCTAAGATTTTTTATTCAGGGGGCGTGATATACACCCATTTTAATAGAATTGATATACATTATTTGGAGCACTTCTGATCGTCGTGGAATGATTAAATTTGGTACAGGGGTAGGGCTCAAAGAGCAAGCAAAGGCAACATTTTAAAATTTGGGATTTTAAATTCAGGGGCGTGGCATCCGCTCATTTGCACATAATTCATACCAATTATAAGGAGCACAGCTGATTGTTGTAGAATGATGAAATTTGGTACATAATAACAGACACAACCACACCAACGATCATTTCACGCGACCAACAATGCCTACGAAGGAAATAGAGTCACTCCAACTGCAAATTAAACCTCCTCCTCTTCCTATTCAGTGACAAAGAACAACAACAATATGTGACTGTCAACCAACTCATTCTCATCCGCCCAATCAGTTTTTTGGGTACTATCAAAACATAGGTGGAATGCGCACCAAATTACAACAAATGTTCTTGTCATCATCTTCACAGCAACATGATTTCATTGCAATCACTGAGACCTGGACCCCTGTTCTGGACTTATCGAATCGATAAAAATAGTCGAGAAACGGTGAAAATCGGAACAAAAATCAATTTATCGCCTCAACGGGTTTATGTATCGTTTGACAATCCTTAACTTTAACGACTGAAATACTGGAAAAATGCTATAAAATGTATATCTGTATCTTTGAAAAGCGTTAACTTTTTCGATTTAAACTTCAAATTTTCTCACTAGCAAAATAGCTAGTGAGATAAAAAGTAAGAAAAATAAAAATGGTTTTACTCAAAGCCAGTCGTGTTGTACAACAGTTTGTGGTAATTGAATTTTATTATTTTCTATTTTGTTAACATATGTACTTTTTTTTTATTTAGATTGTTTTGCAATATTGCTACTGCCTTACAAAGACTGCCAATGACCATCTTAAAACATGAAAAATCTACTCTTTAAATTGTTTAGCAAGCTGTACTGTAGTAAGTTGTTTTTTAGTTGGGAAAATAATAGGGGTATTCACGATCCGATGTATCTGGTCTTGTATCATTGTAAAAGTGTAAAAGTGTAGCCTTTTTTTGCACTACAACAACAAAATATACTGAATGTCAAAATCTTACACTCTTACACTTTTACAATACCCGAACCCTATTGTAAGTCCCCTTTCACACAAGGAAACTGAGTTTCCGGCAACAGGGAGTTTGTTGGCGAGAAGGGCAAGAAGTAAGGGGAATGAAAAAAATCTCCCCGGTCAACAATTTGAAGAGATTTTTTTGACGTTTTGCTTTGCATTCCAATTAGCCCGACAAAATCTTCCCAGTTTCCTCCTCAGTTTCTTGGTGCCAGTTTCTTCGTGTGAAAGCTACAAGGCAATTAAAGGAAAACGTCAAAAGAATCTGATGATCGACCTTGGCAAGTCGTGAAATAGCTATAATTCCAGCCAAAAATAATTGAGAAAAAAAATTGGTGGTAGCACACTCAAGTTGTTGTTGGGCATTCAAAGTCATTAAATGATACGAAAAAGTGCTTTCAAAGCAAGTATATGTAATCATACAAAAACTGAATATAATTATATCTTTTTATTTAGTAATCTAAACATTTGCAAAGACAATTATAACAATCGTTTAATTTGTAAGTTAATTCTAAACATTTTTGCTTAGCTTACATATTATATTTTAACGTCGTTTATGATGTACATTGTGCTTTGCTTTTTTTTGGTTCTATTCTTTTTGTTGATTTTATTTTAGTGCACCATTAAAAGCAATATATGTACATATTCTTAAATAGTTTTCAGCTAATTTAAGCGAGTTGTAAAACAAGTTAAAGATTTAAAACAATTGTTATACTATCTTGTCCATGTGTTACCTCTAGACAAGTTCAATAATGTAGCTTTGTTCTCTCTCTATAGTGTCTTGCCTTTAAGTAAGTTTTCATCCAGCGGTAGGTACACCTACTTAAGTTTTCAGGCTTTACAAATTCCTGAAATGATTTAATGTTCTGTCACACAACACTGGAAATGTTCCATTATGTATTAAACGATCGCCTCTAATATACCAATTTGAAATTTTTTTTAAATATGTTAATTTGAATTATGCAGCATTATAATGTAGGGCAAGATACTACTCATTTTTCCACAAAAAATATGCTGTAATGTAATGTAGAGTGTAAAAAAGATATTGCAGTGTACAAATTAATGGATTTATTTTGCTATAATGTCTGCCATAAAAAAATAAAATGCACGACTGAATCGTATGAACTTGCTCCTGTAACAACTTTACAACTTTAATGTAGTGAAACATTGACGCTGTTAGTAGGTAGGTAGTCAAGTTATCCTATGCAGGTTCAAATAGAATAGTGAATTGTCGCATATTTAAATATAGATTATGGATTTTATTCTTGGATGTACATTAGGAGGATAATATGTACATACATACATAGATGGAACCTAGGTATGTAAATATGTACATACAATAATAAAAAATGAAAGATGTAAGTGGAAAGGTAGCTATATGCATATTATAATTTATGTGCATAAGATTCATGTGATTTTTAAATAAACATGTATATGTCCGCCTGAGTTGTTGTGGGAAAATATGTGGTATGGACTTTTATTGTAATCTGCATTGTAGGACGATATGGTTGTATAACACTTTGTGAGTTTGTACATCAAGTCTTCAGCTGAATGATTTTATAAATGGCATTGATAAGACATACATATATTTTTATATTTACATAATATTGTATCTACACATCAATAAATAAAAGCATTTAAAATAGATATTATCAAAAAATTTTAAATTTGTACACTAATTGTAAATTCATATGCACTGTTGCAATTTATGATTGAGTCTTTCATCGATTTCAGTTGCTGCAAGTGAAGCTTATGTTGTTTTGATCTGTAATTTTTGTATTTACCACTGTCTATTAGTTAGAAGTTAGTTCCAGTTGTTAGTAAGTTTTTCCTTCACCAAACGAAAGATATCGTATTGATAGTTGCAGATAATAGTTCGTCATCAACTAAGAGGTCATTGTAAAAACTGCAATTGTTTAATAAATTCTTGATAGCGTATAATCGATGATAATGGCATTTATGTCATTTGTTGGAATATGTACTTGTTTTTAATGATGCATTCATATGCATATTTCCGACATGTAAATCACGATGTTCAAATTCCAAAACTCTCTCAGCTACAGCCTTACTAAAGGCAACCTGCGAAAATGCTGAATAAGCATGTTCAGAGTTCCGAAACAAGTAACCTTCTAAACCTTTGCCACCGAAATCAAATTCTAACGACACATACAGTTGATCATTTGTAAATATTTCGGGATGATTATTATCGAATTTTGTTCGTAAACATCCCATAATTCTATTAAATAGTCTGAATACTTGGCAGGAAAACAGCGTACATTTTTGAGAAAAATGAATCCCGACATTGCAAATGATTAGGTTTGTCTTAATTTACTCAGTTCCTTTGTTATTAAAACTTCAGGTTAGATTGTTTCGAAAGTTTTTTGAGGTTTTCCATTTACAATAATTTATCCTTCTATGGGTATTATTTTCATCACAGTCTGGTCGTCTTTTTCCGAATTGACAAAAACACTCCTCCAGGCGAAGGTACGCCTATTTTCCTATATGTTCGTAGACATTTTGCCGATGAAGGTGTGCTTTAAGTTATTGGAGACAATGTGCAATCGAGGGTCCATGAGGTTTGTTAATATACTTCGGTGTTGAAATATATCCAGATATCCTTTTCCGTAAACGCTTGTTTCTGTTTCAGACACATTTTTTGACATTTCGACTCTGTTATCATTATTTAACGAAATTCGTACATTTGGTTTTAATACATTAAGTTCTCGAAGCAACGATGGTTTGCTTAGAAGGCGATCAAAGGAATCCTTCCAAATATTATCATCAAGTGTTACATCACATACATTTTCTGAATTCTTGCAAATGGGCTGATCGTTGCATATCATATGATGGACGAAAATATTGACTTCCTCGTTGCCGACGTTGTTTATAGCCTTGGTCTATTAGCTTAGCTTCACTATGCGCTTGGATCTATGCGCCAAAAACTTCCTTTACCTGGTTCATCTTGAGATCGTGCAACTTCAATAAACTACTATCTGTTCAAACTGAGATTATAGTTTAAAGTTGATGAAGTTTGTAGCATGGCTTGACCCTGTAGATTATTGTTATTATTATAGCTACTTTGATACTTGATAGCTTTGATGCTCAAAGTTCTCAGTTAAAGAAAGCATTCCTAAGAGGACCGTATGGCAATACGAGAGAGCCAACTGGGACGGTCTGAATACTTTCTTCAGGGTATTTAACTGGCAACTATGCTTCCTCGATAGTGACGCTGACTCCAGCGCTGATATGATTACAAATATAATTCTTAAAGGGATGAAAGCCTTTATACCGAACAAAACCAAAAGGCATCAAACCAAAAGAAAACTCATAGTCTGATTTGAGCTGTAAAGAGGTTATCACGTTGAGAGAGGTAAGTTTCCGATGTTATAAACCCAACCCAACTGAGGAAAACCGGAATAAGTTCAAACAAGCTAGAAAGACCTGTAATAGTCATATTCAAAGAAACAAATTTCTACATGAGCAAAAATTAAGGCAAAAAATACTACTATGTCCCAAAGGTAGTAAAAATGTTTGGTCATTTGTAAAGGACGTACGAAATTCCACCTGCTCGTCGGTTCCAACGTTCGTTTCCAATAACACTCCTGTTGTAAGCGCACAAGAAAAAGCAAATTTGCTAGCAGCTCAGGTTGCTGCTAATTCTACGTTTCCACAAACTGTCATGACTCTTCCTGTACTTGAGAGCATAAACAGTTTCATGCGACGTATCTTTCGTACTCACACAGTTGCTAGAGTTCTTAAAGATCTTGACATACACAAATCCGCTGGTCCAGATAGTATCTCCCCTATTGTTCTGAAGAGGTGTTCTTCTACGCTGGCAAAACCACTGCGTAAGCTTTTCCATCTGTCCTACTCTACTGGTCTCTTTCCGAGTGGATGAAAACAGCATTTGTCCAGCCTGTCCCTAAAAAAGGCAAATCTTCTTCACCCTCTAACTACCGTCCAATTGCACTTACGGCCCTTCTTTCCAAGTTCATGGAAGCGGTGATTAATTATCAGCTAAAGAAATATCTTGAAGAACGAAAGCTTAATGACCGACAATATGGCTTTCGTAGCAATAGGACCACTGGTGATCTGATTGTATATCTCACCGAACATTGGCACATATTTTTACAACGTAAGATTATTGCGCTGGATATTTCAAAAGCATTTGATAAGAGTTTGGCATCAGGCTCTCTTATCGAAAATGGGTGCATTTGGTACCAAAGAACCTCTTCTTCGTTGGATTAGAAATTACCTTTCGGATCGCTCAATACAATTTGTATTGGACGGTTTCAAGTCTGATGTTCATAAAATAAATGCTGATGTGCCCCAGGGCTCCGTTCTGTCCCTGACTCTCTTTCTCATTTTCATCAATGATCTCTTGTCTGAAACTTCTAATCCAATATACTGTTTTCCTGACGACAGTTCCCTCAGCTTTTCATACTCGTTTTTAGATTCTCATCCATGGCCTTCGGATGTGGAACCTGAACGGCAGCGTATGATTAGCTCATTAAATTCTGATGCAGACAGCATTGTCCAATGGGGAATAAAAAACCGCGTAGAATTTAATGCTTCAAAAACCCAATGCTGTCTTTTGTCGTTAAAGCGGGACCCTCCCTCAATGCTGTTGTCCATTAGCGGCGCTTGCATAGAGGAAACCGAACAACTTTCAGTTCTCGGTATGTGCATCACTGACCACGTTTTGTGGTATGAACACATATTCGGCGTCGCCAAAAATGCTGCAAGATGTTTGGGTTTTCTGAGACGATGCAAGAAATATCTCTCAATTAATAGTTTGTTGAGAATATTGAAATTAGCCTATTAACCGAGCTTACATCTGAAAGGATTCCCCAGCGCCAGTGGCTACTTTTGCGAACATAAAAACTAACTTGCAACTGTAGCTCATGCTTTCACCTAAGCCGTTTTCCAGATAGTTAAAAAAAAAATATGTCCTATGGAAGGTACCGTTCTTAGCTATTATTGGTAATTTGTTTTCCAACTATCTTCCACCCGAGCGTCAAACTTGTCGAGTTGTAGTTGTAATACACCACACTGAAGAGAAAGCGCAAGCTTCGTATTAAAATACGGCATTAAATTTACCTGTGATTTAGCTAGCATCTGTGGCTCTTCATTCTCATTTTGGATGTAATGTGTAACGCAACTAAGAGTTTCGTCTGACTTGGTATGTGTTGCGATGAGGTCTGCGCTAATCGGGAAATCTGCGATAACTGAATCATAAATTTGGTCGACTATTAATATCTCTTTCTCTTTGTTATTGTTATTGTTATTGTCATCTCCCATTGGCAGGCGTTATAAGACGTCAGCATTAGCATGATATTTTGTGTTGTGGTAGTGAAATCGAATACGTGTAGGCCTGGAGAATAATTGCCCAACGTTAAAGCCGATGAAGAGCCATAACAGGTAGTTTCTTTTATGGATGGAAAAGTGTGACGAGTGCCTGATGATCGGTGAGGAGAAAAAATTGTCTGCCATAGAGGTACTGATGATATCTAGTGACGCCGAAGACAATTGATAAGGCTTCTCTAATACCTTTTGCATCGATTTCGTGTACCACTTTTCTTGTCGGCATTTGAGGTTATGGGCGGAGAGTTTTCCTAAAAGTGTTTTGACATTATTTCGGTGTTCTTCATTATTCTTACAAGTGACAATGACATCATCGAGGTATACCAGCTACTACCCCTTCCACAGTGCTCTGAAAGATGCCAGGTGCGCTCGCGATAGCGAATGGAATGCTTTCATATTAAAAAAGGCCAAAAAGGGTGTTAATAACCATTAGCTTTTTTGAAGCCTCTGTGAGTTCTATCTCAAACCAATTTTAGTGAACAACTGTCCACCACTAAGTTTGTGGAACGGCTCCTCGATTCTTGGAATTGGGTATGACCTGTAGAACTTTGGCTGAACATTTGGTTTTATTATTATGTTGGTCTTCTACATGGAACAGAGTCCAAGTTCCGATGAATATATGGACTTAAATTCAACTTTAAGAGCTTCGAGATCTACCTTAAAGGATTTTTGGTCTACTTTGAAACATTGAGGGGTTAAGGAAATGCACTCTTTGACATTGTTGATGTGCTTTGGCATCTATATGACGAATTTCAATTTTTGAAACCAATCCATGCCGAGAATATTAGATGCGATTTGACTGTCAACTACTATCAAACTCAAATCTTCACTATGTGACCCTACGGCAACGTCAACTGATATTGTGCCTTTCAATGGTAAGATATAACCGCCATATGTTCTCAAGATTTTTGTTATAGGTAAACACAATGGACTGTTCAGCTGCTGAAATCCTTCAAGGCCAATAAGTGAAGACGATGCACCTGTATCTAAACGGTGATTTTTTAAGAGCTTGGTTTTAGAAAATTCAAAAAAACACAGAAACTTGTAAAAAGTGAACGAAATTTTTATTTGGATAGATAAATCAATTTCTGCCATTTACTTTTTAAAAATAATTTCACTTAAATGTTGCCCGCGGCTACGCTTCAGGTGGTCCATTCTGAAGGTCCAATTTTGGCAAACTTTTTCACACATTTCGGCCGGAATCTCACCAATGACACGTTCAATGTTGGCTTCCAAGGCAGCAATCGTGTTTGGCTTGTCCCCATAGACAATAGACTTAACATAGCCCCACAAAAAATAGTCTAACGGGGTCAAATCACATGATCTTGGTGGCCAATTGACTGCGCCAAAACGTGAGATCAACTGCTCACCAAATTCGCCTCTCAATTGATGCATGGTTTCGCGTGCAGTGTGGCATGTGGCACCGTCCTGTTGGAACCACAAGTCAACCGAGTTCAATTCTTGCATTTTCGGCAAAAAAAAATCTGTTATCATCGAACGGTACCTTTCTCCATTGACCGTAACCCTGCGGCCTTCATCGTCCTTGAAGAAGTACGGCCCAATGATGCCGCCTGCCCATAAACCGCACCAAACAGTGCATTTTTCGGGATGCATTGGTAGCTGCTGAATTGCCTCTGGCTGCTCTTCACTCCAAATACGGCAATTCTGCTTATTCACGTATCCATTTAGCCAAAAATGAGCCTCGTCGCTGAAGACAATTTTGCTCGCGAAACACATTTTTCACAGAGCACGAATTTTGATAATAAATTTCAATAATTTGCAAACGTTGTTCAGGCGTAAGTCTATTCATGATGAAATTTCAAACAATACTGAATCGAAATGTCAAATGTTCGTGGAATTTGTCATGTGTGATCTGTCAAAAATATAAACGTCAAAAACCAAGTAGCAAAAACATCACCGTTTATTTGAAATTTAAGAATTTTCTCATTAACGCTTACTACTACGAATACCTTATCTGAAGGCACATGGCTATGATTGACTTCGATATGTGATACAAGCGAATCAAATAAATCAACAGTACTCACGGTTTCAAATGGATTAATCTGATTTATAGTTTCATGCTTTTTGCTCTGCCACTTTGGAACGTCTTGTTTCTGACTGTTTGACTGGGATAATCGATTATCCTGAGAGGATTATGGAAGTTTTGTTGACATGCATACGGCTGCAATGTGTCCGACTTTTTTACATTTCTTACACATTGATTTGTTTTTATAGTGCAAGCACTCCGATCACTGGTGAGATATGTCACATCCAGGGCACGACTTATTAGTTTGTCTCGCTGCACTTTTACTACGAGTACAGTTGTTATTTATCCACGTACCCCTTGATCGTTGATGTGTTGATTGATTGACTGCATTCACCCCTGCTGCACTTTTCTGCTCGCCCTTAAGCTCACTGCATGTTTTCGTAGTTTTTTCGTAGAGTTGTGCAATCTGAATAACCTCTTCCAGTGTTGGGTTTTCTTTTTGTAGAGCAGGTGACCGAACCTTATCATCCGGGGTGTATAGAATAACAATATTCCTGATTTTAGAGTCCACGTACGACTCCCCACATCCAGATTTTCCACAGACGAACATGCATTCTTTGGCCGTTCCTTGCAACTCTACTACCCAATCTGAATACGTTTGCTTAGGTTGCATGAACGTCCTATAGATCTTGAATTTAGATGCATGCATGTGAAGCTTTTTTTCAAAATGATTAGTGAGTTTTTCAAATAATTTGTAACGGTCCGAAGTGTCATCGGCAAGGGCTCTCCAAGTTAAGTTCTATATTCTCTCCACGAAGAGGTGCTAATACCCAAAATAAAGAATAAACACGACATCACTAGTAGAAACTTCCCTTTTCGAGAGCCCTTAAAAACCTTTCAATTGCACACCGCTATTGCACCCCATCACTTACAGGTGCGGTGGGCTGATCCTGGCGGCGGACGTAAAGAGTGTTCAGCCTACAGCAGCGAGGCATGCTAGCATGAAGCACGTCCTAGCTCGTCGGTTTGGCGGGTTCTTGCTGCCGTAGTGACTTTTGTTACGTTATTCCATCCCGGGGTTTGTTAGCAAAACAGTTTCGGTTTCAAGGAATTGGAGCCCGATTTCGTCCTGAAAGTTAATTTTAATTTTTGCACCATTTTCACAGTGAGGAGAGATCTAGCTGTAGTTGACCCTCTGAGGTTTAGCCCACCCTCGTATCCATATGAAACGACCTGGCTATTATGCCCTCAACTATCTGTAATAGCCCCCTAAATTATTAATATTTCGAAAAGATATTATACAGGGTGGCGCACGAATCGTGCTACAATGAGAAATTTAAATAACTTTTATTATAATCGATGTATTTCATTAATTTTTCTTATTGGATTAAAAATTAAATTTTATTTTAAATAACTAATGATTTTTAAAGATGATAGACCCCCAATGACCTCCACGCTCATCCACGCATATGCGGCACCTGATCAGAAAATTGTTCATTGCGACCTGAAGTGTTGAAATTGGGATCGCCTCAATTATTGTCTTAATGGACTGCTTCAATTCAGTCAAATTCTTGGGTTTCGTTTTGTACACTTCCTGATGGACATAACCCCATAAAAAAGTCTGGTGCAGTAAGGTCAGGTGACCTTGGGGGCCAGCGGAAAGTGCAGTTTCTGGATATCAATTTGTTTGGGAATTTTCGTTGGAGCTCCGCCATAACTTGTGTGGCTACGTGTGCACTTGCTCCATCTTGTTGAAACCAAATGCTGCTGAAAGAAATACGTCTTCGGCGAAGTTCTTGGTAAAAAAAACTCTTTCAACCTCTTTTCTTTTAGTTTTACGTTTTAGGTTTTGCCGGTCGAAGGGGTACCTTTTTCAACTTTTTTTTTACTTTTTTTCGGGTTGAGTTTATTTTTTTTTGTTTTATATCATTTTTTTGCACTTCACTTTTTATTAAAGGAGTTTTCATAGGAGGTTTCTACGCGACTGTAATTTTTGGTGTTACAATGCGTGACTGTACTTTTCGGATTTTTTTTTTCTTTTTTTTTTATTTTGCTTCTTGTTTTACTTTTTTTTCTTTAGTGTGTAGCCCGATCTCTTTTAGAGGTTTCCCTTGTTTTAGGGGCTTTTTTGTCATTTAACGCGTGGATAGGTATTGATTTATTTCGTAATTTTTTTCCTGTTTGTTATATTTTATTGGACATGAGTTTGCGGTTTGGTTTTTTTTATAGTTTTAATTATTCAATAAGCTAAAAACAAATTAATTACGAAACAAATTTAAGTTTTGTAAAAAAAAAATAAGATCCGAACTTCAACCAATAATACTACCTATGCCGGTCTTATACCACGGCACGACCAGTCGTTTTTCAAAAATCCGATATCAAAAAGAGCGAAGGCTGATAATCTCCGCCTTTTATAGCCAGTCCGCAGCCCTTACCAAGTCGTACCATTTTCGAAAAAAACTTGGAGAAAGATCTCAAGAGATATGGCGCCTGAAACGCTTCCGTCAATGCATTTTCTGAGCGTATCTTTGACCAGAAAAAAACAAACTGGGTTTCTAAAATTAATTTAGAATTTTTCCTAAATAGGTGTACCAAAATATCCTCCGGAAACACTTCCATGATGAAAAAAATCAACATCTTTCAATGTGTAGGTGACTATGTAACCGAAGCATTTTTCTATTTTGCTCTCTTTTCTCTATAATCTTAGCTTTTCATGTACAGCAAATGGATGTTCAATCATTTCGAATCGTGAAATGTTGACTCTCGACTTCGAATCTGTCTCTCGCTTCCTCCGAATCCATACCTTTCATATCGAACCCACAAATAATCTAATTACACCAACACATTCCACAATTTATTTCTACCTTCTGGTGTTGAATTAAAGGTTCAAAACCCGCCTAATAAAACGATGTTGTCTAACTGTGACATCCGGTGATCTGTTACTTTAAATAATTGACACAATAAAGCTTGCGCAAAAGGGCATAGTTCGAACCATGCTCTACCATCTTTTGTCCAAACAATGCCTGATATGGCGACATGCCGATGGCTGAATGCGTGGCAGTTCTCAATGCACAACTGATTGAGGGGAGGTCTACATCCCAATCTCTTTGATCCTTACCTATGTAGGATCTGATGGCAGCAAGGATCGAACGATTGACTCGCTCGCTGGCATTAGCTTGCGGTGGATACGCAGCAGTTTTTTTGTGTGTAATACCATAAGATGTAAGGAACCTAGAAAATGCTGAACTAGTAAACTGTTTACTATTGTCCAACAAAGTGATTCAGGGACTCCGAAGATAGATAATACTTGATCATGTAAAAACTTTATTGCCGTTTCAGAAGTAGCTTTTCGTAGGCCTTGTATAATAACAAATTTTGTTAACTGATCAAATGCTATTATTATATAGACATTTCCAACTTTCGACCGACGAAGTCTATGTAGATATGTTGGAAGTGTCGTTCCACCGAGAAAGCTTTTCCCATGGTTTGACGCAGGATCTGGTTGGACGTATTTAATGTTTTACATGCTTCACAACTTGCGATATAAAATTTAACTTGTGAAGCCATGTTTGGCCAGAAAAATTGGTTTCGTAATCTATTTAAAATTTTCCCCAAACCCCCATGCGCAGCTCTGGGTGGTTGATGAACTAAGGATATCAAATAGTTGGTCAACTGCGATGGAAACCATAATTTCCAACCAAGGTCATCCTCGAGAGGATTTCCTTGTGCTGTGTCTGACCTTCATATACACGAAATTGTCCGAGACTTAGTCTGGCAGTGTTCTTTTTGATTTTCGATGCTTTTAATTATCTGAACATATTCCTCAGATTTAAAATTGGGATCTGTTAGATCTACGTGCTGGTAGAAAATTGGCTGACAATTGCTTACAATTTTTTGTCTTCGAATTACGAAATTGGTTGGAAGACTTTAGAAAACAAAAAATTGGTAGAATCATTGGCAGAAAATTTTCTTGCAGATGATAGAGGATATGAAACTTTATTTTACAAGTAAAGTATTTGTGAAAAAAAAGCATTGAAGAAATAAAGTGAAAAAAATAAGAAGAGCGCAATAGCTAATATCTAATCATTTTCGACCTTCCTTTTATAAAACTTCTTCTTCGCTATATTGACCGACCACCGACGCACGGTGACTAACAGCACCTTATTTATTTCCGCATACATTTTCGTTCTTTTAAATAACACTGCAATATTTTTCGAAAGCGATGATGCTTTTGCCAATTTTAAGTTGGCAGATAATAGTCCAATTATTTGAAAACAAAACAAATTGGGTGTTTAGAAGAGTTCACACGATTGGAAGAAGTCTGCCAATTTTTTGATAGAAAATTGGTAAACGATTGACTGCCAATTTTTTTTTGAAATTTTTTACTGATAAAGGTGAATGTTTACATGGTTGATAGAAAATTGGTAGAATTTTTTTTGCGAAAAATCTGATAATATTGGAAGATTTTCTAATCGTATAAACTTAGGTTACGAAACAAAATACCACAGTTATGAGTTGGAAACACTTGCTGTCGTTTACTATAACGACAGTAGACGGCATTAAGTATTTCAAGCATTACATTCCACGAGATATTTTATTCCCCATAAAACAATGCTGTCAAGATCAGAATTTGATAAACTTATCATACGCTGCCATTGTAGTTCCACATCTGAAAGACTTGGGTGCGAAAATCTATAAGCGAATATGAAAAACTGATGGTACTATCGTCAGCAATATATTGAACTAGAAGTTTCAGACAAGAGATCATTGATAAATATGAGAAAGATATCTTTAAATTCAAATAAACACCATCTTTTCTATCCTTCTTTCTCTTCTTTCACCGGATGCCCGCGCTGTGTTAAAAAACATATAAAGAGTATTCATAATCCCTTGAGCGCGCGCCATATTATTTAATTTACAAGTTTTTTTATCGTAATCATTATATGCTACTTCTAATGAAAATGTATCATTCAATAAACTTACCTCCAACAAAAATATCCACTTGAGTCCATTTAAGTTTGGTAGCCACACTGTTTACGGCAAAGGATATTATTTCAAATGATGGTAGCAAACTATTTGACTCCTAGGAAAAAAAATAAAATTGTAATATAAGATACGAGTATATATAATGGTATGTAAAAAGATATTGGGGCATATTCATAGTCGTTGATAAACCCAGGTTTTACTAAACTAAAGTTTAAGTAAATTTTGGATCAATGAATACAGACCGATTTTACTTGCAAATTGTTAGTTTTATATTTATATAAGATTATTAACTTGTCATACTAAATACATAGCTCCAAATATTTTGGAATGATACACAGAAAAAAAGGTTGACAGTTATCGATCAAAAGAGAAATTCAAGTTATAAAGGTTCTCATAAAAAAAGTATTTATTTATAGATCAATAGTACAAAGAAAGCTGTAAAAGTAACGAAAAAAGTAAAATAAATATATTATCCGTCGAACAAAATTAAGAAAATCAAGACAAATAAGTTAAATAATTCCTTTTATTCAATTTTTGTTTTGGTAACTGCGAACGGAAAACAAAACTTACAGCACAAGCACTTACGTATATTATTTATAACGGGTTATCCATTTTGCGGTTTCAAAAGTAAACGTAAATAAAACACATATAAAATAATTTTTTTTATGATATTTCTTTTTTGGTATAAAGTTTTAACGTTGGCATTATGTGTGAAACACTACATCATTTAAATGAGCACCACGCGAAATGTTGCAAGCATCGATTCTTTTTAGGTAATTTTCGACCACTTTTTGACACATATTGGGCGGTATCTCAGCCATAACTTGACGAGTGCTGGTTTTCAAGTGCTCAAGAGTTAAAGGTTTATCTGCATAAACACGGTCTTTCGCGCACAAAAAAAAGTCCAGCGGTGTCAAATCGCATGATCCTTGTGGCCAGTTGATATCGGCACGACGAGAAATTACGCGGCCATGAAATGTCTCTTGCAATAAAGCCATATTCGCTCTTGTTGAAACCACATATTCTTCAATAGCAGGCAGTTGTTGTGTGACCTGGACTTTATATGGATGTAGGTGTAGATCCAAATGCACAATACGCCATAATATGCCGTAAGACAGTCCTAATTCCTGCGAACGACGAGGAATCCACACATTCGGGTCTTCGGCAACACTTTCACTTACAGCAGCGATATTTTTAGTGGTACGAGCGAAACGATGATGCACAGGCCTTACAATATCTATAACCAATCCAGTCTCTTCAAAGTTCTTCACAATTTTGCCAATTGCTTGCGTAGTTGGACGATTATGTAAACCATAATCTCCCATTAAAGCAAGATATGTGGCTGTGGCAGAATCCCCATTTTTGTAGTAGGTTTTAACAATTTTTGTGCGTTGTGTCATAGTTAAGCGATCCATTTTCGTAAATGTCAGACTATCAACTGAAAAAAAATTGGTTTAACAACTTAGTTTGACAGATGTCGAATTCCAGCCCTATACTTTTGAAACCGCGAAATGGATAACCCTTTATATATACTATTATTTATATATACATTATATACATACATCAATCAAATACAATATGTAAATAATAATCAACATCAACAACAACCAAAATGAGCGTTGGCAATATGTCCGCAAAAAGCTAATGTCGCTTATGACAACTTGTATGCCCAGTCTTTTAGACAAAAAATAAAAGAACTTGCATGAAAAAAATTTGATTGTGCACATTCCGGCGAGTACTGATGGGGATCCTATTCGGAGAGCTAAATACATATGCCTGGAACTGCTTGATTCTACTAACCAATCACTTATTTCAACTTCGCGTCTTCTACCATCAAACAACGATGAGGTTGTCAATATTGTCGTGGAAATGGAGCAAAAGGAATCGACAACAAAAGTATTACAATCGGCAGGAAAACTCCGAGCCTCGGGTATATCGATACATAGGGACTATCCAGCGGCAGCAAGAGAGGCGGCGAAATATAATAAGACTACGATCAGAACTGTACAAAAAAAAAACCTTCCGCTAAAACGAAAATTGCTGGTGAAAAGGTCATAATAGGCGAAAATATTTATTATTATGAAGGAAAATTTTTGAAATGCAGCAAGTCGGACGGAATGTCATTCCTAACAAAGCTGATAGGTGACAATTCATCGACATCAGGCAATGGAAGCATTCAGCTGAACCCTGACAAAGTACAAGTAAATCTAGTGCAATTGCAAATGGAGTTAGAGATGTGCATATGCACATGCAACACAGTTCGCCAATGACAAAATCATTTTTAAAATTAATGCCGTCAGCCAAACCGTAGGCTTAAGCCAGTTTAACCTTTTAAGAATAGTTGCAGCAGGTATCAAGAAAACGATTTTTATGAGCTTATAAAAGGTTATGATATATTTTTTCTGTATGAAACGTTTGTAGAAGAGCAAAACATTCATTTACACACTATTAAATTCACAAATTAATTTCTGCATTAGATTCCAGCTACTCGATCATCTACCAGAGGAAGGGCGAGCGGAGGTTCTATGGTGTATAAAAGACGTTATGTAATCTGAACCTATGTAAATTTATTGAAGTAAACGGAACAACTTTAGTTGAATACTTCTTGAATAATGAAAAATTACAAATGATTCCAGTCTATATAAACTGCTCATATTGGTCTGAAGATTTTCATGATTTATATAACGTTCTCTTGAAATTCAATCCAAAAAAATGTCATGGTCGTAGGTGATTGTAACACAATAGTCGGGGACACAAATACTAAACAGTGAACACGAACTTGTAAACTCAGAATTTACTGCGGTAAGAAGGTCTCAAGATAAAGTGGTAGCTAGGAGGAGTAAATTTTTTATAGAAATGTGTGAAGAATTCGGACTAATCTTACTGAACGGTCGAAGTGCAAACGATAGATAAGGCAATTTCACGTTTAGTAGGGGCACGAGTTGTTCAACGATTGACTTATGTCTTGTAAAAGGTTCTTGGGTAAAGTACTTAGTTGAATTTAAACTAGATATGCAGACTTACTCTGATCACATGCCATTGATAACGCCCGTTAACACGTTAGCAGGTCCTCGTTTACTCAATCCCTTGATTCCTCCTCCAAAACTTAAATGGAAAGACTCTAAACGTGAAATCTATCAGGAAAATCTAAATAGTGAAACAAACCGAATACTAAATGATGACCTAGTTCCTGAAAACTTTTCAAGTGCTTGTATATCGGCGATATGGAATGCTGCACAGCCTATGCAAAAGTCATTGCCTTTCTCTGGTAAGGAAGCATGGTTTGATTTAGAATGTTTAAAAGCCAGACAGAAATCATTCAAATATTTAAAAATAGTGAGAAAAAGAAATACAGTTTTCATAAAAAGGATATACCAAGAAAGTATAAAGGCGTATAAAGAACTTTGTAGAAGAAAACGTATATAGTATACTAACAGATTAACCAGCGAACTCGCGCATACCAACGATTCGAAAACTTATTGGAAACTCATAAAATGTTTAAATGGTACCAATATTATAGATATAGAGACTAATGTTTTAGCTACTCATTTTAAATGGCTTTTTAATATACAATTTACCGCATCTACCTACCATTTCACCTTCCCAGGAACTCAAGAACAATCGTTAGATAGTCAAATTACAATAGAAGAAGTCAAATATGCAATCGATAAAAGTAAAACCAACAAAGCGCCAGGTGAAGATCGGGTGTTTTTTGAATTCTTCAAATATGCTCCCACCTGCTTTTTAGTAAAGCTGACTGAAGGTTTTAACAATATTTTCACTACAGGATCAGTTCCAGTAAGCTTTCTAAAGAGCATCATCTTTACCTTATCCAAAACAGGAGACGTTAATGACCCAGCAAACTATAGGGGAATTTCATTCCAAAATACGCTCTTCAAATTGTTCACTAGCATACTATTAGTTGGTTTATCAGATTGGGTGGAACGTAATGGACTTATAAGTGAATATCAAACTGGATTTTGGTCAAATTACACAACAGTTGATAATATTTTTGTTTTAACGAATATTGGAAGAATATTTCTGAAAAAAGGGAAGAAATTATATGTTTTTTTTTGTGGATTTTCGTGTAGCATTTGATGGAGATTCCACCTCAGAATAGTTTAGCACTTCTTCAGGAGTTAAACAAGGTTGCCAGCTTAGCCCTCTTTTCTTCAGCCTCGTCTTGGATGATCTACTTGGAAGCTTGCATGGAGGCGTAGAATTTAACAACTCCAATATTAAAGGATTACTGTTTGCTGATGACATTGTGATGTCAGCAGAAACTCCTAATATGGTGCAATTAATGATTAACAGGCTTGAAGAATATTGTCACCAATGGAACCTTGTAGTGAACACCGAGAAATCAAAAAATTATGATATTCCGAAACAATACTGGAAGATACTCGAGGAATGAAAAGTGGAACTTAGGTACTGATCAAATTGAAGTTGTCAAAGAGTATAGATACCTTGGAGTAAAATTTAAACCTAAATTGACTTTTAACCTGCACCTCCAAAACAAGTTAAAAGAGTCAAAAAAAAAAGCTTTAAGCTGCTCCCGGAAAAATGTACTAGGTAAAAACGATGTTCCATTCAATGCTAAATATAAACTTTTCGAAGCAACGTCAAGATCTATTATGTGCTACGCATGCCAAGTATGGGGCTACGAAGAATACGAAGAAGTAGTTAAACTTCAAAGATATTTTCTGAA
Source organism: Philhelius pedissequus (assembly GCA_910595825.1). NCBI lineage: Eukaryota > Metazoa > Arthropoda > Insecta > Diptera > Syrphidae > Philhelius > Philhelius pedissequus. The sequence continues at coordinate 163,401,896 of OU343161.1, forward strand.
GCACATTTTTAAGCTCCCGGTAAACACACCTACTTACTGGCCTACCACTCCTTTGGCTATTCACTCTAAGACTGCATTTCAAATTTATATTAAGAATAATTGATCTTCCGGATCATCAACTCCCAAAAATATTACTAATGCAGCTTATTGGCAGAAGAGAGAATTTTATGCAGATATGGCGGCAATTGAGTGAGGAACTAGAAGTGGAGCTGTTCTTAAGATGGGAAGACCGATTCAGCTGGTCAGTAAGCTTTGATGAAATTTTGCGTAAGTTAGATGAAAAGATTCACCAATGATTTATGGATAAAGGAGCAAGTTCAACTAGTAGATTGATTTATAATGCACTGTGCCATAGTTTAAATGAGAGAAGCTATTTGGACGAAAACTTTAGCATTAAACAAATAAGTACTGTTTTCAAGACAAGAGGAGAATTGCTGCCTTTGAATTTCAGGCCGTACAGGGAGGATCTTCATATGAATTGTACATTATGTAACTTGCGTGAAAAGGAAGACACCTACCACTTTTTGGGAAATGCCGAACTCTCCAAGAATTGAGAAGACTTAATTTCAATCAGTCCTATCTATCAAGAAACGAGGTAAACGAGATACTGAACGGGTCAAATTGGACCCTACTCTGCAACTATGTATCAGACGCCTTAGCTTATAGGAACCAGTACATGGATATTAAGATTACCCTACTTTTATGTTGCAAATCATTAAAATTGTTATATTTGTGTTACAAATCACTATAAAATTGTTTAAAAATAATCATTTAATGGAATCAAAAGTCATTACTTGCAAATCATTAAAATTGCTAAAATTAAATATTATTTTTTGTCAAAAACTATTGTATTGAATTTTAATTGCAAATAGTAGTAATAGATAGATAATAGATAGATAATAATTTAAACTGTCAATCTGGCTGACGGCTTTTGCCATTGCTAAATAGAAATTTTACATATTTTAATTGTAAGCTTAATTTACCAATAATAATAAAATTTATTAATTCATATTACACATTGAAAAAAAAAATTGAATCAAGTTCCGAAAATTCAACTAATACCTAAGTTTAAATTAGACACAGTTTAAAAATGACTATGAATACGCCCCATTGTTTGTTGCCATTATTTTAATTAAAAGGAATTTATATACCCACAATTTATATACCCACATATGTGAGTATTGTTATACTATTAAAGCTTATTAAGAAGGGACCTAAGTGGGAAAGAGATTCACCTTATTTTTTTCAAGTGCAGTCGCATTCTTTTTCACTGCGTAGTTACTTTGCTTCGCCATTTGACAATCTTTAAAAAATAATAATAATAAAACCAATAATATTTAAACGTGTGTGATTCACTTTATTTTCCAGTGTCCAGTGTTTTCGCATGTTTTGTTTGCAATTAAATGAAACAATGATACTATGAACTCGGTTCTAATAATAGTAAACTGCCTGGATAAAAGAATGTCTAGAATTAACAATGTGTATCCGACCGATAAATTTTCAAATAGCCTGTGTTCATTAGCTCAAACGCGATTTCATTAAACAACAAAGTGATTCATAAAATTCAATCCTCGTTAACAACAAATCAAAATAATCATTAAAATGTTATCAGTCAGCAGTAGGAAAAAACGTTCGCTTCAGATCTACCCTCTCCAGTCCGTTTCCCCAACGCAGTTTCTGTTTTTCATCCTTACCATTAACTGTATCGTTTATAAAGCAAGCAATCACTTTAATTTTGCAAAGCTAATTTGTTTCCACCTGCCGATTTAACACATTTAGCTTTTTGTATAACAGCTGCATCTTCTTTGTCTATCTGCTTTACATCTTGGTTCTTAATCCACTAAATTCCTTTATTTTTTTATATTTATTTGAATCCTTCATAAACCCTAAATTTTTCACACTGAGCTGGGTAATACCATAGGGGTTATTTTATCAGTTTTAACATCGCTATAAAACGAATCTTTTGGTATTTGATAAATAAATACATCTGTATCCATATTAGCCAATGTAGGTTGTCAGAAAATTTAGGTTTCATATATGTTAGTAAATCATAATATTTTATACTTCGAAATCTCTAAAATCCAAATAACCTAGTATAAAGGCTTATTATAGATACTGTACATTCGTTTTAACTGAATAACATTTAATGCTTCAAAAAGTCAGTGCTGTCTTCTGTCGTTAATGATCATGCCGCTATCTATGAGCGGCACTTGCATTGAAGAAACCGATCAGAAACCCAGTTCAACAACAAAAATTATAAGGGACGTAAATAAATAAGACACGGTACTTCTCTCCGCATTAGTTCAGCCGCCATCCACGGAGATAAATCTGAGACAACAACCAGCTCTAGTCTCAGAACATCGCGCCACACATCTTTCCTATCCTTCTTTCTCTTCTTCCACCGGATGACCACGCTGTGTTAAGAAAAACATATTAAGGGTATTCATAATCCCTTGAGCGCGTGCAAAGTTATAAAAAAAAAAAAAAAAAAAATGCTTACAAGTGTCGAAGGGAATTCTTGTTTAAGTGGATAATACCTTCTGTTCTTTTCTTTACAAAGTTAGGTCATAGTTTCCTGGTTATAGCACAGATGTCGAGTCCGTTCCATGGTTCATTGGAAAAGAATCTTCTTTCCAATGTTCTGTTTAACGACACAGAGTATGATTTTAATCGATTGGGTAATATCCAGTGTTGAAGCCTTTCTCGCCAGCTCATCAGCTCTCTCGTTGACCGGAACATTACTGTGACACGGGACCAGCAGAGTCTAATGTTGTGTTTTGTGCCAAGAACCCTTAGTTCTTCGCGACAGCTAGTTACAACTTTGATTTATAACTGCGGCAGCTATCGCTTTTATGGCTGCTTGGCTGTCGATAAAAAAAAGGTGATATCAGTATGTGGTATCTCCAGCATTGATACGTGTTGCCGCATTTTTCACTGCTAAGACTTCAGCCTGGAAGACACTACTGTGATCAGGTAGCCTAGCGAAGCTGGCTACTTTAAGGTTTTCTGAGAAAAAACCTGCACCAACTCCAGTGTCCGTCCTTGAGCCGCCGGTATAAATAGATACTGTCGACCAATCAGTATGGAGTTCGTTGTTTAGCCATAGTTGTCTGTAGGAGAAACAGGTTTTTAAGGGTCTTTTAAATTCTACTTTTGGCGCCATGTAATCTGTAAACACATTGTTGCCTATAATTTTCTGCAGAATCTCAGCATGTCCTACGTGGCTACTGTTCCAGGAGTTAGTTTGGCTAAGCCGCAAGGAACTGTTAGCTGCTGATTCTTGTACGTATAGGTCAATGGGTTTTAAGTTGAGTATTTCTTCTAATCCCGCTGTTGGGGTACTCTTCATCGCTCCAGTAATACCTATACAAGCCATTCTACACAGGGGTGTAGACTAAAAATTGTTTTGGAATCAATTTTGAATTTTTCAAAAATGTCTGCTAAGATTAGACGTCTGTGATAAAATAGTGTTCAAGATATTCTCTTAAAATACTACATTTATCATGTGACCAAACTTTCCCAGCATGATTATAATCGTCTTCAAGAATTTCTAAATGATTGTATGGGTGGGAGCTCCGTTTCATTATATTTTTTATAGAATCTTAATACATAATCATAGCAGAATACCCTTGCGAGTTATAAGTTGAATAGATTCACCATCTTTGAAAAATGTTTTAATATTTTAAAATCTTTTTTTCATCAAGGATCTCTGCTATACTATCAATACTTGAAGGTATAAATCTAAATTAGTCTAGGAACCGCATTTTTAAAAACTCTCCTTGATTGATATAAATACATTAATTTTTTTCGACATTGATATTACACAGCTCCTTCGTAAATAAATGTGAGTCATATCCGTTTAAGTTATAGAAAATATGGGAATAAATTTAGGTACCTGATATAAATTACATTTAGAAATAGAGACAGCTCTCAATATTCACCAGCATACACTCAAAATCTGCATAGATGGCAGATGGTACCTAGAGCGACCTGAATTGGTGTATATACTGAAGTATATTATATTATTTGGTGCATTTGTTATTGTTTTCGCAGTTTTATTGCATTCATTTTCGTGCTTTTCAAATCCTTTATCAGTGTTAAACGTTTGCAGACATGATTTAAATATTCTAACTGAATGATTGCCATGATTCCTTTGACCTCCTATTAATCTGGATATATCTTTTATCCAAACAGAATTATTGCAATACCCTTCTTGGGTAACTAGTAAATTTATGTGTTGTTCTCTTTTAAAAATATTTACACTTATTTTAGGGCTGTGCTTTTAAAAAATCGATACATCCTTAAGTTTAAAAGAGTTCCACTCATTTGACTTATCACTTCGTTTGGAATGTATATGAGGATTTTCATCTATGGGGTAAACAGGTAATATAGCTGTTGAAGAAGAAGAATTCATCATTTTTGTGTACATTAATGCAGGATTGTTTCAACTCAATACTTTTCGGTAGTCTTAACTAGCTCGAACCTCTGAAGAGTTAATACTGGTTATTATTGATATGAATATATTTTTTTTATATTGCACGCGCACTAAATTTGTTTTGTCTAGAACATTGTTTGTAAAAATACCTATAAAACAGTGAAAGACATGAAAAATTTCGACGTTGTTCCAGAGGTGAAAATGTTTCCATTATAATTATATCGCCTGTCATTCTCTATTTTGGATACTGACTAAGAGACTCAACTGAGTTTTGAATGCGAGTTATAGTCCAGCTTTAGGCGAATGAAGGCCTTATAGATTACAGCCAGATCAGACAGGGAGAAGAATTTCTTGCATCTCCGAAGAAAGCCCAAACACTTTGCACCATTATTGGCGACAGCAAATATGTGTTCATTCCACAAGACGTAGTCTGTGATGCACATGCCAAGGACTGAAAGCTGGTCGGTTTCTTTAATGCAAGAACCGTTCATGGATAGCGGCATGGGGGCTGGGTTCTACTTTAACGACAGAAGACAGCACTGAGTTTTTGAAGCATTAAATTCTACGCGGTTTTTTATTCCCCACTGGAGAATCCTGTGGAGATCAGAATTTAATCAGTTTATCATACGCTGCCGTTGCAGTTCCACATCCGAAGAACAAGGAGGCGAATCTGAAAACGAATATGAAAAGTTTAGAGAACTATCGTCATCAAAACAATTAAGTGAATTAGAAGTTGCAGATAAGAGATCATAAATAAATATGAGAAAAAGGGTCGGAGACGATAAGAAGCCCTGGGGCGCACTACCATTTATTTGGTGAATATCAGACTTAAAACCGTCCAATACAAGATACACCTTGTATTGAACGGTCCGAAAGGTAATTTCTAATCCAGCGAAGAAAAGATTCATCGATACCTAATCCACGCATTTTCGATAAGAAATATTGATGCCAAACTCTATCAAATGCTTTTGAAATATCAATATCAAAATCTTACTTTCTCCAAAATGATGTAAAAATTTGTGTTGCTATTCGGTGAGATGTACCATCAGATCACCAGTGGACTTACTGCTACTGCCGGTCATTAAGGCGCTTTCGTTCTTCAAGATATTTCTAATTCATCAGCATTTCCATGACCTTGGAAAGAAGGACGTAAATGCAATTGGATGTTAATTAGCGGATAAAGAAGATTCGCTCTTTTTAGAGACAGGTTGGAAAAATGCTGTTTTTCATCCACTCGGAAAGAGACCTGTAGTCTATGTCCTCTTATTTTTCCATTAAAAACCAAACATCTATAGCCAACTGATAAAAAGACCGATTGTTGGTAGTAATTAAGATAAAGTAATTTTTGTATGTGAAGTGTTAATACATGATGCGATTAATTACCAGTAAATTTAAAAAAATTTGTTAACATTTTCAATCATTATTTTTTTGTCTTTTCATATAGTTTATTGTATGCACACTGACAATGCAAGTGGAAGATTGTTGGGATTTTAATTCTATATTCAAAATGTTTTTATGTAAGTTTTGTTGACGACACTTTCAAAATAGTGTTAACGAATTGTTTGTATGTATTGTATTTATTTATCTTTGTGAAATAAATTCCTGATGATGAGCGTAACCATGCTCGAAACATCGCAAAATTAAAACAGCAAGTAACATCTTATTTTGACCTATAGCCCACTAAAAGTTTTCTTAACATACTTAAGTAGAAAGGTCACGCAAATAACCAATTATTGATGTAACGGAGGGCACACCGTAACCAAAAATGGACCTCTACAAAAACATAAACAAGCACTATGACACCGAAACTTGCAAAACTCTCAAAGAATATAGCAAATTAACACTTTCCTTTACAAAAATCAATTATTCTTTAATATTTCTTTTGAAATGCAGAGAATTTCGATTGCTTCCTACTAACTCAACAAATTGTCTTAATAATATCTTTCAATTTTATGACAACGGAAATGAAAAACAACTTATGAAAAAACTTATAACACACATAGAGCACTTTCATACGAAGCTTTTGAATATCGCCATCTCCCTCAAACAAACTCAGAAGAGAACTACAACAAGGAAGATTAAACAATTAGAAAACTTAATCACCAACAAATTGACTAATAAAGAGTATCGTTCTTTCTTTAACACACAAGAAGATATATGCACGACTATGAATGAAAAAATTAAAACAAAACATAAAAAGAAACTACAAAGATTAAAAGAAAACCTAAAACTCAGAATGGGTTTAGAATTCAATAATAAATGGTTTGTAAATAACGCTTCTGTTGAGTTCCCTCCAGATGTGAAATGGTTAATGTCGTTGTGTCCAAAGTTTGCTCTCCCGTTAATGAAAGGAGATATGCCTCTTTTCAAAATGATTGCAGATGGAGAAGAACTGATCAAAACATTAGAACAGGGTGACCAAGAAACTGCTAGGTCAAGTTTCACAGAAATTTTTACATAATCATATAAGATCACAATATGTACCATCGTTTGATAAATATTTCAACAGAGTTTTTGTTGAGAGCAAACATTTTCTTAAACGACATAAAGATCCCTGCTGATAAGGGCAATGTACAAGGTTGCCTACATCAGCAAAATGCAAGACCTAATGGGAGACAGAAACGTATATAGAGTACTAAGAAACAACCCAACATCGACACTGCAAGCTCAAATAATTATTTTGTTAAGGATTTATTCTTACATAATCATATTTCACAGTTCGAGAAAAAACGTATGACAACATATGCTTCAAGCGCCCCAAAAATCTACGGTCTTCCAAAAATCCATAAAGAAACCGTTCCTCTGAGACCAGTTTGTTTGCAAGTTCATGGTAAAAATTCTTAAAAAAGTTACATGTAATTCGCAATATAACGTTAAAAATTCCAACGAGATTATTGATAGATAGATAGATTAGTTTTTATTTGTTACATTTGATTGGTTACATAGTTTACAAAAAACAAAAAAGCTGGCCATTCCTGCCGTCTGTCCATTTGACAAAACATAAAAATGTATACGTTCAAAGTAAAATTAAATTGTTCATCAACACAAAAAAAATAAAAATAATAATAAATATAATAATAATTTGTTCTAAAAACTTTCATCTATAATTTGGTTTCTATAAAGAAGAGCTAGTTTGCAGAATTTGAATAATTTTTTAATACAAATAAGCGTCAACATGTCGCTTCCAAAAATATATCTTCTTATTTCTTTTAGAATCGGGCAACTTCCCATAAAGTGTAGAGTATCTTCCTTTTCTCCTATGTTGCACAAAGAGCATATAATGGGTAAATCATCTCTATGCGGTATAAAGTTCAGCGACATATGTAGGTTCTCCCCGAAGCTTTACCATCATTGATATTTCGGAAGTACTGTTATCGTCTTTAAAATAATTTCTCTCTTCCAAGTTATGGTTTAATTGACTATTGAGTTGCCTGTAGATAGAACCTGATGCATCATTCAAATATTTTTCTCGCTGTTTTAAGTCTACTGCAGAAATGACCTGGTAAAGCGAAGTTTCTAATTCTGCATTGTTAATATGGTTCAGGTTTAAATTTATCCCACAGTCTGTCGCTAGCTCAATCCAATCAGCACACCAGCTTGTTTTAGTCTACAATCCTTGGTAGTCGGTTATCATCCATCTTTAACACTTTCATTACTTGCATTTTTAAGGTTCTTATGGACTGAGGCGATAGTCCTGTTTCTAGCATGATGACGCAGTTAGGTGTACTATATGGCAGTTGGAAGATTAGTTTGCAGAAGTATGTTAAAAGTTTCTCAACCGTGTCATACTGCTTCGTTCCCCAAGTCTGTAAAAAAGGATTGATGACGATACCGCTTTAAATATTTTAAACTTGGTCCTATGAGCTATGTTTTTGTTATAAAAACAACTATCCCATGTTGCGCTAATTGCGCCTTTCGCCTTAATAAGTTTCTCTTTCAGATGCCTCTCCATATTGAGATTTCGTGTAAAATTAAGTCCTAAGTATTTGAATTCCGTAACAACTTCAATGTCCTCGCCATTATAAAACCATTTTTCGTTAGCACAATTGCGCCCTCCACATTTGAAAATCAAAATCTTGGATTTACCCAGGTTAACTATCATTAATTTGATAGTGGAGATTTTTAACGTATAAATTAAAGATTTTATAAATTAAAGATTTTATTTTAACAACTTAAAACACATAAAAAATAATTTTTGTTTTAAGTTGTTAAAATAAAATCTTTTATTTTAACAACTTAAAACAGGAATTATTTATTTTTGCTTATATGTTCATTTCGGAAGCTATGCTTCCATCGCCAGTAAGCTCTATTTAATTTAATTTAATTAATTAGTTTAATTTATTTAAATTAAGCATATCTTCCGAAATGAACATATAAGCAAAAATAAATAATTGTTAAAATAAAATCTTTAAGTTAACTATCAAACTCAAAAATAAATAATTGTTAAAATAAAATCTTTAAGTTAACTATCAAACTCCAAAGCTGGCAGTATCGAAATAGGCGATTTATCACTAGCTGCAATGACTTAGGTGAGGCTGTCAAAAGTACAATGTCATCCGCGAACAATAATATTTTGATTATCTTCCCGGCGTATTCAACTCCACACGGCAAGAAGTCTACCAGATCATCAATAAGCAAAGCGAACATGCTTAGGCTCAATGTGCAACCTTGTCTGACTCCCGAATGCGTTTTAAATGCATCCGACAGAGCTTCACTACTGCATATCTTAGCCATTGTATCCCCGTAAAGATTCTGTATAACATTTCCAAACTTCAATGGCATGCCCTTATTGTAGAGCTTATAAATTAGCCTTTTTCTATCGATCACATCGAATGCAGATTTAAAATCTACAAAAAAAGTATACAACTATGGATGAATATTTCGGCAATACTTTTGAGGGTAAAAATGTGGTGAATTGTTGAATATCCACTTCTAAATCCTGCCTGGAACTCCTTCAATAGTTTGTTATTATCGATCCATTTATTGAAGCATTTTTGAAATATCATCGTAAATATTTTATATGAAGCATTTAAAAAAGATATTCCTCTGTAATTGAGTGGCTCGTTCAAATTTCCTTTCTTGTGAATCGGAAAAATATTCGACTCTTTGAATTTTTGTGGTATGACCCCTGTTTTCAAGACCTTGTTATATATAAGTGTCAGTTTGTTCATTAGTTCCGTTGTACCATACTTATAAAATTCAGCTGGTATGCCATTCGACCCTGCTGCTTTTACATCTATAAGCTTCATTATAGCTGAGATCACTTCTTGATAACTTATTGAAGTATCAAGAACTTCATTGTAAAAGGATGGCGTCGCATATTGTATGGGAGCTTTCTCTTGGGCTGGATTCAAAAGTTTCTGAAAGTGAGTTACCAGCTGGTCTGAACTCAGGTTTGGGTGGATTGCAAACCGCTTGCCATTTAGATGATATGTCAAGTTCCAGACTTGTTTTGAGTTTTTACATAGAGCTAATCTACTATATTCGGTTTAAAGATTCTGTATAACATTTCCAAACTTCAATGGCATGCCCTTATTGTAGAGCTTATAAATTAGCCTTTTTCTATCGATCACATCGAATGCAGATTTAAAATCTACAAAAAAAGTATACAACTATGGATGAATATTTCGGCAATACTTTTGAGGGTAAAAATGTGGTGAATTGTTGAATATCCACTTCTAAATCCTGCCTGGAACTCCTTCAATAGTTTGTTATTATCGATCCATTTATTGAAGCATTTTTGAAATATCATCGTAAATATTTTATATGAAGCATTTAAAAAAGATATTCCTCTGTAATTGAGTGGCTCGTTCAAATTTCCTTTCTTGTGAATCGGAAAAATATTCGACTCTTTGAATTTTTGTGGTATGACCCCTGTTTTCAAGACCTTGTTATATATAAGTGTCAGTTTGTTCATTAGTTCCGTTGTACCATACTTATAAAATTCAGCTGGTATGCCATTCGACCCTGCTGCTTTTACATCCATAAGCTTCATTATAGCTGAGATCACTTCTTGATAACTTATTGAAGTATCAAGAACTTCATTGTAAAAGGATGGCGTCGCATATTGTATGGGAGCTTTCTCTTGGGCTGGATTCAAAAGTTTCTGAAAGTGAGTTACCAGCTGGTCTGAACTCAGGTTTGGGTGGATTGCAAACCGCTTGCCATTTAGATGATATGTCAAGTTCCAGACTTGTTTTGAGTTTTTACATAGAGCTAATCTACTACATTCGGTTTCGAAAAATTCGTTTTTTTTTTGCTTACATAATGCCTTGTAAGCTCTATTAGCAATTAAGTACTGATTCCTGAAATAATCATCATTTGACGATCTATATGCTCTTAACCAGCCAAACGATAATTCGCTGCGTTTTCTACAGTTAGCAGCATACCATGGTGCGATGAACTTCTGCCGAGCGTTATTGTTGCCAAACATAGCTGGGCAAGAGGCTTTGATTATCTCTTCTAGTTGCGGTAGTTCCCAATTTCTCTGACCAGTCATTGCATTATTCAGCCTTAAATGATATTCCGTCTTGTGTGTCGGATTCCATTTCAGTTTTGGTAAGACATTCATCACCCTTGTTACTTGTGCTTCCCTGGAAATAAGCTCGTATGGCATGATGATAGGAAAATGGTCTGCATAAGGTACATTTTGGATTTTCAAGTCTACCATGTGGTACTTCCATTCACTGCCTACCAGACTATAGCCTATCACAGAGCTACCCTGTCCTGCACTAAAAGTAAATTCGCCTTCGGTATCGGATAAGCTTGTACCATTTTGAATTCTTAACCCGTATGCATCACATTATTCAATAAGCTTTAGCCCTCTTGCATTAACTATTGTGTCCTTCGAGAAAAAATTAGATTTTGTCGTGTTCGTTGCCTTCGATGTTCATGTATGGTCATGTTCGCGAACAAAGAGAAGATTTAATATTGGATTCAAAAAGTAAGAACTACAAAAATAAAGTTGGGAAAAATAAATCATGGCTAATCTTCCAGTTGCTTACCAAATTTCATTAAAAACCATTCATTAGTTGAGGCATGAATGCGGAACAAACAACCAAGTATATATTTTGTTCATATGTAAGCCTCTTCCATATAGGCATAGGAAATGTTCGGTTCCATTTTTCGGGATAAAAATGACATATGTGATAATCGAGTATTTGTGTGTCCATGTGCCAAATTTTATCCACATCTGTTCAGCCGTTCTGGCGTTATTGAGCAAAAAACATCCATCCATCCCACCCATCCATCCATCCCAACTTTAACATTTATAATATCAGTAGGATTATCTGAAATTTTCCAAGATTCACAACGAATTTTCCACCTTTACATTGTACAAAATCATCAAATCATGCTTTAAATTTATCTATATATCATCGAGAAAAAAATGTTCGCGTTTTTCTAGAATTTTTCGAGTTTTCTACTAAGAATTTTCTATTTTTCCATTCGAAAAGCCATTCCGGAACATTTGCATACACAATTAAATACAAAAAATCAATTTTCGATTTTTAAAATTTCCCGACTTTTCTGGAGGGTTTGCCCAAAATTTTCTTTCACGAAAACCTTCTCCTGGATTTTACGAACAACTAAACAAGCGTTGGAGCCAAATCGGCATTTGTTCTCAATGATGAATTACAATACATTTTTTCACACCATTTTTAATACCAGATGCCAGTGCGATGGTATATAGACTTTCTATCCCACGGGAATCTAATGACATCTATACACCTACAATTATTAAAAACCGCTCAGTGGTTGAGGCGTGAAAGCGGAACAAACTCCAAAGTATATATTTTTTCATATCGCCTCTCCCATAGGAACCGTTATTTTTTTCGGGATAAAAATGACCTATGTGTGAATCCAGTACCCCATCCATCTACCAATCAAATTTTATGCAAATCAGTGTGCTTCTATGCGCCTTGCGAATAAAAGCTATGTTGGCTATTTGTAGAATGAGCTCTATGAAAAATTTTAACAAACCTATCCCACGGGAACCATACATTTTTGCGGGATAAAAAGTAGCCTGTGTCCTATTCCAGACAATAATAGCTGTGTTTTATTGGGAAATTTATCCGCCGTAAGTTTATCCGTCGTAATATTTTACATACAATTCGATACGGTCGATAAAAAGCTAAAGTAGAAGCTACGGTGGATGGCTAGATGACGTTTATTCGAGTCTCGAATTTGATTTTGTTTGTTTTGTTGGTACGATTGATAATTGGGTTGAATCTCGATGGATGTGTTCATGGAGTGTTATAATTATTAATTTCATTTGTAAGACAAATCGATCTTTTTGATTCTTTTTTCTTCTTTTTTTTAGTTGGCCAGTTTATATTTCTAAGATCTTAGATAATTCCATTTTTTAATAAATTATAAGCTGTTCTGAAAAGTTCTGATTTTTACTATTAAAAACTATATTCTTTGCTCAGTTATTTTCTGGAGTACGTCTAAAATTCCACCTATATGTGATATTTTGCATATCCCTAATGTCAATTAATCAATTTTAACAAATTTCGATTTCCATTTTGAAAAAAAAATCAATATCTATGGAATGAATTCGGTTTTACTTTTGTTTTTGACTAACTAAGGCCAATATTCGTTTTGTGTTCAATTTTTATTGATAGTTATAAATAAACGGAGTTTGGTGAAAAAATCATCTTTTTTTAGATCTACAAAAAAGCAATTTGAGAAGACAAACCGCATTGAGTGGAACTGCACTATAGAGGAACTGCTCCACACTGCGCCGCAAAATATTTATTCGTATGAAATTCTATGAGCTATAATGCCAGGCGCGCACATATGGAACTTACAATCTTGCAACAGTTTGGTTGCTAAAGTGAATACCATGGACTTATGCACATGCAAAAAATTCGAGCAACTTAAAAGTTTGGGTTTGGCACAAATCGAACGATCGCCCCAAATAAGTTCTTCAGTTTGAATCACACCGAACTATAATGTAACTGCGCGCACATTAAATCAATATGTTGTCTGTGTGCTGGTTTATCTCGTTGATTGATTTTTAAGTTGCTTATGTGCGCGATCATCGTTTCCGAAAAAAATGCATGTGTGCGCCTGGCCTAAGCGCACTAAGCGGCAACTGAACTTCACAAATGTGCTTTTTCCTCACTGTTTAATGGACATTGGCCATGAACTGTATTCGCTTCACTACATGGACATAGACTGGGCGTACAATTTTGTGATCCCATTGTTTTTTTTTCTGGACATGTGCATGGAAATTGCAAGCCAAATATTAACTATTTGTTCCTTTATCCGCGTATGTTAAGTGCAGTATGATCTCTGTTGAGTGAATATTGAATTAAAAGCTAAACATACTCAGAAAATAAATATATAAATTGACTTGAAAAATAACACTCTAGCTATCGATCTACTCAGAAAATAAATAAAAGCATGAAATATAAAGGGGAAATGTAAGGGGAGTGAACAATTTAAACTACGTTGTACTGTGCATTCAAAACCAAGAAACATTAAAAGGAAACAGGGATATTGTGTTCCGGCAATTGTGTTCCGGCAATTGTGTTTCCTCGTGTGAAAGGCATAGACGGTTTTTAAGGCAATACAAAAATTGCCCTGTGTAAAAAGGGACTTGACCATAGTCTATGAACAAACCTGTTCACTTATCATTTCCTTTCTATTGGTGCAAAATGAATGTTCGGATTTAAAATTGCAAATGCAGAAAAAGTGAACACAAGAAATAGTTTTGAAACTTAAATTAAATATTGGTACGTTTTTCTACTTTCAATTTTATATGAATAAAAGCTAATTATTGTTCCTAATTTTGATTTTTTAATAATTTTACTTTGCAAAAGACTCTTTCATTACTTGTGACTGCTGTGCAGGTGTACCATTTTTACAAAATAAAAAAGCTACGGTCCATGCTACGGTCGATGCGTTTTTTTGGGCATTACTTACGGTACTATGGATAGATTCCCAATAAAACACAGCTAATCTATCTCTGTACCAATATTTCATCCTCTTCCGTTCCGGAGTTATTGAGCAACAAACATCCAAACTTTTACACTTATAATATTAGTAGGATAGTCAAAGAAATTTACATAAATTAATTTTTCAAGTTTTAACAGAAATCCTTTCATTTTGCAAAATTAGGAACGAGTAATAATAGCAACAACACGCCAAGCGAGTTAATTCAAGATTTAGTTAATAATTAATATATAATAATATAACAAATGAATACAAAATCCTGTAATTTAAGTTAAGGTTCTTATAAACTTACTTGGAAGGCTGTATTTATTGGAATTTTGATAATGAACGAAATATTAAAGACAAGGACTTCTCGAATCTGTAACCGACATTGTGATCCAGTCTTGATGGAATGAGTTCAACTTCTTCCAAAAATGCTATGGTTTTTTCGTTGGATGACACTAAATCCTCAAAAAAAAAAAACAATAAAGAGAAAAATTGTTCATCTTGGGATGAATCAATGGGTATCTAGCCGCCATTTTTTATTCACGAAATAGAAACTTTATCCATGCGGAGGTTGATGAAAGAATGACCTTTGTAAATATTATTTTTAACCACAGTTTCTGCACGAAGAAAAAAAACGGACCAACATTTTAATTTTTGTGTCTCTTTTTTTGGATCTACGAGTAAGTAGGTATGTATACTTTACACATTAACTTATCAGTTGCATTATATGTATGATAAGAACATACTCCTATATAACGTGAGGTATTTATATCTACATACTCGTAATATGCATGTGTAAAGGAATAGAATACTATACAGTACCACCTCGCTAATGAGATTTTTAAATTGAAAAGATGATAGGCTAGACTTTTAATTTCAAAAAAATGTGCAACTTTTAGCTGTAGGTGTAACCGTTATTTTTAGATATTTTTTGCCATTTTACCTGTTTATTTTAATCGGCCGTCGTTCCCAAACGAGGGGAAATATAACCCCTCTCAAAGTTGAAAATGCTTGCTCTACAAAATGCCGTTATGTCGCCTGAGCTATCGTACTCTTGCCGAGATACGCCTTATCTTAAGTTATATTCGCATAACATTTTTAATTACCTAGGTACCTATAAATTTATTGTTATTTTCGAACCATAAGCACTTCTTAATAATTTGAGTAATACTGCACTTAGGTTAAAATTTTACAAACAATGCATAGTATAATCAATCAAAAATAAATGTTTCCATTTTGTTCACACACTTTTCAGTTACAAATATCTTTACACCTCAAGAAACTGTTTATGAGATGCAAACGTGCATTTTATTATTCATTTATAAATTGTTAATTTTAATTGTTAAAATACTTTTATAGCTCCCATCTCAATAACCTTTAACCTTCACATATGTGGAAGTGCAGAAGCCGATTATATAATTGAAAAAAGATTTTACTCACTTTAATCCTTGGACAAGGCCACATGAGTACAGTCTTATTAAACTTCTTCCACAGGCCTTCCATTAAATGGCAATAGCCAACAGCACCTCCATAGAAACGTTTCTCATTACCATCCTCTTCCTTTTTCTGTCTTATTTGCTCCTCCGAATCAACGCTTTCGCCATACTCCTCGTTAATATCATCACTATTGAGGGTTTTGACGATAGTTGTATAATTTTTACCCTCTAGCTGCTTAATGAATGTACTTAGTCCTAAAAAGAAAAGACGGTTTTTAACATTCTTAGAAATATCTTTAGATGCACAAAGGAAGGAAGACAAGATTTGGAAGTTAACTTAAAAGACCTGATTATTTAGATTTTTTCTTAATCCATACTAAAATATTTACATTGGCAATATGTACTTTTTTCATCAAAACTATATTTCTTTCCGTTTAAAATTCATGAGTTCTAATTTGTATTTTTACTTGCGATAAAGGTAATGTAGGCGACTATATGTTATTGAGAATACGACAAAAATTGGGTCCAGTATGTCTGTTAGTCTGTGGGTCGATCTACAGCTTAAACGGCTGAAGCGATTTTCTTCAAATTTGGTACTCAACCGTCTTAGTTGATTGGTTTGATTCTTTTATTAAATCGTTTTTTGTAGTCCCAAAACTAGGGCTGGCAACGAGACAAGACCAGGCGAGACTTTTGTTAGTCTCGTCTCGGTCTCGTCAAAATCGAAAAATTTCAGCCTCGTCTCGGTTTCGGCCCATGTCTCGCCTAACCAAGTCTCGTCTCGGCCTTGGTCTCGCCTTTTTCTCGAGAAAATTTTAATGTGCGGTCTCGTCTCGGTCTCGGTCTTGGTATCATCCTAAGTCTTGGTTTCGTTCGTGTTTTGTTGGTAGTAAAAAGATGTAAGATAAAGATAAGATACATTGTTCGGATTGCAAATACAGTTCGCCGATAAGAAAAATGTATGAAACAAACTCGTGAGTCTTTGAGTTAAGTGGAAATAACATTTTGGAAGAATTGTGTAAGTTAATATATTTCATAGCAAAAAACAAATCAAATATTTAAAAAAGTACCTACATACAACGCTCGATTTTTTGAAAAAAATTAACCGGTTTTGCCAAGCCACGACCTGTCAAAAACCATTTAAGGATGTCTCCGATTTAAGTGAGTTAAAAAAAAACATCTGTAGAATTCAAATTTTAACTTAAAAAAATAGAAATTTTTCGATTTAATTTATTGCTCCATAAAATTGTGATTTTGAACCTTTTGGGTGACATTTGGAAAAAAATATTACCCAAACGTCAAGATATAGTAAGTTGCCTACCTGTCAGGTCATGAACTGTCAAAATCCATTGAAGCATCGCTCCGATTTAGATGGATTAAAACTCCTCTACAAAATTCAAATTTTACCTAAAAAAATTCGAAATTTTTCCGATTTTATTTTCGGCTTTGGTAAAAGGTGACTTAACCCCTTTTGGCTGACATTTGGAAAAAAATATTATCCAAATGGCAAAATATAGTATGTTGCCTGCCTATCAAGCCATGAGCTGTCAAAATCCATTGAAGGATTGCTCCGATTTTAGTGTTTGGTAACGTGAAAAATCGTACGAATTGGTACAAATTTTCACATTTTGCTGTCAAAACCCACAGAAAAAAAAACACAAGTGTGGGAAACTTGGTGAAAATCAACGCACAATATGGATCTCAAGAATTCAGTCAAACTTGGCATTTTGCTTGTCTTTTCTAACTTTATTGTGCTTGTCAATTATGAATGAATTCAATAATGATATCTCCTAGTACGTTGCTTATGCTCAACAAATCATAATACTAGAAATTTTGAAAAAAATCGTTTTTTCCGTCGGATAGCAGAATACAAATATTCACGTGAAGGTTTGACAAAATAGTACTGTATATTTTGACGTTTTTAAAATATTTTTTTCTAACCTCAGCCAAAAGGCCTTAAATCACCTTTTTGCGAAGCCAAAAATAAAATCGGAAAACTTCGAATCTTCCGAGGTAAAATTTTAATGTTGCAGAGGTTTTTTAATCTATTTCAATCGGAGCCATCCTTCAATGGATTTTGTCAGTTTATGGCTTAGTAGGTAGGCAACGAACTATATTTTGATGTTCTGATGGTATTTTTTTCCAAATGTCACCTAAAAGGCTTAAAATCAAATTCTTCCAGAGCATAAAATTTTAGTTTTATAGAGGTTCTTTTAATCCATTTAAATCGGAGCGATCATTCAATGGATTTTGACAGTTCATGACTTGACAGTTAGGCAACTTACTATATATTGACATTTGGATAATATTTTTTTTATGTCACCCAAAAAGTCTAACACAGACTTTATCCGGAGCAATAAATTAAATCTAAAAATTTCGAATTTTCTGAGGCAAAATTTGAATTTTGTTTCCCAAAGTTGGGTATTTTTCCTATGAGTTTTGACAGCAAAATGTGAAAATTGGTACAAATTCGTACGATTTTTCACGTTACCAAACTTACCTACGAATTCATAGCTTTAGCTTACAATTACAATAAAGCACACATACTCATTTTTCCCAAATAAAAGAGAACAATCATAGTATACTGAAGAACTTTATTAAATATTATCTAATATTCATTTTTTTTTATTTATTTATTGAAAAAAACATATATATATTTAGGACAGCCAAGATTGTAAGCTCTTTGCTGACTGCTCATTCATAGAGCTGCGTAACTTTGTCGAAATTAGACCTACAAGTGAAAAGAGACGCTCAGCTGGCACAAAAGTTGCCATAATAGAGTAGAGATCTTTTGCCATACTGGCAAGAATTGGAAACCTTTGCTCGTTCTTCTTCCACCATTCAAGTATGTCATCCTGTATTCCAGCTCTTTCCTCCGCGAAATATTGGTTAAGTTCATTTTCTGGATAACGCGCATCGCATTTGCTTGCAGACTTAGCATATATAGCGGTTACATTAATTTCATCTTCGGACTTTGAAAATTCTTCAATTTCCATTCTTTGTACATTTTCTACACTAACATCTTTCCGTGAGGAATTGTAATATTATTGGAAAACGATTTTAAATTTGTCAATTGATTTCTTCTTTAAGTAACGACCCCACGATGTTGCGTCAAAAGATTCAATTTTGTGTCAGTGATCTAGGATCAAAACAACGCAATAAATCCAATATGTTGACTTGTAATGCTCAGCATCTTATCTCTGGCAGCATGAAAGCCTGTTATTACAATTTCATGCACTTGTGACCTTTCAAATTTTGTGCCTAACTCTTCAACAATGTTTTGAATTCGGTCAATTAACATGTTAAAAGATACAACAACAATTGGCAGAGTAACATATTTTTGTCCGCCAAACTTTTCAGACAAGTTTTTGAAAGGTTTTAGGAACTTATATATCTGCGTCAATATCTCCCATTTAAATTCAGTCAAAGTGAAATCCTTCTACAGACTATTGTTACTAGACCACAAGACTTTCAATGCCTTCTTTAGTCGTAGCCCCAATCCAATTATGTGAAAAGTAGAGTTCCAACTTGTTTTGACGTCAACTGTTGGCTTTACATATTTTACGTGTGAAAGGTTGCAGGCATTTTTTAATGATATCTGCAGAGCTTCCGACCTTTTAATTTTTATAAAACTATGTTTTAACTTGCGAAGAGTTGTTGTTCTTCAAAGAAGGGATTATATTCATACTTAATATCGTCATTTATCTCATCATCGGAAGATTCTTCGGAATCACTGCCATTTCCATCAACATCACCATCATGATCCAAATATTGCTCGTCCGTGAAGGGGTCATCAAACCACACCTCCTCCAGCATGTATTGCTCTTAAGAGGTCTTGGACACCGAGGTTCATAATATGTGCAAAGCTGATTGAAAATAATTAGTAATGTCATCGTCAAAAAAACTAAATGGTAGCTTTTTTTTGCCATCCACTGAACGGTTGCGACGTTAAATTCATTATTCGATAGTTTTTTTCTGAAAAAAAAATTACTATTAGAATTATTAAATTTGTAAATTAGTTTGCTGTAATATAAAACTAATGCAAATCAATAGAATTTTGGTTCCCGAAATCAGGATCATAATTTCTCTAAGGAAAGATTTGTTTGATGTTTCCAGAGCAAGGTTATCGTAGTGAATTTCATTTAAAACTAAGAGGTGCTCGGGTTTTGATTTTACATTTAGCACCTTAATGCTACATTGGTAAATTAATTTTTTGCATAAACCTCTTACGACCACTTGATTCCAAATATTTCCATTTTCATCGTACATTTGAGTGCGAATAACCACAGAGTGAGATCGGATTTGCCTTGAATTCTAACCTGACTTCATTTTTTATTATTTAAAAATTTTAAGAGTACATTTGGTTATATTCGAGCTTTTATTACATCACGAAATAATTTTTCTTTAAAGAACCTCATTATAGAATATTAAAAGTATCTAGTACACTCCATTTTCAATAATCTATTCAATCATTTTATTCTTTTGAGAAGTATTTAGTCAACTTTATTCGTTATAAAACTTCAACAGCCCTATTAATTAAAAACGCTTAGTCCACATTTAGTCCATGGACTTACAAAACCATGGAATAGGAGACCATGAACTAAAATTTCCTATTAATAAACAATCGAACAAAATCTACTACAATAAGTATCAACTCTATCTATTTTTATTATATGTCCCTATAATTTTTGTTCTTAAATGTCCATTCTTAGTCCGTCACTAGACCACCGTCTTCGATGGCCTAGATAAGGACTAAGTTGGTAAATGTCAAATAGCAGAAATTCTGTTTTATTAATAGTATTCCGCACTTAGTTCACAGAATAGTTCCTAAACCTTCCCTAGTCCATGTTTATTAATATGGGTGCAAATGTATTTCGAATGAAAAAAGAAGTAAAATTGAGATGATGCCCCAAAGAATTTCGGGTCGAAAAATTAGTTCACAGTGTAAATTAATATATAACTGAAAAACGATTTTTGCCTGGGATTTTTAAAACGGATATAAATTCATATCATCAACAACGTTAAAAAACATACTTTAGTTTAAATCACGAAAAGGCTTATTATTGTTGAACTGCATTACCTATTATATGCATATTATAAGACCGCCACAACTCAAAATTTATTGTTGCGAAATAAATGTTTGTTTGAAAAAGAATGAATATATTACTATAGGGCCAAAAAGGCTTCAAAAACATATTATGAGAAGGCTGTTGGACAGTCCAATTCAAAGTCATAACCCAAAACCTTTTCACTATTTATTTTTCGAATTGATGAAAAGTGCAAAATTTTTGGTGTTTCTTTGGAACGGATTGTCCTACAAACATGGTTGATGCCATTTTGGAATCTGCTCTCGATGCTTTAAAAAGTAGCATACAAATCTTTTACCCACAAACAGTATTGAAAAAAATCACGCTTGGAATGTTCATATTACGAATCATCAGTTTGTTTATTCTAAGAGTGATTTTTAATAGTGAGTTTCATTCAAATTTCAAAGATCTCCTCTCAAAATCGAGATTTGATCTTTTCAATGAAACTTTTTTCCAGATTTAATTGTAAGATTGGTGAATAACTGACACACACATTCCTGAAAAAAACAGATCTTCATTATCAGATGACGAGGAAGACGAAGACGAAGCAATCAAAAACTCCACTGAATTATAAAATATAAATTATTAACTGTCAAATTATAGCCATTTTTCTTTTTTTCGTGTAAACGCTCTAAATACTGGCAATATTTTGCCAAACAAAATTGGCAGAGAGAATTTGGTATAAAATGCTTCCATATTTAATATGGCTATGTATAAACACTGTACTGACTCCATTTCCAAATCATTAGAAAAAAAATTAACTTGTCCATCCTTAATAGGCAAACTGCATTTTAAATGTCAAATCTTATTAAGCCTTAACTACATTCAACACACATTTGTACAAAAGTGAAAAAAGTGCTTCTAACTTTTGTAAAAAGACAAGACATTTTTTCACTTTTGTACAAAAGTTTTTCCTACAAATATGGTTGATACCATTTTGGAATCTGCTCTTCATGCTTTAAAAAGATATACGTATTTAACATATAGCGAGTTGCATTCAAGAAAAGATCTGCTCTTTCTGACAAAAGATTTCCTCTTTGGTGGGTAGGCAGGTTTGATCTGAATGCACGCATACGTGTTAAACGTTTTTTCTGTCAAACATCAAATGGAAACTATTTTGTTATTAATTTATTGTGAAATTGTGCCAGTCCCTGTTAAAAACTTAAACTAAAAAATAAAGAAATAATAGACGAAGAAGTTAATAATTTAAATTTTATAAATTTAGTGGAGTTTTTTATTGCTTTGTATTTATCTTCCTCATCATCTGATGATGAAGATATGTTTTTTTTCCAGCAATGTGTGTCAGTCATTCAGCATTGGCCGCGGTCGGTGCAATGCCAATAGGCTAGCCAAGATACCTTAGAAGCGGGTTTGTTTTCGAACGATCCAGGTAGCTTTCTCGGTTAAGTCAGCTGTATATACAAATCTGAAGTTCTGAATCAGCTGTTCCTCAAATTAATAATAATTTTTGGGTGGCTGGAGATTTGAGCTTAACAACATGTTCAGTTCATCATCTGGTTTTTCCTTAGGCGTTACAACAACGGTGGCTTTAGATATGCCACCGAACGCGGCCAATACTACAAATAAATTTGGACACAAAGTTTCATTGAAAAGATCAAATCTCCATTTTGAGAGGAGATATTTGAAATTTGAATGAAATTCGCTAATAGAAGCATTGTCTAATAGCGAGTTTCATTCAATAAAAGATCTGCTCTTTCCGACAAAAGATTTCATATTTTTGAATTTTGAGAGTTGCATTCCAACAAGAAGAGAAAATCTGAATCAAATCTTAACACGAAAGATCTGATATGTGATTAGTTGGCCTTTCGTCTTTTCTTTCAAACATTAAATGGAAAATATTTTGTTAATTTGTCGCGGAATTATGCCAATCCGAGCTAACAAAAATAAAGAAATAATGAACGAAGAGTTAATAATTTATATTTTATAATTCAGTGGAGTTTTTGATTGTTTCGTCTTCGTCTTCCTCGTCTTCCTGATGATTCGAAATATGAACATTCCAAGCGTGATTTTTTCAATACTGTTTGTGGGTAAAAGATTTGTATGCTACTTTTTAAAGCATCAAGAGCTGATTCCAAAATGGCATCAACCATGTTTGTAGGACAATCCGTTCCAAAGAAACACCAAAAATTTTGCACTTTTCAGCAATTCGAAAAATAAATAGTGAAAAGGTTTTGGGTTATGACTTTGAATTGGGCTGTCCAACAGCCTTCTCATAATATGTTTTTGAAGCCTTTTTGGCCCTATAGTAATATATTCATTCTTTTTCGAACAAACATTTATTTCGAAACAATAAATTTTGAGTTGTGGCGGTCTTATAATATGCATATAATAGGTAATGCAGTTCAACAATAAAAAGCCTTTTCGTGATTTAAACTAAGGTATGTTTTTTAAGGTTGTTGATGATATGAATTTATATCCGTTTTAAAAATCCCAGGCAAAAATCGTTTTTCAGTTATATATTAATTTACACTGTGAACTAATTTTTCGACCCGAAATTCTTTGGGGCATCATCTCAATTTTACTTCTTTTTTCATTCGAAATACATTTGCACCCATATTAATAAACATGGACTAGGGAAGGTTTAGGAACTATTCTGTGAACTAAGTGCGGAATACTATTAATAAAACAGAATTTCTGCTATTTGACATTTACCAACTTAGTCCTTATCTAGGCCATCGAAGACGGTGGTCTAGTGACGGACTAAGAATGGACATTTAAGAACAAAAATTATAGGAACATATAATAAAAATAGATAGAGTTGATACTTATTGTAGTAGATTTTGTTCGATTGTTTATTAATAGGAAATTTTAGTTCATGGTCTCCTATTCCATGGTCTTGTAAGTCCATGGACTAAAGGTGGACTAAGCGTTTTTAATTAATAGGGCTGTTCAAGTTTTATAACGAATAAAGTTGACTAAATACTTCTCAAAAGAATAAAATGATTGAATAGATTATTGAAAATGGAGTGTACTAGATACTTTTAATATTCTATAATGAGGTTGTTTGGAGAAAAATTATTTCGTGATGTAATAAAAGCTCGAATATAACCAAATGTACTCTTAAAATTTTTAAATAATAAAAAATGAAGTCAGGTTAGAATTCAAGACAAATCCGATCTCACTCTGTGGTTTTTTTTTTTTTTTTTTTTTTTTTTTAAATTCATTTTTATTTCATATTAACTTATAACTATCTTAAAGCTAGACAAAAATGTTTAAAACTAGCCTAATTATCAATAACTTACAACTAATTTACTGGCCCTTTACGGGCGCTCTAAATTAAACAATAACTCTTACAACTAATGTCTTTCGACCTAAAAACTATTTTAATTAAATCTAAATTTTTTTTTTTTTTTATTTATTTTATATTTCAAGAAACTTTTATACAGAAAACTTGGTATCTGATCATTTTTTTTTTTTTTTTTTTTTTTTTTTTTTTTTTTTTTTTTTTTACCTATAAACTAAACTTAAATATATATTAAAAATAATTAAAACTAAATAAAACTAACTTATACTAACTAAAAATAACTTAAACTACTTAAAATACCTAATAATACTTATAACTACTTAAAAACTAGAACAGCCACAGCAGCATTTTTTTCGTTTTTTAATTTTTTTTTTGTTTATTTTTTATATGCATGCAGACACACACTAGCATGCAACCCACCCACACATGTACATACGCACATACATATACGTACGCACATACATGTACAGACACGCAGATACATGCACGCATGCCCCCGCATACATACATATTTTTAATTTTTTTTTTTTTGGTGCCACCCTGACTGTTACCTATACCTAATGCCCTAAATCTATGTAAGTCGGCCAAGATATATCATCTTCATCGACTTTAAATATCACGATGCTGTTCAGAGAGCCACCAGAACTGGTTCTCCTGTTTCGCCCTATCCCTCCGGTCCCGATCGGACACAGTCCTACTGAACCGAAGGCGCTCTTCTCCACCTTGAGCGATGACGTCTCGACTATACAGGAGTCGCCTATCCACAGTTTTCCGGCTGACGTGGTAGATGAGCGGAACCGCCCCTCCATCCTGTATCAGCCCTCGACTGTCTAAATGGAGGAATGCCTCAGGAGGGATGTAACCACTTAACCGCGCACTCTCAAAATATTCGTTATTGGGGTAATAAGCCCCAAAAATTAAGCTGTTAGTTGAGGACATCGCTCTTGCAACGTGACCCCGAATCAGCTTGAACAAAAAATTATCTATTCTGTTTATGTTGGCTCCGTTGTATAGAACCTGGTTGGAATAATATCTTGTGTACTCCGACTCTGGTGTTCTGTGTAATCCAAGGCAACGTCTAAGACATTGCCTCTCAAACACCCGAATCTTTTCCATTTGAGATGGGGCAACGTTGAACCACACCGGGCATCCGTAGGCAATCATCGGCCTGATGAGGGCCATGTAGCAAATCACCTTCACCCTGCTGTCAAGACGGCTGCTATAAAACAGTCGTTTTGTCAAGGCTAAGGCTCCCCTAGCCCTGGCCAAAGCAGCACCTATATGTCTGTCGAAATACAGGTACTGATCCAACCAGATGCCAAGGTACTTTACTACACTTTTACTCGCCAGTGGATGTCCATGTGGCCCTACGATCACCAGCTTGCGCCAGTTCTTTCTCGTATCCCTTGAGGCGCTAGACAGCGGAGTCCTAAACAAAATAGTTTCTGATTTCTGGAAGTTGATTTTCAACTTCCAGTCATCACAATATCGCTGAATCTTGTCGAAGTCACTCTGCAAGAGACTTTTGATGACCTCAACTGTATGAGCTGTTCTGTACGCAATTAGATCGTCGGCGTACGCAATTGCCTGAGTTAGACTACCTATCAGATCGCTGGTGTAAATGTTGAATAGAATCGGCGAGTTAACCGCTCCCTGCTGAAGACCATTATTAATATTAAAAATTGCAGTAGAAGTTACATTGCCACTCTTGACAACAAACTTTCTACCATTTAGCATGTCATAAAGCATATACAATAGAGGTTTACTTATACCTAGTCTGGTTAGCTTTAGATAGAGACCTTCTAACCATACGGTGTCGAAGGCCTTCTTCAAATCAACCAGACAGGCACCCGTACACTGTTTTTTAGTTTTGTTCCATTGGATATCAGAAACAAGTTTAGACGCGGCATGAATTGTGTCATGTCCCGCCTTAAAACCGAACTGATTATCCGGGATGATATTTTTGTCCTCCGCCCATTTGAACAGGGCTCTATTAATAACCTTTTCAAATACTTTGCTGATACTCGGAAGAAGACTTATCGACCGGAGATTCGCCGGATTGGAGTTGTCCTTTCCCTTTTTTGGGAGAGGGTGCACCACAGCTGTCTTCCACCGCACTGGATAATATGCATTATTCAGCGCGTTGTTAAACAGTGTGGTATAAATGTCAACTGCTTCTTGAGGCAAATGTCGTAGTACAACGTTGGATATACCATCGAGTCCTGCAGACTTCTTTTTCTTTAATGAATCGAAGATGAGCTGGAGCTCATTCTTCGAAATTAACAGGGGACTGGGCCCATTTCGGTCGGCGATTATGGCGTTTGCCAAATCTTCATCATTAAACCTGGTAAAACCAAGGTTCTCAGATCGCCATTCGGTTATATCGTTCCGGAGCCATAAGTGATGAAGCAGAGCTCTGTTCTCCAGGTCATGATTCGGGCGAATGCTAGCATTCACCTTGTACACTTGCTGGAAAGCAGCCCCCACAGCCTCCACTCTCTCCTGCGGATCTTCGATTATATAGAGGTCATCGTCCAATACGGCATCCTCTGGGTCTATGCCTGCTGTCAGAAGTACGTCTCTGTTCTCTGTCGTCCTCTGGAGCTTAAGACACGGAAGATCGTTTTGATCCTTTCTTCTAAAAATCTTATTAATTTTTGGGAACATACTTGGGTCGCTGGAGTTAACGGCACGAATTTTATTGTCCCAGAACGAATTAATAGCCAATCTATAATTTTCTTTGATCAATTGGTTGATGTTTTTGATGGACGACTTCAGTGTCCTAATCTCCAGGTCTCGTGTATCAGTAAGCCGCCTGTACAAGCGTTTTAGTCTTGTCAGTAGTCCACTTTTTTGTCTGTGCAGTGCGTCAATTGTCGCGTTACGGTACATGTCAGTTGCGTTACGTTCTTTGTATTTCGGTATTGTTCTGTTCATTGTTCGTAGAATCGTTTCGTCAATTTGTTCTAAGTATCTGTCGATTTCAGTATTTGTTAGGTTCCTGTCATTTGGTGGGGATATACCATTTGAACGTAATTCACTCAATAAGGCATTGGAGAAACGTGGCCAGCGCACCTTACTGTAATTGTAAGTATGCACAGGCACATACTCCTCCAACTCCATAAGCTGGTTCGGAAGTTGTATTACGGCTGCGAGTCCGCAGTGGTCACTGTCGTACTCGATCGTTCGTAAACAATTTCTTGGCCGTTGACCCACAGCGTCAGTAATTGTTAGTCTTGCGTCTTTAAGCAATAGATCCAGATAGGCACCGCTTCTTGGGAACGATGGCCTGTCTGTGGCTAGAAGATCGATGCGATACTCAAGGTTGTATCGACCCATCCAATTAAATAGATGGTTACCTCGAGGATTTTGTATTTGATTTCCCCAATCTGTGTGCTTGGCGTTTAAATCACCCGCCAATATATAGTAATTCTCTTCCGAGCTCAATCTTAAGCATTCAAAAAGCTTTTCAAGCTCTGTTATAAACTGCGTGGGCTGAGGTGTTTCCGGTGCATAGGCAGCGATCACATACATTCGCTTCCCCTGTTGGAGATGAATGCATATGATGCATGCCTCTAACGTCCGAAATTTTCGCACATCACTATTATATATTACCTTATGACTAATGCCTTTACGTATAAAGATTGCGACGCCTCCTCCTTGCGTGGAGTTGGGTCGGTCTCTTCTTACGATATTGTAATTGTTGTTAGTCAATTTATGTTTCTGGTTAAGCTTAGTTTCGCTAGCCATAAACACATCTGGACTTATGTCTTTAAGCAATTGGAATAAATTCGCTCTACGTTCGGTCCTAATCAATGAATTTACATTCACAGCTAGGATCTTAAAGGGCCTCTCCGGCAGCGCGCCCTTAACCTCTAAGTTGCGTTAAGCTCGGCAAAACAGAGTAGAGATAATCCACCCTAGTCGCCTGCTCCCTGATCTGGTTTTGGAGGCCGTTCAACTGGCCCTGGATGGCCAGTAGAACGCCCATAATATCCGCCTGTGCCGCCGGCGCCTTAGGCACGGGGGCCTGTTGGGCGACCTTTGGTGTAGGCTGTACCGTGCTTCCCCTTCCTGACGCCATTTGGGCGTAAGAAATTTGGGGGTTGACGGACGTTGTTGTAGGAGGGCGCACTGTTGGACGCTTTTCTACCACTGTTTGCTTTGCTGCTTTATTGTTTTTTATAAGCTGAAACGTCGGGCATCCCCGATAATTAGCGGGGTGTCCGGCGCCTCGGCAGAGTACACATTTAAGCTGGGTCCTATCTTCGACCCGTTCTTTTCCTAACTTGCATTCATCTGCATTGTGGTTCTCTCCACACTTAACGCAGCGTGACTGCATTTCGCAGTTTGCTGCGGCGTGGCCGAACCTTTGGCAGCGCATGCATTGAAGCATGTCGCCGCGCCTTTTTAATTTGTCCCAAGTTACAACCTGGCAGTTGAGGACGGATATACTCCTCAAACTATCCAGTTTGCTGCTGGGTGAAAGTTGAACGAGGAAGAAGGGAAGACTCCGCTTCTCCCGCCTAGCTCTAACTGTAGCGAACGGCTTGACCCCGATAAAGTCGAGATCGTCATTCGCTTTTTGGCGGAGTTCATTTAAGAGCACCTGTGGTTCCGTGTAGGAATCTATGCCCTTCAAAAGGACCGTTTGAAATTTTTCGGTTTTAGGGGTGAAACTAAAGAATTCGGTAGTAGTTTCTTTCAGCAACTCTTTAATTTTTTTGTGCTGTTCCAGTGTGAAGCACTGGATAGCATGCCTATCGTTATTTAATCTTTTAATAGTAAAATTTTGACCTATGGTCAACTTACATAGATTTATGGTATCCTGTAACTCCATTTTATAAGTATTAATGGGTGGCACCTTTTCTTTTTTCATGATCGGCGGCTGTGGCTGCTGCTGCTGAGACTGATTTTTCTGCGGCTGTTGATTCTGCTGCTTTTGAATCTGCTGCTGCTGTTTTTCTTGCGGTTGTTTCTGGACTTGTGTCTGCTGCTGTTGCTGTTGTTGTTGTTGTTTTTGCCGTTGTTGTTTTGGCTGCTGCTGTGGCTGTTGTTTTTGTATTTGTTCTTTTTTCTGTTGTTGTTCTTTTTCTTCGAGTTCTTTTAGTTGCCTCGCTCGGCGCGCTTCTTGGCTGGCCTTAACTTTACTTTTTATCTTTTCTATTTCTGCCTCCAAAGCATCAATTTGGGCGAACATTCTTTGTTCGTCCTCCTCAGATGACGCCTCTGATGTGGAGAGGTTCACGAAGGCAGTACTATCGCCCGTCGTGAAGTGCCCTTCTCCTTCTTCAGACATATATGCTATACCCTCTTCGGGTGAAGTGTCTAACTCGGTTTGTCTTGCTGCCTCTGACGTCTCGTCTATATCGGACGTATGCACCCCAGCTGGCAGCTTTGCTGAGGTGGCCGTGGATCTCCTTTTTACCAAATTTGGTGCGCACTTGATCCTCTTTCTGCGCTTTTGATTAGCATCGGATGATGTTGCCGTTGTTGTTATTGCTGTTGATGTTGTTGCTGCAGAATCACTGCTTGTAGTTGGAACATCTTTCGATGTTCCCTCAGCTGATGCCATCGCTGGCCTCATTGGCCCTAGGACACCTTTCGATGCCCCGGTGCTTAAACTCCTCCTCCTTTGCTCGTTTTCCCAACCAATAAAGTTAACTACTTCACGGTTGTGAAAAAAAGCTGATAAAGTTCTGATGCCCTCCTGGGAATCGAACTGGCGACCCTCGGATTCTCGGTCGGCCACTCTATCACTGTGCTACTGCACCACTTGTGAAATTTTGATTTAATTTAGAACTTAAGCTCACACACGAATTTTAATTGGAAAAACTGGGAAGCCGAAAACGTCTTAACACTTCCACAGTACGAGATCGACTGTGAACATTTGTAGGGTTTTAATATTGTGATGAACACAATGTTAAAAACAGAAGTGCTCACTCTGTGGTTATTCGCACTCAAATGTACGATGAAAATCGAAATATTTGGAATCAAGTGGTCGTAAGAGGTTTATGCAAAAAATTAATTTACCAATGTAGCATTAAGGTGCTAAATGTAAAATCAAAACCCGAGCACTTCTTAGTTTTAAATGAAATTCACTACGATAACCTTGCTCTGGAAACATCAAACAAATCTTTCTTTAGAGAAATTATGATCCTGATTTCGGGAACCAAAATTCTATTGATTTGCATTAGTTTTATATTACAGCAAACTAATTTACAAATTTAATAATTCTAATAGTAATTTTTTTTTTCAGAAAAAAACTATCGACTGTTTCAATTGCCAGCCCTATTACGGGATAACGGTTTATTTCGTCGAAGACAATTGGACAGTGAAATCATTTGCTTTGGGTTTCGTGCCGTCGAAGGGAAAGCATTCAGAAGAAAGTTATGGGAATTACTATGGACAAGGCCTCCGCAAATACTTCGCTCATGTATGTGCTACAAGAGTTGATGACAAATGCAGGTTTTTCTTTAACGCGATTGACCAACATTTTAAATTTTTTGCACATATTATGAACCTCGGTGTCCAAGACGTCTTAAAAGCAATACATGCTGGAGGAGGTGGGGATGATGACCCCTTCACGGACGAGCCATATTTAGATCATGATGGTGATGTTGATGGAAATGACAGTGATTCCGAAGAATCATCCGATGATGAGATAAATGACGATATTATGTAGGAATATAATCCCTTCCTTTAAGAACAACAACTCTTCCCAAGTTAAATCATAGTTTTATAAAAATTAAAAGGTCGGAAGCTCTGCAGATATCATTAAAAAATGCCTGCGACCTTTCACACGTAAAATATCTAAAGCCAACAGTTGACGTCAAAACAAGTTGGAACTCTACTTTTCACATGATTGGATTGGGGCTACGACTAAAGAAGGCATTGAAAGTGTTGTGGTCTAGTAACAATAGTCTTATCGAACGTGAGCAAAACTGTCACGCAAGTTCGATAATGTGTACCCTACTTAAATCGGAGCGATCCTTCAATGGATTCTGACAATTCATGACTTGACAGGTAGGCAGCTTAATACATTTTGACATTTGAGCAATATTTTGTCAGGTAAAATTTTAATTTTGTACAAGATTTTTAATCCATCTAAATCGGAGCGATGCTTCAATGGATTTTGACAGTTCATGACTTGACAGTTCGGCAAATTACATATGAATAATATTTTTTTTCCAAATGTCACCCAAAAGGATTAAAACCACATTTTTAGGGAGCAATAAATTAATCGAAAAATTTCGATTCTTTTGAGGTAAAATTTTAATTTTGTAGAGGTTTTTTTAATCCATTTAAATCGGAGCGATGCTTCAATGGATTTTGACAGTTCATGACTTGACAGGTATATCTTGACATTTGAGCAATATTTTGTTTTCCAAATTTCACCTTAAAAGTCTAAAATCAACATTAAATCGAAAAATTACTATTTTTTTGAGCTAAAATTTGAATTTTGTAGAGGTTTTTTAATCCATTTAAATCGGAGCCATCCTTCAATGGATTTTGACAGCTCATGCGTTGACAGATAGGCAACGAACTATATTTTGACGCTTTGATAATATTTTTTTCCATATGTTATACACGAGGCTAAAAATCACATTTTTAGGGAGGAATAAATTAAATCGAAAAATTTCAATTTTATGAGGCAAAATTTGAATTTTGTAGAGGTTTCTTAATCCATTTAAATCGGAGCCATCCTTCAATGAATTTTGACAGCTCATGACTTGATCCACCCAAATAAAATAAATTAAATCGAAAAATTTCGATTCTTTTGAGGTAAAATTTGAATTTTGTAGAGGTTTTTTAATCCACCTAAATCGAACACATCCTTCAATGGATTTTGACAGCTCATGCCTTGACAGATAGGCAACGAACTATATTTTGACGCCTTGATAATATTTTTTCCAAATGTCATAGAAGAGGCTTAAAATCACATTTTTAGGGAGCAATAAATTAAATCGAAAAATTTCGATTTTTTTGAGGTAAAACTTGAATTTTGTAGAGGTTTTTTAATCCATTTAAACCGGAGCCATCCTTCAATGGATTTTGACAGCTCATGCCTTGACAGATAGGCAACGAACTATATTTTGACGCTTTGATAATATTTTTTCCAAATGTCATACAAGAGGCTTAAAATCACATTTTTAGGGAGCAACAAATTAAATCGAAAAATTTCGATTTTTTGAGGTAAAACTTGAATTTTGTAGAGGTTTTTTAATCCATTTAAACCGGAGCCATCCTTCAATGGATTTTGACAGGTCATGCCTTGACAGATAGACAACGAACTATATTTTGACGTTTTCACAATATTTTGTTCCAAATGTCATACAAGAAGCTTAAAATCATCGCATTTTTTCAGGTAAAATTTGAATTTTGCACCAGATTTTGAATCCATCTAAATCGGAGCGATGCCTCAATGGATTTTAACAGCTCATGACTTGACAGGTAGGCAACTTACTATATCTTGACATTTGAATAATATTTTTTTCCAAATGTCACCCAAAAGCTTAAAACCACATTTTTAGGGAGCAATAAATTAAATCGAAAAATTTCGATTCTTTTGAGGTAAAATTTGAATTTTGTAGTGGTTTTTTAATCCACCTAAATCGGAGCGATGCTTCAAATTGACTTAGACAGTTCATGACTCTACAGGTAGGCAGATTAATATATCTTGACATTTGAGCAATATTTTGTTTTCCAAATTTCACCTTAAAGGTCTAAAATAAACTTTTTAGGGAGTAATACATTAAATCGAAAATTTCGATTTTTTAGGTAAAATTTGAATTTTGTAGATGTTTTTTAGTCCATTTAAATCGGAGGCATACTTCAATGGATTTTGACAGCTCATGCCTTGACAGATAGGCAACGAACTATATTTTGACGTTTTGATATTTTTTTCGAAATGTCACCCAAAAGGTTTAAAACCACATTTTTAAGGAGCAATTAATTAAATCGAAAAATTTCGATTCTTTTGAGTTAAAATTTGAATTTTGTAGAGGTTTTTTTAATCCACCTAAATCGGAGCGATGCTTCAATGGATTTTGACAGGTAGGCAGCTTAATATATCTTGACATTTGAGCAATATATTGTTTTCCAAATTTCACCTTTAAGGTCTAAAATCAACTTTTTATGGAGCAATAAATTAAATCGAAACATTTCGATTTTTTTGAGGTAAAATTTGAATTTTGTAGAGGTTTTTTAATCCATTTAAATCGGAGCCATCCTTCAATGGATTTTGACAGCTCATGCGTTGACAGATTGGCAACGAACTATATTTTGACGCTTTGGTAATATTTTTTTTTACATATGTCATACAAGAGGCTAAAAATCACATTTTTAGGGAGCAAAAAATAAATCGAAAAAGTTCGATTTTTTTGAGGCAAAATTTGAATTTTGTAGAGGTTTCTTAATCCATTTAAATCGGAGTCATCCTTCAATGCATTTTGACAGCTCATGACTTGATCCACCTAAATAAAATAAATTAAATCGAAATATTTCGATTATTTTTAGGTAAAATTTGAATTTTGTAGAGGATTTTGACAGTTCATGACTTGCTGTCAGCTTAATATATATTGACATTTGAGCAATATTTTGTTTTCCATATTTCACCTTAAGGGTCTAAAATCAACTTATTAGGGAGCAATAAATTAAATCGAAACATTTCGATTTTTTTTAGCTAAAATTTGAATTTTTGTAGAGATTTCTTAATCCAATTAAATTGGACCCATCCTTCAATGGATTTTGAAAGCTCATGGCTTGGCAGGTAGGCAACGAACTATATTTTGACGTTTTCATAATATTTTTTTCCAAATGTCATACAAGAGGTTTAAAATATACTTTACCCGGAGGAAAAAATTTCGATTTTTTTCAGGTAAAATTTGAATTTTGCACCAGATTTTAAATCCATCTAAATCGGAGCGATGCTTCAATGGATTTTGACAGTTCATGACTTGACAGGAAGGCAACTTACTATTTCTTGACATTTGGATAATATTTTTTCTCCAATTGTCACCCAAATGTTTAAAATCAAATTTTCAGGGGCAATAAATTAAATCGAAAAAGTTCGATTTTTTGAGGTAAAATTTAAATATTGTAGAGGTTTTTTAATCCATTTAAATTGGAGCCATCCTTCATTGGATTTTGACAGCTTGATAGGTAGGCAACGAACTATATTTTGATGTTTTGACAATATTTTTTTCCAAATATCACCCAAAAGAAAGCAACTACCTGCATACATAAATCGTACGTATTCTTCTCTGGATTTTCGCAATGCGCCTATCTCTGTATAACTATGTACATACATATATGGTTTGGTATGTTAACGCGCATATAATATTTCGCAAAAAAAACTTGTGAATATTATAAAAATTGAACATGATTAGATACTTAACAATAATTAAATAAAAACAAAATTTTCTTCTAGCGAAAACCGAAACGAAACCACCGAAACCACCGAGACCAGCGAGACTCTCGTCGAATTTCGGTACCAAAAATAGTTCTCGTCTCGGTCTCGTACTTTTTAAGGAGTCTCGTTTCGTTGACGAGACCGAGACGAGACCGATGCTAGTCTCGGTCTCATTTCCAGCCCTACCCAAAACTAACGATACCTACCATAGAATTTCGTGTACCAAAAATAGTAAATCTTAATAATCTCGAAAACGACCCTAACGTTTTGATAGATAAAAGTTCTGTGCACTATTATATGTAGGTATATATATATTTTGATCCAACATTTTGCTTACATATTTTGTTAGTAAGCCGGATTTACACGAGTGACAAATTGCCATCATTTCTTCTCTTTTATTGACAATACTGACAAAATCGTGTAAATGGTTTGAAAATTTGTCATTGTTTTCGTCATTAAAAAAATGGCAGAGAACACTGGCATTAAATATTGCCATTATAATTGAGTCATGTCAATCCACAATGATGCCATTTTGAAAATTATGGCACACCGCGAGGAAGAATGAACTTGCTCATTCTTTAATGGCAGATTGCCATTATCAATCAAATAGTCATTATCTTACCCCTTGTAAATGCTTATCATTATTGATTTGATTTTACCATTATTTTGCCAGTTTAATGGCATGAATTAATGGTAATTTGTCACTCGTGTATATCTGGTATAACGGTACCTGCCATAGAACCATTTTTTGATTTTAGACATTCTTATTAGCCGTTGAACGGATTTCGATTAAAAATTTATATGCGAAGCGCTTCGAATTCTAAATAATACTAAACACCAAAATTTTCTAAAAATAAATGAATGATTTATTGTCTCCAGGTTTGTATCACGTAATGAAATGTATTTTAAATTGTTTAAGAATTATGTTTATCAATTACATTTTCATTATTTTAATAAAACGACTCTTTTCGTACATTCTATCTTCGGGTTTTTGTTTATTTTATTTGAATATAAACTAAAACCCGACGGAACATTCACGACTGTTCTTGTAACTTTGTAATGGTAGTACTACGTTACCACCGATCACTAAAACGGGATTTGAGTAGATTTAGCTAAATCTCCTACACATCTTGTGGAATTCCATACAAATAAACATTTTCTCAGATGAAGATTTAATTAAAACTCATTCAAATCTTTATAGGGCCAATAGATGTACAAATCGAACTACCCTATTCCCATATCGAAATGAACATATTCATCGGAAAAGTGAATTTTTCGCTTCTTTCGGCTTTGTAATTTGTATTTTTCTCCGTAGTCAAGTTCTCATTATAAGGAGAAATAGATTATTGGATAGGACACAGGCTAATTTGTATCCCCGAAAAATGCATAGTTCACGTGGGATAGGTTTGTTTAAATTTTTCATAGAGCTCATTCTACAAATAGCCAGCATAGCTTTTATTCACAATGCACCTAAAAGCACATGAAAATTGATTGGTAGGTGGATGTACTGGATTATCACATAGATCATTTTTATCATGAACAAAATTAACGGTTCCTATGGGAGAGGCTTAAATATGAAAAAAAAAATATATACTTGGGTGTGTGTTCCGCTTTCACGCCCCAACGACTCTTTAATGAAATTTTGTAGGTGGATAGATGTCATTAGAGCCGGTGGAATAGAAAATCCGTATAGCATCACACGGGCATCTGCTATTAAAAATGGCGTGAAAAAATGTATTGTAATTCATCAGTTGGGAACTAATGGGCCGATTTGCCTCGAACTGTTTTTAAGTTGTTCGTGATATCCAGAATGGAAAATTGATTTTTTGTATGAAATTATGTATTCAAATGTTCCGGAATGGCTTTTCGAATGAAAAAAATAGAAAATTCTTAGTGCAAAACTCGAAAAATTCCGGAAAAACGAGAACATTTTTTTCTCAATGATATACATATAGATATATTTATTGAATGATTTGATGATTTTAGACAATATAAAGGTGGAAAATGCAATGTGCAGCTTGGAAAATTTCAGATAATCCTACTAATATTATGAATGTAAAATTTTGGATGGATGGATGTTTTTTGAACAGAGATAGATTATAGTCAGGCATTCTTTTTATCCCGGTTAAATGTATGCTTCTCGTCATTTTACAAATAGCCAACATAGCTTTTGTTCACAAGAAGCAAAAAAGCACATAGCCATACACACATAGCCATACACACATACACATACACACATTCACAAATACACACTCGATTATCACATAGTTCATTTTTATCCCGAAAATGGAACCGAACGTTTCTATGGGAGAGGCTTCAATATTAACAAAATATATACCTGGGTGTTTGTTCCGCATTCATGCTTCAACCATTGAATGAGCTTTAATGAAATTTGGTAAACGGCTGGAAGATTAGCCATGATTTATTTTTCCCTAGTTTATTTTGTAGTTCTCACTTTTTGAATCCAATATAAAATCTTCACTTCGTTCGCGAACATGACCATAGAAGACGAATATCAAAGCCAACGA
The DNA here is from genome assembly GCA_910595825.1 of Philhelius pedissequus. NCBI lineage: Eukaryota > Metazoa > Arthropoda > Insecta > Diptera > Syrphidae > Philhelius > Philhelius pedissequus. The sequence continues at coordinate 163,439,006 of OU343161.1, forward strand.
ACACGGCAAAATCTAAATTTTTCGCTAACAGCTAGCGGCTCCCGAACCAACCCATATACAAGAACAGCACAGAGAGCGCGAACCTGCTGGGCGACCATGTTTGTCGTTTGTACCTACATTCTACGACTTAACGGTTTTTAATGAAATTTTGTAGGTGGATAAATGATTTCATTAGATTCCCGTGGGTCCATAGCATCGCACGGATATCTGCTAGTTCTTTTATATCGGGAAAATTTTGCTTCTGCTTTTGTATGGATTGTCTACTATTATGTAAAGTGTTATTTTAAGGGATATATAAAATGATGGAAGAAAGCTATACTAAAGCCGATTCCGGAAGCTCTAGAATATCTCTATTACCTGTTCTCTCCAAAATTCTTGAGAAGATTATTGGACGCATGCCTTTCTAAGACGCAATATATTAGTCGATGGCTACCGACTACTACAGCATCTAACTGATGAGCCCATCTGTAGTACCTGGGCGAAACGCATATTAATTTGGACTAAAGGTCGCAAAAAAACTCAATTCAAATTGTTATACACATATACATATAATTCCCTTCATTACTATTGTTATGCACATAAATAATTCCCTTCATTACTATTGTTATACCTATACATATATAATTTCTTTAGATGTAAGTTTTCAGTACAAGCGAAGGGAAGAATAAAGAACGATTCATTCTGGAATCGACCTCCGACCGAGCAAGTTGTGTTTTATTTCACGTCCAAACTTCGTTTTCAGAACCCAAACAGTTTAAGCTTAAACAATAGATTAGTCGCCTAAAACCTCAGAAGTAGGATAAAAGCCCTAACGAGTTGCTAAACAATCAATTATTAATTAACAATTTAAATATAAAGTAGAGCTGTGTCAGGTTTATAAAACAATCGTGTGCGCGCCATTTAACTGCGTTGTGGTCTTAGTTGCGTTCAAAAAAAAATATAAAACAAAAACAAGCTCAATCTTTTTACGAAAATAAAAAAAAATATCTTTATTAAAGTGTCTTTAATTTAACTGTATCGTGGGTGTGAAAACTGTTCCCTATGGAATCTCAAAATGAACTCCCACAGAAACTTTTCAAGATCGTGCGAATGAAAATAAGTTTTTTATTAAAGAGTCAAGCTACAGTTTGGTACGTGAAGGAATGTGCAAACTGTTGTGTATTCGATGGGAATGGAAAATTATTAAAAAATGTTCCCATGTAATGAATTAAAGGTATCCGCTAACCGGATATCTAAAGTGGATGGGGAAGAATGTGTCATATACATAACTTCTCCCCCCTTTAGTTTAAAATTCTCCTGAATTTTCTTATTAATTTTTACTTTAATTTTCTTTTGTAAGATAAGACTGAAAATAACCAAAATAATTAATACAATGACTAACGTAAAGTTGATTCCATAAGATATATTCTTATGGTACTGTAATTCTTCAATTTTTTTAATGTTACTTTTATTTTTAAATATATCTTTTAAAGTTATTTTGCTGCTAAAATTTGTAAAAGTTTTATTCATTGGAAAATAAAACCGATCTCGAAAAATTTCTTTTACATTTGTCCAATAATGGTCTAAAATTCTTAATTCACAATTATTAAAATGAATTAACAGATTTCCAGTTAAGTTTAAATTTCTTTCATCACAATTTTATGGTTTCATCATCAATAATTAAAATGTCAGGTTGCTTATTTTGTATAAGTTTACAATTCTCTTGGTATATAAAATGTTTAGTTAACTGTAGTTCATTTAAATATTTATTCTCTTCATGTATGTATGTTATATTATCATATGTAAATGTGATTTCTTTAGGGCTATCAATTTCTTCTTTATTTAAATTTGGAATAGGTACAATTATTTTAAGTTGAATTTTTACAAAATCTTTGGGAATTTTAATAGCAAATAATAATAGATTTTCTTTAAATTTAATTACTCCCATTTTAATATATTTCATTTTATTTAAATCAATTTCATATTTTTGTATTTCACTATCAGTTAACATATTTGGGTTTAAGTACCCATATCTAGCTGAAGCTATATTACTTTGAATATGATCAATTTTATCATTTACAATTTGTAATTTAAAATACTAGTCATAAAATAATTTTTTTTGAATTACACTACTCGACACACTATTTAATTGACCTAATATAACTGCTCGATCTTTTTCTAAAACAGTTTTTAATTGTTGAAAAGTTCTATTAAAGTGATCATCTAGAACTACCTGCTGATTAACATTACTTATAGCATTATGATTGTTTACTACAATATTGCTGAAATGTCTTTCTATGCTAACTCGGTCCTCCTCATCCATAGTGCCAAAGAACCATTTAGATGCGCTACCTACAATATTTGCCAGTCCTCTTCTATGTCTTCTGTCCTTTGGAATTAACGTTTGTGCTCTGTTCTCAAGATGTCTAAGTTCAGTTTGCATTACTTCTTGATGTTCTATGTCCAGTCCTTTAATATTTGTTGAAATGTGTTCTATAATATTAATAATATCGAAAAGGTTCAATACGTAAACAATAATGTCTGTTTTTGTTATTATGTTTGCTTAATTGATTTTTATCTCAGTGAAACCGCTCTGTTCGTTTATTTCGTCAATACTAAGTAGTCCGTTGGCATGTGTTGCTAGTGTTATTAATAATGGCATCATAAATAGCTGAACATTTTGGTTGGCGTTTAATATTAGTTACATGTATTTTTGAAAGTTTACTCTTTCTAAATCTAGGCTGATGCTTAGGCCTAACTGCTTTATAATTTTTAATAAACCCTGTAGACCTATTTTCAGCTATAGCTTGTATATAGCCATCTTCTGCGAGCTATAGCACGTGCATTTGTAGCTAACTTGTATATAGCCATCTTATACAAGCCATAGCTTGTATATAGCCATCTTATGCAAGCTATAGCAAGCTAGCTTGCATATAGCCATCTTATACAAGATATAGCTTTCATACAGCCATCTTATTCAAGCTATAGCACGTGCATTTGTACGTAGCTTGTATGTAGCCATCCTTTACAAGCTATAGCTCGTATATAGCCATCTTATGCAAGCTAAAGCACGTGTATTTGCAGCAAGCTTGTATAAAGCAACCTTTGGCAAGCACAACGTGCATTTGTATGGTTTCTATATTGTAAATTAATTTTTATTTCATAGAAATTCCACCATTAGTTTTGAATAAGTATTTGATATCACATTTTTACTTGCGACTATAGGTACTGTAAGGCAAGTTATGTATTGGTAAAAATAAAAAAAAATTCTAAAAATCACACATGACATTACGATCATAGAGAATAGAGAGTGTGTTCCGCAATTCCGTCTGTCTGTCTGTCCTCAAGTCTGCAGCCTAACGGTTCGATGGACTTACTTCAAACTTAGTACATATTGTTTTTCGGTAATATGCCCACACGTTTTTTCACTTTTTTTAAGGCGACAACTAACAGTATAGCTCCCATACATTTCTTTTTCGGCCAAAAAATCAGTTTATTAATGAAGGGAAAGGTACCTATTGATAATTTTTTTTTTTTGAAAAAATATGTTATTTTTGGTACATCTGGTACAAACATTAATTTGGGTTGTCGATTTTCTGTGAAACGGTTAATTCTATTATTTTTTTTTTTTTTTTACGCAGAAGTTCCTAGAAAGTTTAAACACTGGTGGCGACACTCCATTGTCAGTCGCAACATCTAGGTGTGAACACCATGTTCCTGAAACCTGACTCTAAGTGTAATTCAATAGGTTGAATCCTACTGTACCTAAAAGGGGAACAAATAATATCCCTAATTGTGAACTGTACCGAAAAGTCCCAAAAGGGAACTGCCCAACGTTTAAATTATTCCCGCCTGGGTTTCATCCGATCGAAGTCTGTCATCTGGCGTCCAATAATAGAACGTTTTCTAATTTATTTACGAGAAGTAAGTGAAGTAGAGTGCTGCTGGTGCTCGTGAAATGGGTTGGTTGTATTTTATTGACTGGTTCTAAGGATAAGCTTTTAAGATTTCCAATGAAGGACCTTGACGTCTCACTACATAACATTTTACTTGCGATTATAGGTACTATAAGGCAAGTTATGCATTCGTAACAAAAGTGATCGGCAAAAAATGTCTTTCTGTCAGTCTGTCCGTCTGTATGTATAACGAGATACAGCTTAAATGGCTTATGCGATTACCTTCAAAATTGGTATGTATGATTCTTTTGGCATTCCTCAGAGTGGAAATTGAAATTTTAATTTAAGGCCTAAAAATAACGGTACCTGCCATACAACCATTTAGTAAAATCTGGTTTTGGCAAATTTATAAGTTGAAAAAACAATTTTTACCCAGCTATACACCATTCACTTTCATTATATACATATTTATGTACATATTTCCATACCTAGGTTCGCTCTATATATGTATAAATATATTATCCTCCTAATTTACATAATTCAAATCCATTTAAAGACTCATTTGTAGGTAGGTGTCTATATAACCATTCCTTGAATTATGTATTCCACAATTCATTATATTAAGAATGAAGGTATTCTTACCTACATCAGTTTTAAACCTGAATAGGATAAATAGACTACTTATACTAACAGCGTCAGTGGTTAACTATACAAAAGTAATTAGCTACAAGAGCAAGTTCGTACGATCCAGTCGTGCAATTTATTTTAATTACAATTGAAATCGCCAAACACAAAAATTTCACCATACAATGAGTACTCTTCTAAAACGTTATAAAAGCTCGATAAATTGGCTCTCTGGCTGATAGATACAAACCCAGTAACCTCTTTACTTTGTAATTTAATATTTCAATAAAACAAAATTCTATGGGGTTATTTGCAGGTGATTCAACTATAATTCGACAATTTATACATTGTTTGATATATATTGCAACGCATCCACCTCTGAACTTTCTATCAACACGGAAAAGTTTATAACCGTTCAACTTCAAACTATAAATTTCATCAGTTACTCTTACTCCTTCTCTTAACCATGTTTCGGATACACAAATAGTATCCACATTAGAGTTCACATTTTTTGTAGGAAACTCATATAGTTTCATGTACAACCTTTGTGAATTGATATGGCAAATAAGAAATCCCTTTTCCTGCTTACAAGAAGTCTTTAAATTTAGACGAGCATTTAAATCCCTACCATAGGATTGGGACACTTTATTAATAGCGTTCATTAAAGCTTAAAGACAGCCAAAACATAGCAAACATAGCATAAAATAAATTATTTAAGAAATAATTAAACTAATATTCAGCATTTCGATAACTAACAATAATTTCATTTTGAAATATCGCAAGCAAAAAATGTATAATAAGTTAAAAATAAATTAACATTTTTCTTTAAATTTTACATGTATGTAGCATCATCAGTGCTGGTGAAATTCGGCTTCAATTGATAATAGTAATTACCCAGTTGGAAATTTCAACAATCAATTTTTGGTGAATTCATCAATGGATTCATCGACTATTTCCATCGATGGGTAGTATCTTATGATTTCATAAGAAAACGGTTGCGCATTGTTTTTATCAGTTAACTAAATTCAAATGAATTGAAAGCTTACAATTCTCTATATTTTCAGTTACAAAATCATAAACGACGATTTCACTGATGAAGAGTAATGTATAGGTTCATGAGTTCGCAAATGATGTTTGGTTCTCTGCGGTGCGGTGGTTGTTTTGTTTTCTTCCCGAGACCAACAAAAAAATGCAAACTAAAAAGCCTTTAAAAAATGCCACAACGAGAAATGACATGACATGAGTTCGTGGGTTTTTTTTAGAGAAAGTGAAAAAAACATATAAACCTTCCGGTTTTTCCAGTTTTGTTCGCGATCGTTATCATCATTTAACACAGCAGCAAAAGTTTATTTTTTTTATCAAAATGTTTTTTTTTTTTATTCAGATAATTGGCGTTGTTAGATATTTGGCGAGTGGTGGGTATTTCTTCGACTTTATTCAAAACAAAATTTAAAAATGCCAATATTTTTTTAGCGCATTATACCTACTCAATACGTTATGCTGTCGACTCAAAGTGCAAAACCTACGCAGCAGAATTAACAAAATGAATTGCTAAGACCGACATCACATCATATTTAATAGAATCAATTATTGATAAGGTTTACTTTCGATTTACAAGATTTTATCAATGCTACATTTTAATTAATATTAGCTAAACGTATTTTTTTCCTTAATTAAATGTTTATCTTATTGAATAATCGTCGAGTTAAATTAATAAAATGATGTTTGGAGGTATAACATACACATACAATGTTTCTGTTTACTTAAAAAAACATTTCACATATAATTTGCTTGTGAATAAACTAGTTACCCCTACTTCGTGATTTCACTGTTAAATATTCACCCCGAAAATCACTTGGTGAACGCCTATGACAGCCCCATGTTAAATTCATCGATGTTTTCATACCAAATTCATGGGGGGTAGCTTCCACTCATTGATGAAAAAGTTGGTGATTCATGAATGAATTTTTTTAAATTTCCTACTGGGTACGATTAGTTGTTCTGTGTATTTATTTTATACATCCAGTGTCAGGCAGGAGCTCAACATGTTGCAATTCGGTAATTGGATCCAGATCTTGACAAGAATTAATGAAGTGAGCTTTTATGGGTTTTTGCTGAAATTTGCTGAACTTAATGAAGATTGCTGTATCTTCATATTTTTCTTTTGGCTTAACCCAAAAAATATCTATGAACATAGGAGTTGGAGAAAATTTAACTGAAATGCATAGTGCATTAAACATTTCCTTTAAATTCTCATTTGCTTTTTCGGGAACACCACGTAGTACAACATCGGCACAAATCTTTTCACGTTGCAGGGAATCAATTTGTTGGTGTAGGTTACTGAGTTTAATGATGAGCTGGTTGTCAGGTGGGGGTCATTATGCACTGCATATTATCATAGCTTATTTTATCACTAATCCTATAATAATTCAAACTAAAAAATAAACAAACATATATTTTATTTTTTAAGATGTCTATTGACCTATAAAGTACTGGCTTGTATATACAATACATACCAATAAAGCTATTCAAAATACAATTAAAGAACATTATCCATAAAATAGTTTTCAACCCAATTACACTTAGAACGTTTTGTGGATACCCACATTATTAGGTAGTTATAATTCTGATTTATTAATTAACTCTCTCTCTCTCTCTCTCTCTCTAAAATCTGAACTTCTTTTCTATACCTAACTTGTATGCTTGAGCATGCATGAGCATTGAAACATAAAACAAAGTTGCTTTTAAAGAGTATAAAAGTATTCAAGCACTTCCTTCTTTATATTTAAGAACTGAAATTCCACAAGCCTTAGAATGTACTTATCATTATTGCATACATAATATACCAAAATACTTCTACTCACCATCATCTTCAATGAACTCCACAGTGGCGTTATGAAGATTTACTTTGAAAAATTCCACAAAGTTTTCAAAGCCTTGTTGCATTTTTATTTTATTGAGAACCCTTGGCGACATCAGTATACACATACGACTCGGCAACAGCGTCCGATTATTTTGCTTATCCTTTTGTTTGTACTGTCTACTATCCTGTATAGCGACAGTGTCCAATTGCAGTAACTTATTTTCAATTGTTGATTGCTCCAGGGACGACACCGACAACAACAACGAATCCAAAGACGGTGAAATATCCTGCACAGAATGTAACGTAGTCAGGTCAGCTTTAGAAGAGTTAAGGAAGGAAAATGCTGTCAACAGCAAAAATAATTTATAATATTGCCAAATTGGTAACTTCATTTAGAAAAGCCCTGGTGGCGTCTATGAAGGATGATAACACTTTGTTGCTAGATTGGTTGCTACTGAAGGGAAGGTCAATTTTTCATCGAATTTTTGTTACACTACTGCTAATACAGGTCTGGGAAATTTTACAACGATGTTGAAATGTGTTCCGTTTCGCACTGAATTGATTACTAATTTATAACTTCTAGTCAAAACTGATAATATTCACATTGTTAGCCTCGAGTCTGCCTGCAACACAAAGATTGATTTTCAGATTGTGAACTCATTTTCTCTTAATATATTGTGCTGGCCTGGTCCATAAAGCTATCATGGTGCAGCAATATATGCTTCCTGAAATTAAAAAAAAATCATAACTTGTTAAAACTAAATCGATGTGAGATCTGCCTGCAGCAGGAAATAATTTATTTTAGCAATTTTAGAAAGCAAGTATTCCATCACTAATTTCACGTCCACATAAACCACTTGTGGGCGAAATTCTTCGTAAATAAATCATTAGATTTTCAGAATACATTTTTTTAAAGTTTTTGAATATTTCCAGACTATTAAGAAATTTTATTCATTAAAAAAATAAGAATATTTAGACTCAACAAATTTTTGTGAATATAAAAGTGTTTTACTAAAAATCGAAATATTTTATTTTGAATATTTTTGTACATAATATACAATTTAATAACTAAAAAATGTAGCATAGCTTTATATATATATAGCTTTATATAATGATCTCGGGCAAAAATTGCACTTAATTACTCTCGGAAATCCGGAATAGCTTTCTGTTGTTGTAACGCGTGCAAAAGCACATCTAGTGAAAAAACAACTGTTCTCATGAAAGCTATCTTGAGTTATCCCAAAAATTGTGGAATAACTGGCTATCCGAGAACAAATTTATAGAAGAGCTGACTGCAAACTTCAGTTGGAACGAGTTTTGTTCATGTTTTTTTCTTACTTTTAGCTAACTTAGATACCGAGATAACATATCTAATAAGTGAGTGAATGTTCGCAATAATACTCGAATGTAGTATGATGATTTTATAAGTTAACCATACACAAAATAGATTACCAAGAATGACCTAGTTTCTTGTAGTTCTTTAGATTTTATATTAAAAGTTTGAACAACTTTTATAACACAAGCATTAAGCTTGTCTGCGGCTTTAAAGGGGTTTCAAATAAAATATAGCACATCTCGAATGATAATTTGGCATATCGTCTGTCCATCGCAGGTTTTTTAAACGCAAAACGTAAGAATCTTTTTCGTATTCTTTAAATTCTTATAATAGCATTTTCATTAAAAGCGGTCCAAACAACACAGCATTACTCTAAGTTACGCAATAATAATGACAAATAGATTGACTTTAGAGTATACACATCCTTAAAGACAACTTTAGTTTGTTTTAGGAACCCTAGCATTGAATTTGCTTTTGATATAATTTAATTCATGTGCGGCGAAAAAGTGAGCTTGGAGTCAACGATAACACCGAGATCTTTCACTGACTCTTGTAAGTAAAAGTGGCTTAACTTTTATAAATTGGATTTACATAAGATACCTTCCAATCTTCAATAAAGACAGAAGTTGACAACGATACATTGAAAATAATTTGCGAGTGCAAGGTAAAGCGATGAGGCACATTTTGACAGTAAGCTCTACTCCAGCCGTTTTAGTGGCATCTAAATCAAGTAACCCATCAAGAACATCGTTTTCTGAAAAACAATGTAAGTTAAATTTCGTAATGGGGGAAATAAATTAATATAAATCATTTAGTTGGAAATTGCACCCGTATTGTAACTAGATTGGAAGTATTTTGCAAATAGATTGCAAGACAATTGCTAATCGTACGACTTTTCAATTTCTAACTCCATTGCTATTGGTAGAAACGAACTTTTACATTTGGAGTTAAGAAAGGCGCAAAACTACTTGCTGTTCTTCTTAATATTATTTTCAGCAGTAGTTATATATACTGTTGATACAAACACTTATTCAAAAAATCAAACTCTGTCCGAAGCTGAAGAAATCGAGTTTGGTGCTCAGATAAGCCTCTTTAAACACGTCATACGTTTCATTAGATGATTTATTGCAAGAACAGTCGGGGTGGCACCAAAAAAAAATTAAAAATGCGGGGGCATAAGTGCATGTAACTGCGTGTCTGTAAAATGTGCGTACGTATGTACATGTATGGGTGGGTTGCATGTTGCTGTGTGTCTGCATGCATATAAAAAATAAAAAAAAAATTAAAAAACGAAAAAAAATGCTGCTGTGGCTGTTCTAGTTTTTAAGTAGTTTTAAGTATTATTAGGTATTTTGAGTAGTTTAAGTTATTTTTAGTTAGCATAAGTTAGTTTTATTTAGTTTTAATTATTTTTAATCTATATTTAGGTTTAGTTTATAAGTAAAAAAAAAAAAAAAAAAGATAAGCTACCAAGTTGTTTGTTAATAAGTTTCCTTGAAAAATAAAATAAAATAAAATAATTAGATTTAATTAAAATAGTTTTTAGGTCGAAAGACATTAGTTCTAAAAGTTATTGTTTAGTTTAGAGCGCCCGTAAAGGGCCAGTAATTTAGTTGGAAGTTATTGATAAGTAGGCTAGTTTTAAACATTTTTGTCTAGCTATAAGATAGTTATAAGTGAATATGAAATAAAAATGAATTTAAAAAAAAAAAAAAAAAAAACGACGGATAACAATCCCTTATTTCATCTTCATAGACGATTTTCAAACAAACAACCCGTTAGGGTCTCATAGAGGTGATCGGAAACTCACAGGAGTGTATTATTCTTTTCCAGTTCTGCCCCAAGAGTTTCTATCCCAACTTGAAAATATTTTTCTGCTTATGTTGTTTGAATCGAAACATTATGCAAATTATGGAAATGATTTATGTTTTAATGTTTTAATTGGTGAAATAGTAAGCTTAGCAAAGGAAGGCTTAGAAATAGTTGTAGACGGCTCAAATTATAAAATTTAGTTTATTTTAGGTTTGATCTTAGGAGACAATTTGGGACTCAATACTGCATTAGGCTTTGTGAAGTCTTTTTCTTCAAATCATTATTGCAAGTTTTGTAAAAGACATAAAAATTTGCTTCGTACGGATTTGAAACAGTATGATGAGAATCTTCGAAACAAAACCAATTATGAACACGATTTAAATACCCAGCTAACTGGAATTTTAGAAAATTCCATATTTAATCGAATATCCAACTTTCATGTTGTTGAAAATTTTGCTGTTGATATTATGCATGACATTTTTGAGAGCATTTGTCATTATAATTTCTGTTCAATTCTTCTATATTTCATAGAAGAAGGTCTTTTTTTTCTATAGATATATTAAATGCTCGCATTCATATGTTCAATTATGGTGGAACCGAAATTGGATATCGTCCAACTATCCAATTAAGTACTTAAAGAAAAATCATCTTAACATGTCCGCTAGGGAAATGTGGTGTTTCTATCCCCATTTTACTCTTTTGCTAGGTGATATGATACCTGAAAGTTGTGATGTATGGGTATTCACATTAAAAATGATAAAGTTAATCGATCTTCTGTTACATCCATCATTTAATGCAGACAAAATAGCTTTCATTCGCAGTTTAGTCGCGAGTATAAATGAAATGTACATAAATATTTTTAATAAAACATTAAAACCAAAACATCATTTCTTAGTACACTATGCATCAATTATTAAGCAAAGTGGTCATCCAAAATGTTTAAGCTGTTTTAGATTCGAAGGAAAACATAAATTCTTGAAGCAATATGCTTACAACACAAATAGCAGAAAAAATATTTCATGGTCACTTGGAATTAAATTTCAATTATCAAACTCATTTAGATTACTTCAAGACAAAGGTTTTGATGAACGAGTTGATTTATCTCATTTTAATAGAATCATACTCAAAGAAGATCCATGCCTCAGTTAGTTACTAAGTTGTCAAAGTCCACTTTCATTTAATAATCCAGTGCATGTTGCAAATGAAGTAAATATAAAAGGCACACAATACAAGCAAAATTTTTATATTGCCGTTTCTGAACATTGTTTAACTTTTGTCAAAATAAATTTAATTGTAATTGATGAAAAAAATGTTATTTATTTCGTTTGTTTTGAATTGGAAAATAAAAATTTTAATGAACATTTTGAAGCACACGAACTACGAACTTAACTTTAATAAAATAAATTCCCCACCACTTCATGTTCATTTTGTAAATAACAAAAAATTAATAAGACTTAAATACTTTTAATTGTTTATTTTATTTAATTCTTATACAATTTAATGTAATAGCGTAATATAATTAATTTTTAACTTTAATGGAATAAATTCCCCACCACTTGATTTTCATTTTGTAAATAACAAAAAATTAATAAAACTTAAATATCTTAACTGTTTCATTTTAAATTTTATTATATCTTAAGAATTAAGAATCTTTTTGTAAATAACAAAAAATTAATAAGACTTAAATATCTTAACTGTTTCATTTTGAATTTTATTATATCTTAAGAATTAAGAATCTTAAGATATAATAAAATTTAAAATGATTTCAGAAAATTGTTGCTGTTGATTTTTTGGAGAATTTTCAGGGAACAAATTATTTTTGTATATGCAGGGAAACTAAAAAGTAATCAGGTAAGCGTTTCCAAAACAGGTAACGAAATGAAGATCAAAATAATCATTCAAGAATTATTGTAATAGTAGTGTATAATAAAAGTTAAATTAAAATAGTTGATTCTGACTATTTAATAGTAAGATTTAAAAGAATATCAACTGACAATAAATAGTTAAAACCAACTATTTTTATTAGTTGCATTAACTATTTAGGAGTTGATTTTAATTAGATGACAATGAAAATAGTCACAAATAACTGTTTTTAACTATTTAATATAGTGTTCCCGATTTTTACTATGAAATTAGTTAAAAAATAGTTAAAAATAACTATTTTTTTCTCTGAGTGTATGGGTGTATAATATTGAATGGACAATAACGAGCGAAGAATACCGTAACACTTGCCGACAGCAATATTTATATGGTTGTCCCAAGATAACTTACGATTAAACGTAACACCAAGATTACGAACAGATTCAGCGTACTCGATTTGAGTGTTATTTAAGCTGATGATTGAAAAATAGGACAAATCTAGTTTTTTTCTGGAGATAACTAAACATTTTGATTTGCGAAGGTTTAAAAGGAGACCATTTTTTGAAGACCAACGTACTACTTCTGCCAGGTTATTATTAACACAGCTAACAGTGTTCTCAATGAGTCCAAGGGGACAGCTTATGTAGAGTTGAACGTCATCTGCGTACAAGTGTATTGAGCAATGGTTAATGACAGAAGGCAGTTCACTAATGTATAAAGAGAGCAATACTGGTCCCAAAATGGAGCCCTGAGGAACTCCACTCACAGTGGGTTAGAAATCCGAAAGATAATTATTTGATTCAACACCTTGGAGCCTATTACTTAAGTATGATGATATCAACCTTACTGAAAGGGGAGAAAGTGATACAGATTAAGAAGCTTAGAACATGAAGTATTGTGGTCAACTGCATCAAATGCCTTGCAAAAATCCAGGAGGACTAAAAATGTAACCTCATCTCTCTATAATAAGTCTAATATCTTCCGCTACATTGATTAAAACTGTGATGCAGCTATGATTCTTTTGAAAACCTTCTTGCATAGATGTTAAAATATTCATTTCTCTCATATATTGACTTATTTGCTGTTGTACAATTTTTTCGAACGCTTTGGATAGGAAAGGAAATATAGATATGGGCCGAAAGTCATTCCTTTTTGCATTTTTTGGCACAGGAATAATCTTTGCTACCTTCCACTGTGGTGGTAACTTTAATGGTATCGATATACGAAAAGAAAAATGTGTGGGTTCAGTGGTGTTTATAGGTTTTAAATTCGTTGAGATCATTTCATCGATCATGTAATTTTCGGTTAATAGATTGCTATTAAAATCTCCACATAAGATAATATAGGGAAAGGTTATAGATATTTCTTCAACACAGTAAAAGGGAAATATCGATATGAGGATTTTGCCGGTAAATGGTACCCAACAGTAACTTTTCACCTACATTACTATTTATCTCTACAAATACATGTTCCATTGCGCTGCAAACTTGAGATACATACCTAAGTTTGCATTGAATACCGTCTCTTACAGATATAGCAACACCCACTCCAATTCGACCGACTCTATCAGACCGAAAACATCTAAAACCCATAAGCCTACACATATTATCATTGATACTGTTTGAGAGCCAAGTTTCAGACACACAAACATATCCCGAAACTTGTCAATCTTAGGCAACAAGGCTCTGAGCGTTAACGTGACAAATCTTCAAAACTGTTTCTTGCCTAGTTAGGATATTAATCATGACATTCGAGTTGTTATTAATTAGCATGTTTGATTTAATGAAAATTTTATTTATAATTATAATAATGAGTAAGAATGAAAAACACATTAAAAAAAGAGAAAAGGAAAATACACAGAAGTGTTTATGCAAAAAGATTATTTGAATATAATGATAGTTTGATGATAATAATTTGCAATTGAATTTTAATAGTATAAAAAGGGGGGTGACCGTGGTGTGATGGTTGTGTGTTCGCCTGTCAACCTCATGGGCACAGGTTCGATCCCTGCCGTAGTCTGTCTTCTTATTTTTACATTAAAAACCAATTCTAAAAACAAATGTCATACAATGAGTTGCTGGTTTACTCATTACATGTTGTTTAGGCATAGAACTAACAACATGTGATTGAGTAAAACTAGTATACGGATAAAATATGACAAAGAATAAAAAAATTAATGCGAATTATAAGGGACATCGATAAATAAGACACGGAAATTTCTCCGCATTAGTTCAGCCGCCATCCCTGGAGATAAAATCTAAGACAACAACCACCTACAGTCTCCGATTATCGCGCCACAAATCTTTCCTATCATTCTTTCTCTTCCTTAACCTCACCCTCACGCCCGCGCTGTGTTGAAACATTTAAGGGGTATTCATAATCCTTTAAGCGCGTGTAGATCATAAAAAAAAATAAATAAATATTCCAAAATTATTCTAATTTCATTAAGTCAGTCTGGCAATTACGCCCAAGCTTTTGATTCAGTCAATAGATACAGCAGTTGAGTTATGATGACGTGTCACGTAAACGGAACCTCGGAATGAGTACACAGAAGCCAGTTGTTTATTTTTTTACATTGTAATGCATGGTTTAATATCAGCTGGTTTTGTTTTGTTAAGCATTCCCGCAAGTGCATGGTACCAGTTGAGTTAAGTCAAACATCACTTAAACAAAGATCGCGACTTTTTTCCTTTCACCATAGTGCTATCGATTTTAAAACAAAATTACGATCGTACGGTGAATTAAATTTAATGAATATATTAAAGTCTAAGAGCCGGCACCAAATATTGGGACTATTGATATAACCAAAATTCATATGGTGGTATACGCAGTACTATACCACATCCAACCGCCGGTCAGGTTTTTTTTCAGCCGGGGGTGGGGGTGGGCGTCCGAAAATGGTATTTTTTTCGATTTTTGTGTCGGAGGTATAACCACTTTAATTTATATACAAACAGTAGAGGATTGTGGACTGATTAAAAATATATAGGTCTCAGACGATTCAGTTACAGCCTTCGTCCCGCCAGACGACTCAGACGTTTTTTGCCTTTTCAGCCTTTGTCCTCTCAGACGCCATTAAATATTTCAAATGCATTTTTCAACTGAAAACTTTTAAAACTTTTTTCTTTTCAAATATGACCAAATGTTGGTCACATGGCAATACTCTGCAGGTATTCTCTATTATGAGTACTAAGGTATTAGACAAATTTGTGCCATCCAACTATCCATCAGACGTCACGCATTTTTCAACTTTAAACCTGAATAACTTTTTTCTCTTTTTATATAACCAAATGAATGATACACCAAAAAATCAGAAACATTCTCCTGATTATCAAAATGTCGGTCTCAGACGATTTGTTTTCTGCCTTGAGCCTCTCAGACGCCATTAAATATTTCAAATGCATTTTTCAACTGAAAACTTTAAAAACTTTTTTCTTTTAAAATATGACAAATTTGTGCCAATTCTCCAGCAGACGTCATTAATGTATCATCAACATAATCACTGTAATTTTCAACTTCTATTGCTTAGTTTTAGCTTTTTAAGTCACCCCTTTTTTTATTTCATTTTCCTGTATTCACTTTATTATTTAATCATTCAATAAAGTAATTTATTATTAATCGTTGAGGTGTTTTTTAATCGAATACATTTTCAGGGATTATTGTAACTAGTTAATAACAATTATTCTCTTTATTTTCTATTGATTAATGATAAGATAGACAATAAGGGAGTGTGGCTAACTATAACTATAATTTGAGGTTTAAAGTTGAAAAAAAGCACTTCTGCAGAGTATTGCAATGTGACCAACATTTGGTCATATTTGAAAAGAAAAAAGTTTTAAAAGTTTTCAGTTGAAAAATGCATTTGAAATATTTAATGGCGTCTGACAGGCCAAAGACTGAAAAAACGTCTGAGACCGACTTTTCGATAATCAGGAGAATTTTTCTGAATTTTTGGTGTATCATTTATATGGTTATACCTAGAACTAAAAAAGTTGATTTTCTTGCAAACTTAACAGTCGTCTGAGGGGACGACGGCTGAAACAGAATCGTCTGAGACCTATATATTTTTAATTTGTCCACAATCCTCTACTGTTTGTATTTAAATTAAAGTGGTTATACCTCCGACACAAAAATCGAAAAAAAATACAATTTTCGGTCGCCCACCCCGCCGGTTGAAAAAAAAACCTGACACGGTTGGATTTGGTAGAGTACTGCGTATACCTACACTTCCCACCATGTGAATTTTGGGTATACCAATACTCCCAAAATTTGCTACCGGCTATTAGTGTTGTGTCGGTTTTTGGACCAGTGCGATAAATTGTTTTGAGAGCGGGAGGATTAATTTGTATAGTGCCACAGAGTTTGTTCTACATAACGTGGAGATCCTCAGTGGGGGTCGGTGGAACACCAAATTAAATAGTGTCACAAGAAACTAATCGGTTTTCATGTATTTTTTGTGTTTTTAAAACTTTACAGAGATCTTCCATGTTTGCATGCAATTTATGTGTTAAGTCCGAAAATTCATGTGTGTGCATATTTACTTCCGCTTTTGAAAAATTATTCTCTTTGTCGGTGTCCGTAATAGAAGATTTGATGTTAAGAATATCAGATTTAAGAGAGTTAATATCGGAGCACGTATTTTTAAGAGAGGAATCAATTTTGTTATTCATTTCCCCAATACCAATTTCACGTACTTACCGATCTAATTTACGCGCGATTCTATTTTCAGTTTCTAACATTTTAGCAGAGATTAGAGTAGTAATAGACTCACATTGGTTTTTAAGACGTTCATCAATTTTGTTCCACATATCATTGTCCTCAACAAAGGTTTTACAACTAGCACTTGCTGTGTTTAACTGGGAGTCGGTGGAGGGGTATTGTTTATCAGTATCATGGTTTTTGGAGCGAGAACGTTTTGGATGTGGAGACATATTTAAATTTTAAAGTAAGTAAGTATGTGTAAACTTAAATGAGTGAAAGCACAATTAAGAAAGTAAGTGTTTAACAATTAGTATATACAAATGATATGTAGTTAATTTTGCACAAGTTTTAATTGGTTTTATTTTTTTATTTGTTTAAAGTAAGTTAACACTATTTATGCAAAAATAAAACATGAGATTGGCAAAGGAAATTGGCTTCTAGTCTGACAGAGATAAACATTTAAACATAGACGAGCAGGAACACATATATATATATATATATATATATATAAGACAGGAGATTAAAATAGTCAAAGAATTTAAGTACTTAGGAGTGACTATAACAAAGCCAAAGCTGCTCTTTTTATTTCATGGAGAAATTGCATCGCAAACAAAGCTATCCATCACTCAACTAAGTACAAACTCTTTCAAGCAGTAGCCAAGTCAATTATGCTTTACTCAGCGCAGGTGTGGGGCTATAAAGAATACGATGATGTTGAAAAATCTCTTCGGTTTTTCTTGAAGCGAGTTTTCTCTGTTCCTTCAACGACCCCAAACTACATTCTTCATATTAAAACGGGGTTACCTCCGCTGCTTATTGACAGCCTTAAAGCCCGTTTCGATTATGTGCTCAAAATACTAAAAATGAGCTCAACAAGACTGATTAAGAGAGTGTTAGAATATCTGATCTCAAATAAACTCAACTTTGTCGGCATTCGGTTTGATAATTCTAGTTCCTTGGATGAAAATCCATCAAAGCTTCATCAGCAAAGCCAAAGCATCACAATATAGAGAGTATTACAGCAACCTGCAGCTTGACCTAGGTCCTCAAAACTACTTTAACGATAAGAAACCCATAGGGATGATATCACTTATACTACGAGCAAGAGGGGAAATTCTGCCTCTTAACTTCATACCACATAGACCGGACTTGCCTATCGAATGTGAAATCTGCAACATGAGCGCTAGAGAAAACGTGGCTCACTTTCTAGGATCATGTCCGATTCTCCAAGAAATTAGACGAGATATTTTTGGAAAAAACCAGCTGACTCCAGACGAAGTCATACGAATTCTAAATGGGGCAGAAAGTTGGGAAAATTTGTACAAATTTGTTCGTTTGGCACTAAGCTATAGAAAGAGAATCGTAACAGAAAGCTTTTAATCTATATTTTCTTTGAATATAAAAAAAAAAAAAAAAAAAAAAAACATTGTATAAAATTTATATTAACTGTTGTTTTATTATTTCAATCTGACCGACGGTTTTATACCAGGTCGTACCCGATTTGTATTCAAACATTATAATTTAAAATTTAAAGCCTCAATAAAGTCTAAATCTAATCTAATCTATATATATATATATATATAACAGCTGAATATTGCCGACAGAAGACCCACTACTAAGCCTCTGCGGAGTTTCCCTGTGTTGGTCCAAAGTCAACACAATTGTGGTGGGACAGTTACATACATTTTGTTGTGCATTTCTTTTAATACTTTCAATTGTGTTTTTTACCATTTTGATTTTACTTTGAATTTTAAACTTTATTTTCTTTTCTTATGGAATTATAAACTTAATCATATTTGTGAATTAATTAATTTCCTTGTATCTTGATTTTTTTTTATATTTCTCTTTTATCATTCTATAATTAACATTTTTGTCTTAATATCAATTAGTGCTAAGCTTACGTGCTATGATGGTGTGTGGGATTATGGGACGGTAGTCGGTATGGTAGAGGATGAGGTCAGCGTAACTTTGACATGAGGGGACAATACTAACGACTTGACTAGTGATGATGATGTACTAACCGGTGTACTTTGTCTCGCTATTGGACTTCAAGTCAGGGGCCGTCTCTAAAATGATATAGCCACCCAAATAACATACTCTCAAGAGTTAAGCTCCCAAAATCTGAAAAACAATCTTGTAAGCCTCTTTTAGGTTCCATTACTATCCTTAGAGTTAATTTCTTGTTACGAAACTTAAATTATTCTCATAACGTTTTTTGATAAGAACTTAGCTCTCTACAATTTTCAAATAATTTAAATCGTACACTTAAAACAAATTTGCCTCCTTTAATAAGATTCCAAGAATTTAGAGTTTTATAAAAATCTTGTTATGAAATTTAAACGCCTATATAAATCAAATTTACAAAAAAATGTATGATTGGTATCTCTATTGGGCTCTATATTTTGAATAATAATTGAATATTTCACAATTTCAATGGCAAACAACTGTAATAAATTGGCATTCTTCTAGTGTCGTGCTATGATAAAAACAAATTCATGTTTTACTTTTTATCTCGCTTGCTTTTTTTTAAATAATCCCATAATATATTGAATATCCCCATAAGAAGACTTTATATAAACTTAGTAAATGAGAATGAGAGTGAGTAAAAGTAGAGGAAACCAAACTCTTATAATGGTCTTATTGTAATTATTAAAGGATTCTCTCATCCCAACAGCAGCCATATTTAAGTATGCAGGAAATATTCTCTGAGTATTTTGAGGGTTATCAAACATACAAAATGTGGATATGTTGAAATTAATTAATTCTAAAAATTATTTATTTTAAAAACCCTTTTTTAAAATAAATGTATGTGCATTATAAATTCCACAAACATAAATGGCAAAACAATAGCATGTAAAAGATTCTTTCTAATCTCGATACAAGATATTTAACAATCGAAATGGGTATTACTTTAACTTTTCGCGGTTTGTCTATTGAAACTTTTGTGAGATGAAAAATGTTACTTACGTAATTCTGTTTTGTGATATTAAAATATCTACCAACAATTACATTTTGTCATTTGTGTAAATGGCATTAAGGCTCTTAAGGGTTTTTGGGAACTTTTTTCCCCTTTAATTTTTTCCCATATTCGAAAAAAAACCTTTCCAACATTTTGGAAAGAAGTGGAAAAAGAACTGAACGGTTTTGGTCCACCAACAAAATCTATTCCTGAATGGAAAAAAGTAGGTGATTAATTGATTCCATGATGTTTTTATTTAAAAAAAAAAAATAATTTAATGTATGGCTTGATAAAAAAAATACGTGCGAAAAAAATGGCTGAAAACATGAGACAAAAAAAGCAACTGGTGGAGGCCCAAATAAGGAATACAAATTCAGTGTGTTAGCGGAAACGATAATGCGAATTTGTACCTTAGAAGAATCGGTGGAAGGACGCCCACATGCCTTCACTTTTGAGCTCCCTTCTTGTAGCAAAAAAAGAAAGACAGACGGTAATCGAAATCAGATCATGGATAATGAAAATTGTCCGAATTCATCATCAGGCAATCGTTCCGTTGAGGTGTTAAAGGACAAATCCTTCGACGAGAATGTGATGTTGGATATTATCATGAATTCAACTGAACCGGAGGAGCAGAACGTTGATTAGGATGATGCGAAGATGAATATTGAAAAAAGAACTTCAACTCCTCGTCTTACAAAGAAGCCACAAAGAACCATAACTTGTGGCGTCGCCTTGGAACGAGAAATTGAAATCCAAAAAGAACTGTGCAATAAGGTTAAAGATGCAGTTGAATCAATGAAAAGACACCAAAAAGAAATGGAATACCATTTCAAAAAAATATATATGGCCATTGACAAAATTAGCGAGATCCAGAAGACGTTGGATGAAACCTCGAGACACAACCTTGAAATGGTAAAAATGAGAATGCAGCAAATTAGGCAAAGATCGCTTTCCAAAAACGTTTACTTGAAATCGAAGAAGAAAAACTAGAAAAGTTATAATAAACTTACATACTTTATTTTAACAGTGGTTTTCTTTTGTGATTAATTTTTATTTTGTTTTTTTTTTTTTATTATTGTTTTTTATCTTAAACGTATTTTTTATGTTAAGTTTTGTTTATGAATTCATATATATTTTTTTTTTATTATCACTTCGAGTCCAAAATACATATCAAAAATAAATATATTTTTGTAAGCCCATAAATTTAACCCTAGAAAGTTAACGTGTCTGGACTGCAATGAAAAGCTAATCATTCGACTTTTTGACGAATATTTAAAATTTGTTTTTTTTAATAGGTTATTACTTTTTATTAAAGGTAATGATATTTATACAAAAATGGGTTTTAAATAAAAGGAAATTAAAGTTAAATTAAATATTTACTTTATTTCTTAATACTAAAATTACATTTTTCATAACATATGTTTTTTTATTTAGATCAAAAAGTTACTGTCATACTAAGATTTTGTTTAGAAATATTATTAAAAATGACGAGTAAATTGTACATATACAATAAACAAAAACTTTTACAAGAAAAACGCATCCACCACGCGAGACAAGCCACCGGGGGCTTAATTGGCATGAAAGTACGATTATGTAAGTCAAACAGAAAGGAAGGGAGAGGGAAATATTTGATCGACGTGTGCCATTTTGACGAAGGTTAGCTTTCTAGGGTTAAAGGCTATTTCCTATTTCTCTTCTTATACCCTAAGCTTTGCGATTGAGTTCTGAATCGCTTGTATCAAAATCATCACCTCGGTTATTGATGCTGGTGGAATAGTCATCATCATTCACAAATGCAGTATTCACATCAATTGCAAAATCGCTTTTAAAATGGATGCACATGTTGCGTAAGGCAAAGCAAGCATTCATTATTTCCTTCCTTTAAGGACCCCATTCGTCCTTTCAATTATATTTCGGCATCGAGTATGGGCTTCATTGAAATTAGCTTCCGATGGACCTTCTACTGTTCGATGGGGTGTTCATAGCGACGGTTCCAAGGGATATCCAGCATCACCTGTAAAAAGCTTTCTTGAAAAAATTAGATATTACTTTATTTAAAAAAATAGGTACCCAATAGCCAAGTATTCCTTTCACCATTTAAATATTTTTCTTACATCCAGTATCGCAGTTCACTTACTTTCCAAATAAATGCATCATGACATGCTGCAGGGTGAAAAGCATCCACAAATCGAATTTTCATCTCGTCGTCGCAAACCTTAATATAGATTAAATTAAATTAGGAAAAAATAAAAAAAAAAACAACTGTATCCTGTTGTAATATAAGTGTTTGTTCGGTGGTGGGGCAATTATTTTAACGTGAGTGCCGTCTATACAGCCCGCTACCACAGGTATTTTATGTTTTTCATAAAAGCTTAATACTATTTTCTTCTTTTCTTCGTCGCTCATCTGAGTTCTGATAAATATGGGACATATTTTGTTCTCAAAAAACCCAACACATTTGTCAGGACTTCTGAAAAAGAAGATTGAGCAAGTCCTATCTCATGATCTTTTCCTACACCCGTCTGGTATCCACCTTCGGCAAAAAACCGCAAACATGCACTTAGCTTGACTATAGGAGGAATGGCTATTGGTTTCTCGGTTTGAGACATGAAATTAGATAGAATATGAAGCAAATGTTTAAATAATGGCTTGTTTACTCTATAATAGCGATGGAATCTGTAGAAGAAAAAGATATTTAAACAATTTTTTTTATCAATAAATATTTTTACTTACAGTGGCTGTGGTAATTCTAATATATTTGAATGATCTCTTAAACTTCGCCTTATGGTTCTTTGTTCAATTCGTTCTTCTTGTTGTATTTCATTAATTAATAGTAAAAAGGATATTCTTTGAATTTGAATTCAAGATTAGCACAAAAACAAACAATTTATTTTTCACTATAAATCCACCGTCAAATTAGTTGAAAATTATGTTCGAAAATTAGGTTATTTTTTTCATGTTGGCAAAACTTGTTCCCATGGGAAACAAATTTCGTGGGGTATTCCCGATATTAGGAACTGGTTCCCAGGAAGAGAAAAATTCTTTGGGAAAAATATTTCCCAAGGAATTCCCGATAAGGCTGAGTGTGTCATATGGATTGCTTTTCAGATTTAATTTGACTCACAAGTTAATTTTTATGCATTTAGGATTGCATATCATCCACTTTAATTTCAAAAGTTAATTGATTCCCAAAAGTATCCAAGCTAACCCTATCCTTGATAAAAAGTATAAATTAAATAATTTAAATATACATTATTTTAAAGGCGCTTTGTTTTTTTTCGAGGTGAGATCTATAAATTAGTAGATACAATTTCAACGGCATTAATGTTTAGCTCCCATATACGAACAAACAATAAAATAAAATAATGTATCGCCATTATAAAATAATGAATAATTGACTTACAAAATAAATACTATCACAAATACATATCAAACCCATTAGTTTTTAGCCATGACATATACACGCAAAAACTTTGAAAGAGTTTGCTTCTTTCAAAAAAAATTTAATGAGAAAGATATAATTTTGCTAAGGTGTATTCTGTTTTCTCTGCTCTCTTTTAGCAACTCCGAGCTTTATAGAGTCATATAAGAGGCCTTTTTTCAATATTCTATATCTCTCATCCCATAAGAAGAATACAACTCTGGTAGGGAGTATACAGAGGCTCTCATAACTAGGTCATTAAACGCTTTTAACAGTATTATAATAATCTAGAAGAATTCTTCAAGATTATTTTGGCTCCCTGAAATTAGTCTCATTAGGTTATTGGAGAATGTTATGAGAGGAAAAATGTTCCTTGGGCATGGATGTGGCAAACGGTTGTAAATGCAAAAACAAGGCTAGGCTTGTGAATAGTAGTCTTCATTGGATATACATTTTATTATATCTTATTTAGATATAAAGTTTATTATATCTTATTCTTAAGATATAAGATTTAGTGATTTAGTAGGTAAGGGTCGAAGTATTTCTGATAGATATATAATTTATTTAGTTGAGAGTAGTATTAGTTTAACAAAATTCCGAACAACCTTGTTTCAAAGGCCCAATTTTTCACTCGGGCGGTGGCATAGATTCCTAAATTTGTATACCCATCCTTCTTTTTGTAGATTTCCCTGTTCCAATACCTTATCCAGATCCTTAATCCTTTACATATATGTACCATATTGGCACGAGCTGTTTGTTCGATGAGTTTGTTGTATGAAGAGAGAGCAAGAATTTAACCTATCCAATGTTGGTTGTTCAGACGCTGAAGTGGATACTAGTTAATACTGGGAGTGGTCGTGGCGCGATAGTTATGTGTTAGCCTGTCAATCTCATGGTCACTGGTATGATCCCTGTCGTAGTCTATGTACTTTTAGTTTTCCATTAAAACCAATTCTAAATAAAATGTCATACAATGAGTAGCTGGTTTACTCATTACACGCTGTTTTGGCATAGCACTAACAGCATGTGTATACCGATAAAATATGACAACGAATAAAAAAAATGCGAATTATAAGAGACATAGATAAATAAGACAGGGAAATTTCTCCGCATTAGTTCAGCCGCCATCCCTGGAGATAAAATCTGAGACAACAACCACTTCCAGTCTC
The DNA here is from genome assembly GCA_910595825.1 of Philhelius pedissequus. Taxonomy (NCBI): domain Eukaryota; kingdom Metazoa; phylum Arthropoda; class Insecta; order Diptera; family Syrphidae; genus Philhelius; species Philhelius pedissequus. Next base: position 163,463,626 of record OU343161.1, read on the forward strand.
AGAACATCGCGCCAAACATCTTTCCTATCCTTCTTTCTCTTCTTTAATCTCACGACCGCGCTGTTTTGTAACATTGAAAGGATAGTAAATTCCCCTGAGCGCGTGTAGATTATAAAAAAAAAAACTAATTATCTTGGATAGGCTATCGTACCGACATTTGAATGTACCTATTGATAAAGAGATAAAACAAACCAAGAGATACATACTAGCAAACCCACATATTCAGCAAAACCCAGAAATAACCATAAACACACAAGAAAATAGAGACAACACGATCGTAAGCTACGCTCTGGCGTTAAGAGACAGCATAAGTACGTGATAAGACTACAATAATGTGAGAATTAATGTTAGTCGTTTTTCTTTGTTGTTCTAAATAAGTTGTTAATATTGTATGGTAATTAATCCATTTATGTTTTATTGCAAATTAACAGATGATAATTAAAAAAACTTTTAAAATTTCATGAGTGGGAAAAACTTGTGACAACGAAATAGGTATATATGTAAAACGTAAAAAGATATTTTATTTGTTAGCTTTAAAAAAAGAACCCTTGAAAAAGTTGGTAAAATCAAACGAAATGTGTGTAAGAATAACAGAAGAAAGTGAACAAAATAGCCTGTCGAAAACTTTAAACATCAAATCATAAAAATAATTGGTGGAGTTAATAAATTAAATTAAAATAAAACAAATTATTTTGCATCTTATGTATGTTTATGTAAAAAATACGAGTACCAACCAAAAGTTTGGCATTTTAAATAATTTTACAAATTATCGATGGTGTGTTTGTAAAATTACATCCAGGCATCACCCTTCCACTACGAACGTTCATAATCTCACAACAGCCCAATAATACTCGTATCGTAACCAATGAAAATATTTTTTTTCAGAAACAAAACAGTTTTGATAAGCAGATAGGTAGTGCGTTGATGTTTTCTCATTGTAGTCATTTGGGTGGTAAAAAATAACACCTTACCTTTCAAACTTCGTTCCTAAATTTAACCAAATATAGTACCTACATACATACCAACCTGCAATTCGTAATCAAGTAAAAATTAATTATTACAATGTTAACATACAGAACATAAAGCCCTACCGAAACTTACGAGGACGAATATATACCTAAATACATCGATCCACACAAATAATATACATACATACAAATGGTGTCTGCACAAACAATGTGATAAAGACAATATATAGCTACCTACCTATATTCGGTTAAGGAACCTTCCTAGAACTTTAGAGATATGCTACTATTAATTCCGTTGTGCTTTTGCTTTCCTCCCAAGCGACATTGTATCCTTGTTATTTTTATTTTGAGTCTGCTTCATGTTTTTGTTTTATTTTTACTCGTGCGGTTATAATGTACATACTTATATACACATGTATATGAATGTCAAATATATAATTTTTATTGTAGTAATTTTATTTTTGTAACTTCTATAAATATGTAGATACATGAATACGATTGCTGTGATTACATTTAATCCATGTAAGCAGTTATCTTTACTTATTTTTGTTTGGTGCCTATGAGCCAGGTATATATTAAAACTACAAAAACACGTTAAATACAAATTGGCAAAACTTTGTTTACATATAGGAGGAATTTCCAAGATTTGGGTAACTAGAGGTAAGAAATTCTTCTGTGCGTTAATTAAAAGTTAAAAAAAAATCCCGCACCCAACAGATAAAATTTAAGAACATTTTGCGGTACCTTTATACATATGTAATGTGGCGTCAATAGTTAAATGAAGAGTTATAATATTTTTTTGAGGGTGGGACATTTTGTTCACAATAATAGGTAAGTAAAACACACTTAAAATACCAACTTTTTTGGTTTCTCAGAAAGAGAAATTCTTCTTTAAAAGTTTATAAATTTCATATTATTCATAACATAGAAAGTTTTAAATATACACAATAATAAAATATTGCATTTATTTTTTTTTTTCAGAAAAGGACAATATTTTCACGCACGTACGAGTACATACTCGTATATGACCGAACGTTATAAAAATCTCCCGCAGACTGGATTATTGCTGAAACTCAATGTGTGCGCTTTTCCCTGCTTTTAGTTTGGTTTAGATGGAGATGGATGCTTTGCTTATTATAAATAGAGAGTGGATCCTATTCCTCCTATGGCGACGTGGAGTATATATATTCTCAACTCTAGGGTTTATTGTATAACTCATAATATTATTATTTACATAGGTATAACCCACATCACTTTGAAAGGAAAATTCCGGGGAACATGCTCGTTATTTGAAAGATATGGCAGAAATAGAATAACAACATACATAGATACATAAATCCTTTTTATAATTTTGTTTCTGTTTTGAATCCTTACGACCGCATGTTTTCTAGAAAAGCTTTTGGCTATTTAAAATTATAGTTAGGTAAAAGCTTTTTATGCTGCCATTGACTTTTCTTTTTTTATTTGTTAATTGGTGATTTCTCGAATACCTTATCAGCCAATAAGGAAAATAATATAAATCTCTGAAGGAGAACTCACGTTGTGCTCTTAGGTCTATTTTCTTTCCTGCATTTCGTATAATTGTAATAGAAGCAGTTTTTTTTTTATAATTAACACGCGCTCAAGGGATTATAATGTTACCCTTTATATGCTTTTTAAAACAGCGGGGGCGTGAGACAGAAGAGATAGAAGGATAGGAAAGATGTGTGACGCGATGTTCTGAGACTAGAGTTGGTTGTTGTCTTAAATTTATCTCCAGGGATATAGTACAGCGGCTGTACTAATGCGGACAAATTACCGTGTTCTATTTATGTATGTCTCTTAATTCGCATTATTTTATTTATTAATAAATAACAATTTTATTCAGCCTAAAGTTTTTACAGCCCAACTAACAATTTAGCTTGCAGTAGGTCCGATTTTGATAATTTCGTAGGCTAATAGCTTGTATATATGCCATCTTATGCTAGCTATAGCAATATACCTTGTATATAGCCATCTTATACAAGCTAGAGCACGTGTATGGTTTGTATGTTTTATATTGTGGTAAGTTAATTTTTTCTTCATGAAAATTCCACCATTAGTTTTGAATAAGTATTTTATATTCAACTTCAAATTGACTTAACTTCATTGTTAAAAAAATAATTTCCAAGTGATCACAGCGTCGAAAAATGTGGATCAAAACCAAAATCACTTAAAATACAGAAGTCAGATAATTTCCTTCAGCAAACTAACAACCACAAAAGTTAAAGCATGGCGGATTTGTAGATAGCTTGTATAAAGCCATCTTATGCAAGCTATAGCTTGTACATATCCATCTTATGCAAGATAAAGATGTGCATTTCTAGATAGCTTGCATATAGCCATTTTATACAATCTATAACTTGTATATAGCCATCTTATGCAAGCTACAGCACATGCACTTGTAGCTAGTTTGTATATTGACATATTATGCAAGCTATACCTTGTATATAGCATGAAGCCCTATATAGATCAGAGCTTTGCATGCATCACAACAACGCTACAAAATCTTGATATTTATCCAGTTCAATTTTCTTGACCCAGAATTTAATTACATATCTCATAACCAGGGTTAGCTTTTATCTTTTACAAGTTGGCACTTCAATTTTGAATTGTCAACCACGGTGTTGCCAAATAACCAAATAACTACTTATAATTTATTAAGTTTGCAATTTTTATGTGGTTTCCAATTGGTAAAATGTATCAATTTGGCCAAGTTAAATCCTTCCATTGGGCAAACAAAAATTTGTTTCTTATTTTGAATCAATTTTGCCGATGCGTTTTTTCAGCGGATCAACCTCTCTTTTTGCTAACACCTCTAAGCACTAGTACAATTGAGTGCATTTATTTTGACAACTAGTAGTTTAATATATATGAATACAATCCAATAACATATCGAAAACAAAATCAATTCAAATCGCATTCCATCAAATTCTATATTAGAAATGGAAATGGAAAGTAAAACTTTCTTTTGTTGCAGTAAAACAAAATCCTCTCTCCGCACTCCTTATTCCTTACTCAAACAATAAGGATTAATGTGGGATGTCATGAAACGTCAAATTTTATTTCGCCGTTTATTTCTTCTGCGAAGACAAGAAATAAATACAGATTCTTATGTCTAAAATTTAAAACAATCCTACATGACAAATTTCTTGCAATCATTTATTTCAAGTGGAGGCCTAGGGATATAATAGTTTGTTTTAGGCAATTTAAAGATGAGACAAAAAACAGGAGGTAGTGGCGCGAACTGAATGATTGGAAAACCCATAAAAAAGGTTTCATTTTAGTATCATTTATTTTTTTTAGCAAGTCGAAAATATTTTTATGGAGGAAATCTTCGCGTCCGGTTTTGCGTTGAATTCATGCATATGAAAAAGGATTTTGAATTCATTAAAGTTTTTTTTTGTTCTTGTCTATTTTCTACCTTTTTACTTGAGCTAAGCACAACATACTACTGTCAAACTGGTGACCGACTGCACTACGTTTCATGAGTGAAATCAATGATAATCTCTCCTATATGACCGCTGTCATATAGGATTTCACCAAAGCATTTTTCATTGCGGAGTGAATTTCCTACTGGGTTCGTGTGTTTATAGCCGAAAGTTTCGCTATGTTATGAGGGAGCCTTAATTGATTTCTTTTATACACAACTGGCAACTCCGCTTTGACAGAAATGCAAAAAAAATCATTTTCTCACTATTTGAAGACAATTTTGATTTTCAAAACCCAAATTTGATTAATTTTCTTTTTTTCGATGCCGGGGATTCTTGAGTACCTGTGATTTTTCACAAGTATTAACAATTTTTGAATAAGATCCTCTATAGCCTTAAGCAGAACGTTCAGTTCTTCTTTCACTTCTTTTATTCACTATTAAACTGAAATCAGATTCTATTTAATCTAACGACATATATTTGCCGGGGTAGAGCTAGTATTTAGTATTGTTCCGAAATCAATGGGTTTCTATAAAAAATCCAGATAGTAGTGCACTTAATTTATTTATTATAGTTTTTTTTTTATAATAATCCCGCACTAAAGGAGTTTTGGCTACCCTTAACATGACAAGCACAGTGCGAGCTTTAGGAAAATAGGGAAGGATTAAAAAGGAGATACCGATGTACATTAGTTTTGAAGTTCAGAATATCAAAATGAATGGGAAAAATAGAGCATGTTAAAGCATTCCACATACGTGTTGTACGACTAAAGAAAGAATCTCTGTACTTCACAGTACGTCCGAAATTGGGCTCAAGGGTAAACTGGTGAGCATCCTTAGAAGCGCGAGTATTACGATTGAATTGTTTAGGGGGAGGAATGCAACTGGCTACTTCGCTAGAACACTGTTTATAAAAATAGCGAAATACATGAAACATTACGACGATGTTGGAGAGATGTAAATGTCTTCACTATAGTTCTATCGCCAATCATTCTTAAAGCTCTATTTTGAATTCTAAGAGACTCAAATGATTTTTGGGAGCTCCTGCCCAAATGTGCGAGTTATACTCCAGATTTGGATGAACGAAGGCCTTATAGATTACAGCCAGATCAGACGGGGAAAAGAATTCCTTGCATCTTCGAAGAAAGCCCAAACACATTGCAGCGTTTTTGTGACATCAAATATATGTTCATTCCACAAGATGTGGTCTGTGATGCACATGCCAAACACTGAAAACAGATCGGTTTCTTCAATGCAAGTGCCGCTCATGGATAGCGGCATGTGGGGTTGGTTCTGCTTTAATGACAGAAGACAGCACTGAGTTTTTTAAGAATTAAATTCTACGCGGTTTTTTATTCTCCATTGGACAATGCTGTCGAGATCAAAATTTAATGAGCTTATCATACGCTGCCGTTGCAGTTGCACATCCGCAGAACAAGGAGGTGCATCTGAAAACGAATATGAAAAGCTGAGAGTACTATCGTCAGCAAAACAATTAAGTAGATTAGAAGTTCCAGATAAGAGATCATTAATAAAAATGAGAAAAAGGGTCGGAGAAAATACGGAGCCCTTGGGCACACCAGTATTTATTTTGTGAATATCAGACTTGAAACCGTCCAATACAAAAAATGATCAGATACCAAGTTTTTTTTTTCTTAAAAGTTTCCTTGGAAAAATAAAATAAAATAAAATAATTAAATTTAATTAAAATAGTTTTTAGGTCGAAAGACATTAGTTCTAAGAGTTATTGTTTAGTTTAGAGCGCCCGTAAAGGGCCAGTAAATTAGTTGTAAGTTATTGATAAGTAGGCTAGTTTTAAACATTTTTGTCTAGCTTGAAGATAGTTATAAGTGAATATGAAATAAAAATGAATTTACAAAAAAAAAAAAAAACGTCCAATACAACTTGTATTGAACGGTCCGAAAGGTAATTTCTAATCCAACGAAGAAGAGATTCATCGATACTAAATGCACGCATTTTCGATAAGAGAGCTTGATGCCAAACTCTATCAAATGCTTTTGAAATATCACGTGCAATAATCTTACTTTCTCCAAAACGATGTAAAGATTTGTGCCATTGTTCGGTGAGATATACCATCAGATCACCAGTGGATACGAAAGCCATCCTGCCGGTCATTAAGGAGCTTTCGTTCTTCAAGATATTTCTTAAGCTGATAATTAATCAGCGTTTCCATGACCTTGGAAAGAAGGGACGTAAGTGCGATTGGGCGGTAATTAGAGGGTGCAGAAGATGCGCCTTTTTGAGGGGCAGGCTGGACCAATTCTGTAGAATTTCACTCGGAAAGAGACCTGTAGAGTAGGACAGATGGAAAAGCTTACGCAGTGGTTTTGCAAGCGTTGAAGAACACCACTTCATATCGATGGGAGGGATGCTATCCGGGCCAGCGGATTTGGGTATATCAAGGTCTATGAGGACTCTAGCAACTGCACGAGTGCGAAAGAAGATTCGTCCCATAAAATCGTTTATGCTTTCAAGTACAGGAGGAGTCATAACACTTTCTGACAGCGTCGAATTAACAGCGAACTGCGCTGCAAGCAAATTGGCCTTTTCACGAGAGCTTCCTCAGGGGTTGGCTTTATAATCCCGGAAACTTACTTCTCTAACCCTAATAGCCTCTTTACAGCTCGAATCAAACCATGCATTTTCTTTCGGTTTGATAGATTTCACCCTATTCGGGATAAAATTTCAAATTCTGTGAAGAATTAAATTTGTTATCATATCTACGCTGGAATCTACGTCACTATCGAGGAAGCATATTGACCAGTTAAAGTTCATGAAGAGGTTATTGTGACCGTCCCAGTTGGCTTTCTCATATTGCCAACGGTTCTCTTAGGTGATTTTTCTTTAACTGAATGTTGTTGGCATGAGAAATTTGCAGATATGACACAATGGTCTGATGTGCCTAGAGATGATAATACACTTACAGCGTATTTATTAGGGTCAGAGATAAGAAATAAGTCTAGAGTGTTGGCGGTTTGACCTGTAACGTCATGGATTTGTGTCGCCTCGTCAACAAGCTGAGTCAGTTGGTTTAACTCAGCAAAGACCTCAACATACCTTCCTTCGGGTGTTGTCTGGCTCGAAAAGCGTAGCCAACTAGAATTGTGTACATTGAAATCGCCCGTAACGACGATTTCAGTGCGAGGCTAATGGGAAACAATTCTTTGAATGGAGTCGAACAGAGCATCAAATTCGTTAAAAGTTGAATCTCTATCCAAATTTGGGCTCCGATAGATGAAACAAGTGTGTATGATGTGCTTATTAACCGTGAATTTTAACCACATGAAATTAAAATTTGTGTTTGAGCACAAACCATTTTGTGGTTGAAGTTGGTACGCAACATCATTTCTAATGTAAAGGGCGAAACCGTGGTGGGAAAAGAATAATGGCACTAAGTTATACCCAAACAAATTAAATTCCGTTTGATCAGAATTTTCACCTATTTGGGTCTCACTCAGTGCCAAAACAGCTGGCCTGTTTTTCACAGTGTGGACATACGTGGCACAAAAATTCTTTCTAAGTCCACGAATGTTGCCATAGTCGACTCTAAACCTCCCAACCATTTAAACATGAAAAAACTATAAAAAACGTAAGTCAAACAATTATCTAAACTGAGTGTTTGTTCGAGTTCCCAATTTAAACTTTTCAATAACAATTTGTCACTAGTGTTATGCTTTAGTGACAAAATTGCATTGAGCCGCCCCTGGTGAACAAGAAAAAATCAGACAGTTATCCATCCGACATAACATTAGCCTAATCGATGCATGCACTGTGTGTAACATAAACTAATAATGTAAAGACCGGAAACCTCTGCTTTCATTTGACATTTGCCTACAAGCTGAAACACGCACACAAGTAACATTTCTGTTCCTCTTCCAATAGACACATTGATAGAAACGCACACTAGAATCTTTTCTGTTCCTCTTCCTATAGACACATAGACAACACCGCCCTAGTAATTTGTTTTTGTTTTGCTTTTCGATTTCCCATCTATTCATGGATAGAGTTTCAAAGCTACAAATACAACAATGTAATCAAATGGGTTTTGGGGGGTGAAACGTACGAAGGTTTCCGATCTTAGTATGGCTTATTTGTGGTGTGTAAGCTCCACACAGTACCCACAACGATCAAGCTAATGTAACTGTGTTATGTTAAGGGGAAAGGAAAGGTGGGACTTACTCGCTGCACTGTGTTGTTTTTTTTTGTTTTTCTTTTTATTTAGTAATGTAAAAATAGTTATTGTAGCAGGTATGTAGGTAGTAAAATATGTATGCACAGCACATCACTGAATTTAGTTGGATCGGCGGCGGCGCGATGGATTTATCTTTTTTGTTTATTTATTGATTTTGATTTATTATTTTTTGTTTGTATTGAGACGGAGTTAGGGGTATGTAGATATTGATCGTGTTATTATTTTTATTGCAGGGAGTGGGGGAAATTAAACGACACTCTGCACACGAGACAAACACATTTCCTTTTGACACAGATTGTGACACACGTCCGTACGCTATGGTAGGCTGATCGGTACTCATAGTTTATTATTTTATATTTATTTTACTAAAATAAAATGAGAAAGGACAACTGCCGAGCACAGCAGTACACAATTTATTTAATCCAAATTAAAATATTTTGTGACCTATAGTCCAAAATGCGTTTCGCCCGGGCACGGTAGTTGGGCTCATCAGTTAGATGCTATCGTACCTTTCTAAGACGCAATATTCTTCGTCGATGTCTACCGACTCTAATAGAATTTTCAAATAGTTGGGCTCATCAGTTAGATGCTTTGCAAATTCTATTAGAATCGGTAGACATCGACCAAAAATATTGCGTCTTAGAAAGGTACGATAGCATCGAACTGATGAGCCCAACTATCGTGACCGGTCGAAACGCATTTTGGACTATAGGTCACAAAATATTTCAATTGGATTTAATCCACACAGTCCACAAAAACAAAAACAAATGTAATATGTAAATATTGTTTGCGTTTTCTTCCAATTTATTTAATGTAAACAAAAAAATGAAATGTCAAAAGATATTCAGCTGCCAACCATGCAAAGTAAAAAATGTTCCTCACCCAGATCGTTTTATCTTCACGGGGTGAACTATATGGGTCATTGAGCATAATAAAATGCGGATATATTCGTAATTGCAAAATCTATTCTATAAATATAGGTAGTAACACATATGCAAGCATGATACGCAGCCGTAGCCTGGATATCCTCTCCTTCCTGCCGCCTGGATCAGCCTTAGTGTCCTTTAGACCTAAGTCGTAATGGTGGTATAGGTTGGAGAGGGGGAACATTGTTTCCGATACGAATTAAACAAAACATTTTAATATTATTATAGAGTTGTTTAATAAAATGAAGAGAAGGGCTCGGTTTTATTATGCTCAAAATACATATTTTTCAAATAAGCCCCTTTTAGACGATCAGTTATCAGTACAGTTATCAGTTCAGTTTATCAGTTCAGCTAAAAGAGGCAGTGTATTTAGACATCAGTCTGGTGTTCAATTGAAATAACAGAATCCATCGTAGTGGAAATGCTCATACCAATTGCCATTACGATCGGATTCTACGCTAATTTTTTTTGGGGATTCGTAAGACTTTGCTATTACTATGGAACTCATGATAGAGCTGATTGAAAAAAAAAACAGTTTAATCACCGCCAAGAATCACGAAATATCTTGAAGAACGAAAGCTCCTTAATGACCGGCAGTATGGCTTTCATAGCAATAGGTCCACTGGTGATCTGGTGGAATATCTGACCGAACAGTGGCACAAATCTTTACATCGTTTTGGATAAAGTAAGATTATTGCGCTTGATATTTCGAAAGCATTTGCTATAGTGTGGCACCAATCTCTCTTATCTTATATCTCTCATTTGGTATCGACGAATCTCTTCTTCGTGCTTGAACATATTAAGGGTAGTCAAAATCCGTTTAGTGCGCCCACAATTATACAAAAAAAAATTAAATGAAGACTGAACTGAGAACTGAGCTAAAACGCATTTACATATCAGAGTAACTGATGACTGAACGGCCACCATATGGGAATTCCATCAGTTTCTGTTTAAGAACGCTTCAGTTTTTGCGTTTAGACATCAGTTCAACAGAAGCCTTGACTGATAGCTCAACTGAAACTGAATCCGAAGTGATCGTCTAAATGGGGAATGTAGTCACACATTTTATTCAAAGTATGGGCATACAACTTATTATAAAAACAGTTCTCTTATTCAGTAAATTGATAGGAAACATGAGCGTATTTTGTTTGTTTTAATTGCGGCAGTATTGTGACAAAATGTTTTATTGCCAATTAACAGTTTGTGTATTTTGAATTCGATATGAAATTTTGCAATATAGTCTATAGAAAAAATTCCGACAAAGCCGAATTTTGGTGTAGAGCTTCATTTGTCTTCTTAGCATTTCCTGAAAAGTAACCTAAATTTGCAGCGGAGCAAACAATATAACGGGCGGAATAGGGGTAAAATTCCAAATTACTCGAAAACCATAGTTTTTTTCAAAGGTTGAAGGTGCACATTGTAGATCTTGCAATTCTACACAAAAAAGATAAAGACGCTTTATACCGAACAATTGATAGATTCGGAGAAAAATGATCAAAAACATTAGGGTGTAGTATCTACATTTAAAAAAATATAATGAAATAATGTTTGTGAGTGGGTAAATTTTTAGTTTTTAGTTATGTTTGAAAATCATATTCTATTAAAAAAACCAAGTCTTGAAAGTGGTACCAGGAGGGAAATGCTGCCATCTTAAAAGAACTTATTTTATTTTATTTGCTTAATAACTTCCGAAATCTTTATTTTTTCTCAAAATGACCCCAGAACAACTTGTAGACAGTACAGTTATCTACAAAATGACTTCTGTATCAATTCATTCTTAAGTTATAGCGATCCAAATTTTAATCGTTCGTCAAATGTAAACTGGAAGGACTTTTTCTGAGATATCTTCCGAATGAATTTAATCTATATATCCATTTTGACGAAAAATCTAACTTTGGTACGTTATAACTCAAGAGCGAATTGACATACAGAAGTCGATTATGTAGATCTTATGATCTTTTGAGAAAAAAATAAAGGTTTTGGGAGTTATTAAACAAAATAAAATAAATTAGGATTTTTAAGATGGCAGCATTTCGCTTCCGGTACCACACTTAAAACTTATATTTTTTTCAATAGAACATGTTTTACCAACATAACCAAAAACAAAAATTTTCCCCACAAACATAAATTTATTAACTTGTTTTGAATACAAATTTACTACACCTCAATGTTTTGAACGATTTTTCTTCAAATTGTACGATATATCTTTATCTTTTTGTGTAGAATGACACGGTCTACAATGTGTAGATACTACAACTTTTTTTTTTTTTTTTTAAACCTAAGCGTAATTTGGAAAAAAATGAATCTTACCAAACCCCCCCCCCCTTTAAAATTTTTTTGCTATGCTCCAAATTTAGGGTACTTTTCAGAAAATGCTTGGGACGTAAAAATGAAACTCTCCACCAAAATTCAGCTTTGTCGTAATTTTTTTTTTTTCGAAGTAACCTCATTTTTTTATCTAATTTTCCTGGACCAATCATTTTAAAAAATAAGTTATTTATAACGATATTATCTACAAATGAAAAATGTAATAAAGAACCATTTTTTTTTAAATTGTAATGCCTTAGGGCTTGAGGTGGTTAAGTAGTTTTTTAAGAGTTGTGTATTTTTTCATTAATCGAAAAAATAACAAATATAAGCCCGATATCTTTAATTTCATTTATGTTTGCAAGTTTTAAGAATTATTCTAATAATTTACTATATTTTTTACGCAAAAAATTCATATTTTCAACAGAATGGTATTACCCCACATACATACATACCTACATAATTATATATAAGACATGTTTTTTTTAAAGAAATATGAATGTGATTATAAGAACGTTGTTACGAACTAAATTGAAAAAAAAAAATAAAACAGTTAGAGTTAAAATATTATTGAAAATTAATTTTTTTCCACTTTTCTGATGAACACAAAGAAAACTTCATGAGAAAAAGTGAAAAAAATTTATTTTCAAAACTACATTTGCTCAAAATATAGCGAATAACTTTTTTTTGGAAAATGTAGTTAAATTAAGCGGCAATCTGGTCTTATTTTTTTCATAAATTAAAAATTGAAGAATACATTTTTTTCTGCCGCCTTTTCCTGTTAGCTGTAATTGGTCTCTTAATAATTATAAATCATAATTTACAAACTTTATGTTCAAGCTTAGGAATAAGTTCTTAACCCGTACTTTTTTATTTATTTACTTTTTTTTTATTAAAATGTACGTGTGCAATGAATTTTTGGGGAGAGTACGATAAAGTTGGCGCCAAAAATTGATAACGGTTTGTTGTAGAGTGGTCAAAACAAGCATTTTTTACTAAGGGAAGGGGTCTATCTTGCCCCGCTTAGAAGGTAAGGGCAATTTAAAAAAAAAATACTTAACATTAATAAAAAAAAATATTAAAAAAACAACGGCAACATTTACAATAAAGTAATATACCTTGCACCCACCCCAAATCCTATAGTGTGCCCAAGCAGGGGGGTTGCAGGGGGACATCATCCCCCATACATACCTCAACTGCTTATACACCGTAATGCTAGGTGCTAGCATTGTATTTATGTAAGTAAGCTTGCATACATACGACAAAAATAAAAATCAAAAACCCTTTTTCTTTTTCGATTCAGAATTAATTTTAACATTGATCGCAAAAGTCAATTTAGCACTTTATTTCACAGTTCTGAAAAATATAGAGTTACATTTTTTTTTTGATCAAAATTTTGAGTTTGTATGCAATTTTTTTTTAACTATTGACATAAATAAATTAATTTAAATGTATGATTAAAGAATAGACTTTTATCTTTCAAAACCGATATCTAACATTTTATTTACTTTTGCAGGATTTAAAAACTTATTCATAAAATCTTTTAATTTGTTGCATACATTTACTTCAAAGAAAGAATTTATTCATAAAAATTAAGAATCTCATTGATAAAATCTAACAATCTGCTCATATGTTTTATGTACAAAATGCATGTTTTTGCAAAGATTAAGAATTAATTCATTTATTTTGAGTTTTGAGTTTTTTTCTTAAAATGTATGTATTTTTTCAAAATCGAAAAATAACGAACATTTTACAATTATCCTTAGCCTGTATTCGGTATTAAGAACTTATTTTTAAAATCTAAGAATCTGTTCTTAATTTTTAAGTTCGAAATTCATAGTTTTCTAAAGTTTAAGAATGTATTCCTAAGCTTTAAGAATATGATCATATTTTGAATGTACGAAATTCATAAATTTAGAATTTATGGGTATTTTTTCTTAAAATGTATGTATTTTTTCATACTACTTCTACTTTTTCATTAACCCAAAAAATAATAACTGTTATTCTGAATGTATGCTGGTGAAGGATTTCTCTGGCGATTTCAGTTTAAATAGACGGAAAATTATTGCCATTTTCATTCGACTGGCAACCCGACTTACTGGACGACTGATCCATCGAAAATACCTGAACTTATTGATTTCTTTGTGGTTAAGGGAATGCCCTCAACTAGAATTAACATACGAGAAAGCTTTAATATTTTCTCAGATCATTCTACTCTTATTCTCACTATGAGTGAAAATATTCTTAAAAATTAACAACCACCCAGGCTAACCAATTGGAAATCCAACTGGAAAGGTTTTAAGAAAGATATAGAAGATAATGTTGAATCAAGGTTAAAACGCCTCCCGAACTTGAAGACGCAGTAGATAACTTCGTTGATATCGTACAACAAGCCGCATGGAACAACACCCCGTTTCAAAGAGAAATGCCGCGCTTTAAAAATCTAAAATATCCACAGGAAATAAAAGATTTAGTAAAAGAGAAACGAAAAGCACGTAAGAAATGGCAGCAAACTCGAGCTCCTCAACACAACGTAAGTTTAAATCGCCTGTATAATTTACTAAAAAAGACGATAGCAGAATTCCAAAATTCAGGCGTTGGAAATTATCTTGAAACCTTGACAGCAGGAAAAGAATCCAACCACTCTCTCGGGAAAGCTGTTAAAGTAACGAAGAAACCAAAGATCCCAGCGCCTCAGATTAAGAATGATTCATTGGCAAAAAGCGGCAAAGAGAAAGCAAACGTTTTCACGGAATACCTGGAGAACACATTTAAACCTTTTGATGCGCAAGCCCAAGGACTCAAGCGAAAATTACATAACAAAAAATGTTACCCTTGCCGAAGTATGTAGAGAAATAAGAAAGCTTAAGTATAAGAAAGCTCCGGGATATGATCTAATTATAACCGAAGTTCTCGAAATTCTTCTTCGCAAAGTGTTAATTAATCTTCTTTATATAATAAATGCCACTTTAAGCCTTAACCATCATATGATAAGAAATCTTATAGACCCATTTCGCTTCTACCCATAATATCTAAAGTCTTTGAAAGAATATTACTTTTACGCCTGCAGCCAAAAATAGAAGAAAAGCGCCTAATACCTGAACATTAGTTCGGATTTAGAAGCAAGCATTCGACAATTGACTAAGTGCATAGGATCACTCACGTCATTGAGAAAACTCTTGAAGTTAAGAAAATTTGTTTGGCGGTCTTCCTAGACGTGTCGCAAGCTTTTGATAAGGTGTGGCACGAAGGCCTAAATTACAAATTCTGCCTGAAGCACTCTATGCGCTCATAAAAGCATATCTAGAAAATTTAATTTTTAGAGGAAGA
Source organism: Philhelius pedissequus (assembly GCA_910595825.1). Lineage (NCBI taxonomy): Eukaryota > Metazoa > Arthropoda > Insecta > Diptera > Syrphidae > Philhelius > Philhelius pedissequus. The sequence continues at coordinate 163,478,818 of OU343161.1, forward strand.
CATGAAACAATTATTCGGATCTTAAAGGAATAGCGGCTGGGGTACCACAGGGAAGTGTTTTAGGTCCAATATTGAACCTATTATTTACACGTGATATATCTCAAACAGAAGACACTATCGTAGCCAGATTTGCTGATGACACTGCAATATTAGCAGTGGGCCAAACGATAAATGATTCTACGACAAAATTACAAAAAGCTCTGGATAATGTCAATGATTGCACAAAAACATGGCGGACATCGCTCAACGAAGTAAAATAAGTCCATGTAGAATTTACGTATAAAAAAATTAATAGATTACCGGTATTTGTTAATACGGTTCAAGTTCCGTTTGCTAATGAAGCAAAATATCTCGGAATGACTCTAGACGCGAAATTGAAATGGAAACCGCATGTTAAAAAGAAATGCAAAGAGTTAAATAATAAACTCAGAGATATGAGTACTGGTTGCTCGGGAAACACTGTAAGCATAGTATCGAAAACAAGCTAATTTTGTACAAGCAGGTGCTTAAGCCTGTCTCGATTTATGGTATACAACTCTGGGGTTATACGCGAGATACGAATATAAATACCTTACAAACATTTGAAAATAGGCTGGTAAGATCGTTTATAAACGCACCTTGGTATATTAGAAAAGAAGATACCCACGGTTCGCGATGAAATAAAAAATTTTGCGCGAAATCATAAAGAACGGCTGTACTGTACTGTAATAGTACTATAATCGAAATTATAGATGAGAAGAATTTAGTACGCCCGCCGCCTGCGAATGACTAAACCTTCCAATCCGGCCTATACGAAATTTTCGTAAATAAAAAAATATAAAAAATTGTTTAGATTTGTTTTCAAAATTGAGTTTATTTGAAATTCTATTGAAAAAATCGAATTCAGTCCCGACCAAGATTCATGCTAGTTGTACCTACCAAATATCGGTTTTAACGATATCGGCTATAACGAAATATCCCTCATAACGAACAGTTTTAAATTGAAAATTAAGAAAATTTATCGTTTATAACGAATATTAAAAATCAATAAATAGGCATAGGAAATTTCGTGCATTTCGAATAATAAATTATGGGGATTTACCTTCTTCTTTTTTTATACGTGGAAGGTTAAGTGGGTTAGTTTTATTTTTTTTCAAAATAAGTTCAAAACGTGAGTTTTTGCGATTGAAGAAAACTCAAATAATTTCAAAGCTCGAAGCTGGTGATTACAATAAAAGTTTGACAGCAGAGTTTTCTTTATCGGCTTCAACAATATCTACCATTTTCAAAGACCGAGATAAAATTAATAAGAATTTTGAAGAATCCAACTTAAAAATAAAAAAATTCTATGCATCCACCATCCACATAATAGAAGAATAATTTATAAAATAAAAATAGCGACAGCAAAATCACAGAGTTTCGCAAAAATAAAAGTTTGTCCACTTTTTAATAAAGAACAAAACATGGAAAATCGATTATAACGAAACACCTTATAACGAACAAATCCTCCAGTCCTGTCAAATTCATTATAACCGATTTTGACTGTTCATAATCGGTTTTAACGACATCGGTTATATCGAAATATCGGTTATTTCGAAATAATCTCGAAGTCCCGGCCGATGTTCATACAAATTGTACTAACCAAATATCGGTTTTAACGATATCGCCTATAACAAATTATCGCTTATAGCGAACAGTTTTAAATGAAAAATTTTAAAATCTAGCGCATTTAATATGATAAATTATGCGGATTTCCCTCTATCTGTTTTACTTATTATTATAGGTCCTAAAAGGCAACTTGTGTACTCGTTTTTCGGAAATTAATTTTTTTTTTGAAAACTCAAAATTTCGAAAACTTCTCAATATATTTTTTCAAAACTTCGTATTTGTTAGTTTCTTGACATAATCTTGAATATTTAAAAAAACAATTTTTCTAAAATAAAAATCAACGATACCTCCCATACAAATGTTACGAAAACGTTAAGAAAAAAATGTATTTCTCGAAAACGGCCCGAAGAATTTTTATTAAAAAAATTGTGTGTTCTTTAATTAGTACAGTTCACTTTTAAGTATAAAAATATTTTTTCTATCGTACTTATTAACGGTACTTCCCATAGAACACTTTTCATATTTTCGACTTTCTCAATATTGGATAAGCCGATTAAAATAAATTTTGTATGCAAGTGCTCCCTAAAATTGTTAATAAGACTGCGTACTCAAATTTTCAAAAAAAAAAGTTTTTCGATTTTTACAAAATAAAAAATTTAGTTTTTGAAAAATCGATTTTTCAAAATCCAGTCACAGAATTTTTTTTTAAATTGTATGTGTTTAAACATTATTGTTTTTAAAATTGCGTTTCAAATTTTGTTTCTAAAAATGTTTTCAAAATTTTATACATACAAAATTAATTTACTAAAAAACCGCTCCAACGATTTTTGATTTTTTTTGAAATATTCTTATTTATCCATGAATTCAAATGGCATCTTTGTTTTCCCTCAAACTATAATGACTAAGCAATATGAAAACATTTAAGTATGTGTATTATCCATTTATTTCTATCTTATTATTATTCATTTTGTTCGAATGTTTGCGTATGTCACTGAATACTAAATGCAATGTAGGCCCTCATACATTTATATATACATATGTGCTTTCAAAATCACATGAATCTTATGTATACATATTGCACCTAAATTATGAAGTTGTATGTATATAGCTACCTACCCACCTACATCCTTCATTTTCAATATTATATGTATATGCTTACATACTTAGGTTCCATCAATATGTATGTATATGTAGATACATTTTACTCTCCTTACTTACATAATTAAAATCCATAACTTAGATTTAAATATACATTTGTACCTATCCATTCTACAATTCATTATACTAAGAATCAAATTAATCTTACCTACATAGACTTTAAACCTGCATAGGATAACTACACCTAACTAACTAAACCTCAATGGTTAGCTACATTAAAGTTGTTAGCTAGAAGAGCAAGTTCGTGCGATCCAGTCGTGCAGTTTATTTTTGTATACTCCAATTTCAGTTTCTGAGACGAACTGGAAAATTGTAAATAAAGAATGGTTAAAAATTTGTTAGTTCAAAACGTAGAGTTTTTACTTTTAAAAAAACTGCAATAATCTAGAGGCTCGAAGCTGGTGATTCGAATACCAATTTGGTAGCAGAGTTTTCTCTTTCGGCAGAGATCGAGATAAAATTAAGAAGAATTTTGAAGAATCCAACTTTAAAACAAAAAACATTATATACAGACAATATCCCGACGTAGATGATGGCTTGTTCAGGTGGTTCAACGCACAAAGAAGCTTTAATACTCCACTAAGCGGACCAATTCTACAAACTAAGGCAGTAGAATTTGCAAAATATTTTTCCACATTCTTACTTACAGAAACTGTAAAGTACAAATTCATGTGAAAATTGAAGATGTACTTCAGGATGTTGAGATCATTTGCTTTGTTGCCAGATACTTTTGACCGATAATATGAAGAATTTTTTACCAAAATGGAGATGAAAATAGGGGAAGAGTTAATAAAAAATGTCTATACGAAAAAATCACAACTTACTTTGTAATCAAATAAAAGTTTTGTGTTTCTTCTGTTGTGTGCTCTTCCTTTATCTGTCCCTCTCTGTTGTATTAATATGTGTAATGTTTAAAGCCAATGGTCTAGTTGCCATTGCTTCAGTGTATCTACTTCGTAGATTTATTTACGGAGTATTATAAAATGTAATATGTAATAAAAGGTTTGCTAAAACAAAAAAGTTTGTCCACTGTAATGTCCTGTTTTTTCCATGGTCCTTGCTGGCAATAACGAACCCTTAGCTCAGTCTGGGGAATGGTTCTGGACCGAGAAGATTACAAAAACAAAATTTCTTGTTATGCAAGACTTTGCACCTAGATTTAATGATGCGCGAGATGTGATGTCTATACCCTCTCTTCCTGGTTGCTTTCCTCGCTAAAGTAACCCCTTTGATTGGCTCCTCCACCCCTTTTCAGATCATCACCCTTCCCTCATCATCCTTCTCATTCTTTCAAATAAAAAAACTTACTCGCAAGTCATCTTTGCTATTGAAATTCTATTTCACTATTGATTTTGTTTGTTTATCTTTATATATAAACAAATGTTGTCAAAAACGTATGACGCTATTGATCTCAGTTGGCGTTCGACCATTTTCAATATACTTTTTTTATGAAAGATATGGTCGAGAAGAAGGTTTTAAGCTATGTGCTATGTGCTTATGTATATTGGTTTTTGATTTATGGCTGTTTTTGTGAACATAGTTTGACCGCTGAGTGAAAATTCGTTTTTGTGTTGCGTAAAAAATTAAAACGATTTCTAAATAATACGTTTTGAATACAATAATATGGTACGTCCACGTAGTAATTTGGGCCGATTAACTCGAAAAGTTGCAGCTAGAAGAGTAGCCAGAGCTGCTCAAACAGATCATAAACGAGCTGATGTTAATCGGGAGCGTAATGCACGTGTGAGAGCTGCACAACGAATAAATTTGGTGCGTGGTGCATTAACATATGACGTTATGACTCAAATCTGAATTTGATTGCTTGTCTTGATGTGGTTTCAATTGGACTAATGACTGTTGTGTGCAGTCGTTGCAAGGCATTAGAATTTAAACATGAATCCCTTGGATTGTAGAGGAAGAAAAGTGGTGAATGTATACTTCAATCGCGCTGCTTTTGAATACGATTCCGCAATCGCCTTTACTTTCTCGATGCTCCCTTTGGGACATGCAAGACATTCGTCACTTAATTGATTCTAGCAACGATTAGGCCAAGATCTCAAATTTCGTTGCATCATTCATCATATGGCATCTGTGGCATTGCTGCCACACTGTTTGAAGCTTGCGATGAATTTTCTCACGGTTGACAAGCAAATTACGTGCACAATGACCAAAAATTCGGCGACAGCGAAATTGATGCGAGAATTAAAATTCATAATTTGGGATGAATGCACGATGGCAAGGTTTGGAGGCAATTGACCTAACAATGAAGGACTTACAAGATGGTTCGAGATGGAGATTTTCCTTCTTTCCATCATCCCGAAATCTACCGCTGCCAATGAATTGCATGTATGATTCAAATCGTTGTCTTTGTGCCGTCATATCAAGAAGTTGATATTGACCACAAATATAAGAGTCGCATTGCAGTGGTGCTACGCAATGGCTAAATTTCTGTTGATGTTTCGGCTGAATTGATATCATCCCCGGCAAATTTTTGCGAGTTAACAACGTCGAAGGAGAAACTCATCACCAAAATAAAGTGTTAACCGGCATTGTAAAGAATCATAAAAATCTCAATTGGATTTGTGGACGGGCAATACTAGCAGCGAAGAAAAAGGAAGTCGTTGATAGCTTGATAAACGGTCTTCGGTGTTTGTTTTTGCGCCGGAAAACAGATTGAAAAACATTGTTTATCATATCACTCTCTACTGAGTTTTATTCAATTCAAATAAATTACGTTGAAATTTGAACTATCTGTGTTTTATTAAAGCGCTGCACTTCATTTGAAGGCGTTAAATTTAGGCGAGACGAAGATCGCCTGGTCCGCTAGTTTTAAATAAAATTATTTCTTTCAAATTATTATTATTTCCTTTTGCTTAAAAATTGAAACTAGTAAACTCATCAAGAAAAATGTTTAATTTATAATTATAACCAAAATAGAACAATTTTATTACTTTAAAAGATGGCAGCCCTGTTGCTGATCAGGAAAATTTTAATTAGACTCTATTAAAGTGACTTCGATTTATTCCCAAGTGTAGGTATTCACTACCTCTTTTTTTTCTCAAAATAAATAACACTATTGCACTGGTCCCCCTTTCTATACACCCCCGTCGATTCACTTACTATATGATCTCATATTATGTATATATATATATATATATTTCAATCAATTTAAAACCAATATACGAGTTGTTATCAACAAACTAACCCCTACGCCCCGGAGGAAGTGGTCACTGCCGCTTGTTTTACTAACAGATGGTACCTTGGTGTTCTTTAATGCCCTTTGCTGCTTGCCTTGGTTGTAGCACATATATATATATATAAATAAAATAATACGAGAACGGAGATTAATTCCTTAAGTTTAACGCTTTAATGGGGTTGTAATTTAAATTTTACCTTTACAGCATTAAAATTTACACTATGAACATTAATTTAATCAATTAACGATTTCTCCAACGATTACAAAGCTTATAAAAAAAATGAAATTAATCAAAAATAAAAACAAAATGAATTAAAATAAAAAAAAATTAATTAATTAAAATAAAAGAAAGTTTAACATTTAATATTGGTCGTGGTCGGAATTAAACCCAGGGCATTCCGGGTGATGAGTTCCAGATTCCTGCGCTCCTTCGGTTTGAAAGTAGGAAAAATTTTTCTAAATTATTGAAACCGATCCGGTCTGCATTTGTTTCTAAAAATATAAGAAAATAGTATTTCCTTAATTGTTGAGCCTTTTATCATAGAGCTGTAATACGAATTAAAGAAATAGTGGAAACTTGACTCATAGCAAATAATTTAGCCGAGTCTATATACAAATTAGGAGCTGGCTTACAAAAAAAACTGTTTTTATGTTCAGCTATAATAATTTTAAATATGAATCAGACCAGATGTTGTACAACGAATTCGAACAATTAAATCTAACAAAAGAAATAATAACCCTGTATCAAGTGCAACCCGAAGAACAAAAAAAAAGAAAACTTAAATATTCCAAACAATTAAAATGGTTTTAAGTTTAATATTTCATAAAATGTATTATAATGTATCATGTATACTTAAATTTTCTTTAAGTACAATTAGTTACAAATAATTTTTAAAAAATGCAGAAGAACTTTAACAGAAAATTTGTATCATTTTTTCTAGTTTTAAACTGTTTTTTGTTGTTGGCTTGTTTGTTTGTAGTTATTATCGATATTTCATTTAATCTTAATAGAATTTAACATTTTTTTCCCTTTTCAATGAAAGAAGCAAAATTGATGTTCTTAAGCCCATTAGTGGTACACGTATTCCGTAACTACCGCAAACTTCTCTAGTGGATATATTTTGTCTGTTGGCCGTGTGTACTTTTTAGGAGCAGGTATGGTTCTACCAATTTGAATTTCTCCGAATGAATCTGTGAACATGCGAACATTTTTTGTAAATACTGCCCTGTTATTCATCATATCCTCAAATTAAAAAGAAAGCAATCAATATATATATAACATAAAACAAACCAAATTTCTTACATCCTTAACAGAACCGTACTCTATTATGTTTCCTTTTTCTTCAGGTACGGGTTGCCGCTGATGGAAAGTTTTGTTTTAATTTTGTTGGATATAATAATTATTAATTAGCCACAGCTATAGCGGCCAAAATAATTATATCCTCGATAAAATTACCACCCATATATTTAATTAAATTATTTTTCATTTTCAAACAAATTGGTTATATTTTTACGCGAATATTATATGACAGATACTTGACAGATTTTTTTTATTTCTCCAACTTCAAACTTTTGTGCGGCAGTTAGAAGAGTTTTTGTAGAGATTAGATCCGTAGAGTTAACTTTTGTTTTTGCCCGATCTGCGTATTATGCACAAGTATATATTTTGTACAGGGTTAAGGAGATATAAATAAGCTACATGTTTCTGGAGGTCTCAGGTTGTCAGTGGAACACTGAGCCGCCATACCATTCTTCCTTTTTGGATTGTTTCGTTTTTTTGAATTGTTCTGGACCCAATGATGTCCAACCAGGAGGGTGGTTCGATTTGAAGGATTTCACTAACGAAATTTTTCCGTTTATCAAGAGGAAAGCATACTGCCTACATCGATCGAGTGACTAGTGATGATAATGTCCACCTTTTTCTTCAGCGATCTAGTGGGATTCAGTAAAAAGCGTGAGTCCTAGATTTATCTAATATGAAAGATGAAGAAGTAAGATAAAGTAAAGAAATTTTACTAAGACGAAATAGTTAGTGCCAGTATTTGGATAAAAAAGAATATATATATATATAGTATTTAAAGATTTCCAATATTAGAATATTGATAAATTTTTATTGGTGTTTTCTTTTAAGTTAGCAGGGTCATTCTTATTATTGTTTTTTTGTCGATATAATTTAATATATTTATGTATAAGCATTTAGCGGTGCTGAAGTTGTTACATATGGCTAAGATTATTCAAATTTTTGTTGATTTTTATCTGAGAATTGAACATTGATTACCATATAAAATTTTTTGTTGTAAGTGAGATCGCGTTGTTTCCTGGTCCATCGTCGCGGTTACTTTTTGATGTGTTATCTTCTTATATATTGTACTCCTCCAATGAGCTCATTGAAGGCAGGGACTCTTTAATATCTGTTTTATTTTTATTTTCGTTCATCCCGTCCATAAGTACCCATATGACTTAAGGTTTTTTTGTTCATTTCGTCGTTTCTTTTATTGTTAAAAGTTTCAACTACAAAAAAAAAACATAAATTATAACTGTCGGATATAACCTATTAAGTAAAGTTTATTGGGTTTTTAGGTACAGCTATTTCATTTATGTTAGGGTTTCTGAATTTTAAGTTATCGATTATAATCACTACAATAAAACTTCACACCGCTATTAATTGAAATTTTCGATAATTTTTGTTGTTGGTTTCTTAATAGAAAGCCATGCATATTTGAAGAAGTAATTTTCAGGGGTGCCGATGGTAGCTGAACAACTTTGGTGAAGATGGTATGACCGGAAGATGGTAATCTACTGGCTGGGGAAATCCAAACATGGCCGCGAATTTCTAGGTTGGGAGGGTAAAGGCCACACTGCAACGACACCAGCAGTGCCCTTGAAGTGGTGATATTCCGTCCGCTGTCACTTTTTGAGTATTTTCGTTCTCTGCCCTGATATGTGTATTTGTTGCCAGTGAGGTTGAGTTTCGGGGGCAAGATCCCCCCCCCCCCCCATTCCGGCGAGCTATATATCGCGCTACGCAAGCAAGCCACGTCCTCGGAACTTAACGATCTTTCCCGTCCATTCCAAACACTTCCTACACGATTTTCCTAGCCTTTCTTTTTTCCAGCCCTACCCTATTCCAACTCTCCCCCATCCTCTTGCAAACAACATCAGGTAATCAAAATTGAACTAAATTGTTGTTGAAAAAAACTACTTTCATTTTATTAGCAACACGGTTCCATCAATCCATCCATCCATCAATCAAAAATATAAAATAAAATTATAATAAATATAAGGGGTTTTCCAATAAGAGGTGTTATTTTGAATAGCCCGCTAATTCGGTAGCTGTCACCTTTGAAGCTGTCATTTTTTGACATTTGACAAGTAGAAACTACGCTATTAATAAAAATGGAACGATACACGCTTCAACAACGCATTTCTTTTTTTTGAATATCAAAATAACACCTCTAATTGGAAAACCCTATATAATAAAAATATAAATTACAAAAATATCTCACCACGGCATTTCTATAAAAAAAAACGAACTGTCGAAATAAAACAAGTTCACCCGCTCATTTTGTTGTTCGATTTCACATGTGTTCATGAATAGAAAGTTAATTTTACAAATACAACAATGTTATTAAAGGGGTTTGGGGAGTGAAAAGTACGAAAGTTTCCCATCTTATTCTGGTTAATCTAAGATTGTGGATCACAAATAAGCAATACTAAGATCGGAAACCGTCGTACGTTTCACCCCCCAATATCGATTATTAAACATTTTCGTACTTGTACATTTGGCACTCTATCCATGAATAGATGTCAAAGCGACAAACAAAACAAAAATAAATTACTAGGGCTGTGTTATCTATGGGTCTATAGGCAAAGGAACAGAAAAATTCTTGGGTGCGTTTCCACAATGGGTATCTTGCATAGAGAAAATAATTAAATAGAGGCGCGACTCGTACCCCCCTTGCCTTTAACACCCGCAAATTTTTTTTGAGTTGAGTAAGAGAAAACTCTCTTAAATTACTCATTTTTTCCTATCCGTGAATACATGTGAGTGGTGGATTAAAAACCCTTTTGCTCAAACTGACAGATAATTTTTTTTGTTGTTGGTTTGTCAAAAGTCTGTCTGACATTTCTAATTACCAAAACAAAAATAATAATTTTTTTCACATTTGGTAAGTTTTTTTTCATATTTATTTAAATATTCTTTATTTCAATAAAAGAAATATATATATATATAAAAAAAAATTGTTTTTTATGTTTGTTTGATAAAGATTTGGCCACAATGACGGAGATCCGATGGAAAGCGTACATCCAAAGGTATATCTTAGATTGGAAACTCTGAAACCAAACCCAATTGTTTCTTGTTTTTTACAATTGTTTTGTTGTTTTGTTTTAGATTGGGAGTGAAGACGTACTTAGTTTATCTGGGAATGATACCACCAACCACTCCACTTTACACAAAAACCAATCCATCAACAAAAAGTGAAGATCGAATTGGTTATTTAGAAAAGGAGGCTTCACATTGGCGGACACAATGTGAAATCTCACGAATAAGCGATTCGCTGCCACATGAAGTGTCTCGTCTATGTAAAGAGAAACAACAATACAATGAGCCATTAGTAGTGGCGGGTTGTTGCTGTATTACAGAAATATAGAAAGCTTTTCTTGGAATCTATTCTTCGACAGGACATGTTTTGGTAACGGAAACAATTTCCCCAGCAAAATGACAGAGTAAGTAAACCTTTATTTTGCAAGTGCAAATTCATATCTAATCGATGTTTTTCTTATAAACTTTCACAGAGATCTCGATAAACTGAAAGAAGGAATCGCTGAGAAAGTAGCCATATTATCTTTTTGGAAGAATTATATCGTCAGTGGCAATCTCATGAACGAGATCGATATGCACATGTTTACCGAAACACCTCGGTCTGTATCTTCTAAACAGATTGTTGGTCTGTCTGTGGATCAGCATTTAGGCAAGCAGAAATAAGGTACGTTAAATACAAGAAAACCTAATTTCATGTATTTTTAAGTATTTGTTTTTCTTTTAATTTTGTAGGATAAACAGCGCCTGACATTCATCTCAAAATCATGACGAACAACAAGGTCAGACCACACAAACAATGAAGCCCAGCAGGAAGTCATTATTGCCAGATATTATAATTAAATACATAGACTCAATATTTTAAAGTGTTCTCCTTTTATATATATATATATATTTGTATATAGCTTAAGAATTGTGATTCACTTGATTTTTTTCAATTACATTTTCTTTAAGGGTGTTCAAAAAAATTCTTTTCTTTTCAAGGGAAATGTAATGTTGTGTGTCTCAATGACACATAGGTAAGTATTATAGCCCTATGCTGAGGTAAATTAACACTCAGTACAGTTACAATCATCGAGATCAAGCAAGTACTTTGGAAATGACAGCTTGTCCAAAGTAGCAAATCCAAGAAATTTCTACTGATATCAAGAAAAATCTTGAAATCAGTACTTACGCCAAGCTCTAATTTCCAAACTACTTGCTTGATTTCGATGATTGTAACGGTTCTGAGTGTAAATTAACCTTAGCTTCTAAATCCCTGCAATCATTTTAAATTCAAAAAATTATTTCGAAAAATTGCTATCTAAAAGTAGTTTCTTCGTGTTTTAAAAAAAATGAAAAATTACAAAATTACTTTCAGATGCAAATTTTTTGAAATATTTGCTCGAATTGAAAACGGTTTCAAGAATTTACAAGCTGACATAAATTAAAACTCAAAACAGTTTCAATCATCGAGATCAAGCAAGTACTTTGGAAATGACAGCTTGTCCAAAGTAGCAAATCCAAGAAATTTCTACTGATATCAAGAAAAATCTTGAAATCAGTACTTACGCCAAGCTCTAATTTCCAAACTACTTGCTTGATTTCGATGATTGTAACGGTTCTGAGTGTAAATTAACCTTAGCTTCTAAATCCCTGCAATCATTTTAAATTCAAAAAATTATTTCGAAAAATTGCTATCTAAAAGTAGTTTCTTCGTGTTTTAAAAAAAATGAAAAATTACAAAATTACTTTCAGATGCAAATTTTTTGAAATATTTGCTCGAATTGAAAACGGTTTCAAGAATTTACAAGCTGACATAAATTAAAACTCAAAACAGTTTCAATCATCGAGATCAAGCAAGTACTTTGGAAATGACAGCTTGTCCAAAGTAGCAAATCCAAGAAATTTCTACTGATATCAAGAAAAATCTTGAAATCAGTACTTACGCCAAGCTCTAATTTCCAAACTACTTGCTTGATTTCGATGATTGTAACGGTTCTGAGTGTAAATTAACCTTAGCTTCTAAATCCCTGCAATCATTTTAAATTCAAAAAATTATTTCGAAAAATTGCTATCTAAAAGTAGTTTCTTCGTGTTTTAAAAAAAATGAAAAATTACAAAATTACTTTCAGATGCAAATTTTTTGAAATATTTGCTCGAATTGAAAACGGTTTCAAGAATTTACAAGCTGACATAAATTTAAACTCAAAACAGTTTCAATCATCGAGATCAAGCAAGTACTTTGGAAATGACAGCTTGTCCAAAGTAGCAAATCCAAGAAATTTCTACTGATATCAAGAAAAATCTTGAAATCAGTACTTACGCCAAGCTCTAATTTCCAAACTACTTGCTTGATTTCGATGATTGTAACGGTTCTGAGTGTAAATTAACCTTAGCTTCTAAATCCCTGCAATCATTTTAAATTCAAAAAATTATTTCGAAAAATTGCTATCTAAAAGTAGTTTCTTCGTGTTTTAAAAAAAATGAAAAATTACAAAATTACTTTCAGATGCAAATTTTTTGAAATATTTGCTCGAATTGAAAACGGTTTCAAGAATCTACAAGCTGACATAAATTAAAACTCAAAACAGTTTCAATCATCGAGATCAAGCAAGTACTTTGGAAATGACAGCTTGTCCAAAGTAGCAAATCCAAGAAATTTCTACTGATATCAAGAAAAATCTTGAAATCAGTACTTACGCCAAGCTCTAATTTCCAAACTACTTGCTTGATTTCGATGATTGTAACGGTTCTGAGTGTAAATTAACCTTAGCTTCTAAATCCCTGCAATCATTTTAAATTCAAAAAATTATTTCGAAAAATTGCTATCTAAAAGTAGTTTCTTCGTGTTTTAAAAAAAATGAAAAATTACAAAATTACTTTCAGATGCAAATTTTTTGAAATATTTGCTCGAATTGAAAACGGTTTCAAGAATTTACAAGCTGACATAAATTAAAACTCAAAACAGTTTCAATCATCGAGATCAAGCAAGTACTTTGGAAATGACAGCTTGTCCAAAGTAGCAAATCCAAGAAATTTCTACTGATATCAAGAAAAATCTTGAAATCAGTACTTACGCCAAGCTCTAATTTCCAAACTACTTGCTTGATTTCGATGATTGTAACGGTTCTGAGTGTAAATTAACCTTAGCTTCTAAATCCCTGCAATCATTTTAAATTCAAAAAATTATTTCGAAAAATTGCTATCTAAAAGTAGTTTCTTCGTGTTTTAAAAAAAATGAAAAATTACAAAATTACTTTCAGATGCAAATTTTTTGAAATATTTGCTCGAATTGAAAACGGTTTCAAGAATTTACAAGCTGACATAAATTAAAACTCAAAACAGTTACAATCATCGAGATCAAGCAAGTACTTTGGAAATGACAGCTTGTCCAAAGTAGCAAATCCAAGAAATTTCTACTGATATCAAGAAAAATCTTGAAATCAGTACTTACGCCAAGCTCTAATTTCCAAACTACTTGCTTGATTTCGATGATTGTAACGGTTCTGAGTGTAAATTAACCTTAGCTTCTAAATCCCTGCAATCATTTTAAATTCAAAAAATTATTTCGAAAAATTGCTATCTAAAAGTAGTTTCTTCGTGTTTTAAAAAAAATGAAAAATTACAAAATTACTTTCAGATGCAAATTTTTTGAAATATTTGCTCGAATTGAAAACGGTTTCAAGAATTTACAAGCTGACATAAATTAAAACTCAAAACAGTTTCAATCATCGAGATCAAGCAAGTACTTTGGAAATGACAGCTTGTCCAAAGTAGCAAATCCAAGAAATTTCTACTGATATCAAGAAAAATCTTGAAATCAGTACTTACGCCAAGCTCTAATTTCCAAACTACTTGCTTGATTTCGATGATTGTAACGGTTCTGAGTGTAAATTAACCTCAGCTTCTAAATCCTTTCAATCATTTTATAATCAAACAATTATTTAGAAAAATTGCTATTTAAAAGTAGTTCTTTCGTGTTTAACCGTTTTTTTTTTAAAGGTGAAGTTGAACAAACATTCCCGAAAATAAACAAAGAATCATATACATGTATATATATATAAATATTGTATTAATGACAACACAAAATAATTAAAATTATTATTATTATTCATTACAAATAAGTTTGCTGCTCACAGAGATATATAGAACATTATGAAGAATAGAATAATCTCATTTTTGCCAGGAACACAATCAATGTTAATTATTATGATCCTTTTTTATTTCAATATTGGATGAGGTGGATGATGTGGTGTCTTGCAGTTTGTGAGGCAGAATCATCTGCAACAGTTGTCGCCTGTGCTTCGCGTCGTCGGTGTTGGTGTGTGTGTCGTCATCGGTCTCATTTACTGCAGCAGATATTTCTCCATTGAACTGAATCAAAACACAAGGCTCCATGGCATAGGCAAGCAGTTTCATAGAAATTGGGTGTAATTTCCCACAAAAACTATCTGTAAAATAAAAATTAAACAATCTGTAAATATTTAGAGATTATGAAATCTGATTTTATGATTTTCGACTGCTAACTAATGGATGCTATGATAGATTTTTCAGGATTCGCAGTAGATTTTCGATTGCGATGGATTCTGTGATAGGGCCGATTTATAAGTTTTAAATTTCGAGTTTTCTTTATTGTAACTAAACTTTGACGCTGTTAGTATGTAGGTCCAATTATCATTAGGTAAACTTAAAACCGATGTAGGTAAGTTCTTAGTATAATGAATAGAATTATTGTATGTTTCAGGAAATAGTTACTAGGTACCTACCTAAAAATGTATATTTAAATCTATGTTATGGATTTTAATTCTGTAAATTGGGATGGT
Source organism: Philhelius pedissequus (assembly GCA_910595825.1). NCBI lineage: Eukaryota > Metazoa > Arthropoda > Insecta > Diptera > Syrphidae > Philhelius > Philhelius pedissequus. Next base: position 163,493,885 of record OU343161.1, read on the forward strand.
AAAATGTACCTACATTACATACATATGTATGTATATGGACCCTAGGTATGTAAATATGTAGGTACATAATAATGTATAATGAAAGTGTTGGATGCTTATGGTTAGGTAGATCCATATATGCATATAAAACTTTATATAATAGTTTTAATATACATAATATTCATTTGATTGTTAAAGATATATATTTATATAAATGTCAGAGAGTCCACTTAGTACATAATGTATGTAGGTTGGTACCTATTCAGTGACCTAGATATCAGAAACTACTAACTCGATTTGCGTTTTGTACGTAATTTATTATTTTTGAAATGGAAATGGAAAGAATAGTCAAATTTATAAATTTTAAGTTTAAAGCTTATAAATTTAATTTGCTCTGGCCCGATCCAAATTCATAACTTCAAGTTTCTATTTTTCATTTTTATTTATTAGTTTTAAACTAAATTTGAATATTTTTTAATGTAGCTAAACATTGACGCTATTAGTAGGTACGTCCAAATATGTAGGTAAGTTTTTAGTATAATGGATTGAATGGATGATTCAAGGAATAGTTACTTAGGTACCTACATACCTACAAATTTATGTTTAAATCTAGATTATAGATTTTAATTACGGAAATTAGGATGATAATTGTGTACCTAGAGGTACATTCAGATATGAATATGTAGGCATGTAAATGTGTATACATACAATGTACATTGAAAGTGTAAGTTGGTGATAAGTAGGTAGATATATGCATATAATTTTATATGATAGGTGCAATATACATAATATTCATTTGATTTTTAATGATATATAGGTATATAAATGTATGAGAGCCCAAAGAGTATATACTGTGTATTTTTTAAAGATATTTATAACATTCACCTCTATGTTTTGTATCATTACTCTGAAGAAGTGGAAGAAATCCTTGCTCCTTCATCACTCGGATTCTGAGAAAACTTTAATGACAATTCTATGAGTATCTCAGTGACAATTTTACAAACTCCACTATGCACGATATACTTAGGTGCGATATCGAGAGGACGGCGTAAAAGGAGCCTATAAATCTTCGATTTCTTCTTTACTCTTAGACATTCTGGAACTGTTAGGAGTTAGAAGTTAAATATAACATTTTATTTTTGTATAAAGTTTCAACTAACTTACCTACAGCTATATGGCGGTTCATTGTGTGGCACGAATGGATCATATGGCACATTCGTTGGAAGTAATTCATATCAGCAGGTCTCCATCAGGCATTTGGTTACATTTAGTTGCATATATAATCTGAAAAATATAATGAGACTATAAATATAATGGACTATATCTTCGGAACGGGTTGTCCAATAAAGGTGAGCGATATCTTTTTAGAATCAGCACTTCATACTTTCAAAGGAAGCATCAACATTTTTTGCAAAGAAGTTGTATTAAAAAAAATAGCTCCAGGAATACGCATACATCATTCTAAATATGCGTATTTCAAGAGTGATTTTTTGCAATAAGGCTTCTACATAAAAACTTTTGATGCTGATTTTGAGTGTATCAAGAGTAGATTACAAAAAGGTATCAATCAAGTTTTTAGGATAACCCGTTGCAAAGATATAGTTGAAAATCTATTCACTGTTCACCTTGAAATACATAATCTGAAAATACTTTGAAGTGCATCTTTGGAACGGGTTATCCTAAAAACTTGGTTGATACCTTTTTGTAATCTACTCTTGATACTCTCAAAATCAGCATCAAAAGTTTTTATGTAGAAGCCTTATTGCAAAAAATCACTCTTGAAATACGCATATTTAGAATGATGTATGCGTATTCCTGGAGCTATTTTTTTTATTCAACTTCTTTGCAAAAAATGTTGATGCTTCCTTTGAAAGTATGAAGTGCTGATTCTAAAAAGATATCGCTCACCTTTATTGGACAACCCGTTGCAAAGATATAGTTGAAAATCTATTCACTGTTCACCTTGAAATACATAATCTGAAAATACTTTAAAGTGTATCTTTGGAACGGGTTATCCTAAAAACTTGGTTGATACCTTTTTGTAATCTACTCTTGATACTCTCAAAATCAGCATCAAACGTTTTTATGTAGAAGCCTTATTGCAAAAAATCACTCTTGAAATACGCATATTTAGAATGATGTATGCGTATTCCTGGAGCTATTTTTTTTTATTCAACTTCTTTGCAAAAAATGTTGATGCTTCCTTTGAAAGTATGAAGTGCTGATTCTAAAAAGATATCGCTCACCTTTATTGGACAACCCGTTCCAAAGATATAGTTCAAAAACTATTCACTGTTCACCTTGAAATACATAATCTGAAAATACTTTGAAGTGTATCTTTGGAACGGGTTATCCTAAAAACTTGGTTGATACCTTTTTGTAATCTACTCTTAATAATCTCAAAATCAGCATCAAAAGTTTTTATGTAGAAGCCTTATTGCAAAAAATCACTCTTGAAATACGCATATTTAGAATGATGTATGCGTATTCCTGGAGCTATTTTTTTTAATACAACTTCTTTGCAAAAAATGTTGATGCTTCCTTTGAAAGTATGAAGTGCTGAATATAAAAAGATAACGCTCACCTTTATTGAACGTCCCGTTCCAAAGATATAGTTCAAAAGCTATTCGTATTCTATATTAAATAATATGTGTCTAAGAATCACATGAATCTTATGTATGCAGATTGCACCTAAATTATAAAGTTATATGCATATAGCTACCTACCCACCTACATCCTTCATTTTCATTATTATATGCACATGTTTACATACTTACCTTCCATAAATATATATATATATATATGTATATTTTACTATCCTAACTTACATAATTCAAATCCATAACAAAGATTTAAATATACATTTGTAGATTGGTATTTACCTAAGTGACTATTCTTTTAATCATCTATCCGACAATTCATTATACTAAGAATTAAAGTAATCTTAACTACATCGGCCTTAAACCTGCATAGGATAACTAGACTACATACCTACTAAACAGCTTTAATGGTTAGATACATTAAGGTTGTTAGCTACAACAGTTCGTGCGATCCAGTCTTGCATTTTATTTAATAATGACGGAGAAAAAGCAGGAGTTTTTGTTTTTTATACTATACTATACTATGAGACTTACCTTCTCCTTCCATTCCTTGATCATATCGGTACTATCAGGTGGCATTTTATCCGTATAAACCATACACATGTATCCGGATTCGCGCAAGCATCTCTCAACTTCCAGTACTTCATCTGCCGAATTGCACAAGACTGCACAACGCTCCAACTGATATGCGCACTTATCCAAACATTTCATAATAACCGACATCTTTTCGGAGTTACTTTGCAATTTAATGGAAACTTTAGCCTTGGCATAGACTGCAGCTTCTAAATAGTCTGCAATGTACAACAAAGGCTGATTAGCAATCCTTACAAAATTAATAAATCGCCGAGTCCATGTCTTGGAAGTGACCACCAGTTGAAATGGAATCTTTTCATCTTGAAGAACTGGAGAGATAAGCTTGAAGAGGGTTTCATCAAACTCGGGATTCTCATTCATTATGCTGTCCAAACCATCGATAACTAAAGTTTTACTTGGCGTATGTTGAGCAAGTTTTCCTTCTCGTTGGCCTCGAGCAAACGCTGCCGCACGGTGGTGTAATTACAAGCACACCACACCCATTAAGCAGTTCAATTTTATCATCTTCGTTGTTTCGAAGTCCATATGCTGAGACAATACTAATTTTTGGTGTTGTGCTAGCCAAAATGCGTCGACAATGACGAGAAATACTCTCAACCTGAACGGACGATAGTGCGATTATAATAACAGCTGGACCATAGGTCGGCAGAATGCCTTTCGATTCTAGACGGAAACTCAACATGCTACAAACCGGAGGCAAATAACACCAGGTTTTACCAGTTCTATTCGAGTTGATCACACAAAAGCAATTGCCACGAACTAAATGCGACCAATCGTACGCTTGGATGCGATACATTTTAGTCAATCGCTTGTGCTCCATTTCTTGGTGGATTTCTGCTGTAAACAAGGCATTCTTCATGCGTTCAATTGGTTTAACATTGTTTTTACTGTGAGCCAATACAAGATGCTTAACGAAATTTGTTTTCAAAGTAGCTTTACCAATGACTTCGGGAAGATTAAGATATGTTTGGTATGATGGAAGATAAAAATTAGTTAAATTACGAAAGTATTCTTTTTGATTTAATATTTTCGTAGAACGTATGGATGGATGGGAATTTTCACTATCAACTGGTGTGGAACACGGAGATTGTAAAAGTGATGAATTTGACGATTGGACAGTTTTTATAATTAAATTACAGGACAAAATACAAAATAAATAAAATAAAACTCGCGCACTTCCAATATTTGTTTTGAAATGAATATCTTTTTTTTTATTGTTTTGTCATCTGTCAAAATACTCACCTCAAATTGAGTAAACTGGTCTTTTCTTGTGGTGGAATTTTGGCACGTACGCATTAATATGCTATGGTTTGCTTCTACTTTTTGATTGGATTTTCTTCATTTTGAACATAAAATTAATAAATATTGCTTAATTTGTAAGCCAGAATCAACAAAAAGGTTTTATTGGTATGTTTTATGTTTGATTAAGGCCTTTAAGAATACAATTTAACTAAAAAGCAATTCATTTTTCAATTTTTGAATTTAACGGATTTCCATTTTGAAGATATAGGCTTACCATATCTACCAAAAGGGCAAATGCGCACTCCTCCGTTTCGATAAGCCTGTGTTGGTATCTGCTCCATTTAAAATGCACGGGCAACTAACACATGTTTGTCGAAACGGAGGAAATCCTCTCAATTTAGCTTGTAGGGTGAAAGAGAATAAACCCCCGAAGTCGTGCCTCTATATTAGTTTCTCTATGGTATCTTGGAAGAGGAACGGAAAAGTTACTTGTGTACGTCATAATCTAATAACGTAAGGACCGGAAACCTTTGCTTTCATTTGACATTTGCCTACAAGCTGAAACACGTACACAAGTAACTTTTCTGTTCCTCTTCTAATAGAAACATTGCGGGCGTTCAATCATTTATATTCAGTTCCCAAGCTATCGGAGTATATCTGTGAACGAATCAGATAGGTTAGCTGAAAGCTGTCAAAAAATCATAGCCAAACGCATGCCAATGAATTTTGCAGTCAGCTGGTTCTATACATTTGTTCTCGGATAGCTAGTTATTCCAATTTTTTTGGGATAACTGAAGATAGCTTTCATGAGAGCAGCTGTTTGTTCATCAGATGTGGTTTTGCACGCATTACAACAACAGGAAGTTATTCCAGATTGCTGATTAAAATTGAGTGAACGTCCCCATTTATAAAAACGCACCCAAGAATATTTTCTGTTCCTCTTCCTATAGACAAATAGACAACACAACCCTAGTAATTTGTTTTTGTTTTGTTTTTTGATTTCCCATCTATTCATGGATAGATTTTCAAAGCTATAAATACAATATTGAAACAAATGACTACTGGGGGGTGAAACGTACGTAAGTTTCCAATCTTATTATGGCTTATTTGTGGTGTATTTGTTTGAGCTTGGCGGCAAATGTCAAAATACAGTAGAAGTTTCGGGTCTTTATGTTCACAAATAAGCAATAATCAGATTGGAAACCTTCGTACGTTTCACACCCTAAAACGGACATGCTACATTTTTGTATTTGTACATTTGGTACTCTATCCATGAATAGACGTCAAAGCGAGAAACAAAACAAAAACAAATTACTGGGGTTGTGTTGTCTATGCGACTATAGGAAGAAGGACAGAAATGAATCTTGGGTGCGTTTTTATCAATGGTTCTATTGGAAGAGGAACAGAAAATTTACTTGTGTGCGTGTTTCTGCTTGTTGTCAAATGTCAAATGAAAGCAGAGGTTTCGGGTCCTTATGTTATTAGTTTATGCTTATGTATGAGTGTCGCTCATCTTTTTCAAAAAAGAAAATCGCAATTGAAATTGTATGATGTTAGGGCAGTCATATTTCGTATTTCTTGTACAATTTAATTTTTTCGATGCGAATTGTAAATAAGACTTCGTATCCTATTAGCAATGATAACAATTAATTCAACTAGAGATAGCGCCATTTATCTTATTCACAATGAGCTGATAAATAAATCTTACAACCAATGCACTGAAATAGGACATTACCAAAAATATATGCTAAAACCCCAACTGTTTGACTTTAAACCGAAACTTGTGAGGAACACGCATTTGGAAGAGGAAAGCAATAATTTAAAAGTGCGAAAAAGAAGGGCAGTAATCGACCACCTACATCTTTCGGCAGGAACTATCGATTTAAAACAAACTTGTGATTATCTACTAGCTAAATTAAAAGAATCGACTGATGGCTTTAAATATTTCCAAAAAGAATATGCGGAAAGTATACCCCGAATCTGGGAAGAATTAACAGTTTTCCCACAGTTTAATGGAGCCAACGCGAGAAATGATTTTCAAAAATATATTCTTAACAACCGGGAATATCTGATTCCACCCCACTGCCGATTCTTCAATCATGATCTACTTAAACTTGAAGACATATCCCAATACTTGGGTAAATTCGATTTCATAGTTCTAGATCCGCCTTGGAAAAACAAATATGTTCGTCGTATTAAAAAAGCCAAACAAGAACTTGGCTATAAAATGCTTGATTATAGTCATTTAAGTAATATTAAGCTCAATTCTTTATTCCATTCTGATTCAATTGTCGCTGTATGGTGTACGAATTCTAAGAAACATGAGCAAATGCTGCTAGAAGAATTCTTTCCTAAATGGGATTTAAAATTCATTCATAAAATGATTTGGTTAAAATTAAACACAGCCGGTGTTTTAATTGGTGAAATTAATGAAAAGTTTATGAAGCAGCCATATGAAATTCTTTTCATAGCAAGCCATTGCGCTAGCAAAAAAGATTTCAGTGAAATGAAAATAAAATTCATTATGAGTGTGCCAAGTGTTATACACTCACACAAACCACCAATTCTTGATATATTTCGTGATATTCTCCCAGCCAACCCGAAAGCGCTCGAACTCTTCGCTAGATATCTACAACCCGGATTTACATCAATAGGACTTGAGGTTCTGAAACTAATGGATACACGGTTATATTTTCAAAATAAAGAATAAAGCAATTTGTAAAAAAATATTGAAATTTAAAATCAATTATTTTTCATAAAACCATAGAATTTGTAAAAATACTAAATTTTTCTTTAAAATAACTGTTAACGACGCATTACTTTCAATGTCAGACACAAATAGTTTGTCGTAGAAAATGTCTGTTTCATTTCATTCCATTCGAATTCAGTTATACCAATTTCTACGAATTTCAAAAATCGTAAGCGAATTTTTCACTCCGAATCCACTACGATGGAATTTGTGATAGATTTAACCGGAAACGTACTCATTTTCGATTACGATGGAATTTGTGATAGGGCTGAATGTAACTTAAAAGACAAAAATACGATGTATTTCAATTGATGTTAAATGTAATTTTTCTTTTGTTACGACTCAATAAATTAGCCTAACCTAACCCGACGCGAGTGAAAGATTGCGTAAAGTATTATATTAAAAAATGAAGTGTCCTATCATAGTGTCCGGTCGGAACGGAATTTTCCCCAATTTTAAGAAATATCACTTTAGTTTTACCCTTTTCAACCCCACGTTGAAATAATTTTCCCGGGGTTCAAACGATATATGAGAAATTTGTATCATTAAAATGAAAAATAATAAAACATTTTGTATGAGTCAAAAAAATGGTTTTACTAGAGGTGCCTACCTACCTACCAGAAGTAACATTTCTTTTCCAAAAAAAATTATCAAAAGGTTACCCTTTCTCTTCATTAATGAACTGATTTTTGTTTATAAAAATTGTTCGAGCCGTTTTTCCGAAAAATAAAATTTCCTTTTTGACAAAACTAAAATTTTTTAGGTATCATTATTTGTTGTCTTAGAAAAACGAAAAAATAAATGTAACAAGTTTAAAGCAAATACATCCAACCGTTTAGGCTGTAGACTCGAGGACAGACAGACAGGCGGAATTGCGGGATCTACTTTTGTTTGTTAGATTTTTTTTACGAACGCATAACTTGCTTTATAGTACCATAACCGCAAGTAAAAATAAGTGCGTACTTCATTAGATGCCAAATGCAACTATCTTTTATGAGACTCAAAAGCTGCTTTTTTTTTGCAATCCCCGGGGGAATTGGATGAAAAAACGACCAAGGCGCTTAGTGAAAAAATTGGCAGCATTGTTAATTTGCAAGACGAAATTTTGAAAACAGCTGTAATACAAATAAAAAACATCAACGTCAATTTACCAGTACGACTTATTTGTGCGAATATGTTCAGTTAACTCCACAAGAGCATCATGTGGCAGAATCGGTCGAATACCTTTAATATGCAATAAAATTTAAAATAAATTGTAATAGTCAAAAGAATATTTCCAAGGCACGAATTACCTTTGAATTTTGCAATTCACAAAATTGATTATTAACTGACATGTCACAATGTCAATTTTGAAGTTTCTATACATTTTATCGATAACTTAATGAAAAAGAATTTGGTAACAGTTTTTATCCTCTTCAAAAGCTAAGCCCCGAGAATTCTCTGGGTGTAAGTTAAGCACCCCCGGGGATTAGTTGTTGGATTTAGCATGCAAATTGTTCATCCCACTCATCGTTTTATTCGTCCAATTTCCACGGGGCGTAGAAAAAAAACACGCCTAATATGTGTTTTCTTCACTCAAAGACACTACTTCACATAGGTAATAAAAAAAAGTAAAGAGTAGGTATACTTACAAATGAAGTGTTCATCCTGCTCTTCGCTTTAAGTTTCGTGTTTGTGTTTATGTAATGTAGGTTTGGAAACGTTGGGTGTTTCGATTATAGGGACAAAATTTGTGTCAGAAAAAAACATGACTTTGGAGTCAAAAACATGAAAACATTAGTTGGGTCTAAAAAAACATGAAAATCATGATTTCTGGCAAGCTTGCAGCTTATTATAAGATGAAATTTTTTTTTAAATTTGAAAATGGTTCTGGATAAACCAAGTCCAAGAATTATTTAAAAAAAAATCATCTAAAAGTAATTTTGTCACCAAATTCAGTTTAATTGAAATCATTTAAGCGGTTCCGAGTTTTCAAATCCAAGAATTATTTTAAAAAAAATTTCATCTACGCTACATTGTACCTGATGTAGTAGCGCTGAAACAGGCCCTGTAGTGAAATAATTGGGATTACATAGCCGCTTGTTTTAAATTAGATAACTCTTGATAATTTATCAAGTTGACTATCGAATTTATGGGCGTCATAAATCAAAACTGCATCTTACTATCCGTTCACTCAATTTTTTTCTTTTTTACAGCTAGTGATAAGTAGTATTTAAAAAAACTTTAATTTTCTGAATAAAATAGAAGTGATAGAAACAAATTGGAACAAAAGTAAATTGGTAGTTTGTTTGAAAAGATTTTCTTGGTTACAGAAAATGTACGAGTGACAGTAATGATGATAATGAAAACACAAAGACACTTATTCCTGAGCTGCAGCAGCACCAGGATTCATTGGTTCTTTGTCCTTTCGCTTTTTTGATCCAGAGACGATGTCATCAATACGCAGCAAAAGAATAGCAGTTTCGACAGCAGTTTTGTACGTTTGCATCTTAACTGCTAATGGTTCCCAAATTGCTTTTATATTCATGTCAACGATTTCGCCAGTTTCACCGTCGATTCCCCAAGCACACACTCCACTACCGGAGAAAGATGCATGTTTGGCACGCAGAGCCGTCAGGGTTCGGATAGTATTGGCTCCGCAGTTTTGAGCCAAAGTGCGTGGGATAATTTCCAAAGCTTGCGCAACAGCAGTGTACGGCCCCTTGAGGTGCTTTCTTGTTAACAACTGTGACACAGCCATCTCAACAGCTCCACCCCCAGCAACAAGTCTTGGCTCCAGCACCAGGTTTCTTGCAACATGTAGCGCATCTTGCAAGTTACGTTCCGTTTCGTTGAGGATGTCTTTTGAAGCTCCACGCAGCATTATGGTGCATGCCTTTGGGTCCCTGCAGTTGGTAATAAAAGTAAAGTATTCATCGCCGATCTTTTTAACTTCAAATAGGCCAGCTCCTTTTCCGACGTCCTTTTCAGTAAGTTCCTCTGTACGATTAACTATTGTAGCACCACATGCACGTGCTACACGTAAGTTGTCCGTTTTCCTAAGGCGACGTATTGCCGTAATACCAGCTTTCAGCAAATAGTGCTGTGCCAAATCGGATACACCTTTCTCAGTAAAGACAATGTCAGGTTTTACTGCGATAACATCGGCACAGATTTTCTGTACGTATTCCTCTTCAATTTGTAGCATCCTAGAGAAATCTTGCTCACCAATGATTTCAACGTTCGTCTGACTTTCACCCTTTTTGTATTCAAGAGAGCAGTCGAGCAAAACAATGCGTGGATTCTCAATGTAGCGTCTCATTTTAGCGTGAGTCACATCTTTGTTAAGCATAACACCGCGTAAGACACACGAATCTTCAAGAGTTCCCCCAGGAACCTTTTCGACTTTAGCATAACTAGGTAAAGAAAATAGTAACAACAATAATGGAACAATTTGTAAACACCTACCGTTTAATATCAACTTCCAAACGACCATTCTCCATGAGGGTGACTGTTTGAACAGCGTCAAGCGCAATCTTTACTGCCAAATCAGACCACTTCCCAATGAATTTAGTTCCAACACAAGCCTTAACTACCTCAGCCATTCGTTCTTTATTATTCACGTCTAATGGTATGCTCAGATCGTCTTGTAAGTGCTTGATGATGTCCTCCAAGGCCTCACGATACGCACGGATGATTACAGTGGGATGATACTGTTGCTGCAAAAAAGGTTCAGCCACAGCAAGCATCTCTCCTGCCAAAACAATGACAGATGTTGTGCCGTCACCAACTTCTTCATCCTGAGTGCGGGCAATCTCAATCATACTCTTCGCAGCAGGATGTTGGACAGTGATCTCACGAAGAATAGCATTTCCATCATTTGTCATGACAATACCCCCCATTGGGTCCATAAGCATCTTTAACATTGCTTGTGGACCCAAGCATGTTCGGATAACATCAGCAATAGCCTATACAAAATTGATTTATAGTCCAAAAGTTTTCCAAGAAAACCTTCTAGAAATTCATAGATAAAAATGGCACAAGGCGCCGGAAGATTACTCACCTTCCCAGCATTTATATTTTCCAGCTGAACTTTGCGGCCCGATTCACGTTTTGTGTTTTGACCTAAATGAATATTTTATTATGTTTTTATTGATTTAAATGCGTAAATTTATGAAATTACTCAAAACTAATATAGGTTGTTGTCCACCAAACATGTTTAACTTAATTTTAATGAAACGAGACTTTAAATGCAATGAAATATAAAACTCGTGCTACCTTTGGTGTGGGCGAGTCGATTCAACCTTAGATCTTAGATTAACCAAAATAAGATCCGATATTTCGACAGTTATTTTGATTTGCATCAAGCTACCGCTGTGGTGAAACTCATGTTTTTGCATAAGGGTGTGGATACAAAATGTTTTCTACCAGATTTCACAAAAGAAAGTGCGAAAATAAGATTTTCACCACGAATTTGCTAATTATTATAAAAAATCGTTGGGTAGGGTCAGAAATTGATGAACAATGAATGAACTATTTTTTAAGTGCTAATGCATATTATTTCAATTTAAAATGGCATGAAAGATAAATAAAATTATTGAAAGCATATTTTAACACAAATTAATACTATGTTCCTCCCAAAGCGAAATATGAGATTGCAGCAGAAAGATTTCGAAATTTCAAATTGATGTTCACACCGCCAAATCTACGATTTCGACTATTTTTGCCATTTTCCAAATTGTTTTTTTTTTTCATAAAATGACGTTTGAGGGTATACCCTACCTAAGAAATGTTTCTGTTTGGGTTTAAAAAAAACCTATTTTCTCTTTCACACAAAACTGACACTTTCATGTGATTAAATCACTGATCTCTATAATACACTGGATAGTGTATTCACACAAAAAAATTGACCCCAATAGATTACTGTGATAATTGTAGTGGGTCCATGTCAGTATAACAGTATAACATTTTTGTTGCCAAAGTGACATTTCAATATGGTTGTTAATGCTTCAAATTAAACTAAATTAAAATTCTTCATTTTAATCAAGCAAGGGCACTTTTTCAAAAAAAAAAATATAAAATATAAAAATAAATTGTCATAAAGGAACAATGGTTATAAGTTTGACCATTGCACTGATGTAAGTACGTCTTTTTCTTAATAAAAAAAAAACATAATAATGATATGTTCGATTGTTTCCAGTGTGCTTTTTTCAATTTGGCTATATTGCTCGGTACAAAATGCATTCTTAGAACTTTATTTTGAGTTCTATCCAAAATCTTCAAATGATTTTTGGTATCTTCTGCCCAAACGTGAGAATTATACTTCAGTTTTCGACGAATGAATGCAACCAGATCAGATGATGAGTAGAATTTCTTGCATCTTTGAAAAAACCGCAAGCACATAGCAGCGTTTTTGGCGACATCGAATATGTAGTCATTCCTCAATTGGCTTTCTGTTGCACAAACCAAGGACTTAACGCTGATCATTTTCTTCAATGCAAGAGCCGCTCATGGATACACGGGACGTGGGTTCTGCTTTAATGGCAGAGGACAGCATTGAATTTTTGAAGCATTAAATTCTACGCGGTTTTTTATTCCCCATTGCACAATGCTGTCAAGATCAGAATTTAATGAGCTTATCATACGCTACTGTTGCAGTTCCACATCCGATGAACAAAGAGGAGAATCTGAAAACGAATATGAAAAGCTTAGAGTACTATCGTCCATTTGTAAAAATAAAGAACTTGTTTTATTTTCCCAACAATTTTATTGCAATAATTTCAGCTTCATTTAATGATAATTTTTCTGCAATATGTTTTGATTTCTTGTGACGTGGTTCATCTTCTTCGTTGTCATTTGAATCGCTATCAGTTACTGAAGCATTTCTAGATTTTCTTTTCTTTTCGTACAATTTGTCTGGTGGTCGGTAAACCAAACTTTCACTTTCACTTGCTTCTCGCATACCATCGTCACCATATTCTTTACAATTATTTGCATCAATGTTTACCAAATTTTAAAATCTTATCTGGATGCGGCAACCATGAAAATTCCACCTCTGTTGACCGGCTTCATCACTACCAAAGTCGTCGACTTCATCTTCATTTTCGACATTCTTGCTTTTTGATTTTTTCTTTAGAACCTTGTGCTTGGCTTTGACAATTTCCTTGAAACGTTTCTTATCGAATTGATTCTCTTCACGAAGGACCTTCTTTGTAGTTCCAATATCAACTCCTCCCTAGTCTTGGTTGGTATAATCAATTGCGAAATCCGATTGTAATTTTTTTCTTGTGTCGAGTACTTCGGTTCCGTCTTCATTGAACTCAACTTTTGTGTTGGCTGCAGTAAGTTCAGCGAGGACTTTCTCATCATCAACTTTGGTGACGCCATCATCATTTGGTCTTAAATAAATCATCTTCGGCGTCGAAATTGTCACTGTAAGCTTTTACCATGGGCTTTATGACGTGCCGTCTTTCCTGCCCGATAGATGTACTGCGTGACATCTTCATGATTACCAAATTTCCGCTAGAAAAGTCGAAACCACGTGAGGTGATATCGGTTGCAATCAACACCATACCAGCAGACTTGTTCCAGGACGCAAATTATAAAAGATTTCGTAAATGTACTTAATCTGTTTGCATCAATTGTTTGCTCAAATTCCATATCGAGACAACGATCAGCTTCATCAGGAACCAAAATTTGTATTGTTGAAACATCGAACAGTGGATTTTCATTCATGTGTTGCAATTAATTTCTAGGTGTGCACATTTTAATGTTAACTGGTCCATTCTTTTTTTCTCTCCAATAATTAAACCGGCGGAAAAATCATGATGCGCTCCGACCTTTTTGAGCGTCTCAAAGATTTGGTGTGCCAATTCCTCAAGTTGGGGAAATGATTATAGCACCTATTGCACCGGTTAGGTCCATTTTTCTGATGAATAAGTTCTCAATCACCTTGAAAATTTAAAAAGATTAAGCAAAAATGTTTCAATTTTTATTATTTCTTTCTTACTTTATTCTGAATTGTATTGTTTGAAGCTCTTATGTTGAAACTGACAATAAAAATAAATTGTTTGTCAATTTTTTTTGTTTTTGAAAAGGAGTGCAATCTGTCTCTTTCTTTCTTTTTATAAAAAAAAAAACGAGATAGACAATTACATTGGTGCTACTGTCAAATTCAATTGGAGTCAAAAAAAACCGTTATACTTTAGTCGTGTTTTTTTCTAAGCCCCGCGGAAATTGGACGAAAAAAACGATGAGTAGGATTAACAATTTGCATACTAAATCCAACAACAACTAATCCCCGGGGGTGCTTAGCTTAAACCCAGAGAATTCTCGGGGCTTAGCTATTGGAGAGGATAAAAACTGTGCTACCAAAAACTTTTTCCCTAAGTTATCGATAAAATGTATAGAAACTTCAAAACTGACGTTTTGACATGTCAAAAATTTATAATTTTATTTTTTCCACCTTGCCATGAGCACAACCTTCTACAGCGATTTTCATTTTTGCCTTTATTTTTATTATATGTACATTAAAACTTCACTGTGAAATTGTTATTAAATAAAAAATTATTTCTTGAAGTTGATATTCGTTCAATTAACAAGAATTGAATGAACTACGAAAAAAAGGTTTCTCTGAGAAAATTGTTTTCGGCTGCGTTTTGTTGTACACGGGAGCAACCCAATACAGATTCTCTGCTACATACTAGGCATACTTCAATCTTCTTGATCGTCGCCCGTTTTTGCTCAGACCTATATTAATAATGACATAGAAACTGAGCGTCCCGTCCCGAATAAGCAACTCGTCCACTAATATCATGTCGCCAGTGACCGACGAATGGGGTAGTTTTCAAGTAGTTGAATTCTACCTACCACTGTATTTGTGAAAATTTAAATTAAAAGAAAATCACAATTAACTTGGTTCATTTTATGTTATTTTAATAGAAAAGTAGTTTAAATTCAATAAATATATCGAAATTACACAAAACAAATCAAACCGATGATTTTTAGAAGGATGAGGCAAACAGTGATGTTTGCTTTTTCTTGCATTACAGCTGTTCTTCAAATGTCATCTTGCAAATTAATAGTGCTGCCAAGTGTTTCACTAAGCGCCTTGGTCGTTTTTTTCAACCATTTCCCCCGGAGATTGCAAAAAACGCACCTTTTGTATGGAATACACTATCCAGTGTATTATAGAGATCAGTGGATTAAATGCATTAGCAATTAAAAAAAAGAAGTGTCATATGGGCTTTATTGTCACAAATAAGCCTTAATAAGATTGGAAACGTACGTTTCACCCCCCAAAACCGATTTGTTTACATTGTTGTATTTGTAGCTTTGAAACTCTATCCATCCATGAATAGTATTGTATTATTTATGTTAACTGTGATACGTACTAAATGTAAGTTTGCCAAAATTTTACACTAAATGTTCTTAAGTGTATAATATGTTCTTTTTATTTTTGTTAATAAAAGATCCCCTGAAGAAGACGGCAACCACCGTCGAAACGTCGGGAAAGGAAATGAAATTGTTTCATTAAAAATACATTACGACCAAAACAGCCTAAAGAGGTATATTTAAATCTCGAACACCTATAATATTCTTATTATAGTCTCCTAACTATGATGAGAAGAAACAAGTGCTTGTAAGAGCTGATCCGAGTTCATGAGATATGGAAACGAAGAGTGTATCTGACGGTGAATCGGAGGAACACGATGATGGTGGGTTAAAATCAATAAATACTATGTAGTTGTATTAAATTTTCTTTATATTATACAGGTAACACGAAAAATTAATTAAATCGAATATACATCTCTATTGGATAGCTAATTGCCCGAGAATATTTTATAGCAGTGGTGATGCTATAATCAATCAGCATCCACAATACAACAGTAGCAGCAATAATAGGCACTAAGAACCGATGTAGTCTGTTCTGTAATCGTCCTTTTCGACCTCACGGTGTTGATAAAGTTCGCATTCTTACAAAAATTCCTGAGAAAAAGAACTTCATATAAAAATTGTAAAATAAGAAAAATGTACGCATGAATCGGTTACTAAACCAAGGCATTATGTATTAGATTTGGAGAAAACGGTCAATGAGGTTGGTGAACTACGGTTTGACAATTTTATGTGAAATAAATCAAGAATCTTATCTTACAGTATTTACAAGTGCACGCGGTAGCTACATGAAAAGAATGATCCCACTTTGTGTGGTTTCCTCGAATCGGAGTCTTGAATCATCCATTTGACAATTTATTATACTAAGAAGCAAGGTATTCTTACCTACATCCATAGAGAAACTATACTACATAGAGGCACGACTTCAGGGGTTCCATCTCTTTCTTAATTTCTAGTTAAAGGTGTTTATGGGGAAATACTAAATGCAAATCTAGCCCAAAATATGCCAACCAAATTGTCCCTAAACACAAACATAAAAATCTCTGCATTGCAGATTGTCCCAAAACGCAATACTTTGTTTTCTTGCGCAAAAGCACATACATTTGGGGAAGATTTGTATATAAAAGAAAAGTAGTACTTTAAAATTAGAATTTAAAGAATAAGTAAATATTTGAGTAAGGACATATAAATTTTAAAAACTATATAATGAAATATGTCGGAATGGTTAGCCTGTGCACTTAGGATTTTTGTTTAGATATCTTTATACAAATAAAGAAAAAGAACAAATTGAAGATAAAAAGAAGTAATGTTCAGTGTCAATGTTCAGTTCCATAAATGATGGTTCGTGATAGTTTAGGATGTGTTTCGACGGCACCGTATAAGGCACCTCTTTGTGCCCATAACACGCTGTAAAGATGCTTGTGGGAGACTTCTTGAGTAGTTTTACTTTCTCTTCAATTGCGGCAGTATTAGACTTCAATGGTGAATTAAAATTCGAAATGGTTGAAACCCATCCAAGATGTTGAGTGACAATGGCTGTACTGATTGTACTCACAAAACTGTAAGTAAAAATATGAAATTATTGTCAATCAGCTTTTGAAATAAAACTTACAAATTAGTGTTTTTAGTATCAGCTACAGACAAGATGGAACACAGCTCTTGAACAAAACGATCAGCAACAATTTTCGAGAACTTACTACCACTTTTTCGTATACTTAACCAAACAGAAACATTTATCCGAGGAGGATTGAAAAGATCCAACAACCACTGCGTTGTTGCTTGCGACGCATGTATCATTATCTTAAAAGAAAAACAAAAAATATAGCTGAATATAGTGAATACGTAAGCTTTAACAAATGTACCTTCAAGAATTCCTTATGATTGATATATGCTTTTTCAAAGATAGTCGAAGTCGACCGAAAATCGATTCCAATGAGCAATATGTTCTGAGAAAAACATCTCAATTTCAGCCTCAAATGATTCATTCAATAGAAAAAGTTATATACATATGTAATGATATATGTGTGTACATACTTTGGAATGGTAGTTCGAGAACTTCCAGTTTTATTTTTTTTGATTTAGCACTTGTCATTTCGTTAGTTTGCTGCGAGGACTCGTTTCGGCTGGATAGAATCATCGTGGTCGTGGGTCGTAATTGAAAAGGCAGCCTACTTCGGTATTAAATAAACAAATTTTTATATAAATGGAAAAATGCATTTTAACATTGCACTTTTGTACAAGCCCAAACATAATCTAGCAGTGTTTTATGAATGTTTACCTGTAGTGCCCAACTGCTGCTTTCCAAGTAGAATTTTGTACATTCGGATATCAGTGGGGATTGTAGTAAAGCTAGCACAATATATATTTTTGATTAAAATAAAAACATTGCAAAATAATAAAGAAATAAATCTTCGTAAGTGTGAAAATGAAATTTCATTCCGAAATTTTTTTTCAGGAGCGTCAGATTGACTTGAAAGATAAACAAAAAAACTGATCTGTCAGTTTGAGCAAAAGTGTATTTTAATCCACCACTCACATGTATTCTCGGATAGGAAATTAAGAGTAATTTAAATTTTCTCTTACCTCAAAAAAAATTTGCGGGTGCTAAAGGCAAGGGGGGTACGTGTCGCGCCTCTATGTAATTATTTTCTCTATGGGTTTCTTGGTCGTGTAAAAAGAAACTGTGTCGACATGGCGTGTAAAAAGAATCGAACTAGTACACCGGCACAGTATCTGTTTTGTTTTTATGTTTGTTGTTGTCTGCTCATGTTCATAATTTGAAGCTATCTTATTTGCATTTTTCTTTCATATAAAATGAATCTGCTTAATTAATTCTTGAAAATAATATGACGTACAGACATTTTCACTTCAATAATTTATTTTTTTTTAAAGTAAATTTGACAACGTCTTAACATTAAATCATACATCGACGTATATGCGTGTGAATACTCATGCAACAACGAACTACTTCGTCGACATCATAAACTAATAACTTAAGGACCATAAACTTCTGCTTTCATTTGACATTTGCCTACAAGCTCATACACGCACAAAAGTAACATTTCTGTTGCTCTTCCAATAGAGACATTGATAAAAACGCCCCCAAAATCTTTTCTGTTCCTCTTCCTAATGACCAATTGACAACACAGCCCTAGTAATATCTTTTTGTTTTGCTTTTCGATTTCCCATCTATTCATGGATAGAGTTTCAAAGCTACAAATACAACATTGTTAAAAAATGGGTTTTGGGTGGTGAGACGTACGAAGGTTTCCAATCTTTATTATGGCTTATTTGTGGTCGACATGATAGATCATTTTGGCGTGTGAAAGCGGTATATGTTTATATGGAGAATTGAATCGGTATTGAATCAGGATTTAGGTCGATGTATACTTGAATCGGATTAGAATGGGATAACTCTATCCAATCCCACTAAGCGAGCTAGATCGAATTAAAAATATATGTATATATGTGGTGTGTGTGTGCACAAAGAGTTTTTTTTTGTGTTCAGTGGGTTTCCGTTTTCTCTGTGTTTTTTGGTTGCATGCTTTTGTTGTTTATTCTGTACACTCAGATTGTCACTTCGATTCCATTTAAATTCAATCTTTCGATCCCGCGAGGCCATATACCTGAATCGAAATCTCAATTAGGATTCGATTCGAATCCCCAATTCAATCATATAAACGGGGTATATGACCCAGATGCAAAACTATAATTTTCACCCGTTTCACCACGGTCGTTTGGTAAATGTGAAAAACTTTTGACATTTAATTTTGACGTTTTATATGTCATAATTAGTGTAATTATTTCTCTTACTTTTATTATTTCTGGCAGACATTTTAAATGAGAGTAATAACACTTTGTTATTAGTCAAGTTCAAGTACAGGAAAAAAAAATAATTATTTACCACATTTGCCCAAGTTGATTTTTATAAGTGCGTTCATGAAATGTGGGCGGTAAACTTTTCCATTTTACGATGTGGGAAAGCTTACGCGGTTTCATGAATACCCTTAATGTGCGTTTGTGAACGTATAAAACCCAATAGGTAACGATTTCTTTCAAAAGTCAAAACAGAAAAAAAACTATTTGCTTATGATTACGCTTCGGCTTAAAGTGAATTAAACATAGATTTGTTGGCTAAAATATAAATTAAAAATTAATTAGGAAGTAAGAACCACAAACGTTTCATCCGCTTCAGAAGAAGAAGATGATGTATTGGGTACGTAATAAAAGTTCACAAACAACAACTGAAAAGACAGCTGATTTCGTAGTCAGCTTTGCACTACGATACCTAAGTATACAAGAAATTTAGCGCTAGCTTGGCTTCGATTTGGAAATCATATGTTTTGCTGGTCGTCAGATGTTAATTGACAGATATTTAACACGTTTTACAACAACAACGAAAGTTTTGCACACCAAAGCTGGGCAAAACTACGGCAGTTCTTTGTTCTTATTATTTTAATTACGTCTTATTTGAAACAAAATCTCCAAATTGTTGTTTGTTGTTTGGGGAGTAATGAATTTTGCTTCATATCTGACGTCAATAAAATATTTAAACAAAGAAGTGTCGTAATTTTGTTTAAATTGTATATGGATCAGACCTATTAAGTATATTTGGTTTGTGGTTAAAAGAGCGTATTGTTATTAGTTTATGTTATTCACAAATAAGCCATAATAAAGATTGGAAACCTTCGTACGTTTCACCCCCCAAAACCCATTTGCTTACATTGTTGTATTTGTAGCTTTGAAACTCTATCCATGAATAGATGAGAAATCGAAAAGCAAAACAAAAACAAATTACTAGGGCTGTGTTGTCTATGTGTCTATAGGAAGAGGAACAGAAAAGATTCTTGTGTGCGTTTTTATCAATGTGTCTATTGGAAGAGGAACAGAAAAGTTACTTGTGTGCGTGTTTCAGCTTGTAGGCAAATGTCAAATGAAAGCAGAGGTTTCCGGTCTTTACATTTTAGTTTATGATGTTATTATCATTTGAGTATTTTGATTTTTGAGTTGACGAACAGATATGGAAAAAAAAATATCGTTCGTTTTCAGTAAAATATCTAAAAAATCTAATTTGTTGATAAATAAAATAGAACCGAAAGATGACAAAAATGAAATTGAGTTAATTAAATGTATTGATAGCCAAACAATTAAATTAGTCGAGTAAGTAGCTTTCATTTATTTTTAGTTTATATCTATAATCCTATTCCAACTAAATTCCTTTTAGCAACAAAGAAGAAGCTCCCTTGGTTATTCCTCTTAAGTATGGGGGAAAGACTTCAGCAGCTCTATTAAGCTTAAGGACTAGACATGCTATTCTAAATGGTGAGGAAAGCTTAGACAGCCAAAAAGAACTCGATAAAGGATTGCTGCCAGAGCTTAATAGAGATAGAAACGAGGATATAGATAAACGAGCTGCTAGAGAATTATTGGCCGAGATCAGCAAAGGAAACCAAGCAGATACTTGTGATTCGACATTAGTGCTCCCAATTAAGGCAGAAAACTTACCATTAGATGGGGCTGAAGAATCCACAGTTGATGATTATGAGTCCATACCTATTACACAATTTGGAAAGGCAATGCTTCGTGGAATGGGTTGGAAAGACCAACCCAAGAAATGTGGTCCCATTGAAGAAGGTCCGGTCTTAAGACCTAAGGGTATGGGCCTTGGTGCAGACAAGGCACTAAAGTCCAAAGCCCTCTTGGTTCCTCCAGAAGCAAATGAAACTCTTGAGATAAAAAAGGGAGCTTACATTTTAGTTCTAGGCGGTAAGAATAAGGACTTGTATGGGCAAATCGAGGGGTTTGACGATCACGCAGGCCGTGTGATTGTTAAAATGGCACTTGGAGGTGCCAAAGAATCATTCAATGAATTCATGGTGCAACCTGTGTCCAAAAAAGAATACTCGCTATACTCAAAATGCATAAGTAAGTGTCATTAACTAGTATGTAAACAAATTTTGTTTAATAATTTAATCTTTGATACACAAAAATAGTATTTCTATTTTTAATTTAACTATGTCAATATTTATGCAGTTACTTTATTAAAGAAGGTTAGTTCGTTAGTTTGTAAGGTAGGAACAATCATGGATATGTATTAATTAATGTTTTATCATTAACTCGATTGAAATTATAATTTGTTTATAGGTAGTTAGGTAGTAAAACCATTTTCTGAAATATTATTTTAATTAACTGTAATTTTACTTGCGATACACATTATGTACTATAGGACAAGCTTGCATTTGGAAAAAAATTTAGCTGAAGATTTTCATTAAACTGAACACTACGTTTCCCGCAATTCCATCTGTCTGTATGTAGGTCGATCTACAGCCTAAAACGCTGAAACGATTTTCTTCGAACGTGATACTTAAGCTTTTTAGGTGCTTGTCTCGATTTTCTTCTTACCCCTTCTTTTTTAGCCCCAACAAATATGTACATGCCACACAATGTTTTGGAGTAAAAATAGTAAATAGCAATTTATCTCGAAAACTACTTTAACGATTATGATTAAAAAATTTAATTGCACTACTACAATATAGTTATACAGCCTTATTTATTAACGCATCAAAGCCAGTACATAAGACTATGTTCTCCTTATAATTTGTTTTAAACGCAAATTGTTATTCATTACATTCCCTAGCAGCAACATAAGCTAAAAGCGTTGGAATGTTGTATAGAGCTTATTATACTTATATGATATTGTATTAAAAAGTCATTTCACATCGCCCATGTCTTATTTCTTGTTTTTAAGGGTGGGTAAATGTGTATTTTTTGGAATGCAAAAAAGACGATGTGTGCCATAAAAGCATACAATTTGCGCTAGTACAAACGTCTTTCTTCTCTCTGAACACAGTTATTCAGCAGAACGTGTTCATAAACATTAGACAAAACTCAGAAATGACCGCGATGGAAGTTGTGCTTCTGATGTTATTTGGAAATTACTATTGAATAAAAAAAGAAATCAAATATATAATTTCCAGATAAAGAAAAAAGCTATAAAAAGAAACTTCATAATATTTAAAAAAATATAAATATCGAATAATCCCTAAAACTGTTTTCTTATTAAAAAAATTAAATTTAATTGTAAACAAAATTTATATAACAAAAATTTCCAAAAACTTACGTTTTTCGCACTTTTTCTTTATCTTCCGCGCTTTCTCCAGTCAAAAAAATTTATTTTTTTATTTTATTTTTATTTTATTTTAATCATAACAAAGTATGCTTACACTTTAAGAATATACCTACTTCTTATAAGTTAGTGCAAAGCTGGTAATTATAATTATTTATTGAGAAAAAAAATCTACTTTTGAGTACAATTTAGGTCCAATCTTAATATAATAATATTATCCTTAAGGGAAATTATTAAAAAAAAATAACTACCTATATACACCTTAAAAAACAAACCAAATTTAAATACAATATATCTCCAATTAAATTAACAAATGTTAAAACGATATGTACAGTAAAATAAATAGTGTACAACAGTTATAAATACAAAAATTAAAAATAACAAAAATCAGGATTAATTTTGAAAATAATTTCGTAACTCTCTTCGAAACTGTGCTTCACCCCTCACTCTGCTCAAGTGTCTTGGAAGTGAGTTCCACAGTCGGGTGGCATTGACAAAAAACTGTCTCTGAGAAGTCAATGAGGAGTATCGCTGCTGAATTAAGTTTAGGCACCTGTTGCAGGAACCGAACTCTATCCTATTGAATAGACTACAAGGTTGCCCAGTATGAATAATGTTAAATTGTAATAAAAGTGTTCGGAAACGTATAAGGTGGTCAAGTGAGACATTAAAGATTTGGATTGAGAAGCTTGATATGTGATCAAATCTACGCAAGCCAAAAATATAACGCGCGGTATTGTTGAATACCGTTAAGCCTTCTCTTGCTTAATGCATCACAGTGACAAAAAACTTCACATTCGTATGTGAGTATGGGTATAACGAGCGTTTTGGCTAGCAGCAAGCGAGTTTTCAGAGTGTATAATACTGAGAGGACCATAGCAAGCGGAGCACACCGTGAACTTTCCCCACCATGTCGTAAGTCAGTGTATTGAACAACATACCAAGGTTTTTTGCAGTTGAAACATAGGATATAGGCAAATTGTTCAAATAGAAACTGGGAAAGTAGTCAAGGCTTAAAGCTGTCCTACTGATAAGGATACATTTTGATTTCAGAGGATTGAGGAACAGACCATTACCAAAAATATGGATGTACAATCTGCAGGACGCTGATGATACTGGAGTGTTTTTTCCCTTTGTGGTGTACAGATGACATTACATCTCATTATTCTTTGTCTAATGCCGGTAACTATTCCTTTGGCGCCATTCAATCATTTTTGTTTGTACTTAAATTAATAACTGGTTATTTGCGTGACCTTTTTACTTAAGTAAATGTTAAGAAGACTTCTAGTGGGCCTTAGGTCAAAATAGGATGTTATGCTGTTTTAATTATGCGACGTTTCGAGCATGGTTACACTCATCATCAGGCCTTTATTTCACAAAGATAAATAAATACAATACATAAAAACAATAAGTTAAAACTATTTTCAAAGTGTCGTCAACAAAACTTACATAAAAACATTTTGAAAAAAGGATTAAAATCCCAACAATCTTACACTTGCAGTATCAATGTGCATAAATTAAACTATATGAAAAGATAAAACGAAAATAATTGAAAACATTAAAAAAAATATTAAATTTAAAATAACTGGTTATTAATTGTCCTATAGTAAATATTAAATAATGTGTATCGCAAAATTCTTATTCATTACTTTCCATAGCAGCAACATAAGCTTAAAGCATTGGAGTGTTGTCCAGAGCTTATTGTACTCATATGATATTGTATTAAAAAGTCATTTCACTTTGCCCATTTCTCATTTCTTTTTTTTAAGGGTGGGTAAGTGTATTTTTTGGTATGCAAAAACGACGGCGTGTGTCTTAAATGCATACAATTTGCACTAGTACAAGCGCTTTTCTTCTCTGTTGTTGTAACGAGCCGTCTTGCGCCATACGGTTCATGCTGACTATCGTTTTCGAACCCTTAGCTCAGCGTTGGGTGTGCTTCTTGAACCTATAGTCCGTCACAAAAAAAGAGTCAGCATTGCATTGTGGCTGTTTGTCGATGCGCGAGATATTGCCTCTACCCACCCTACCTGGTTGCCTCCCTCGCCATAGCAACCTCTTTAGTTGGCTGCATTCCCCTTTTGAATCACATCACTCTCAACTCATCCTCCTCACCCTCTTTTTAAAAAAATTTATTCACACTTCATAGCGCAATGCATACACTTTCAAACTTTATCAGAAATCATATTTTTCTTTTATTAAATATAAAATATAATATGTAAATTATTTAATATTATTCAAAATTTTAGTATAAAATCATTCAGGCAAAAAAAAATAAAATTAATTTAAAATTATTATATTAAATGTTAAATTTAATTCTTTCGCGTGGCAACCCTGCCGCTGATCGCAAACAAAATTTAATTGAAAAAGAATTAAGACGTCCTCGCTTTATTGATAAATTTGGGTATTCACTACCTTTTTTCTTGAATTCACTTTTTTTTTAATTTACCGCATTAATCCCCCTTTATCAAACCCCCCTTTCATGCGTGTACTATTTCGCTATTGGTTTCGTTTTAAACAAGTATATATGTAATATATGTTATGTTTTATGGTTGCATACCAAAATTACCTCCGAATTTCCTCGAGAAGTTGCCACTGCTGTTGGATTGATTAAAAAATGATAGGCTCTGTTGTTGTTGCACTAGTTCTTTTCAAAAAGTTCTTTATATCATTGAAATACATATATTATATACACTAATACGCGAATGGAAAAATTTAAGTATATCTATACGTTTCCCAATTTAATACTTTTTATATAAATTTTCTTTTTTTATTGCCGACCGAACTAGCTACCAGCTTAAGGAAATTAACAAATCTATTAATTTTTCAGATAAATTTTACGTTAATTTTCTTCAAAGTTAAAAAAAATTTAATTGAAAATTTAAAACACGAAAAAAAAAATTTGGCAATGGTGGTTTTTGAACTTCGAAGCCCTGCGTCGAGTGCTTTTTGTTCGACGCGCCAACGCTCCAAGCTACGCTTCTTCTAGAATTCACTTTGACAAAACGGTTAGTATATGTCTTGATTCCCTTGTTCTTCAGTATATAAGGTGGGTACACCGTTTTTTTCTGTTGGCCTAGTAATTCTTTTAATTTTGGAATTTTATAATGCCGGAAAAGCGGTGAAATTTTATTTTCTTTACAGAAAAAGTAGAAGGCGCTGAATTTATTCAACCGCCTACCCCTTTCCTTTAATAGCAACTGCCTCCATAGCCTTATTATGTCGTTTGTTTTCTTCGAAAGTTCTTTTAGCATTCCGCGCCTCATTCAGAGCTTTTGCAACACCAACTGCTCCACCGCTTAAAGATCCAACAGCTGATAAACCAGCTAGAATAGGAGCTAAAAATGAAAGAAAACCACGACTATTTGGAAGTGGAATTATTCTTGGCGTTTTAATATGCTGATTTTTCTTATTTTTAATAACATTTCTTGCAGGTTTTACAGCTATATTAGCCATATAGATGTTGTGCCACAACAAATAACATTATTTTCTATTGCATTTCTTGCTTCAGTTATTGCCTTTTTAAAACTGTTTCTTTTTCAAGGCTTTTTTTTTGGTTTACTAGCTCTTTTTTTTTATTTTTGTTAGTATCATCATTACCCATACCAAATTTTGTCTTTGCTTTCATCATGTTGGTGACTAAAAGTCCGCTTAACTTTTCAGACGTTGAAGAATCGTTTGCTTTAAATCTTTTCCAGGCTTGTTCAGTAAGAATTTTATGAGCAACGTGTCGATCTGAGACTAAGGGGATTAATTCCTTTATTTCCTCTCAGTAAGCGTTTTTCCAATTTTGTCCCAGGACCACAATAATTATAAGAAGGGAGATGTAGTTCAAATGGTAAGTTATCTATAACTTTATTGAAAAACCCTTCCCCTTTGATTGATTTTCTTTTACTATGACACTGAGTTCGATTATTATGCTCAATCATATTATGATTTATACACCTTTCGAGTTGAAGGATGAAACGTAAATGAATGTAAGTACTCGTATATAAAAATGATATGTTTTATTGTAAAAGCTGTTAGAAAGCATTATGTGCCTGCTAACTCCAATTTGGCCCGATAAGTTTCGAGTCGAAACACTTGGATTTGCCTGTATTGCCGATGCAACAGCCACAATTGTATCCTGAACCCGAACATTGGGATCTCGATGATACGGTCTTCGTTCAATGCTTCCAGATTCGACAAACATGTTCACCAGCCTCATAATGGTCCATCTACTCGGGGGAGTACCGCCAAACTCCAGCCCAAAATTCCCGAACGGACTGCAAAGAATGGTATCGCTGAACTATCTAAATCCTTTTTTCAGTATCCCAGGCATTCATTTTGATAAATCTAAATAGTAGCCTATGAAATAATAGGCCGATTACTCACACTGAAAAAAGTTATTACGTTTTATTTTTGTAGCACGATTCGTGCGCCACCCTGTAGGAATATCTATCCAATGGCGTGGCCATCGTAAGATAATCACTCGTTCGCTCGGTTAATACTGGGATTTTCTTTGTATCAAGGAGCGTAAAATACTTCGAACTTCGGATTCGTGCCGTTATTTCTACAATTGGTCTCAAAGGGTTTTGTCTTCGGAAAATATTTTTGTTTATTTCCGATGCATCCATGCGAACGTTTATCTTGTTCTCTTGTTCAACTACAACCATCGGCGAGAGAGCTGGAAAGACCTTCGACGTCTTTATCAAAACTTCCATTTTGGCCATTGTGTCAATTTCTCGCTTTACTTCATCTCTGATGGAGTGTCGTATTTTACGAGCAGGGTAATACTACTAATTAAAAATGCAAGACTAGGTTTTTATTAAAACTATACATATTTAAAAGCGAGATACACAATTTGTTAATATCGGTTTGAGATAATTTATAGCTTGAACCAAATCACTTGGCCAACGGTCGGTTGCGCAGAGAGAAGATTCAAGAGAACGAAAATGGTGCGCAAAAGATTTAATGAGTACAATGCCAGAGATAAAATACTTTTTTGAAAACTGGACAATAAACCACGGTCATACCTCATGTAAATAAAGTCTATCCCTAAAAAGTGATGGTGATGGAGATGAGCAAAGAAAAATTTGAAGAAAGCTTTGCAGTAGAATGGCCAAGTGAATTTGTTCAAGCTATACGTGATTACTCCTTGTAACGGGCTGGTTTGTCGGCCCTTGCTGACAATTTATAAACCCCTAGCTCAGCTATGGAAGTGGTTCTTGGATCAATAGTTCAGTACAAAAAAAAACTTTTAATGCCAGACTATGCATTCCGATGTTATTAATGGACGAATAAATTACACCTATCCATCCCTCTCTGGTTGCTTCCCTGGCTATAGGAAACCCTTTACTTGGCCTCTTTTTCCTTCACTCCATCAATTTCTCCTCCTCTCCTTCTCTCCCCTTTCTTAGAGGCTTACTCACACTTCATATTCACTAAAAAAAATATCTTCAAGCGAAATTAAAAATAATTTGATTCATTTTTATTGCTAGAAAAAATCAAAAATAAAAATGAAAAGAAATTAAATTTTAATTAATAACCATTTACAAAATTTATTTATTTAACGATTGGCATAGAAAAAAAATCAAATTCCTTAACTGATTTAAAATGAATTCGGTTTATAAGCAAATTTATGATTTTATAACTTCGTCTTTTTTTATGTATTTTAAATTTATCGCATTAATCGGCCTTTCAAAATCTCCAATGTATTCACGTACTATACTTTTATTTCTTTTGTTGCTTTTAGATTTATATTAAGATTGTTTAGTAACGAAAAAGTTACAATATAATAGAATAGCACAGGACAGAACAGAACAGATTCGTGAGAAACTTCAGAACAAGATAGAACAACTTAGAACAGTCAGTCATCTGACACAGTTTATAAAAAAAATTATTGTTGTTTACCTAAAATTCTAGTTCGTTTATTTTTGCAGAAACATTGCTTAAAATAATCTGAAATGGAGTTGAATTTATTAAAAGAAATATTTTTCATGAAATTGAGATGATTCCGACACGAAAAATCAACTAAATCTAACACCGTAATGTTTTTTAACTACAACAATTGGTTTTGACAGTTCTCACAAATCTGTTCTAACCTGCTCTACCTAAAAAGCAAGTGCAGAAAATCCTGTTTTAAAGTGTTCCAAACAGACTTATTAAAAATTAAACTAGAACAGTTTTTAACAGAATTTTCCTCATTGAACAGCACAATCCTGTACTTTTCTGTTCTTAGGTGATCTAATCTGTTCTGAACTGCCGCATTGAACACACATATCAGATATCTCTATCTTTGATTAGGTTATAGGCTTATTAAATTTAATATATAGGTTATATTTTATATGTTTAATATACACATCCTTGCACTTACCTCTTAAATTTATCATGATCTTAAAATAGAATTTCCAAATTTATATTGTGTTTTGTTTACGTTTTGCCGAGGCAAAAGTCTTCATGCAATATCCCCCCAAATGAAATGTAAATCAAGAAACATTTTTCGTAAGAAAAAGTATTTTTAATTTGTTTTGTCGTTTATTTAACCAGGATTAATTTTATTATTAAATTTAATAAAGAAGATGTATTGAAGATGTCTTTTTTTTTACAAACGTACTATCATGTTGGGACTCTTCGCTTTGCGGAGGTTGTTTTTCTTACTTGCGATTATAGATAAGTACAATATAAGAAAAAACAATCAATAAATCAAACATGACATTTCACTGATGGCGAAGACGAAAAAGGCCACTTGGAAAAAATTATGCAGTGTCGGAAAGTGTCGCATTGTTTTGCTGGCGGACAGTGTCGGATAGTGCGGTTTTACTTTAAACCTTTAAATACCCGATATTTTGACTTTCACGTTAACAGGCCCCCAGCATGAACAATCCCGAAGATTTCGATGAAAGAAATTCGACATTAGACGTGTTCCTCATCTGTAATCTATGGGGGACTTACACATGCATGAATTCACCGTCGCCGGTGACTTCTTTCATGAAAGCAAAAAGCAATCTATGTGCAGATTAATTAGTAATACTACGTTTTCACCAACCACTTAATCCAGATTTAAGTGAATTAACCATAAATCCTCTTTAGCCGTGTTTTATTATCGCCAATAACCCATATGGTTCACCCCGTGAAAATAAAACGATCTGGGTTATGTACTGAAATGTACCCTCTGTTCGGCGAATTTAATACTAATATTTACAAACCCAGATAGAAACCCCGATAGAAACCTGGATCTCGTGTTGTTTTTGTAATACGTGTTAAAAAATAACCTAGATCCAGACCCGTATATAATAAAACGCAGCTATTGAAATCTTCTGAAAACTGAAGATTTCCCATACAAATTTTAATCTGCTCAAAAGAAGATTAGAAATTATTCTCAGTGAAATCTTCTTCGAAGTAGAAGCTTGTTAAAAGAAACAAACCCTATTTCATAGAACGCGCCTATTTTAATGCCATTTCTTCCATTGACATTCAACAAAAAAAAAACCTGTCCAACATTATTTAATTTGTTTCTGTCTGGTGAAATTTGTCGTTGCATTCGAATTCTGTTTTTGTTTATAAAACTTCATAAAAATAAAAGATGCAATAAAGCTACAAAGACCAAAGCGGTGCCTCGAATTTGTAATGGAATATGTTTTAGCGACGAGTTGCAATCTCATAAGCAAGTTGGATAGTGTGGCTTTGTCTTCGAGTGATTGAGGCATTCAGGTTGACAGAAAATCCATTTATTATATATACCTACTGCTTGAATTTTGAAGGATAAAATGTTGGGATAACAATAGTTTTAAGTTATTACTCATTTTATTTTATTGAAATTAAATTTGTTCAATGCACCGAAATTATTATTCTTTCTAATTATTAGTTTGTTTTACTCTTGATACCTACATTGACTTTTGAATGACAATTCACAGTGAAAAGGTCAAACTAATCTTTTTTCCCCTGGTGAAAACACTTCAAGATTATTTTTTTATCTACTCAATTTAAACTGGATTATCTTTAGGTGAAAACGGGATCCCAACTGAACACTTTTTTTGATTCTGACGATTCTGAATTTTAATGTGATTGTATGTGTGAAAATACTTGTATGCGTCGAAATATTCAAATTCAAAAAAAATGTTTTTTGGATATTTATGATGCAGAAAATTATAACAGCTGAATTTGACGTTCAAGTATATAAATGTCTGATGAGTGCTTCTGGTTTCGATTCTAATTTCAAATCCAGAAGAAAAATTGTATGGCACATGTTAGAAATAAATAGTTTGTTGCGAATTCTTAAATTAACCTACTAACCGAGCTTACATCCTCAAGGATTCCCCAGCGCCTATGGCTACATTTGCGAAAGTAAAATCTAACATACAAGTGTAAGCTCATGCTTTCGCGTCAGTGGATAAATGCATGAAAATAAAACAAAGTTGGGTGGTTCCCAAATGTTCATGTGCCACTTACAAGAGTTAGTAGGATTTTACACTTAACTCCCATCTTTTTCATTGGCAAATGTTAAGTTTGCAAGGAAAATCAAGTTTACTGTGTAAGCTTTCACAGTCCCGAAATTTTTACTTTCACAGCTACTGTTTTTTTTCGTTTATTTATTTCACCCTGCAAACAGCTTAGGGACAGTTGCAGAGTGCAGAATTAAGTTCGCCCTGAGTTTGAGTAAACGGCAAACGATAAGTGGCATTTGGGTTACTTTTCTGTTTCACTCGCTTAAAATTACTTCACTCAAAAGCATGAATAATAGTGGCAATCCTTTTTTTTTTGACGTTATATATAAAATTTTATTCAAAATGGGAAGCGAACGGCGTATCCAAAAATTTCTTGAAAAGGAAAGAAAGTTATTAACTGAATTGGTAAAAAAATGAAAAATATAATTGAGTTCAAAAAAACGGACGCAGTTACCAACGATGCAAAACTAAGAGCATCTAAAAAATAGGGGCCGAATGCAATACCCGAGGTGAATTCTTGAGCCACCGGAATAAAAAAAACCTTGAGGAAAAAATATGAAAACCTTAAAAGGGACCTTAAAAAGCGGTCGGCTGACAATAAAATGTCACTTTATGGAACAGGTGAAGGACCTCCGGCAAAAATTGAGACCAAAAGTTTTGATGGAGTTTTAGAAAACATTCTTCATGCTAAGCAAATTCATGGTATGGAAAGTGTCTATGACAAATTGTTGATACATGTACATATAATGCAATTTATTCAAAATTTATTTATTATTTAAATCAATTAATTTTATTATACCAATTAAATTATAATTGTGAATTGGTCTTAAAAAACATAGAAAATTAATAACTTATGACACTTCTTGTCAAACTAAATACATTATGCCATATCATGTTTTAACCTTCATAAAAGGAAAAAAGGGCATTCTATATTTTTTGATATTTAGACATTCTTTCACGAGAACTGTAAGCGACACCAGTTAATTTTGAATATTAAAATAAAAACGTTATAACGTGATTATAAAAGTTGAGTTATTTTTTTTTATCGGAAAATAAAATATATACCAGCGCTACACAAAGAAACATTTGGTCCTTCGAAGCCACAAAAAAAAAAAAATATAAAAAAGTGTGTGATTTGCTTTGCTTAGTGTAAAGTGCATACAGTATATATATATATATATATATATATATTAAAAAAAATATATATTCAACACAATTGTACAGACAATTTTATTGTGCAAATTATTTAAAACTATTTAAAACTTTAAATTAAAAGAATTTTATTTGAAAAATTAAAATAAACAATTTAAGAACATTTTGTGCTGTGCAAATCGGGATTCCCGCGACGCGCAACCCAACAACAATACAACAACACTCCACTGAAGGCACACCACGTAAGTCCTCATTTTTAAAGTATTTTTTTTTACTTTTTTTATTACATTTTATAAATAAAAGTTCACTATGTCGTTTGGGGAGCTTCAGAAGGAAGTTTTATCACAATTAGAGCGTGATTATTCAAATTTTAAAAAGACAGGCCAGGCACGTCGCACTGTCAACTATGTAAAAACTCGCTTGGGGCTTTTAGAAGCGAATTTAGAAAACGCCAAACGATATCATGAAGAAATCGTAAGTGGGGGGAAGCTTGAGGAGACATTAAAAAGGGAAGAAATGATCGCCGTATATGATCAAATAAGGGATACGTATGTGGAGTACAAGAGTGAACTCATGGATGCTCTGGACAAGGTAGCTCCACCTCCACCTGCTCCATCTTCGCCCACAGTACTTCAAGGATCAATTCCCATGTCCGTGATGCAACCAACGATATCAGCTCCACAAACAAATGTCCTTAAGCTTCCGCCGATAAAGCCTCCAACTTTTTCTGGGTCCTACACAACATGGCGTTCCTACCACGACATTTTTATTTCTCTTGTGCATAATAATACAGCCTTGAACGAGATTCAAAAATTGCATTTTTTGAAGGAAAGTTTAAGTGGTGATGCCGAACGTCTCTTGAACCATTTAGACTTAAGTACCGGGAATTATGCAAAGGCATGGGATTTGTTGAAGGAAAGGTACGACCATAAGAGAGTTTTAGTAAATTCTTACCTTAAACTTCTATTTGGTCAAACTTCTCAAATTAAAGAGTCTGCTGAAGGTCTTAAGAGCTTATTAGACACAACAACTGAAGTTGTCCATTCACTGGAAAATTTAGATCTACCAGTGGAACATTGGGACACTATACTAATTTATATTCTCTTCCAAAAATTACCCCTTAAAACCCAACAATTATGGGAAGAAAAACTTGGAAATGATAAGCAACTGCCGACGTTTTCCGATTTTAGCGATTTTCTTAAATCCCGTTTCAGGACTTTAGAAGCTCTTGTAGAGCAAGGAACTTCAGTTTCACAGTCCAAGCCAGCAACAAAACCACAAACTGTAGCCAAGGCATTTCATGCAAAAATGCAACAAAAACCACAATTTAATACACAACGATACCAATGTCAAATTTGTAAACAAGGACAACACTCTTTAATGAAGTGTAGACGTTTTTTGAGTATGAATTCTGCTCAAAAACAGCAAGCTGTACGTCAAGTTCAAGTATGTGAGAATTGTCTCGCATATAGCCACACAACGCGAGATTGCCTGAGTAGCCGGAGCTGTTACTTTTGCAATCAAAGGCATCACTCACTTTTGCATAATAATTCACATACACACAATAATTCAATTTTAAACTCAAACACGTCATTAACAACACAATCACAACAACAGGGTGTCCAATCTCGGGACCAACAGGTAGCTGTGAACCCAAACGCTCCTGCGTTCCAGCCAATGGGTGATAATGCACCAAGTTACAATACTCGACACAATTTTCACGCTTCACAACTCCATAGCACGCAAATTTTATTAGCCACTGCTATAGTTAGGGTAAAATCAGTAGATGGGAGATTTGTGGATCTGAGAGCTCTAATTGACCCAGGTTCAGATGCTACGTTTATTTCTGAATCTGCAGCAAATCTTTTAAATCTAACACGACATCGAATTTATGTGAAAGTATCAGGGTTAGGGAAGGTCATCAACGGCACCAGTCAAAACTACGTTGAAATAATGTTTTCTTCCAAACATTCAACGTTTGAAGGCGCAACCAAGGCGTTCGTATTTAAGTCGTTGACTGGCCTTCTTCCGGCCCACAAAATGGTACCTAACACTTGGGAACATTTAACTGATTTGCAGTTAGCAGACCCTAACTTTCATATTCCCGCTCCAATCGATATACTTTTTGGCTCAGATGTTTATCCTGACATTATTTTACCAGATATAATCCGCAGTGAGCAAGAGATTACACCTATTGCTCAAAACACTCACCTGGGATGGATTATATTGGGTAAAGTTCCTGATGTACCTCCAAAAAACATTCGGAGTTATTTTCAACACATCGATATCGATACGCAAATCCGCAAATTTTGGGAGATGGAAGAAACTCCATTTGTCAGTCAACCGTTAGAAGAAGATGTCGCCTGTGAGAAATATTTTGCAAAAACAACAAAACGTTTACCAGATGGACGGTATGAAGTTGGACTTCCGTTCAAAGAAGGATTTTGTCCTGAACTCGGATCCAGTAAGGGAAATGCAATCAGGCGCTTTACATCTCTTGAACGACGATTGGAAAGGGAACCGAAGCTGAAAGCAAGCTACAAACAATGTATTACTGAGTATCTTAACTTACAACACATGGAAGAGGTACATCTGGATGACCCAATTTTAGAAACCCCTTTTCATTATTTCCTTCCCCATCATGCTGTCTTCAAGGAATCTAGCACAACTACAAAATTGAGAGTTGTCTTTGACGCAGCTGCGAAAACGAATGATGGGACATCTTTAAATGAACATTTGATGATCGGCCCTAAGCTACAGAAAAACATTGTCGATATAATTTTGAAATGGCGAACATATCAATTCACCATTACAGCGGATATAGAGAAAATGTATCGCCAAATTCTCGTGCAAAAGGCGGATCAAAATTATCAGCTAATCCTTTGGAGAGAAAGCTCAAATGAACTCATCAAAATCTTTAAACTCAAGACTGTCACTTTTGGCACGGCTTGTGCGCCTTACTTGGCTATCCGTGTCCTACACAAAGTCGCTGAAGATGAAGCTGAACATTACCCATACGGAGCCCTTGCAGTCAAACATGATATGTACGTAGATGATTTCATCAGTGGGGGAGATTCCATTGACGAAACTCGAATAAAACGAGAAGAAACTCGCAGTCTACTAGCATCAGCAGGGCTCAACCTTCGTAAATGGACATCCAACAGTAAAGATCTTTTACAAGACTTACCAAAAGAAGATTGCGAGATAAGTTTTGAGTTGCCTTTTGGATCAACCGATCATGTCAAAACTTTAGGCATAAGATGGCATCCAGAGGAAGATATATTTTCATTTCAAAATATTCAACACGACAACGAAGAAATGACTAAGAGGACAATGCTATCTGCAATCGCCAAACTGTTTGATCCACTTGGCTGGATAGCTCCATGTGTGATCAAAGCCAAGATCATGATGCAAAAGTTATGGTGCAGAAGAACAGACTGGGATCAACCGATTCCATCAGACTTAAGAGAAGAATGGCAAGCTTTTCGGAAAGAACTGCCTGATATCCAACACATAAAAATCCCAAGATGGATCAGAACACACAACACACATAAACAAGTAGAATTTCATGGCTTCAGCGATGCGTCGGAAAAGGCTTATGGAGCAGTAGTCTTCATACGTGTGCTCGACAGCTCTGAAAATATCCATATGCACCTTGTCATATCAAAAACCAAAGTAGCTCCATTGAAAACCGTGAGTCTACCAAGACTTGAGCTTTGTGGAACTGTGCTACTTGCATCTCTACTGAACTACACAAGAGGAGTTTTTGATTTCGCTGACACCAAAATGTACGCCTGGTCAGATTCAACGATAACGTTGGCTTGGATCAGAGCACAGCCTTCAAAATGGACAACATTCGTCAGCAATAGAGTTGCGGAAATTCAACGTCTCACAAGCTGTGATATCTGGAAACACATCCCCACGGATCACAACCCAGCTGATCTAGCATCCAGAGGAGTTTCACCTTCAACACTCGGAACAAAAGAGCTATGGTGGAACGGACCTTCATTTTTGCGGGAGAAGTGGTATTTTGAAGTACCCGAACAACCATCTACACTCGAAACTGAAGAAGAAAAGAGAGCAGAGAAAAAGCAATGTACACTAGCTGTTTCTGATGCTGCGGATGATGACATCAACAAAAGTGTATTAAGATGTTCACGACTCTCAAAGAACATCAGAGCCATTGCCTTCTGTCTTCGATTTAAAAGAAATTGTCTTGCAAAAAGAAGTAACATAACCAAAGTTTATGGAGAACTAAGCCCCGAGGAGCTGAACTGTGCAGGCTTATTGGTACATAAAGCTGTACAGAGACTCATGTTCACCGAAGAATTGAGTGAATACGAAAGTAAAGGTACAATTCCAAAATCCTTGCTCTCACTAAATGCGTTCATCGATGGTAATGGGATACTTCGCGTTGGTGGTCGACTGCAGAACACATTACTCCCATACAATCAGCAGCATCCGATCATCCTGAAACCCAATTACCAGTTTTCTGAGCTTGTGATGCGAGATGCTCACATCAAAACACTACACGGAGGAAATCAACTGACTATCGCATACATCCGTATGTCGCACTGGATTATGGGCATTAAACCACACGTGAAAAGATTTATTCATAAATGCCCAATATGCTTCAGATTCCAGAGAAAGAACCTGCAAC
This sequence comes from Philhelius pedissequus, assembly GCA_910595825.1. NCBI lineage: Eukaryota > Metazoa > Arthropoda > Insecta > Diptera > Syrphidae > Philhelius > Philhelius pedissequus. Next base: position 163,530,786 of record OU343161.1, read on the forward strand.
AACTCATGGGAAGCCTGCCAGCACCACGAGTACGAATCTCCATGCCATTTACCCATACTGGAATAGATTATGCTGGCCCTATTGATATAAAAGCATGGAAAGGAAGAGGAGCTAAAACCTACAAAGGCTACTTTGCGATTTTTATATGCCTTGCTACAAAGGCTATTCACCTGGAGACGGTATCAGATTTGACAACCCAATCCTTCTTGGCAGCTTTTCGTCGCTTCACGGCCCGGCGAGGTCTTTGTACTCAAATCTATAGTGATTGCGGCACGAATTTTGTTGGAGCAAACAGAGAATTAGCCCGAATGCTAGAGCAAGCTAAGCACGATTGGCAAGAAATTGCTGGAACTCTAGCCAATACAGGAACCAACTGGAATTTTATTCCTCCTGCTTCTCCTCACTTCGGTGGTCTGTGGGAAGCGGGAGTGAAATCTGTTAAATACCACCTAAAGAGAACGATACGAGATGAGAGGTTAACTTTTGAGGAGCTCTGCACACTTCTTGCACAAATTGAAGCATGCTTGAACTCTCGACCTCTATGCCCTCTATCTGAAAATATTGATGATCTAGACGTTTTAACTCCAGGGCACTTCTTGATTGGAGGACCATTATTGTCAATCCCTCAAGGAGACACACCGACTCCGAAACACATAAGCTACCTAGATAGATGGACGAGAATACAAACATTTGTCGACTCTTTCTGGCGAAAGTGGAACGGAGAATATCTATCACGTCTACAACAAAGACCTAAATGGACTAGAAAAGAGGCCGAACCCAAAATCGGAGGCTTAGTCCTAGTAAAAGATGAAAGGCTTCCGCCATCCCAATGGTTACTAGCCAGGGTCACCGAAACACATCCCGGAACCGATGGACTTATCCGTGTTGTAACTCTAAAAACGAAAAACGGAATCATAAAACGTCCAATAACTAAAATTTGCTACCTCCCGAGCAACAAATCTAGCGATGAAGAAACTTTAATTTAAATAAAAACTCAATATAAAACATATTTTGTCGAAATAATTTATTTTAAAATAAATTCAACACATAAAATATTTCAAAATAAATAGAATACAAATAAAATATTTTACAAATAAACTCAACACACATAAAATTCAACACAAATAAAATTCGACACAAATAAAATATTGCACAACTAAAATTCAACACAAATAACATAAGTATGTATTTCACAAAACTCAATTCCCGTCGGATCAAATTGCCGACGGCATTCCACATTTCACTCAACACAACACATATTACCAAAAGAATTAAATTCAATCCAATTAATTTCAACATAATTGATTTCAACACAATTTAAATAATTATGTATATATAAAATGTCAAAACGCCGTCGGAATTACAAAATGCAATTCTTGTCATATTTAATTGCCGACGGCATTTCACATTGTACAAATTTAAACATAAGATTTGCATTAAACTCTGGAAAACCAAAATTCTACACAACACTTAACACAATGCATTAATTTAAACACTTTTATTAAAAATCACTTTTGTAAAATCACTCACACTTAATTAATTATTTTTAAATTGATGAACACTCGGAAAATTACAAAAAAAAACGGCATGACGTCATCAAAATATTTTTCGCGGCCATTTGCAAATTATTTGCAATATGTAAAAGGGGAAACATAAAATTATCCCCATGTATAATCGAAACCCAAACCGCGAAACCGTATCGATAAAGAAAAAAAAATATCCCAAGCACACGCACACAGACACACAAGATTAAGGGAAATTATTGAACAAATTATTGAATAAATAAAAATGAAATAAAATATAAAATTGAAATAAAATATATAAAACAAAATAACAAACGACACTTATCTAAATAAATCCACTTCGCGCTTTATGCGGAGTATCAGGATCAGCAGCAACAACACAAAAAAAACAGCAACAACAACAACACCAAACGCAGCAACACAGCAACAGCACCCAGGAACCACAATCACAATTCACACTATGTTTTTATCACGCCCGAGATAATAATTAATAAATTATAATAAACATAATCGGTAACCGCACTACCAATTAATTACATTTAACACAACACTACACGATCAAAATTACAAAACAAACGATATTTAATTTCACACACAAATAAAACAAACTAAAATAAAAAAAAAACCACCGATGCACTACGCCCGCGCACGACACCGACCGACATCAATGAAAACCCGATTTTGTATGATAATTGGTTTCATCTTTAGTTGTAAAACAAAACCAATAACAAATTAACTTATCATCGTACGTACATATGCATATACTCAATGGGCCTGCTAGTGTAACAGTTCCAAAAGCTTAATTGGAATGTATGAAAACTGGAACGAAGATGTTGATGCATACGCATAACTGTTATTGTTGTTCTGTCCTTGAATTGTTTGCTCTTTTTTTGTTACTAAAGTTTTTTTTTCTTTACATGTAAAATCAATAAAGAAAGCAAAGAACAAATTTGGAGATTCCTACTGCTGCTATCGTAATACAAGTGTTTACCAGGTCCGGCTACAATATGAAGGGGCCTTTTGCAAACTATTGTGAACATCGTTCACGGGGGCGGAGAATGTTGATACATGTACATATAATGCAATTTATTCAAAATTTATTTATTATTTAAATCAATTAATTTTATTATACCAATTAAATTATAATTGTGAATTGGTCTTAAAAAACATAGAAAATTAATAACTTATGACACTTCTTGTCAAACTAAATACATTATGCCATATCATGTTTTAACCTTCATAAAAGGAAAAAAGGGCATTCTATATTTTTTGATATTTAGACATTCTTTCACGAGAACTGTAAGCGACACCAGTTAATTTTGAATATTAAAATAAAAACGTTATAACGTGATTATAAAAGTTGAGTTATTTTTTTTTATCGGAAAATAAAATATATACCAGCGCTACACAAAGAAACACAAATATTTAAGTAGCTCTTAAGTGACCAACAATGACCACCAGTTGGCACTGAGGGATAAAGTGCGGAACTGGCCTTTAGTTTTGGAAAAAAATATTTAACCCTCAATTCACTTGCAAACTACAACCTTTAAAAACCAAAAGAATTTTTTATATTGTAGGTGATGTGATTTCTGAGTTTAGCCTTAGCAAACAAACTGATAGATGAATTTCACTTTGAGAATAAAATTATCAAAATCTGTGGAGCAGCTTCTAGGAATTAAACATATGCGTATACTTATCATTTGAAAAAAAAAAATAAAGAACAGTTTGGAAAATATAAAATTATTAAAAAAAAAAGTTTTAAAAAATGCTGGTATGCTTCATAAATTGAGGTACTTATATAATATGTGTAAAATTTCGAGCCGTTTTTTCAGATAGTAGAAAGCAAAAAAATCGGTCCTATGGAAGGTACCGTTCCTTTCTATTGTTGGTTATTTGTTTTCCAGCCATATTATACTTCATAACGAAAAAATACTCCGATTTTGTTAAAATCAAAATCGTTGGCGATATTTTCGAGAAAAATAAGCTTTAACATAATGGCAATTTCCCAAAAAAAAAAACTATACCAAGTTTGATGGAATTCGGCTCACCCATTTGGATTATAAGTGACTACACTAACATACAGACAGACATACAGATGGACAGAATTGTGTTGTACTTGTTCGATTGTACTTATAATCGCAAGTATGAAAACAACCTCCGGCAAGTGAAGAGTCCCAAAATGAAGAGAGTTCGTCTGTAAGAAAAATGGAAATAATAAATCTTCTTTTATTTCACAATTTGTTTTCCTATTAAATTTTATAAGAAAACTAATTCTTACAATTACTTTTTCTTAATTTTTCATTTCATTTGGAAGATATTACATGAAAAGACTCGGTTGCCCGGCAACGCCGGGACTTTCTGTTAGTGTATTATATAGGTATATATATTATCAAAATTTTATTATAATATGTAACTCAATTTGAGCTATGTTTATTCGGCAATTTCGGTTACACCCTAAATAAAATTACATATACATGTTAAATAATTTTAAAATATCGTTTTTAATTTATAGACTCGGTCAAATATGATGAATACAAAAAAATGAAAAACAAATACGGTCAAATTATGCCAAAACATGAAAAGATTAAAAATGAAGTTGATAAACGATCAGAACAAAATCACAGTTTTGAAGTCAAGAAATATGATGGATACTCAAAAGATGATGATCAAATCCAGGTTGCATTTGGTAGAAATTCAACAGGATCGGATAATTTACGAAAAACCGAAAAGCGTACTATATCTCGCAATAAGCGTAATGAAGAATATGCCAGATGCAGTACGAGTCATAAGAAATATGTTTGCAGACATAGTAGCATGTCTAATGATTCATTTTCTTCCTCTGAATCTATTTCACATGGGAGCAAGCACAAGAAGTCATCAAAGTCTAAAAAAAATAAAAAGAGCTAGGACAAAAAGCACGAAAAACGATGAGCGAAAACACACAAAAAAGGCCAAAAGGAGCAAAGATATTCCTTATGACTTACTTTATAAATGGATAGAATTATAATTTACATTTCTAAGAAGTTTTATATACCTACATACATATGTAAATTTTGACTTAAGTTTCGTAGTTTTCTTTTATGTTTCGATTTTTTATCAAATAATTCCCTGTGGTTATTTACTTTAGCGAATTTTCCCTAAATTCAGATTTTACCCATCCTATCCATAAATATAATGTATATGTAAATAATTTGTATTTGTAAAATACATACATAAATTTGTATGTGGCAAACTTCAATAAAAGATATTAATTGATTTCGATTGCTAGGTGGATTGATGGTAGGTATGGTGGGGGTGGAATGAGTATATAGGATTTGGGGTGGCGGTATGTATTTAAAGATTTTTTTTGGTCGTAACCAAACATTTTTCATTTCGTGAAATATTTTTCCAAAAGCTCTGAGAATAAAAAAAAAACTTGGAAAAAAACGTGGCTTTTTACTAAAACTTTCAAAATAATGTTTTTTTATAATTCTTAGCCATCAATATCAATTTCCAAAATAAAAGCGAGTAACGATTTATTTAGAACATTTATTTACAATTTGTTTTAAAATAAACTTACAACTTATACTTATTATAAATTTGAATTACTAATTTGTTTGGCACATAAGGCTTAAGATAAAGAATTATAAACCGATTTGTTCTTTGTTCTCGGGGTGTTCATTCCCGGTTGTCAGGTGTTGATTGAATCGCTAAGCTGTTTTATATTTTGTAGGCTTATTCCATGGACAAAGCGAATGTCGATCTTTTGATCCCTATTAGTTATATTAGCTAATACAGGAGGTAAAGCTTGCAATGATGTAGAACTTCCACTTGAAAAGGTCCTACCTTTAAGGAGGATCGATTCGTTGTTTATGTGCACCATATAAGTCCCTGACAGAAATCTTGAAGTATTCTTGGATGTTAATTCGCCTTTAAAATTCGTGACGAATATTGTATCTTCTTTGATGAGCTCAATAATTTCTTCCTCGTTTGTTCGAAAGACATAGGGAGCTTATCCTCCTTTTATGAGTGTGTCGATACAGCCATTCTCAGGAAGTTTCTCTAATGTAGTGTCGGCTCAGATTGTGGAGTTAAAAATAGAAAGGCAGTGTCCAGTTAAACCATATGAATTTCTTTGATTAACTAGCACTTTTGCATAATTCAATTCGATCTGCTTATTTTCCATAACCGATGCTCTCGTTATAAGGACGTTATATTCTTCGTCTCTAACTTTCGGTATTGAAAGGACATATAGTAACAAGGAATTGTTGGTGTAAACCGAAGGAGTACTATATTCGATAGCTTCAATCTCGTTTCCGTATGGCAGCGTTTCTACTGCATTGAGGACCCTATTTATCTCTTCAATGACCAAAAGGTTTGTATTTACCTGGCCACTTTCCGCCATTTGACAGGCTCGAACGATCTCGTTGATTTCCTCCTTAATCACCAGTATCTCGTTAAGTATATCTTGTTCCAGTCTTCCCGATAAGACGTCCTTCACGCCACTGTTGAATCTGCATATCATTATGGTAATCTTTTCAGTAACGCCGAAAAGCTTATCGTTTATGCGATAATAATGGTTGTTGTTCTCAGTTATATACTGCTCATTCTGGAGAACCTTGTTCCAATCTGCTGCATCTGGGCTTCCTGCAAACCATTTCCAAGCAGATCCCATCAAATCTATGGACCTCGTTTTCCTGGGCGCTTTTCTTTTCAGCAAACTGACACGATCTTTTATTTGTTGTAGATGGAATTCAAAAATCCGCGTTCTATCTCCTTTGTTGTTAACAATCGCCTCGTCCATTCTGCTCAAAAGTTGATCAAATTTGTTAAGGTCTATGATATGTACCAGCTTGAAGTAGCCATCAATAATCCATCCCTTTGCTTCTTTGATTGTTACCAGTGGAGACGTATACTCGTACAATTGGATACAATGGACGGTATTAAGGAAAAGTAGTCTATTTAGATATAGATAGGAGGAGATTTTTTAAATAGATTCATAGATTTATTTAGTATAGGTACATAGTATGTTAAAGAGTAATTTATAGTATTTAAATTAGTATAGTATTGTATTTGTATTTGTGGAAACGTGTAAAATGAAATTCAAGATATCATTTTTAATACACAATACATTTTTTATTCTAATTAATTCATTTTAATAAGTATAGATAATAAATCTTGTTTCACTTAAATGTAGTTTTACTTGAAAAGCTTGCACATTATCAATGAAGTTTTTGTGCGTTTTAAATATTTTCTTATTAATGATTATACATAACATGCATTACATTATATGTCAAGGCTTTTATATGTATGCCTTATCATAAGTATCTTAAGGATTTGGGTGTGTATGTTATAAATTTTGTATTAAACATAATATCCAAAGGCCTTTAACATTTCTACCTTGGAATTGTATATATTATAAGGATTTCCTTATAATAGTGTGCATATATAAATTTATTTTTGTTTGTCTGCAAATAGTTGGTATTTTATATTTTGTGCGTATATGTATATTGTATGCCTAAATTTTAGTATTTTTATCTGTGCATTTAAACAGTTATAACCTTAGGATTTTTTGTTTTTTATATTGTAAAAGTATCATTTGTATTTAGTGCGTATATGTATTTTTATCTATGCATTTAAACAGTTATACATTCTTTTAATTTTTGTGTTTTACAAGGTTAGTATCATATAAGGTATTTTTAATAGTAAGCTAATAATTGTAATGTAAAGATAAGATATAGAAATTAATATGAAAGATGTTGTTGTGTGGTTAGTAGGTAAGAAAGAAATTTCAAGTGTGTTAGTAGGTAAGATATTTTGTTTTACAAAGGTTAGGTAAGGTGCATTCCTTTTTTTTTTTTTTTGTATCTAGTGTGCAAATATTCAGTCCTTTAGTGCTATAAGAGGATTGGGTTACATATTTTTTATATGTCCCTTGTGTACTGGAAGTGAGAACTGTAACCTTGTTATTTTTCACGACCATTTCCTTTCGGAAGAGTGGTTTGTTTTTTCCTTTAATACCCTTATTGGCCGTGAAAATAATATCGCCTCTCTTGTACTTTTTTGGACTAGTTCTTTTAATGTTTCGGTATCTATTTCTTTCTTTTTGTTTACGCTCAATTTCGGAATCGGGAAATTAAAACGAAATAATGATGTTTTAACGAATTGAAGATTTGTTTTTTTAGAGCTGCCAATCAACACACACAGTCCCAAAAAGAGATTCGGTCCGTAATCGTTCTTTTCAAAGCCAAAAAGTATTGGTTTTAGTAGCGAATCCTATTGAAACGAAATCGACATTATTCTTTGAGATCTATCGAAAAATATGTCATTCGGTTTTCTTTTGATAACCGAGTGTATCGAGTTATTGTATCGTTCGACTGCAATGCTTACTAATTCTTTAACTCGAAGATCTTTATATTCTGACTTAGGCATCGATAGATCTCTAATATTGTTGAGTGGAATCTCTCAACCTGGCCGTTTACCTAAGATCTATGCACTGGAGTATGGTACACCTTCATATTTAACATTCTTATAAAATTTAAAATTATCGGGCTTGAAAAGCTTCGCTCATTGTCCATTACCAGGATTTTTGGAAGAGTAAAATAATGTAAGATTTTAATAATTTTGTCCCTTAAATGCAGTACTGATCTGTTCTTTATATGGAACAATTTGCCAAACTTAAAAAAAACTTATAAATTTCTCGTTTTGGAGTTCTATGTACAAATGAAGTATCTCGCAAGGATATGAAGGGTTAGGAGTGGATTGGAACTCTGGATTAATGGGATGCCGGTCATATTTATTTGAATGGCAAATCTCGCAACCCTTAGTGTATTTATTCACCAGGCTGTTCATGCGTGGGAAATAATACTTCTCTAACAATTGTTCTTTGTTTTCACGAGGGTTCCTATGAGCTCTCTTGTGCTCATTGAAAATAAGGGAAACAATGCTGTCTTCATTTGTAACATCCTCCACCATTCTTTGTGTAACTCGTATATTGTAATTGGTAAAATTCTCTAGATAAACTTCCTGGAGTAACTGGATAGAGGTTTCGGGTATTTTAATTCCGTTTATGATGTTTGGCCGAAGCCTAGACTTAAGAATGGTTACCAGATTTGATTTTGTTGGGTTTTCCAATGCAACGTAATGCCGAGAAAACACGGGTGTGGTTGGTCAAAACCTTTCCCTATCTTGATAATGATCTGATTTTTGAACACATTGATCGGGACCTCAACATGTGGTATGAGATCAAAACTGTCCCGGTCAGCACTATGTGCTATCCCACTTGAAGAATTTCCCTCGCTAGCCGTTACGGTAGATTTCTCAGAGTCATCCTCTCGACCTTCGCTTGCGGAATCTGTTTTTTCTGAGCTTGACAAATGGTTTAACTCAGTTGTGAGCCTTGATAGAGCATCCGCCATCACATTGCACTTCCCAGGTTTATAGATCATCTCTGTATTGTATTCTTCAATACGCGCTTTCCACCATTTCAACTTTGTGTTGTAGTTTCGGTTACCTAAGGAAAATATTAGGGGTTGATGATCAGTATAGATCTGTATTTTTTTCGCTCCGTATAAAAATGAGCGCAGGTTGTCTAAGAACCACGCAATTGCCAGCATTTCCTTTTCATTTGTAGCGTATCCTTCTTCCGACTTACTTCGGGATTTGGAAATATACGCTTTGCGACGATCTTTTCTCCATTCTCCAACGGGAAATGCCAGAACTTCTGATGAAATGAGTAAGGTCATAAGGTCGTTAAACGCGCGCAGCTCCTCATCGTCAAGCTCGACTGGTACTCGTTTCGACTAATTAGCTTTTACTTGAGCATACTCACCCTTGGTTAAATTTGTCAAAGGCTTAGCTATTTTCGCATAATCTTTAATGAACTTATAATAGTATGAGGTAAGTCCTAGGAAGCTTTTCAAATCCTTAAGAGTTTGCGGAGGAGAAATTTCCTGGATAGCTGTGACCTTTTTTGGGTCAGCCCAAACGCCCTCACTAGAAATAAGATAACCTAGAAATTCAACTTCAGTTCTCATAAAATGTGTTTTTTCCAGGTTAACCATAAGATTAACTTCACGAAGTCTAGAAAAAAACAATGGCGCACAATTTTAAACAACCCATTGTTAAGGGCTTAACATTTTACTAGTTAGCAATTTCCTAAGTGCTAATTGATTGAATAACTATTTCAAAATTTGTAAACCTTTTCTAAACTAGTAAATTGCTAATTAAGCAGAAAGCTGAGCATTTGTAGGGATTGAATTTTGATGAACACAATTATTGTTGTTATGCGTAAATGTAAATTAATTGTAAAATGTAAATTAAATTAATTATATGTTGATGAAAACCCAACATGTGCTCTAAGAAGGTATTAATTATTTCTATTTCCATCATTTTAACTTCATTATTTACAAAGAAAAAAACAAAAAAAAATGTGCACCTGCAGGACTCGAACCTGGGCACCCCGCATGCAAGGCTGATATACTATCAGATTCCATAATGGATTTAGCAAATTGCTAAAAGTTAAAGTAGCCATTCCGTGATTTTAACTTTAGTAAAATGTTAAAATCGTTTAAAATTAGCTCAATCATCTTTTTAGCTTAGTAAATTGCTAAAAGTGCCTTAAACATTTTACTAAATCGTTTAAAATTTTGCGCCAATGTCTATATTTCGAAGGTGCGTTATTACCGAAAACAGTAATGTCGTCTATGTATACGTAGCAGATTTTTCCTATATATTCCTTAAGGACATCGTCGATCATCCTCTGGAGTATAGCCGGAGCGCTGTTCAGACCGAATGGCAGTCTAAGAAACTCGTACTTTCCATTCATAGACGAGAATGCCGTGTTCGGTATGTCCGATGCCTTCATAGGGATCTGGTGAAAGCCGGAGTTCAGATCTAGGGTCGTGAAGAATTTCGCATTAGTCAGGCTGGCAAGAGTGCTGTTGATGTCTGGTATTGGGTATGCATCCGAAACTGTCACAGAGTTAAGGCGTTTGAAATCAGTTACCATCCTATATTGCTTCTCCCCAGAAGGTTTTAGCTTCTTTGGGACAACTCAAATGGGAGGATTATAAGGACTCTTCGATAAACGAATAATGCATTCAGCAAGTAATTCATTTATTTCCTTTTCCACCACTTGTCTCATACAAGCGGGGTAAGGATAACTTTTGGTATAAATAGGCTCATTTGTCGTCGTCCGATTTTCTGCCTTAACTGTGGTTTGGATCGTTTCGCTTGCGCTTATTGACCCGAAGACTGATTGGTTTTTCTTAATTATGGTGTTCAGAGCTATCCGAATATCTTCGGGTAGATTTTCGCTAAGTAAAGGGCTTATCTGATCTGATATTTTATTCTTTAATGGGATCTTGATGTCAGGAGATAGGTGTAAAATATTAGCTTTACGATCGATGACGGCTTCTAATTGTTTTAGGGCATCATCCCCGATGATGCCGTCAAACGATGTTAGGCCTGGAAGGGCATAAAATGTAAGAGGTGAGTTGTTGCCAAAATTTTTGAAAAAAGCACCATTTATTTTGTTTGTAACCTGGTTTAGCCAGATGGGTTGCACCGCAAGCCATATGCGGACTGATAAAGTTCGTGTTTGCCCCTGTGTCAATCAAAAACTTTAATTTTGCCCCTTCCCGCGTCACATATTCTATATATGGTACGCTGGAGTGGCATCCGTCATAAAATTTACGGTGTCGTATTCATTCTAGTTTACTGCCTCTACATGTTCGACCGGTAAATCTTCGGTGTACAACAACTCTGTATTGTACAGTCTTTGTTGTTTCCTGAACCGTTTGGATCGGTGGCCATCTGATTTGGCTCCTCTTTTGAAGGAATTAGGACCACTCGGGCCTTTCCTCGGATGATTCATGTAATCGACCTGTTGGGTTTGCACCGATCCAAGCTCCATTTTTTCACTGTGTAAAGGAGCTTAGGGTGTTCGATGGAAACCCGACACAATATGTATCTTGGATACATATTGTGGAGGGGATCCTGAAAGACTATGATACAGTCAAAATAAAACCCATTTACAGGGCGATTTTGCAACACATTCGCCAAAAGCTCAGGGGTAGTACCGATACTGCACTAATATACATTTTTGACAATGATTGGGCAGCAATTAAAGAATGTCTCTCTCTGCATTACGCAGATAAGAGGGACGTGCGTTCGCTGGAACATCAACTTAACCAGGTAACGCAGATTAACTCGAAGTTTGACGAGTTCTATGCGTCCGTTAATCATCAACTTTCGTTGATGATTAATAAGATAAAAACCGAGACCTACAGTCAGGAAACCGTCACGGCTTTGGTCGAAACATACAGATATCGGATTCTGGATGTTTTCGTTAGGGGACTGAATGGTCGTTGTCCAAAAACCTCGGACTCTCCCAGAGGCATATTCTGCTTGCCTATGGATTCAAAATCTCAATTACCGGAGCCATAGCATCCACATTAACAATGTGTCGAATACTATAACGGCAACGGTAAACCAATCATTCAAACATCAGGATATGAGACAAAGTCTTCCTCCCGAAAGGTTCCACCAACATCCACATTATACGCACAATCCAACAACAGGCCCTCCTCCGAGGCCTACTGCACCAAAGGTACATATAAATGTATGAGGCCTACATTGTATTTAGTATTAAGTGACGTACGCAAAAATTCGTAAAAAGGGAATAATAATAAGGTAGAAATAAATGGATAATACACATAATTAAATGTTTTTATATTGCTTAGTCGTTAAAGTTTGGGGGAAAACAAAGATGCAATTTGAATTCATGAATAAATAAGAAAATATCAAAAAAAAATTCAAAAATCGTTGGAGCGGTTTTTTAATAAATTATTTGTTTATATATAAAATTTTGAAAACATTTTAATAAAAAAAAATTGAAACGCCATTTTAATGATATTATTAATATATATATAAAATAAAAATTTCAAAAAAATCTGTAACTGGTTTTTGAAAAATCGATTTTTCAAAAAAAAATTGTATTTATTTTTTAAAAATCGAAATTTTTTTTTTTTTTGAAAATTTTCGTATGCATTTATTAACAATTTTTGGGGAGCATTTTTATAAAAAAAATTATTTTAATCGGTTCATCCAATATTGAGAAAATCGAAAATGTGAAAAGTAGCTCTATGGGAAGTACCGTTAATAAGTACGCAAACAAAATATTTTTATACTTGAAAGTGAACTGCACTAATTTAAGAACAGATAATTTTTTTTATAAAAATTCTTGGAGCCGTTATTGAGAAATAAATTTTTTTCCTGACGGTTTTTTAACATTTGTATGGGAGGTACCGTTCTTTTTTATTTAAAAAAAATAGTTTTTTTTAACTATTCAAGATAATGTCAAAAAACCACCAAATATGAAGTTTTGAAAAAATCTTAATCGTTTTCGAAATTTTAAGTTTTCAAAAAAAAATTTATTTCCAAAAAAAATTTTTTTTGAAAAATTTTGGTATACAATAGTGAAAAATACAAAAAAATCAAAAAAAATCAACGTTTCCAAGAAAATCGAAAACCAAAAAAATGGTTGTACTAGAGGTACCAAAAACAACAATTTTTTCCAAACAAAAAAATATCAAAAGGTACCCTTTCCCTTCATTAATGAACTGATGTTTTTTTTTATAAAAATCGTTGTAGCCGTTTATGATAAAAATAAGATTTTTGTTTTTGGCTAAAAAGATGTATAGGGGCTACTGTTATTTGTCGTCTTAAAAAAATGAAAAAAACGTGTGGGCATATTACGGAAAAAATAATATTTACCAAGTTTGAAGCAAATCGCGAATGTTCAAGACTTGCTACCAACCTCTATTTTCCGTATACCTACTACGCACATCCGACGGCGAGAAAGCCGACTCCAACGGCTGCTGCCAAGTTAACCGCAAACTCAAGCAGCCCGCATTCTCAAACTACAGTCGAGGATACCTGCCTCAGGCCGACTCACCGGTTAGGTGTAGCGCATTGAGGTGGTTATAGCCAACGAAGGCCAGTTTCTAATTTTCACCTACAGATTCGGCGGTGGTAAATTCAATTCTCCGAAGCAGACATCTATAACGTTATGGGTGTCCACAACAACAACAAACGAACTAGCCCAAAAGAATCCAATAAACTATAAAAAAAATATGGAAAACATGATTTGCAATAATCTTGTAAAATCACATTAATAACAATGTAGGACTTGTGCATTTGTACTTAATGTACAAAATATGTAGATGTAATTGTATAAATATGTGAATTTAATACAAATACTTCTTTTGGATTTAATTTATTGAACATTTTCTTGTTTTGATTGCTTTGTTTATATTTTCTTTGCTTATGTATGTATAAAGTATTGTAGCTACCTACATTTTGTTGTTGCTTCAAGACATTTTGGTGTTCGAAACTAAATTCGAACATACTCCTTTCACTCACTGATCTATTATATATTATATATTATATATTATATATTATAGAGATCAGTGATATAATTATAAGTGATGAGAATTTCGAAAAAAATACTACTTCGTTTCTTTTCCGGATATGGAATGTGTTCTTCAATAATTACAAATCGATGTGTAAGTTTCTTAATGTTCAGATGTCTTATTTCTTCTAACTTATTTCTGTTTATTAAAGACTTGGCCAACGATCTGCAAGCACTTGCATGCAAAACTCAATTTACTGAATCTGGTCCATTAACCTGGAAGAAACTTAAGAATACACTTAAGCGTTACTTTACAGCTAATTCAGCCAGACGGAGATATTTCCAATCAGCAAGGTCCAATTGATGTTCAAAGTCAACTTGTTCGCGACTTACTTATGATACAATACGATAATGCCGATTTAAATGTTTAGCTTAGTATTATCTAAAGTGTTTGTAAGTGGATTAATATACATGGGTATATTCAAGTTTGGAATACATTATTAAACCTATAATTATTTATAGCATTCTTGGTATACAACAACATCGGTAATGCAGATAAAATTCAATGTCAAAGCTCCTCAGACGCAAATAGTTCAAGAAATAATTTTAGCAGTTTATTTGCCAACGTCCTTGTTTCGGAAAACTCAAAACAAAATGCAACTCTTTGAGATAACTCACTAATTATAAGCCCTCATTAATTTAGACAGAACTCCCAAGAGAAGATAGTGTAAGTTTATACCTTATTTTTAAATTAAAACAAAATGAAATTTCATGTAATTTTAAGAAGTGAGTGCTGAAAGTCATTAATTTTTTAAATATATCATCGCATCGAAGGTTAAAAACTGAAACTACTTGTATACGTTTAGATTCACAATACTGCAAATCTATTTCTTTTGAAAAATGTTTTAATTATGTAAATAATAATGTATAAGAATAATTATATATATACCTAAATATATATAAATATTATATAATATATGTTTGTATATATAATAATTATATGAATAATAAAATAATGTAATCTGAATGCAACCAATACGAATTTAAACGACGCGACGATAGAAACTGCAGTAAGTAGATAGAACTAGTTAAATGTTGTCCTATTTTGTCTGCTAAGTGATCTTGGATTGTCGTGTTCAGCGTACGAATTTATATAAGCAATGCACCCTTATATACTATTTATCCTACTTTCAATATAAAAGCTGTTTTCATACTGTGTGCAGTTTGTCTGACGAAAGTTTCATAGTAAACAGGTTTAACTTTGAGTACATATGTATGTATCTTGGTTTTCTTAGCTGTTACCTAGTTTGCGAAATATTTCTGTTAACTTTGTAGGCTACATTTTCCAGTAAAATCTACAAATCCACCAGAACATCTTTCTAATGAGAATTATAGTATAATATAATATAGCAGAACATTAAACTTTAGCTGGTCGGAATCGAAGTCTTCACTAATTATGATGTCCAATACTTGTTTTGGATCTGCGTGGATGCATTTGTTATTGTTGGTGGTGATGCAGATGATAAGGAAAATGTCATCCAGGTGTTTGCGGTCAACGTTGAAAATGACCTGGTGTCGACAATACCATGATTCAAAAAGAATTCTATTTGCTGGATCGTAGCAAAACTCTGAGATGCTATTTGCTAACGTATCCATGAGAAACTCTGGTTTTTCATTCTGTAGAGTCGATGATTGTCCTCCTGTTATGAGTGATTGCAAGAGCTTCGATTGAATATCTAATAATTCGAGAATTTTTCCTCGTTTGAAGTCGACATGTTTGAAGAAAAACAAAATGGCATCGACAATGAAATTATATCAATTCACGTCGTTGATTGTTATGCCTTGGGTCATACAAGAAAATAGAATAAAATACTTTTGAATTTACAAAATACTTATTTATTAATTAATTTAAAATAGACTTCTTCGGTTAAGCCGCCAAATGCAAGGGAGGAAAAGACAATGCAATCAAGTATTTATCTATTATAGCAGATGGCGATTGCCCAGGAATAATCACTTGATATTCCAGTGCTGCCTGAGCAGTATAACTATCCTTGCTCTCAACAAAAGTGAAACAATGAAAAATATTTCAATGACAAGCATTAAGCACCATCCATTAACCAAAGTCTAAGGGCAAAGCTAAAAAAAATCTATTGTGGCCAAGGTGAGCAAAAACCTGATTAAAAGTATGTAGGGCTTTTTTTAACCTAAAACAATCGCTATATGTACACTTAAGGACTATTCACATGAGAGCGACCAACAACCGACGAATAAATTCAATTTAAGACAATTTACCAACCTAAATTCTTCACAAATTCTAAACAAAATTGTAGAAATGTAATTTATATTAATGTTTACGACAGAAAAATGTACATGCTAATCGCCAAAATAAGATACATTTGAGAAAACAATATTGGTCGTTGCGACTTGCATCTGATTGCTACGAACAGTCACTCTATTCGCGTTCCACATAATCCACGAATAAATTGTTCGCGCGCGTCTACCCACGAAATCAGACTTTCTACTTGTATTCGTGACGAATAGAATTAAAGCCATGTAAATGAAATGTTAAAATGGACGTATATTCGTTGGTCGTTCATGTGTATAGTACCTTACCCGAGATTCTTTGAACAACGATGAACAAATTTCGCGCCACAGCCCTTGCAGAGCAAAACTATTTTTTTAACTATTTGCAATTTTCTAGAGCATTTAAAGTATTAAAAAAAGAGATGATACAACCTAATTAAAGCAGAAGAAAAATAAGTTTGATTTATATTTATTCACATATTAGTTTAGAATTGATATGCATATAAATTAGAAATTTATAACGAAAAACTATTTACAGTCGCTTGTTAACGGATTTATTGAATGTTTTAAATCTCTGCTTGCAGTTTTTCTTAATTCGATTGCCGAATGTTTTAACTGCATGGTACATTCTGGATTAGTTGTACTTGGCAGTTCAATGAGTTCCTTTTCAAATATATTTGCTATAATCTCCATAAGCTCAATAAAACCAATAGACAGCGCAGCTCTTCGTGTGCGATTGAGTTCTTTATAGAAATGTTGTATTTTTTCGGGCAATTTTTTTGCATGTCGAAGAACTTTTTGTAAGTCGGATAGTAGGCTGGAGTGTTTAATCCAAATAACGACATTTTGTGAGTAACTACGCTTTTCAGATTTTACTGGAAAAAATGAATTTTCACCAATAAAAAAATCATCTATTATTCCCAACTGTCGCATATCACCTAGCCAAGGTATTGCATTACTTCCCTTAGGTAGAATGTTAAGCACAAGGTTGGATTTTTTTTTACTATCGGCAAAAGTATATATTAAACCAAACCAATTGTCCGATAATAAGACAAGGGCTGCCATGTTTTCAATTTTCAGTGCTCCGTGCAGCAGGACGCACACAGATTCTCTTTGATTTTCCGATTGTATAGGAGCCCTAGTACAGTCTTCTTCGCTGCCGTCTGCTTTTAAATAAAATGATCTTATATCACTTTCAAGCTTTTCGAATTCATTTGAAGTAGACGGCAATTCAGTTTTGACACCCTTAGTAACTTTGTCATAACCCCTTTTAATGTTGTGTTTCTCACGGTCCATTTTTGGAACAATCAAGTGTCGACTGACTGATTCTGGTGATCCAATATCTGACAAACCTACATAGCCACAGATTTGGATAGTATTAGAGATATTTAATGACTTACTCATGGAAAGATTGTTGTTCCAATTGTATAAAATCGGTGAAGGCCAGATAAGTATAGGACATTCCATTCTGATGTATCCCCCACATTTTAATACAGCTTCAAAAGGTTTATAGCTGATTTCACATAAACGCTCTACCATTTCATACAGAACTGTTCGACTTAGTTCGCTTTTTCTAGCACACGGACTTCTGGTCGCATCATGGTCAAATTGCTCAATCAATTTGGGCTGAAAAAGAACTGCTTTGAGGCCACTTAAATCGAAAAATCTTTGATACAAGTTTACAGCCTTTGAAAAGTAATAATCACTATTCAGGCCCATGCAAATGAAATTAAGTTTTGTGGAGGCCAAGCCATTGAACCAAGAAAATAGTGTTTGATTAGACGATAGTACTCGTATTAACGTTGGCAACGATTTAGTACCAAAGCCTATACCACAATCTGTAAAGACAACAACTTGACAAAGATTCTTAAAGCCCCAGTTACTGGAAAGTATATAATTTACACCCTTTAGCAGTATTTCTATACATGAACTATCGTAATGCAATTGCTTCTTTACTGCCTGTCTTATTTGGTCATAATCTCGTGTGAAATCAACGCGCACCTCAAATTCTCTAGAGAAAGCAACATAGGACACGAATTCTAGTTTCGAGTTATTTCCTAAATGTTCCAAGAACTGATTAATTCCTTTTACAGCGAGTTGGTAGTAAGAAAGTGCGTTTTCATCAGTACGGCCAGGTATAAAACGTTGCATTGACAATGATACATCAAGAGCTATTATAGTCGGCATTTTGCTATATTTTCACAAATTAAGGCTTTCTTTTAATAACATTTAAAAATTATAAAACCTTTCAAAAATATGATAAAATTGAAAACAAATAACTACTAATTACCACATATGAGAAATACCAAGAGGGGCAACTTTCGTACGTTTCACCCATGAATAAAAGCAAACATGCGTTATACCCATGATACAACTAAACAAGATAACGCAATCCGAGATTTTTTTACTCTAGTTCTGCGCAAAGACGTCACAAGGGCCCATTGAATATTGAGTTTGACATTTTGCTTTAATTGTATGGAAACTATTGTAAGCAAAAAATATCTGAAAAAAAGTGTAATAATAAATTTATTAAATAAAAACAAACCACATATGTTCCTTTAAACAAAAGGACAAAATAAAAAAATATATTTTAAATAAAACAAAACAACTAATTATTGGGAAACTTGAGCCAGCAACAACAATTTCAGAATTCAAAAATGTAGTCTTACGTAGGAAATATTGAGTTTTTCCTTTAACTTTTATTTATTATTATTCATAAATATTAGACCTATTATAATTGAAAAACAATAGCTCCATGGATAAACATACATACTTGCAGAAATCAATAAAAGATTGTATATGAATTTCAAATATTTTTTTTTATTTTCTTTTCTTTGAGTTTTTGTTTTCTTTTATTTCTTTATTGAATTTTGGTATTCGAAAAAAATTCGCGATCGGAAAAATAGTGACTTAATTCTGCTATCGTAAACGACATTGGAAGATATTGGAATCAAGTACAAAACATCGACTTCTCCGTTGACAGTATTGATACAATTTCCAAAGATAAAAGCTTAGTCATCATGTCCTCCGACACGGTTTGGTAAGGCCACCTTCGTCCAAATGTTGTACCCAGAAATTCTCCTTACTCGAATGATCCTCCAACTCAGTCAGTTTGTTTCTGAAGTGTTTGTAAATGTATCCGCCCAAGTTCTCTTAACTATTTTTTCTCCATGTGATTTAACTTACCTTTTTGTTGATAGTTGCTGGTCCTTCGGAAACCTTAGGTAGGGGATGGATAGTTGGAATCCCATCCTGTTTTAAAACATGCGAAGTTGCACGATAAGAAATTGCTGGCTCCCAAATTTTCAATGAAATCTTTGCTTATCCATTTCATATTAGGTATTAAATAAAAAAAATCGTCCTTGGCAAAACGCCAACTCTTTGTATATTTATTGTCTCCTTTCTCTTATAGAAGGAAATCCATTTATTTAAGCAACATTTCCTTGTGGAAATGTAAGGAAAATAGTTTTTGGTCTAGATTTTTTTCGAGTGTTATTATTACACTCAAACAGCGAACAAACTTCTTTTTTTTTAATTTTAATTTAAATATTTCATTTTACAGAATAAGATCTTTATCCAATTAAATATTTATAGGTCACTTAATTCTGCGATCAGCGTAAGCAATCAACATCAACAAATCTAGTAAAATATAAAGGTCAAAGTCTATGTAGTGGGCTAGTGTAACGTCACGTAACTTTGACAGCGAACCCCCAACATGCGCAATGCGCTATCTTCTTTAGTTATATCATGCGTTTAACTAACTTATCTCTATAATACTACGTTTTCACTTACCACTTAATCCAGATTTAAGTGGATTAACCATAAATCCTCTTTCAAATCTTCTAAATCTTGAAGATTTCCCATACAAATATTAATCTCTTTAAATTAAGATTAGAAATTAATCTCATTGAAATCTTCTTCCAAGTAGGAGATTGGCAAAAGAAACAAACCTTATTTCATAGAACGCGCCTATTTCCAACATTATTTAATTTGCTTTTGTCTGGTATAATTTGTCGTTGCCTTCAAATTCTGTTTTTGCTTATGAATAAATATAAAAATAAAAAATGCATTAAAGCTATAAGGACCAAAGCGTTCGGGGCCTCGAATTTGTAATGGAAAATGTTTTAGCTATCCTACAGTAATACTTTGAAGTTGTTCTCTCACAAATATATAAAAACGAAAACCGTGCAAAGGCCATTACAGTATTTTTGTAAATATATCTAAATGCTGAAATATGTTGGGAAAACAATATTTTTAAGTTATTACTCATTTTTATTTATTGAAATTAAATTTGTTCACTGCACCGAAATTATTATTCTTCTTCCCAATTATTTTGTTTTTGTCTTGTTGGATTGACTTTTGAATGACAATTCGTAGTGAAAATGTCAAACTAATCTTTTTTTCACTGGTGAAAACACATGAAGATTAATTTTTAATCTTCTCAATTTAAATCGGATTATCTTTAAGGGAAAACGTAGTAAAAAAGATAGCGCATTGCGCATGTTGGAGGTTGGCTGTCAAAGTTACGTCACGTTACACGGGCCCACTACATAGACTTTGATCTTTATATTTTACTCCATTTGTTGATGTTGATTGCTAACGCTGATCGCAGAATTAAGTGACCTATAAATATTTAATTAAATAAAGATCTTATTCTGTAAAATGAAATATTTAAATTAAAATAAAAAAAAAGAAGTTTGTTTGCTGTTTGAGTGTAATAATAACACTCGCAAAAAATCTACAACAAAAACTATTTTCCTTTCATTTCCACAAGGAAATGTTGCTTAATTAAATGCATTTCCTATTGTAAGAGAAAGGAGACAATAAATATACAAGCTACAAGGTTTTGGAGTTGGCATTTCGCCAAGGACGATTTTTTTTTATTTAATACCTAATATGAAATGGATAAGCTAAGATTTCATTGAAAATTTGGGAGCCAGTAATTTCATTTTCATTTCATTTTCAATTTTAAAATAGGATGGGGTTCCAACTATCCACCCTCTACCTAAGGAACAGCAACCATCAACAAAAAGGTAAGTTAAATCACATGGAGAAAAAATGGTTAAGAGAACTTGGGCGGATACATTTACAATCGCTTCAGAAGCAAACTGACTGAGTTGGAGGATCAATCGAATATGGAGAATTTCTGGGTACAACATTTGGACGAAGGTGGCCTTACCAAACCCTGTCGGAAGACATGATGACTAAGCTTTTATCTTTGGAAATTGTATCAATGCTGTCAACGGAGAAGTCGATGTTTTATACATGATTCCAATATCTTCCACTGTCGTTACGATAGCAGAATTCAGTCACTATTTTTCCGATCGCGCATTTTTTTCAAATACCAAAATTCAATAAACAGATAAAAGAAAACAAAAACTCAAGGAAAAGAAAATACAAAAAAAATATAAATTAAAACCACGAAAATAAAAACAAGCATTTGAAATTCATATACAATCTTTTATTGATTTCTGCAAGTATGTATGTTTATCCATCTAGCTATTGTTTTTCAATTATAATAGGTCTAATATTTATGAATAATAATAAATAGAAGTTGAAGGAAAAACTCAATATTTCCTACGTAAGACTTCATTTTTGAATTGCAAGGTATGAAGATTTACAACTTGCATTTTCTGAAATTGTTGTTGCTGGCTCAAGTTTCCCAATAATTAGTTGTTTTGTTTTATTTAAAACATATTTTTTTATTTTGTCCTTTTGCTTAAAGGAACACACGTGATTTGTTTTTATTTAATAAATTTATTATTACACTTTTTTTCAGATATTTTTTGTTTACAATAGTTTCCATACAATTAAAGCAAAATGTCAAACTCAATATTCAATGGGCCCTTGTGACGTCTTTGCTCAGAACTAGAGTAAATAAATCTCGGATTGCGTTATCTTGTTTATTTGTATCATGGGTAAAACGCATGTTTTCTTTTATTTATGGGAGAAACGTACGAAAGTTGCCCCTCTTGGTATTTCTCATATGCGGTCGTTATTTACCCCGTTTAAGGCCGTGTGTGAATTGCGTTAAAATGTTGGTTTAATTTTGTACCTTGGTTAAAATTTGACACTAGCGTGGTGAATAAAATGGGTTAAAATGTAGGCAGCTGTAGAGCAGGCTAAATTTGCGTTAAAATTTAACGTTTCTCAAGATAGAGTAATTTGAAACTGTAAGCGATAACCGAAAAGAAAGATGAACTCCAAAAAGTCCAGATCTACTGGGAAACCATATAATAAATGTATGTTTTAATTTATTCAATTGAAAAATTAAATTGCATTATTATTTTAGTTTGTGTAGGGTCTCAAGAGGAAAAAAACAAATATTATAATCCGTTGATATTTTAACAAATATAAAATAATTAATTAAAATACTCATTGTATTTCATTTTGCAAATTGAATACAAATAGATTTATTTGTCAGCTTGTCAAATTCTTCAGCTGTGAAAACTAGTGTTTACATACTAAATCAATAAACTAACCATAATGGGAATTGTTTTGAAAAGATTTGGAATTGTTGTTTTAAAATATTAAATTAACGATGTAAAACCGAAACATATTAGTAAAACTGAGAATTCGTTACTTTTTTCGTGCCAAATTATTAACTTTATATCTTCTAAGTCAGATTTTGGGAAAGAAATTAATTAACTTGAACAACAAAAAAAAATGTTTTAGGGAAATTTCTTCAATCTTGAAGGAATTTTAGCCAAAATAGTGTTTTAATAAATCCCTTTTAACGCAATTCACACAGCAAAAAGCTAAATTTGATCCCACCACAAACCAAACTTCAAAATTTAACCAAGGTAGAAAATTTAACCAACATTTTAACCCAATTCACACACGGCCTAAATAAGTGAATTGAGGAATCGAATCGAATCGAATTGAGATTTCGATTCAGGTATATGGCCTCATGGGATCGGAAGATTGAATTAAAATGGAATCGAAGTGATAATTTGAGTTTACAGAATAAACAACAAAAACATGCAACAGAAAAAAATACAAAGTCAACGGAATCCCACTGAACCCCTAAAAAACTATTGGTGCACACACACACCAAGAATCAGATGTGAATTTGATTCTTCAATTCCTCGATTCAGGTATATAAATACATTTTCAATTCGATTCAGCCCTTCTAGTGGGATCGGATCGAGTAATCCCATTTTAATCCGATTCAAGTATACAAAGCCCTAAATCCTGATTCAATACCGACTCAATTCTCCATATAAACGTAGTAAGTAGTTATTTGTTTTCAATTTTATCTTTGTATATGAAACCTATAGTACTACTACGCGACTGAATTTTTTAGCTAGTAGTTCCGTCGATGAGGGCGCTAGTTTTTTTTTTTCTTGATAGTAGCTGTGTTTTATTGGGAATCTATCCATAGTACAGTAAGTAATCCTCAAAAAAATGCATCGACCGTAGCATGGACCGTAGCTTTTTTATTTTTGTAAAAATGGTACCCCTGCACAACAGTCACAAGTAATGAAAGTCTTTTGCAAAGTAAAATTAAGTAAATATCAAAATTATGAACAATAATTAGGTTTTATTCATATAAAATAGAAAGTAGAAAAACGTACCAATATTTAATTTATGTTTCAAACCTATTTCTTGTTTTCAATTATCTCCATTTGTAATTTTAAGTTCGAACATTCATTTTGCACCAATAGAAAGGAAATGATAAGTGAATGGGTTTGTTCATAGACTTTGGTCAAGTCTCTTTTTACACAGGACAACTTTTGTATTGCTTTAAAAATCGTCTATGCCTTTCACACGAGGAAAACAAAATTGCCGGAGATTTGCTTGTTTCCTTTTAACGTTTCTTGGTTTTGAACGCACACTACAACGTAGTTTAAATTGTTCACTCCCCTTACATTTCCCCTTTATATTTCATGCTTTTATTTATTTTCTGAGTAGATCGATAGCTACAGTTTTATTTTTCAAGTCAATTTACAAATTTATTTTCTGAGTATGTTTTGCTTTCAATTCAATATTCACTCATCAGACTGCACGTAACATACGCGGAGTAAGGAACAAATAGTTAACATTTGGTTTGCCATTTCCATGCACATGTCCAGAAAAAAAAACAATGGGATTACACAATGTACGCCCAGTCCATGTCCATGTAGTTTTGCGAATACCGTCCATGGCCAACGTCCATTAAACAGTGTAGAAAAAGCATATTTTGTGAAGTTCAGTTATTCAGTGCGCTTAGGCTAGGCGCGCACATGCAATTTTTCCGAAACGAAATAGTTTAATCAATAGTTGAACGATGATCTCGCACATAATCAACTTAAAATAAATCAACGAGATAAACCAAGACACATACAATATTTTGCTTTAATGTGCGCGCAGTTACATTATAGTTTGGTGTAATACAAACTGAAGAACTTTTAAGTTGCTCGAATCGCGGACTGCATGCGCGCACTCTCATATAAGTCCATGGTATTCACTTTAGCAACAGAACTGTTGCAAAACTGAAAGTTGCATATGTGCGCGCCTAGCCTTATAGCCCATAGAATTTCAAACGAATAAATATTTCGCGGCGCAATGTCGAGCAGTTCCTCTATAGTGCAGTTCCACCCAATGCGGTTTGTCTTCTCAAATTGCTTTTTTGTAGATCTAAATAAAAAGATGATTTTTTTTCACCAAACTCCGTTTATTTATACCTATCAATAAAAATTAAACACAAAACGAATATTGGTCTTAAGTTAGTCAAAAATAAAAGAAAAACGGAATTCATTCGATAAATATTGGATTCTTTTTCAAAATATATATCAAAATTTGTTAAAATTGATTAATTGACATTAGGGGTATGCAAAATTGCAGATATAGGTGCATTTTAGACGTACTTAAGAAAAGTACGAGCAAGGAATACAGTTTTTAATAGTAAAAGTCAGAAACTTTTCAGAAGAACAGCTTATAATTTATTAAAAAATGGAGTTATCTAAGATTTGAGAAATATAAACTGGCCAACTATTAAAAAAAAAGAATCAAAAAGATCGATTTGTCTTACGAATGAAATTAATAATTATAACACTCCATGAACACATCCATCGAGATTCAATTCAATTATCAATCGTACCAACAAAACTAACAAAATCAGAATCGAGACTCGACTGAACGTCAACCAGCCATCCACCGTAGCTTCTACTTTAGCTTTTTATCGACCGTAGCGAATTGTATATATGTAAAATGCTACGAGGGATAAACTTACGGCGGATAAATTTCTCAATAAAACACGGCTAGTGAATTGATGATGTGGAAGAAGTAAATGTAGAGGCAAATACGAAAAAAAGCAAGGGAGACGGTCAAAACCTACTAGTTCTAACAACAATATAGAGGGTAAGGGAGAAAACCGAATAATCTGTTTTTGTCATGGCAACCTTCAAAATATGGTCGGCATAAATAAATTATATCAAAGCTATTGGCGTATACATGAATTTGAAGTAAGAATGTATATGGATATACATGCATGTATAGGTTATTATAGAATTTATTTTAATTTAATTTAGGATTTTGAATTGTAGCAACGTTGCTACTTTTCCGTTTTCCTATACAATTATTGTATTAGCAAGATTGCCATATTTTGATTGCATTTGTTTGCTTCATTTAGATCATTTTAATATTTTTTGTTAAATAGGTACATATGCACCGAGATACACTAGGTATTTTCATTCATAAGTATTATTATTATTAATTTATTATTACGTAGGTAGGTATTAGATACATATGTAGGTATATAAGACAAAATTGTTAAAAATTTGAACATGTTATTAGGTATTTACATAGGTATAATTTTAAGGAGCATCTATATCTATATACACTTAAGTTAGTTTATGTTTCAATATTTCACTTTTTCATTTGTGTTCACTATGTATGTACCTAACTGTTGGCAATTAATTGTATGTGGTTTTGGTTAGATTTTTACTAATTCAGATTTTTTTCTAGGTAGGTACAGGTAATATCAAGCGATTTTTGGATTTTGGTGTAGGTATGTATATTTCAGTTAGGTCGAGTCACTGATCTCTATAATACACTGGATAGTGTATTCACACAAAAAAATCGACCCCAATAGAAAACTGTAATAATTGTAGTGGGTCCATGTCAGTATAACAGTATAACATTTTTGTTGCCAAAGTGACATTTCCAGATGGTGACTTATGCTTCAAACTAAACTAAATTAAAATTCTTTATTTTATTCAAGAAAGGGCACTTTTTTCGCAAAAAACAAATAATACAAAATATAAAAATCAATTGTCAGTACATACAGGAACAATGGCTATAAATTTGACCATTGCAATGATGTAAGTAAGTGCTTTTCTTAATAAAAAAAAAACATAATAATGATAATATTCGATTGTTTCCAGTGTGCTTATCAATGTGTCTATATTGCTCGGTACATAATGCATTGGTTATACTAAATGTTGAGAAAATGATTAGCAAAATAAAGTTTAAGTTCACTACATTGTGTATTGAATGGATTAATTCTCCAGGAGATGCAATAGAAAGCCACTGGAAACAATACAAACAGGGGTTCTACCAAGTTCGACTAAATCTGCGGGCACACCCATTGTGTTCTGACCTTCTCGATCCGATACTACCTGTTGCGAAGATTCGAATGCCCACCATATTGGCAATAATCATTGTACCCGCTACAGTTGTTCCTCCTGATATTAAGTTACCAACGACAAATGGCAAGTCTCGTCGAGAACATTTGAGGACATTTTTTGGATCTGAGGAAGCGAGTTCCTTAAGGTCTAGATAGCTCAGGCCTACTTTTATTCGTCCGTTAAGGATTGCAATGGTGGCGGGAGTTACTCCCTCTGAACGAATAATTTGCTCGACTTCAAGAGCGGTTTCTAGGTTTTGTGGATATGGCATTCCATGGCTGATTCGAGAGCAACGATTGGTTGATTTCTGCTGAGGGCAATCTGAACACAAGGATGAATATCTATTAACGAATTATGGGTTGTGAACGAACGGCGAAAATGGTGGAGTGAATATTTAACGTGACGGTATGGGAAGACATTCTAGATATTAAGCACGTTTAATAAAAATAAATAATAAATGAGCTTTACAAAAAACAAAAAAAATATTAATTTTCTTTTTCTGTACACTGCCACAAAATAAAAATTAATTCACAACACAACAATTGAGAAACGTCAAAACAAATATTGTAGTGTGTGTACGAATCTGTGCACAAATCCGTTTTGAATCCGTCTCCAAAAAGAGATTCAATACGGATCTGTTTTTCCAGAAAAATATTGGTTTTAATTTGAAACGAATTTGATTTTCAGAAAAAAATTGACGGCGGATCGACGGCAAGTCGATGTTTTTGTTGAAACGAAATCGACATAAGTGCACCACCATCAATGCAATCATTCACATTAAAAATAAATTGTTTACGTCAATTTTTTTTGTTGAAAACATAAAAAAAGGCAGTAGAATCTCTCCCTTTTTTCTTTCTATTTAAACACGAGATAGGCAATTGCACTGGTGCTACTGTCAAATTCAAATGGAGTCAAAAAAACTGTTATACTTTGTAGGGAATACACTATCCAGTGTATTATAGAGATCAGTGAATTATATCACCAATCCTTTAATTATTGTTATTTGTTTCTCCTAGAATAGTTAGTTATTATCAAAAGAAAAACGTAAAATGTAAATATAAAGTACCACTTTCCAAGTTGGAAGGCGAATTACAAAAAAACAGGCAATATGCACTGAAAGCCAAGACACCAAGTGCGTAATTTTATGTCATTGTGCTAAGCTAGAGCAAACAGCAAAACCTGCACTGCATTTGAACCAAATGGTATTTTGGGAATGTCGGTCGTTTGCACATAGTCCTGAAGTGTAAGGCTTATCCGATAATATACTGTTGAGCGTAAGCCAGATTTGTAAAATTTCTTCTAAGTGAACCCAAGTGTCCTACAATAAAAAAAAAGAAAACAGAACATTTTCTGGGGATTGTTTTAAATGTTAATTATTACACAGCAAGACTGCTTTCTATTGCATCTCCTGGAGAATTAATCCATTCAATACACAATGTAGTGAACTTAAACTTTATTTTGCTAATCATTTTCTCAACATTTAGTATAACCAATGCATTATGTACCGAGCAATATAGACACATTGATAAGCACACTGGAAACAATCGAATATTATCATTATTATGTTTTTTTTTTATTAAGAAAAGCACTTACTTACATCATTGCAATGGTCAAATTTATAGCCATTGTTCCTGTATGTACTGACAATTGATTTTTATATTTTGTATTATTTGTTTTTTGCGAAAAAAGTGCCCCTTCTTGAATAAAATAAAGAATTTTAATTTAGTTTAGTTTGAAGCATAAGTCACCATCTGGAAATGTCACTTTGGCAACAAAAATGTTATACTGTTATACTGACATGGACCCACTACAATTATTACAGTTTTCTATTGGGGTCGATTTTTTTGTGTGAATACACTATCCAGTGTATTATAGAGATCAGTGCTTTCACTTAAATAACTAAATCACTTTTTGGCGGAAAGTAAGATGAATAAAGAATGGCATTGAACCTGACTCTCGGAAAATTGAGTCAATCATAGACCTGAAACCTCCAGAAAACATATTCGAAGTTCGAAGTTTTCTAGGAATGCTAAATTAACACCAGAGATTTCTAAAAAATCTAGCCAACAACACCAACATTTTGAGGAGTCTTCTGCAATAAGATAAAATATTCGAATGGACCAAAGAGCACCAAGAAAATTTTGAAGAATCGGACAAGAGAAAAACGACAGCGTGGAAGTAGTAGCTTATGCAAGCAAATCCCTTACTGATGTTGGCATCAGCGGGGCTACGCAACATTTTCACATCTACTTATTTGGAGCACATTTTACGGTTCACACAGACGATAAGCTATTACTTTGAATCCTAAAAAACCTACCAACAAGCAAAGTGCATGCATTGAACGCCTTTGTTTAAAGATCCAGCAATACGAGTTTGACGTTGTACATCAAAAGGGAGAAAACAATACAGCAGATTACCTATCAAGACACCCTATCTCTCTAACAAAAATAAACGAAAATCAAAGCAACAGAATTGAAGAAAACGTTAATACAATTGTCCATCAAAACAGGCCAAAAGACATCTCTATGAATCAAGTCAAGTCAGAAATCGGAAAGGACAACGTACTTACCAAAGTGATTCAGGCCATATGCGAATCAAAAATGTTCAATTATCCAGAACTCAAGCAATATAAAAACATCCAAAATGAGATCACAGTTCACAACGGTATAGTCTTACGAGGTACCCAAATAATTCTACCAGCTAAACTACAACTTAAGGCAATCGATTTAGCACACAAGGGACGCCTAGGTAGCGTAAAAACAAAACAACTCATACGCAGTAAAATCTGGTTCCAGAACTTGAAAACAAAAATTTTACATACCAACTACAAGACTTCCTCCTCAATTATCGCTCAGTGCCACACTCATCTACAGGCATATTACCATTCGAAATGATTTTCAGAACAGAAGAAAAATTAAAACACATTTTCCAGCAATATTTGACGGAAAATAAAAATCAAACACGGATTGGAAGCACGCAAGAAAACTGATGGAAACGCAACAGCAAAAACGGAAAGACTACGCTGATGAAAGCAGAAGAACAAAACCTAATAAAATAAACATCGGTGACTTCGTATTGTGCAAACAGATGAAAACAAACAAAGTTACACCAACGTTTGATACTGAACCGTTATCGGTAACAAAAATTACAGCAACAAAAATAACTGCGAAAAGTGAAGGTAAAGTTATCGAAAGAAATGCATCATTCTTCAAGATTATTCCTAGTAAAAATATCTACCGTTCTAGACAGCTAAATCCGAGAACAGCAGCCAAACCACATCAGCCCTCTTCACATTCCTTCCTAATTATCAGTACTAGCTCATTCTCATCCTCACAGCCTTGCGAAGAACACATACTCCAGTGAAAAGAACGACAACGGCTGCTAAGTATACAGCGATCAAGTCCATCTCCATCTCCAGGAAGCAATCACCATCACCAAGAGATTCTTGAATCCGTCGATACCAAGGAAACCTCAAAACCAAATGGAATCGCATGTATAAAAACAGCTGTGACATGCAACACACCAACAGTAAAAGCCCGACAAACCGAAACCAACCCATACAGGAAATACTATAACATAAGAAGAGCGACAAGTAGAACCAAGAAAATCAAAACGTACTCGACGACCTCCAAAATACTTAGAAGAATATACTAACGCATCGTCTGGAGAAGGGGAGGAAATGTAGCATTCACAATGAAATATCAAATGTGTTTTCATTCGATCTCGTACTGTGGAGGTGTTAACACGTTTTCGGCTCCCAGTTTTTTCCAAATAAATTTCGTGTGTGCGTTTAAGTATAACATTAAATCAAGATTTCTTAAGTGGTGCAGTAGCACAAAGGTAGAGTGGCCGACCGAGAATTCGAGGGTCGCCAGTTCGATTCCCAGCCGGGCATCAGATCTTTGCAAGCTTTTTTTCACAACCGTGAAGTGGAAAACTTTATTGGTTGGGAAAACGAGCAAAGGAGGAGGAGCTTAAGCACCAGGGCATCGAAAGGTGTCCTAGGGCCAATGAGGCCAGCGATGGCATCAGCTGAGGGAACATCGAAAGATGTTCCCATTACAAGCAGTGATTCTGCAGCAACAACATCAACAGCAATAACAACAACGGCAACATCATCCGATGTAAATCAGAAGCGCAGAAAGAGGATCAAGTGCGCACCAAATTTGGTAAAGAGGAGATCCACGGCCACCTGAGCAAAGCTGCCAGCTGGGGTGAATACGTCCGATATAGACGAGACGTCAGAGGCAGCAAGACAAACCCAGCTAGACACTTCACCCGAAGAGGGTATTGAATATATGTCTGAGGAAGGAGAAGGGCACTTCACGACAGGCGATAGTACTGCCTTCGTGAACCTCTCCACATCAGAGGCGTCATCTGAGGAGGACGAGGAAAAAAGAATTGTCGCTCAAATTGAAACAATGGAGGCAGAAATCCAAAGTTTGAAAAGCCAACTTAAGGCCAAGCTAGAAGCGCGCAGAGCGAAACAACTGAAAGAAATCGAGGAACAAAAACAACAACATCAAAACGAACAATTACAAAAACAACAGCCACAGCAGCAGCCAAAACAACAACGGCAAAAACAACAGCAACAGCAGCAGACACAAGCCCAGAAACAACCGCAACAAAAACAGCAGCAGCAGATTCAAAAGCAGCAGAATCAACAGCAGCAGAAAAGTCAGTCTCAGCAGCAGCAGCCACAGCCGCCGATTACGAAAAAAGAAAAGGTGCCACCCATAAATACTTATAAAATGGAGTTACAGGATACCATAAATCTATGTAAGTTGACCATAGGTCAAAATTTTACTATTAAAAGATTAAATAACGATAGGCATGCTATCCAGTGCTTCACACTGGAACAGCACAACAAAATTAAAGAGTTGCTAAAAGAAACTACTACTGAATTCTTTAGTTTCACCCCTAAAACCGAAAAATTTCAAACGGTCCTTTTGAAGGGCATAGATTCCTGCACGGAACCACAGGTGCTCTTAAATGAACTCCGCCAAAAAGCGAATGACGATCTCGACTTTATCGGGGTCAAGCCGTTCGCTACAGTTAGAGCTAGGCGGGAGAAGCGGAGTCTTCCCTTCTTCCTTGTTCAACTCTCACCCAGCAGCAAACTGGATAGTTTGAGTAGTATATCCGTCCTCAACTACCAGGTTGTAACTTGGGACAAATTAAAAAGGCGCGGCGACATGCTTCAATGCATGCGCTGCCAAAGGTTCGGCCACGCCGCAGCAAACTGCGAAATGCAGTCACGCTGCGTTAGGTGTGGAGAGAACCACAATGCAGATGAATGCAAGTTAGGAAAGAAACAGGTCGAAGATAGGACCCAGCTTAAATGTGTACTCTGCCGAGGCGGCGGACACCCCGCTAATTATCGGGGATGCCCGACGTTTCAGCTTATAAAAAACAATAAAGCAGCAAAGCAAACAGTGGTAGAAAAGCGTCCAACAGTGCGCCCTCCTACAACAACGCCCGTCAACCCCCAAATTTCTTACGCCCAAATGGCGCCAGGAAGGGGAAGCACGGTACAGCCTACACCAAAGGTCGCCCAACAGGCCCCCGTGACTAAGGCGCCGGCGGCACAGGCGGACATTATGGGCGTTCTACTGGCCATCCAGGGCCAGTTGAACGGCCTCCAAAACCAGATCAGGGAGCAGGCGACTAGGGTGGATTATATCTACTCTGTTTTGCCGAGCTTAACGCAACTTAGAGGTTAAGGGCGCGCTGCCGGAGAGGCCCTTTAAGATCCTAGCTGTGAATGTAAATTCACTGATTAGGACCGAACGTAGAGCGAATTTATTCCAATTGCTTAAAGACATAAGTCCAGATGTGTTTATGGCTAGCGAAACTAAGCTTAACCAGAAACATAAATTGACTAACAACAATTACAATATCATAAGGAGAGACCGACCCAACTCCACTCAAGGAGGGGGCGTCGCAATCTTTATACGTAAAGGCATTAGTCATAAGGTAGCTGTCACTTTTGAAGCTGTCATTTTTTGACATTTGACAAGTAGAAACTACGCTATTAATAAAAATGGAACGATACACGCTTCAACAACGCATTTCTTTTTTTTGAATATCAAAATAACACCTCTTATTGGAAAACCCAAGGGTTTTCCATGGGTTTTCCAATAAGGAGGTGTTATTTTGAATAGCCCGCTATTTCGGTAGCTGTCACTTTTGAAGCTGTCATTTTTTGACATTTGACAAGTAGAAACTACGCTATTAATAAAAATGGAACGATACACGCTTCAACAACGCATTTCTTTTTTTTGAATATCAAAATAACACCTCTTATTGAAAAACCCATTATAATAGTGATGTGCGTAAATTTCGGACGTTAGAGGCATGCATCATATGCATTCATCTCCAACAGGGAAAGCGAATGTATGTGATCGCTGCCTATGCACCGGAAACACCTCAGCCCACACAGTTTATAACAGAGCTTGAAAAGCTTTTTGAATGCTTAAGATTGAGCTCGGAAGAAAACTACTACATATTGGCTGGTGATTTGAATGCCAAACATATAGACTGGGGAAATCAAATACAAAATCCTCGTGCTAACCATCTGTACAATTGGATGGGTCGATACAACCTGGAGTATCGCATTGAACTTCTCGCTACAGACAGGCCATCATTTCCAAGAAGCGGTGCCTATCTGGATCTATTGTTGAAAGACGCAAGACTAACAATTACTGATACTGTGGGCCATCGGCCTAAAAATTGTTTAAGAACGATCGAGTACGACAGTGACCACTGCGGACTCGCCGCCGTAATACAACTTCCGAACGCGCTTATGGAGTTGGAGGAGTATGTACCGGTGCATACTTACAATTACAGTAAGGTGCGCTGGCCACGCTTCTCGAATTACTATCAAATGGTATATCCCCACCAAATGACAGGAACATGACAAATACTGAAATTGACAGATACTTAGAACAAATGGACGAAACAATTCAACGAACAATGAACAGGACAATACCGAAATACAAGGAACGTAACGCAACTGACATGTACCGTAACGCGACAATTGATGCATTACACAGACAAAAAAGTGGCTTACTGACAAGACTAAAACGCTTGTACAGACGGTTTACTGACACAGGAGATCTGGAGATAAGGACACTCAAGTCGTCCATCAAAAACATCAACCAATTGATCAAAGAAAATTATAGGTTGTCCATTAATTTGTTTTGGGACAACAAAATTCGGGCCGTGAACGCTACCAACCCGAGTATGTTCCCACAAATTAATAAGATATTCAGAAGAAAAGATCAAAACGACCTTCCGTGTCTTAAGCTCCAGAGGACGACACAAAACAGAGACGTCTTCTGACAGCGGGCATAGATCCAGATGACGCCGTCTTGGACGATGACCTCTTCATAATCGAAGATCCGCAGGAGAAGGTGGAGGCTGTGGGGGCTGCTTTCCAGCAAGTGTACAAGGTGAATGCCAGCATTCGCCCGAATCATGACCTGGAGAACAGAGCTCTGCTTCATCACTTATGGCTCCGAAACGATATAAGCGAATGGCGATCTGAGAGCCTTGGTTTTACCGGGTTTAATGATGAAAATTTGGCAAACGCCATAATCGCCGACCGAAATGGGCCCAGTCCCCTGTTAATTTCGAAGAATGAGCTCCAGCTCATCTTCGATTCAATAAAGAAAAAGAAGTCTGCAGGAGTCGATGGTATATCCAACGTTGTACTACGACATTTGCCTCAAGAAGCATTTGACATTTATACCACACTGTTTAACAACGCGCTGAATAATGCATATTATCCAGTGCGGTGGAAGACAGCTGTGGTGCACCCTCTCCCAAAAAAGGGAAAGGACAACTCCAATCCGGCGAATCTCCGGTCGACAAGTCTTCTTCCGAGTATCAGCAAAGTATTTGAAAAGGTTATTAATAGAGCCCTGTTCAAGTGGGCGGAGGACAAAAATATCATCCCGGATAATCAGTTCGGTTTTAAGGCGGGACATGACACAATTCATGCCGCGTCTAAACTAGTTTCTGATATCCAATGGAACAAAACTAAAAAGCAGTGTACGGGTGCCTGTCTGGTTGATTTGGAGAAGGCCTTCGACACAGTATGGTTAGAAGGCCTCTATCTAAAGCTAACCAGACTAGGTATAAGTAAACCTCTATGCTTTATGACATGCTATATGGTAGAAAGTTTGTTGTCAAGAGTGGCAATGTAACTTCTACCGCAATTTTTAATATTAATAATGGTCTTCAGCAGGGAGCGGTTAACTCGCCGATTCTATTCAGCATTTACACCAGCGATCTGATAGGTAGTCTAACTCAGGCAATTGCGTACGCCGACGATCTAATTGCGTACAGAACAGCTAATACAGTTGAGGTCATCAAAAGTCTCCTCCAGAGTGACTTCGACAAGATTCAGCGATATTGTGATGACTGGAAGTTGAAAATCAACTTCCAGAAATCAGAAACTATTTTGTTTAGGACTCCGTTGTCTAGCGCCTCAAGGGATACGAGAAAGAACTGGCGCAAGCTGGTGATCGTAGGGCCACATGGACATCCACTGGCGAGTAAAAGTGTAGTAAAGTACCTTGGCATCTGGTTGGATCAGTACCTGTATTTCGACAGACATATAGGTGCTGCTTTGGCCAGGGCTAGGGGAGCCTTTGCCTTGACAAAACGACTGTTTTATAGCAGCCGTCTTGACAGCAGGGTGAAGGTGATTTGCTACATGGCCCTCATCAGGCCGATGATTGCCTACGGATGCCCGGTGTGGTTCAACGTTGCCCCATCTCAAATGGAAAAGATTCGGGTGTTTGAGAGGCAATGTCTTAGACGTTGCCTTGGATTACACAGAACACCAGAGTCGGAGTACATAAGATATTATTCCAACCAGGTTCTATACAACGGAGCCAACATAAACAGAATAGATAATTTTTTGTTCAAGCTGATTCGGGGTCGGTTTTGGGGCTTATTACCCCACTAACGAATATTTTGAGAGTGCGCGGTTAAGTGGTTACATCCCTCCCGAGGCATTCCTCTGTTTAGACAGCTGATACAGGATGGAGGGGCGATTCCGCTCATCTACCACGTCAGCCGGAAAACTGTGGATAGGCGACTCCTGTATGGTCGAGACGTCATCGCTCAAGGTGGAGAAGAGCGCCTTCGGTTCAGTAGGACTGTGTCCGATCGGGATCGGAGGGATAGGGCGAAACAGGAGAACCAGTTCTGGTGGCTTTCCGAACAGCATCATAATATTTAAAGTCGATGAAGATGGTATGTCTTGGCCGACTTACATAGATTTAGGGCAATTAGGTATAGGGAACAGTCGGGGTGGCACCAACAAAAATTAAAAATATGTATGTATGCGGGGGCATACGTGCATGTATCTGCGTGTCTGTACATGTATGTGCGTACGTATATGTATGTGGGCATGTACATGTATGGGTGGGATGCATATAAAAAAATAAACAAAAAAAAAAACTTAAAAAACGAAAAAAAATGCTGCTGTGGCTGTTCTAGTTTTTAAGTAGTTTTAAGTATTATTATGTATTTTAAGTAGTTTAAGTTATTTTTAGTTAGTATAACTTAGTTTTATTTAGTTTTAATTATTTTTAATCTATATTTAGGTTTAGTTTATAAGTAAAAAAAAAAAAAAAAAAAAAAAAAAAAAAATGATAAGATACCAAGTTTTTTTCGTAAAAGTTTCCTTGGAAAAATAAAATTAAATAAAATAATTGGATTTAATTAAAATAGTTTTTAGGTCGAAAGACATTAGTTCTAAGAGTTATTGTTTAATTTAGAGCGCCCGTAAAGGGCCAGTAAATTAGTTGTAAGTTATTGATAATTAGGCTAGTTTTAAACATTTTTGTCTAGCTTTAAGATAGTTATAAGTTAATATGAAATAAAAATGAATTTAAAAAAAAAATAAAAAAAAAAAAATAATAAAAAAATCAAGTGTGTTGGACTTAATGATCGATTGGAAATAATGCAATTAATTAAAAACACTTTTTTTTATAATTTACACGCGCTCAAGGGATTATAATGTTACCCTCACCCAGCGCGGGCGTGAGAGAGAAGAGATAGAAGGATAGGAAATATGTGTGGCGCGATGTTCTGAGACTAGAGCTGGCTGTTGTCTCAAATTTATCTCCAGGGATGGCGGCTGTACTAAAGCGGAGAATTTACCGTGTTGTATTTATCTGTCTCTTAATTCGCATTATTTTATTTTATTACGTTTTCACTTGCTGTTAGTGTTATGCCTAAGCGGCATGGATGAGCAAACCAGCAACTCATTGTTACGGCAGTCCGGAAACAGCGAGACTCAATGTGCTCGCGCATGTAATTCGCCCTGCGGCGCACTCTTACTTGCATAAGGTACCATGGAAGGAGCTGCTAACGCAGGTGGTAAGACTCAGCGTAGTAGCGGATATGTATTGGGTATAGAGTAAACTAGAATAAAAAAAAAATAAATAATGCAAGAGGGATTCCAACTTACGGTTGGCTTGAGTCCATGATCTCGCCTGGGGGACAACTTCTTTTGGCGAACTCTATACAGATGGCAAACACAGCACGACTGGCATTTACAACCAGCCCATGTGTAACATTCCTCTCCGCAGTACACGGGATGAGAATATCTTCTCAGGCACCGCCTCTGGTGGCACTTGGCTTCGCACGATGCACCACCGTATGTGATTCCGTGGGTGCCAATACAGCATTGTCAAGGTGCGACAATTGTATAGATGATAACGGCCAGCATCTAGATTGTCAATGAATTACTTATCGACGGCCAAACCAAGAATAGCATACACATAAATATCCACGGGTACATGGCAGCCGATTCCTTTGGCGAATTGTATTTTTAATACCGATGCCATTCCTCATTCGGAGTGGATGATTTGTTTCCTAAAGTCGACGCGAATATTTGGGACACACTTTTTGATATCGCTGAAAAGGAAAAAAAAGAAAGTTAAAAACATTAGGCAAATGCCGGCCAAATCTCGAATGCTAGGGGTTGTCAGAGAATGACAGGTTTCGAGGTAAGATCGAACAGTGGGTTTGCAGCTTCGAGTTTCGTTGTTCGAAAAGGATCGTACATGAGATAACCGTTTGGGGTAGAACACACCGTGGGGAAAAAATAATAAGGAATTTTATTTTGGAAAAGGGGGAGCGACGTTAAGAGGCGGCTCCTCCATACTAGTGCTGCTTACCCCAAACAGATCTCATATGCCTAACTAGACCAAAGGATAGTGGTATTTTTTGGTCTAGTATATTCGAAAATCGATTGGTTGCACCTTTATAATTGAGCGGGGAGAATAAAGGTATTAGTTTCCCAAGGCAATAGTGGTGTCCATGGTCGGCGGCAAAATTTAAATTAAAAATTAACCAAGTGGTAAAACCAAAAAAAAATCCGTTTTTTTTATTTGTGCGAAATGTGGTGACAGATGTTTTAATTTTTTTTGTGATAGGTCCTTTTTATAAAGGAGTTTTTCGTCCTCATCGTTGGATAATTCCTAACTAATTTTTGTGAGGGAGTTAAGTGAGACGGGCGATCTTTCTATCTAGCGAACTAGAACTTGTGTGTTTTTTTTTAGGTTCATGGCGGAGAGTTGGCGGACATCGACGAGGACAAAGTCGGTGCCGCCATAAATTTTTTTTTTGTTAGAACTTAGAAATCCGTCCGGCCAATAAATATAAAAACACCTAATACATCGTTGCTACCACTATCCTTAAACAACAACAAAAGTAAACTAAGGAAGAGAAGTCAAAACCGAGGAAGGGATAAGTACCACCAAAAATTATTTACAAAAAATAAATATATTTTATTTATTGACACTATTGTGATTCGTGCCTAAATATAACATATCACCCTAGGCGCGAATCGCCTATTACCCTGAGCCAAAACCCATATTTTAAGCTAAATTTCAATCCAAGTTCGATTTTGCGGAATGTAGAAATTGTGGATGCTATTTATTCCGGCTCTAAACCAACCTACATTGAGGAGCCGAACCACCAAGGAATCTACATCCGGCGGTTATGATTTTTCAGCGTTGGCAAAATTCAAATTTTTATCAATACCTATTTTTAAAATAGTGTTTTTGTTTGTTTTATAAATAATTTTATTGTCTTATAAATAATTGAGTGAGGTAGTCAACAGGGTGGATAGCCGGTTAATCCTCGCAAGCCCGAAGTCGACCGGTCGGTGTCAGTTTCCGAAGAGTTAGTATTCTTGTAAATTTTTGGGTTTAATATGAAAGCAGCGACCCCTCTACAGAGCGCTATATAAGCAGGTCCCCAGGTGAGGACGAATTTGGTCCCAATTTAAGGCGTCAGTTGAGACTGAACTCGCCCAACAATTGAAGGTCGAGGGGTGTTGAAGGTTATTGTGGACCTCTTTGGTTCGAAAACCTAAAGAAGTCCCAGCCCGAGTGCGACGTAAACGTCCACCGATGACAGCAGCGTCCACGTTATTGCATGCCTTTGATGTTTTATTGTTTCCTTTGTGTTTTTTTGGATTACTCGTACCTTTACTTTTATATGAATATTGCGATTTTATTATAATATCATTCCTTTTTTATATACCATTCATTTTAATTTCATTTAAAGTTCCCTTTCCATTATTCCATTTATTTCAAAGATTATTGTCTGGCTACGAACGATAGCTGTGTAGTCTAAGAACGTTATATTATTTCGCTAGGCGTACGATACGATTTTGATGTAGTTTATTTTTGTTTATGTTTTCATTTTTGCCTTTATATTTATTCTAATAAATCATGTTTGTAAGCCACGCCAACGTACCGACTTTCTATGGACCGTGAAGAGTCCTAAAAATGTATTAAGGTTTTTAATATTTCCGGTTGTGCGGAGGACAGCCAGGACATGAAGGGAGCGTATTAAATGCTACAGCAAGGGTAAGCGTTAGGGGAGTCGGCTGTAAAATCGGCCTCCAGACTCCAGGAGAGGAGAGGGTAAGCCAACTGTTTATTCCATCTCAAACCGTATCGATGAGTGGTAGCCATGCCAAGAGGGGTTGAAACGAATGATTTGACATGAAGTGATGTTTTGTGACGCGGTGAGGTCTGACGGAGGAACAAGATTCCCCGCTAAATCCGGCGAGCTAAGCCATGCTACGCCAGCATGCCACTGTCCCGGCCGTTAGACAATCGGACCCTTCCGCTTCCCATCCTATCCACGTCCCTATATCCTACCCATACTACTCCCCGGTCCACATCCCGTTGCCTCATTACATCATTTTATGACAATTTTAGAATTCGTTTTTAATTACAAATAAGACTACATAGTCAATGGCAGGAAATGAACCTGCGACCACGAGGTTGACAAGCGAGCACACATCTTTCGCGCCACGGCCACCCCATATACTAATTCATTCTTTCCCAGCGTTTCTCCGGTTTTTTCCGGCTTCATCAGGGGTTTCGATTTATTAATTCTTAGAACGTAAAATACAAAGAAAAGTAGTTTTTGAATACATAAAAATAAAAAATAATTTTAAAGGATACATTAACAATTTTTTTTTGAATTTCTAGTATTAAGAATTTAATTTGACTTTTGCACCTACTTTTGTTAGTATTAATTGCATTTATATGTTCTTATTTTTTTGTACTCTCAAATAATTATTATTTTGCACTTGAATACAAATTATTAATTTTAAATAAACTTTAAAAAACACTACATACAATATTCACCAATACCAAACCACCTATAAATATTACCGAACAACATGATGTCGTGTATGAAATCCCCTGCAAAGGAAAAACAAATTAAACTTGTCAACAGGTATATACTAGTTCAACAAAACGTGCATTGGGTGTGATATTGTCAGAACATAAAGCTGATATCAGGAAAAAGAACACAGCTACAGCAATCTCACTTCACGTGCTAGACCCAACACAACGCAGACTTTGATAACGTCAGAGTACTAGACAGAGAAAAAAAAATGAACACTCACCTTGGAAAGCCTTCGCATCCAGCAAAAAATCCATAAGACTTCAGATCCGGCATTTAAGATTATTTGGTTAATCCATTTCGCTAAGATCATAAGCCACGAGCTCTCGAAAAGATATAAATAACATTCAAGTGAATTACAAAAAAAAAATCTAACTTACCTTCGATATATGCTTTAAGTTTTTGAACAACTTTACTGAGTATCTCAAATGATGTCCTTGAATCCACGCAATACTATTGAGCCAAAAGCTGAATCATTTATTTATCTGCGAAGTACTGTGAACCGTTCCGAGTGTATCATT
This sequence comes from Philhelius pedissequus, assembly GCA_910595825.1. NCBI lineage: Eukaryota > Metazoa > Arthropoda > Insecta > Diptera > Syrphidae > Philhelius > Philhelius pedissequus. The sequence continues at coordinate 163,571,872 of OU343161.1, forward strand.
GATCTGATGATCGAAACGGTGCGCGGCAATTTCCTGAACCTTCAAGATAGCACCTGTTCTAGTGTTGTGTAAATATGTAGATTTGAATGTTTAGATATAAGGTCATTTTGTCGTTGTAGGAGAGTTCTACCACATTTTCCATGTACTCCGGAAGCTTCTCTGATATAGACTTTGGACTAAGTCACAGATATCAGAGTATATTTGCAAACTGAGCTGATCTGCGTCCATAAGCTGGTAGAAAGGGCCACATATTTCACACCAAATTTATAAGTTTTTCCATTTTGTTACTGTTCTCATAAATAGCATAAAGAAGTTAATGTGTTTACCAGCGAATTGAAGTCTTATTAGTCTCCAGAAGGAAAATTATTATGAACCTGTTAAGCAAATGATCGGGCACAATAACAACTGGTACACAAATGTTCAACAATGTGTTGGATGGAATTTAGTCAGATGTGATTTAATTCTCCTCGGATTTATCACCATCTTGACACGTCTTGGACGATTCACAGATTGTTTGTTTAGAATCTTCTTTTTACAGAAGGTAGTTTACAATACTTTTCGATTTATTGGTGAGACGCCATATCTTCTAGTTGGAAACAGGCAATCTAAACAAGCGACGGAATAACATCCTCATGAACCACTCAGAACTTTTGCCAATTTAGCAGTACGGCTTATTTCCTGACAAATAGTAATATGTTGAGTTAACTCCACAAGAGCATCATATTTCAGAATACCCTTCCAATATGCTAAACAAATTTAAAATTAATTGCAATAGTCAGAAAATTTTTTCCAAACCACTTTAAAATTACCTTTGAATTTTGCAATTCAGGGATAGCTTTTGGCTCCCGTCGCAGACGCACGTATTTTTCTGTCTAGAAAAAAAATAACAAAAATAGTTTAATTAAATTAACTAAATTAAAAGTGTTTTATAGTAACATAAATAAATTGAATTTGTGCAATAGTTATTAAATTTGAATGCTGTACAAGTCGACAACACCAGGGGAATTGTAACTTGGAGAGGGAGTCAAACGAACGGCATCCACGTGTATAGAAGCCATGCGAATTCCATCTACTCCCAGTTTTCTTGGTAGTGCACATGGACAAAGCATACGTATAGGGACGTCGTATCATCCTAAAAATTAGAAGCATCGTATGGATCGCTTATGTAGCAGCCCGTAATGGACAGAAGCTGCATAATTCCGTTATACTGTAACGGAACCGATAATGGTGAAACAACAGTTCTGGTCATCTCAACATCCAATAACTAGAAGATCGTTCTCTTTCATCATATAACCATCAAGATGTCGCTTTCTCACTCAAACGAAAGATGTAAAGTACTGAGCTCTCGCTCTAACTGACGAAAGATAAGATGTACTAGTATACACCGATGCTTACATCAGTTTTAATCAAATTCTATTCTATTGCCAAGAATTAATCCGAATATTAAGAAGGTGCCACTGGTAGTTAATTATTGGGACAAAAAAAACACACTTCATCATCTACATAGTTCTAGCAGCAGTGACAATTATATCTTCAATTACATTACATCAACAAAGTCTACATATTTGTCTTCGCAACTCGAAAAAAAATTCTAGAATCTTGTAAAAACAGCGCAGCTTTTACTAAAGAAATGGAATTTATTCATAAATTCCTGTTCATCCAAATGCAAAATACGATTGATATGCATATTGAGAAATTCAGTGGACAAATTCCGGATCAGGTGAGTAGTTGTCGATTCTATCTCTAGGCTGATCTGAGTCTGAATTTTGAATTAAAATCCATCACCTTGACCAGTGTAGATTCCTGCATCAACTATTTGTATGCAAATTTGCGTAAACAAATTGGAAAAGTTGAATATTTTATCTGAAAGGCAAATAGTCTTCAAGTAAAGATAGTATTTGAAGATGAAAATGAAATGTTCCTGGCTTCTTCAAAGAGCAAAGAACGATCGTTCTGCTCCAAATTAATACGTAATTTGAAACACTTTGATGCATTTTTCTAAAGTCAGTCTTTCTTCGGTCGCTTACTTTGGTAATATTTGGTATCCTGATTCAAATGTATTTTTTTTTTTAGTAGTAGCTAACATACATCGTGTGGTAGTTTTTTGACATTATTATTATCTTGAATAGTTAAAAAAAACCATATTCATAAAATAAAAAACGGCACCTCCCATACAAATGTTAAAAAACCATTAAGACATAAAAAAGTATTTCTCGAAAAGGACTCCAAGAATTTTTATAAAATAAAATGCACTTCTGGAACGTACGAATTTGATCTTGGAGCTAACAGCTTTAATGTAGCTAAACATTGACGCTGTTTAGTATGTAGGTAATCTAGTTATCCTATGCAGGTTTAAAGCCGATGTAAGTATGATTACCTTGATTCTTAGTACAATGACTTGTCGAATGGATGATTCAAGGACTAGTTACACATGTACCTACCTATAAAAGCATATTTAAATTTAGAGTATTGATTTTAATTATGTAAGATAGGAGAGTAATATGTAGGTACATATAGAGATGGAATGTAGATATGTAAATATATACAAATAATAATGAACACGAAGGATGTAGGTGGATAGGTAGCTATATGCATATAACCAAAAGCCCTCATTATGAATAGCTAATCGAACTTAAAATCTTGCGAACTCGCTAATTTCGTAATACAAATACCGATTCGCTCAAACTTATCTAACCCATGTATGTGTGATATACTATCGAATCAAAATATTTAGTGATAACGTTAGCGAATTGTTGTGCCGGGAAACATTTTCTATTTATTGTTGATAAAAGTTTCGAATTTACTTGAATTAACCAGCTGCTGGTTCTTTCTCGTAATGACCGACAAAAGAAAAAGGTATTGATGTGCAAATTGTGAATATTAAATAAATAAAAATAATAACTTATCATAAGGACCAATGCAAATCAATGTGCAAAACTAGTTATTTTGATGGAATCGAATATGGACGTTTGTATGTTTGGTTCTTCGGAGAAAACCAAAACGATTATTGCGAACAATTCCCTGTCGATTTAAATTCTCTTAAGCATCCGATTTGTGAGGGTAAAGAGTTGCATATTGTTTATAAGGAAATATTTTATTATTTGCACCTTTGATTGTTTCTGTACAAAGATTTGATCGGGCTATATTGCAACAAATCCCAAACCGAAATCATTACTGACACATTTTTGTTAGCAACTACTTCCAATCCAGTTTTAAAAGAGATGGATCTGCATAAAAGTTCTTAGCTTTAATACATGCTTTATTTGGTTGGGGAATTACACACCACCATCCTTGTTCAATGGGAAGAACAAAATAAACCTAATGGAAAACAAAACATTGATTTTTTTGAATAATTAATTAAATTTTGAAGTCTTATAAATTGTTCAGAAGTTCTAGGGGATTAGAACTATAACGAATATTTTTTCTTACCTTTTCGTTTCAAACTCAATCACCTCAAAAAATAAAATGTTTCTAAACATAAATCGTTTTTTTTTTATTAAATCGTCGAAAAATACAAAATTAAGCACACAAAACAAAAATTCACAAAAAGTTAACGCAACACAGACAGCATTTGATTTGACGTTTAAGGAGGCTTTACATGTATCTTCATCTTCATCTGCATAGCCATCTGCAAAAAAAGAGGAAACAAAATAAAAAACTCATACTTGTGCGATAGAGATCGAAGACCAAAATGGAGATCATCTTCATGTATGCAAATTATAGACAGTATGAATCTGAAGATTGCAGATTATAGTGAAGAGAACATGTTCATCTTCATTATATCATTTTAATCTGCACCATAATTTGTTCCGTTCAGATAACGAATTTTCAAGTTTTTTTTTACCATTTCACCTCAGTTTGCTTAAAAACAACGAAAATAGCGAAAATTTTCTTCTCAAAACTACATACCTGAACGCTAAGAACATGTGATTGTGAGATGTGTCAAGAAAGTTATAGCAGAGTTCGAGCTAGTTATTAGTGTGTACCCTGTCTTACTTTTATGTTTGTTTTATATTATGGTCCCGCTCTACTTTTCTTCAAGGCTGCATATGCAAATCCATGTAAAGCCTCCTTTAACAATAGGGGTATTCACGATCTGGTGTACCAAGTCTTGTAAAAGTGTAAAATTTTATTTTTTTACAACGGACTGTGAACACACCTTTACTAATCTGTAGCAACACTGAGGCAAATGTCAAAATCTGTTTCACATTTGTTTTGAAGAAGGCTTAAGTTTGTGTTAAAAAAAACTTACACCCTTGTATTTTTCTGTTACAATAGGGTTCGGGTATTGTAAAAGTGTAAGATTTTGACATTCAGTATATTTTGTTGTTGTAGTGCAAAAAAAATGCTACACTTTTACACTTTTCCAATGATACAGACCAGATAAACCGGATCGTGAATACCCCTAATATGTTTTCTTATTGGAATTTATTTTAAGCACTATTTATTCTTAAGCGAATGTTGAAGTTCACTATTAATAATACCTAATAAATTTATAAAAGCTATTTTGTATTAATAATACCTTGAAAATCGAAGTTCACTAAATTATTCCCAGCTTATCGAATGTTCGATTAGCTATTCATAATGAGGACCATTTATGTGCATTATGCATACATAAGATTCATGTAATCATTTATGTATGTACATATATATAAACATATGAGGACCTACATTGTATATGAAATATACTATGGTAGAAATAAATGGATAATATACACATAATTAAACGTTTTCATATTGCTTAGTTTTTATAGTTTTGAGGGAAAACAAAGATGCCATTAGAATTCCTGGATAAATAAGATTTATATTAAAAATTTTTTTTTTTTGTAAATTATTTGTTCATGTATAAAATATTAAAAATATTTTTAAAAAACAAATGAAACACCATTTTGAAAATATTATTAATACGAGTATGCATATAAAATTCAAATTTCAAAAATATTCACTCTATGGTTTTTGAAAAATCGATTTTTCAAAAAGAAAATATTTTTTATTTTTTAAAAATCTAAGAACTTTTTCTTTGAAAATTGGAGAATGCAGTTTTATTAACACTTTTAGGAAGCGTTTGTATAAAATAAATTATTTTAATCGGGCCATCCACTAAAGTGGTTCAATGGGAAATGCCGCTGATAAGTACGCAAAATTAAATATTTTTAAAGTTAAAAGTGTACTGTACTAATTTAAGAACACACATTTTTTTATAAAAATTCTTGTAACAGAGAAATAAATATTTTTCTTAACGGTTTTTTAACATTTGTATAAGAGGTACTGTTGTTTCTTATTTTAGGAAAATAGTTTTTTTTAACTATCAAGATAAAGTCAAAAAACTACCAAATACGAAGTTTCGAAAAAATCTATTGATTCCTTTTTTGAAATTTTGAGTTTTTAAAAAAAATATTTATTTCCAAAATAACTGAAGTGAATACTTCATACGATGTAGGCCGTCATACATTTATATATACATAATTATGTATCTTTAAAAATCACATCTTATGTACCTTAATTATAAATAATACAGTGAGCGTTTCTGTTACCTTTTTTTATTCAAAACATTCTCTTCGGTATATATATACATATTTATTTAATTTATGAAATATCAACGACCATACATAATATATATTAAATTATTCTAGCAATCATTACGTAAATATTTTTTTATAATTCTGTTCTTATTAGAATGTCTTACACAATTGGATGAATGCTATCTGTTTTTCTTTTCAAGTTTTACTTCTTCGTTTCGATTGAAATATCTTCTGGGAATTGTTGTACAAATAAAAAAGTTTAATTAAGAAATAATTTCCCATCAATTCAAGTGGACTCAGGAATGCAGAATCTGGCTGCAAGTTTTGTAAATGGCTCCGCCAACGCCGGATTTGGAGTGGACAAGCTTTTGAGCGAGAATGGCAACAAATGATTGTACAGCAACAATGAGCACAATGTTGAGCGCTATACCTTCATTGGGGCTCATTCTGTCCATGGCGGCTTGGCCCTGATTGACAAATATTTATATGCTTCTGATCACTACAAGACGGGCGCTTTGTTAGCTTCTAGCATCGCCAATTGTGGTATTTAGAACCAAGTGGATCCAGCTCATTCATTGCTTTCTGATTACATTGACCCACAATTGCTCCATGCGTTTTGGGACAATTATGTGACTAAGAACTTCTTTACGCTGGATCGAATCGTTCCACTGGCATCGATACTGGGATTGCTTTACTTGGGAAGACGGAAAGCCACCGAAGCTGTTATGAACGCTCTGGAAGTTGTGGCGTCACAAGTCTATGGCCGCTGTAATGGAGACATTTGTACCCATGCGCTGCAGGAACTGGAAAAACTCCCACTCCACCAAAGCAAAATTTTCCAACGGATGTGACATATAATCCATTGATTCATACACACAATAAACGCCCATATAGCTATAGGTAAGTAGTTGAAACTTTACACAAAAATAAAATATTATATTTAACTTCTAACTCCCAACAGTTCCTTCATCTTCATGGCAATCGAATACTCCAAAGAGAAAGCATTGCCAGTAAAAGAAATATATGCATAGATTGTCTAGCATTTTCTGTGCTTCAAAACAACTCCCATCAGATGTAAAAATAGTGTGAGACATAATCTTTTGTTAATATAATCTTTCGTAATATTAAACCTTTTCTGCTAACAATATTGTGCTTAATTAATTTTTAAAAAATATGGAAACAATCTGCCGCAAGCGTTTACTTTCCGATGAATTTCCATATCAGAAACAAAGCAAAATGTTTATCAACCAAAAAAGAATAGACCTACTCAACGATAAAAAAAATTAAAAGAATTCATAGTAAGTATAATAAGATAAGTTTTATTTGTTTAATAGATCGCCAGTATATTTAATAACAAGTTGTTACAAAAAAGTATTTACAACAATCAATAAAAAATGTTGTTTTTTCTCGAATACAAATTACCTTTTTGCAAATTGTACTTTTACTTTTATTTAAAACCGAACTCGAAGTTTTAATTATACTTGATATTCCGTCTGTCTCTCTGTAGGTCGATATAAATATGTATATCCATTTTTTCTACCTAATTATATTTCGCATTTTTGTCCTGACTAAACTACATACCTACACATGTTTTTGCTATATACGTCACTATAGGGACGGAGGGACGAAATCCCCCCCTATATCCGGCGAGCTAAGCGGTGCGACGCCAGCATGCCACTGTTCCGACCGTTGGACATTCGGACCCTTCCGTTTCCCGTCCTATCCATATCCCTGTATCCTACCCATACCACGCCCCGGTCCTCCTCCAGTTGCTTCATAACACGGCCCTATCACATAATCCATTGTAATCGAAAATCTGCTGCGAATCCTGAAAAATCTATAATATGTAGTCGAAAATCTGCTTCAAATTTCGTGTCACTGAATCCATCAACTAGGAATAGTGAAACCGTAAGTTTTTTTTTTACACTCGTATGAGTTCTTAATATTTATTTTTCTTTCTCTATATAAGGTGGATCTGGCACTAAGGGATTCACATGATGATATGCCATTGGCTAAGCGAAAGACTGCGGCATCTAAAACTGCAACAACTTCGTCTTCCATATCTACAAGTAATGGACAGAGATCATCAGCGGTACAACCCAGTCAACCATCCAAAGGCATTTTGGAGGGATCCTTAATTCATGAGGAGCAATTCCTCAAGTCAGTGTGTGATATCTCAAATAAAATTCGACAGTATTTAAAGAAGTGCCGGATATCTATTTAAACAAACCAAAAAAGAACATAAATCGAATCGACGCTCGAATTCTTCGCAAAGCGCCAAAGATCAATCTGTCGTGCCTTTTGACCGAATCCTAGAAACGACTCTTGGTCCAGACAGTGATAAATCAAATATACATAAGTAAGCAACAGAAATTATAGTTCCGAAAAATATGGCCCGATTGCAAGGTACTCCTAGCGCTAGACTGTCTAAATCACCAACTAGAAAGCGAACAAATCACATTCGGTTCAATGTTACTGTCAACCACCTTCAACAAGGAGTCGAACTATGGACACTTCTACTTTAACAATTGATAAGCCTGTGAGGGCCTTACCTGCATATTAACTCAGAAACCTTAACCATTAGCCAATTTTGGGACACACCTTTTCTCCCTATCCAAATGTCTGATAAAAGCTTACCAAAACCTTCAACACAAATAAGTCATTCTTAGTCTTAGTTTCGGAAGACTCACATATAAACTCACCTTCTGAAACTTCTTTTGGCAACCAGGCTTTGAATACAAGTTTCTTCAAATCTGCAAGTCGAAATAATAAAAAACAAAATAGAAAACTATGTGCCAGGTTTAATAGAATGCATAATATTTAATCGGATCCTGATATAACTAGCTAATATGATTCAAAAGATGGAAGCACACGGAGCCTTCCTCCGAGAGTGCATCTTCATGAACTGTTAGACTTTGCCATTGCAGATATTGATTCCATAAATGAATTGGATATTGAAAGTATCGCCATTTGCGTCAGAGATGCAAATATTGTCAAAATGCACCACAGAAATTAGGAGAAGCTTTCCAGAAAGGATAAATATAGAAGTGATATTATTTTATTCTTTTTTAAATATAAATTTATTTGATAAATTTTAAACAATATATGCTCGTAACCCATTTGGGTTGCTTTAAGTCGTAAAATTATTTATAATGTAAATAGAACAATAAGAACAATTTGTGAATTATTGTAAAACAATTATTGAATAAACAAAAAAAATAATACTCTGAACTAAGAAACAAACCTTGTTAAACTTGTATGTTTACATTAATATGTAAAATAACGAATACCTTAAATATATATTTGTTAATGTATGTACATGTAGTAAATAATTATAAGTATATACAAATCATATATGTGTTTATATTGTACAAACGAAAAGAAGATTATTCTAATTGTTAAAAAAAAGCATAATACATCACATAATAAGCTTAATTAGATGTTAGATATAAAATTAATTTAAATCAATAACTTTTTTTCTCTTAAAATTGTTGGAATTTTTCGGATCTTAACAGCGTATATTTAGACGAATTAAATAGAACCATATTAATAGCCGAGATTATTTAATTTTGAACACAATTAGCGATTGGTGTACACCTTAATTTATAGTGAAATGTGTTTATAAGGAAGTAATTTTGTAATTTTTCATTTTTCAAAAACACGAAAGAACTACTTTTAGATAGAAAATTTTTCGAAATAATTGTTTGATTATAAGATAATTTTATGGATTTATAAGCTGAAGTAAATTAAAACTCAGAAGAGTTTAGATGATCCAGATTAAGCAAGTACTTTGGAAATGACAGCTTGTCCAAATTAGCAATTCCAAGAAATTTCTACTTATATCAAGGAAAATCCTAAAATCAGTACCAACGCAAAGCTCTCATTTCCAAGCTACTTTCTTGATTTCGATGATTGTAACTGTTCTGAGTGTTGATTTACGTCAGCTTCTTAATCCTTTGAATCATCTTATAATCAAACAATTATTTCGAAAAATTGCTATCTAAAAGTAGTTTTTTCGTGTTTTTAAAAAATCAAAAATTACAAAATTACTATCAGATGCAATTTTTTTGAAATATTTACTCGAATTGAAAACGGTTTCAAGAATTTACAAGCTGACATAAATTAAAACTCACAACAGTTTAAATCATCGAGATCAAGCAAGCACTTTGGAAATGACAGCTTGTCCAAATTAGCAATTCCAAGAAATTTCTACTTATATCAAGGAAAATCTTAAAATCAGAACCAACGCAAAGCTCTCATTTCCAAATTATTTTCTTGATTTCGATGATTGTAACTGTTCTGAGTGTTGATTTACGTCAGCTTCTTAATCCTTTGAATCATCTTATAATCAAACAATTATTTCGAAAAATTGCTATCTAAAAGTAGTTTTTTCGTGTTTTTAAAAAATCAAAAATTACAAAATTACTATCAGATGCAATTTTTTTGAAATATTTACTCGAATTGAAAACGGTTTCAAGAATTTACAAGCTGACATAAATTAAAACTCACAACAGTTTAAATCATCGAGATCAAGCAAGCACTTTGGAAATGACAGCTTGTCCAAATTAGCAATTCCAAGAAATTTCTACTTATATCAAGGAAAATCTTAAAATCAGAACCAACGCAAAGCTCTCATTTTCAAATTATTTTCTTGATTTCGATGATTGTAACTGTTCTGAGTATTGATTTACGTCAGCTTCTAAATCCTTAAAATCATTTTATAATCAAACAATTATTTTGAAAAATTGCTATCTAAAAGTAGTTTTTTCGTGTTTTTAAAAAATAAAAGATTACAAAATTACTTTCAGATCCAAATTTTCTAAAATACTGCCTTTCCGAAACCATTTACCTTATTTAGATGATTCAAGAAATACTCTCCTATGACATTGAGAGACACAGCCTTACATTTCCCTTGAAAAGAAAATACTGGTTTTGAGCAACAAACTTAAAGAAAATGTAATTGAAAAAAATTAATTGAATCACAATTCTTAAACCTCATGTATATATAAAAGAAAAACACTTTTAAATATTGATCCTTAAGTATCTAATTTTAAGACCCGGAAAAATGACTTCGTGATGGGCTTCATGGTCCATTTGGGACATTTTTTATTTGTGTATAACCATTGGTTGTGTGGTCTGACCTTTTTGTTCGTCATTATTTTGAGATGAATGGCAGGCGCTGTTTGTCCTACAAAATTAAAAGAAAAACAAACCCTCAAAAATATTTCAAATTGTTTTTTTTTTATTTAACCTACCATATTTCAGCTTGACTGAATGCTGATCCACAGATAGACCAAAAATCTGTTTACAAGCTACAGATACAGGCAGAGGTTTTTCGGTCAACATGTGTATATCGATCTCGTTCATGAGATTGCCAAACTCACGCTATATTTCTTGCCAAAAAGGCGAGCCCAAATCTCCGTTGTCGATAAACAATGAGTTACATAATGTAGAAATCTAATACTTCTCGCACTATGGTATGGTGGTTTAATCTGTTCCAAGTTAATCCTGATCGGAGTCGGGGCACATAGGAAAATTAACACTACTTGAATTTTTATTTCCAAAATCGCCATATCCGATCAGAAGAGATTTTGGCCAAATTCTCATAAGGATACTCATTTGGTAAGAATGTGTACTCGGCATCCGAGCACCGCCGAACTACACAGTATTGTGAGAGTGATGTTATTTATTTTTATGATCGAGTTTCGCATTAAATTGGAACACTTTTGGCGGAATTGTTTGCTAGAAAGAGCAATATAAATTAAAATCAATATAATATAATTTAAAATGAACTTACTTGAATCTCTTTAGTTTCATTCTTCACATTTCATTTTCGATGCCCAAAGCGAGTCGGTTAGTCCGAAAATACAGACGATAAAGCTGATGGTGACGCATCATGTAACACACAATACATTTTTTTGAGTAAAATAAATAAAAAATAATGAAATAATTAATAAATAAATATTTATAACTGTGGAAACCAAATTAAAATAAAATCACATTTATTCACGGATAGGAAAAAATGAGTAATTTAAGAGTTTTCTCCTACTCACCTCAAACAAAAATTTGCGGGTGCTCAAGGCAAGTTGGTACGAGCCGTGCCTCTATGTAATTATTTTCTCTATGATGCGCACTATAACGACAATTTATACAAAAGAATTTGTTTTCTGCAATTTTTCAACTGGTGCTATACTATGTACCCCGGCCACTAAATACGTCCCTCACCATTAGAGAAACAAACTATTTTCTCTATGCCCTCACTGTTTCCCCGTTTATATGAGTGAATTGAGGAATCGAATCGAATCGAATTGAGATTTCGATTCATGTATATGGCCTCATGGGATCGGAAGATTGAATTAAAATGGAATCGAAGTGACAATTTGAGTTTACAGAAAAAACAACAAAAACATGCAACAGAAAAAAATGCAAAGAAAATGGAAACCCACTGAACACAAAAAAACACCATTGGTGCACACACACACCAAGAATCAGATGTGAATTCGATTCTTCAAATCCTCGATTCAGGTATATAAGTACAATTTCAATTCGATTCAGCTCTTCTAGTGGGATCGGATCGAGTAATCCTATTTTAATCCGATTCAAGTATACAAATACCTAAATCCTGATTCAATTCTCCATATAAACGTAGTATGTGTGTCATAAACCACCAATATTTTAATGTAAAAGCAATGCGGGCGATCAATCACTTATTAGATATGTTATCTCGGATACCAAGCTATCGGGGTATATCTGTGGACGGATCAGATAGGTTAGCTGAAAGCTGTCAAAAAACAAAGCAAACCGCATACCAACGAATTTTGCAGTCAGCTGGTTCTATACATTTGGTCTCGGATAGCTAGTTATTCCAATTTTTTTGGGATAACTCAAGAAAGCTTTCTAAGAGCAGCTGTTTTTTCATCAGATGTGATTTTGCACGCATTTCAACAACAGAAAGTTATTACAGATTGCTGAGAATAATTGAGTGAACGTCCCCAATCTATGAAGACATTCGAAACACAATCTACTCCTTTTGGTAACCATGCTAATCTATTACAATTTCTATTTCTCAGAGCCCAATAACTATTTGGTACATGCATTCCATTAATTTCATACCCAGGTTGACCTGAGATCCACACTCATATAAATAAAATACCAGCATCGCCTTGGCTTTAAAGGAAAAACTTATAACATAAGGACCCGAAGCCTCTGCTTTCATTTGACATATGCTACCAGCTCAAACACGCGCGCAAGTAACTTTTCTGTTTCTCTCCAACAGCCGTATTGATAAAAACACACACAAGAATCTTATCTGTTCCTCTTCCTATAAAACCATAGAAAACACATCCCTAGTAATTTGTTTTTGTTTTGTTTTTCGATTTCCCTTCTATTAATAGCTAGAGTTTCAATGCTACAAATACAACTATGTAGTCTAATGTGTTTTGGGGGGTGAAACGTACGAAAGTTTCCAATCTTATTATGACTTTTTTTGTGCTTTAAAGTACATAAATAAAAATAGTTTTTATTGAATAAACGGACGGAGCCTTTGCTTTGGCTATAGTTTCCTTATGAGTTAAAGGCGGACTTTACATTTGACTGAAAGTGTTAATAAAATGATAAATCCTGTAGCATCAGAAGCCATATTCTCTGCGACGTATGTCGATAACTACATTGATTCTGTTGAGAATTTACCCGACGATGTCCAGAGACACTTATCGCGAATTCGTGATATCGACGTGCAATATCGAAGTAAGTTCGATCCTTAAACAAAGAAAAAACTTCGCAAACCTATTTGACATATAATATTGTTTAGGCCACCTCCGTGATGTTGACTACTACTACGAGCAATGGAAATGTTTCACATCTTCCGAAATTTCTGGGAACCGAAGAGCACGAGCTATGGTCAGAATGCAGCAGAGTCTCATTTCAGCTCAAGAGCTTGTCGACGAAAAAATGCAGATTGTGAATCAGCTCCAAGAATTAATTGACCAAAAAACTCGACAGCTTGACTCTGATCAGAAAAACCTGGACTACGGCAAGGAAGAGCAGCTAATGCACGACCTTCCCCTAAAGGTAGCACGCACGTTGAGTCCTGTTCCTCTACAAGCCACTATCCCTTCGGCGAATAAAAATGACGGAACTTTTGTGGCCGCAATTGTGAATAGCGGAATCGTGTCTGGTGGACAGGGGTCGGGAAGCAATACGCCCACTTCTTTGCAAGCACCGGAACGCCAAATCACAAACCACGGTGTAAGCGTAAGCATTGTGAATAATTCCCATGATTCTCGCTCCAATAAGCGATCCCGAAGACCCCGAAATGAAAACAACAACAATGCTATGGAAGTTGGCGGTAATGAATCTAACTCTGCAAATGAAGGTGGAGGACCAAGTGGACACAAACCTATTGGCACGGGGCAATCATCATCTTCTTCCGCCTCGGCTTCACAAAAGAAATCAACTAATCAAAATGTTGGTGGCGGTGGAGGAGGCAACAACTCAAATAATAGCAAAAAAAAGAAGCGCAAAGCTCGCGGACAGAGCAGTTGCCAATCAAATGCCAGAGACAATCGCGAGGAAACACCACCGCCCGATCCGATCGATCCAGATGAACCAACTTATTGCCTCTGTGATCAGGTTAGAATAGTTTTCAATCAAAATTACTGTTTTTTTTTTTTTTTTTATTGTGTGTTCAATGAGGCTGTTCGGAGCAGATTAGAACACTAGAACAGAAAAGTACAGGTTTTTGCTGTTCAATGAGAAATTTTCTGTTCTAAACTGTTCTGGTTTGGTGTTCAATGAGTCAATTTGGAACACTTTAGAGAACATGATTTTCTGCACTTGCTTTTTAGGTAGAACAGATTAGAAAAGATTTGTGAGAACTGTCAAAACCAATTGTTGTTAAAAAAACATTAAGGTGTTAGATTTATTTGATAAATGATTTTCCGTGTCATAATCATCTCAATTTCATGAAAAATATTTTTTTTAAAATAAATTCAAGTCTATTTCAGATTATTTTTATGAACGTTTCTTCAAAAATAAACGAACTTGATTTGTTGTGGATAAACAACAATAATTTCTGTTCTATGTTGTTCTGAAGTTTCTCACAAATCTGTTCTGTTCTATTCTGTTCTTACTTTTTTGTCACTGAACAATCTTATTTTCTCGCCTTCCAGATTTCTTTCGGCGAGATGATACTCTGCGACAACGACTTATGTCCAATTGAATGGTTCCACTTCTCATGTGTGTCTTTGGTATCAAAACCAAAAGGTAAATGGTACTGCCCGAATTGTCGAGGAGATCGTCCCAATGTCATGAAGCCTAAGGCTCAATTTCTAAAAGAGCTCGAACGGTACAACAAAGAAAAAGAAGAAAAAACTTAATGTTTGTGCAAACGTTAACATATAGTATTTTAAATTCACTAATGGAGTTATTTTTACATAATATAATGGCTTTTTAAATTCAATATCTTAATTTCCTTAATAGTTTCTTTTTATTTAGTAAAGGTGTTTTTTTAAGGATTTTCTTTCTTTGTGATTTCATTATTTAATTAGCACTCGGTGAAATAATTTTGTATGGTGTACTTTATTTGTTTTATATTTTCCATTATGCTGGAAAAAATCATCAAATATAAAAAAGATAAATGATGCAAAAAACTAAAAATTTGTATTATATGTACAGTTTATAATAAACAAAAGTTCATAATAAATGTTTCAAACAGAAATGAACATTTGTATTTAGATTTTTAGTGATACACGAAGAAGCGACCGTCGGATCACTTAGCTCATCCTGTCAATGGCTCCTAATCAGTATAGTTACTCGAGAAAAATTCAATGCCTATAAAGTTCTGGACCGATAGCGTCTAAAACGGTCACTTCCGGTGCGTTTTTTCGACCGTGACTTAGCCCATCGGGTGAATGGCTTAAATTAGTCCCGAAATATAGAGCTCCACGAGATAAAAATGGACCGAAGGGTTTTGCCGCCTCCTCTTTAATATTACCTTTCCCGACAAAATAATACCTAATTCAAGGTTTGACTGTAATGTTTATGAAAATATAGGCTTGCCATACCTAAAATGTTCCGATGCACTTGGCAGCCCTATAATAATAAAAAAGTGCAAAAAACGCATTTGGCTTTATAATTTCATAGTTTGGTTGAGTTTGGTCATGCACTTTATATCAAATGAAATCTGAGAATCTGTAAACAATTTATAAAATAGTTTTGCGTTTTTAAAGAAAGGAGATTAGTTTCATTGCAACTTTTGATGTTTTACTTTAGTTTTTTAACAAAAACCCAATAATTTTTTAAAGACGTTCTTTTAAAACTTCCCATCAAATGAAACCTGGGACTATAGGTTTTCTTAAAACATTAGCACATACTATTGTGGCTCTATTAAAAATACCAGGCAATCCTTATTAACTGCTAACATACACAATGAACATGTTTGTTAAGAGCAAATCTATAATACGCGGAAAACAAAGCTATTGGGTAGTACCTTCTCCTTCGGTGGCAAAATAAAAATATCTGCCAAACGGGAACGTTTCAGAATAAAATATGAAATTTAACGCAATACTCATATCTGGAAATGAGGAAAATGATGAAACTTGGCCTTTTCTTTCACCCCTTTCTTTCATTCGAAAAATCATCCGCTCTTTCTTAAGTTGATTACTTTTTCGCTCGTTTAACCAGGCACTATAGTACAAAATTTGAACTTATCTTATTTGCATGATTACTTCTTGAAAACAATATGATGACAGACATTTTTACTTCATTTATTTATTTTTTTAAAGTAAATTTGACAACTTTTCTATTTGCCAGCTGGTTTTAACATACAATTTTACACCGGCGTATGTGCGTGTAAATGCTTATGCAACAACGAACTACTTCGTCGACATCATAGATCGATGTCTATAGTATCTATAACCGTTTTCACACGCCACATCGATCTATCATATCGACGGAGTAGTTCGTTGTAGCATGAGCAGTCACACGCACATACGTCGATATATAATTTTATGTTAAAACCACCTGGCAAATAAAAAAGTTGTCAATTTGGTTTAAAAAAATAAATTATTGGTGTGAAAATGTCTGTACGCCATATTATTTTCAAGAATTAATTAAGCAGATTAATTTTATATGAAATAAAAATGCAAATAAGATAACTTTAAATTATGAACATAAGCAGACAACAAAAAAAAACAAAAACAAAACAGTTACTCTGTCGGTGTACTAGTTCGATCTTTTTTATACGCCATGTCGACATACCACTTCGATCTCCCGAAATCGAACTGCTTTTATTGGGGTGGGAATTTTAAAATTTATTTTGATACATTATACTACGTTTTCACCTACCACTTAATCCAGATTTAAGTAGATTAACCATAAATCCTCTTTGAAATCTTCTAAATCTTGAAGATTTCCCATACAAATTTTAATCTCCTTAAATGAAGATTAGAAATTAATCTCGTTGAAATCTTCTTCGAAGTAGAAGATTCGCAAAAGAAACAAACCTTATTTCATAGAACGCGCCTATTTAACGTCATATTTTCTCCATTGACATTCAATAAAAAAAAACTGTCCAACATTATTTAATTTGTTTTTGTCTGGTATAATTTTTCGTTGCCTTCAAATTCTGTTTTTGTTTATAAATAAGTATAAAAAAAATGCAATAAAGCTACAAAGACCAAAGCGGTCGGCGCCTATCCTACAGTAATACTTTGAAGTTGTTCTTTCCCAAATATATAAAAATGAAAACCGCGCAAAAGCGATTACAGTATTTATGTAAATATATCTATATGCTGCAAGATGTTGGGATAACAATATTGTAAGGTTATTACTCATTTGTATTTATTGAAATTAAATTTGTTAACTGCATCGAAATTATTATTCTTCTTCCCAATTATTGTGTTTTTGTCTTGTTGTATTGACTTTTGAATGACAATTCATAGTGAAAACGTCAAACTAATCTTTTTATCACTGGTGGTAATTTTTAATCTTCTCAATTTAAACCGGATTATCTTTAGGTGAAAACGTAGCATTAGCTGCGTTTTATTATCTACTGGTCTGGGTTATTTTTTAACAAGTATTACAAAAACAACACTGGATCTAGGTTTCTATCGGGGTTTCTATCTGGGTTTGCAAATATTAGTATTAAATTCTGCAAACAGAGGGTACATATCAGTACATAACCCAGATTGTTTTATTTTTACGGGGTGAACCATTTGATTTATTGGAGTCAATAAAACACGGCTATTGTGTAGGTATTTTTATTTTATTTATTCATACGAGAATGCTTAAAACAGTAAGATACAATAGCGGTATTCACGATATGGTAAAAGTGTAAAATTTAATTTTTTTACAATAGACTGTGAACACACCTTTACTAATCTGTAGCAACCCTGAAGCAAATGTCAAAATCTGTTTCACATTTGTTCTGAAGAAGGCTTAAGTTTGGGTTAAAAAAATCTTACACCCTTGTATTTTTCTGTTACAGTTGGCGTTTTTCTTTTTTATCTCCGAGCAGATCTCTGAGCAGAGCCTGAGTAAACCGAGTTGGATCTGAGTAGAGCATGGTCAGATATCTCCGATTTAATTTTGAAATAAACTTAAGCGCAGAACTGTCATATATTATTATAATTGTTTTTATTAAAACTTATTTACCAGCAAATCCAAAGCTTTCGTTTTCCGAATTCATTTTTGTTTTTAATTGGTTTTACTTTATTGATTATTGTTAAAATTATGAGTAAAGTTAGCCGCGCTCAGCACTTTGCTCCGTTTGATCGGTCATTTTATTCTGAGCTAATGGTTCATGCCCCGATTTAGCTCTGATTTAAAAAAGAAACACAAGTTGAGAGATTAAATGTGTCTGAGCTAAAAAAAGAAACACAGATCTTTTCTCGACAGCTGAGTTCTTTACTCGGAGCTAAAAAAGAAAAACGCTGAGTAAGTGTAGGATTTTGACATTCAGTATATTTTGTTGTTGTAGTGCAAAAAAATGCTACACTTTTACACTTTTACAATGATACAAGACCAGATACACCGAATACCCCTAATATCTTATAATATAGTCCTAAGCTTAATTTGCAAAAGAGCTAAAAATTTAATTTAAGTCTTAAATATTATAATTATTATAAAGAAATGTACATTAATTGCAATTCAAAAATAATTTATACAATTTCAGAAAAATTTAGTTTTAACGCTTTTTTTATGCTAGCGGTGTTCTGTAATATAACTGGTAAGGAATTCCACAGACGCACAACGTAAACAAAAAATTGTCGTTCAGAAGTTTGAAATGAAAATCGAGGTAAATTAACTGATGAGACCTATGTGAGGAAGCCAATCGTATCCTTTCAAAGCAGTTCATCGGTTGGTGAGTCAGCAAAATGTTAGAAAGTAAAGACAAACTACGGAGTTGACGATAGCTTTCAAAGGACATATAAAGCGGTTGGGTAACAAAACTAGATAATCACTGATCCGGCCTCAAATTGAAATAAGGTCAAGAATTCAGCATTTGCCAAGGGTAATGCGCCAAAGAGCTCTTGCGCTTTTAGGGATTGGAGAAATTGTTCAACCTCCAATCTCTGCCACATCTGGAAGCTATGTTGGACACTGTGCAATTTGTCCCCGAAAGAGGAATAGGTCTTCAAGGGTTAGATGCGCAAAATGCGGGAAATTTGCGTGTAAGGACCACCTTAAATGTCTTTGCACAGATTGTGTTTTTTAAATTATTATTTTTTTTGTTTTATAACTTATGAAGTAACTTATTTTTATGTTTATTGTACTTTTTTTTGTTTTCTTTTTGTTAAAGAAAAAAAATGTGATCACCAAAAACATGGATTTTTGAAGTTTTATAACTTTTTTGTTTGTGATGCAATGTTCCTATTTTTTGAAACCAGTAAATTTTGTTATTTTTTTAATGCACACAATGTTTTTTTTGTTTTTGTTATAAACTTTTCTAAATTATTTTTTTTAATAAAAAATTAATACAAAAAATTTTGAGAAAGTGGATTATTTTTGTTTACGAATTTTTTTTTCAGTGTATCAATAACCGTTTATTTTAAAGTGATGAATATGGAAAATAATATGTTCCTCTATAGCCTGACTCTGATTTGAATACTAAAAATGCATTACAACATACCTTTTCTGGCAAAGTAAAATGGTCTACAATCGTAGACCACGCGCCCGCTCGTGTTTCTTTTAATCACGCGCCCACTGGAGGGTTAAACACAGAGAATTCTCGGGCTTAGATTTTGGAGAGGATAACAATTTTGCTACCTAATACTTTTTCATTATTTTCATTCTTTCAAATGTAAGACTGCTGCCAAGCTTTCTCGCTAAGCCCCCTGGTTGTTTTTTTCATCCAATTTCAGCGCGGTTTGGAAAAAACGCACGTTTTGTTCCATCGGATCATGATTTAATGGACAAATTTTATGGGGTTTTCTTTTGGTAATTTCAGATTTTGATCGTAAATTTGATTTTTTTCGTCGCAAATGGCATAAAATTTCAGATTGTTTCTTTTTATTACGGTTTTGGTGTATATTCATGCCTGTGGGACCAGTAACGATATCGGATGGCAAAAGACTCGTAAATTGTTTCTTCATTCAAGTTCTTTTTTTCTCTTGGGACACGAAGCGATTTCAATGTTGAAAAAATGAATGCCGAAATTAGTTTGGACGATTACACAATAATTTTTATTACACAAATGCTATTATTTTTTTTAAATTGTATGTATGTATGTTTTCACAACTTTATTTCACTATTCACATAATTACTGAAAACAAATCTTGTCAAAAGGTCGGTTGTCAATTGTTCTGGTGGTGTAGGGGTAAATCTGCCGAAAAATCCAGATCTGCAAAATTGATTTCCGATAAAAAAATGATTTTTTTCCCCATTGGAATTCTTTAATGGTAAGAATTTCTTTTTATAAGAAACTTTTTTTAAAGATTTAATTGCAGTATTGGTAAATGACTGACACACACATTCCTGAAAAAAAACATGTCTATCATCAGATGACGAGGAATACGAAGACGAAGCAATCAAACATTCCACTAAATTTATAAAATCTAAATTATTACATCTTGGTCTATTATTTGTTAATTTTGTTATCACTAGTTCACAGGTACACAACAAATTAATAACAAAATATTTACCATTTGACCGTTGACAGAAAAGACTTTTTACATGTACATACATATGAGTACATTCAGAATAAATCTGCCAACCCATCAGAGATCAGATCTTTCGTGTAAGATTTGATCTAGATCTGCTCTTTTTGTTGGAATGAAACTCTGAAAATTCAAAATACGAGTATCTAATCTTTTTACAGAAAGAGCCAATCTTTTTTTGAATGAAACTCGCTATAACGTTCTTTCGAATAATTTTAACTAATATTTATTTGAACTTGAAGCAGCTTTAGACTAAAATTGATAGAAAAGGGAGTTTTGGAACTAAAGACTTGAAATTCGTATCCTTACTTAAATCACAGACTGTCTATTTCTCTGCAGTAAGTACACGAACCAACATTATCATAATCACTGATCTCTATAATGTAAGTACAATGTTTGTGCATCATATAGATCTATCATAATTTTGGTGTATGCCAATTAACTAGCTAATGCAAACATTTAACAAGGTGTCTGAATTCGACACAATTCCCTTAGAATAATATAATTCAGTGTTAGAAAGCTGTAAATTTTAATTGTGTCGGTAGCCAAAGCCTAATATATTGCGTCTGAGAGAGGTAGCCCAACTAAGGTCACAAAAAACCCAATTAAAAATAAAAAAAGCAAACATTTTACATAATTCTTTGGTTTAAGTTAAAATTTGGGCTTTAGGGTTCCAACCCTTTTGCACTACTGCTTCAATTATAAATTAATTTATTTACATATAGGTGGTTTTTTTTGCAATCCTCGGGGGAATTGGTTGAAAAAAAACGACCAAGGCGCTTAAAAATCTTGGCAGAACTTTTTGCAAGATGACATTGAAATTTGGTATTTTTGTTTATTAAAAAAATCAATTAACCCACACAGAACACATTTTATTTATTAAAATCCTTTTGATAACATTGCAGAAACAAGAAAAATAATAAAACAAACACGAAATAATACATTTAACAGGCAATTTTGTTCAGTTTTTGTTTTTAACAAAACCAACAATGATAGTTGGTAGGCACATTTAAATTATTTATAAATTATAGTAAGTAGAAAAATAAGCAAAACACTTATATATCCATTCGTTGAAATCCCATAAGCACGCTATACAGATTATTACTTTTTAAATTATGTTTGTTTTTTTTTCTTCGTTAAACAATCTATTAATAAAATTTCTTATGTAATTAATTAATTTAATGTTACATTCAATGTATTAGCTTCTAGCACATTTATTTAATTATTATAAAATGTCTTTAAATGTGTATTGTGTGCGAGTTCTTTTCTTGTTTATGAATTCTATCAATCCTTTTTAGCTTTTTTCAGAAAATATTATTTACAATAACATTTATATAGTAGTTAACGATCAATTCATTGTTATTTATTTCTCAATATTTTAAACATTAAATATAAAATATACTTATTGACTTTGTTCTACTTTAGAGTATTGTTTCGTTTTATTTTTTTGTCGGTTGGGATAGGAATTCATTATTCTTTGAGCCAAGAGTCATTTATGTTTGTAGACGAATCATGTGGTGGTGATAGATTTTTATTGGTGAAGTTTGTTTCAATTTCTTTGCTCGTATGCCTAGTTACTGGTATTTTCTTGATGCAGTTCGTGCTTTCCATGCTTGGATAAGACTCCATGCAAAGTACAGCGTAAATCCATGGATTTGGAAACCGACAAAGCAGAAAGCATACCACAAGAGACCGTATGGCATTCCCTAAAAAAAGAATTCAAATTAGAAAAAAGTAACATTTAAATGTATATGTTGCATCATACTAATAATAATAATAATACTAAGTAGTTAACAACAGATGACTCCGTTTGAGTATGAATTTGATAAAATAATCCACACTTATTTGTGAAGTAGAAAACTAGTAATTGAGCCAGTTTCTACAATTTACTTTCACTTAGAATGAAATTGAAGTCAAAATAAAACGAAATTTGGTGTTCTAAATTTTATTTATAATCGATATCGATTTCAGTTTTTCTTTTAAGTGAAAATGAAGTGAATTTCCGTTTTCCACATTTCAATTTTCTGTTGATTTCAATTCGAGGAATTCAGTTAAATCTTAATTTGGTTAAACCAACAATTTGAAATTCAAATTTAATATCACCTGCGGAAAAGAGCTTTAAAGGATTTAGAGCTTTTCGGCGAAATTTGGGAGGAAATACATTCTAAATATTTCAAAATATAGCTTATTGCCTGGTCTTAAGATGTCAAATTTTGTTGATGGATGTCGTAGATAATTAACTTGACCCTAAAATTCTTGTCGAAACAGATTTTGACGATCTTACGTCATTTTGAATTCGGAGTCGAGTTGACCGTTGCGTTGACCAACCAGTGAATATAAAAGTGGACATAATGGTCTTTATTTCTGTGTTTATTTGTTGCGACGTTTATAATTTTTACCAAAACACGACTGTTGCGGAACGGGCCTGAATCGAATAATCGTCTTGATTAATAATGTGAACGCAGCCTTTACTTTCCTCTTCTTTACGTCAACCAATATGTTTCGACTCTTGCTAGATACCGAGTGTCGTGTCTACTGACTGCCATTTTGAGTTTCGATGTATTTCCTTTTTCTAATTTATTCTGTTATTGTCGAGCTGAAGTCTGAAAGAAGAGGAAGAAAAACTGCGGTAAGGATAATTAATATGTCTAAACTGTTCATAATGAATTTATCCCACAGAAATAAACATCAGTGTTAAATTTCAATTCCTTTTCTTTTATTTCGGCGCGACATTTTTTATTTCGAATTTTGCGATTGCCAGATATTAAATTTGGTCGCCATTTATATCCATATCCATTGCCATATATGGAACGTACACCGCCTCGAAGAAGTCCACGCTTCACTGCCGACGAACCCATACACCGAAAATTCAATCATAATTCTCACTCCACATCAAGTATGAGCAAGACAACTGCTGCTCACAGCGCCGAAGCGGAGTTGATTGCTGATTCAGATTGCAGTTCGAGTTCCAAAACCGTTGCCCATGCCGCCAAAGTCAATGACCTGGTCGATATCAATGTGATGACTTCAAATTCAAAAGCTACTACTGCCGCCCAAACAGCATTTCTTGCTTCTCTAGTCTCAGCCGCCGAAGCACCGTTACCTTCTCAACCAGTTTCATTAGATGAGCAAGCAGCACTTGCTGCACATGTAGTCCCAGCTTCCCAAGCACCAACTACAGCCCGCCCAGTTCCAATTCCGCAAGCAGTTCCAGCTGCCCAAGTACCAATTGCTGCTCAAGAAAATCTAGCTGCTAAAAATTCGTCATCATTCCTAGTAGCACCCGCTCCTGTTGCCCAAGCAACATTGGCTGCTGTACCAGCCCACGCTACCGCTTCTCCAACAGCCCATGAGGATGCGCTCTTAGTTCTGCACAGACAAATAGCCATTTTTGAAAATAAATTATTAACCACCGAAATACAGCCGAAGGAATTTACAGCTTTCAAAGCCGCAGTCACATCATCTTCTATCGCTTTCATACCCCCACTCATAACGCCTACGGTAAATATACACGCCACTATAACAATTCCCTTGCCAACGGGCGCTGAAAATTCTTCCGTTATACCCGCTAACATGCAAGCAAAGTCATCTGTGATCACGACATTAGCAGCCAACAGCAATAATTCAGGCACCTCAGTGTCATCAGCAAGCGACTTGCATGGAAATATGAACATTCGTTCTTCAAGCATACACGATGACGTCGCATACTTGAATACGAACGCTAACCCTTCGAATGTCGCACAAGCATTATATTTACCTCGAAAACTTCAAGATCTTAAAATGTTCAGTGGACACCCCGAAGACTGGCCACTTTTTTTCAGAAACAACTGCAGCATATAATTATACTCGATTAGAAAACCACTAACGACTCCAGAAGAACCTCACAGGTTTGGCTTTGGACTCAGTAAAATCACTTTGGATATTTCTAGATAACGTCAATGCCATCATGGATCTACTTGGTTCTCGGTTTGGTCGGCCTGAGCAGCTTACACGATGTCAGCTCAGTCAAGTTCAAGTTATTAAGCCGATTACGGAAGACTCGCTCAGCCCTTTGATTCCATTTGCAACCAAACAACAAGAAATCTTGTTGCATTTCTCCAGGCAGCGAAAATGAATAACGCAATAGCGTGTTTCATTCAAATTTCAAAGATCTCCTCTCAAAATGGAAATTTGATCTTTTGAATGAAACTTTGAGTTCAAATTTAATTGTAGTATTGGCCGCGTTCGGTGGCATACCTAAAGCAATCCGGATTGCTTTGTGTTGTTGTAACGCCTAAGGAAAAACTATATGATGAACATAACATATGTTGTCAAACACAAATCTCAAGATACCCAAAAATTATTATTAATTTGAGGAACAGGTGATTCAAACCTTAAGATTTGTATATACAACTGACTTAACAGAGAAACCTACCTGGATCGTTTGAAAACAAACCCGCTGCTAAGGTATCTTGGCTAACCTATCGGCATTGCACCGAACGCGGCCAATGCTGAATGACTGACACACGCATTTCAAAGCAATAAAAAACTCCACTAAATTTGTAAAATTTAAATTATTAACTTCTTCGTCTATTATTTGTTTATTTTTTAGCAGGGACTGGCACAATTTCACAATAAATTAATAACAAAATAGTTTCCATTTGATATTTGAAAAACGTTTAACATGTATGCGTGCATTCAGATCAAATCTGCCTACCCACCAAAGATCTGATCTAGATTTGCTCTTTTTGTTGGAATGAAACTCTCAAAATTCAAAAAGATGAAATCTTTTGTCAGAAAGAGCAGATATTTTCTTGAATGAAACTCATTATAAATGAATAAATTGCACATGAACCTAAACGCAAGTTGGCGTTCCACGCCATACGCAATGACAAATTCTTGTGTTGTATTTTGGTATGGCGTTCAACGACTATCGCATATGGGTGAATATGCTTGTGTATTAACGTTAAACCAAAAATTGAATTGATAATATTAATTCGAATCAACGAAAATTCACTATATAGTATGTTAGCATAGAACTATCAGCTTTTACAAAATCCAACGAATCATTGAACGAAAATTCTATATATGTACCATGTTTAGAATGGATGCCAAGAAACGTATTACAAATGTCTTCATAGGTGATACATGCATTTATTTAATACTTTCTATATGTTGATACTTTGTAAAGCTAATCTAATAGCGAATTTCATTCAAATTTCAAAGACCTCCTCTCAATATCAAGATTTGATCTTATCAATAAAACTTATAGCGAGTTTTATTCGAGAAAACATTGGCTCTTTCAGTAAAAAGATTAGATCTTTTTGAATTCCCAGTTTTATTCCAACAAAAAGAGCAGATCTAGATCAAATCTTAGCACGAAAGATGGGTTGGCAGATTTGTTCTGAATGCACACATATGTACATGTAAAAGTCTGTTCTGTCAACGGTCAAATGTTAAATATTTTGTTCTTAATTTGTTGTGAACTAGAGCTAAAAAAAATAAAAAATTAACAAATAATGTACCAAGATTTTAATAATTTAGATTTTATAAATTTAGTGGAGTTTTTGATTGCTTCATCTTCGTCTTCCTCGTCGTCTGATGATGAAGATATATATGTTTTTTTCAGGAATGTGTGTGTCAGTCATTCACCAATACAATTAAATCTGGAAAAAATTTTAATTGAAAAGATCAAATCTCGATTTGAAACTCGTTATTATTTCCAGATTCAATTGTAGTATTGGTGAATGACTGACACATCATCATTAAATAACGAGGGAAATGAAGACGAAGCAATCAAAAACTCCACTAAATTTCTAAAATCTAAATTATTAACATCTTCGTCCATTAGTTGTTCATTTTTTAGCAAAACAAATTCACAACAAATTAATAACAAAATATTTTCAATTTGACCCTTGACAGAAAAGACTTTTTACATGTATATGTGCATTCAGAACAAATCTGAAAACCTATCCGAGATCAGATCTTTCGTGTTGAGATTTGATATAGATTTGCTCTTTTTGTTGGAATGAAACTCTGAAAATTTAAAAAGATCCAATGGAAAGAGTCAATCTTTTCTTGAATGAAACTCGCTATAATATAAGAATATAAAAATATTTTAAACAAATCTTACCCTCCAGAAAAATATATCAGTCTCGTCAGGATCGATTCCGTCTTCAAGCGTTATATATAGCCACACATCGCCAAAGTAATAAAGAAAACAATATAGCAATGGCATTACTCCAAGTATTCCAATCGCCACGACATACTTCTGCATTTCCCGAATCTTGTTGCTGCGTGCAGCCGATAGACCAATAAACGACGTCAACAGCGACAAGCACCAAACGTACTCCCACCAAAGCGGAGGTGGAACCTCAAGTTCTTCTATCTCCAAAACAAAAATGTCTAATCGGTCCAAGATGTCCGAAATAAGTTTAACCAGCATGACAAAGAAGAGAAGGGCGTGAAAGAAGATACAGTGCTTCAGGCGGGATTTATTGAGCAAGCTGCAAGAAAAGAGCGCTTAGAATAGAGAAAAAACAACTCCAATATAATTTATATTAAGTTGTGTTTCTGTGTAATTCAATGTGATCTACATAAAAACGTAAACAAGACCTGGCACACAGCCAGTTCATCCCAGAACATTTTATGAATAAATGTGTGCCTACTAGACATTGTGTGGGCCAAATGCTAAGTAACTACAAGTAGTTCGAGGCTGCAAGCATAGTTTAGCTAAATACTTAAGGTTGGGGAAATAGATGTCTTTTTTTATTGTTTTAACCTAATTTGATGTGGAGCTGCAACTCGTTGTCGGTATTCAAAGTCTGTTCCATCAGTTCCTGTGATCATTGGTCCTCCACGCGTAGCCATTTCGATTTAAGCGTTATATTTTGTATATAAATGTTGCTACTGAATTGTAAATATGAAAACTATCGAACTAACATTTCACTTTTATGTAAAAAAAAAACGAAAAGTAAAAAATTGATTCGGCCCTGTCACACTGCCACGGTAATAAAATCACCCACCGTCACCCTTGCCAAAGAAAAGATGGGTAAAATTGTTGGGATATTACGAGCTGTCTACCAGTTGTCATACACATAAACATTCATATATAACTAGATACTGAACTCGTATGAATGGCCATTTTCAATAACCTAATTTAAGATTTACGGATTTGTTGGTGTTGTTGTATTCCCATGTAATAGGCTTTCACACCAAATACCAAAAACGGGTTTATAGCAGGAGCCCAATTCCTCAATCGAGAATGTGTTTCCATACGAAAAAATTACTCACCCTCAAAATATGCGAGAATAAATTTGCCTAACTGTGTACACGTTATCTGTCAAAAAAAATCAATCGCACCATTGCTGAATCGCAAATATGTATGTTTGCCCGATTTTTTGTGCACACAGAGAAACTCAAGATTGCGGAATTTGGTCCCAAATAAAAGCTTACGAAAACTCGAAAAGAACATTTACAAGTTTTCGTTTGACATTTCTATTATTATTGCACCACAAATACATTTTTGATAAACCACTCGTTTTGATAAACTTCAAGTTTTAAATAAAACTTGTCGAAAACATATTGGAATGCAAGATGAACTAAACAAACACACTTTGTGACACATTCAGTGCTCATTTATCGTAACATAAATAGCTTACGAGTTGCTGCCAGGAAAAACGAAAAAAAAGCTGTTTGGGGTGATTTCAATTCACATGTTATTTGTTGCTGTATGTGGGACCAAAATAATTGAAATGTCAAACGAAAACTTGTAAATGTTCAGTACGAACGGTTTTCGAGATTTCGTAAACTTTTAGCTGAAAACCCGCTTTCGGTGTGAAAAGCCTATTAAAATGTTAGTTAAATTTTCTGTTTCGGTTAAATTTTGACACTAGCGTGGTGAATAAAATGGGTTAAATGTATGTAGCTGTAGAGCAAGCTAAATTGTGTTAAAATTAGACGTTTCTTAAGATAGAGTTATTTGAAAATGTAAACGATTACCAAAAACAAAGATGAACTCCAAAAAGTCCACATCTACTGGGAAACCATATAATAAATTCATGTTTTAATTCATTCATTAATTATTAAGAATTGGTCAGTTATATTTAAATTATATATGATGAATTTTAGTGGGCTTTCTGATCTTTTTATTTTTAATGCAATTAATAAAAGCAAATTAATTCATTTTTAAAATTGTTCCCGACGTTTCGTTGGTAATTTTCCAACTTCTTGAAATGGTATTTTTTATTGGACCTACAACGTATTAAAATTTTTGAATTTTTTAATCATATATAACTATTGTTTTTGAATTTTATTTAGCTTACTGTTGTCATTTATATGTATAATTTTGATTTAATTTAAACATTTGTGTTGCACTATTATATTTTATTAGACGGGAAATAAATAAATAAATTAATTAATTAAAAACAAAGACAGAACTAATATCATAGAATTAATTACTTTATGACGACACTGTAGCTTGCGCTCAAATTATCTTTGTCTTCTTTGCAATTCATCGTTCTCTTAATGTTTTGCTGAATTCTTAAGCTCTCCAGTGTGAATCTCTTATTCATGTTTCTTTCCTTATCAAGTATTCTTAAGTCATCAAAATCAGCGGTGTGTACATGTTCTGTCATATATAGCGAGAGTCCAGTTGATGCTCTATTTTTCCTAACGTCAGCTTGTTGTTCGACTATTCTTGTAGCTAGTGTCCCTTTTTTTGTACCAATGTACACAAGGTGGGTTGCATTCGAAATGCAATGTCCAGAACAACATAATGATGTTTTATGGATAGAAGATATTTTAAAAATGGATGCGCAGATCACCTTTGGATGTTGCTCTCAATTTGTATGATGTAGGAAAAAATAATAAACGTGAAGAGGTAAGCGAAATTTCAAAAAAAAAACAATCAAAGATCCAGATAAAAGTGATATAACAAACGCTGTTTGTGAGAATAAGAAAAATGTTAGTCGAAACAATGATCACCCGGCTCAAATTTTGAGAAAGAAAAGGCAACAAGAACGTGATGAAAAGGATGAATTCAACACTATTTTGGAAAAGATTACGGCACCATCTATTAAGAAAACAAAAAATATTGGAAGCGTAAATGGCTTTCGGAGAGGACTACTGACTTGAGTTCGCAGATTTTGGCTATATCATAACATTCTCTTAAGAATCTAATTTCTGATGTACATCTCGTGCTATTATGCGATGTCAAGTCGGAGTATTCATCAGAGAGCAAGGCTTAATCGGAGAGAGAAGAAGGAGAGGCATCTCCTACCCCTATCAAATTAAGAACTGGAAAGCCAAGTGTTTTCAACTGGGAACAACATCTCATCAAAAATGTATGAAAACGCAATAAGGAAAACATCACTTCTCGGTGAGAGGGACGAACATCTAATCCCACTCCAAGGAAGAATGTAACAAGCTCTATTTTCTTCATAACAAATCTTGTTCGACCCTTTACTATATTGCAATTGAAGGGTTTACTGGCACGGAAAGAAAAAATAGTTGAAAATCGTTTTTGGATTGATAACATCAAACAAACCGATGGCCAATATCTAATCCAAAGTATCTGGGCGTTAATTTTTGGAGAGTCGGAAAAGGCTACGGCGTCTTCAAAAATATTTGTCCTTAATTTGCCCAGGCGATTAGTCGGGGAAACCATTTTGTCGGAACAGGATGGGATAGAAGATTCAGGTAGGTAGACCAGTTCAGGTGTGGGTTGTTGGAAAAAGGGAAGATCAGGGCATTGATTTTTTTTCAGGGAATCTATGATGACGAAAAGATGCATCACCTGCGCTACGACGAACAACTCGTAGTTCCAATCATCGATATCACACCCCACGAAAAGGAGAGCCGATTCGATGTATGCAGCAATGATGAAGTATCCCAGCTGCAGTACCATTTAGTACGACGTCATGCCGTCTAAGTGTGAGACAATAGTTGACAAAAGCCAAAACTATGTAAATCTTTTCTTTAGATTTATCTAAAATTGTATCTCAATCTTATGTTTGGTTTGGTTCTTTATTGTTATTAAATTTTCTTTTCAGGGCTGAATGCTCAGATTATTTGTTTTCAGTTGCTGTTGATATGATAAAGTATGGCCTTGATCCTGAAAAAATTAATTTGTAAATGCAGCGGCGGGAACTGGATGTGATTTGTGATTTGGAACAGTACATCCAGGAGAAGGAATTTGTAATCTTATAATTTTACAAGTTAATTAATTAAATTTTTAAATGTCAATCAACTGTCAATTGAAATTCAGCCAAATTCAGCCAGATGTCAAACGATATGAAATAACTTTTTAAGATTCAAAAATTGTAATACGTTATAGATCCAATCAAAAAACACCCTTTGAAGAATTTGGAAAATTACCAACGAAACTTCGGGAACAATTTTAAAAATGGATTCATTTGTTTTTATTAATTGCATCAAAAATAAAAAGATCAGAAAGCCCAATTAAATTCATCATATATAATTTATGCAATTGAAAAATAAAATTGCATTAATAAGGGCATTAATGAAATGCGGTAAACGTGGTAACATGGTAAATGTGGTAAATGAGCTGCCAAAATTTGTATGGAAAAACTTTACCAAGAAATGGTAAACTTTTCCGCATAATTTTGTGTTGGAAAGTTTACCATCTGAGTTAGGTAAATGTGAAAAACTTTTGACGTTTAATTTTGACGTCTTATGTGTCATAATCTTGGTATAACTATCTCTCTTCCTCTTATTATTTCTGGCAGACATTTTAAATGAGAGTACTAATACTTTGTTATTAGCCAAGTTAAAGTACAGGAAGAAAAAATAATCATTTACCACATTTGCGCAAGATGATTCTTATAAGTGCGTTCATGAAATGTGCGTGGTAAACTTTTCCATTTGATGTGGGAAAGTTTACGCGGTTTCATGAATACCCTTAGTATTTTTGTTTGTGTAGGGTCTCAAGAGGAAAAAACAAATAATATAATCCGTTGATATTTTAACAGAAATAAAAAAATTAATATAAAATATTTGATGTAGTTCATTTTGCAAATTGAATACAAATAGATTGATTTTTCAGCTTGTCAAATTCTTGTGAGCTGTGAAAACTAGTGTTTATATACTGAATCAACAAACTAACCATAATGGGAATTGTTTTGAAAAGATTTGGAATTGTTGTTTCAAAATATTAAATTAACGATGCAAAACCGAAACATATAATTAAAACTGAGATTTGGTTACATTTTTCGTGCCAAATTATTAACTTTATATCTTCTAAGTCGGATTTTGCGAAAGAAATTAATTAACTTGAACAAGGAAAAAAAAATGTTTTAAGTGAAATTTCCTAAATCTTGAAGGAATTTTAGCCAAAATAGTGTTTAAATAAATCCCTTTTAACGCAATTCACAAAGCAAAAATCTAAATTTGATACCACCACAAACCAAACTTAAAAATTTAACCAAGGTAGAAAATTCATCCGGCCTTATAACCCGTTTTCATTAGAGCTCAAATTATGTAATTTGGCAAATTGCAGAAAAAGTGTTTTCGTTACAAATTATCTCATTTCGTTTGACATCTGGCTAAATTTGGCTGAATTTCATTTGACAGTTCTTTGACATTTAAAATTTAATTCAACAACTTGTAAAATTATAAAATTACAAAATCCTTTTCCGAGATGTACTGTTCACGCTTAATATTAGAAAAATTATATTTATGGATGCTGATCCTGTGAGAATTCAATTAGTGAAAGGAAATTAGAAAGCTCATTTGTCTTCTTGTTTTTTATTAGATTGTCCGTGCATATGTGAAAGAAGTAAGCGAATTGGACTTAAATGGTGCCCCTTATACCTACAATTTCTTTCTAAAACTTGATAAAGGAACTGGAAGATTTTGGAAACAAGGCCAGTAAGCAGCAGATATCATCTATTTACCAAATGGCGATTGATAAAGATTTTTTTTTATAACTTTGCACGCGCTCAAGGGATTATGAATACCCTTTATATGTTTTTCTTAACACAGCGCGGCATCCAGTGGAAGAAGAGAAAGAAGGATAGGAAAGATGTGTGGCGCGATGCTCTGAGACTAGAGCTGGTTGTTGTCTCAGATTTATCTCCAGGGATGGCGGCTGAACTAACGCGGAGAGAATTACCGTGTCTAATTTATTTATGTCCCTTATAATTTGCATTATTTGATTTAACTCGTTGTCATATTTTATGGGTATGCTAGTTTACTCAATCACATGTCGTTAGTGTTATGCCTAAACAGCATGTAATGAGCAAAGCAGCCACTTATTTTATAACAATTTTGAGAATTGGTTTTTAATGGAATATAAGAAGACATAGACAACGGCAGGAATCGAGCCTGCAACCACGAGGTTGCCAGGCGAGCACACAACTATCGCGCCACGGCCACCCCCTTCCGAAAAATAGCAGCTGGCAATCCCTTAAGGGGCTAGTACCAAGCTCTCTATTAGTTTGTTAAATCTCGATCAAGATTTGGCGAATAACATGATATAGCAAGTGGCTATTAAATCTCTGCGAGATATGGCTTTGGTGCCAAACCTGTTGTAGTGATAATTCTTTCAAAAAATAGACAAAATAAAAACAAAAAAACAATTGAAAATAGTTGACGAAAACCTTTGTATTTTATTTCATTTTGAGAATTACCCACATCATTAAAGATTCCCAACGAAGCGTTTACAAACTGAGTCAATGCTAATTTCGATGTGATAGCTTGTGAGCAATTGTTGGAATAGTGACTTCCTGAAAGAGAAAAACCAGCCAACATAAATATTCATTGGTGAACAAAATCGGCTTTACCACATCCTGTAAGGCAAATTGTTTACTCCTAACAACGATTGCAATTGCAGACCACCCATAGATCCTCTGAGCATCGCAGACTCGAAGGTTGATTCAAGTGCATATGATATGTGATCCCGAGTGTCGCCCCTGCAAAAAATTGTTAATAACTAACTAACCGTTCTTACGCAAATTCTTAAACTTCTCTCGAAATATCCCCCATAATTTCCCAATTCGGAGCACCTAATACTCAATTTGCTTAAGCACAGTTTTTAAATAAGACACATTTTGATTCAAGTGCATAGGATATGTGATCCCGATTGTCGCCCCTGTAAAAAAATGTTAATAACTAACTAACCGTGCTTACATACATTCTGAAACTTCTCTCAGAATATCCCCTATAATTTTCCAATTCGCAGAACCAATTACAGAATTTGCGTAAACACAGTTTTTAAATAAGACACATTTTGATCCAAGTGCATATGATATGTGATCCCGAGTGTCGCCCCTGTAAATAATTGTTAATAACTTACTAACCGTGCTTACGCAAATTCTGAAAATTCACTCGAAATATCCCCCATAATTTCCCAATTTGGAGAACTAATTACAGAATTTGCGTAAGCATAGTTTTTAAATAAGACACATTTTAATTCAGGTGCATATGATATGTGATCCCGAGTGTCGCCCCTGTGAGAAATTGTTAATAAC
Organism: Philhelius pedissequus; assembly: GCA_910595825.1. Taxonomy (NCBI): domain Eukaryota; kingdom Metazoa; phylum Arthropoda; class Insecta; order Diptera; family Syrphidae; genus Philhelius; species Philhelius pedissequus. The sequence goes on from OU343161.1 coordinate 163,606,021, forward strand.
TAACTAACCGTGCTAACACAAGCTCTGAAGCTTCTCTCGAAATATCCCCTATAATTTTCCAATTCGGAGAACCAATTACAGAATTTTCGTACGCACAGTTCTTAAATAAGACACATTTTGATTCAAATGCATATGATATGTGATCCCGAGTGTCGCCCCTGTAAGTAATTGTCAATAACTAACTAACCGTGCTTACGCAAATTCTGAAACTTCGCTCGGAATATCCCCTATAATATCCTAATTCGGAGAACCAATTACAGAATTTGCGTTAACACAGTTTTTCTATAAGACACATTTTAATTCAAGTGCATATGATATGTGATCCCGAGTGTCGCGCCTGTAAAATATTGTTAATAACTAACTAACCGTGCTTACGCAAATTCTGAAACTTCTCTCAAAATATTCTCTATAATTTCCCAATTTGGATAACCATTTACAGAATTTGCGTTAACACAGTTTTTCTATAAGACACATTTTAATTCAAGTGCATATGATATGTGATCCCGAGTGTCGCCCCTGTAAAATATTGTTAATAACTAACTAACCGTGCGAACGCAAATTCTGAAACTCCTCTTCAAATATAATTTCCCAATTCGGAGAACCATTTACAGAAATTGCATAAGCACAGTTTTTAAATGAGATACATTTTGATTCAAGTGCATATGATATGTGATCTCGAGTGTCGCCCCTGTAAAAAATTGTTAATAACTAATAACCGTGCTTACGCAAATTCTGAAACTTCCCTCCGAATATCACCGATAAATTCCCAATTCAAAGAATGAATACAGAATTTCCGTAAGGCTAATTAGTTATTAAAAATTATTTACTGGGGCGAAACATAATCAAGATTTTGGTTACTTGCCTGAAATAGTCCGTTACTTAAAAAGGATGATTCGCAAAAAATTCTGAAATTTATTTGTTCAGCTTTTCATATACATGCCGATAAGTCAATTCGCAATTTTCTACTCTCTGGAAGCTATAGAGATTCGTGCTAGATTCGCTTTCGCGTTTATTTCAATTAGTGAACTCGTCGATTGATGTTGGGATGCCAGGAATAAAAAGCGATAATTAGAAAAAAAGATTAAAGACAAACTTCATTAATGTAAGACGATATCGAAAAGGAAGTACTCATTGGAACGAACAATACTACGAACGGAACAAGTCAGAAAGTAAAACGATGGTTCGCTCACATCCAATGCTGAAGTGTTGTTCACATAGTTAGGGCTGAGGTTTTATTTCAACACCTCCACCAAAACCTGGCCTAAGATCAGTAAGACCCATCATCTCTGAACACTTATTATGCTTCTGGCTTGTAACATCTTTCGTTAATGTATCAGCAGTCATATCTTCACTCCTCACATATTCTAGACGGATTTGGCCTGATGCCAAATTGATACCACCACAAACCAAACTTCAAAATTTAACCAAGGTAGAAAATTCATCCGGCCTTATAACCCGTTTTCATTAGAGCTCAAATTATGTAATTTGGCAAATTGCAGAAAAAGTGTTTTCGTTACAAATTATCTCATTTCGTTTGACATCTGGCTAAATTTGGCTGAATTTCATTTGACAGTTCTTTGACATTTAAAATTTAATTCAACAACTTGTAAAATTATAAAATTACAAAATCCTTTTCCGAGATGTACTGTTCACGCTTAATATTAGAAAAATTATATTTATGGATGCTGATCCTGTGAGAATTCAATTAGTGAAAGGAAATTAGAAAGCTCATTTGTCTTCTTGTTTTTTATTAGATTGTCCGTGCATATGTGAAAGAAGTAAGCGAATTGGACTTAAATGGTGCCCCTTATACCTACAATTTCTTTCTAAAACTTGATAAAGGAACTGGAAGATTTTGGAAACAAGGCCAGTAAGCAGCAGATATCATCTATTTACCAAATGGCGATTGATAAAGATTTTTTTTTATAACTTTGCACGCGCTCAAGGGATTATGAATACCCTTTATATGTTTTTCTTAACACAGCGCGGCATCCAGTGGAAGAAGAGAAAGAAGGATAGGAAAGATGTGTGGCGCGATGCTCTGAGACTAGAGCTGGTTGTTGTCTCAGATTTATCTCCAGGGATGGCGGCTGAACTAACGCGGAGAGAATTACCGTGTCTAATTTATTTATGTCCCTTATAATTTGCATTATTTGATTTAACTCGTTGTCATATTTTATGGGTATGCTAGTTTACTCAATCACATGTCGTTAGTGTTATGCCTAAACAGCATGTAATGAGCAAAGCAGCCACTTATTTTATAACAATTTTGAGAATTGGTTTTTAATGGAATATAAGAAGACATAGACAACGGCAGGAATCGAGCCTGCAACCACGAGGTTGCCAGGCGAGCACACAACTATCGCGCCACGGCCACCCCCTTCCGAAAAATAGCAGCTGGCAATCCCTTAAGGGGCTAGTACCAAGCTCTCTATTAGTTTGTTAAATCTCGATCAAGATTTGGCGAATAACATGATATAGCAAGTGGCTATTAAATCTCTGCGAGATATGGCTTTGGTGCCAAACCTGTTGTAGTGATAATTCTTTCAAAAAATAGACAAAATAAAAACAAAAAAACAATTGAAAATAGTTGACGAAAACCTTTGTATTTTATTTCATTTTGAGAATTACCCACATCATTAAAGATTCCCAACGAAGCGTTTACAAACTGAGTCAATGCTAATTTCGATGTGATAGCTTGTGAGCAATTGTTGGAATAGTGACTTCCTGAAAGAGAAAAACCAGCCAACATAAATATTCATTGGTGAACAAAATCGGCTTTACCACATCCTGTAAGGCAAATTGTTTACTCCTAACAACGATTGCAATTGCAGACCACCCATAGATCCTCTGAGCATCGCAGACTCGAAGGTTGATTCAAGTGCATATGATATGTGATCCCGAGTGTCGCCCCTGCAAAAAATTGTTAATAACTAACTAACCGTTCTTACGCAAATTCTTAAATTTCTCTCGAAATATCCCCCATAATTTCCCAATTCGGAGCACCTAATACTCAATTTGCTTAAGCACAGTTTTTAAATAAGACACATTTTGATTCAAGTGCATAGGATATGTGATCCCGATTGTCGCCCCTGTAAAAAATTGTTAATAACTAACTAACCGTGCTTACATACATTCTGAAACTTCTCTCAGAATATCCCCTATAATTTTCCAATTCGCAGAACAAATTACAGAATTTGCGTAAACACAGTTTTTAAATAAGACACATTTTGATCCAAGTGCATATGATATGTGATCCCGAGTGTCGCCCCTGTAAATAATTGTTAATAACTTACTAACCGTGCTTACGCAAATTCTGAAAATTCACTCGAAATATCCCCCATAATTTCCCAATTTGGAGAACTAATTACAGAATTTGCGTAAGCACAGTTTTTAAATAAGACACATTTTAATTCAGGTGCATATGATATGTGATCCCGAGTGTCGCCCCTGTGAGAAATTGTTAATAACTAACTAACCGTGCTAACACAAGCTCTGAAGCTTCTCTCGAAATATCCCCTATAATTTTCCAATTCGGAGAACCAATTACAGAATTTTCGTACGCACAGTTCTTAAATAAGACACATTTTGATTCAAATGCATATGGTATGTGATCCCGAGTGTCGCCCCTGTAAATAATTGTCAATAACTAACTAACCGTGCTTACGCAAATTCTGAAACTTCGCTCGGAATATCCCCTATAATATCCTAATTCGGAGAACCAATTACAGAATTTGCGTTAACACAGTTTTTCTATAAGACACATTTTAATTCAAGTGCATATGATATGTGATCCCGAGTGTCGCGCCTGTAAAATATTGTTAATAACTAACTAACCGTGCTTACGCAAATTCTGAAACTTCTCTCAAAATATTCTCTATAATTTCCCAATTTGGATAACCATTTACAGAATTTGCGTTAACACAGTTTTTCTATAAGACACATTTTAATTCAAGTGCATATGATATGTGATCCCGAGTGTCGCCCCTGTAAAATATTGTTAATAACTAATAACCGTGCTTACGCAAATTCTGAAACTTCCCTCCGAATATCACCGATAAATTCCCAATTCAAAGAATGAATACAGAATTTCCGTAAGGCTAATTAGTTATTAAAAATTATTTACTGGGGCGAAACATAATCAAGATTTTGGTTACTTGCCTGAAATAGTCCGTTACTTAAAAAGGATGATTCGCAAAAAATTCTGAAATTTATTTGTTCAGCTTTTCATATACATGCCGATAAGTCAATTCGCAATTTTCTACTCTCTGGAAGCTATAGAGATTCGTGCTAGATTCGCTTTCGCGTTTATTTCAATTAGTGAACTCGTCGATTGATGTTGGGATGCCAGGAATAAAAAGCGATAATTAGAAAAAAAGATTAAAGACAAACTTCATTAATGTAAGACGATATCGAAAAGGAAGTACTCATTGGAATGAACAATACTACGAACGGAACAAGTCAGAAAGTAAAACGATGGTTCGCTCACATTCAATGCTGAAGTGTTGTTCACATAGTTAGGGCTGAGGTTTTATTTCAACACCTCCACCAAAACCTGGCCTAAGATCAGTAAGACCCATCATCTCTGAACACTTATTATGCTTCTGGCTTGTAACATCTTTCGTTAATGTATCAGCAGTCATATCTTCACTCCTCACATATTCTAGACGGATTTGGCCTGATGCCACCTTATCTCGAATATAATGATGGCGCACATCTATGTGCTTCGAACGTGCGTGATATGCGTCTGAACTTGCTAAGCTAATGGCACTTTTATTATTACAATATACCTTTATTTTTTTCCGATTTTTGTCTGTCCAACGGGTTCTTCAGGTGTCGAAACCACTCGGCTTCTTGAAATGCAGCTGACTTGGCCATATATTTGGCTCCGGTTGTGGATAGCGCTACTGTTGTTTGCCGCTTACTATTCTAACTAACAGCACCACCTTGATGAATGAAAACATATCCTGTACAAGACCACCTGTCATCTTCATCGCCGGCAAAATCTGCATCACAAAATCCAATCAGGTTGCAGCCAGTCCCTTTGGAGAACTTAATTTTTGCATTTAAAGTTCCCTTCAAGTAGCGGAATGCTCGCTTGACAGCTGTGCGAGAAATCGTATTTGTTATTACATTTACTTAGATAGTTTACCGCATAAACAATATCCGGACGAGTGCCTTGAACCAAATATAATAAATTCCCAACTGCTTCTTTTTAAGGAATTTTCTCGTGTTCAACCGATGCGTCCAAATTTTTGGGTTTTCCTAATCTCTGATTTGCGTCGAAAGTTGTTGAAACTGGATTACAATCACTCACGTTGAATCGGTTAAGTATTTCCGTTGTATACTGCCTTTGATCGATGTATATTTCTCCTTCTCTTCTACTTCGAGTTATTCTTTGACCAACACAGTTTTTTGCCTCACCTAAGTCCCTCATGGTGAAACTTTGTTTCAATTTATCCTTGACTTTAACTTTCAATTTGTCATTATTGCTAAAAATGAACAAATCATCGACGTAATCTGATATGAAAAACATTTTGCTGTCCGAAAAACTGAAGTAAATATATGGATATACCTTTGATTGTGTAAAGCTCTTCAATACCATGTCAAGTTTTTTTATTCCATTCCCGACTCGCTTGTTTTAAGCCATAAATGGCTTTATTGAGTTTACAGACTTTTCCTTTTGTTTCACCAAAGTCACCTTCAGGATGCACCATATAAATATCCTGAGTAAGTTTACTTTGTAAGAATGCACTAACAGCATCCATTTGCTTAATATCAAGGTTGTATCAAAAACCTGATGGATGTGTATCTTAGGACTGGAGAATATGTTTCCAGGTAATCTATCCCTTGTTTTGAGAGCATCCTTTGATGACTAATCGAGCTTTATATCGGGGAACTTCACCTTCTTCACTTCGCTTGATCTTAAAGATCCATTTACAGTTGATTGGCTTCGTATTCTTAGGTAAATCTATCAAAGTCCACGTCTTGTTTTCAATCAATGAATTATATTCCTCCATCATCGCATGCTTCTATTCATTCTGGTTTGGTCCATTTAACGCTTCTAACACAGTTTCGGGGTCATCATGAAGTATTGTTTCCCCTGAGTACAAATAATAATCTTCCATATTAACAGGTCTCGGAATTCGTGAAGTTCGTCGAATTGGATTATTATCGGACGGTGTACTTGTAACATTTGAAGTTGACCACAGCTGTTCAGATGAAGTATCGTTTAAAAGTGTTGAATATGGATCCAAGTATTCAGATGAATAGTCAATTACGTCAGGATCTGATGACATTTCCACTGGACTTGATAAAATATCTTCATCTTTCTCTACTATAGCTGGATTTTCATCGAGTCAAATACGAAGTTCGATGACTTGGGGCTGTGAAAGTTGTTCTTGTTGATTGAAAGTGTCCTCAAAGAAAACGACATCACGGCTTTTTAATATACTATGGTTTGTAGGATTTATCAAACGGTAGCCCTTAGAATCATCACAGTATCCAACAAAAATAAATTCTTGGGCTTTTGCATTCCATTAACTTTGGGTATGTGTGCCGACGCCTTTGATCCAAAAGATCGAAGGTGACTCAAATCAGGTTTGACTCCAGTGCAAACTTCCTGAAGTGTTCGGTCAGGAATTGCAGAACATGCAGAACGGTTCATAGATAAAAGCCAGTTGCAGCAGCCTCAGCCCAGTATGGCGTCCCTAGCTGAGCTTGAAACAGCATGCTTCGACTACTACTACTACTAGTAGGAGCTGGTTGTGCGTGTTTTTTTATTCTACGGGCAGATGGAATGAAAATTGTTTAATGGACTATTTAAATATTCAGGTATACACTTGTGTGCAACAGTCACTACTCAGTAAAATAGACTTTTTTACCAAATGAACAAACATGATAATAATTTAAGAGTTAAAATTTGAGATTTCTGTTAATCGTTGTGCAAATAAAAATTTTTCTTTTGACAACATTTTTTTTATTTTATATTAATATTTTTTTTGGATTTTGAAAAAAAAATATTTTTTTGATAAGTAATTTCGTAAAAAATCGAGTTGACGAATTTTCAAATAAGAATTGTTTATTAATAGGTATTATATATTTTTTCAAGTCGTTTTTTACTTATTTTTTTTTTAAATGAGTATTCAACAATATATGTATATATACATTTGAAAATATTATTTAAAAAAATCTTCAAAACATTTAATATTTATTTGCAAAATATTGTTTTATTTCAAAATCCAAAAAATAAAATAAAATTTAATAACAAATTTTTTTTTTGAAAATTCTTGGGAGCCGTTTTTGAGAAATAATTTTTTTTCTTAACGGTTTTTAACATTTGTATGGAGTTTCCGTTGTTTTTTATTTTAAAAAAATAGTTTTTTATCTATTCAAGATAATGTCTAAAAACTACTAAATACGAAGTTTCGAAAAAATCTATTTTTCGAAATTTTGAATTTTCAAAAAAAAAAAATCCAAAATAATTTGTTTTGAAAAATTTTGTTATACAATAGTGTTAAAACTTTCTAGGAGCTTGTGAGTAAAAAATTTAAAAAAATCAGATTAACCGTTTCCGAGAAATTGAAAACCGAAAAAAATGGTTCTACTAGAGGTACCAAAAAAAACAATTTTTTTCCAAAAAAAAATTATTAAAAGGTACCCTTTCCTTTAATTAATGAACTCATTTTTTTTTATAAAAATCGTTCGAGCCGTTTTTGAGAGAAATAAGATTTTTGTTTTTGGCCAAAAAATGTATGGGAGCTACTGTTATTTGTCGTCTTAAAAAAAATGAAAAACCGTGTTGGCATATTACCGAAAAAAACAATATGTACCAAGATTGAAGACAATCTATCAAAGCGTTTAGGCTGTAGACATCTTGTTCGACCTAGTTTTGGTTTTGGCATTATTGTAATTAAATATATAGGTATGTGTTTTCGTTTTGTGTTAAAAAAAAAACAGTTTTTGACCTTGATTTACTGCACTTTTCGTTTCGGCAATCATTTTTTTTTTAAATAAATCTGTCCGCGCCGGTTTGTTTTGAGTTTAAAAAAAAAATATTAAATTCAGTTTAATTGCTGCCGTAGATAAGTAACTAAGTTGTGATGAGTGTAATTCAAGCAATTTTTAAATACCTACCTACCTATGAATTTAAATAAACTCTTTTTGTGTGATAAGTGTTGTGGCATTGAAGATATGTACTGAAGTATTGAAGTATGTACTTATGTAGGTACATTTAATAAGATATTTAAATACCTACAATGTTGTGATTTAAATTCAGGTTCAAACCGTATTGGAGTAAAAATTAAAGGGATAAATAAAATACTACCAACGTATAAATATTATTTATTCTTACATAACCATAGTAAAGCAATAAATTTACGTTTTTTCTAACATGATACCAATGTAGGTAGGTACCTACTAGCATTTGAAAAATAAATTTTATGAGATAACTTTTTCATTTTATTTTATTTAATGCCTATCATTAGGAATGCATTATTTTTTGCATTTTTGATTGAAAAGAATGTGTATAACTTTTTACTTGCGAGATACTACCTACATACATATTTGGATTCGTAAAAAAATTTAACTCGAGATTTTGATCAAACTTTACGTAATGTGATGATAGAGAACTCGAATGAATTGGGTCCAGCAATTCCGTCTATCTCTCTGTCTGTGAGTCCACCGCCTAAGCGCGTGCATAGATTTTCTTCAATCGTGGTAATAATAATGTTCTTTCGGTAATAGGTATATGCCCACATGTTTTTTACATTTTACATTTTATTATAACAAAAATGTAAATCTTGAAAAAATTAGTGGATTAATGAAGGGAAAGGTACTTTTTTTGGAAAAATAGTTATGGTTCTCGATTTTCTGGAACACGGCTTATTTGATTCTTTTTTTAAATGTTATTATGGAGAAGCTCCCATAAACTTAAACAGTAATGTAAACCAAAATGTTTCAACAAATTTGTTTAACTCAATATATTTCGAAAAACACTTAATTGATTTTTTCATAACCTCGTATTTAATAGTTGTTTGACATTATCTTGAATAGGTACTTAAAAAAAATGTTGTGCCGAAACAAAAAAAAAACAACGGGTACCGTTGTAACACAAATGTTAGAAAAAAAATTTTATAAAACAATATGTGTGCGTTCTAAGAATATTGCAGTCCACTTTTAAGAAAACAAAAATATATTTTATCATTGATTTTTTTTTTAAATTAAACTATTATTCGGACCATCCACACACATATATTAATAACATTACTACTTTAAATTTGTGCTTCAATTTTTGTCCTATATACAGACAAATTGTTGCTATTGACGTTACTGAATACATACATATTATATTATAGGTACCATGTAGGTTATTATAAGGGGTTTTCCAATAAGAGGTGTTATTTTGAATAGCCCGCTAATTCGGTAGCTGTCACTTTTGAAGCTGTCATTTTTTGACATTTGACAAGTAGAAACTACGCTATTAATAAAAATGGAACGATACACGCTTCAACAACGCATTTCTTTTTTTTTTTGAATATCAAAATAACACTTCTTATTGGAAAACCCTATACATTTAAATTTACATATCTTTAAAAATCACATAAATATTAGGGGTTTTCACGATCCGGTGTATCTGGTCTTGTATCATTGTAAAAGTGTAGCATTTTTTTGCACTACAACAACAAAATATACTGAATGTCAAAATCTTACACTTTTACACTTTTACAATACCCGAACCCTATTGCAACAGAAAAATACAAGGGTGTACGATTTTTTTAACACAAACTTAAGCCTTCTTCAGAGCAAATGTGAAACAGATTTTGACATTTGCTTCAATGTTGCTACAGATTAGTAAAGGTGTGTTCAGAGTCTGTTGTAAAAAAATAAAATTTTACACTTTTACAAGACTTGGTACACCAGATCGAGAATACCCCTAATATGTTTATTTCACCAATCATATAAGATTATGCACCTATAAGTAGCTACCTAGTACTTAAATCCTTCAATTTTATTATGTAGGTACTGTGAGTGTCAAAAGTGAGTAAACACCCATATGATTAATTGAATAATATACAATTTAATAAAAATAAATAATCATAAATGGAATTTCAATTATATAAAACAAAGGCTTTATCTAGTACATTTGCCACTAATAAAATATAAAAAAACTTAATATTTACGGCGGTGGAGGTAAATCTTTCTTTTTACATCACTTCAGATTGTAAGCTGTTGTCATATAGGGAAAATGGCCAAATTGTTAATAGTAAACTTGTTTCAGTGAAAAAAATATTGATAAATTTGAAAAATTTAAAACATTAGAAAATTTCGAACGTACTTGAAACTAAAAAAACTAAAAAGCTAAATAAAGAATTTAGGGAACAAAATGGAAGAAACACAGTGAAACATGGTGGTGGGGGTGTATGGCGGCATCTGGGGTCGGAAATCTTGTTTTCATTAAAAGAGCAATGAATAAGCAAGACTATCTTAACATCCTAAAGAATAACGTGCATCCTAGCGGAGACAAATCAGGTTTGCTTAGCAATTGGATTTTTCAACAGGACAATGATCCTAAGAAAACCTCGCGGCTCGTTAAAGAATGGTTGCTTTATCGAACTCCAAAACAGCTCGATCACCCTCACAATCGCCGGACCTAAACACCTTAAACATTTATGGGATCATTTGGACACTCAAATTCGTAAGAGTACTATAGAGAACAAGGAAGATTTAAAAAAGGCTTTAGTTGAAGAATGGTCCCAAATATGTTCTGATGTTACAAATAATTTTGTTCTATCCATGCCAGGTAGACTTAAAGAAGTTATAAAGTCTAAAGAGAGGCAAACGAAGTACTAATTGAATACATTTATTAACGAAATAACAGATGTTTATTTACTTTTGACATGTAAAATATGTTTAGTTTTTTATTAGTGAAAATTAGATTTATTTTGAATTTTTCTGTTTATTTTGATTTACTGCTATAGTAAAGCTTTTGTTTTATATTGTTGGAAATCGAATTTTCTTTAATTTGTTGTTTATATTGTATATTATTCAACAAACCATATGCATGGTTACTTACTTTTGACATTCACGGTATGTACATATTTACATACCTACGTTCCATCTATGTACATAGGTATAGGTATACATTACCCTCCTAGGTTACATGATTAAAATCCATAATCTAGACTTAAATATACATTGTACGTTGGTGCTTTAATACTCATGTAGCTATACTCTGAATTTTATAATTCAGTGTGTAGTCTTTTTAAATATGTATGTGGAAAAAAAGTCGATCGAAACGAATTAAAAATTCAGTGAAATGATTGCAAAAAGTATTTCCATACAAGTTGTGTGAATGTGTTGCCCGCTGATCTTGAGTTTATGAAAAAAACCGCTCAGTCTGGAAGTGCTCTCACTGCAATTCTTTGCGGAGAACCTCATTCTCTGCCGAAACCCCCTCCCCAGTTTGAATTGTCATACGCCACCGGTTAATAACAAAGTGGAAAAAGAGAAAAAAACACAAAACGTCATAACAATGGAAATGGTTTTTAATGAAATTAAAGAACTAAAAATAATTAACCAGGACTGCCTATCTAAAATATCTGTGCTGCAAAATGAAAACATTGAATTAAAAACTACCGTGAGTGTTTTGCAAGAACGCATTAATTCATTGGAACAATCGAGACTTAGTAATACCATAGAAATTGTCAATGTGCCTGATACCGATGCTTCGGCTGCACTTGAAAGCGCACTAAAAATCGTTCGCGATGGAGTGGGTGTTAACTTGGATGAACGTGACATTATCAACTGTTTTGTGAAACAAATTAAAACACCAAATAACCCAACCAAACCATGCTTAAACATTCTTTCTCTTAAGTTTACTCATCATTTAATCAAAGAGAAAATTATGAAATTGAAACATGAAAAAAGGAAAATGCTTACAACGAAACTGCTGGGTGATGATCAGGATGGATCTGAAATGTACATCAATGATAGCTTAACGTCCCATATGCGAGCACTCTTTAATGCCACCAAAAAAATAAAAGTAGACAAAAAATTTAAGTATATATGGATGAGGAATAGCATAATTTTTTTGCGTAAAATCGAGGGTGATAGTGTTATTAAAGTGAGGTGTTTTGAAGACCTCAATAAACTATAAACTATAAAATACTTTCTTTTATAATGAATTCAAATAACTCAATTTACCAAAAAAAAAATGTTAATTCCATCTCTTCTACACTAAATATAATTCATCAAAATATACGAAGTATGAGAGCAAATTTCAATTTATTTTTGGCTCATTTAAACGCTTTCCATCTTTATGTTGATATAATTGTTTTATCTGAGATTTGGTTGTATGATTATGAACTATCTAATTATAACATTCTTGGTTACAATCAATACGCAAATTGTAATAATTCATATAGCTCAGGTGGTGTTGTTGTGTATATAAAAAAGATTATCAATGTGATGCTATTACGATTAGTTTGATTATCGCCGATATAATTAAAATGAATTGTATTATTCATAAAGAAAAGTTTACTATTTTGAGCGTTTATCGTCTGCATGAAAACAACTTAAATAAAGCATTTTTATAACATATTTGAATGAGTTACTTAGAGATATAAAGGTGAAGAACTTGCTGGTATTAGGAGATATTAATATTGACATACTAAAAAGTAACTTAGACACAGATAATTATATGCTTTTAATGTCTTCATATGGTTTGAAACCTACCCGTATTACAGACTCATCACAAACATACATGACCATATTTTTCGTAAGATTAGACAGTAAATTTTTACATAATCCGTCTGCTCAGGTACTAGACTATAAAATTTCCGACCATTGCATGATAAATCTTAATATACCTAGATAAATGTCAATCACCTAGTATTCATCAACCTATACCTTTTAAAATAACCCACAAAATTGATGTTGTTTCTTTAATTAGACATTTAAAGTTTGAGTTCTGGGAGCATGTCTGTGAAGAAAACAATCCTTCAATTGCTTACAACATTTTTCTTGGTATTTTGAAAAATCATATTGAATGTTGCACTGAAGCCATAAATCTGAATAATTCCAAATTGAAACGTTTCAGACCGTGAATAAGTCACAGATTGTTGAAAAAAATAAATACAAAAAATGAAATTCGATAAAAATGTCTGCGACATCCACTTAATTCAAATTTAAAAAAATATTATGAAAAAATAAGCGAGGAAGTTAAAAAACATTTACATATGAGTAGAGATAATTTTTATGCAAATAAGCTTCAGAACTGTAGAGGGAACGTTAAAGAAGAGTGGAAAGTTGTCAACAACATCCTTGAAAATCAACCTCAGAAGGACAATATTTCTAAAATAGAAATTGAAGGAAAAATGATATCTGATCCTGCGGCCATTGCTAATAATTTTAATAATTTTTTTACAACTATCCCGATTCAATCGAAGCCTCTTCCATTACAAAGTAATTGTTCTTGTAATTTATTTTCAGAATTAGTTGATGAGACTTTTCAAAGCAAAACATTTGTTTTTAATCAAATTTCTCCTTTAGAAATCCATAAAGAAATCTTGTCTCTTGATAACAAAACTTCAAGTGCTTCGGACAATATTAACAATTGCCTCTTAAAGAAAATTTCATTATATATTGTGGATGCATTGAGTCATTTATTTAATGCAAGTGTGAATTTTGGCATCTTTCCTGCTGCTTTAAAATCAGCTGAAGTAATTCCTCTATTCAAAAAAGGAAATCGAAACTTAATGTCTCAATATAGACCTATTTCCATTCTTCCAACTTTTAGTAAAGTTTTTGAGAAGCTAATGAAAAAGCGAATAGTATTGTTTTTGAACAAAACTAACTTTTTTGGGGATGAGCAATTTGGTTTTCGAGAAGGGAGATCCACTGAAGATGCCATTCTTAAAGTATCTAGTGAAATAAATGATGGTTTTAATAAAAATAATTCTTCTTTAGCTCTTTTCATAGATATGACTAAGGCATTCGATTTGGTTAATCACAATATGCTTTTAGACAAATTGTACAAATGTAGATTGAGAGGTATTATACATACATGGTTTTCTTCGTACCTATCAGAGAGAAGTCAACGTGTGAAACTTAACCTCACCTATAGTGATGAATTAAATACTAACATTGGTGTACCCCAAGGATCTGTGTTAGGACCCCTTCTATTTTTAATATAAATTAACTCATTATTTAACCAAAATTTCAAAAGTAAAATTACTGCCTTTGCTGATGATATCACTTTTACTTATACGAATAATAAATTATTTGACTCCATAGTTAATATATAATATGGACATTCAAATTCTGCGACAGTGGTTTGCTAAACATCAATTACTTATAAGTGAAAAAAACTAAATTGATGAATTGTAATTTAAAATGTTCTTACTCTGATGATTGTGAGATTATTTTTCATTCCACCAATTGTCCAAACATGTCGTTATCTGCTCACACTTGTGGAGAAAAAAACGTTTCCGATGAATTTGTGTGTAATACAAATTGTTTTAAAATTGAAAGTGTTAAAAAATTTAAGTACTTAGGTGTTTTAATCGATAAAAACTTGAGTTGGAAAAGTCATGTAGATGAATTAAAAAAATATATGTTGTCTGTAACGCGGAAAATGTATCTATTAAAACCCCACTGCTCAACTAAAATTCTCTTGATGATATACTATGGGTTAGCACAATCGAAATTGCAGTATGGCATTACAAGTTGGGGTGGAATATACAACAGCACAATCGAAATACTAAACGTTGCCCAAAAACATCTGGTACGAATTATCTGTAGAGTTAACAGGCTTGCAAGTAGTTGGCCACTTTTTCATTGTCCCCGAGTACTTCCAGTAACTCATCCCTATATCTTTAAGGTATTAAAGGTTTTTTTTATGCGAAGCGGGTACAGTGCTACATTGAGAAGTTCCAACACTTACGGATTAAGAGTGAATAGTATGGCAATGGTAAGCATTCCTTTAGCTAGAAAAACACATTTTTATAGATTTTATACTGCAACGGCACCTAGGCTTTTTAATAAACTACCCTTTGAAATAAGAACAGAAACACAATCCACCTTGTTCATTAATAAAGTAAGGAATTGGCTTTTCACTATGAATAGTTCCTTGGTAAAAATATTGTTGAACTCAGCTTGTAATTTATAAACTTAAATTTTCTTTTCTTTGCTCTCATAAATATTTTTGTTTTTAAATTGAATTTTTAGTTTAAATCTGTAAACCTCACCCCACAAACACAAAACAAAAACAATAATGTTATTTCTAATTGAAGGATCATTCGCCTCTAGTCACGAAAGTACTACAGAATGATACCTATTTCTAAAAAAAATATTAGTATATGTAATGTATATATTTTAATATCAACTTTATCATTAAAATAATTGTAATTTTAATTAGATTTTATAATTATTGTTTTTAATGTTAAGTTAAAAAATATATTTTTAAAAATCGATAGGATTTCAAAGAATTAAAATATTACAAAATCTAATTTGTAAATGTAAAAAAAAAAATTCAAGGCTTTAAACAAATAAAATGCATGACTGTTCGATCACATTATATGCACAAGATTCTTAATGGAAACGACTAAAAATATTTTTAAAGTCGTTTTTCACTTATTTTTTATATATAAATACCTATTTTGTTTTGACCCAACTCAATATATAATTTATTAGAACGCTCGTAATGACTTTATAAGATCGTATTGGAAATTATCGTTAAAAAATTATTTATTTTATCATTCATACCTTTTTAAAACCAAATTAAATTATGTCAATATTTTCAATTCAATTGTGTTTAAAACCAAATTAACATTATCATATATCAATGCATAACAACTAAGAGTTTGCCTGCGTAAGTTAATATTGTCGTCATTTTGAATAACCAATGGAGTATTCCACTGAAAGCTATCGTATAGTTCATTCAACTATTATCACACATTTATTGAATATTTTATTTAAAAAAAATCGAATTCGATTTCCGACCTATAAATAAGAGCAATAGCTCAGTATAATTTTCACTCAATGTTCGAAAATCAATGAATTAAAAAACGTTCGCTTTTCCATTTTATTTATATATATATATATTTATATACAATGGCTTTTCTTCTAACACTCGATTGGATTTTCATAATGATGAAATAGGTATGTAATTGTGTATGCAGTATGCACCTACCTACCTATGTTTGAAGAAAATCGCTTCAGCTTCTATTATTGTATATGTTCTGAGATTGATGAAAACCTTAAGTCAGATTTTTTTTTATTATGTAGATACTTGATCCAATTGTACCTAAATACTAACATACACACACACCAAATAATCAACCTTAATATATCACAAGAAAAAATGCAGATTTTTGTTTAATTTTGTCCATGTTTTTATTTTCCAATAAATTCTAATATACCTACACCTAGCTACATTTAATATTTATTTATTTATTAGTTTAAAAATAAAATAATTATGAATTCTGGTTTTGTGAACTTGTAAATAAGTAGGTAGGTACCTACAGCTTGAACCAACAGCAAAGCACCACCTGCCCCACATGCCACCTATTTAAAAAAAATTAGTTAAGTAGGTATTTAAGTAAATCCACTTGTCTTTTACTTATCTTAATGCTAATTTAGCTCCAATTCGATTTTTTGAAAGTTTGACTGAGCTGCTTTTGGACAAATATTGAAATCAAGTCTGAAACGATAAATAAAATAATAGGTAGGTACCTACTTAAAATTTGTCAAAATAATTATCTTTTTTAACTTACCTAGCTTTTTAAGATTTTTATATAGCATTTTGAGCGCGCAGATTTGTACAGATTCTTACACACAACACAATACATACCTAGTTGTTTTGAAGTTTCTCAAATGTTGTCATGAAATATTTATTTTGTGGCAGTGTACCTACCTACTTAGAGAAAAAATTAATTAATAATATTAAAAAATTAAAATATATTGAGAACTGAATAGGTAGGTAGGTATATTTGTTTTTTTTATAGCAGCCAAGCAAAACACACAATGTCACAAAAAGACATTCAATCCGAAATCATTCGTTACGTGTAAGAAAGTAATGGTTTTAATAGCGAATCCTACTTATTGAAACAAAGGCCATACAAAAATCACCAAATGCAAGGTATCTAGAATGAAATAAATAAAATCCAAACCTTAAACAAACATACAGACTACCATTGTCCTATACATGAGATGTATAAACGCAATGATACTACCCAAACAATATTCAGTACCAAACTATAGTAAGTGAGTAAGCATTGTAAGTACGTAATTCAAAAATGCAAAACTATGTATATGAATGAAAAAGCAGCAAAATTAATAAAATTGCTACAAACACAAATAAAACGAGAAACTAAATACCTTCAAATGTTTAAAAATGGTCTTCAGCAGGGAGCGGTTAACTCGCCGATTCTGTTCAGCATTTACACCAGCGATCTGATAGGTAGTCTAACTCAGGCAATTGCGTACGCCGACGATCTAATTCCGTACAGAACAGCTAATACAGTTGAGGTCATCAAAAGTCTCTTGCAGAGTGACTTCGACAAGATTCAGCGATATTGTGATTACTGGAAGTTGAAAATCAACTTCCAGAAATCAGAAACTGTTTTGTTTAGGACTCCGTTGTCTAGCGCCTCAAGAGATACGAGAAAGAACTGGCGCAAGCTGGTGATCGTCGGGCCATATGGACATGCACTGGCGAGTAAAAGTGTAGTTTGGATCAGTACCTGTATTTCGACAGACATATAGGTCGATGATTGCCTACGGATGCCCGGTGTGGTTCAACGTTGGCCCATCTCAAATGGAAAAGATTCGGGTGTTTGAGAGGCAATGTCTTAGACGTTGCCTTGGATTACACAGAACACCAGAGTCAGAGTCCACAAGATATTATTCGAACCAGGTTCTATACAACGGAGCCAACATAAACAGAATAGATAATTTTTTGTTTAACCTGATTCGGGGTCACACTGCAAGAGCGATGTCCTCAACCAACAGCTTAATTTTTGGGGCTTACTACCCGAATAATGAATATTTTGAGAGTGCGCGGTTAAGTGGCTACATTCCTCCCGAAGCATTCCTCTATTTAGACAGTCGTGGGCTGATACAGGATGGAGGGGCGGTTCCGCTCATCTACCACGTCAGCCAGAAAACTGTGGATAGGCGACTCCTGTATGGTCGAGACGTCATCGCTCAAGGTGGAGAAGAGCGCCTTCGGTTCAGTAGGACTGTGTCCGATCGGGACCGGAGGGATAGGGCGAAACAGGAGAACCAGTTTTGGTGGCTCTCTGAAGGGCATCATAATATTTAAAGTCGATGAAGATGGTATTTCTTGGCCGACTTACATAGATTTAAGGCAATTAGGTATAGGGAACAGTCGGGGTGGCACCAACAAAAAAAAAATTAAAAATATGTATATATGCGGGGGCATATGTGCAAGTATCTGCGTGTCCGTGCATGTATGTGCGGACGTATATGTACGTGCGTATGTACATGTATGGGTGGGTTGCATGTTGTTGTGTGTCTGCATGCATATAAAAAATAAACAAAAAAAAAATGCTGCTGCGGCTGTTCTAGTTTTTAAGTAGTTTTAAGTGGTTTTGGGTATTATTAGGTATTTCAAGTAGTTTAAGTTATTTTTAGTTAGTATAAGTAAAAATTTAAAAATGATTTGACACTGAGTTTTTTTAAAAGTTTTCTTGGTTAAATAAAAATAAAATAATTAGATTTAATTAAAATAGTTTTTAGGTCGAAAGACATTAGTTCTAAGAGTTATTGTTTAGTTTAGAGCGCCCGTAAAGGGCCAGTAAATTAGTTGTAAGTTATTGATAAGTAGGCTAGTTTTAAACATTTTTGTCTAGCTTTAAGATAGTTATAAGTTAATATTAAATAAAAATGAATTAAAAAAAAAAAAACCTTCAAATGTGATCGTATATATGAACGATCAACTTTGTTTTGCTCTTTGCCTCATCCACTTAAAAGATAAAAAAAATAAAACATGTGATGTCAAAAAAAGAAATCACAATTGGTCTTCTCACTTATACTCCTTAATGTTGTAGGAAAAGAAATTAAACTACCTCAACTCTTCTTTTTTCCCCTTTCTTCCTCTGCCCGCGTCCACAAACTAATCTTTGC
This sequence comes from Philhelius pedissequus, assembly GCA_910595825.1. Taxonomy (NCBI): domain Eukaryota; kingdom Metazoa; phylum Arthropoda; class Insecta; order Diptera; family Syrphidae; genus Philhelius; species Philhelius pedissequus. The sequence continues at coordinate 163,625,170 of OU343161.1, forward strand.
AAAGCTGAAAACAGCGACACAGACGACATCTGCATCATACAAGACCCCAATTTTCGTGTTCCATAGTAGTACTATAGAGATGTATATACATATACAATGGTTTTTCTTGCCTTGTGGACGATTTGTTACTAAAAACAACGATACCTTCCATACCAATGTTAAAAAAAAAACCTTTAAGAAAAAAAGGATTTCTCAAAAACGACTTATATGTACAATTTTAGTAAGATATATATAAATATATATATATATATATGTTCGCAGTTCTGTTACACCATCTGGGACATCATCATGCATTTGCACGGGTATTGAGGCTTGTGATAATGATGGTATGGGCGATAGGGAATGGAATCCCAATTGAATTTTTATTACTTGACTCTGCAATCAATTCTGGAGCTTCTTCAGTTTAGAGCTGTGTCAATCGTTCATTTTTAAAGATTCAATCGTTCAAATGTCGTTCATTTCAAAGATTCGGTCTTTTCAATCGTTCATTTTTTCAATCAATCATTTGTTACAGTTGCGACCCATATGGAAATATTTTTGAATTGAAACAATCACATGGTTGTGCCTGTGTGAAGTCAATCAATCTTTTACTTTCATTCAACATATGTATGTTCATATGTATTGTGGTTGATGGGAATATATGTAAAATTTAACTGATGCTTTTAAAAAAAATTGATAAAAACATACCTACATTTGCTTATAGGTATTTCTTTAGTTTCGAGTAAGCAAACTATTAACCCATAAACATTATGGGAAAATAAAGAGAATATCTAATACATACATATTTCATTTCCATTCAGTTTCGTTCATTCTTTAGAACGATAGAATGTAGTGAAAAGTGAAACCAACAATGCAATTCATTTTGATTGTAAATAAGTGGAATGAACGAAATATGATTGCCTTGCGTTCAATCATTTGATTGAAATTGTAGTATAGTGTAAAACGATTGGTATTGAAATAGACTGATTCGATTTACTTACTCTGATTGCAATCAATCAATCTTTTTAATGAACGGGTCATAAAGACCGAATCAATCACGATTGACACAGCTCTACTTCAGTTGGAGATGTAGCAGTTGTTATAAGTGCCTGTTTAGTTTGAAGTTCTTGCTTTTTAATAGCATTTGCAAGCAATTCGGATGTATATATGTATATATATATATACAATACATAATGAATGAATGATAGGGACATTCTGTAATTTTATAAAAAACTAGAAGTCAATGAACCATATCAAATTAATTAATCCATAACTAACGTAAGTGAATATTTATGGTACAAATGTAACTTACACAGCAATTGAAAAAATTGTGGGGGAAAATAGGAAAGTATTATAAGAAAAATTTAAAAAAAAGTAAAGAATAAAGAAACGAAATATCAAAAACAATAGCTTATGATTAAAAGAACATAATGAAAATATATCAACAAAAGCAGCTGAAACATTTTAGACTACGTTTAAAAAGAGATTTTTGACCATCGAACTAATCGAACAATTCAAAGAGCCATTTCTCAACTGCTTTCAAAAACAAATGAAGATAATTTTGTCTTCTTATATCAAATAGTATTTATTAAAGAGTTTAGGTGGTGATGCAGTAAAAAAAAATAAAATTGGGTTTTATAACATTTTGGGACGTTCACCAAGATCTAAGGTTACCCTTAAAATATATAACCCAAATTAATAAACATGGACTAGGTAAGGTTTAGGACTTATTCCGTGGACTAATTGCGAATTTCTATTAATAAAACACAATTTCTAATATTTGACGTTTACCAACTTAGTCCTTCGCTAGACCATCGAAGACGGTGGTCTAGCAATGGACTAAGAATTGACATTTAAGATCAAAATTTACAGGGCCATAGAATAAAAAGAGGTAGAGTTGATATATTGTAGTAGATCTTGTTCGATTTCTTATTAACAGGAAATTTTAGTCCATGGTCTAACTCTTATTCCATGGTTTTGTAAGTCCATGGACTAAAGGTGGACTAAGCGTTTTTTATTAATAGGGCTGTATGTATTTGAATTTCTTAATGTTTGACTGGACTGTATCCGCAATTTTTTCGCATGAAAAAAATTTGAGAACTTCAAATACATATTTGTAAGTGTTTTAACGGCAGGATAAAACGTTCTTGAATTAAGGGCCAACTACTTGTTAGTCTAGTTTTCTTACATACAATTCAGACAATATGCTTCTGCGGCGCAATAATTGGGATTAGCGCATTGTGCTAAGCACCGCTCCAACTTGTTATACAATACTGAAGTTTTGAATCAACTAGAACAAACTATACTTTTGTTAAAAGGTTTTTTGAGAATGTACGTTTTAATAGAAACATTTTGCGTGTCGAAAACATCATATATTTTTTAAGATTTGCAGTATGCAACTTCCAGTTTAAGTTTTGATCCATAAATACTCCTAAGTATTTATAATTATTAACAAACTCAATATTAAAACAAGTGTTTGAACACGGAGTGGTCTTGTACAAAACTGGGCCTACCGCAAGAGTGAGTGCCTAGACTAAATGTGTTACATATCGCGGAATGAAACAGGACATTACAGTTAATAAAATGTGATGTTTCTTTTAGATTGCAGGGCATAAGTTTTGTTCACTCATTATGAGTTCATGTCTGGCGAACCTTAAAACATAAAGTCAAAGCCATGTTATCAGGGAATGCAGGTATACTGCTTTTAACAGATTTTTTGAATATAGAATTAGCATACACTAAGAATAGCCAGCTTTGTAAAGCGTTGTCCAAAAGTAACTTATGATTGACAATGTCAAATGCTTTAGTCATGTCAATAAACAGCGCTAAATTATATTACGCATTATTTTAAATCAAATTATAAAATATTTAAGTCATCAGATCAACTCACTCTGACAAAACTATCTCCTTCACTTTTGCCCAAAAAAATTATATTGTTTTTCAGCCATAAAAACTTATATATTTTCGTCATCTTCACCTCCTTAGCTGCATTATAGAGTTCACGTGTATGAAAGGTCATGCTGTTATTGATGTAGATTTGTATCATCATAATCAACTCCAAGTATTTTTGTTGTTAATGCCGCTCTCCTATTTTGTTTCATCTTCATGGTAATCTGCTTGGTATTGCGACGAGTCAAACATAACTAAGATGTTAGCAGTTGATGACGAGTGGACTAAATTAATTTAGTCCACTTTTAAGTAAAAAAAAATATTTATATTTTTATATTATAAGTAATTATTAACGGTACTTCCTATGGAACCACTTTTCATATTTTCGACTTTCTCACTTTTTTATGAGCCATATAAAATAATTTTTGTATGCAAATGTTCCCTAGAAGTGAATAAACTGCATACTCAAATTTAAAAAAAAAAATGTTTTTTCGATTTTTAGAAAACATAATAAAGTTTTGTTTTTTGAAAAATTGATTTTTCAAAAAACCAGTCACTGAATTTCTTTAAATTAAAATTTTATATGCATGGTAATAATTATTTTGAAAAGGCGTTTCAATTTTTTTTTCTAAATATGTTTTAAAATTTTATTCCTCCAAAATTATTTTTTTTAAAACCTTTCCAACGATTTTTGAATTTTTTTTAATACATTCATATTTGTCTTTTAATTTATAATTAAAAAAAATCCCATATCCGTTTCATAGGTACCTGTACCTTAAAAAAATTGAGTTTTTTTAAATCGAAAAAATATTTTCTTAAAAATTTGTATATGCAATATTATTAATATCTACTTTTAAGGAGTACTTATTTTACCATTACCATTAATAAGAACGCAAGAAAAATTAATTTGGTTAAATGTAAACTGCATTAAGCACTCTCATTTTTTTATCAAAATGTTTAGATCCGTTTTTGGTAATGGAAATTTCTTACCGGTTTTGTGAAATTTTTATATGGCAGGTGCCGTTTTTTAATTAAAAAAAATGAAAAGAACGTGCCGGCATAGGTATTAGCTGCGTTTTATTATCTACGGGTCTGGGTTATTTTTTAACACGTATATTACAAAAACAACACGACATCCAGGTTTCTATCGGGGTTTCTATCTGGGTTTGAAAGTATTAAATTCGGCGAACAGAAAGTACATCTACATATCAGAGTGCATAGCCCAGATTGTTTTATTTTTACGGGGTGAACCATATGGTTTATTGGCTATAATAAAACACGGCTATTATATGCACTTTTTTCTCGTCATCGCATTCATCATCGTAATGTCAAGATTGATCAAAACCTCAAGTTTATTTTTTTACGAATCCAAATCTTGCAATATAGGTACCTACCTACCTACCTACATATTTTATATAATGAAAATAGGTATCAACTTTTTAAATGTTCAAAATTGTGTCTTTCTGAATAAGAAAAATAATAATATAACTATAGCTGCGTTTTATTATCTACGGGTCTGGGTTATTTTTTAGCACGTATTACAAAAACAACACGAGATCCAGGTTTCTATCGGGGTTTCTATCTGGGTTTCCAAATATTAGTATTAAGTTGAACGAACAGAGGGCTAATTTTCTTGTCAAATATTGTCACTACTGAGAAAAAAAGTAACAAAAAATAATCAAATGTCAACAAAAAATAAAACAGTCCCAGGCGCCAGACAATATGGATGCAAATGAAAATAAATCGTAAGTACTTTGTAATTTGTTTTTAATTAAATGTTTTTCAAATAGGATTTTACTATAGAAAACGAAGAATCTGAACAAAGGAGGACACTATTGGATTCCTACACGCATATTCCAAGAGGCAGGCGGAATTTGTTCATCCAAGAAAAAAAAATACGCCATGAGCAATGTCCTAGAGGACTTAATAGCCGAAAGTGCGTTTTAAAATCCTGGTCCGAGTATGCAGCTATAATACTTTCAAAGTCTTCAATTCTTTGGTGACTTTGGGTTCCCACGTCAACGGAGGAGGAATCACTGCTGCTGGTTGAGTAATTGGATGAACTGATTCCCAATCACTACCAGAACTGTCGTATAAAAACTGTGTAAAAGCTTTAATTAATTTTTTTTTTTTTTTATAACTTTGCACGCGCTCAAGGGATTATGAATACCCTTTATATATTTTTAACACAGCGCGGGCATCCGGTGGAAGAAGGGAAAGAAGGATAGGAAAGATGAAAGATGATATTTTATTTATTAAATGTTATCAATTTATACTTACATCCACTACGCCTGAAATCATTTTTTTTCTGTGTCAACAAAAGAAACATCAAAAGGTAATCAGAACTACCAACCATGTAAAGTATAATGTTTTCTTAACGCAGATCGTTTTATTTTTACGGGGTGAACCATGTGGGTTATGAGCGATAATAGCCGTGTTTTATTATCGCCAATAACCCATATGGTTCAACCCGTGAAAATAAAACGATCTGGGTTATGTACTTACATGTACACTCTGTTGCCGAATTTAATACTAATATTTGCAAACCCAGATAGAAACCCCGTTAGAAACCTGGATCTCGTGTTGTTTTTGTAATACGTGTTAAAACATAACGCAGACCCAGACCCGTAGATAATAAAACGCAGCTAATAAAACGCGGCTTATGTAACTACATAGATACTTACAACACACGATTCATAATATTTTTTTTTAAATTCATGATGCAAAAGAATAATTAACTTCCTACCTACATAACCTACATGGCTATGTCATCACTCATCAATACAGATGATATTAGCTGCGTTTTATTATCTACGGGTCTGGGTCTAGGTCATTTCTTAACACGTATTACAAAAGCAACACGAGATCCAGGTTTTTATCGGGGTTTCTATCTGGGTTTGCAAATATTAGTATTAAATTCGCCGAACAGAGGGTACATTTCATTACATGATCCAGATCGTTTTGTTTTCACGGGGTAAACCATATGGGTTATTGGCGATAATAAAACACGGCTATTGCAACCTTACCTACCATATCTCGCATAATTATGTTGATATACCTATAGTGAATACTACCTGCAATGTTGCGTTAGAAAATCATTTTATAAGTTTTATACCTTTACAAAGGCCCTGCTGTGTATATTTTCATAATATTACATATCAATACAATAAAAATGAATTTAAAGAAAAAAATATTTTTTTTTTATTTGATAGGTACCTATAAACTCTTCCTTTAAAAATTATTTTATTTCCTTTTACCTAAGTATTAAATTTTTTTTCGTAAAATATTATTGAAAAAATATTTCCTTCATAATATAAAAGTTTTACAAATTGAAAAACCTTGCGTATTGACATATTTTCATAAGAAACAATTTTTTGCTACCTTCACTACTAGACCTTGATAAAATTAAAACTGATAAAATCAAACTGTAGTTGAGGTAATTTTTACCGATGTTTTCTTTTTCTGCTTAGTTAATTTGGAGCCAATTTGTACAAAACAAACTTAATTTATAGCCAATTTGTACCTACACAAATTTATTTTAGACAATCACCTAAGACACTTAAATAAGTACCTACCCAGGTAGGTCGTAGAAAATCGCTTCAGCCATTTCCGTTTTAAACAAAGGGAATTGCGGGACACACTCTTTTGTTGTTCTTCATCATCGTATTGTCAAGTTCGATTTTTTTCCAAATGCAAATTTTGCCATATACCTAGTACCTACCTACATATATCGCAAGTAAAAACTTACGAATTGCAACCTTCCTACGATTCAAAAATAGAATAGTACATAAATAACCTATGTATTACATCTTCTGACATACGACCTTGAACTTGAAACAAGAAACCTTTTCCTAAAAAAAGATTTAAAACATCTTTTTTACGAATAGGTTTCTTGTTTGAAGGTTATATACAAATATCAGTATGCATTTTGCAACAATGAAAAGATGAAAAAAATTGTAGGTAAAAAATAACCTACACTGATATAATACCTTCAAACCAAAAGTTATTCGTAAATTACATACACATAGAAACATTCCCTTTTTTCTATTTTCTCCCTCAATTTGCTTCGTAGCAATGGCGGACCATGCTGTTTTGGTAATCTCTTTTACTTGCACCAATATTGTCAAAACTGTTGAATAGAACCCTCTCTTTCTTCTTTTCAGTCCCCAAAATAAAATGTATCAATACACTAGTGCCGTCGCATGGCTCACAGGAGTGTACAAAAAATCGACTCCAGAGTACTATAGGTTTTATATACAATAAATTTATATACTATAGAAATGTAAGGGGTTTTCCAATAAGAGGTGTTATTATGAATAGCCCGCTATTTCGGTAGCTGTCACTTTTGAAGCTGTCATTTTTTGACATTTGACAAGTAGAAACTACGCTATTAATAAAAATGGAACGATACACGCTTCAACAACGCATTTCTTTTTTTTGAATATCAAAATAACACCTCTTATTGGAAAACCCTATATATGTATATTTTGGTATTAGTTGAGGAAGCAAGACCTATAGTAAAACAGGAACCCATCAAAGAGCATTTGTGAAATTTATTGCAAAATCGCAGCGTTGCAGAGCGGTCACGTACAAAACCACTACGAAACCTCACTGATGAACAAGTGAAAATGCAACCCGTTCCAAAGATATACTCCAAAAGCTATTCACTGTTCACTTTGAAATACATAATCTGAAAATACTTTAGAGTGTATCTTTGGAACGGGTTATCCAATAAACGCGAGCGATATCTTTTTGAATCAAAACTTCATACTTTCAAAGGAAGCATTAACAAAACCAAAATTAACTTTGTCACCAAATTACTTTTAGATGGAATTTTTTTTCTCACCAAATACCGTTTTGTTATCTTCTCTTGATACTCTCAAAATTAGCATCAAAAGTTTTTAGGTAGAAGGCTTTATGCAAAAAATCACTCTTGAAATACGCATATTTAGAATGATGTATGCGTATTTCTATAGTTATTTTTTTAAATACAACTTCTTTGCGAAAAATATTGCTGCTTCCGTTGAAAGTATGATATGCTGATTCTAAACAGATATCGCTCGCCTTTATTGGACAACCCGTTCCAAAGATATACTCCTAAAGCTATTCACTGTTCCATTTGAAATATATAATCTGAAAATACTTTGTGAGTATATCTTTGGAACGGGTTATCCAATAAAGGCGAGCGATATCTTTTTAGAATCAGCACTTCATACTTTCAAAGGAAGCATCAACATTTTTTGCAAAGAAGTTGTATTAAAAAAAAACAACTCCAGGAATACGCATACATCATTCTAAATATGCGTATTTCAAGAGTGATTTTTTGCAATAAGCCTTCTACCGAAAACCTTTTGATGCTGATTTTAAGGGTATCAAGAGTAGATTACCAAAAGGTATCAACCAATTGTTTAGGATAACTCATTGTATATATATTCCATAGTACTATCATGAAGCGGAACATCCGAAGCGCCCTCTGGGGAAAACGCTCAAAGGTACGAACTTGCTGATTGTGCAGACTCTCAGAGAGGGAGAATTTGAAGGATTGACAAATAAACAATAAGGTAAGACAAATAGCTAATGAGGGAGAAGAATGCATAAAGGTAAAGCAGAATAAAAGAAAATATACTTTTTGCATTTTTCTTTCCTCACATTTATTATGAACTGAAGAAAATATCTATGTAGGAAGAATATTCCAATTCCAATTTGTAGATATCCCGTTGGACCTACTTTTGTTTAGGTACTATATTTCAATTTGTTTTCATTTTAACCAAGATTTTCGGCATTGTAGGTACGTGGTGTTGATTGTTTTGCCATCGGTTGTGAGTAAAAAAAGGATTTATTTAATTTTTGTGTTATAAAGTGTTGTGGTATTATAGGTAGGTATGTATCTACATTTCGATATTTAAATAGGTACCTACCTACAATAATTTGCTTATAGAATCAAAGAGTGATATAATAAAATAAAAGTTAATTATATGAAACAAAAGAAAAAAAAATTAATGAAAAAGTTCTTTGTGAAGTTGAAGCATTGTTACATTATATTCAATTGTTGAAGTTAATAAGTGATGTTCGGTAAAAAAAATTGTGAAGTGTGTTTTAACTAGGTAGGTACCTATGTATATAGTTATGAAGATTATATGTTACCTACATAACCTAGCTATATACATTTTAATAAGAAAAAAAAACATTCAGATGTATTTGCGAGTAGATCACAAAAATACATAGGTACATTATATTAAATTTGTGCTAAGGTAAAGTGTAAAAAGTGTTCGAAACGATTTACACTTTAACAAGAAAACAATGTTGTACGACAACCTGCCGCGTCGGCCGCGCCGAGCTGTGCAGCATGGTCGTATCTAAATAAAAATAAAGTGAAGTGTATTGTGTGGGTTTTTTGCCGTGCATTAGCGCATTTTGCTGTTGATTAGCGAAGTTTAAGTTAGTGCGTGATGTGCAGAAAAAAGTTAATTATCATATTTAATAATAAGAAAGGTGTATATATTTATTTAAAGTTCAGCCTGGTAAATGTAAAATCGGCTGTTCTTTATAATAAATACATATACATCCTTTTGAGTTCATCTTCTACTTTTAGTTTGCATTTATTACAAGCAATGCATGTTAGGTGTCGCAAAAAAATTATTATTCAAATTAATAAATATTATACATACCTATATCCAATTTAAAATAAAATGCACGACTGCATCGTACGAACTTGCTCATGTAGCTAACAACCTTAATGTAGCTAAACACTGACGCTGTTAATAGGTAGGTACTCTAGTTATTCTATGCATTTTCAAAGGCGATGTAGGTAAGTTTACCTTGATTCTTAGTGTAGACTATTTTTTGTGGGGCTATGTTAAGTCTATTGTCTATGGGGACAAGCCAAACACGATTGCTGCCTTGGAAGCCAACATTGAACGCGTCATTGGTTAGATTCCGGCAGAAATGTGTGAAAAAGTTTGCCAAAATTGGACCTTCAGAATGGAGCACCTGAAGCGTAGCCGCGGGCAACATTTAAGTGAAATTATTTTAAAAAAGTAAATGGCAGAAATTGATTTATAGATGCAAATAAAAATTTCATTCACTTTTTACAAGTTTCTGTGTTTTTTTGAATTTTCAAAAACCAAGCTCTTAAAAAATCACCGTTTACATACAGACGGGCAGACTGACAGACAGACAGACGAACAGTTATTTTTTCACTTTTTTAGGCTTCACTATGATCGTAATGTCACGTTTGATTGTTAGAATTTTTTTTTACGAATGCATAACTTGCCTTATAGTACTTATAAACTATAATCGCAAGCAAAAAATTGAATGAGGTATATAAATGACAATAAATTCCGAAATTTAATATATGTAGGTAGGTAGGTACACATTTCTCATACAATATATTGTATCTGGGTACAAGTACCACATACACATTGCTTGATTTAATACACTTTTAAATAGGTTTTTTTTAGCTGAAAATATAGGTATAATGTACCTGCAGTGAGTTAAAAAAATGCATTCTTCTAATAATAAAATGCACCACTGGATCGTACAAAGTTGCTATTGTTGCTAACACCTTTAATGTAGGTAACAATTAAAGCTGTTAGATGGTAGGTATTCTAGTTAAGCCATTAAGCTTAAAGCCAATAATGAATTGAGGAATACCAACATGCATAAGATACCTATTGTGGATTTTAATTATTTTTGTTAGGAAGGTAATACCTGCATTCATAGTTGAACAAATATTTGTATGTATGTATGTATGTACCTATGTAACAAATGAAAAAAAAAATTGTTCGACTATTTGATTATGCAAAACTATTTTAAATTTTTTGAAGCATTTCCATTAAAAAAAAATTTCATCTGTTCATTAAAAAATGGACCTACCTACATGGTACAATGAAAAAAATTCCAAAATACTTGGTTCATGCTTTAAATTGAATTGAAAATGTAATGTAGGCCTACATGCCTACACATAAAAATATTGCATGCATTTACAAACATTTAATTGGTACCTACCTACCTCTTTTAAATCTAATAAGATTAGGTAGGTACCTATGACATTAATATGTATGTACATGTAACATGCGCAACCAGCTTGATGTAAATGTACCATCAACTGCGAACTTCAGTTGTAAACGTCATCCATGAACATCATCTCTAAACGTCATCATATGACGTACTTATTTCAACACCCAATTGAATGTGTGATTGACTTGACTTAAATAAGAACGTGCCTCTCACGTTTACTTACATTTGTCTTAATTTATATCTTGAATTATTTTTAATTAATTTAAATAAAGTATTCTTTTGTACTAATATGAATTAGTAGTATTTATTTAATTCCTCATATCTAACACAGCTAATGTAAAAGCATTGGCATTCAAGTTCGAGGATACATTAGAATAAGAATACCTAAAACGAAATAAAAAAAAACCCATACTAATGCATTAACAAAAGTAGCAGCAATGCCTTTTTTTATCTGGTTATGGCTTTTTAACTGAAAATCAGTATAAGTATCGTTTCTTTCTTATGTTCATCCCTGTAATGCTATTCAATTTTGTAACTTGGTGATGGATCAATCGATACACGCCACAGATAGAATGTAAATAAAAAAATCTGTGTTTACATGATGTAAAGCTTGATTCTGACAGACAAATTCATGTTAACGAAAGCTTAACGACTTCGAACCATCTGATTCTGCGGAAAGCTCTTTTTCTTAAACGTCAGAAAGCTCTAGCAAGTGTGTATACCACTGACGGAAGAGTCTACGTGCGGTGCAAGGAGAAAACATTTTTAATTCAATCCATCGAAAGCTTGGACAAAATAAATGCCAATGAAACTACATGATGAAGTCAACTTATACCTGTAAGCAGCGATCATTTTATCATCAGATCTATTATTTTTATCATTTTTGTATTTTGCATTACTTTATTCTTTTGTTTAACTCTTTATTTTATTTTTTATTCTTTACTTTTCTTATTTTTACCTTGTGTCAAAGCCAAATATCTAAATGTTTTTCTTTTTTTCCTCACTTGTACCTTAGTGATGTCTTGTGTCTAGGTGGAGGTTTCAATTCCAATTTTATTTTCTATGAAAATGACTAGAAACAGTCGAATGCCTTTCAGTACAGACGTAAGGAATATGCGTACGTTGCTAAACATTTTATGTAAACAATGTAATATTACATGTATGCCATTTGAATGCGCAAAGTCTTTACCCTAAAATAGATGAGTTCAGGTTTGTGTTCGAGGGCTCGAATCTAGATATTATTTTTATATCAGAGACATGGTTTAAACCAAATCTATCTGACAACTTATGTTGTATTAAAGGATATAAACTTTTTAGATCAGATCGACGTGATTCTAGAGGTGGTGGGGTGGCCATTTATGTTCGCAATACATTAATTCATCGTCTTATTTTATGTTCAGACAATTCATCTGCTGTAGAATATTGTTTAATTGAAATTTTTAATGGCCGTAATAAATGCTTGGTTGGTGTTGTGTAATGTCCAAATAAATATATTGATTTTTCATGTTTGTTTGATACCTTGGAAAGTATTTCATGTGAATATTCAGAGATTATTTTATGTGGAGACTTTAACTGCGATCTACTCAATAAAGAATCGTCAAAACCATTTATTGATGGAATTAACAGTTTAGGTCTTACAACAAATAATTTTAGCACTCCCACTCATTTGGCAAATAATAGTGCCACACTTTTAGATTTATTTTTAACAAATGACATTGATAATATTTTATTTTATGACCAAATTCCGGCCCCTGCTTATTCGAAACATGATTTAATATTTGTAATGTTAAATATTGTTCCAAAATCTCAACAAATTCAATTTGAATACCGGGATTTTAATAATATTTCGTACGAACAACTTGAATATGACATCTTACAAATACAATGGCAACAATTATATTTAACTTCTTCTGTCAATGAACAAATATTCTTTTTGCAAAACTCGATTCAAAATTTGTTCAACAAACATGTACCACTCAAAAAAATGGTTTCAAAAAATCAAAACAGTTCGTGGTTTACAGCAGAAATTCTGGAATTGATTAGAAAAAGAGATATTGCTTATAAGTAAAGGAAGCTCTTTAGAATTTTCGAACTGCGTAATACTTTTCGAATCCTTAGTAATGAAGTTACTTCAAAAATTCGACAAGCAAAAATACAAACTTACTCTAAGCTACTAAGTACAGATCTTCCATCGAAAGCTCTTTGGAAAAATATTCGGGAACTTGGTATTGGACGTCAACAAATTATGTGCCCTGTTGAAACAAACCCAGATGATCTTAACACTAATTTCGCCAAAATTCAAACAGCGTCGCAGGATCCCGTTGAAAGACCTGAAGATATCCCTCGGTTAAATAACTTAAACCATAGTTTTCATTTCCAAGGTATAGATCAAGCGGACGTAGTTTTAAACATCCTTAAAATAAAGTCAAAAGCTACTGGTTTTGATGAAATGCATCCTGTGTTTATAAAAATAATTTTGCCACATATACTACCCTCTTTAACACACATTTTCAACACCATCATAATGACATCCACTTTTCCTAATAAATGGAAAGACGCCAAGATAATTCCTGTCCCTTAAAAACAAAATTCTCGATCTCCACCTGAATATAGGCCTTTTTCCATCCTTCCTTTTTTATCTAAAGTTTTAGAAAAAATACTTCATGCACAAATCTTAGCTTTCCTTAAACAAAATAATCTTCTATGTATTAACCAATCTGGGTATAGAAACAATCACAGCTGTGTATCTGCTTTACTCAAAGTTACTGATGATCTACGTTGCGCTATTGATAAGGACCATGTGTCTTTCTTGGGATTATTAGATTTTTCAAAAGCCTTCGATACAGTGAACCACAAAATATTAATTTCTAAAATAAAACATTTTTTTAACTTTTCAGACTCTTCAGCTAAGCTCATACTTTCATACCTCTCTGAAAGGCGACAAGCTGTTGTTGTTGGCAATCATGCATCAAGTTTTGTGAACCTTTTCACGGGCGTTTCTCAAGGATCAATTCTTGGCCCGTTGCTATTTTCGATGTACATTAACGATTTGCCTTCTCAAGTCGAGCATAGTTCTATTGACCTATATGCTGATGATGTACAGATTCGGTTAAGTTGCAAGTTAGGATTAATTGAAAATGGTGCTGTATTATTGAACAGCGATCTAAATAAAATCATGTCTTGGTAAGAAAAAAACTGATTAAAATTGAACCCGTTAAAATCTAAATGTATAATTATTTATAAAAACGAGCTTGATTTAAGTTATTTCCCTTCAATTCGCATAGGTAATACAAATATTGAGTATGTTGATAGAATTAAAAACTTGGGAATCTGGTTCAGTTCCACATTAAGCTGGGACTACCATATCCAAAGTATAATTGGAAAAATCTACAGTAGCCTCCGGAGTTTGTCTTATTCGAAACAATTCACTCCGCAAAATATACGATTCCGGCTAGCAAACACTCTGATTATTCCAATATACACATACGGTGCTTAAATTTTCTGTTGCCTAAGCTCAGAAAAGAAAAGGAACTTAAATGTCGCTTTTAATAACATCATCCGTTACGTTTACAATCTCAAACGTTTTGACCATGTTTCTGAATATAAAGAAAATTTACTAGGATGTACTTTAAACGCATACTTGAATTACATAACTTTAAAAACTCTGAATAATGTTGTCACTAAAAAAGATCCACTTTACTTATACAACAAGTTAATTTTTTCAAATTCAAATAGATCGTTTACTTTTATTCAACCAACACATACATGTTTAGCAACTAAACGACAATTCTTTGTGTGTGCTGTTAGACTATTGAATTCTCTACCATTAGACATTAGAAAACTATTATTATTTTTTGTCTAGCTTTAAGATAGTTATAAGTTAATATGAAATAAAAATGAATTTACAAAAAAAAGCATCGCTTCGCACAGATCAGCGAAATCAAGCATCGTTGCGCGTGGTTAGTACTTCGATGGGGGACCGTCGGAAACCAGCCACGTGCTGTTGACATGTGTTTCTTCTGTTGTGTGTTCTTCCTGTCTCTGTCTGTCTCTGTTGTATTAATGTATGCAAAAGTTTAAGCCAATGATCTAGTTGCCAGTGCTTCAGTGTCTCTACTTCGTAGATTTATCTGCGGAGTAGTATAAAATGTAATGTAATGTAATGCAGATGCTTAGATTATTTTTCGTATCAAAAACAGATCATTATTTCCTAAATGCATCAAAATAAGAAATAATTTTTAGGGATGCGTTTCTTAAATAGGTACTTAGATTTACCAAGAATAAGACATAACTTAAATTTACTTTATGTTTATGTAATGATGATGATTTATTTTCCGATCAAGCTTTTTATACAAAACTCTCACTTTGGTCATACTAACTCAAATAGAAATGTCAGTAAATTTCAAACATCTTACTTTGGAAATAAGATTCATTCAAGTTCATCTTGTGCAATCGTTTAAGAATGAATATTATTCATAAAAATATTCATCAAATATTCATCAAAATTTGTATAAAACCAAACTATTCTGAACTTTATTTATTATCGGAAAATATGACTCCAAGAATTTCTTAAACCTATTTCTAGCTTGAAAAGCAAAGTATCGTTTCCAAAAGAAAATGAAAGCTTTTCCATTTTTTTTGTAATTTCCTTCTTTTTAAAAATCGTGAAACTTTTCAGTTGTATTTCCTTCAAGGACTTCAAGTCTTACGAGCCTCTAATTTAAACCAAAATTAATGTAATTGCATAGCATTACTCCATGAAGTCACTACATTTGTCATGGCGTTGACCAACACATTTTATTTATTTCTTACAAAACTTAAGTAGCTACCTATTATAACAATATAAATTAAAGTACTTAACAATGGCTGGTGTTTGAAGAATGTATTCGTAAAAAAAAAATGTTTGCGTAATAATCAAACATGACATTACGATCATTGAGAATACCAAAAAAGTGGGTCCCACAATCCCGTCTGTCTGTCTGTCTGTCTACCTGTCTATCTGTCCTCGAGTCTGCAGCCTAAACGGTTCGGTGGATTTGCTTCAAACTTGGTACATATTATTTTTTCGGTAATATGCCCACTCGTTTTTTTCATTTATTTTAAGACGACAAATAACCGTAGCCCCCATATATTTTTTTGGCCAAAAACAAAAATCTTATTTTTCTCAAAAACGGCTCCAACGATTTTTATAAAAAAAATCAGTTCATTAACGAGGAAAATGAAAAGGGTACCTTATGATAATTTTTTTTGGAAAACAATTGTTATTTTTGGTACCTCTTGTGCAACCATTTTTTTGGTTTTAGATTTTATCGGTAACGGTTAATTTGATTTTTTTGAAAGTTTTGACGCGAAGCTACTTGAAAGTTTAAAAACTATTGTGTACCAAAATTTTTCAAACAATTTTTTTTTTGGAAACTCAAAATTTCGAAAACGACTCAATAGGTTTTTTCAAAACTTCGTATTTGGTGGTTTTTTGACATTATCTTGAATAGTTAAAAAAATATTTTTTTTAAATAAAAAACAACGGTACCTCCCACACAAATGTCAAAAAACCGTAAAGAAAAAAATTAATTTCTCGAAAAGGGCTCCAAGAATTTTTATAAAAAAATTGTGTGTTCTTAAATAAGTACAGTTCACTTTCAAGTATAAAAATATTTGTTTTGTGTACTTATTAACGGTATTTCCCATAGCACCACATTTCATATTCAAAATATTTTTTTTTATAAAAATGCTCCCTAAAATTGTTAATAAAACTGCATACCAAAATAAGAAAAAAACATTTTTCGATTTTTAAAAAATAAATAAATTTTTTTTTGAAAAAATCGATTTTTCAAAATCCAGTCACAGAATATTTTGTATATGTATATAATTAATATCTTCAAAATGGAGTTTCAATTTTTTTTCTAAAAATGTTTTCAACAATTTATACATGAAAAATTAATCTATTAAAAAACTGCTCCAACGATTTTTGAATTATTTTTTTGAATTATTTTTATTTATCCATGAGTTCAAATTGAATCTTTGTTTTCCCTCAAACTATAACGACTAAGCAATACAAAAACATTTAATTATGTGTATTATCCATTTATTTCTACCTTATTATTATTCCCTTTTTACGAATTTTTGCGTACGTCACTTAATACTAAATACAATGTATTTATATATTTGTAGGTAGGTACCTATGTAACTATTCCTTGGACCATCCATTCGACAATTCACTATAATCAGAATCAAGGTAATCTTACCTACATAGGCTTTAAACCTGCATAGGATAACTACACCTAACTAACTAAGCCTCAATGGTTATCTACATTAAAGTTGTTAGCTACAAGAGCAAGTTCGTGCGATCCAGTCGTGCATTTTATTTTATGTTTAATAAGAAAACAGATTTCCCTCTCTCATAGCTAAGGTTAGCTGGAAGATGGTTAAATATACGAGGAGCTGTAACGTAATGAAAATTTAAAAAATGTATTGTATTAATTCTTGCTACATTTGCGAAGTTACTGGTGTTGATACCTAAGTGAATATTGTCAACAAATCTCATATCCAAATAACCGGAATTTTAAAAAAATAATTTCAAAACTTTGTAGCAATACAAATATTTTAAAGGAAAAATTCCAAGATTTTTATGTTAGCCGTATCGTAAATGTAAATGGTTGCAATGGTAAATGCAACCACAATGGTAAATGCAACCCCAATGGTAAATGCAACCGCAATTGTAAATGCAACCAAAATAGTAAATGCAACCGAAATGGCGAATGCAACCAATTGGTAAATGCAACCAGAATGGTTAATGCAACCAATACGGTAAATGCAACCGCAATGGTAAATGTAACCACAATGGTAAATGCAACCGCAATGGCAAATGCAACCGCAATGGTAAATGCAACCCCAATGGTAAATGCAACCGCAATTGTAAATGCAACCAAAATAGTAAATGCAACCGAAATGGCGAATGCAACCAATTGGTAAATGCAACCAGAATGGTTAATGCACCCAATACGGTAAATGCAACCGCAATGGTAAATGTAACCACAATGGTAAATGCAACCGCAATGGCAAATGCAACCGCAATGGTAAATGCAACCACAATGGTAAATGCAACCGCAATGGTAAATGCAACCACAATGGTAAATGCAACCACAATAGTAAATGCAACCGCAATGGTAAATGCAACCGCAATGGTAAATGCAACCGCAATGGTAAATGCAACCGCAATGGTAAATGCAACCGCAATGATTAATGCAACCTCAATGGTAAATGCAACCGCAATTGTAAATGCAACCAAAATAGTAAATGCAGCCGAAATGGTGAATGCAACCAAATGGTAAATGCAACCAGAATGGTTAATGCAACCGCAATGGTAAATGCAACCGCAATGGTAAATGCAACCACAATGGTAAATGCAACCGAAATGGTGAATGCAACCAAATGGTAAATGCAACCGCAATGGTAAATACAATTGCAATTGTAAATGCAACCACAATAGTAAATGTAACCGAAATGGTCAATGCAACCAAATGGTAAATGCAACCGCAATGTTTAATGCAACAGCAATGGTAAATGCAACCGCAATGGTAAATGCATCCGCAATGATTAATGCAACCGCAATGGTAAATGCAACCGCAATGGTAAATGCAACCGCAATGGTAAATGCAACCGCAATGATTAATGCAACCTCAATGGTAAATGCAACCGCAATTGTAAATGCAACCAAAATAGTAAATGCAGCCGAAATGGTGAATGCAAACAAATGGTAAACGCAACCAGAATGGTTAATGCAACCGCAATGGTAAATGCAACCGCAATGGTAAATGCAACCACAATGGTAAATGCAACCGAAATGGTGAATGCAACCAAATGGTAAATGCAACCGCAATGGTAAATACAATTGCAATTGTAAATGCAACCAAATGGTAAATGCAACCAGAATGGTTAATGCAACCGCAATGGTAAATGCAACCGCAATGGTAAATGCAACCGCAATGGTAAATGCAACCGCAATGGTAAATGCATCCGCAATGATTAATGCAACCGCAATGGTAAATGCAACCGCAATTGTAAATGCAACCAAAATAGTAAATGCAGCCGAAATGGTGAATGCAACCAAATGGTAAATGCAACCGGAATGGTTAATGCAACCACAATGGTAAATGCAACCACAATGGTAAATGCAACCACAATGGTAAATGCAACCGCAATGGTAAATACAATTGCAATTGTAAATGCAACCACAATAGTAAATGTAACCGAAATGGTCAATGCAACCAAATGGTAAATGCAACCGCAATGTTTAATGCAACAGCAATGGTAAATGCAACCGCAATGGTAAATGCAACCGCAATTGTAAATGCAACCAAAATAGTAAATGCAGCCGAAATGGTGAATGCAACCAAATGGTAAATGCAACCAGAATGGTTAATGCAACCAATACGGTAAATGCAACCGCAATGGTAAATGCAACCACAATGGTAAATGCAACCACAATGGTAAATGCAACCGCAATGGTAAATGCAACCAATGGTAAATGCAACCGAAATGGTGAATGCAACCAAATGGTAAATGCAACCGCAATGGTAAATGCAAATGCAATTGTAAATGCAATCACAATGGTAAATGCAACCGCAATGATTAATGCAACCGCACTGGCAAATGCAACCGCAATGGTAAATGCAACCACAATGGTAAATGCAACCGCAATGGTAAATGCAACCGCAATGGTAAATGCAACCGCAATCGTAAATGCAACCGCAATGGTAAATGCATCAGCAATGATTAATGCAACCGCAATGGTAAATGCAACCGCAATTGTAAATGCAACCAAAATAGTAAATGCAGCCGAAATGGTGAATGCAACCAAATGGTAAATGCAACCAGAATGGTTAATGCAACCAATACGGTAAATGCAACCGCAATGGTAAATGCAACCACAATGGTAAATGCAACCACAATGGTAAATGCAACTGCAATGGTAAATGCAATTGCAATTGTAAATGCAACCACAATAGTAAATGTAGCCGAAATGGTCAATGCAACCAAATGGTAAATGCAACCGCAATGTTTAATGCAACAGCAATGGTAAATGCAACCGCAATGATAAATTAAACCGCAATGGTAAATACAACCGAAATGGTTAATGAAACCAAAATGGTAAATGCACCCACAATGGTAAATGCAACCGCAATTGTAAATGCAACCAAAATAGTAAATGCAACCGAAATGGCGAATGCAACCAATTGGTAAATGCAACCAGAATGGTTAATGCAACCAATACGGTAAATGCAACCGCAATGGTAAATGTAACCACAATGGTAAATGCAACCGCAATGGCAAATGCAACCGCAATGGTAAATGCAACCCCAATGGTAAATGCAACCGCAATTGTAAATGCAACCAAAATAGTAAATGCAACCGAAATGGCGAATGCAACCAATTGGTAAATGCAACCAGAATGGTTAATGCACCCAATACGGTAAATGCAACCGCAATGGTAAATGTAACCACAATGGTAAATGCAACCGCAATGGCAAATGCAACCGCAATGGTAAATGCAACCACAATGGTAAATGCAACCGCAATGGTAAATGCAACCACAATGGTAAATGCAACCACAATAGTAAATGCAACCGCAATGGTAAATGCAACCGCAATGGTAAATGCAACCGCAATGGTAAATGCAACCGCAATGGTAAATGCAACCGCAATGATTAATGCAACCTCAATGGTAAATGCAACCGCAATTGTAAATGCAACCAAAATAGTAAATGCAGCCGAAATGGTGAATGCAACCAAATGGTAAATGCAACCAGAATGGTTAATGCAACCGCAATGGTAAATGCAACCGCAATGGTAAATGCAACCACAATGGTAAATGCAACCGAAATGGTGAATGCAACCAAATGGTAAATGCAACCGCAATGGTAAATACAATTGCAATTGTAAATGCAACCACAATAGTAAATGTAACCGAAATGGTCAATGCAACCAAATGGTAAATGCAACCGCAATGTTTAATGCAACAGCAATGGTAAATGCAACCGCAATGGTAAATGCATCCGCAATGATTAATGCAACCGCAATGGTAAATGCAACCGCAATGGTAAATGCAACCGCAATGGTAAATGCAACCGCAATGATTAATGCAACCTCAATGGTAAATGCAACCGCAATTGTAAATGCAACCAAAATAGTAAATGCAGCCGAAATGGTGAATGCAAACAAATGGTAAACGCAACCAGAATGGTTAATGCAACCGCAATGGTAAATGCAACCGCAATGGTAAATGCAACCACAATGGTAAATGCAACCGAAATGGTGAATGCAACCAAATGGTAAATGCAACCGCAATGGTAAATACAATTGCAATTGTAAATGCAACCAAATGGTAAATGCAACCAGAATGGTTAATGCAACCGCAATGGTAAATGCAACCGCAATGGTAAATGCAACCGCAATGGTAAATGCAACCGCAATGGTAAATGCATCCGCAATGATTAATGCAACCGCAATGGTAAATGCAACCGCAATTGTAAATGCAACCAAAATAGTAAATGCAGCCGAAATGGTGAATGCAACCAAATGGTAAATGCAACCGGAATGGTTAATGCAACCACAATGGTAAATGCAACCACAATGGTAAATGCAACCACAATGGTAAATGCAACCGCAATGGTAAATACAATTGCAATTGTAAATGCAACCACAATAGTAAATGTAACCGAAATGGTCAATGCAACCAAATGGTAAATGCAACCGCAATGTTTAATGCAACAGCAATGGTAAATGCAACCGCAATGGTAAATGCAACCGCAATTGTAAATGCAACCAAAATAGTAAATGCAGCCGAAATGGTGAATGCAACCAAATGGTAAATGCAACCAGAATGGTTAATGCAACCAATACGGTAAATGCAACCGCAATGGTAAATGCAACCACAATGGTAAATGCAACCACAATGGTAAATGCAACCGCAATGGTAAATGCAACCAATGGTAAATGCAACCGAAATGGTGAATGCAACCAAATGGTAAATGCAACCGCAATGGTAAATGCAAATGCAATTGTAAATGCAATCACAATGGTAAATGCAACCGCAATGATTAATGCAACCGCACTGGCAAATGCAACCGCAATGGTAAATGCAACCACAATGGTAAATGCAACCGCAATGGTAAATGCAACCGCAATGGTAAATGCAACCGCAATCGTAAATGCAACCGCAATGGTAAATGCATCAGCAATGATTAATGCAACCGCAATGGTAAATGCAACCGCAATTGTAAATGCAACCAAAATAGTAAATGCAGCCGAAATGGTGAATGCAACCAAATGGTAAATGCAACCAGAATGGTTAATGCAACCAATACGGTAAATGCAACCGCAATGGTAAATGCAACCACAATGGTAAATGCAACCACAATGGTAAATGCAACTGCAATGGTAAATGCAATTGCAATTGTAAATGCAACCACAATAGTAAATGTAGCCGAAATGGTCAATGCAACCAAATGGTAAATGCAACCGCAATGTTTAATGCAACAGCAATGGTAAATGCAACCGCAATGATAAATTAAACCGCAATGGTAAATACAACCGAAATGGTTAATGAAACCAAAATGGTAAATGCACCCACAATGGTAAATGCAACCGCAATGGTAAATGCAGCTACAATGGTAAATGCAAGCGCAATGGTAAATGGGATCTCAATGGGAAATACAACGCTCAAAGTCAAGGTACTTGGCAAATCTTTCGAAATGTACTCGAACATAGTAAGCAATAAAAATTCTCAAATTCACTGCCGAAAGTAATAATTTTTTGTTTATAAGTATCCCATATACATTCGTTCTTGTTGATTCTCATGATTTCAACTATATAGAACGAAAAAATCAAAAATTAATTCTGCTGAATTAAAAAATATTTTATTTCATTCTGAAAAAAATATGTCAAACGAGAAAATGGTTCAAGAAAGAACTGAATCAAGAGTAACTGGTATGTTTTTTGCTGGATTTTCAAGCGCTGCTGCATCTTTTATTGTGTATCCGTTTATTTTTGTAAAGCAGAGGGCTGAAATCCATCAATTAACGGCGATACAAGTCATTAAAGAACATTTCAAAACTAAAGGTTTTGTATTTTTTTTATTTATGTATATAATTGAATTTTTTGTTTTAGAATTTGTGTTGTTTTAAGTCAAATTATTTACTTTTAATTAATTTTCAGGCTTTAGAAATATGTACAGAGGAGTAATGGGCTTTACGGCCCGTTCATTGGTACAGTCAAGCCTCAGGTTCGAGCTCTACGAAGAGGCGAATCGTCAAAATTTATTAACATCTTTAGATCGAAAGATTGCCTTAGCCGGATTAAGTGGAGCTGCTGTGGGTACTTTGATAACTCCATTGGCTAGGATGCAAATTCTGGCCCAAAGTAAAACCGGAATAAGAAGTTTTCTTCGCGAGAGCGGAAGTTATTGGAAAATGTTTTCTGGTGCAGAACTAGGTGCTGCCCGTGGGATGTTATATTCCATTGGACAATTTGTTCTGTATGATGAGGTAAGTAAAACTACGGATGTCTAGAAGCATTTTAGCAAATTAAGTCAAATTTTTATTTATTTTTCAGACAAAAACACATCTTCTGAAGTACCAGAACATTTTCCAAGACAACATATATACTTCTATTTTGGCAGCAATAACGGCAGGCTCCGTTGCAACTGTACTTCAACAACCGCTGGACGTTGTACAACTCAAATTTATGAAGGCCCCACCAGGAGTGTTTCGAAACTCTGCAGACGTTTTTAAGAAAATTGCACGGGAGTACGGAGTGACAGGTTTTTACAGAGGACTTTCTCCAGCATTTCTTAGAATTATTCCTCACACCATACTAACGTATATATTTTTAGAAAATATGCGTTCAAATTATGGCGAGGCGAAAAAAATATACCACAAAATGGAGAGCAGTGATGTTACTGGGGCCAAAATAGCTTAGGTATACTTAGGCATACATTTATTTAACTCAATCTTAGGTTTACTAGATGTTCGAACTAAAGTATCTTGGATGTCATACATTATAATTGGCGGCAGGAAATGGTAAAATATTTTGTAATTTTTAAAATTTTATTGTATAAATATATATTTTAGTTTTTTCAGTTTCAGTTTATTAAAAGGCATACATTGACATTCTGCAGTAAGCCCTGGTGATATGACATGTAGCAAGATTTTTTTTGTATCTTATGTAACATACTTCTTAATACTATTTTTTATATAGAATTTATTGGCTATATAGTGTATTATGTATGTTATTATAATAAATTTAATATTATATTTTATTATATATATTTTATTGTACTTGTTAATGTTATTCCAATAAATTAAAAAAAATAATTTTGTTTCATAAATATATTTCAAATATTAATAAATATTTACTTTCTTTTAAAAAAAAATATAAATATAAGTTTTTTTTTTTCATTAATTAAAGTTGGAATTTCAGATGCAGAAAACCCTGATTTTTGGTCTAGGTATGTATAACAAAAGTTACAAAAAAAAAACAATATTTATATGATGATCTTAGAGTCAGGGTGTATAAGTGGTGTAAATTTTATACTTCATATGTATAGCCTCACATTTCACAACTCGATTCACAATTCGCATTTCATAATACGAACCTTAAAACTCACACTTCGCAGAAGCCATTTGCTTTTAAAGTTTTGACTAAGACGTTGTTTCAAGATTGGGGGCGTTAGCACTATAGCATCCGAGATGTTTCGCTCTATGGACAATGCTTTTGATGAATTTGATATTGTTTAAAAATCCTGAACAGAATGGCAGCTCTGTTGGTATTTTTGAATTTATTTATCCTTATTTACATAAGTGTAAATTTCACCATTTTAGTGTTTCATAATTTGTTTGGTGGCATTTATATAATTATCTACCACAATAGTGTTTTGCAAAAAAAAATGGCGATTAAATAATATTTTATAATATAATATTTTTTATAAATCTTATACGTAGTTGCATTCGTCAAAAACAAGGTTTGAGATAATAACCAACCATGACATTACGATGATAGCGAAAACGGCAAAAGATGGTCTAAAAATTGTATGTCTATCAGTCAGTCTGTATGTATGTATGTATAGATAGCTACAGCCCAAACGGGAGGGCCGAATTGCTTCAAACTTGGGAAATTGAAAAAAAAAATTGTTTAGCTCAAAAAATAACGGTACCTGCCGGGATGATGGGAAGCGTTTGACGAAAATCTCCGCTGAGCAATATCATAGCCATACCAAGTCATCTCGAATCACCTCGTAAATCCATCATTGTTCGGTCAACTGTGTTTATTTCAATTCGTTAAATCCTAACGTGAACTTTATAAATAAATACTTAAAACTACTTAACACTTAATGTCCAAGCTAACGTAAAACAATGAAGGTTAATTAAAGCAAGTCTTTGAGAATAAGGGGACAGAGGGTTTCCACGGAACCAAGGAAGAAAACGGAGACAAAAGCGCAAGAAAATCCTCTGAATTGCTTCAATTCTCATTAAATGTACAGATTAATAAGGTGCCCACACTACACAGGCATACTTAAGAATTGGTCTCACAAATGAATCAAAAAGTAGTTTGAGAACATAAGGGTCACGGAAATCGCGGCCGTATCTCTTAATGAAAAGAAGGATTCTATTTGCTTTTCTAACTACAAAACTAATATGGTCAGTAAATGTAAGTTCCGAATCTAAAACAACTCCCAAGTGAGAAAAAACCGATACTCTACTTAAAGAACAAGAATCGAGCATATAGGGTCAAGGGGGTAATTGTAAACGATTTTGCAACAGTCGATTTCGTTCTGTTGAGGTGTTAACAAGTTTTCGGCTTCCCAGTTTTTTTCAAATTAAATTTCGGGTGTGCGTTTAAGTGTAACGTTAAATCAACATTTCTCAAGTGGTGCAGTAGCACAAAGGTAGAGTGGCCGACCGAGAATCCTAGGGTCGCCAGTTCGATTCCTAGCCATCAGAACTTTGCAAGCTTTTTTTCACAACCGTGAAGTGGAAAACTTTATTGGTTGGGAAAACGAGCAAAGGAGGAGGAGTTTAAGCACGGGGCATCGAAAGGTGCCCTAGGGCCAATTAGGCCAGCGATGGCATCAGCTGAGGGAACATCGAAAGATGTTCCACTTACAAGCAGTGATTCTGCAGCAACAACATCAACAGCAATAACAACAACGGCAACATCATCCGATGCTAACCAGAGGCGCAGAAAGAGGATCAAGTGCGCACCAAATTTGGTAAAGAGGAGATCCACGGCCACCTTAGATATAGACGAGACGTCAGAGGGAGCAAGACAAACTCAGTTAGACACTTCACCCGAGGGTGAGAGGGTATAGAATATATTTCTGAGGAAGGAGAAGGGCACTTCACGACGGGCGGTAGTACTGTCTTCGTGAACCTCTCCACATCAGAGGCGTCATCTGAGGAGGACGACAACGGGGAACAGAGAATGGTCGCTCAAATTGAAGCAATGGAGGCTCAAAGGGATCTTATAGTTCTCGCCGCTAAGGCCAAGCAAGAAGCGCTCCGAGGGAAAGAACTGAAAGAATTCGAGGAACAACAACAACAACAGCAAAAAGAACAATAACAAGAACAACAGCCACAGCAGCCGCCAAAACATCAACGGCAAAAACAACAGCATTACCAGCAGACACAATCCCAGAAACAACCGCACAAAAACAGCACCAGCAGAATCAGAAGCAGCAGAATCAACAGCAGCAGGAAAGTCAGTCTGAGCAGCAGCAGCCACAGCCGTCGATTACGAAAAAAGAAAAGGTGCCACCCATAAATACTTATAAAATTGAGTTACAGGATACCACAAATCTGTGTAAGTTGGCCATAGGTCAAAATTTTACTGTAAAAAGATTAAATAACGATAGGCATGCTATCCACTGCTTCACACTAGAACAGCTCAAAAGAATTAAAGCGTTGCTAAAAGAAACCACAACTGAATTCTTTAGTTTCACCCCTAAGACCGAAAAATTTCAAACGGTCCTTTTGAAGGGCATAGATTCCTGCACGGAACCGCAGGTGCTCTTAAGTGAACTCCGCCAAAAAGCGAATGACGATCTCGACTTTATCGGGGTTAAGCCGTTCACTACAGTTAGAGCTAGGCGGGGGAAGCGGAGTCTTCCCTTCTTCCTTGTTCAACTCTCACCTAGCAGCAAACTGGATAGTTTGAGGAGTATCTCCGTCCTTAACTACCAGGTTGTAATTTGGGACAAATTAAAAAGGCGTGGCGACATGCTTCAATGCATGCGCTGCCAAAAGTTCGGCCACGCCGCAGCAAACTGCAAAATGCAGTCACGCTGCGTTAAGTGTGGAGAGAACCACAATGCAGATGAATGCAAGTTAGGAAGGGAACGGGTCGAAGATAGGACCCAACTTAAATGTGTACTCTGCCGAGGCGGCGGACACCCCGCTAATTATCGGGGATGCCCGACGTTTCAGCTTATGAAGAACAATAAAGCAGCAAAGCAAACAATGGCAGAAAAGCGTCCAACAGTGTGTCCTCCTACAACAACGCCCGTCAACCACCATATTTCTTATGCCCAAATGGCGTCAGGAAGGGGAAGCACGGTACAGCCTACACCAAAGGTCACCCAACAGGCCCCCGTGCCTAAGGCGCCGGCAGCACAGGTGATATTATGGGCATTCTGCTGGCCATCCAGGACCAGTTGACTGGCCTCCAAAACCAGATCAGGGAGCAGGCGACTAGGGTGGATTATCTCTAGTCTGTTTTGCCGAGCTTAACGCAACTTAGAGGTTAAGGGCGCGCTGCCGGAGAGGCCCTTTAAAGCCCTAGCTGTGAATGTAAATTCACTGATTAGGACCGAACGTAGAGCGAATTTATTCCAATTGCTTAAAGACATAAGTCCAGATGTGTTTATGGCTGGCGAAACTAAGCTTAACAAGAAACGAAAGACGTCGCAATCTTTATACGTAAAGGCATTAGTCATAAGGTAATATATAATAGTGATGTGCGTAAGTTTCGGACGTTAGAGGCATGCATCATATGCATTCATCTCCAACAGGGGAAGCGAATGTATGTGATCGCTGCCTATGCACCGGGAACAGCTCAGCCCACACAGTTTATAACAGAGCTTGAAAAGCTTTTTGAATGCTTAAGATTGAGCTCGGAAGAAAACTTTTACATATTAGCCGGTGATTTAAACGCCAAACACATATATTGGGGAAATCAAATACAAAATCCTCGAGGTAACCATTTGTATAATTTGATGGGTCGATACAACCATGAGTATCGCCTCGATCTTCTAGCCACAGTGAGGGCATTGTTTCCAAGAAGCGGTGCCTATCTGGATCTATTGCTGAAAGACGCAAGACTAATTAATAATTACTAACACTGTGGGTCAACGACCAAGAAATTGTTTACGAACGATCGAGTACGCCGCCGTTATACAACTTCCGAACGAGCTTATGGAGTTTAATGAGTATGTGCCTGTGCATACTTACAATTACAGTAAGGTGCGCTGTGAGACTAGGACACTGAAGTCGTCCATCAAAAACATCAACCAATTGATCAAAGAAAATTATAGGTTGGCTATTAATTTGTTCTGGGACAATAAAATTCGTGCCGTTAAGTCTAGCGACCCAAGTATGTTCCCAAAAATAAATAAGATTTTTAGAAGAAAGGATCAAAACGATCTTCCGTGTCTTAAGCTCCAGAGGACGACAAAGAACAGAGACGTACTTCTGACAGCAGGCATAGACCCAGAGAATACCGTATTGGGCGATGACCTCTATATAATCGAAGATCCGCAGTAGAGAGTGGAGGCTGTGAGGGCTGGTTTCCAGCAAGTGTACAAGGTGAATCATGACCTGGAGAACAGTGGCTCCGGAACGATATAACCGAACGGCGATCTGAGAATCTTGGTTTCACCGGGCGTAATGATGAAAATTTGGCAAACTCCATAATCGCCGAGCGAAATGGGACCAGTTCCCTGTTAATTTCGAAGATTGAGCTCCAGCTCATTTTTGATTCACTAAAGAAAAAGAAATCAGCAGGAGTCGATGGTATATCCAACGTTGTACTACGACATTTGCCTCAAGAAGCAGTTGACATTTATACCACACTGTTTAACAACGCACTGAATAATGTATATTATCCAGTGCGGTGGGAGACAGCAGTTTTGCATCATCTCCTTAAAAAAGGAAAGGACAATTCCAATCCGGCGAATCTCAGGTCGATAAGTCTTCTTCCGAGTATCAGCAAAGTATTTGAAAAGGTTATTAATAGGGCTCTGTTCAAGTGGCGGAGGACAACAAAATCATACCGGATACTGAGTTCGGTTTTAAGACGCGACATGACACAATTCATGCCGCGCTAAACTCGTTTCTGATGTCCAATGGAACAAATCTAAAAAGCAGTGTACGGGTGCCTGTCTGGTTGATCTGGAGAAGGCCTTCGAAACCGTATGGTTAGAGGGTCTCTATCTAAAGCTTGCCAGACATGGTATAAGTAAACCGTTATTGTACATGCTTTATGACATGCTAAATGGTAGAAAGATTGTTGTCAAGAGTGGCAATGTAATTTCTACCACAATTTTTAATATTAATAATGGTCTTCAGCAGGGAGCCATTAACTCGCCGATTATATTCAGCATTTACATTAGCGATCTGATAGGTAGTCTAACTCAGGCAATTTCGTACGTTGACGATATAATTGCGTACAGAACAGCTCATACAGTAAAGATCATCCAAAATCTCTTGCAGAGTGACTTCGACAAGATTCAGCGATATTGTGATGACTGGAAGTTGAAAATCAATTTCCAGAAATAAGAAACAATTCTGTTTAGGACTTCGTTGTCTAGCGCCTCAAGGGATACGAGAAAGAACTGGCGCAAGCTGGTGATCGTAGGACCAAGTGGACATCCACTGGCGAGTAAAAGTGTAGTAAAGTACTTTGGCATCTGGTTGGATCAGTACTTGGTTTCGACAGATATATAGGTGCTGCTCTGGCCAAGGCTATGGGAGCCTTTGCCCTGACAAAACGATTGTTTTATAGCAGTCGTCTTGACAGCAGGGTAAAGTTGATTTGCTACATGGCCCTCATCAGGACGATGATTGAATATGGATGCCCGGTGTGGTTCAACGTTGCCCCATCTCAAATGGAAAAGTTTCGGGTGTTTGAGAGGCAGTGTCTTCGAGGTTGCCTTGGATTACACAGAACACCAGAGTCGGAGTACAAACGATATTATTCCAACCAGGTTCTATACAACGGAGCCAACATAAACAGAATAGATAATTTTTTGTTTAAGCTGATTCGGGGGCAGAGCGATGTCCGCAACTAAAATCTTAATTTTTGGGGCGTATTACCCCAATAACGAATATTTAGAGAGTGTGCGGTTAAGTGGCTACATCCCTCCCGAGGCATTCCTCTATTTAGACAGTCGAGGGCTGATACAGGATGGAGGGACGGTTCCGCTCATCTACCACGGCAGCCGGAAAACTGTGGATAGGCGACTCCTGTATGGTCGAGACCATTTTTGTCTAGCTTTAAAATAGTTATAAGTTAATATGAAATAAAAATGAATTGACAAATAAAAAAGCATCGCTTCCCACAGATCAGCGAAATCAAGCATCGTTGCGCGTGGTTAGAACTTCGATGGGGGACCGTCGGAAACCAGCCACGTGCTGTTGACATGTGTTTCTTCTGTTGTGTGTTCTTCCTGTCTCTGTCTGTCTCTGTTGTATTAATGTATGCAAAAGTTTAAGCCAATGATCTAGTTGCCAGTGCTTCAGTGTCTCTACTTCGTAGATTTATCTGCGGAGTAGTATAAAATGTAATGTAATGTAATGCAGATGCTTAGATTATTTTTCGTATCAAAAACAGATCATTATTTCCTAAATGCATCAAAATAAGAAATCATTTTTAGGGATGCGTTTCTTAAATAGGTACTTAGATTTACCAAGAATAAGACATAACTTAAATTTACTTTATGTTTCTGTAATGATGATGATTTATTTTCCGATCAAGCTTTTTATACAAAACTCTCACTTTGGTCATACTAACTCAAATAGAAATGTCAGTAAATTTCAAACATCTTACTTTGAAAATAAGATTCATTCAAGTTCATCTTGTGCAATCGTTTAAGAATGAATATTATTCGTTCGAATGTCAGTATATACAATATTCATCAAAATTTGTATAAAACCAAACTATTCTGAACTTTATTTATTATCGGAAAATATGACTCCAAGAATTTCTTAAACCTATTTCTAGCTTGAAAAGCAAAGTATCGTTTCCAAAAGAAAATGAAAGCTTTTTCCATTTTTTTTGTAATTTCCTTCTTTTTAAAAATCGTGAAACTTTTCGATTGTATTTCCTTCAAGGACTTCAAGTCTTACGAGCCTCTAATTTAAACCAAAATTAATGTAATTGCATAGCATTACTCCATGAAGTCACTACATTTGTCATGGCGTTGACCAACACATTTTATTTATTTCTTACAAAACTTAAGTAGCTACCTATTATAACAATATAAATTAAAGTACTTAACAATGGCTGGTGTTTGAAGAATGTATTCGTAAAAAAAAAATGTTTGCGTAATAATCAAACATGACATTACGATCATTGAGAATACCAAAAAAGTGGGTCCCACAATCCCGTCTGTCTGTCTGTCTGTCTACCTGTCTATCTGTCCTCGAGTCTGCAGCCTAAACGGTTCGGTGGATTTGCTTCAAACTTGGTACATATTATTTTTTCGGTAATATGCCCACACGTTTTTTTCATTTATTTTAAGACGACAAATAACCGTAGCCCCCATATATTTTTTTGGCCAAAAACAAAAATCTTATTTTTCTCAAAAACGGCTCCAACGATTTTTATAAAAAAAATCAGTTCATTAACGAGGAAAATGAAAAGGGTACCTTATGATAATTTTTTTTGGAAAACAATTGTTATTTTTGGTACCTCTTGTGCAACCATTTTTTTGGTTTTAGATTTTATCGGTAACGGTTAATTTGATTTTTTTGAAAGTTTTGACGCGAAGCTACTTGAAAGTTTAAAAACTATTGTGTACCAAAATTTTTCAAACAATTTTTTTTTTGGAAACTCAAAATTTCGAAAACGACTCAATAGGTTTTTTCAAAACTTCGTATTTGGTGGTTTTTTGACATTATCTTGAATAGTTAAAAAAATATTTTTTTAAATAAAAAACAACGGTACCTCCCACACAAATGTCAAAAAACCGTAAAGAAAAAAATTAATTTCTCGAAAAGGGCTCCAAGAATTTTTATAAAAAAATTGTGTGTTCTTAAATAAGTACAGTTCACTTTCAAGTATAAAAATATTTGTTTTGTGTACTTATTAACGGTATTTCCCATAGCACCACATTTCATATTCAAAATATTTTTTTTTATAAAAATGCTCCCTAAAATTGTTAATAAAACTGCATACCAAAATAAGAAAAAAACATTTTTCGATTTTTAAAAAATAAATAAATTTTTTTTTGAAAAAATCGATTTTTCAAAAACCAGTCACAGAATATTTTGTATATGTATATAATTAATATCTTCAAAATGGAGTTTCAATTTTTTTTCTAAAAATGTTTTCAAAAATTTATACATGAAAAATTAATCTATTAAAAAACTGCTCCAACGATTTTTGAATTATTTTTGCATTTTATTTTATGTTTAATAAGAAAACAGATTTCCCTCTCTCATAGCTAAGGTTAGCTGGAAGATGGTTAAATATACGAGGAGCTGTAACGTAATGAAAATTTAAAAAATGTATTGTATTAATTCTTGCTACATTTGCGAAGTTACTGGTGTTGATACCTAAGTGAATATTGTCAACAAATCTCATATCCAAATAACCGGAATTTTAAAAAAATAATTTCAAAACTTTGTAGCAATACAAATGTTTTAAAGGAAAAATTCCAAGATTTTTATGTTAGCCGTATCGTAAATGTAAATGGTTACAATGGTAAATGCAACCACAATGGTAAATGCAACCCCAATGGTAAATGCAACCGCAATTGTAAATGCAACCAAAATAGTAAATGCAACCGAAATGGCGAATGCAACCAATTGGTAAATGCAACCAGAATGGTTAATGCAACCAATACGGTAAATGCAACCGCAATGGTAAATGTAACCACAATGGTAAATGCAACCGCAATGGCAAATGCAACCGCAATGGTAAATGCAACCCCAATGGTAAATGCAACCGCAATTGTAAATGCAACCAAAATAGTAAATGCAACCGAAATGGCGAATGCAACCAATTGGTAAATGCAACCAGAATGGTTAATGCACCCAATACGGTAAATGCAACCGCAATGGTAAATGTAACCACAATGGTAAATGCAACCGCAATGGCAAATGCAACCGCAATGGTAAATGCAACCACAATGGTAAATGCAACCGCAATGGTAAATGCAACAACAATGGTAAATGCAACCACAATGGTAAATGCAACCGCAATGGTAAATGCAACCCCAATGGTAAATGCAACCGCAATTGTAAATGCAACCAAAATAGTAAATGCAACCGAAATGGCGAATGCAACCAATTGGTAAATGCAACCAGAATGGTTAATGCAACCAATACGGTAAATGCAACCGCAATGGTAAATGTAACCACAATGGTAAATGCAACCGCAATGGCAAATGCAACCGCAATGGTAAATGCAAACCCAATGGTAAATGCAACCGCAATGGTAAATGCAACCAAAATAGTAAATACAACCGAAATGGCGAATGCAACCAATTGGTAAATGCAACCAGAATGGTTAATGCACCCAATACGGTAAATGCAACCGCAATGGTAAATGTAACCACAATGGTAAATGCAACCGCAATGGCAAATGCAACCGCAATGGTAAATGCAACCACAATGGTAAATGCAACCGCAATGGTAAATGCAACCACAATGGTAAATGCAACCACAATGGTAAATGCAACCGCAATGGTAAATGCAACCGCAATGGTAAATGCAACCGCAATGGTAAATGCAACCGCAATGGTAAATGCAACCGCAATGATTAATGCAACCGCAATGGTAAATGCAACCGCAATTGTAAATTCAACCAAAATAGTAAATGCAGCCGAAATGGTGAATGCAACCAAATGGTAAATGCAACCAGAATGGTTAATGCAACCAATACGGTAAATGCAACCGCAATGGTAAATGCAACCGCAATGGTAAATGCAACCGCAATGGTAAATGCAACCGCAATGATTAATGCAACCGCAATGGTAAATGCAACCAAAATAGTAAATGCAGCCGAAATGGTGAATGCAACCAAATGGTAAATGCAACCACAATGGTAAATGCAACCGAAATGGTGAATGCAACCAAATGGTAAATGCAACCGCAATGGTAAATGCAAATGCAATTGTAAATGCAACCACAATGGTAAATGCAACCGCAATGATTAATGCAACCGCAATGGCAAATGCAATCGCAATGGTAAATGCAACCACAATGGTAAATGCAACCGCAATGGTAAATGCAACCGCAATGGTAAATGCAACCGCAATGGTAAATGCAACCGCAATGGTAAATGCATCCGCAATGATTAATGCAACCGCAATGGTAAATGCAACCGCAATTGTAAATGCAACCAAAATAGTAAATGCAGCCGAAATGGTTAATGAAACCAAAATGGTAAATGCACCCACAATGGTAAATGCAACCGCAATGGTAAATGTAACCGAAATGGTCAATGCAACCAAATGGTAAATGCAACCGCAATGTTTAATGCAACAGCAATGGTAAATGCAACCGCAATGATAAATTCAACCGCAATGGTAAATACAACCGAAATGGTTAATGAAACCACAATGGTAAATGCAACCACAATGGTAAATGCAACTGCAATGGTAAATGTAATTGCAATTGTAAATGCAACCACAATAGTAAATGTAACCGAAATGGTCAATGCAACCAAATGGTAAATGCAACCGCAATGTTTAATGCAACAGCAATGGTAAATGCAACCGCAATGATAAATTCAACCGCAATGGTAAATACAACCGAAATGGTTAATGAAACCAAAATGGTAAATGCACCCACAATGGTAAATGCAA
The DNA here is from genome assembly GCA_910595825.1 of Philhelius pedissequus. Classification (NCBI taxonomy): domain Eukaryota; kingdom Metazoa; phylum Arthropoda; class Insecta; order Diptera; family Syrphidae; genus Philhelius; species Philhelius pedissequus. Next base: position 163,660,142 of record OU343161.1, read on the forward strand.
CCGCAATGGTAAATGCAGCTACAATGGTAAATGCAAGCGCAATGGTAAATGGGATCTCAATGGGAAATACAACGCTCAAAGTCAAGGTACTTGGCAAATCTTTCGAAATGTACTCGAACATAGTAAGCAATAAAAATTCTCAAATTCACTGCCGAAAGTAATAATTTTTTTTTTATAAGTATCCCATATACATTCGTTCTTGTTGATTCTCATGATTTCAACTATATAGAACGAAAAAATCAAAAATTAATTCTGCTGAATTAAAAAATATTTTATTTCATTCTGAAAAAAATATGTCAAACGAGAAAATGGTTCAAGAAAGAACTGAATCAAGAGTAACTGGTATGTTTTTTGCTGGATTTTCAAGCGCTGCTGCATCTTTTATTGTGTATCCGTTTATTTTTGTAAAGCAGAGGGCTGAAATCCATCAATTAACGGCGATACAAGTCATTAAAGAACATTTCAAAACTAAAGGTTTTGTATTTTTTTTATTTATGTATATAATTGAATTTTTTGTTTTTGAATTTGTATTGTTTTAAGTCAAATTATTTACTTTTAATTAATTTTCAGGCTTTAGAAATATGTACAGAGGAGTAATGGGCTTTACGGCCCGTTCATTGGTACAGTCAAGCCTCAGGTTCGAGCTCTACGAAGAGGCGAATCGTCAAAATTTATTGACATCTTTAGATCGAAAGATTGCCTTAGCCGGAGTAAGTGGAGGTGCTGTGGGTACTTTGATAACTCCATTGGCTAGGATGCAAATTCTGGCCCAAAGTAAAAGCGGAATAAGAAGTTTTCTTCGCGAGAGCGGAAGTTATTGGAAAATGTTTTCTGGTGCAGAACTAGGTGCTGCCCGTGGGATGTTATATTCCATTGGACAATTTATTCTGTATGATGAGGTAAGTAAAACTACGGATGTCTAGAAGCATTTTAGCAAATTAAGTCAAATTTTTATTTATTTTTCAGACAAAAACACATCTTCTGAAGTACCAGAACATTTTCCAAGACAACATATATACTTCTATTTTGGCAGCAATAACGGCAGGCTCCGTTGCAACTGTACTTCAACAACCGCTGGACGTTGTACAACTCAAATTTATGAAGGCCCCACCAGGAGTGTTTCGAAACTCTGCAGACGTTTTTAAGAAAATTGCACGGGAGTACGGAGTGACAGGTTTTTACAGAGGACTTTCTCCAGCATTTCTTAGAATTATTCCTCACACCATACTAACGTATATATTTTTAGAAAATATGCGTTCAAATTATGGCGAGGCGAAAAAAACATACCACAAAATGGAGAGCAGTGATGTTACTGGGGCCAAAATAGCTTAGGTATACTTAGGCATACATTTATTTAACTCAATCTTAGGCTTACTAGATGTTCGAACTAAAGTATCTTGGATGTCATACATTATAATTGGCGGCAGGAAATGGTAAAATATTTTGTAATTTTTAAAATTTTATTGTATAAATATATATTTTAGTTTTTTCAGTTTCAGTTTATTAAAAGGCATACATTGACATTCTGCAGTAAGCCCTGGTGATATGACATGTAGCAAGATTTTTTTTATATCTTATGTAACATACTTCTTAATACAGTTTTTTATATAGAATTTATTGGCTATATAGTGTATTCTGTATGTTATTATTATAAATCTAAAATTATATTTTATTGTATATATTTTATTGTACTTGTTAATGTTATTACAATAAATTTAAAAAAATAATTTTGTTTCATAAATATATTTCAAATATTAATAAATATTGACTTTCTTTTTTAAAAAAAAATATAAATATAAGTTTTTTTTTTTATAAATTAAAGTTGGAATTTCAGATGCGGAAAACCCTGACTTTTGGTCTAGGTATGTATAACAAAAGTTACAAAAAAAAAAAAAATTATTTGATGACCTTAGAGTCAGGGTGTATAAGTGGTGTAAATTTTATAGTAAATTAGTCTTATTTAATAGAATGCTCTAAACAGATGAATAGTTATACAGTGATTAAGGTCTTATGTAGCCCTTCCACAAATTCCTATTTATAAAACATTTTCCCAAACATTATAGTTATGCAGGGTCTTAAGTAGCAAAAACGGGTAATCTATTCCATTTGGCTGTCATGATTAAATGAAAACTCAACTATAACTTTTGTTGGTGTCATGATTGTGATTTAATGATAACAAAATATATAATAATACAAAATAATAATAAATATCGTAGTTTTTCATCCCTAAGATCCGGTTTAGATTGGTAGTACCGCCACTATATCACATGTCGAGTATTATGTGTATGAGTAGGGTGACGGTGGTTTCAGCTCTCTCACGGTCAGGTTCTGAGTAGCAAAACGCACTTTTTTTGGTTTTTGTATTTATTCTAGAAGTTGTGAATTTGTTTTTTTTAGCACAACAATTTTATGTCGAAGCGAACAATTTCAATAACTGAAGCATGCTTTGGAAAACCTGTATTTTTTGTTTAAGTCTCCATCTCCATTTGATTTATTGGATTGAATCGTTTTTTATACAGTTTTCTTCTCCTCGGCGTTGGAAGTTTTGCATTTAAATTATTGAAATTATTTAAAAAGGATACAAAATTTAAAGGCATTTTATTTTTTGTCTTATGTCCAAAATCAAAATGACATTTCTACACTATAATTTCTTTATGTGGCCTCTATTCAACCTATAAGCGTGTTTAGCTTATAATGGATCTATTCAACGTTGCTTAAGTTTTATAAATGAGATTTTCGAGTTCGGAGGCATTATAAGGAGTGCATAGCACTATATACTCGCTGTAATGTAATTATAAATAAGGCTGCATATGTATAGCATCACATTTCTTAAAGTTTTGACTAAAACCTTAGCCAATGCACGTTGTTTCCAGATTGGGGGCGTTAGCACTATAGCATCCGAGATTTTCTGCTCTATGGACAATGCCTTTCACGAATTTGATATTGTTTAAATATCCTGAACAGATTGGCAGCACTGTTGGTATTTTTGAATTTATTTATCCTTATTTACAATAGTGTTTTGCAAAAAAAAAATGGCGATTAAACAATATTTTTCGTCTATACGAGGTACGAGGTACTTTAAATTTTTATAAAATGCTCTTTAGGTATTTGGCTAACAATCCTGATAATTCTTAAATAAAATTAAAATAAAATAAAAAAATATTTTTTTTCCTCTCGCATGTAAATTGTATTATTGTAAAATTGTAAAATAATAATTAGTTTGTTGTATTGTTAAAATAATTTATAAATTAGTTTAACTTTTGCTTTTTTAAGACTTAAGTCTGTTGTAAAAGATACTTGAATAAATAAAAAATAAAATAAAATAAAATAAATAAATAAATAATGCGAGTGTTTGAATGCGATGACAGGAATTACATGATGCATAAGTATTGTATTTATATTCCATAGACTATATATACAATGGGTCAACGTATGGAAGGCTTGTTGTCCTCATTTTCTATTGTAAATTGGATATCTTTGTGCAAAAATATCATATACTTTGCTGAGTTATTCTATTTCGTTATCAAGAAGATTGTCCAAAATAATGTCGGCTACCGTTGGAGAAAGTGGATTTCCCATTGGCATTCCGTAAGTTTGCCAATAAAACTTTTCACCGAACTGGAAGTAGTTATCTCTAAGACAAAATTCAAGAATTTTCAGAAATTTTGGTTTGGTATTTTGTACAATCTTTTATTGTGTATAAATACGGAGGAATATTGGTAAATAGAGAAATAATAAGATACCATTACATCATCTTCCTCTATATTTTCATCTTGTAAGTTATCTTTAAGTTGGACCGAGTTTTAAATGTTATATTTTTCTGTAACGATGTTCCTTAAACCTATTCCAAAGTATGTGGATAAATTATAACACGATACGTTTATTAAGGATGATATTGGACGAAATGGAATACCTGGTTTCTAGATTTTTGGAGTCCTTATAGTCTCGAAGCTAAGGATGCTGAACAGTATAAATTATTTTTTAGGAAGCAATCAATGTATTAATTTTTGAATAGATCATTTACAAGTGTGTTGTTTGTTAATTGTAATTCTAGTGTTGGATCAACTCTAATCGTTTTGTAAGTGTTTTTCTTTTCACGAAGTTTGTTCATTTTCTCAACATAATCTTTTTTGTACATTATAACCGTTTTATTGCCTTTGTCAACTTTTGCAACTATGATGTTCTTTTGGTGATTAGTTAGAAACTGTGTTGTTGTTTTGTGTTCTTTATTAAATAAGCTTCCCTTTTGGTCTATTTTTGATTCTTCTTTTATAGTCTGACATTTTATTGGCAATCTTTGATTTAATAACATCTTTTTCTGAATCATCTTCTATTGTTTGCATAGTTTGTTCTACATCGGCTATAATATGTATTGGTCAAAAATTTGTTGAAGAGATATGTAGAGTGAACTTAACTCCCAACGAAAGTAAACACTTTACTTCATTAGGAAGCTCTATATTATAGTTTTGATGACAAACCATTCTTCGTTCAATGTAGTTCAAATCTCTTTAATCTGTCTTTCTTTAAGTTTATCAATTTTTACTGAATGGGTTAGTTTTCTTTGTGTTGTTATGGAATTAAACAAATAAGTTTGTTTGGTGATGAATGTTAGTATAGATTTCGTTTTATTCTTAGTGTGGAATATATTCTTTTCTTTTGTCTTTATGTTCAGATAAGTTTGTGTTATTTCTAGATTTAGAATTTTAGAGTGAAGTTTTTGTTCTATTTTTCTTACTTGATTTAATATTCTTTCCGTAGTGATGAGTTGACTTAACTTCGTGGTAGTATTATTAAGATGTTAAGGTACCAAACCATAATCTCTGAAGGTGAGTAGTTAAATCAATCATTGTTTTTGCTTTACAAGCTTTTATTGTTCTTTGCTGTAATGTTTTAGTGTGATACATGTTTCGATGTCGTACTTAAATTGGATTTGTTGTTGATTGAATAAGTATAAAGATGTTAATTTCGGCGGGCCTTCCAATGATTTAATGTTGTTTGATTTTGTTGACAATTTTTTGGGAGAACTATTCCACTGTATATGTAGGCTGTTTTGGTCTATTTTTAGATAAATGCGAATAAAAAAAGTTTTAATCCATCCATAAAATAAATAGAATTAATTAAAATAATTTTTAGGTCGAAAAACATTAATATTAAGAGATATATAATATATAATTTAGTTGTAAGTTATTGATAAGTAGGCTAGTCTTATGAGATTTTGCCTTGCTCTAAGTTAGTTATAAGAAAATGAAAAATAAAAATGAATTTACAAAATCGAACATGTACGTCCTCGATTTTATTATTAATTATAACGGCATCTATCTCTCACTATAGTCAAACAATGCGGCGGCGCCGGCGGCCATATTCTTTAATTTCTTTCTCAAACAATTTTTTCTTTTTAATGTCGGCAGTATGACTTATGTCAGCAAAGCAAACAAAAAAGTATAACCTGGCTTTGGCAGCCAGAAGAAGTTCGTCATGGGTGCGTCTGTAACTACCGTCACTTTGCCGACGATATGCTACTATTGCTAGACCGGCAATGCTTTTACTGCAGCGGAGCAGTCAAACAACTATAGCAACGATATCTACTTGCGATTCCTCCACAATGCCTGACAGTGCTGTTTTCGGCGGTAGTAATGGAACAATTACAATGTCCAGCTCCACAGGTGTATCACCTCAAACGATCAAAAACAGATATTCAACAGCAATAATAACATCAACAGGCATATCAATTAATTCTGTATCCTAATTGGCGGCAACATCCGTTAAAATTCACACAGCTGTATCATCCAGTATAAAAGGGTTGATGGAAACTCACACACCTTTTACGAACAAATTATTATGTCCGCTACAGAAAAGTGCCCTCTCACAGAATGTGTTGCTTAAACAACAAGGTTGGTCCAGCATAAATGTATCTACAATTGATTTCGGATATTTGGATCTATGAAATTCAACGAGAAAAAAGGAAAATAAAAACAGAAACGATGGTGAGTAATTACAAGTATTGTAACAAAAAATATTAAAATGTTCTAAAAGAAGCAAGCAAATGAAAACAATAATCGAGTCACGGAATGACCTCCATGAGTTTTTAAAAGGAGTCTATTTTACTAAAGTGGCGTCCTGGAGTCCAGACTTTAAAAAAAGAGCCAAAGGACACAAAAAAAACCAAATGTAACCCTGGTACTATGTATATGTTTCATATGCAAAGCTAGCGCCCAATATGAAACATCTACCACCATTCTTACAGCATCATAGTCCAATACACCAATTAAAAAAAAATGTACGTAGGAAAAAATACGAACAAAATGTATACCTTTGGAAAAAAATCCCCAGTACCCAATATCCAACTCCCGCCACTATGCCACCACCATTTCTCCGGCATAACTATGGCACCATCCAATACCACCTACGTGCCACTATCCACCACACTAGCATACGATACCACAACCATTCCTCCGACATAACGATTCCAATACCATACAACTATCAAATACAACATCCATAATCCAATTAACCATTCACAACATCATTTACCATCCACAATTATCCAATGCACAATCCAACATTCCAATGCACCAACCCTCGACTATACCAATATTCACCACTGAGGGGGATCTGGTGGATCCGGGGCATCCTTTGTTCCAGGACCCGCTTATCGCTACTAGTATCGGCGCCGGGTGGAACTGGCCAAACGTTCCTCATTTCATTAATTCCGACTTCAACTCGATCTAGATGCGACATTACACTTTCGGAATAGCGGCCAAATTGTTAGCATCCGGTCGGAAGTTTCATTGTGTTGATAAAGAGGCTCGAAGTTCGAAAAGGATTTTTTTTTTAGGTGGAACGCCGGATCATTTTGTATTAAGTAATTATGGTGATAGTTTGGATGAACGTAGTAAAGTACCAAGCAGTACAATTATTTAAAAATCGTAAATGTATTTCACTTTATAAATAGTCGCAAGGGATGTTTGTAAAAAGTCTCCTTTTAACTACTGAATAATGCAAAATGATATCGTAACTCCTGATTAAAATTAAAAGTGTTTCCATATGTTTCGGAATTAAATGACTGAACACATAAATATATCTACTAAAATCAAAGTTAAGTGGCTTAGTAAATATACACATAATATAAAAACACCGGTAAAATTCAAGTTGTTAAAGGTGTTATTTACATAATATCTTATCATTAGTCAACAAAAAACTGACTGAACTAAACATCCGACAAATTACGATAGCCACCCATTCAGGCTTATGAATCTTTTTTGCATTATGTTTTACCACATTTAAATTCTTGTAATATATCGGAAAGCTATATTTGTACATCCCTTCTCAAAAAAATTAAATTATACCATTTAGCTTGGAGTCATCATTTAAACGATGGAAGTGGTTATTTTTTACCATTTGGTATGATAAGCCGGAAACAATCAAAGGAATCGAATAAAAGGCTATAGTAATTTTATTTTAATAGTTAGTTACCTTCGTCGGTGGTGTACCTACTAGCGTAGCTAGAATTTTTTGAAGGGCCTTAAGCAAAAAACGATGAACAGACAATTTGTTTTATTAGGTTTAATTTTTTTTCGTCTCGGTAGTGTGGGAACACATCCGATGGAAAATAAATTTAATGCGAAATTAAGAAATTATTTGAAAAATGAAATTCGCGAGTTAAATATGCTCGAGATGCTCTTAAATCTTCCAAAGGATATAGAAAACGGAAAATTAAAAAAATGGGAGAAAAGTAGGTACATATCTATGTAATTTATTATACCCATAATAATACATCTCTTTAGTCTATGTTTGGGATGAAGATGAAATGTCTAAGGAAAGATCTTGCATAAATTTGGGCAATGACGGATGCTTGAATGGGTACATTGTTGGATCAGGAGGAAATAAAGGATTTTTGGAAGGTGCTGGTAGTCCTGGGAAATGATTTTCATAAAAAAATTGCATATACAAGAATTTAAAGATTAATAAGTAATATATTGAATAACTTAATTGAGGATTCTTAATATTGGCCGTCTTTTTTATCTGGATCAGTGTAAATTCTTAACATGTCATACAAAAACAAAATTAATATATTTTAAAGACTAAATCAAAATTTTAGTGTAGTGTAGCGGGAAGATGGCTATTCTGTAAACGGTATCAGAAGTTTAAAGTCATGTTTACTTAAATGCTTATGTACATAATTTTTTTTTTAGAATTTCAGTGTAGAAATAAAAAGATTCATACATTTTGACGAAAACATTCAACTCCACTGGCCTATACCACTAAACTAAAATTTAACTATTGTACAAGTAAACGTCAACTATGTATGGTTAACAAGTAATTATTGTTTCTGTACCACAAAAAAAAAAACAGCTACGTTTGTTAAATTTGCAAATTTCCCTTTTTTGTACAATTTAATTGTACAAGTTGCCACGCCACGGTTAGACAATGCGGAGACAAATAAGTGCAGTGATTAAGGCAAAGCTTTCAAAATTTTTTGTCTAACGCTAAGAGCATTGTTGTGATTTGTTAGTGACAATAATTTAACTTTAAGGCTATCACTAAAGTAAATCAATACACGGTTTGAAACTCGAAATTTTTCATCAAATACACTTTCGTCAGTTTCAAAATTAATGCATGGCTTGTACTTTGACTAGCATTCTTCATCGTCACTTGCTTGCGATTATAATGTGTATAGCGATCTTAATCAAACTTGACATTACGATGATAGAGAACACAAAGTGGGTCCCGCAATTCCGTCTGTCTGTCTGTAGGACGATCTACAGCCTAAAGGGCTGAAGCGATTTTAAGAAATCTTAAAAGATTTTTGAATCGTTTTTTTAGCCCCAAAAATAACGGTATTTACAGTTCAATTTTTCTTCCATCTTAATTATCTCAAAAATGGCTCTAACGATTTTGAAAAAAAAAGTGTGGTGCAAGTGGTCAAAAATTGTTTTACATTTGGGTATATGTTATTAACGGTACCTGACAAATAACAATTATTTTTTATTTTCGACTTTCTCATAAACGCCTCGACAAATTTCGATAAATTATTTTTTTTATATAGGAGGTCCTTCGAATTATAAATAATACTGCATACTAAAATTTTCGAAAACTATTTTTGGGATTTTGAAAAAAAAATATTTTTTTGTTTTTGAAAATTCAATATTTCGAAAACGTGTGGATGATTATTTTTGAAGTTTTGTTTTAAAATTCATATTTAAATGCTTAAAATTATCATACCAGTTTAAAAAAAAAGGTGTTTAAGCGTTTTAAAAAATATATATTTAGATTCTTAATAGAAATCTTTAGCATACGATGTGATGGGACATAAGAGCAATTACGTGCCAATTTAATATCTAAGGCGTATACAAAAATGGTGGATTAATAAAGCAAAAAAGTACGTAATGTCTTTATGTGCGACAAAATATTGAAATTTATCTATGGTTAGGTTAGGTTAGGAGGGTGGTGCGCAGTTTAAAGGCTGCAGCGTACACGGGGCCTATTGGTCCATTGTGATCCCCTTTCACACAGAGATATTCCTAACTAATGATTCATGAAGACTGGTTCATTTGCGAACCAGCCCGTACTCTCTATATATTTTTTCATATTTACGACTGGTATATGCACTCGGTCGTCTAGCTCATCAACAAATCTGTTTCCGAAGTATCGGAGGCGATTTGTTTGTAGATTTAGACAGTCGCAGAGCATGTGTCGAATCTAGTGGCCATTGTTCCTATGGCACAATGTCCTGTTAGTACACCTATAAATGTTCTGATGCTTCTTTTACTCAGTGATAAAATGGGTTTTCTTTTCATTGATTCTAGGCCATTTATGTATAAAAAGTTAAAAAATTTAACTTGTAACTACTTAACAATTTTCAATTAGTACGTTGAGTTTTCCTAACTATTTAACAATGATTTGTTAAATCTTATTTATACTTGTAGCTTTGTGGCACATAAACCATTGTAATTTGTTAAAATGTGTCTCTTGTACAATTCTTGTAGTTTTGTGGTACAGGCTACAGTTGGAATTCCTATACAGTTATTTAAAAAGTGAGCAGCACAATTAACTCCAATAAAAAGAGGTTTTCAGTCCCGCCAATATTATAGTGTTTTTTTTAATCAAAAAATTGACCAGTCTTATCTATATTGTATGTATTTTGAAATTATCTCAGATGTTTTATCTGGAAAGTGATCAACCTCCAAAATCTTGACAACGATAACTTGCTGTTGTGTAAAATAACGAACCAAGAGCGGACACAGTTTTGTAGAGCCATAATTGAAGATAATTTTTATAATTTCTTCGATAGAATCAGGTGCAAGAACATTGCAGACAATAGCTTCACATTTCTTCACTCAAAAGGCAAAGCGGCTTAAGTCGTTGTTTAGCATTTTTCAGGATAACGAATAACAATTTAAAAAAATATAAGTGGTGATTTTTTTGCTACTTGGTTTTTGACGTTTATATTTTTGACAGATCACACATGACAAATTCCACGAACATTTGACATTTCGATTCAGTATTGTTTGCCATTTCATCATGAATAGACTTACGCCTGAACAACGTTTGCAAATTATTGAAATTTATTATCAAAATTCGTGCTCTGTGAAAAATGTGTTTCGCAAGCTACGTCCGTTTCAGCGACGAGGCTCATTTTTGGCTAAATGGATACGTGAATAAGAAGAATTGAGGTATTTGGAGTGAAGAGCAGCCAGAGGCAATTCAGCAGCTACCAATGCATCCCGAAAAATGCACTGTTTGGTGCGGTTTATGGGCAGGCGGCATCATTGGGCCGTACTTCTTCAAGGACGATGAAGGCCGCAGGGTTATGGTCAATGGAGAAAGGTAGCGTTCGATGATAACAGATTTTTTTTTGCCGAAAATGCAAGAATTGAACTCGGTCGACATGTGGTGCCAACAGGACGGTGCCACATGCCACACTGCACGCGAAACCATGCATCAATTGAGAGGCGAATTTGGTGAGCAGTTGATCTCACGTTTTGGCGCAGTCAATTGGCCACCAAGATCATGTGATTTGACCCCGTTAGACTATTTTTTGTGGGGCTATGTTAAGTTTATTGTCTATGGGGACAAGCCAAACACGATTGCTGCCTTGGAAGCAAACATTGAACTCGTCATTGGTGAGATTCCGGCCGAAATGTGTGAAAAAGTTTGCCAAAATCGGACCTTCAGAATGGACCACCTGAAGCGTAGCCGCGGGCAACATTTAAGCGAAATTATTTTTAAAAAGTAAATGGCAGAAATTGATTTATCGATCCAAATAAAAATTTCATTCACTTTTTACAAGTTTCTGTGTTTTTTTGAATGTTCAAAAACCAAGCTCTTAAAAAATCACCGTTTATAAGGAGAACGGTTTTAAATAGAAATATGGAGTTTAGTCACAAGCATCATAATTGTCTTCTTTAAGGATTAACAAAAATAGCTTAATTAAAGTATTTATTAGAAAAATTTGTCATTGAAGCCCTTTCATCTTTTTATAATTTTCATAATTCTTTAATTTATAATTTTATAATTCTCTAAAGAAAATTTTTATTAATTTTTATTGAAATAAAATTTTAAAATTGAAATTTATTGAAGGACAAAAAACATATAAATAAATTAATACAAAAATTAGACTGCAATACAAGAAGGTAACCTAATATAACCAAGTCAAAAGTACCATATTCGACTTATTCCGTTAGATCCGGATGAAAGTCTGTTGCAGAGTCTTATGAAGGTGATGAAACTTCTCATCGGTCAAATGGAGCAGCTCCAGAAAATCTTGTCTTTTTTGCTTCGTTAATTTTGTACACCATTTCAAGTGAGCCTGTGGTTAGTACATTACAGCCTCGTAATTTGACCGGACTGTTTTCGAGTATAAATACTTTCGTATGCAGGGATACTCATAATATGATTCAGAACTTCATTTTTATCGCATCTAAAATTGTATTAGTCGAAACTCCTTTTGCTCGCATATCCTTTATTACCGCGGTACCTAGAGATTCGATTTGTTTCCAATAACGATCAGTTTCGTTCAAGCTATGTTGAAGCATTTTTGACAGACTTGTGTTCTGATGCCTTTCAGACTCAGGAATTTTCGAGGTTGCCACTCTTCTATAAATTAATTTTTATTTTTTCGATTGAAATCAATCCAGACACATTCTTTATTGCAAATTCTCATTATGTGAAAATTGTTGTCAGTACTGAACTTACACGATTCTGGCTGGCAGTTTTTTAATGGCAAATATACTGCCATATTTAACCTTGACGTGGTGGGGGGCTTACGTTTGACCCTGCAGCAACCCAGCTGCAGTGTCAAACAAATAAGAAAAACAAACAGAGATGTATTTTAAAAATAAAATTTACTATGGAAGATAAAGTTTTGGACGATAATACAATTCGAGTGGAGATATACACTCAAGTGTCGGCAGAATTCATGGCTGCCGGGGGGTTGCTTAACCTATAAGGAGGCTAAGTCGCCAGTGTAAACAACAACAACAACAATTGTTGGCCGGCAATAACTCTTTTACTTGGGGATTAAAAGAACAGGCGAACGCCTTTTAAGAAACGGCAGACCAATGCTAGTTCAAACCTGAATTGGAGCGAAGTAGCACATGGCGGCAACTCTTCTGGGACAAAGCCAAGTTCATCTAAAATATTAAGATCGGAGGAGACGGCCGAAATTGTAAGCTCTAAAAAGCTTAAAGCTAACAGTTTTGACACTTCCCCGATCGACCTGCAGGTAGCCATAATAAGTCGAGACAACCCAGATGGGAAAATCACTGCCAAAAATTGGTTACTGGTGGAAAACGAAATCCTTAAAGCCATGATGGCAACATCTGAAACAGATAGCTCTGATGACTACATATTCGATGGTGATGGATGGTGCACCGGGGGTGAAAGTGATCTGTTGCGGGAACCAGAAATCCCTGAAGTTCCTCAATCACACAATTACCAATATTGGCGAACTGTGTGCGGGAGCCTTCCTCGGGGTTCTTCCTGGCACAGAGCTTCCACTTAGGCAGCAGATCAAAATATGGATCCCTCCTCTTGCTTCCCACGAGGACACCTCCATAATTAAACTGCTGGCTAAACAAAACAAGGAGCTTCTCATAATGGAATGGAAACTAGTACACTCCAGAGAGAGTTCGAGGGGGAAGGAAAGTTCGTTATCGACAACAAATCTGACCTTATTCTAAAGGAGAAATCGGACGTGTTGAGGTATGGTCTTGGAGTCGTCAAGGTAATAAGGCATGATGGCAAAGGGGAGTCGAAAGCTGCTAGTGGTGCAAGTAAGCTTGCAACACACTAAAACAGCAACACAACGACCTAATGCTCTTCCTGTCCCAAGAGCCCGTGGATGTGGCCTTAATCCAGGAATCATGGATTAACAAAAATCAGGTTCAGCGGTTGAGGTCGAAATACTATATTCTGTATTCTAGCAAAAAAATCAATTAATGCTTTCTATTTATCTAGGTACAGCAACGGAGAAAATACGGCAATCAAAGTTGAATCAAAAGAAGGAAACTTCGTTTTGGCATCAACGTATATGGAGCATGACGAGGATAACCCTTCAGCAGAGGCGGTCCGCTATCTTGTCGATTATAGCGCAGAGAGAAGGATACCTCTGGTGATAGGATGTGATGCCAACGCTCACCACACACAATTGGCGGCAAGGATATTTTATATGTATCCAAATTGAAATCAAGTGTTTTGGAAATTCTTTTTAGCCGATGTGATTTTTTTTAATTTCATTTTCTCATATACAGTGATACATACAATTCAGATTCAATCAAATTGTTTCCAGATGTTTTATTGGGGGAAAGGAAGTCCAATCGAAAAGGATATTAGTAAAGTAAGACTTGTTCGGTTTTTCAGACCGTCCAGTCATATTTGGTTACATTTAAATACGGAAATAATAAATGTTGTTTTTTTTTTGCCCACAATAAAAATCGTACCGTGTTTTATTTAAAATGGATACGAACTGTATGTTTATTTATTTATTCATCATCATTAATCAGATATAAATATCTTATAGACTCCTAGAAATAAAACAATAACAAAAAACAAAATAAATGTACACTTACTATTCATTATAGAGCAAACTTTAATCACGGTTGCCGCTGTCAAAAAAAAACCTGCCCAGCTTTCCAAAAAAACTTACCAACTCTGAATGAAGAACCTACCAAATTTTAATTCGAGTTTTTTTTTCTGGGTTTTCAACGATTTATACTTGCACACAAGGCATGCATCCATAAAAAAAAGATTACGACTTCTTTATTTTTCTTATTTTATTGACGCCATATGTGAAAAAATCCATTAATCCACAAACAATAAACAACAACAATTAGCTGATTTTTTTTCACATATGACGTCAATAAAATTAAAAAAACAAAGAAGTTTCGTATTCGTGTTTTCTTTAATTCATCCGCACAAGGTATATAAGGTTCACAGTGTATAAGACTTACGGTGGTTCTGAAACCCCCCTGCTTCTCAAATATAGGATTTGGGGCGGGGTCAGCTTTGAGGGTATGCAAAGTTTTTTTTGGATTTAAATCGGTTCGGTTGAAAGCCATATATGTAGGTACCTCATCTTACAACTCGAACACACCATACAAAATACATATGATATGGTATTATCAACGTAAATGTGTAGTGTACGAACCAACCTAGAACTCAAACACCAAACAACCCAGAAGAAACTCCTTTTGCTCTGACTCAGTACATATAAGCTGCGTTTTATTATCTACGGGTCTGGGTCTGGCTTATATTTTAACACGTATTACAAAACCAACAAGATATCCAGGTTTCTATCGGGGTTTCTATCTGGGTTTGCAACTATTAGTATTAAATTCGGCAATAGTATGCTCTTAATTTGAATGAGCATACTATAGCCTAGTTTTTTTCAAACTTTTTGAGTACGCGACCACTATGATAGTAAACACATTTTGCTGACACCCACATTCTAAAAAAAAAACTTTGTCAGCTATTTGAAAAGCTACATACACTGCCCTTCCATACCCAGTCTAAATATAGGTATGAAATTTTACTTATTCGCGACGAAATTTTACTTATTCTCGCTGAAATTGTTACCGTGTTGCCAAAAAAAAATGGTGTGAGCCTTGCAGTAATTTTAATGTTTTCTTATGTCCGTTTTTGAGAAAAATAAGATTTTTGTTTTTGACCAAATAAAATTTATGGGAGCTGTGGGGACGGACATCCACATGCGAACACACCATTAAGTTAATTTAAAAGATTGCAACTTGGAACGTAGACCCCTTTCACACAATGAAACTGAGTTGCCGGCAACTGGGAGTTTGTGGGTTAGAAGGGCAAGAAAAAAAGGAATGAAAAAAATCTCCCCGGTCAACGATTTGAAGAGATTTTTTTGACGTTATGCTTTGAAATTTTCTTAGGTTTCCATTTTGACTTCTGTCTCTGATAGATGTCAAACACATTTTTTTTAAAAGAGAAATTGTTTCTTAAATTTTATTATTACATTAACCAAACCAAGTGAGCTACTTAAATAAATTCATTGTGAAAGAAAATTTCAAGTTTTAATTCTTGTAGGCAAGGCATTTAATTCAATCCATCACTAGTTGGTACACATTTCATACATACAATTATGCGCCTAGACATGGAAAATCGACAACTAAACGGACGGACCAACTAAGCTCTCAGCTTGTGGCTTCATCATCACATTTGGTTTATAATGACGTTCCTGTATTAGCGAGCAGCAGCAGCAGCAGGCAGCAGGCAGCACCACAGGTATCAGTCATATCATCCTGTCAGTGGTTTATGTGTCCAACTGTACCAATAAAGCTTCGGTGCATTCCAATAAGCCCAATATAATCTTCCCATCATTACTATCATGTGTTGGGTCTAAGATTTGGATGGCAAGAAAAACGCACAACAAAACTGCACACAAATCAATTTTCTTCTGGTTCATTGTTTTTCCGTGACCTTTTAATATATTAATTTAGCAAACCATTATTAACAACCACAATAAAAAAAACAACATTTACCTATATAATCGCACCAGGTTTCTTTATTTTGAATTTATTTTTCTAAAAATAAGCTGCTGTTAATTTATAATAATTTATAACATAATTTTAGGCAATTTTTTGTATGGCTGCAAAGTTTTTGGCAAATGCCCAAAATTTTAAGTTAGTAAATTGAATATTTCTTAAAACAAATTACTTAAAAGCAAATATTGAAATTATTTGTAATAGAATTGAAAAACTTAATAATGATGAAACATAATGGTTATTTTTAATAAATAAAAGATTAAAATATTTTTAATATGAAAATATCAGTGTGGTTTATTTAACATATAAAAAGGAAGTGAAGAAAAAATTTACAAAGTAATAATGACGTCGTTATAGATGGTATAAAAATAATTTAGCTATGTTAGTTTTACAAATTCAGTAGAACTTTGTAATTAGTGATGGGTAAGTATTTATTTTGGTTTAGCATTTATTACCATCAAATAATGATCCGTTTTCAATCCAGCGCGAATTTGCTAATCTCTGGATTTTCTGCTTTTCTCTTTATATTGAAATTATCAATAGTTTTTAAATTGAATTACATTCTCAGCAAGCCATCTGCACCTATATATAAAAAGATTTCATCCGGAATACTTCTGGGCTTTTCAGGTTCACTTGAAAAACAAATCACCGTTTTGATTCTGAAAATAAGATAATTTTGCTTCTGGATTTGAATCGAAATCAGAATCCTGGTTTCGCACTCACACATTCATATACTTGAACAACTTGACTGTAGTAGTCATTTTTGGTATCATGTGCAACAAATATTATTTTTGATTTTGATTATTTTCACGTACACAATTACGTTCACATATAAAATCACATTAAAATTCAGAATCGTCAGAAACAAAAAAAGTATTCAGTTTGGATCCGGGATCGGAGAGGGATTCCGGATTGCCAAATAAAATCGACATTTATCTATCTTTTGATCAATAAGTACTCTCACTTGGAAAAAGCATGTGCGTCAGACAGAAGTGATAACTTAAACTAATCTAAGTTGCGCTATTTAATATTCTATTGTTTAACTAGAGAAAAGCTTCAAAAGTTCCTCGTTAATTTGATTAATTTCAAAAGTTCTCCTTGAGACAAAGCGAAAAAAAATCATGTGTAATAGAAAGTTACAAGTATTTTTCAATATATGAGAGGGTCTCAATCCCCTCTTTTCGGCGTGAGGGGCAATTTCATAAAAAATAAACAATGGAAAACAAAATGGGTACTAAGAAATAACGGTAATACTTAGAAATAAGTGTTACAACTTTTGTAAAGCCCATAAATCTTGCTCTATCAGACAATTTTTAAATCAAGTGAAATACTTATAGGTATGCATAGTTAAAAAAAACTGGTCTTAAACTCGTTGGGAAGAAAAACAAAAAACAAAGCTTAAAGTGTAATTTTTCGAAACTGTAATAAAAGCTATGGAAGTAGGTGTAGATCCAAATGCAAAATACGCCATAATGAGCCGTAAGACAGTCCTAATTCCTGAGAACGACGAGGAATCGACATATTCGGGTCTTCGTCAACACTTTCACTTACAGCAGCGATATTTTCAGTGGTACGAGCGAAACGATGATGCACAGGTCTTACAATATCTGTAACCAATCCAGTCTCTTCAAATTTCTTCGCAATTTGGTTAATTGCTTGCGTAGTCGGACGATTATGGAAACCATAATCTCCTCTTAAAGCACGATAGGTTTTAACAATTTGTATGCGTTGTGCAATAGTTTAGCGATCCATTTTCATACATGTCAGACTTTCAACTGAAAAAGAAAAAAATTCGTTTAACAACTTAGTTTGACAGATGTCGAGTTCCAGCCCTATACTTTTGTAACCGCAAAATGGATAACCCTATATTATATATTATTTTTTTCTCTAAAAATCTTTACTCTGATTAATTTTTAATCAAAAACTGAAAATTATATGATTTTATGTATTCTTATTTTTGAGAAATTGCAAATTACTAAAACTACTTTTTTATGATATTTTTTTGTTTGTATTTATAGTGATTATGCACCGCAAATTAATCACGGATTTTCGTAGATTGATATAATATGTACGTACAATCATCTTTACTTGCGATAAAGGTACTATAGGGCAAGTTTTACATTTGCGAAAAAAATCGAACTCGAGATTTTAATCAAAGTTGACATTACGATGATAGAGAATACCAAAAAAAATAGTTCTTGCAATTCCGTCTGTCTGTCTGTAGAACGATCTACAGCCTAAGCGGCTGAACCGATTTTGTTCAAACTTGGTACTTAGGTGTTTTAGGTGATTGTTCAAAATAGATTTTTGAATCATTGTTTTAGACCCAAAAATATCGGTACTTGCCATACGAATTTTTCTACCATCTTAATTATCTCGAAAACGGCGCTAACGATTTTGATAAAAATTGGTGTGTGCACTACATTGAGTATGGTCTACATTATGGCCAAAAAAATTTAAAATATTTTGTTATTAACGGTACCTGTCATACAATCATTTTATTGATTTTTTACTTTCTCATAAACGATTGAATGAAAACTCAATCAAAACTCAATAAATATTCAAGAAAATTCAATATTTCGAAAACGGGTGGAGGATTTTTTCTGAAATTTTGTTTTTGAATTTATATTATTTAATATTTAAAATGTCAATACTAATTTTTTTTAGAAAAAATTTAAGAATTTTTATGTACAAAAAATTAAGTGAAAAACGACTTTAAAAATACGTTTAGATGTTTCTTTTAAGAATCTTTTGCATATAATGTGTTCGAAGATAGGAGCAAGTACGTGCGATCCAGTCGTGCATTTTATTTTTTTAAACTATACATAGATTTCACTTGATTTAAAAATTAGCTGATAAGGCAAGGTTTTAGCTTTACAAAATGTTATAACTCTTTTTTACTTGCGATTATAGGTACTAAAATGCAAGTTATGCATTCGTAAAAAAAAATGTTCTAACAATCAAACATGACATTACGATCATAGAGAACACCAAAAAAAGCGTGTTCCCCAATTCTATCTGTCTGTCAGTCTATTTGTCTGTCCTCGCGTCTGCAGCCTAAACGGTTTGATGGATTTGATTTAAACTTTGTACATATTGTTTTTTCGGTAATATGCCCACATGTTTTTTAATTTTTTTTAAGACGACAAATAACAGTAGCGCTTTGGGTATGCTGATTTCAATAAAAAAACGCAGTCAACAGTTTCGGATAAGCATTAATGTGAGACAACTTTTATTAATGATAATAGCTACTAATTTTTATAAAACAACATTAACACATTTGACTTGAGAAATTAAGCAATTAATTTTAGAGACTGAACAATTAATTCTTTTTATTTCGATGATACTGGTGGCGCAGATAAACGAAGAAAGACCGCCTTTTCTTTTCCCAGACAGTAATAACCAACGACAGAGAAATATTTCTGTCGTTGGAAGAGTACGCATAGCTTCACGTCACACTCTGGTCGTTTTCTTCTTGTTATGACATGCAATGAAATTGGGTATGTCCCCTTTCACACAGAGAAACCAGTTGGTGGAGATTTTTTTGACGTTTTCCTTTAATTGCCTTGAAGCTTTCACACGAAGAAATTGATGAGGAAACATAGTTGCTCGTTTTTTGAATTGCTTTTAATTTGACATTCGCTTTTTGTAAACAAACAATTTGCTTCGCGGCTAGAAAATTCTACACAATTTTGAGTTATAAATTAACAGCAGCTTATTTTTAGAAAAATAAATTCAAAATAAAGAAACCTGGTGCGATTATATAGGTAAATGTTGTTTTTTTTATTGTGGTTGTTAATAATGGTTTGCTAAATTAATATATTAAAAGGTCACGGAAAAACAATGAACCAGAAGAAAATTGATTTGTGTGCAGTTTTGTTGTTTTTCCGTGACCTTTTAATATATTAATTTAGCAAACCATTATTAACAACCACAATAAAAAAAAACAACATTTACCTATATAATCGCACCAGGTTTCTTTATTTTGAATTTATTTTTCTAAAAATAAGCTGCTGTTAATTTATAACTCAAAATTGTGTAGAATTTTCTAGCCGCGAAGCAAATTGTTTGTTTACAAAAAGCGAATGTCAAATTAAAAGCAATTCAAAAAACGAGCAACTATGTTTCCTCATCAATTTCTTCGTGTGAAAGCTTCAAGGCAATTAAAGGAAAACGTCAAAAAAATCTCCACCAACTGGTTTCTCTGTGTGAAAGGGGACATACCCAATTTCATTGCATGTCATAACAAGAAGAAAACGACCAGAGTGTGACGTGAAGCTATGCGTACTCTTCCAACGACAGAAATATTTCTCTGTCGTTGGTTATTACTGTCTGGGAAAAGAAAAGGCGGTCTTTCTTCGTTTATCTGCGCCACCAGTATCATCGAAATAAAAAGAATTAATTGTTCAGTCTCTAAAATTAATTGCTTAATTTCTCAAGTCAAATGTGTTAATGTTGTTTTATAAAAATTAGTAGCTATTATCATTAATAAAAGTTGTCTCACATTAATGCTTATCCGAAACTGTTGACTGCGTTTTTTTATTGAAATCAGCATACCCAAAGCGCTACTGTTATTTGTCGTCTTAAAAAAAATTAAAAAACATGTGGGCATATTACCGAAAAAACAATATGTACAAAGTTTAAATCAAATCCATCAAACCGTTTAGGCTGCAGACGCGAGGACAGACAAATAGACTGACAGACAGATAGAATTGGGGAACACGCTTTTTTTGGTGTTCTCTATGATCGTAATGTCATGTTTGATTGTTAGAACATTTTTTTTTACGAATGCATAACTTGCATTTTAGTACCTATAATCGCAAGTAAAAAAGAGTTATAACATTTTGTAAAGCTAAAACCTTGCCTTATCAGCTAATTTTTAAATCAAGTGAAATCTATGTATAGTTTAAAAAAATAAAATGCACGACTGGATCGCACGTACTTGCTCCTATCTTCGAACACATTATATGCAAAAGATTCTTAAAAGAAACATCTAAACGTATTTTTAAAGTCGTTTTTCACTTAATTTTTTGTACATAAAAATTCTTAAATTTTTTCTAAAAAAAATTAGTATTGACATTTTAAATATTAAATAATATAAATTCAAAAACAAAATTTCAGAAAAAATCCTCCACCCGTTTTCGAAATATTGAATTTTCTTGAATATTTATTGAGTTTTGATTGAGTTTTCATTCAATCGTTTATGAGAAAGTAAAAAATCAATAAAATGATTGTATGACAGGTACCGTTAATAACAAAATATTTTAAATTTTTTTGGCCATAATGTAGACCATACTCAATGTAGTGCACACACCAATTTTTATCAAAATCGTTAGCGCCGTTTTCGAGATAATTAAGATGGTAGAAAAATTCGTATGGCAAGTACCGATATTTTTGGGTCTAAAACAATGATTCAAAAATCTATTTTGAACAATCACCTAAAACACCTAAGTACCAAGTTTGAACAAAATCGGTTCAGCCGCTTAGGCTGTAGATCGTTCTACAGACAGACAGACGGAATTGCAAGAACTATTTTTTTTGGTATTCTCTATCATCGTAATGTCAACTTTGATTAAAATCTCGAGTTCGATTTTTTTCGCAAATGTAAAACTTGCCCTATAGTACCTTTATCGCAAGTAAAGATGATTGTACGTACATATTATATCAATCTACGAAAATCCGTGATTAATTTGCGGTGCATAATCACTATAAATACAAACAAAAAAATATCATAAAAAAGTAGTTTTAGTAATTTGCAATTTCTCAAAAATAAGAATACATAAAATCATATAATTTTCAGTTTTTGATTAAAAATTAATCAGAGTAAAGATTTTTAGAGAAAAAAATAATATATAATATAGGGTTATCCATTTTGCGGTTACAAAAGTATAGGGCTGGAACTCGACATCTGTCAAACTAAGTTGTTAAACGAATTTTTTTCTTTTTCAGTTGAAAGTCTGACATGTATGAAAATGGATCGCTAAACTATTGCACAACGCATACAAATTGTTAAAACCTATCGTGCTTTAAGAGGAGATTATGGTTTCCATAATCGTCCGACTACGCAAGCAATTAACCAAATTGCGAAGAAATTTGAAGAGACTGGATTGGTTACAGATATTGTAAGACCTGTGCATCATCGTTTCGCTCGTACCACTGAAAATATCGCTGCTGTAAGTGAAAGTGTTGACGAAGACCCGAATATGTCGATTCCTCGTCGTTCTCAGGAATTAGGACTGTCTTACGGCTCATTATGGCGTATTTTGCATTTGGATCTACACCTACTTCCATAGCTTTTATTACAGTTTCGAAAAATTACACTTTAAGCTTTGTTTTTTGTTTTTCTTCCCAACGAGTTTAAGACCAGTTTTTTTTAACTATGCATACCTATAAGTATTTCACTTGATTTAAAAATTGTCTGATAGAGCAAGATTTATGGGCTTTACAAAAGTTGTAACACTTATTTCTAAGTATTACCGTTATTTCTTAGTACCCATTTTGTTTTCCATTGTTTATTTTTTATGAAATTGCCCCTCACGCCGAAAAGAGGGGATTGAGACCCTCTCATATATTGAAAAATACTTGTAACTTTCTATTACACATGATTTTTTTTCGCTTTGTCTCAAGGAGAACTTTTGAAATTAATCAAATTAACGAGGAACTTTTGAAGCTTTTCTCTAGTTAAACAATAGAATATTAAATAGCGCAACTTAGATTAGTTTAAGTTATCACTTCTGTCTGACGCACATGCTTTTTCCAAGTGAGAGTACTTATTGATCAAAAGATAGATAAATGTCGATTTTATTTGGCAATCCGGAATCCCTCTCCGATCCCGGATCCAAACTGAATACTTTTTTTGTTTCTGACGATTCTGAATTTTAATGTGATTTTATATGTGAACGTAATTGTGTACGTGAAAATAATCAAAATCAAAAATAATATTTGTTGCACATGATACCAAAAATGACTACTACAGTCAAGTTGTTCAAGTATATGAATGTGTGAGTGCGAAACCAGGATTCTGATTTCGATTCAAATCCAGAAGCAAAATTATCTTATTTTCAGAATCAAAACGGTGATTTGTTTTTCAAGTGAACCTGAAAAGCCCAGAAGTATTCCGGATGAAATCTTTTTATATATAGGTGCAGATGGCTTGCTGAGAATGTAATTCAATTTAAAAACTATTGATAATTTCAATATAAAGAGAAAAGCAGAAAATCCAGAGATTAGCAAATTCGCGCTGGATTGAAAACGGATCATTATTTGATGGTAATAAATGCTAAACCAAAATAAATACTTACCCATCACTAATTACAAAGTTCTACTGAATTTGTAAAACTAACATAGCTAAATTATTTTTATACCATCTATAACGACGTCATTATTACTTTGTAAATTTTTTCTTCACTTCCTTTTTATATGTTAAATAAACCACACTGATATTTTCATATTAAAAATATTTTAATCTTTTATTTATTAAAAATAACCATTATGTTTCATCATTATTAAGTTTTTCAATTCTATTACAAATAATTTCAATATTTGCTTTTAAGTAATTTGTTTTAAGAAATATTCAATTTACTAACTTAAAATTTTGGGCATTTGCCAAAAACTTTGCAGCCATACAAAAAATTGCCTAAAATTATGTTATAAATTATTACCAAATCCCCCGGCCGCTTTGCAGGACGTAAAAAAAGTTTTTTATTTGTTTTATATGTGCTTTTTTATTATTTACTATTTTTTATTTCAATGGTTTATGATAAACAAAAAACAATATTTTTGGTTTTTCCATTGTTGGTCGTATAAATGAATAAGGAGGAAGGCCGCAAAGAAATATAATTTTTTTTTCCTTTGCTCGATAACTCAACATTTTTTTAATCGATACCCGTTTGTTTCATTAAAATATTCGAAAAATCACGGAAGCTACACAGATTCCCGCGACTCTCCAACGTAATTTTGCATGGTAAAATAATTAAAATTTAATTTCTTTTTTAACCGATTTTCTGTATTTAAAAACAAATTTGTTTTGTCCTAAACCTTCTACACTTATTCCTCTTTAAATTGAAAAAAAAATTGGAAAATCGGTCAACCGGTTTGGCTGGTTAGCGAAAGTACACAGAACCAAACTTTAATTTATATATATAGATTATTATCTAAGATTATAATCTTACTGTCGTTACTAAGTTCTGACTTTCTATTAATGAAAGTATAATAATTATGTACTCACATTTTGTAATGCCTTAGTTATATTTTCCAAAGTAAGTTTTTGATATAAATACACCCTTAGATATTTTACATCACTCAACTTGCAATTAATATGTTTACACCATTAACATTCAGCTAATTGCTGAAAAGAAAACAATATGTTTTTCCACTATAAAAGATAGCTTTTAATTTGTCATTATTAAGAATAATAACAGGTCATTAGTTGAAAAGCATGGGTTAAATGTGTATATTTTTAAACAAAATTCATGCGATAAAGAAGTGCCATTATCATTAGCAAATATAACATATATTCTGGTAACCTAGAAATATCAGATGAACTCAATAGGTACATATCCTTGTGGTACGGGGTGTTCATGAAACACGTGAAACATCTGAAAAACATCTTTCGGCCAAAATAGTTTGGATAATTATAATACCATACGTGGGAAAGCTACCAAACCCTTTTTAAATTTCGAGTAGAATAAGACCATTCGATTTACCAAGCAAACGATTTATGTAACATGTTCGCAAACTCTTACCCCCAGCTTCACAGTGCAAGTTTAAGCTCCACTTTTGATTTAAACTTCAGATCAACAATTTATTCGGTTTCACAGTGTCGTTTAAGCCTTGAACTGAGTTTAATTTGAAGTTTAAGTTAACCGAGATTATTCTGCCGTTTAAACTTAACTTCTGCATTAGTATTGTTTTTTTTTCAGAAAATATTATTTAAAAAAAATGTGTATTAAAATGTCATCGAGTTGTGAAAGTAATTTTGAATATTATTTTATTTATTATTCTCGTTTCGCTATCGCTGACCAAAATCAGAATAATGACGGTACTTTGAAACAAAATGAATCTTCCCTCTCTTGTACACAGCATTTGTTGTTTGTTTCGCCTGTTTTTTGAGTCAGAGAGAGAAAGGGAAGACAAGGCAAGAAGAAACGAAATTCTGAAGATCAGGTTTCACTGTAAAACCGGACGAGTTAAACCAAAAATTTAAACTCAGTTTGAGATTCGGCTGTTCTTAAGCTTAGACTTCCACTGTGAAACTGGGGTTTAATATTTGTTTTGTGAATCATAGTGATAGACAACACGATTCCACACAATGCTTTCAGTTGAAGTCATCGCGATTGCGTGTTTTCCAAACTTTTGTTTGTATAGAAAACCGACACGTACATTTAGAGTTACCAGACGTCCACGTTTTGGGTACCTACTCCCCCTTTCTCGTACCAAAATTATATTTGTCTTCTCAATAAAAACCTCTGTCCTACTTTTTAAGTAAGAATTCAAAAAATAAAACCTTCAATGCCGCATTTAAACTCGCGATTAGTCATTTTTAACCTGGTAACCCTACGTACATTCATTTTTTCAAATATTTCTTAAGATAGTTAAAATTGTGTTATGAACTTAAAATTTAGATCTTGCGCAATTGATACATTCAATTTCTCAGCATCATTGGAGATGTATTATTTTTGCACCCTAGTCGATTCTTCTATCTTTGAGCTTTTCTAATTTTGTTTTATCCAAAAATTGTGATGAAAAAAAATACAGTTTATCTAAAATTAAGAAAAAAAAGTAATTAAAATGCGCGGGGAAGAAACTTACCGCAGAGTAACTCGGGAAAAATTAGTTGTTCGCGGAAACACCACAATAAGAGCATTGCCCTTATCAACATCATTTCTGCCAACTATTGATGGGTGGGTATCAAAAAATCACTTATCATTCCGAAGTATTTAATAGATGATGAATGCCTTCTTCAAGCATTATTTAAGGTATTTTAATACAAATGTGAAATGTTATTAAATAGAATACATATCATTATCGCAATATATATTCTTCTGTTAAATCAAAAATTAAGCAAGCGAGAAATTCTACTGAGGAAATAATGCTTCCTTAGATTTCAGAAACATGAACTTGACGGTTCGATACTCCCAATAGTTAACTGAGGTAATTTTAGAAAACGGATTGGGTAATTCTAAGACTTAACATTTTTTGGTAAAAATTAATATTGATGTTTTGGGCTTATGTATGTATGTGATAACTGAAGTCCTTTATAAGTCTCGCCGAATTGGAAATCATGATAAATATTATTAATCTTTTGTCTTAAACCTCATTATGATTAGCGAACCGAACGTTCACCTGGAAGCGAACGTGGTCGAAATCTTCAGGATGATTTTATTTTCAATAAAAAATTTCTTCTTAAGAAAATACTTTTATTATTTTTCAGTAACGATTACAAAATTATAATGAAAATTAATAATATAAAACAAAATAATTTAAAAGTAGATTGTTAAGCAATTGTTAATAACAGTTTTTTGAAAGCTTGTAGTTATTTTTAAAAGCAAGTACTTAGTTAGTTTTAAGGAATGAAAATAGCTTATAATAAATGTGAGTTATTTGGTCAGCTACATCTAATCCCCCTTCAATTTCATCTTGAGATAAAGCGTTTAGGAAAATGAACTTTTCTACTAAAACAAGTTGACTTGAAAATATCCGGCCACATTGAGGTAACCGTCGCCGTCGGAGCGGAATTCGATTTACTACGAATCGGAGACATTTTGTTTCAAGATAATTCTCCGATCGGCTGATCGGAAATTCTGTCCGACGAAATTCAACGCATGCCATTTCCATGCGATGAAGTACTTTTAGTGGTTTTATTTATGACGGATACAAACAAAATATTTGTTAATTAAAATGTAAGTAATCAAGAAATAAACCTTATTTACGTTTTACATAAAGTTTAAATTTTTCGGAACTTACCGCGTTAAATGTTAGAATTATTTTCAATCTCTTTTTTTAGAAGTTTCGTAAAGCAAATGCATTTTTATTTAGGCAAACGTTTTTCTTGAATCTTGAAGAGAATTATAGAATTACATGATAAGAATTAGTTTAGAAGATACATTTACTTACGCTGCGTCAGTTAGTTCGCGTATATTGCTTTTATTTTCCAAATAAATAATATTATATTAAATTATTCTTTTGTTGACAGTTCAAACGGAAGCAAAACACATTTGTTTGGAAATAGGGAGGGGACTTTATTCGCTAGTTTTGATTTTAAAATCGGTGCATCTAATTATATTTCTTAAAAATTCTAGCGCATTATAATTGAAAAAAAAATACTTTCTATAAACAATAAATTACACTCTCTCGCCAATTTTTCATCGTTTAAAATGCTCATGGTGTTCATTTAATAAAAAAAACTATCGAAAATATATCGCATTTTCGATATATCAGTTAAGTTGCACATCTCTGCCTGAAGTTATATCAATCGCAATGAGTCGTCGTAATTCTTTAAAATTTCTTCCGATGAAAGCTACTTAGGACTGAAATTGAATTTCCGGAGAAGATGCGTTGCGGAGAAAATTCCGCCCGGCGGTTACCTCGATAGGGCAGATTGTCTTCTGAATTAAGCTTTTTTTTTGGTTTCTAATTTGCTTGATATGACTTTCGAATTATTCGGTTAAATGCGCTGGTTTCAATCTTTCAATAATAATTTTTTTGATGTTTGAACCAACTTGGATATCAAAACGTTTGTCTTTTCAGTTGATGATTTTAAACGACCATCAAACGATGACTTCAGTGTCTTCAGTGCAGCTTTTCTTTTTGAATAAAGACTTTTTCTTAAAGAGTAGTTTGAAGTTGCTACAGGTTTGAGTTGTTCCATGACTTTTCGTAAAACCTGAACGAAATTGCTCTCATCTGCAGGTTTACTGAACAATTCTCCTGGTAACCTAATAATTTCTCCAAAAACCATTTCTCTCGGTGTTGCTTTGAGGTCTTACTTGAATGTAGCCGGGAGTCCTTAGAAAACAACTGGGACATAATTAATCCAGTATGTGTTAGTGTGGAATTTATTGCAGTTTTGAGTATCAGATAATAATATAATATATTACTGTTAGCTTGCTGATAGTAGGCTGTAGTGCGAAAATGTTTTGCGCCAATCAAATTTGATAGTTCCTTGAACAGTTTTAGCTCAAATTGCGTCCAGCCATGTAATAATGTTGTAGCAACAGTTTCTGCTGTTATGTCCTGAAGAAGTATTGTTGTGGACAATATTTTGAAACCTGCAGATATTATGTGTTTTCCCTTTTTCCTTCGGAGCAGAGCACTAAACTCAAATCTAATACATATATTATGCACTGAACTTGTTCCAAACAGAGCGAGCTTTGAACTCAGAATATGTTTTTTAAACATACTTGAACCACGCAATTCAGAATACATTTTCATTTTAACCATAAAAAGCAATATAACACAAAACTACCCTTTTTTGTAAACAGGTCGCAGATACACACCAGATACAGAAAATCAACAAGAGATCAACTTCTTTCGCCATCTAATTTTTATCTGATTATTTTTTCTTCACATTTTCGTTCTTGACACAAAAAGGAACACACATTTGGGGCCCTGAATGCTCTGAGTTAAAAAGAAACAAAAAACAAATTTTTTGACAACTCAGACTCTGCTCTGAACTAAAAAAAGAAAAACGCCTATTGAAAGTGGTCCAATTAACCTTGATTTCATAATTGTAACATTGTACTCATGCAATGCACAAAATATTTATTTCATGTATTTATATACAGAAAAACTGCTGCCAAAATGCGGCAGCTCTAAACTAGGCGTTTTTCTTTTTTAGTTCAGAACAGGGCCTGAGTTGTCAAAAAATTTGTTTGTGTTTCCTTTTAACTCAGAGCATTCAGAGCTCCAAATGTGTGTTTCTTTTTTCGTTCTGACCATGTGTATATCGCACTCGACGTGCTTGAGCATTTGAGTAAATTGCTGAACGCTGCAAATGCCATGTGTGTCAAGAAGGAAAATGTGAAGAAAAAAATAATCAGATATAATTAAGTTGGCAAAGACGTTTATCGCTTGTTGATTTTCTGTATCTGGTGTGTATCTGTATACAAAAAAAGGGTAGGTTTTGTGTTATTTTGCTTTTTATGGTTAAAATGAAAATGTATTCTGATTTGTATGTATTCTGACAAGTATGTTTAAAAAAACATATCAGTGTTCAGGTCTCGCTCTGTTTGGTGCAAGTTCAGTGCATAATCTATGTGTTCGAACTCTGTTCAGTGCTCTGTTCTGAACGAAAAACAGAAAAACTTATTTCGATGTCAATAAACCATTGACACATTCAGTAGATGCGTCACATCAATGGATTTTAACAGAGATATTACTATTCATTGTAATTTGGTCCTTTCTTCCCGTCCTATATCAATGTCAAAAACAAAATAAATGAACTAATAAAAAACGAAAGAAAGAGCGATGAAGTTTTGTCAAAAGCTAGTGAATTTCGAATGGTTGGCCAAATAGCAAAACAAAAATAGACGAATTTTTAATGCCATACTACAATATTTGAAATAAATTTGAATTCATAGACAATCTGTTATATAAGTCAAACCGCCTTGTGATTCCTTCAAAAATGCGTCATAGCATTTTGTTACTTTTGCATGAAGGACATATACTCATAGATGCCACAATCTTGCAAAGCATTCGATTTATTGGCCAAATATTGACCAATATATTTTAAACGTCTTATAAAATTGTGGCGTATGTATTCGTCACCGCTCAAAAAACCAAAAAGAACCGATACAATTTCATAATGTGGTATCAATTCCATGGTTAAAAATTGGGATACTCGTAGGTCTATGTATTTGAATTCAACAAATGTCTGTACCTAATGGTCGTTAATTTTTTCTGAACATTGGGGACTTTACCACGTGACCTCAAGTCCATACTCTTCTAGGCTTGGCATCACGTTCTGTTCAGACCATTAAAACATTGCTAAAAAAATGTCATGAGTCGAAATTAGATCCGTATGTTCCACAATTCCATTACAGAACTACCCGAAAGGGAAATATAAATTCCCCTTCCGAACTTTTAATGTCTCGTCAATTAAGAACAATACTTCCAGTTTTAACTGAAAATCTGAAGTCTGTCAATGTTTACCTAATGAATCATGGTAATAAAATTAGACTCCAAGGTAATAAAACTCGTGATTATTACAACAAAAATGCGAATGCCTTGCCAACTCTGAATAATGGTCAAAATATATTTTATAAAAAAAAACGATTTCAAATTGGAAACCAGGTATAGTTCTACAGAAATGTGCAGAACATCGATCTTACGTTATAAATTCAGAAGATAGTACCTACTGAATATCGTTGTAATAGGGAGCATCTTCTTGAATGATACCCAATCGAAACCGACAAAAATAAAATGGATGGCAGTAATCAGATTAAAAATGAGTATGTTACTTGTTTCGAATGAGCGCCAACTAATCGATTCGGTTTTGAATAATAGAACAATGCACGACACTTTTAGAAGTGCAGATTTTTGTTTTGTTAAATAACTTTATATTATTATATAAATAAGATATTGAAAACATTGCATAATAAATCGTTACACTGTACTAGTTCTTAAGATTCTACTCTAAAGTTAGTCTTATACATTCTGTCTTTCAATAAAATTCTCTTTTTGTTTTTAATTAAAATACTTGGTCTTTTTCCTAAACATATAGCACCTTGGTACCAGTCAGTACCTTCAAAAAACGGCAGGTTTTCCTAGGTTTTCTAGCATAAGGGCCCAGTATGAAGCTTGACACTTATTTAAGACTGTTGCGTGAGCGTACCGTCTGCGATGCTCAATTCTATGATTGCGTGGATAGTTTTTTTCTTTAACACGGTGCTAAAGGACAAATATTTCCTTGTAAAGGAGGCATAACCGGTGTTATGCACCTTTTGCCTTTTGGGTTCCGATGTGGTTCCCTCGAATGACCTTATTCGCTTTGAAGTTAATTCGCCGCTTGTCTGGTTAAGAATTCTATTGGCCCAGGCAAATTTGGCGGATTGCTCTGACCTCAGCTCTGATTTCGGCAAGTCGCCAAAAATCATCCTCGCCTTCCGCCTATCCTTCCATGTCTGAGTGGGACTGCAAGTCGCAGTCGCAGAGCCTTCGCAGTCCTCACCCACACGAAAGAGGTTTTGAAGTGGCCCTGTAGGTGGAAGGTCCATCAAAAGCTGTATTGCTCACTACCTTTCCGCAAGCAGCAGCGTCTAGACTATGGGACGATATTTTGTTTGTTCAAGTTCATAGTTTTTTATTTTTAAGTATTCTTACATTGAGGTTATTTTGGAGTTATTTTAGTTTGCAGGATTCTGCAGCTGGATTGCTGGTGCGCCCTATATTAAGCCCCCCCACCACGAAAAGTTCAACTCCAAAAAAATGGTATCCATACCAACCAAAGCGACTGAAGCTATTTTCTTCAAACTTTGTAATTAAGCCCTTAGCCCTAAAAATAACGGTACACGGTAAATCCTAGTTATCTCGAAAACGACTCCAAAGATTTTTATTAAAAAACCAGTGCACATTTATAGGCATAGACTACATTTTGTTTAAACAAAATTTTAGATTTTTTTATTTTCGATTTTCTCATTAACGGCTCATTCGATTTCAATCAAAATTTTTATATATGATGTCCTTCAAATTCTAAATAATAGTACATACCAAATTTTTTAAAAAAATATTTTTAGGGATTTAAAAAAATCAGTTATTTTTGAAAATTTATTATTTCGATAACCGGTGAACGATTTTTTTTGAAATTCAGTTCTTAAATTAATATTCTTAACTATTAGAGTTGTACCGAATAGCGATTTGGCCGGATACCGGATACCGGATACCGAATATTTGGCAGCCGGATATCTGCCGAAATTTGGTCTTGTTGCTTTTTCCCTTCTCTTCCATGAGATATTCCTATTTTGTACACAGCAAATATAAAACGAATTGTAGTCCTCCTAGCGAACATAAAAATAAAATATTTTGCCAGTATATTTTATTATCGTTTTTCTTTTGACGCTCACCTGTTTCTTTACATTTTCCAACCCATGTTTACTCGCAACTCGCACCACCTCACAGTGCTTATATTTCTCAAAGAAAACGTATATTAAGAGAAGCAGAAAATCAACTCAAAGCAAGCGTTAAAAGAAAAGCAATATTAAAATATGTAAACTGAATAAAGGCAACTGAGACTGAAGACTGAGTTTGGTAATTGAGATTCAGAACAGAAGTTTATTATTTACTGGACTTTTAGCAAATAGCTATTGCTATTTTTGATCACAGATAATTATTTGTTTTTATTGTTTACAGCAGTGTATATAATTAGAAGCCCTTTTCTGAAGCAAACATCATATACCTACGGAAACAAACGTAATCGTTTAATAACAGTGAATGCAGAAAAAGCAACTTCCATTCTCTTTCAATACCATGAACTTTCATACACCAAGGCTTTAGTAAACTTCCAATATTAAATTGCTAGATAATTCACCTATTTGTTATAAATGTTTAATAAAATCCATCATATCATAAAACCTAAAATTACGTTTTTGTTTACTGGAAAAAACGATTATCATTCGGCCGCGTTTGAAACTAGTATTCGACTCCGGCCAGATAGCCGTATAAGGCCGGATACCGAATACTTACCGGATATCCGTCACATACCTATTAAATATGCACTTAAAATTATTATATAAATTTATAATATTATATACATTTTATTTAGAAAAAATTGTAAAAATCTTAAGTACAAAACGAGTTTAATAATATATTTTACAAATATTTCTGGACGTAACAGATATTCCGTTTGCATTATACACACCTAATTTTATTCGTTCGGAGGGTATTTTCTTTTTTAATCATATTCTAATCCAACGTTCAATATCCAACCTGTTCCCTTCTTCCAACTTTTCCCAAGTTTTACTTTTCCTTTACTGAAATAGTACTAATTTATATACATACTTATACCACCATAGTAATTTTACATTTGTTGGTGTGTTCATAAAGGAGTTTTTCAAATGCTTGTTTGCAGCATTGAGGAAAAAAACATATTCAAAGTGTTGGTAAGTATTATTCTTTTTTTGTGCACTAAATATTTCATTAAAGAAAATCTTTGTGGTTATGTTTGATAAAAAATAAAACTATAAATTCCTTACGAGTGTATTAAACACGCAACATAATTAAAATGCAAGAATTTATGCCACGTTTCAGTGAAACATTAATATACAAATGTATGTAGGTCCACTTTTCGCCTTAATTGTAATTTTTGCCTGTTTTTAATAATTTTTTATAATATCCTTTAGAATCCCATATACTATGTTCATGTACGTATACACCGTAAGTCTGTTCTACTATTTTAGCAACTGAAGGGCCGTGACTCGAAAGACTACTGAACTGTATATATAATAATATAAGTTATTGTCAAAGGACGATTTGATATCAAACCTACATTCTCAAAAATAAATTATTTTCTATGTCAGCATTGGAAAGATATCTTTCCTTCATTCTTTAGAGTCTTAAGTCATATTGTAAGTTATTTTAAAGAAAAAGTTAGAATACAATTACATTTTTGCTTATACAATCGTAATTGAATGTATGTTTGTGATGTAAAATAAATATATGTATTTACATGCCAATGGCCAGGTATAATAAAGGGATATATATTGGAAAGGTCTTTTGACTTGATTATGTGATCAATGCATGTTTTTATATTCGGTTATTATCGTTGGTAGGAAAGTAAGTGACCAAAACCTAACGAAGGAAACAAAAGTAATGTAAGATTAATTCTTACCATGTTTTGATGTTAGATCCAAGTATACAGTTCCTCGGAAAAAAAAAACTACATACATATGTATGCATCTAGTGGGAGTGATTTTTTCAAACAAAAAAATGGTTGAAAGCTGAAAGCTACGAATAATTTTTCCTGGGAAAGCAATATCATAATATCAGTCATCTTTCCTATCCTTCTTTCTCTTCTTTCACCGGATGCCGCGCTGTGTTAAAAACATATTAAAAGTATTCATAATCCCTTGAGCGCGTGCAAAATTATAAAAAAAAAATTTAAAAAAATATACATTAAAGGTAATACATATGTATTTATTTTACCCCTAGGATGTTTTTCTCTCGAAAACTAATAATTTTTCTCACCACTAATGTTTTTTCGTTCAAGAAAAGGCGTGAAAGTCATCACAATCTGCACTTTCAAAATCTGGAAAACATGTTTCCTCCAATTCAAGTTCATTTTTCACATATACGACCGTCCCTACCGATTTATAATTTTCGTTACAGAGTTTTAATTTGGCAATCCGGGATCCCAACTGAACACTTTTGTGTGATTCTGACAAAAATGATTCTGAATTTTAATGAGATTGTACATAATGTGTGAAAATAATTGTGTATACTTAGAAATATTCAAATTCAAAAAAAAAAATGTGGTGCAGAATTATGATACAAAAAATGACAACAGTCGAGTTTGACATTCAAGTATATGAATTTGTGAGTGTTTCTGGTTTCGATTCGGATTTAATATCCAGAAGCAAAATTCGCTTCTTTTCAGAATTAGTACTGTCATGTTTTCCCAAGTGAACACTTTCAGAAAAGTCGAGAAGTTTTCCGGATTGCCAAAGAAAAACAACAATAGTCCCCTTAATATTTTATTTACACTCACAGCTGATATGACAACAGATTTTTGTTACGAGTTACCTACATAAATGTTTGCTTTGCTTATAACTGATTTAAGCTTTCCAACAGTGGTACTACAGGTTTAATTTTTAATGAGTCCCAGAGGCTGAAAAAATGAGTCATTTTGAAAATAAATGAGTCCCATTAAAAAATCTCTTTAAAGATTATAATAATACCTATTCTTTTAAAGCAATTAAATTTAGAGGCGGGAAGGGGGTAAAATGCAGTTTTTTTCCAAATTACTCGAAAACCATAGGTTTTTTGAAAAAAGTTGTTGGTACAAATTGTAGATCATGTCAATCTACACAAATAGGAGCTATATAAAGTCAAGTCTGGTTTAATTTTGGTAAGCTATAACTTAAGAACTAATTGACACACTTTAATATGTCATTTTGTCGATAATTTATTGTTCTGTCGTTCTTAAAAAAAATGCGAAAAATAAAGGTTTTGGGAGTTATTGAACAAAATAAAATAAATTATTAGTTTTAAGATGGCAACATTTCCCTTCCGGTTCCACACTTAAAACCGGTTTTTTTTTTATATAGAACAGGTTTTTTTTCCAAATATATCTGAAAATAAAATATTTTTGGAAAAATGTAGTACACCAAAATGTTTTCCAGCAGTTTTCTCCAAATCTATCAATTATACCAACAACTTTTTCAAAAAAAAACCTTTCCCACCTCAAAAATGTTTTTCTCTGCTCAAAATTTAGGGTACTTCTTAGAAAATGTTTAGGACGTAAAAATGAAGCTCTCCACCAAAATTCAGCTTTGTCGGAATTTTTTCGAAGTGAATATCTTATTTTCCTAGACTATAAAACTGAATTTAAATAACTCACATACATGTATTACATATATCACAAAAAAAAAACGATGTATTTTCGATAATATACAAGAATATTATGATTAAAAAATTAAAAAACCCTATGGGCACATTTTTAAAAAGTAAACAAAAAGGAGCAATTCAATAATAAAACAAAAGTAAGAAAACAAATAAACAAAAGCATGGCTTTTAACCTGGAGCCCAAACTTTATCGTTTGAGTCACATAACTCCTTTGCAGTTTCTAATTTAAATCTATTATACTTTTTTTGTTTTGATTACCTGATATCTGAAAATTTTCTTTCTGCTGCTGCAGAATTTTGAGGAAACGTCATCAATTTCATAATAAAGTTAGAAATGTTCTCGCAACAAGCCTCTTCACACGCATATCTTAATTTTAAGACATCCATTCAAAACTCTTATATGTCTTATCCAAAGGAAGGAAAGAAAATAGAAACGTAGTTCAGACTATTCAATCTTTTTAAAAAAATTTCTGCTTAATGAAATAAAAGTGCATTAAACTATAAATTGACTCGTTTTTTAAAAAAATGAGTCAAATCTAAAAAAGTCGAGTACCTGAGCCAACCTAAACGAAATGAGTCCCTTTTGACTCATATGAGTCCCAATGGTAACAGTGCTTTCCAAGTTCCATGACCGAATTTTATAAAAAACCTGAACGCTTGAATACACATTATTCATTCATCAACGGCGGAAAACACTATAAACCTCAGAAACCAGATAATTTATTTGAAATTAGGTTTATACAGGTTGTCCTCCGTTTCATCAATACCCTTATTATAAAAGTGAAAAAAAAACAGAAAATTCGTAGCAGAATACCAGATTTGGTAGAATATGCCCAATTATTTTGGAAAACCTATGTATGAATGCAGATCAAAATTGACTATGAGGAAACTACCCCACCGACAGGAATAGCCAGCCAAATTAACCCATTCTCAGTATACACCGCGCCGTTGTGGCGTCCAGTTGTCCAGCCAAAATGAAACTTATTGATTCCCTCGCGTGCGTTGACCATCAGGTACCTACACCAAAAGAAAATCTCAATTCCACTTTACCTACCCCGAATTAAAAAAAAAACCTCTTTGGGGGAAACCTCATTTTTTTGCTCTCAATAGCAATGGCATTGTTTCCTGATGTATTGTACTACACTCATTATAGAAAAGTCGGTGGTGTTTTCATTGCCCTTCGTTAAGAAAAGCGTTTCGATAAATTTATTTCGTAGTCATAATACCTTTGGTCAGTTTGCAATAAAACCTCCGGTTCTGTGGACGTGTTTGTTTTTTATTCACGATTGAATCAGTTTGGTGACAAGAAAAATCAATCGATGAGGATTACTAACCCTCAAAGTGTTACAAACGCAATGTTTGCTGCACAAAATTGTTTCGGTATGGGTGGAAACTTTAACCCTCATAATTGCCAATCTGAAGCTGAAAATGGTAATGCTGTACCTCATCATCCCTTTCTAAGAAAGCGCAGTGTTTCCAATTCCAATCCAGGGCTAGAACATGTAGAATATGAAGTAGCTGTTCCAATTGTGCCGTCCTATCGGCACACGCCATATCATTCGCTGTGGGACTTGCATCAATGGTAATTTGTTGGCATTTAAGGTTAATTTAGTTAAGTTCTAAAGTATTACAAATCATTAATTTGGTTTTGTTGTTACATTAATAATTCAGAAAGTCTCCAACGAAAAT
The DNA here is from genome assembly GCA_910595825.1 of Philhelius pedissequus. Taxonomy (NCBI): domain Eukaryota; kingdom Metazoa; phylum Arthropoda; class Insecta; order Diptera; family Syrphidae; genus Philhelius; species Philhelius pedissequus. The sequence continues at coordinate 163,697,398 of OU343161.1, forward strand.
AATCGGTATAAGCAGTTCAATGAACCCTAGCAATAAAACTAAGGGTGTTCAATAGAAATAGTAATAACTATATCGCAAAATTTTAGACGATTTAGTAATATGTTAAATCATTTTTAGTATGATACTAGGCTAAAAAGAGCATTTTGCTAATTTTAAACCAGATTAGTATCGTACTATTTTCTTAACATTTTACTGTGTTTAGTTGTAGTTTATTAAGAAAATAGATTTAGTATGGTGCTAGTTAAAAAATGTTTAAAATTAGAAAAATATTAGTAAAGTGCTTTAGTATTAGCAAACTCTTAAGTAGTATCATGCTAAGCCCTTAACATCAGGTTGTTTAAAATTTTGCGCCTATAATATTAAATCGATGTTAGATTACCACTTACCTTAAGAACATATGTTTTTTAAAATATGTAATATCATTTATTACAAATGACACTTATATTCTAGAAGAGAAACTAGATCTGTTTGTTATCTTGTGAATTCGTACGATTTCTCAACAATTTGTACAAATTTACAAAAATTGCTGCGTTTTTTAAACCGTAAAAGTTACTACAAAGACTGTCAAAGCGGAGGAGAAAAACTTCCGCTACGTTGAAAAAGTTGTGAATTTTTACTATATGAATTTCTGTGGGGAACTAGTGTAAAAACTGTCAAAACACCAAGCTGTCAAGTTTATTCTGCTATTTCCTTGGCTTAGTAATGTGCACATTCGAGACGAATGGTAGCTCGATCAAGAAGTTCATTATTTGTATAGAGGAATGAAGTCTTCATATTGCAATTATGAGACAAACAGGAATAAAAAAGTAAACGCATTAAGGAAAACAAAAATAATCGAGAAGTAGAAAATTTTAATATTTGTACACAAGAATTCTCCAGTGATTTCTTATTTTATTTTAGAGAATATTTTTGTTTTGTGGACTGTTCTTTGTGTTGCGTGCTGTTTTTCTCTTTTTTATTTTTTTAGTTTGGTTTTAGTACTATCTACTACTTTTTGTCCTTGTATTACTACTTTTACACCACTGCGATTTTTAATCTATAGCCGTGTTTTATTGGAAAATTTATCCGCCGTAAGTTTATCCGTGGTAGCATTTTACATACAATTCGCTACGGTCGATAAAAAGCTAAAGTAGAAGCTACGGTGGATGGCTGGTTGACGTTCAGTCGAGTCTCGATTCTGATTTTGTTAGTTTTGTTGGTACGATTGATATTTGAATTGAATCTCGATAGATGTGTTCATGGAGTGTTATAATTATTAATTTCATTCGTAAGACAAATCGATCTTTTTGATTCTTTTTTTTTAATAGTTGGCCAGTTTATATTTCTCAAATCTTAGATAACTCCATTTTTTAATAAATTATTAGCTGTTCTTCTGAAAACTTTCTGACTTTTACTATTAAAAACTCTATTCTTTGCTCAATTATTTTCTGAAGTACGTCTAAAATTGTACCTATATCTGCAATTTTACATACCCCTAATGTCAATTAATCAATTTTAACAAATTTTGATATCCATTTTGAAAAAGAAACCAATATTTATCGAATGAATTCCGTTTTTCTTTTATTTTTGACTAACTTAAGACCAATATTCGTTTTGTGTTTAATTTTTATTGATAGTTATAAATAAACGGAGTTTGGTGAAAAAAAATCATCTTTTTATTTCGATCTACAAAAAAGCAATTTGAGAAGACAAACCGCATTGGGTGGAACTGCACTATAGAGGAACTGCTCGACATTGCGCCGCAAAATATTTATTCGTATGAAATTCTATGAGCTATAAGGCTAGGCGCGCACATATGCAACTTTCAGTTTTGCAACAGTTCTGTTGCTAAAGTGAATACCATGGACTTATATGAGAGTGCGCGCATGCAGTCCGCGATTTGAGCAACTTAAAAGTTCTTCAGTTTGTATTACACCGAACTATAATGTAACTGCGCGCACATTAAAGCAAAATATTGTATGTGCGTTGGTTTATCTCGTTGATTTATTTTAAGTTGATTATTTGCGAGATCATCGTTCAACTATTGATTAAACTATTTCGTTTCGGAAAAATTGCATGTGCTCGCCTAGCCTAAACGCACTAAGCGGCAACTGAACTTCACAAAATGTGCTTTTTCTTCACTGTTTAATGGACGTTGGCAATGGACGGTATTCGCAAAACTACATGGACATGGACTGGGCGTACATTTTTGTGATCCCATTGTTGTTTTTTCTGAACATGTGCATGGAAATGGCAAACCAAATGTTAACTATTTGTTCCTTATTCCGCGTATGTTAAGTGCAGACTGATGAGTGAATATTGAATTGAAAGCAAAACATACTCAGAAAATAAATTTGTAAATTAACTTGAAAAATAAAACTATAGCTATCGATCTGCTCAGAAAATAAATACAAGGTTGAAATATAAAGGGGAAATGTAAGGGGAGTGCACAATTTAAACTTCGTTATGGTGTGCGTTCAAAACCAAGAAATATTAAAAGGAAACAAGCAAATCTCCGGCAATTTTGTTTTCTCGTGTGAAAGGCATAGACGATTTTTAAAGCAATACAAAAGTTGTCCTGTGTAAAAATAGACATGACCATAGTCTGTGAACAAACCCATTCACTTATCATTTCCTTTCTATTGGTGCAAAATGAATATTCGAATTTAAAATTACAAATGGAGATAAAATTAAAACAAGAAATATGTTTGAAACATAAATTAAATATTGGTACGTTTTTCTACTTTCTATTTTATATGAATAAAAGCTAATTATTGTTCATAATTTTAATATTTACTTAATTTTACTTTGCAAAAGACTCTTTCATTACTTTTGACTGCTGTACAGGGGTACCATTTTTACAAAAATAAAAAAGCTACGGTCCATGCTACGGTCGATGCGTTTTCTTGGGAATTACTTACGGTACAATGGATAGATTCCCAATAAAACACACCTTATATTACCGTTTTGGACTTCTTTCGGTTGCAGAGATACTTTTAAACACTTCGATATTTGATAGATGTTAACTTTCTTCGAACATATGTCTGCACTCTTTACTCTACTTAATTTAGAAAAATTACAAAGAGGAAAGGGCAATAACTATGCAATTTTTCAACCTGAGCACTTTTGTCTACCCAGGCCACCACATATGTCCCTCACCAATGTGCTTAAAAATCGCAAGCTTAAATTGCATGATGTAAAAGTTCACCATTGACGTTTTAAACACAAATTACCCTCACTCTTAAAGTTTGACAATTGCTACACTTCTCAGTTCTCAATACAAAAAAGACACCAAACAAACCTACTTTATGTACATTTTATTAATATATCTACTAATTGATGGTTTAAAATTGACGTTCTGGCATTTATTCTTTTGTTGTATCTACACGGAATATTTTAGATTTATTTTATTTAGATGTATTTTAATTCTATTTCAGTATTTTAATCCCACGTATCATTTAGTTGGTTGTTACGGATGCAATTAATAAAAAGCTTATTTCATAATATATCCTACGTTTAGCTTACTTTTTCCCGGCGTTTTTATTTATGTTTTTATTTTTTTACCAAATAAAATATTACATTTTATCTACCTATCTCACATAAAAGTATTCAGTATTAACTTTGAAATAGTTTGCTAACTTGATTGGTATAACTGAGATTGATGACTAATTGAAAGAACTAGCTAGGTAGCAATCAATCAACTTTTTTTCACTATTTATAACATAAATGTGGCTGCACGACGACTTGTGAGAATCAGATTATAAAGTTATAAAGAAAGAAATTATTACACTCTTTTTACATAAATGATGTCTAATCATCAAATTCCATCAGTTATTGCTTTTTTTGCAGCGCGGGGAACCGAATTCAAGAATTCGTCACGAGTATGTCGTGACTCGTTATAATATTTAATTGAAGCATAGTTAACTTAAGACTCTTAAAAGGTTAATGAACTTAATAAAAAATACACTAGTTTCATGTTTGACAGGGTAATTATTGACCGAAAATGTACATTTTTTGTCATCATTAAAACTGTTGTTTTACTAATTGTTTAAAATCATATCTTTGTTAACCATACACATTACATATGTCTCTGCATATGTTAGATGTTTATGAAATTGACAATAATTTGACAAAGTTAACAAAGGTTCTGGATGAGTGATATATAAAAAGCATGTTTTTATTATCTCAACAAGTGGAGTCCATTAAAAGGTTGAGATGGCGGTATAAGCTAATCTAGGACAAGAGGTGTTAAAATTTTTGATTTAAGACAACATGAAACTTAAATTAAGGTACAAGTAAGATTGACTATAACATCGATCTTGAAACTAAAACAAACCGGATATAGTTCCTTAAGATTATAGATGTCTATAGATCCATCGGCCCATCCAGGCAGGAGTCGAAAGAGTTGTTCATGCTTTGCTCGTCGATTTGGGGGATCTTGCTAATCGCTTAAGAACAATGGTACCTTCTTTAGGTCTAAATTTGTGTTGGTATTCGAATTTGTACATATCTCCATCTTTTAAAGACGTAGAACCAGAAACTCTGTGACCGATATGGCTTCTGTTTTTTTTTTGAATTTATATCAACTTTTTTCTTATAGGATATTTGCTGTGCCCTTGAATCCTTTCTTAACCCACCCTTCATAATTATCCCGAAGAATAAATAATCGTGGACTATTCCTATGCCATTACACTTGCTGCTAAAAATATAGTAACGGCCCTCAATTCAAAACGGGAAAGACATTGACTTCCCCTCGCATCCTCATTTGGGATCCGACCCTACATCTTCTACACATCCACTTTCCAAAACTCCAATGCCAACACCCTATTTTAAACCTCTTTAAAACGGGTGATTTTTTTGCTACTTGGTTTTTGACGTTTATATTTTTGACAGATCACACATGACAAATTCCACGAACATTTGACATTTCGATTCAGTATTGTTTGCCATTTCATCATGAATAGACTTACGCCTGAACAACGTTTGCAAATTATTGAAATTTATTATCAAAATTCGTGCTCTGTGAAAAATGTGTTTCGCAAGCTACGTCCGTTTCAGCGACGAGGCTCATTTTTGGCTAAATGGATACGTGAATAAGCAGAATTGCCGTATTTGGAGTGAAGAGCAGCCAGAGGCAATTCAGCAGCTACCAATGCATCCCGAAAAATGCACTGTTTGGTGCGGTTTATGGGCAGGCGGCATCATTGGGCCGTACTTCTTCAAGGACGATGAAGGCCGCAGGGTTACGGTCAATGGAGAAAGGTACCGTTCGATGATAACAGATTTTTTTTTTGCCGAAAATGCAAGAATTGAACTCGGTCGACATGTGGTTCCAACAGGACGGTGCCACATGCCACACTGCACGCGAAACCATGCATCAATTGAGAGGCGAATTTGGTGAGCAGTTGATCTCACGTTTTGGCGCAGTCAATTGGCCACCAAGATCATGTGATTTGACCCCGTTAGACTATTTTTTGTGGGGCTATGTTAAGTCTATTGTCTATGGGGACAAGCCAAACACGATTGCTGCCTTAGAAGCCAACATTGAACGCGTCATTGGTGAGATTCCGGCCGAAATGTGTGAAAAAGTTTGCCAAAATTGGACCTTCAGAATGGACCACCTGAAGCGTAGCCGCGGGCAACATTTAAGTGAAATTATTTTTAAAAAGTAAATGGCAGAAATTGATTTATCGATCCAAATAAAAATTTCATTCACTTTTTACAAGTTTCTGTGTTTTTTTGAATTTTCAAAAACCAAGCTCTTAAAAAATCACCGTTTATTAGCATATAAAGTTTGAAAACAACTATATATTTCATCCAAAACGAGAAGTCGTTTCGCATTTCGTTTATTCAGTATTTTAATCAAAATGTTTTTGAATTACTTTGTTTACATTTGTTTTGAAAAGAAAAATCATTAGGTATTTTACTTAGTTCGTTTTAAGATCCTTCCGCCTATTATTATATAGTTTTTCGCTTATTTCATTTTTTGTTCATTTCGGTTTCGATTACTTCGCCAAAGTGTGTTTCGTTTTTATAAAATTATTTTTAAATATAACGAAGTAAACAGAAATCGATGTAAGGGGGAAACAACAAAATGTAAGTGAAAAAAACGAAACAGCAGGCACCCGTGCTCCACAGTCACTTTCCGCAGACGTAAACCTGGGTCATATAACTCGAAATTAGGTACTTTTCCCGTTTTCGCTCCGTTTTGGAGTTATAACGGTTTTTATAATCTTGGCTCTCTATTCCTTAACTGGCCTTATCTTTGCTAAATGACGTCCGATTTGTAAGATTTTTTTTTCATCCCATCAAGAATTTATAACTCCTATAATTTGTCCTACAATTTGTTTCTGTGCGAATAACGGTTTTCCGCAAATTTCAATCAAACCCAATGTTTATTGTTTTTTAAAGTTGTTTTTTCATTAATTTTATTTAAAAAAAAAACACGTTAATAAGTAGTAATTTTTTGTTGCTTGTTACGAAAGCCCAGTTTATTTTCCTAAACCAGCTTACTTAATTGATTGTGTTTAAAGTCAATACCGCTTTTGATTTCGAATGATGATTTGTCTTATGTCTTGAATTGCTCCTTTCCTCGGGTTGGGGGTAGCAATGACAATTAAACAATCTATTTGGCTTTCGAAATATAAGTGATTTTATTATAAATTAATAAATGCAATTGGATAGGCGAGCACCTATTAAGAATGCTGAATAATTTTGTGGGAAAATAAATGCAATAGGAGAGGTGTGTACCTATAAAAAGTGCTTATTTTGCAATATGGTAAACTTTATTTAGGGAATAGGGTGTTTAAAATTTGGATAGGGTGTTTTGCACTTGCAGGTACATTGTAATAAATTAAAAGTTGTTGGCCATGAATGTGCCTTCTAGGCTTTGTGTTTCCGGGCCACATGTTGATCTAACTTCCGTTTCTGGGATGGTTATAAAGAGGATGTAGTTGGGTTCGGGTTGGTAAATCTGATGTGTTTGGTCTACGTCTATCGTTTTGCAATGTGCAGGTTTGTTGGTAATTAGGTTGGCGATGCAGCTTTTTTCGATATTGACGTTTTGATTTCTTTCTTCCTTAAAGTAGAATACCTTTTCTATTTCTTGTCATTTCTTGTCAAAATATTGAATTTCTTTATTGTTTATGGTAGTTTACTGTTAAGTGGGATGGGGATTAAGTGGAAAAAGGAAGATATTTCGTTTTTTAAGGAAGGTATTTCTATGTTAGGGATTATATTTGTGTGGTTATAGTAGGTTTGCAGCCCCAATAGTTCATAAATGTGTTCATCTGATTTAATTTCTACTGACCTGGATTTGAAAAAAATCGTTGATAAAGGTTAATTCGTCCGTGTTTATGATGTGTTTGGAAATAATATTTAAGCGGAATTATTGCTTCGGAAATGCTAGATCGATGATCATTTAGTAGTTCAATATTGAAATTAATCTGATTTAAGTATTGAATATATTTGATCGAGTTTTCTTCTGACCTAATTCTGTTGCCTAAAATTTTTTCGGTATAAGTTAAGTATTTTTCAATGAATCTCTGTTGTGGGTTTATGTGGTTTGTGAAATTGTCATATCTGTCTATCATTTGTTTATTGAGTTTGTCTTGGCTATATCCTTGTTCGTCAATATCATTTTGTCTTTGTAATAGTTCTTCAATTTTTTTTATTTAAGTATAGAGCGTCTTCAGCGTCCATGTTTCCTGTTATACTTTTTACGACTGTTCCTAAACCATTTATAAGTCCTCTCTTTGGTCTTAAATTAGGTGTTAATGTTTTAAATTTAGCTTGTAGTTGTTCGTATTTAATTTTAATCACGTTGAGGGAGTCATTGAAGCCGTCGATTCTGTCGAAAATTTTCAGAGAGCTACCTTTTGTCATAATGTTTCCTTCGTAATTTTCTAAGCGTATTATGTGGATTAAATTCTTGTACGTGTTTATTTTTCTGGCGGTTCCTAGTTTCATTGTCAGAAGTCCGTGATTATTTGTCAGGTCCTGTATTTCCATTTTCTGAGTTGTGGTCGTCGTTCCTAGTAGAATGTTGATTGATGACCTGAAATGTACGTGTTCTTTTTTTTTTTGATTTATGCAATTTTTGATTATTATTAGTTAGGATTGTTACTTTGGGTAAGTTTATCTGGGAGTAAGTTTATTCCTTCTATTTTCTTTTCTGTAAATGAATGATCCTGCTTTTATGGAATGGGTTTTTCTCTTTTTAAGTTCAATTTACTGTTATCTTTTACTATCTGATTTCCTGCCTTTTCTTTGATAGAGGGAAATAGTTCCGCCTGAAACTCGTATAATTTAGTAAGGTATTCGTGAACGTTATTATATTTTATGTTCTTGAATTTGTATGTCCTTCCGTAAAAGAGTTCGTATGGTGTTAGTTTTGTTGCAGAGTGAATGGAGTTATTGTACAAGGTTTCGTTTAGTATGTTATCATGGTCTTTCTCCCTGTGTCTTGTATAAATGGGTCTATAAATTTCCGTGAGGGTAGAGTGGAGTCTTTCGATCGGAGAGTTGCTGCTTGATTGTTGTAAAGACGTAACATGTTGGGTTATATTGTACTGGTTGATAAAGTCTTTGAACACAGTTGAAGTGAATTCAGCTCCTTGATCTGAAATAAGTTTTTTTGGAATACCGTGGAGGCTCATAAAGTGTAGTAGAGATTTGATTATTGCTAAACTATTTCTAGCCGGGACTGTATTTTGCAGCTGCAAATTTAGAAAATTTGTCTATTATGGTTAGGATCTTTTGTTGGTTATTGATACTGTAAATGTCGATATGCACGATATCTAGGGGTTTTCCGTGATGTTCTGGTACTTGCTACGCTATTTTTTGGGGTTTCCCTTTCGTATCTAAGATTTTGGCAAGAATCGCAGTTGTTTATGATTTTAGTTATGTTCTTTTTCATAAGTGGGACGCAAAAATAACGTTTTAGCTGTCAGTATGCCTCGTTTATACTTCTATGGTTATTTTTATGTGGTAATCGTTAATCAGTTTGTCCTGGTCTTCTTCTTCAAGTACGTCTTTCAGTATTTCTGTCCAACGTATTACCTCGAAAGCTTTGTTATTAGGGAAATATTTTGAATACACGCTTTGGACAATTTTGAATGTATCGTTGTCCGTATAAATACCGCAGTACTTATTTGGAGGCATGAAATTTTTAAAGATAGTAATCATGCTATTTTCTGAAAATTGTTCTCTTTTAATAGTTCTTCTTTGTTTGTTTTTAAACAACATTTGGAAGTGCATTGGTAGGTCTTTTCGTTTGTCTCTAGAATTAGTTGAATATTAAATTCGTTCAGAGGTATTTCTGAGATGTATATACGATCGTCGAGGTTCTCGATAGCTGAATGGATTGTGGAACCGCTTGAACCAGGGATGTTATTTGTCTCGTTTGTGTTTAGTTCTATTGACTTGCCTTCGTTCTCGATTTTGACTCTGCTAAGATCATCGGCATTAAGATCTAATTTGCCTTTTTTTGTAGACAATTTCGTAGTCAAATTCTTCGAGCTTCAAGCACCATCGAACTAATTTAGAATTAGGATCTTTTAGATTCATTATCCATTGCAAGGGTTTATGGTCAGTAACGATTTTAAATTTATGACCGAACAGATAGGGGCGGAAGTACTTCGTTGCCCATACAATTGCTAAAGCTCCTTTTCTATGGTAGAGTAATTACATTCGGAGCCCGTTAAGGTTCTGCTAGCGAAAAAACAGATGGGTTTGTTACCACCTACAGTTCCCTGGGATAGGACTGCTCCTATAGCGAAATTGCTAGCGTCGGTGGTAAGAATGAAGGGTCTGGAAAAATCGGGGTACCCAATACTAGGTCGTTGATTAAGAGGTCTTTACATATTTCGAAAGCTGAAACGTATCTTTGGTTAAGATTAATAATTATTCCTTTTTTAGACATTCCGTAAGGGTTTTGGTGAGTTTTGCGAAGTCTTTAATGAACTTCCGGTAGTTTCCCAGTAGTCCTGAAAACGACTTGATATCTTTTTATGTTTTTGCGATTGGGTTTTTTTTTACTGCTTTGATCTTATCGGGGTTGGGCTTTACTCCGTCTCTACTGATAAGGTGCCTGAGAAAGGCTGTTCCTTTATGAAGGAATTCTGTTTTATCTAGTTGGACTTTTAATTTAAACTCTTGGAGCCTTAAAAAGACTTTCTCAAAATTTTTGAGGTGCTCTTGCAGGGAGGTTGAAAAAATTATTATATCGTCTAGATAGACCAAACAGACTTTTCCCACAAGGCCGTTTAATACATGATCCATCACTCGTTGAAATGTTGATGGGGCATTTTTGAGGCCGAACGGCATTCGCACAAACTCGAAGTGACCTCCCTCGATTTTAAAAGCCGTTTTTGGTACCTCTTTAGGGTCCATCTCGATTTGATGGAAACCACTTGCCAAAGTAGGAAAGTACATGCATTTCCCTAATTTATCCAAGATCTCCGTGATGTTCGGGAGCGGATATTTGTCGCTAATTGTTTTTTCGTTTAAGCGGCGATAGTCGATTACAAGTCGCCTTTTTTTTGTGGGTATATCTTTTCCTTTTGGGACTACCCAACCGGGGAACTCCTCGGTGAATGACTTGGATAGATTATTCCTTGGCTGAGTAACTGCTCTATTTGTTTTTGAACTTCCATTTTGTGTACGTATGGATATCTATCTATATGATTTAGTATTTATGGGAATATCTTCGTGGGCTGGTATTTTGTGCTTTACAGCATTAGTGAATGTCAGGGTTTGTTTTTTTTGGAAAAAATATATGTTCAAACTGTTTACACAGTTTAATTATCGCTTTCTTTCGGAGTTTAAGTGATTTAACCTTAATAGATGTGTTATTTCATTATCTGAAATTTATTCGTCGTAACATTGACTTCGCAATATTCGGAATACGGGCACACTTCAATAGGTTGTTCTAGAAGAATGTTTTGTTCTTCGTTTGAAGCATTAGTTACTTCAAGAATACTATACCAATTTTTTGCAATGTAGATACCTTCTGAAATGGAGACGCTTGGTCTTATTTCGGCAGGTCGTCGAATGAAGATATCACCATTTTGAACATTTACAGGGAAACGCCAATTCATTTTCTTATATGGAGGTATTACGTATTGGGATGATGTAGAGTTCGGTTTAAGAAGAAGGGGAATATTGGCATCGTTTGTAATCAGAATTTGTTTTTTCTAGGTCTATTTGATCTTTGAGTTGGGTAAGGATATCTAGGCCGATTAGACCGTTAAAGTATCCATGAAATTTAAATACTAGGAATCTGAATGTACCATGCGTTCGGAATTCGAAAAAATAGGGAAACAATATTTCTCTATTGATCGTGTGTTCCTTGAAAATAGTTTTTATGATGGTTTGATTAATGGGATTTTGAAGTTTTGGGTCGGCAAATTCAGGGTTAATAAAAGATGAAGATGCACCAGTGTCGATTAGGAATCCTAGTGATGTTCCGAAAAGTGAGGAAATATTTATGTACGGTAATATATTTCCGTGTTTATTGACGTCTATAAATCCGATTGGTTCCCAGAGGCTGGTTGGTGAAAATTTTTGGTTTCTTCCGAATGGTTTGATTCGTGGAATGCATCGAGACTTTGTTGAAACTGTTCCTTGTAGTAATTATTAAGATTTTGATGTCATACGGGTTTTCTATTTCGAAGTTTGGATCGTTAACGGGCTCGCCCTGGTATTCATATTCTGGGTATGCTAGGTTTTCTGGGTATTCTACGTTGATGTTGTGCAGTTCTCTACTCTATTGGTAGTGTTAGAAGGACCTGCTTGTCCAAAAAAGTTACTTTGGGTGTTGGTATTTCGGGATTGAGTTGTAGGCCTGAGTTTTGAATATATAGTACTAGCTTCCATTTGTTCGCTTGCGAGTAGTTTCTGTCTATTTGAAATTTGGCCAGAGCTTGGGTTCGTTTTAAAGGGATTGTTAAGATAGGGGTTACCTTGCAGATTTTGAAATTCTATAGGATTTGTGTACCTGTTTTTGAAAGGTGTTTGTTGGTTTTGTCTTGTTTGAGGGTGGAAGAAGTGAGTAGGTTTATGTAGTTGTTGCATTGGTATATTGTGTAAACTGCCATAAAATTCTTGGTTAAGTTTGGTGGTTTGATCTTGGTCGATGATTTGAGTTAAAAGGGGTGTATGTCTGATCTTGAATTTGATGGGAAATTCTAGGGAAGGCTTGAAAGGTGCTATACATTTGATTTTGGGTTTTGTTAAGGGGTTCTGGAGGAAACTTGAAATTGGAAAGTGGGAAATGAAAGTTTCTTTATGGGTTCGTATTTCATGTAAGAAATGTTCTGCCCTTTTGTACAGTACCCGAAAGCTTCGGATAGGATTGAGGGTCTCATTGCCCTTACCGTAGAGCCAAGTGGTTCTCTAAGTCCTGAAAGAAAAGTGTTTAAACACATTTCTTTATGCAGATTTTTCAATTTTTAAATTATTGTTTTCGAAAAAAAATTTTATATCGTAATCCTCGATATTACTTTCAAAGACACCTATTACTTCGGAATTTCCGATATCTATTCTAGTTATATTATTAAAATTTATTTCTTCAGTTAGTTCTATATTAGAGCTATTGGAGTTGTCTAAAAACCTTTTTTGGATTCGATAGGGATTGTTTTTAGTTTTTGGGACTTTGAACATAAGGAAAAGAAAATTCGTTATTCTGACTTACGTGACACAGATGCATTCTCTGTTAATAAAGGTGTTTTCTCCTGCACTGGTATAATATTAGTTATTCCTTCGAAAATATTTGTAGACGTTTTGATGCACTGATGATTTTACTCTGGTTGGTTCAATGTTCCTTTGAGAATGTCTATATAAGTTTCTTTACACTGATGTGTTTGCACTGGTAATTTCTTGATACAATATTTCGATGTTCTTTCGAAAAGTTCAATAAAAATTGTTTGCACTGATGTATTTAATTTTTCACTGGTGTATTAAAAAATTAAATTTGTATTATTTCAACAGCTCAATACATCCCATATGCCGCACAGTTTTTACAATTTTCGCGTAGCCAATTTTAGATTCTTTTAAGGGTGTGGAATTTTCCGATAATCCTTCGAAAAATTCTTTTTATATTCTCGTACCGTTCCGTTAGACTGCGTTAAGGTTACTGAATTAATATTCGTAAAAAAAAAATAAATTATTTCTTACTTGCGGCATCAAGCCAGGTTTATTCATAACTCAACTGAAAAAATGTTACATTTATAATTTTATATGATTAATTTGTCGATTCGACAATTCTGTGAGGCAGCACAATAATGTGAGAAAGAATTATTAAATTATTCTGAGAAAAGAATTACAAAATAATATTCAAGTTGGTATATGATCGGCAGATCGGCAGTGTAAATGATGATGAGTCAGATATGTTTTCCTGTGAGTTAAGGTAAGGTGTTGTTCTCATGGCAATTAACGGAATAGAGGGCAGACATGTAACTCGCGCGCGTACGCAAACGATGCAACAAGAAAAGGCATAAATAGGAACACCCACTGCCATGTGCACACAATACTTTATACGAGGGAGCAACTTTTGTTTTTATTATAGGTATTCTTAATTATTTTGTTTGTTGTGGACTGTAAATTGAACCGTGAAACACGATGCGTTTTGACCGAAAGCTTTAATTGTTGTTTTCACAAACACGACCCTACGATAAGAATCCGTAAAAACCAATGGAATCCGGCTCGAATTGGACCAATTTTGTTTGCGTTATGAGTCAGCTTCCTTCGCGCTTTACCTTTCTTAGGTCTTTATGCAAAAAAAGTGTATACAAATATTTCCGCTCGAAATAAAAGGACAACTCCCATTTTTTTTCATTTATCATTGACACACCTTTATTAACTAATGACCAAAATAATGGAGGAAAAAATATGAACAGGAAGTATACGTCAAAAGAAATGGAAAGAAAGAGACAAGGATTATGACATTGCCTGAAGAGTTCAGGTAAAGAACCACTTAAGGTGGAATCACAAAACAAAAAAAAAAATGTTACGCGCGAACATACAAGCTGTACTTATATAGCCATTTAAAATTACTGATTTTACACTTCGTTTCAAAAATGATTTGAGCCATTCAACAACAACCAATGTAAAGCCTGCATTATATAACTTATCTAGCAGTATGTCATGGTCAACTTAGTCAAAATCCTTTGTTATTTCAATGAAGAGCGCTTTTATTTTGCTGTCATAAGGCTGACTGCATACTCTGAGAAAAACATCCCTTGTTGACTTATACGCCCGAAAGCCAAACTGATTTTCACTAAAAAAAATCTTTTTATTCAGAAAAGAAGAGTTTCAAGAAGTTTTGAAACTGTGGAAAGAAGTGAAATAGGTCTGTACTTCGACCTTTTATTCGTATCACTCATCTTAAGCAATGGAATAACTTCAGCACATTTAAGATGCTTAGCAAAAATTCCTTCTGCTATACACTCAATAAAGCTTAGTAGATATATCAGACACATAGATGGCAACTTTTTTAAGAATAGTGCTAGATATTCCATCTAAGGTACACGAATTTCTATTTTTTAAGGACATGATCATCTTGTAAGTCTCAAAAGATGTAAAAGCATCGAAAGCAAAAGTAATTGGTTGTGAATATTAAGTCCCCATTCTCAAATGATTTTGGCTAAGACAATAACAATCAGAAAGAGAATCATAAGACAGTTTGAGTTTTTCAGAGATGTCTGTGAAATACTCAATGTTTGATATGGTGTTCAATTCTGTTAAGGTTACGCTATCAACAACCAAGCTTCCAATTTAATTGGACTTACCTATTCCAGAATACTTCAAACAATTGAACATTCTTCTTTTCATCTCATAACTTATGTAAGGATATGATTAATCCTTAATTTAGATTTAAAATATACATTTGCAGGAAGGTACCAATGCAACTATTCCTTGAATTCATTATACTAAGAATCAAGGTAATATTACCCAAATACATCGGCTTTAAGCCTGCATACGATAACTAGACTACCTACCTAATAACAGCGTCAATGTTCATCTACATTAAGTTGTTAGCTACTACTAAGTGTGTTGTTAAATTTGTGCTGTCCACTTGTAAATACAAAATTATTTAATTTTGCGTTCAAATATATATTTTTCGAGAACGAGTTAGTGACAGTTTCGTCCGTTTATTTTCTCTTCGCTACCTAATTGTGTTTTATTTTTAAGCAGCATATTGTATATTTGCCTTGACTATACTCTGTCCAACAATAGTCAGTACAGGGAAGATAGGACGTTTGCCTCTTACCCTAATTGTAATATATGCCAATAAGTTCGTACTGTTTTAAAGCTCTTACATACAGGGTTACAGTAGTAAGCATACTAAATTAGCAGTGGTGCTTCTGATTAACTGCGTTTATTTTAAAAGCACAAAACGAGGGTTGGATATGGTGGCATGTATGCGACCCTCCACACTCGGATAATGGCGTAGCTGGTATATGTTGCTCAAGGTTACGGACAAAGGAATTAGGAACTGGCAGTTTAGTCGGATATTTTAAGAGACTCATTCAATTTATACAATCTAAAGCGTGAGAGTACCATAAACCGATTTACTCTTATTTTTACATATTTTAAGCGACCGATGACGTATACAGGCTGCATAAGTGTATATCATGTAGAATATGACTTTTACAACTTTTAAATCCGATATCTCACAAATGGTGATTTGTACGAAATAAAGTGTTAAAACAATTTTTGTAGATAATTTTGTCTAAAATATTTTTACGATAACACTAATGGTTTCGGAGAAAAATAGGAAAACCCTGAATGTTTGACCTTGGATACAATTTTTTGCAGAAGTAGGCTCGAGGGGGATTTTTGACATTTCATTTTGTTTGTCTGTTTTGACTGGGTTAAGATTGGAGCTGAGAGTGAGCAAGATCAAAGAGCAAATAGTACAAATCAAACATGTGGAGGATAGTACAGAGTTCAGCGTCGTTCGAAGATGAGCAAAGAGTCAACAAAGGAGGAAGGTGGCAATTTCAGACAGGTTAGATTTCCGCTCTCATCGCTGCGATTTTAAACCAGACGTGCACGTTGTATTCAAGAAAAGAAAAATATTTGAATAGAAAGGAATGAACTCTTGTTTCGCTACTTCTACTTTGATCTTCATCCTTGCCTCTCACTCTGGCTAGGCTTCATCTTTGCTCCCCCATCGAGCTCTTTTCTCTGATGAATTTCACAGCTTACTCAACAATCCACTCTGTTGGTACACATATTCATATTCTTCCATACATACTTTTGCTTAAGCTTTGTTATACATCGTCTTATCTTATTTGTATATCTATTTTTTTTTTTTTTTTTTGTTGTTATAATATAATGCCTAGATAATTTTCTTTCGTATTTTTTTGCAGTTCGTTAAATATCTCTTTAAATTTGTGCACTGAAATTGATTTAAATATTTCATTATTCTTTTATAATAGAGTAAGAGCCAAGGGCCGGCAGACAAACGTCATTTTATCATAGCTGATTTTTTTTCTGTGAAAAGATACCAAAGTAGATAAAAAACAAATGGACATTCCGAATTTTCAAAGCTGGTGCTTTTCGGCGATATGCAGTTTTAACAGTGCATTCTCAACTACTTTATATTATCAAATCTGATTTTTTGATATGTTTAAGAAGATAGTGTCTCAAGCTTTGTTTGACACTTGTCAAACCCCTACAGCTTTGAAAATTCGGAATGTTCATTCGTTCTTATCTACTTTGGTATCTATTCGCAGAAAAAAAACAGCTATTATAAAATGGCCATGTGTTCTTGGTCTATAACGGCAGCTTTATTAATTCAGATGAAGAGTTCTTATGCGTAAATAAACTAACTAAAGATCTATGATTGGTTATACTATGAATCTTTTTCGATATAGATATGATCTAGAATAATGTATTCCCCAATGAATACCAAGTTATTCTTTCTCTATAACTGATTTATTTAGTTCTTGTTTGTTTTATCCTTTACTTGCATACGCAATGGGTTTATTATTAGCCGCGGTTTTTTGGCGAAGGCTATGCCCAAACAACATTTCGACATAAATGTCAACGCGAACACCAGTGAGCCAATGCTATGAAGTGTACTATTGATATAATTTTGTCTTGCGGTCTAACCTTAGGGGCAGTTAAAAGAAAAGCATCGAACATTTGAGCAAGTTCGGAGTCCTTATGTACATATATGTAAATGAATGTAATATGAATATATATATATATATATATAAAAAAATAAAGTTAACTTCAAATTTAGCATTTAGGTACCACATGAGTTTAAATAAATTGAAAAATTAAATTTCCAGTTCTTCCTCAACACCTCGTGGTCTCTCACAAGTGGCCAGATTGATGGATTCTTTGATACTTGACCAATATCCACCATTTGCGTTCACAAAAATAACAAGCACTCATCGACCAACAAGAACTGGAACGGCGAAGAAAACAGTGACTACAACAACTACTATGGGTCCAGTCTCAGGACTTCGAATGAGCTCTCAAAAAACCCGCTTACCAACGCAAGGTATTTACAATATTCAACTACTTGTACATTCGACCCCGCTTTCTGAAAACCTAAATATCAGCCATCATTTTTTAAATATCTTATAAATTACTTTGATTTACTGAAATCCGACGTACGAAAAATCTCGGTTATCCAGAAAATAATTACTATACGAATCATGGAGTAATACTCGCCCAGTTCAGGAAAATGAGACTTCACATATTTTGATCCATTAAAAATTGAGGCGAATTTAAATTTTGTTTCTTCAGTTCTTGATAGTTCCTTTTTATAAATGTAAATTGTATTTCATTTTTCTCAACTAGTCGACCTAAATGGATCGAGAGTCGAGACTTCGGTCTGTCAATTTGATATCATTCTGTTTAATATTTTATTTGATAGCAAACTATAATAGCAAAGGCAATACGTTTTCATTTAAGCGAACATAAATCGAAATAAAAAAGTAAAATATAACAATTTGGCATTTCTATTAAGCGGTGTCGACTGTATTTTTTTAAATCATATGTTTAATTTCTTAATTGATTGGTTCTAGAAGTTCCACCTCAACCAAGATCTACAAGTTTTACAATAAGTAACATAAATAACTCCACACCACTTGGACATAATAACAACACCAATAACCTTAGTCAACCAAATACAAGCTCTCTTCCAAATTCCACAGATAATCGGTGGATTTCTTCACTCCGTCGAAGGGATCCCGAATTACGACCAACACTGCCTTCGATTAACTTCAGCCATCATGGAAGCTCGAATAATATTGGACTAGCGAGTACATCTGATAAACATCGTTCGCGCAGCAATAAAGGTGCAAAGACTTCAAGAAAAAGCCGATCAGTAGAACGAATTCGGACTAAGAAACTAACTCCTCAGACTAAATTAAAGGAAAAGGCCAAAAAGAACTCTGTTGATTTGGATAATTCTATTTCCGATGATCAGGAAGCAACATCAATAGATGAGAACTCAACTTCACAAAGTACGCCGAAAGGATCACCAAAAATCAAATCAAAAGTCTTCTCAGCTATTGGATTTGAACCTCACTTAGTAGATGCTCTAGAAAAAGACATTCTCCAAAGACATCCAGGTGTCAAGTGGGTTGATGTAGCTGGTCTAAGTGAGGCCAAAGCTATTCTCCAAGAAGCCGTTGTTCTTCCGATTATAATGCCTGATTTTTTTAAAGGCATTCGTCGCCCTTGGCGTGGTGTTCTTATGGTCGGTCCACCAGGAACTGGAAAGACAATGATGGCTAAGGCTGTTGCCACAGAATGCGGGACCACGTTCTTTAATGTGTCTTCGTCAACATTAACTTCAAAATACAGAGGAGAAAGTGAAAAACTAGTACGACTACTGTTTGAGATGGCAAGGTTTTATGCACCAAGTACAATTTTTATTGACGAAATCGATGCATTGTGCGCATCGCGTGGGAGTGAAACAGAGCATGAGGCAAGTCGAAGATTTAAAGCAGAATTACTTATTCAAATGGATGGTTTAAATGCATCAGTACAGGATGATAGGGTTATAATGGTTTTAGCAGCGACAAATCACCCGTGGGATATTGATGAAGCCTTCCGCCGAAGGTTCGAAAAAAGAATCCACATTACTTTGCCCAACGGTAATTGAAACATTTTAAAAGTCCACGTACATTTAAACAATAGCACGCAAAAAAACGCAGTGAAATATTATAGTCTTGTATTCAGTTTGAAATAATCCATTTTACATTGTAATGCTTTCAAATTTTGTATTAACTTTTAAAAATAATTTTGTTTTGCTTTAAACACTGTTAATATTTCCCGAATCTCACTCCAATTCAACGTCAACATTCTCTTCTTATAAAAAGTTTCTTACTATACTCTGCCCAACAAAAATAGTTAGTACAGGGAAGATAGGACACTTTCCTCTCACTATGACTGTAATAGATGCCAGTAAGTTCGTACTATTTTAAAGCGTTTACAGGGTTGCAGTAGTAAGAAAACTAAATTATCACAAGGGTAGCAGTAGCTACTAAGGTATGCAGTGACTATTTTTTTTTGACTGAGTACGACTGGTGTGGTTGGAGGTCATAATTTCGTGTTGAAATAGGCTATTTTCAGGCATATTCGACTGCAAATGTGGAAGCATATAGTTTTCCAGAATTTCCTTATACATTTGGACAATCACCCGGCCACGAAGGGGCCAATTATAGCGATCAGGAAAACGCATCAGGAAAAGTTGAAACATTGGGAATGTGAATATTTTTCGCCGATGGTCGTTTATAGCAAACAGGAAAATTATGTCCGTTTAATGAGAGAAATCGGAACCCAAGTCATTGAAATGATTTATTAAACTTTGTATCGAAATGGCAATCATCTAACACGAAACATACAATTTCATCAGGAAAATAATTAAATAATTTTTTTACAAAAAAATAACTGTTCTATTGGAAACATTTTTTGCAAACAATATTCCTTGAGTTATTTGTCATCGATTAGTGTAGCATTTGTATCTTAAAATTCGTAAGAAAATCATTAATAAAGCACTCAAACTTTTTTCCTGATTCGTTTCCCTGATCGATATAACTGGCCCCTAACCTGAGATAACCTACCCACGCCTTGACGAGAAAATGAGCCTTAAAAATCTTTAGTACAAATTTAGTTTCAAGAATATTAAAATGGCTTACCTCACACCATAACTGATCCCCCCCCATGTTTGATCACAGGAACTTGATATTTGGAACTGTACCTTTGCCCTGGTGGTCTTCATACATAACGAATATACTATAGGGGTATTCACGATCTGGTGTACCAAGTCTTGTAAAAGTGTAAAATTTTATTTTTTTACAACAGACTGTGAACACACTTTTACTAATCTGTAGCAACACTGAAGCAAATGTCAAAATCTGTTTCACATTTGTTCTTGTTTGTGTTAAAAAATCTTACACCCTTGTATTTTTCTGTTACAATAGGGTTCGCGTATTGTAAAAGTGTAAGATTTTGACATTCAGTATATTTTGTTGTTGTAGTGCAAAAAAATGCTAAGCTTTTACACTTTTACAATGATACAAGACCAGATACACCGGATCGTGAATACCCCTTATATTTTGTTGTTGTAGTGCAAAAAAATGCTACACTTTTACACTTTTACAATGATACACAACCAGATACATCGGATCGTGAATACCCCTTATGTTATTAATTAATAATACATTGGTAACAAATATCCTGCTGCGTTTCATTATCTACGGGTCTGGGTTATGTTTCAACACGTATTACAAAAACAACACGAGATCCAGATTTCTATCGGGGTTTCTATCTGGGTTTGCAAATATTAGTATTAAATTCGGCAAACAGAGTATACATGTAAGTACATAACCCAGATCGTTTTATTTTCACGGGGTGAACCATACGGGTTATTGGCGATAATAGAACACGGCTAATATAATATGTCCAACAAAAATAGTTAGTACAGGACTTATGGGAGAGTTTGTTTTTTGTAGCCTTGCTAAGACCAGCGTATATCCTAACTTGACCTACATACTGATCATTCAAGCATGCGGAATCGCACACTGCTGCTTGTATGCATTCACCATGCACTCAAATCATAAGTCATACCAGGATCGGAAACTTTCGTATGTTTCAACCCCCAAAACCCATTTGATTACATTGTTGTATTTGTCATCATCATCATTATTTGTCCATTACCTTGCGCCTCCACAAGCAATTTATATTTTTGTTTTTATTTCACCAATTATTGCAGAAATTTTTATTTCTTCGTTCAGTGGGCAAATCATTTCATGAAATCTTATTGACAATCAGAGTGTCAAGCAAGACAAGGATGGGAAGCTTTCGTACATTTTGCGCTCCAAAACCCATTTGTTTACATTGTTGTATTTGTAAATTTAACTTTAAATCCATGGAATTCCAACTCAACCCACCAAGATACATATGTAAAGCTAAAAAGAGCACAAATATCAGTCGAACTGACATTAGACGTCAAATTATTTCATCATTTATTTCCAGAGAGATGGTAAAATATAAATGCTAAAATCGATTTCGTAAAATAATTCAATTCATGAAATTTGTGCATTGAAAATTTCCATTGCATGTTCGATCTTATGAAAGAAATTATTGCTTGGGGAGGCGCAGGATTAATAAAAGAAAAGAATCTTGTGTGCGTTTTTATAAATGTGTATTGGAAGATGTACGGAAAAGTTACTTGTGTGCGTATTTCAGCTTGTAGGCAAATGCGAATGAAAGCAGATGTTATCTTCATTGTAACTATTTTTGTTGTACAGATTATAGTTGATTTTGATGTTTTTGGCACTTCTCTCACAATAGCACGTTCATCACCCACGGACAGTCTTTTTGGCCATCCGGAATGAGGTCGACCTTTCACGTCTTTGAACTTTTGAATTTTTTTCAATGTGTCATGGCATTTGCCCACTATTTTGGCTATTTCGCTGTAAGATTCTCCTTCCTTTCTTAATTTTATAACAAGTACTCATTTTTCAACTCATTTTAACCCATTTTAAGTTATTATCTTTAATAATTTTGAACAAGCACTTTTCGGTGCGAATTAACTCAATAAAATACACTGATTAACAAATTGTGCGTTAGAAAGTAAAACAAAATAAATTAACTGTTATTTTCCCTATAATCCGAACCCTGTATAGTATACTCGACAAGGTGTACACTTTTTTTTGACGCCATAAAAATAGTTTTTTTTGTTTTTTGTTTTTATAATCTACACGTGCTCAAGGTATTATACTACCCCTTAAATGTTTCAACGCAACGCGGGCGATAGGTTGAGGAAGATAAAGAATGATAGGAAAGATGTGTGGCGCGGTGTTCTGAGACTGTAGGTGGTTGTTGTCTCAGATTGTATCTCCAGGGCTGGCGACTGAACTAATGCGGAGAAATTCGCGTGTCTTATTTATCTATGTTCCTTATAATTCGCATTCATTTTTTTATACTTTGTCGTATTTAATACGTATACTAGTTTTACTCAATCACATGTTGTTAGTTCTATGCCTAAACAGGATGTAATGAGTAAACCAGCAACTCATTGTATGACATTTATTTTTAGAATTGGTTATTAATGGAAAAATAAGAGGACATAGACTACGGCAGGGATCGAACCTGTGACAATGAGGTTAACAGTCGAACATACAACTATCGCGCCACGGCCACCCGTTATTTGTATTATATTTGTTAAAATGAATCGCCTTAAAAAATAAGATAAGTATTTTACTTCGATATCAACCCCACTTTCACTACCAGACAAACAGAGATGCAAAAATGAAGTTTATAGGTGTACACTTTTTTTGACGCTCACAGTATATGTACATACATATATGTATGTAAATTGTATACATATTTAATTATAAATTGGAGTATCTGTGATTTGAAAGTATTGCCTAATTTATATACAATGTTCATAAGCCTTTATAATAATTGCATTCAATTTATTTTAATTTTTGTTTCCTAGAAGAATCCTTATTTATTTGAAAACTCCCCACACAAACCAATCTTTTGGCAGTTGGCCTGAACTAAAATTTGTGCTACAGAAGCGAGTTATACCTAGAATCTGTTTATCATTTAATCATACATATCTGTTGTTAATTAAAAATAGTTTTTTTCGTGAAATTAATATTTGGAATCAAACATTTTGTGAAAATTAATTGATATCGTGAGTTAGGTTCGAAAAATAACTTTAAAGAGGAAGAAAATAAACTTTAACTTTCTGTTCCTATATGAATTTATCGGTTGTTGTATATGGAAACAAATATTCATTCCGTGACAAATGATACAGGCTATTCTCCGTCTTTGCTTCATAGCGCTAGTGGCCCATAGTTATATATGAAACCAGTTCATTGTCCAGAATACGATATTTAGATGGATTGTCACTGGTCCATGCTATCAATGTAACAATCAATTTCATACAAAAGAATTATCACGTAACCAATGATTGTGACATCAACACTCACTAAATTTTAGGAATTTGAAAATGTGTCAAGAACAAACACTCATTTAACCGAAGAGGAGATGCATTGTGACTCATTTTATAACTCACTATTACTCCAACTCGGATGACCACTTTATTATCCGTTTGCCATTTACAAAATCAACAAAATACCTTCGTAAAGCATGTAGCTAACTGCATCAGCAATATCGCGACTTTATGAATGAATACATTGTAATAGGGCATAACCAGAAAACCCCATAACATTAATTCAACATAACAGACAACACAGGATTTTATTTACCTCTTCATGAATTTTTTTTAAAACTTTCAAGTTAAACTACCATGCATCGGACAAAACATTATCTAGTGTGTCTTTGAATGATATTTTGTGATTTGGTCCTAACATGCAAAAAGATCTTTTTTCAACTTTGAATAATGTTCGGCAGTATATGATACCAATAAGGGCAGATGTGATCAAGACGTACAGATAAATTCAAGTCTCAGTACAGGACAGCAGTCACTCCCACGCTCTTGTGAGCTTAAGCTCACGAATCTGTTTTACTTGTAAAACTACTGCGGATCTGTTTTACTTGTGAAACTACTGGAGTCCATAAGAAAAGCCTTCAAAGATGATAATTTAAAACGCATGACAGCTTGAGTCATTCGATCTTGAACTGTGGAAGCAAGTGGACGTTCATCGGCTTCCCCAGTATAATTTGAAATCAATATCGGGTTTTGTTTTAAGTTTAAATTTAACCCAGCTATTTTTAAGTAGTGCGATAGCACAGAGTTAGTGGTGGCGCCCAAAGAACTTGAAGCTTTTTTGCAAAATCGTGAAGTTGAAAACTTTATTGAATGGGAAAATAAGCAAAGGAGGAGGAGCTTAAGCACCGGGGCATCGAAAGGTGTCCGGGAGCCAATGAGACCTTCAATGACATCATCAGGTGATGCAACATCGAAGTTCCTGTTAAGTCATCAACGTCGGCAGAAGTAACAACGGCAACATTAGGCTATATGGAAAACAAAGGAAGAAAAAGAAGAAAGTATGTGCCGAATTTAGTAAAGTGACGCACTAAGCCCACTTCAGCTGAGCTGCCTCCTGGGGTGAAATAGACGTCGGCGCAAGATGTGACGTCAGTAGCAGCAAACATCAAAAAACAGCTAAATACGTCACCCTCGGATAATGAAGAGGGCATTGACTGCATGTCAGAGGGTGAAGGAGGGCACTTTACAACAGGAGAAAGCAATACCTTTGTGAACCTCTCTAATTCAGAAGCGTCATCTGAGAAGGACGACAATGAAGAGCAAAAAATTATCCATCAAATTGCAGTAATGGAGGCTGAAATATAATTTAGCTTCAGATAGGACCCAGCTAAAATGTGCACTCTGCCCAGGCGCCGGACACCCCGCTAATTATCGCGGATGCCCGACGTTTCATTGATGTACATTGGTTTTGAAGTTCAGAATATTAAAATGCGAATAGAGCATGGTAAAGCATTCCATATTCGAGCTGTACGGCTAAAGAAAGAATCTCTGTACTTGACATTACGCCCGAAGTTGAGATCAAAGGTAAACTTATGAGCATTCCAAGAAGCGTGAGTATTACGGTTGAATAGTTTAAGGGGAGGAATGCAACTGGCTATTTCGCTAGAACATTGTGTACAAATAGCGATAAAATAATGTAAGACATGAAACATTTCTCCGGTGTTCGAGAGATGAAAATGATTCAATTATAGTTCTATCTCCTATATTTCTAAGAGCTCTATTATGAATTATATCTAAGTACTTCAAGTGAGCTTTGGAAGCTCCTGCCCAAATGTGAAAGTTAAACTTCAGCTTTGGAGGAATGCAGGCCTTATAGATTACAGCCAGATCAGAAGGGGAAAAGAATTTCTTGCATCTTCGATGAAAGCGCAAACAATTTGCAGCATTTTTGGCGACATCAAATATGTGTTCATTCCCCAAGAGGTCGTCTGTAATGCACATGCCAAGGACTGAAAGCTGATCGGTTTCTTCAATGCAAGTGCCGCTCATGGATAGCGATATGGAGGGTGGGTTCTGCTTTAACGATAGAAGACGGCACTGAGTCTTTGAAGCATTAAAATCTACGCGATTTTTTATTCCCCATTGTACAATGCTGTCAAGATCAGAATTTAATGAGAGTATCATATGCTGCCGTTGCAGTTCCACACCCGAAGAACAAGTGAATTTGAAAACGAATATAAAAAGCTGCAAAACAATTAAGTGGATTAGAAGTTCCAGATAAGAGATTATTAATAAAAATGAGAAAAGCTTACGCAGTTGTTTTGCCAGCGTTGAAGAACACCTCTTCAGAACGATGGGAGGGGTACTGTCCAGCCAGCGGATTTGTATATATCAAGGTCTTTGAGGAGTCTAGTAACTGCACGAGTGCGAAAGTAGATTCGTCCCATAAAATCCTTTACGCTCTCAAGTACTGGAGGAGTCATAACACTTTCTGCCAGCGTCGAATTATCAGTGAACTGCGCTGCAAGCAAATTGGCTTTTTTGCGAGAACTGACAAAAGGGGTGTCATTAAAGACAAGCGTTGGAACCGAAGACGAAGTTGAATTTCGAATAGTTTTTACAAATTACCAAAAATTCTTACTACCTTTGCGACATACTGGACTTTTTGGCCTTAATTTTTGTCATGCAAAAATTTGGTTCTACGAATGTGAACGCTGGAAGTCTTTCTAGCTTGTTGAAACTTTTTCCGGTTTTCCTCAGTGGGGTTGGCTTTACATTTCCGGAAACTTACTTCGCTAACCCTAATAACCTCTTTACAGCTCAAATCAAACCATACATTTTCTTTCGGTTTGATAGAATTCGCCCTATTCGGTACAAAATTTCTCATTCCGTGAAGAATTAAATTTGTTATTATATCTGCGCTGGAATCTATGTCACTATCGAGGAAGCATAGTGACCAGTTAAAGTTCCTGAAGAAGTTATTGCATTGTGTATACATTTCTATAGTACTATCATGAAGAGGAACGTCCGGGGAGCCACCTGGTAGATTCTATAAGAATTACTATCTTGGGCTCATTTGCAAAATGTGTCTAGACTGATTTAAAACCAAGAGGGTGTAGAATGCATATGCTTTAACATTTTCTAAAGTTAAAGCAAGAGAAAAGAAAATATAAATTTTTTGTGCCTTTTTCTTTCCTCATATTTATTTAAAATTAGAGAATCTACCTGCATACATTTATCACTCTTTTTGTGTGATAAAAGTGTTGTGGCGTTGGGGATAGGTAGGTATGTACTTATATAGGTAACTTTAATAAGATATTTAAATACCTGGAATGCTTGTGACTTAAATTTAGGTTCAAAACGTATTGAAGTAAAACTTAAAGAGCTAAATAAAATACTACCAAAGTATAAATATTATTTATTCTTAGATAACCATATTAGTGCAATAAATTTACGTTTTTTCTAATATGATACCAATGTAGGTAGGTATAGGTACCTACTAACATTTAAAACATACATTTTATGAGATAACTTTTTCATTTTAGTTTATTTAATAAGTACCTATACCTATCATTAGGAATGCATTATTTTTTGCATTTTTGATTGAAAAGAATGTGTATAACTTTTTACTTGCGAGATACTACCTACATACATATATGGCAAATTTTGAATTCGTAACAAAATGTAACTCGAGATTTTAATCAAACTTTACATTACGATGATAGATAACACGAATGAATTGGGTCCAGCAATTCCGTCTATCTGTATGTCTTTGAGTCCACCGCCTAAACGCGTGCATAGATTTTTAGATTTTCTTCAATCTTGGTAATAATAATGTTCTTTCGGTAATAGGTATGAACCTACAGGTTTTTTTGCATTTTTTGAGACCAAAAATAACGGTACATTTTATTATGCCAAAAAGGAAAATCTTGAGAAAATTAGTGGATTAATGAAGGGAAAAGGTACTTTTTGGTAATCGTTTTTTTTTTTTTTGAGAAATGGTTATGGTTCACGATTTTCTGCTGGAACACGGTTTATTTGATTTTTTTTTTTTAAATTTTATTATGGAGAAGCTCTTAAACAGTATTGTAAACCAAAATGTTTACACAAATTTGTTTAACTCAATATACTCGTATTTCGATAAACACTTAATCTATTGATTTTTTCAAAACCTCGTATTTAATAGTAGTTTGACGTTATCTTGAATAGGTACTTAAACATTGATTTTTTTTTAAATTAAACTATTATTCGGGCCATCGACACACATATATTAATAACATTACTACTTTAAATTTGCGTTTCAATTTTTGTCCTATATATACAGACATGTTGTTGCTATTTATGTTACTGAATACCTACATATTATATAATAGGTACCATGTAGGTTATCATACATTTAAATGTACATATCTTTAAAAATCACACGAATATTATGTATATTTCACCAATCATATAAGATTATGTATATGTATATAGCTACCTACCACTTACATCCTTCAGAGTGTCAAAAGCGAGTAAAAACCCATATGATTAATTGAATAGTATACAATTAATAAAAATAAATAATCATAAATGGAATTTCAATTATATAAAAGAAAGGCTTTATTTAATAGCAGTAAATAAAAATTCAAAATAAAACTAGTACATTTGTCACTAATAAAATATAAAAAAATTTAAAAGTTATGGCGGTGGAGGTAAACCTTTCTAGTTACATCGCTTCAGATTGTAAGCTGTAGTTGTGTTTAAAGGCTTAATAGTAGTGCGAAATTACTTTTTATCAATGAGAAGTGAAATTTCTTTGGAAACGCAAAAATCTATTGTGATTTGAAGAAAACGGAACATCATATCGGGAAAATGACCAAATTGTTAATAGAAACCTTGTTTCAGTGAAAAAAATATTGATAAATTGCAAAATTGAAAACATTGGAAAATTTCAAACGGACTTGAAAACTGAAAAAGTTAAAAATCTATATAACGATTTTAGTGAACAAAATGTAAGAAACACAGAGAAACATGGCGGTGGTTCAGTGAACGTGTGGGGGTGTATGGCGGCATCTGGGGTCGGAAATCTTATCTTCATTAAAAGAACAATGAATAAGCAAGACTATTTTAACATCCTAAAGAATAACGAGCAACCGAGCGAAGACAAATTAGGTTTTCTTAGCAATTGGATCTTTCAACAAGACAATGATCCTAAGGATACCTCGCGGGTCGTTAAAGAATGGTTGCTTTATCGAACTCCAAAGCAGCTCGATCACCCTCACAATCGCCGGACCTAAGCACCATAAGCATTTATGGGATCATTTGGACACTCAAATTCTTAAAAGCACTATAGAGAATGTAACTATACTTTTAATTTTATAATTCAGTGTGTAGTCTTTTTAAATATTTCAATATTTGATATACAACAGGGGTGAAAATCTTCTTTCAGCTTGTATCAAAAGTGTAAAAGAAGTACATCGAATTGTACCTACTTTTTGGCTTTTTTTTAGCAACGTAGTAAAAAAATCAAAAATGTCACTTAACTCCTTCCTACTCTTGACGCTTGTTGTGACAACAACAGAATACCCCAACAAGAAGCTATTCACATACCAAACATGATAGATACAACATTGCTCCACGACGATAACGATGCGACGCGACTACGCGACGAGACAAGCACTCATCAGCAATATCTCAAATTATACTTTTCTGTTCTATTCTATTTTTGTTATTCTGTAATATTATACTTTTTGTATATTTAATTTATTGTAGCGTAAGCACTTATTTTATATAAAAGCAGGATGATTAAAATAATAAAGACACTTGCTGTAAAAACGGTAAATGAAACGCTTGTTTCCAATTGACTTCCCCCCACCAGAGGTAAGGGGTCATTACATTAATCTTAAGCGTCGACAAAACATTGGTCTTTCGAGAGGAAAAACCAAAACATAAAGCGTAACCAAGGCTTCATAACATTGGTTTACTACAAAGAACTATAAAAAAAATATATAAAATTTAAATATCATAAAGCGTAACCAAGGCTTCCGACATTGGTTTAAGATAAAACAAAAAATAACATACGTACTAAAAGGCGTTATCAGGGCTATTAACACTCAATTCAATTCAATACAACTAAAGAAAAAAAAAGCGCTAATCATTATGTTGGACGAAGCCGACGTTTACATTATTGTAGCCAAGCAGAAGACCTTGGCTGAGGAAATTGATACACCTAACAGAAATTTTGGGAAGGACTGTGCCTCACGTAAAACCCAACGGTATAAGGAAGAAAGGCTTCAACGCCTTAGTGAATTATGGTCCGAATTTGACGATAGTGAGATAGTGTCGACTGTGAAAAAAGACACTCCATATATACAAAGGGATACATACAGCAGAGTTAAGTCGGTGTACGAAGAGTTCAAAAAGAAATTGGATTCAATAAATCCAATTTCAGAAACATCGAAAACCGAAGCAGCAAAGACCCAAGATAGTGCAGAAGTTCAAAGGCAAAGACAAAGGTTAAAGAAACTAGGGCTTAAAGTCACTGCCATCATGGAAAACTTGGACGAGTTCGAAGAAACATTCACAGACTACTCAAGAGAAATCTATGAATACCAGCAAAAGATGTTGCTTGAGCAACTGCGCAACATTACCGATCTACATGAGGAATACATGTCCAATGCATCAGAAGAAGACCTAAGGGTACCATATGTCACCAACACCGAGTACAAAGGTGTCAAGCAGGACATAAATAAGTTTATCCATCATATTGCACCGAAGCTAGGGAATGGTAAGAATAACACGCCCACAGATGCTAAAGCGGATTCAATTCTACCACGACTGAAAATTCGTACCTTCAAAGGAAATTTTTTAGAATGGCAACCATTTCACGATCTATTCTCAACAATAATACATACCAGAAGCAGCCTCAGTACGACAGTACAGTACGGGGAAGCCACTCAATTTGATAAAACATCTTACGTTTTCTAGTGAAAATTACAATAGTGCCTGGGAAATTCTTAAAGTACGATACAATAACGAACGAAAAATTGTAGGCATCCATTTAGAGAAAATGTTTAAGCAGGGGCAACCAAGTAGCACCTCTTCAGTTTCTTCCATTAAACACATTTTTGATGCGATCAATGAAGGACTGGCAGCACTCACAAACATGGGCTTCGACACTAAATCCTGGGACCCAATTATAGTTCACATTACTACGAAATCTCTTGATACTGAAAGCAGAAACCTATTCGAACAAGGGCTAACCGAACCAAACAAAATGCCAGCCCTGAAAACGCTTCTGGATTTCCTGGAGAGACGTTACCAAGGACTTGATGTCCTTGCTCCTACAAAGAAAAAAAATAAAACCGCACTTTACTTCAGAGTTTAAACTGATTTTAGAAGCTCTTGTACTCCCAAAACTAACAACACAACTACCATCGAAAACAACAAATAGCTTTAAAATTGGAAATTTGGACCAGCTAACACTCGCTGATCCTGCTTTCAATGTTCCTGGACCAATTGATATGATAATTGGTGCTGATGCGTATGGCGATATAATTCTTGACGGAATTAAACGAGATGCTAATAGCTCAAAAGTCACAATTGGGCTAGTTAATATCTGGGTGAACATCAACCGAAAAACTGAAAACTACAGTGTTACTGGACTGGTAGCACAGATTTCCGTCGATCAACAATTGGAAAAATTCTGGGAGCTAGAAGAAGTTTCCCAACCAGCATTTCAAAAACAAGAAGACAAACAGTGTGAAAAATTCTTCAAAGATACACACTTCTGAAAACAAAATGGGAGGTACGTGGTCAAAATCCCATTCAACGAAGAATTGAAACAGACGATTAAACTAGGTGAATCCAAAAATAGAGCGACCGCTAGATTTCGCCACCTTGAATTCCAACTTAACAAAGACCCAAAATTAAAAGATGAATACAAGGAATTTATCAACGAATTTCTTAACCTGGGTCACATGTTAGAAGTCAATCACAAAAAATCAAACGAGAACATATTCTACATGCCACATCAGGCGGTCATAAAACCCTCAAGTACGACCACCAAATTAAGAGTTGTATTTGATGGTTCTGCAAAGACTTCAATTGGAGTAAGCCTCAATCAACTGGTGTTAGTAGGTCCAAAACTTCAAGACGATTTAACTACGATCTAATTCGCTGGAGAAAACATCGATACGTTTTTACTTCAGATATAGAGAAAATGTATGGCCAAATACAGGTCAGAGCTACGCAAAGACCACCAAGATTACCAGAGGATTTTGTGGCGAAGTTCTACCGACCAACCCATTAAAGAGTATAAACTTACCACTGTCACTTATGGTACAGCATCTGCACCATACCTGGCTATTAAAACTCTCCATCAACTAGCTGAAGACGAAAAACTGAAGTATCCAGTCGCTGCAGAAATAGTCAAACATGACTTTTATGTCGACGATGATATGTCCGGACGGGACACCATTACGCAATGCAGAAAAGCTCAGAAGCAACTTGACGAGATGTTAAGAGGCGCAGTGTTCTACTTGCGAAAATGGGCAGCTAATAATGGAAAATTACTCCAACATATACCGATGGAGTTACGAAACCAACAGAAAGTGGACGTCATGAAGGATGAAATAATCAAAACCCTGGGAATCCACTGGAATCCTTTAAGTGACACTTTTCAGTTCAAAGTGAACTTAGAGACTAACATCAATCCACAAACGGCACTCACAAAACGAAAAACCTTATCCGAAATAGCTAAACTATTTGACCCTATTGGGTCAGCTACTGTTAGCGCGAAAATCTTAATACAGCGTATTTGGGAAGCGGAGACCAAGTGGGATGACCCACTTCCGATCGAACTTCAGAAACAATGGAACAAATTGAAGACGAATCTATTGGCAGTTGAAGACATCAGAATCCCAAGGTGGATAGAGACCACAAAATATCGACATATTGAGCTTCACGGGTTTTGTGATGCTTCTGAAGCAGCATATGCAGCAGAAGTTTATGCAAGAGTACATGTACCAACTTGGTTCTATGTTACAACAATCCTAACTGCAAAAACAAAAGTGGCACCAATAAGAAAGAAACTTCCTCTTCCAAAGCTAGAACTATGCGGTGCTCATCTGCTATCAAAACTACTGGCAGAAACATTGAAGACCTTTGTCTCCCAAGTTGAAAAAATATTTTCCTGGACAGATTCCACTATTGCACTGGCCTGGATCCAGAAATGTCCATCTACCTGGAAGACATTTGTTGCAAACCGAGTGTTAGAAATACAAGAGACAACAAACACAACCTGGTGGAGGCATGTACGATCATCCGATAATCCAGCTGATTATGGTTCAAGAGGCTGTTTATCAGAGCAGATGCCGAACAATCAATTATGGTGGAATGGACCTGATTGGCTGCAATTTGGCTCAGATCATTGGCCTACACAAGAACAACATTTAAATGCAGGGAACGATATTTCCGAATATAGAAAGGTTTTAACGATTGAAATTGAAACAGAGGAAACTACTGACGTTAGCAGAAGTTTCTCTAACTACTCAAAGCTAATGAGAGTAGCCGCTTATTGCAGACGATTCAAAGCAAACTGCAGAAGCAAGAGACTGAAAAATCCAATCTTCAAAGGAAAGTTTTTAGAATGGCAAATATTTCATGATCTATTCTCAACAATAAAACATACCAGAAGCAGCCTCAGTACGACAGAAAAGATGGAATATCTGACAAATCATACATAAGTGTATGAAATGCTTCCGTTTTACTGTACAGCCAAATATTCAACAAATGGGACTTCTTCCAGCAGCTAGAGTAACACCATTGAGACCATTTACACATACAGGGGTTGATTTTGCTGGACCAATCCAAATACTAATATCCAAGGGGCGAGGAAATCGATCGACAAAGGGCTACATTGCCATATTCGTTTGCATTGGCAGTCGACATTGAACTTGTCAGTGACCTCACCTCAGCAGCATTCTTGGCAGCATTGAAACGATTTACCTCAAGAACAGGAATATGTTCGGATTTCTACAGTGACAACGGAACGACATTTGTTGGAGCGAACAAGGAAATCCAACAACAGATGCAAGCGATCATAAGGCGATGTGAGGTAGATGCATCATCACGGCTCGTGACAGATGAAATCCAATGGCACGGTGGGCTGTGGGAATCGAGTGTTAAATCAACAAAATATCACTTAAAACGAGTAATTGGTGAAACTATGTTAACATTTGAGGAACTCGCAACCTTACTGACACAAATAGTAGCTTGCTTAAGCTCTCGACCACTAACTACAATCGAAAATGATGTTGATGACTTATCCACTTATTCTTAATTGTTAAATTTCTCAAAACATATTTCGTTGAACTGAATGTTATAAAATTTGTATTTATATACCTCAAAAAATGTACCCGTATCGACATAACATTTTATCGAACTCAATAAGTTTATTTACATACATACATATAAAATCCATTTAAATAGGTACCAAAAAATCAACAGTGTATAAGCAAGTTTTATTGTTAAATAAATGAGAAAACTTTGTATACCTATTGTTTATTTTAAAAAAGTAGGTAGATGATAAGTTGACTACGTTTTTAAGTTTGATTACGTTTTAACATCGGTAATTATTTTGCAAAATATGTTAACGGGTGTATACATGTAAATAAGTATGTACTACCTAACTAATTTTAATTTTAATCAAAACGTTGGAGTTATCCATGCATATGATGTTTTGAAGGCATATCATTTTTCAATACATTTTGATTTTCCAAAAAAAAAATAATAACATGGGTCATAACAACATACAGGTTCGTAACGATTTCTTTAAATTTACTATTATATTTGTAAATCCAATAAATTTCAATATTATTGCACATCGCAACATTGCCCAATTTAAAACAAATGATTGAATCTGGTAACTCGAAAGTTTGATTTTGTACTTTTGTACCAATGTACCTATATTGTTTTGACCCAACTCAATATATAATTTATCACAACACTCATAATGACACCCGCACACAGTGCTACTTTATAAAATCGTATTGGAAATTATCGTTATAAAAATAATGTATTTTATCATTCATATCTTCTTAAAACCAAATTAAATTATGGCAATATTTTCAATTCAATTGTGTTTAAAACCAAATTAACATTATATTATATCAATGCATAAGAACTAAGAGTTTGCCTGCGTAAGTTAATATTGTCGTCATTTAGAATAAGCAATGGAGTATTCCACTGAAAGCTAACATAGTTCATTCAACTATTTATCACACACTTATTGAATATTTTATTTAAAAAAAATCGAATTCGATTTTCGACCCATAAATAAGAGCAATAGCTCAGTATAATATTCACTCAATGTGCGAAAATCAATGAATTAAAAAACGGCCGCTTTTCTTCTAACACTCGATTGGATTTTCATAATGATGAAATAGGTATGTAAGTGTGTATGCAGTATGCACCTATATATAATGTTTGAAGAAAATCGCTTTAGCTTCTATTATTGTAATATGTTCTCAGATTGATGAAAACCTTAAGTCAGTGTTTTTTTTTATTATGTAGGTACTTCCAATTGTACATAAATACGTACATACACACACCCCAAATATACCACCTTAATATATCACAAGTAAAAATGCAGATTTTTGTTTAATTTTGTTCATGGTTTTATTTTCCAATAAATTCTTATATACCTACACCTAGCTATATTTAATATTTATTTATTTATTAGTTTAAAAATAAAATAAATATGAATTTTGGTTTTGTGAACTTGTAAATAGGTAGGTAGGTACCTACAGCTTGAACCAACAGCAAAGCACCACCTGCCCCACATGCCACCTATTTAAAAACAATTAGTTAAAAATAGTTAAGTAGGTATGTAAGTACCTACATTTATCTTTAACTTATCTTAATGCTAATTTAGCTCCGATTAGATTTTTTGAAAGATTGACTGAGCTGCTTTTGGATAAGTATTGACATCAAGTCTGAAATAAAATAATAGGTAGGTACTTAAAATTTGTCAAAATAATTATCTTTTTTTAACTTACCTAGTTATTTAAGATTTTTATATAGTATTTTGAGCGCGCGGATTTGTCCAGATTCTTACACACAATACAATACATAGTTGTTTTGAAGTTTCTCAAATGTTGTCTTGTCAATGAATGAAATATTTATTTTGTGGCAGTGCACCTACCTACCTACAGACAAAATAAATTAATAATATTAAAAAATTAAAAATATTGATAACTGAATAGGTAGGTAGATATATATTTTTTTTTTTACAGCTGCCAAGCAAAACACACAATGTCACAAAAAGACATTCAATCCGAAATCATTCGTTACGAGTTAAGAAAGTAATGGTTTAAATAGCGAATCCTACTTATTGAAACAAAGGCCATACAAAAATCACCAAATCCAAATAGGTACCTAGAATGAAATAAATAAAACCCAAACCATAAACAAACATACAAACTACCATTGTATATACATGAGATGTATAAACGCAATGAAACTACCCCAACAATATTCAGTACCAAACTATAGTAACTAAGTAGCATTGTAAGTACGTAATTCAAGAAAGCAAAACTATGTAGGTATATGAATGAAAAAGCAGCAAAATTAATAAAATTGCTACAAACACAAATAAAACGAGAAACAAAATACCTTCAAATGTTATCGTATATATGAACGACCAACTTTGTTTTCTTCTTTTTCTCATCCACTTAAAAGATAAAAAAATAAAATATGTGATGTCAAAAAAGAAATCACAATTGGTTGTCCCTCTTATACTCCTTAATGATGTAGACAACGAAATTAAACTACATCAACTCTTCTTTTTCCCCCTTTCTTCCTCTGCCCTCGTCCACAAACTAATCTCTGCAAAGCAGAAAACAGCGACACAGACGATATCTGGATCAATCCAAAAGCACCCAATTTTCATGTTCCATAGTAGTACTATAGAGATGTATAGAGATGGTTGTTGAGACCGTCCCAGTTGGCTTTCTCACCAAACGGTTCTCTTAGGTGATTTTTCTTTAACAGAGTGTTGTTGGCATGAGGAATTTGCAGCCATGACACAATGGTCTGATGTGCCTATGTGCGAAAATACACTTACAGTTATTGATAAATTAGGCTAAATTTAAACATTTTTGTCTAGCCTTAATATAGTTATAAGTTAATAAGAAATAAAAATGAATTAACAAAAAAAAAAACAGCTTGGACAGATTCACAATTTGAGTTGGTTAAATCCCCAACTTCGACGGTGGACACCCTTTTTCGCAAACAGAACGGCAGCAACGGCATCTGGGAAGTGGATTGCTGGCGATACGTTTCAACACATTATAAGCTAGCTGACATTGCGCCAAGACTAGTATATCCGGACTCAATAATTCAGAAATCGGATGGCAGGGTGCCAGAAAGGACATCAGCATCACATTGGCGGTGGCAACAATCATCATCTTCTACCAAACCGAAAGTGAAGTAAAACGGGTAAGCACTTAAACATTCCATAGAAACGCTATGAAGCTATACTGACGACATCATTTTCGTTTGAAAAAAATATTCAGCGTACTGGTTGTGCCACACAGACGTAGACGTATTCTACAATTCAATGTAATTAAAATAAAAGTAATATTTAAAAACCAATGCATACTTTCAGCTTTCTCTTGACACACGCATTAAAAACCGCTTCAGCCACTTGCCTGTAGTTTCCGAAGAACTAAATTGCCTTAAAACTAATAAGTCAGGTCCAAGCAGCAGCAAGCAGTTATCTCTTCTTCCATTCATCGATTGTGATGTCCTCTTGAGGTTAGTGGTTGACTTCACAATTCATCATGCAATTATGACCCAGCAAAACTAATAACATCGCTATTAATATAGCTGTATCACAATGAAGCAAAGATACCGGAAAACTGGATTATCGTCATTATATACAAAAATGTCTCATTTGCTTTCGACTTAAGCAAACACCAAATCACTTATGAGAGCAGCACATGCATCCAATCAGGCATTTTTTGGCATGCATTAATTTCTGATGCTATAAAAATTCCGATCAACAAAGGACGAAGTGCCAAAACAATTATGGGATAAATCGCACTGTACGGTTGTTTCAGTACAAAAGCAATGCATCTGGTATCCGATCTTACAACAGATGCGTTCATTGCACCTTTTAAACGTTTCATTGCGTAACGGACAATGGGACCAATTCAATCGGTCAACAAAGTCTGTCGGACTTTTACAAAATGGTTTTATCAACAAAATTAAACTACATCAGGCGTTTTTCTTTTTTCGCTCAACACAGAACTTGAACAGAGTGAGTGCATATAGAGTATGCTGTGAACTTGTTCCGAACAGAAAAAGCTCTGGACACTGATTTGTTTTTGAACGCAATAAAAAAACATATGAGGTTTTTAATAGGTAATGCTATGTTTTCTTTGGCAGAAAAGGCCACATTATTAACACAAATTGAGAAGAATTTCAACTCTCGTCCCATAATTTTAAATATGCAATTTCGATGTCAGCAGCTTAGATTCTCTAACCCCGGGGAAGTTCTTAATACGCACAACTCCTATCGCTCTTCCAGAAACGAGTCGTATACACACAAATTCACAAAGATTTAACTGAAGCGATGGCAACAAATTCATACGATGGTACAATCGTATTAATTAAGGGAAAATCGAAGAATGTTGCAGTTGGTGACTTTCTTCCGGTGCATAAAGATAACCTACCTCAAAGCACTTATAATAATCGCACTACATCCAGGAAAGGATGAAATGGTGCATGTTATTACCTTACAAACAAAAATGGGAGAACTCAGACGTCCCATCGTAAAGATTTTAAGACTACCTATTAAATAAAGGGAACTTTGATGGGAACAGGAAGTTTTCTTACGCTGCTAACTTCTTTTCTAATTTCGTCTCAGTCTCATCTTAGCACAACATCTATAGTTATTAAAGTTAAGGACTAATATTCAATGTTTCATTTCTTAATTCACTTGTGTGAAATCTGTTTATTTAAAAATGACTTACTTTCACTTCACTGTTTACACACACTATCCTTTACTTACATTTAGCAGTAGATTTAAAAGGCAACAGTTTTTTAAAAAAATAACAAATTAATTTTATGAAGATTAACTGCTTCTTAATAGGTATTAAAATTAAAAACTATAACTGGTCAAATTAACTGCTGAATAAGAATAATATAAAACTAAAAACAATTTGGAATGTGGAATGTGGCAGCCTATCAAATATTGAAGAGAGAACATGAGATTCTCTCATTAGGAAAAAAAAGTCTGGAACGGATTGAGCACAATTTTCTGTCAATTTTTAAACGTCAACACAACATTTGTTTTTTTTTTCTTCAAACTAATTATTTTGTATTTTATTGTTACTAAATTAATTTATTTGTTCAACAAATATTTTCCCACAACAACTACGAAATATTTATTTTTCCCTTATGACAAACGTCAACCTGAGAATTATAAATTTCCTGTCCAAAAATTGCTGCCTAAAAAATGTATTCGGCAGAAATTGGCAAGAAATTGTGAGGAGGGGGAATATTTTACTCTCCCAAGTGCCAAGACTAACAAATTTGTAAGTCTGGAACTGGAAATGGCAGAAATAAGTGCCAATTGGCAGAGTGTTGATCAGCCCTGTTATTAATTTTTTAGCTGCTATTTAGAACAATTAGAAAGTAGAATCGAAAAGAGTTTTGTGAGGATTTTAATACCTATCTAAATTTTTGCATTTTTTGTTAATTATGTTAATTAATCTTTCATTCTACAGATTTTTATTTTTTTGTTCTCTAGACTAGACTAGTCGCAAAACTTTCGTCACTGATATTTTTCCATTACCAATATTTTTTTTTTTGCAGATGAAACTCGCTCGGCTTTGCTTGATCTTTGTTTAAAGGATGTTAACTTATATCCTGAGCTGGATACAAAACATATTAGTGACCAGCTCGAAGGTTACTCCGGTTCTGATATCAGCAACGTTTGTCGAGATGCGGCAATGATGTCGATGCGACGCCGAATTATAGGCAGATCTCCTTCAGAAATAAAGAAAATTCGTAGAGAAGACGTCGATCTTCCCATAACACTCAAAGACTTCGAGGATGCTATGATGCGAACTAAAAGATCTGTTTCTGCTGATGATGTTTGTCGATTTGAAAAATGGATGCAGGAGTATGGATCATGTTAGATCATTTTAAAATTATAAATTATTAATCGAAATGCTTTATTTTTTTGTTTTATTCATAACAATAATATCAACAACAAAATTTAACTGATTTGCTAATTTGTATAACTCAGTTAATTTAAAGTACATTACTAGCTTTTAAAAAAGGCTAATGCGTTATGATTTATTACTAACTAGTGAACAAATTCAATATATAACTAATAGATATTACAAATTATTTCGGTATTATTTCTAAAACAGTATGGTTCATTTATAAAACGTATGTTGATTATTGACTTTGTTTTAATATTTAAAAAAAAACAGCCTTACGAGGATATGTCGTGAAATAATGTATATAGAATTAAGGTCGAATCGGTTTCATTTCGCGAAAAATGGAAATAGATGCGAATTTGCTTTTCTTTTTTAGTCGACTCTATTTCCTACAAAAATGGTAATAATTTCGATCAGCATTTCGATCTTATTTCCAGTCAGTGCACATGGAATTTTTTTTGGTGTTATTTCCATTTCGTTCGATGTTATTTCTATTTGAAAAAGACAGTTCTACATTATAACGAAATTCATGTATAAAAAGCAAACCCAGAATTTTTGAGTGCACCGTTATGTATGACCAGGTAACAAGAACAATTTTTATGAACAGAACAGCCTGCATTGGGTTGGATCTGATCATGTGGGCTTGGTGGCGTGATGCTTAGTGCGTTGGCTTCTAAGCAAAGCTTGGTCATGGTTCAATACACGATGAAGGCAAAAGAAGTTTTTCAATTAAAATGAAACAGAAGTAGACCAGCACCACTAGAGCCAAGAAATCTGATGATCGACCTAGCCAAGTCGTGAAATAGCTATAATTCCAGCCAAAAATTATTGAAAAAAACTCGGTGGTAGCACACCGGTCATTCAAAGTCATTAAATGATACAAAAAGTGCTTTGAAAGCAAGTATGTAATCATACAAAAACTGACTATAAGAACAATTTCCATTTACTTGCATGCAGCATTGTACCACACAATATCGTCATTATAACAATTTGGGTAACACATATTTCGGTTTTATTTCCATATATGTCTATATTATTACCAATTACAAATTGCCAAATAAAACACGTTTTACAAACATTTCAATCGCTTTGATTGCCTTCTTTTTTATTTGATATAATTTCCTTCGGTTTAGGCAATAATGCAGATAACGTAAAATCGTTTTTATTTCCACTTCCACTTCGATGGAAATAAAGTCGATTGATTCTCAAGTCTCAATCCGCCTTATTGCTATCTACATTATTTCACGGCACGGTATGTCCACTTATTTTCTTCTGCTGAATAATATAAAGTATTTATTTTAGTTAATTTATTTTAAGCACAAACTATAACAAAAATTGTATGCATTAGGCAGCAATCATAGTTTTTAAAAATAAAACTTTTATATACCTAAATATTAGAAGTTAGAGTTTATTTTCCAATATCTACGCCCTGTTCATAGGCAAATATTAATAAATACAACAACAACAACATAAATATGAAGTTGATGTGGAATTGGTTCCAAACGATCAGAAATTAACTAACATCAATAACCATTAATGTTAATTAATTTTAAATTTTGTGCATGTAGATTCTTCAGTTAGAGTGAATATTTATAAGTAAAAGTAAATTAGATGACTGTCTGATTTAGTTTTGTTTGGGTTTGTTTTCGTAATGGGTAGTGAATTCAACGTCGAGTATTGCAACATACGTGGGATTAGGAAGAATTTCTATGCGCCGTATGTTCACAAGTACGCGAAGATTCTGACCTATCAGAATTTATCCTAGATGGTTTTGCATTATATGGGCGAAAAGATGTTGCTTATCTAGCTTCAACTACAATATAGATCTTGTCTGCATGCAAATTTTAACTTCATGTTGCTCAAATTTACCGTCCGTAAGAACAAGTTTAGAAAGTAATTCGACTTTTAACGTATTCGATGCGCTGTCCGACTCTATCAAGAGAACTGTTTCCCAATATACGCATAGTGAAACTGTTCGATGTACAAAATTCCAATTTTCTTCGCTGTCAGACAACACCAGAAGGAACGCATGTCGAGCTTTATGCTGAAGTAAACAATCTGACTCAGCTGGTTACAAAGCCAAAAGAAAACCTGACGTTGCAGGTCAGTCCGGTAATACCCTAGACTCTTTTCTTACCTCTCAACCTGGTAAATACACTATTATTGTGTTATTGCCTCCACTGATCTCTATAATACACTATGGATAGTGCATTCATTATAAAGTATAACAACAAAAATTGACGTAAACAATTTATTTTTATATTATAACCAGCAGACGGTCCTCGGCGTTGCCCGGGCACCCGAGTAAAGTCTTTTCACAGAATATCTTTCAAATGAAATGAAAGCTTAAGAAAAATCTTTTGTAAGAAAAAGGATTTTTCATTTATTTTGTCGTTTATTTAACCGAATAATTTTCTTATTAAATCAAACAACGAAAATGTATTATTTCTATTTTTTTACAAACGAACTCTTCTTCATTTTGGGACTGTTTGCTTTCCGGAGGTTGTTTTTTTACTTCCGTGTCCGTTCATTGAGAACTTTGCACATACAGTCTTTTAAGGTCACAAATGCTCATCCGAGACGGGGAACATGATTTCTCTCACGTCCAAGAGCAACTACCACACATCGAGCGTGGAGTCTCCAAAAAAATCATCCATCGCAAATACAACTTCTTCACATACGAGTATTATCTGGCGCTGGTTAAACTGGACCCGCCTCTCGAGTTTGACCCACATGTGATTCCGATTTGTCTGCCGTCAACTGATATTCTACTAATTGGAATGAATGCAACCGTCACGGGATGGGGTCGGCTAAGTGAGGGTGGCACATTGCCATCTGTGCTACAAGAGGTTAGTTCTTACTCTTACAGGATGGTGTATCTATCTGAATAACTATATTCAGCCTCCTTTCCTCCCCTCTAAAAATGTTTGCTCCGCTACAAAT
Source organism: Philhelius pedissequus (assembly GCA_910595825.1). Classification (NCBI taxonomy): domain Eukaryota; kingdom Metazoa; phylum Arthropoda; class Insecta; order Diptera; family Syrphidae; genus Philhelius; species Philhelius pedissequus. The sequence continues at coordinate 163,739,974 of OU343161.1, forward strand.
TTAGGGTTCTTTTCATAAAATGTTAAAGACGTAAAAATTAAGCTCTCCACCAAAATTCCGCTTTGTGGGAATTTTTTTTTAACTGAATATGTTATTTTTCTGGACTATGAGGGTTAAATATTTTTTGCAAAACTTACTTATTTGTAGATTGAAATGAACTAAACACAAAAAAAAAAAACAGTACCTGTGAAAATAAAATTTCGGGACCGTGAAAGTTTACACAGCACACTTCATTTTCCTTGCAAACTTAACATTTGCCAATGAAAAAGATGCGGGTTAAGTGTAAAATCCTACCAACTCTTGTAGCTCGCACATGAAAAGTTGGGAACCATCCAATTTTGTTTTACTTTCATGCATTTATCAACTGACGCGCAAGTATGAGTTCACACTTACAAGTTAGTTTTTACTTTCGCCAAAATAGCCAATTGAGGGACTCTCTATAATACACTAGATAGTGTATTCGTACAAAGAGTTTGACTCCTTTAGAAGAAGTGTAATAATTGTAATGGTGCAATCACAGTATAACAGTATAACAATGTATAATATTTTTACTGCCAAAGTGACATTTTTTAATATTTACAAGATGGTTGCTTATTGTTATGGAATTATGAAACTAAATTAAACTTTAAATTGCTGTTTTAACCAAGCAAGGGTGCGCTCTTGAAAAAAAATAATTAAAATGTGCAAAACAATGTCAATGAGCACAAAGAAACAATTGGTAAGTTAAAAATTAAGTAAATTAATGATTTATTGTGAAATTTTACTTTGCCTTTCCCAGTTGATTTCAATATTATGAATGAACTTAAGGACGATTTTGAATCCCTAATCTCTATGTATTATAGAGATCGTTTGCAAACTAATCGCCAAACTTCTGTTGTTGTGAAAATTGCGCCGCCGGTCGGCCGGTGCCGTTGAGTTGTTTAATTTGTTGGATGTCACATTCTCCTCCCCCGCCAGCATCCGCTTTCCGAATAGTGTTCTTGTTGCTGTTGGCTCATATCGCTGTAGGTTTAACAGGTTGCTATCAATATACAAGGAAAACATGTTTTTTCTTTCACTTTTGCTTTTCTACTGGAATCAAATCGATGATAAAATAATAAGGTAAACCCCACCTGTGAACATTTTATTTTTGTTTCTGGAGTGTATTTAAGTTGACAAAATGCATGATAATTAGTAAATGTGTGTATAATAAAGTAGGTATTCATTTAAATTAAATTTTGGTATTGCAAAGTAACTCACAGCCTGATGGTTCAACATCAACTACATCCAAGCCAATATCAGTGTAGATTTAATTATGAAATTTCGACACAACACGATGCCATTCGATTTTCTCCACATGGACACAAAAGCAAACCTCAGAACTTCTGGTTTGCATTCGCCAAGCCACAAACGTAAACCGCATAACTTCTGGTTTGCGGTTACCGAGACACTTTGGTCAACAGCTCCGTTACAACAGCTACATAATCAAACTACATTCATCACGGAGGAAACAAGCACAACAACTAGTTGTATAGTAGCTTCAACACCTCCAACAGCCACACGTCTCGCAGCCTCCATCCCCACATCCACATGCATCGTGCGCTCCACTGCTCCACCTCAGTACATCAGCGGACATTCGATGCTTCAAACGGCGGCACAGCAGCAGCCGCCGCCGACAAACAAATCAGCCTGTAGTTATGCATATCAAGAACTACCCATACAGCGCTATGTACATCAATCAAATAACATTCAGTACGGAGGCAATAAGCTCAACAACAAGTTTAATCTCAGCTTCAACCACCTTCTTACAAGGCAACAAGCATAACCACTGGTAGTACTACAGCTTCAGGCCACTCATCACACAGCTCTATTAGAGCACACAGCTGTACAATTAGACATACCATTCACCACGGAGGAAACAAGCACGACAACAAGTTTCAATCAACTCCTCACCAGGCAACAAGCACAACAACAAGTTGTACCTCAGCTTCAACCGCCTGCCTACCAATCAACAAGCACAAAAACTAGTTGTACCACAGCTTCAGGCCACTCGCCAATTAACAACAGCGAAGACTTCGGCCTCGTCTACAGATCACACTTGGGTACGGACATGGTCTACCGCAAAAGTGATGCGACAAATGCCTCTTCACGCTTTACCATGAGCATGCGACCATACATTGGGGCCAAATACAGCAAGCTCATCATCTCATCAACAAGCTCATCAACTAGCTCATCATCATCATGAACACAACGAGTTCATCATTATCAACAACATCTACATCAAGGCAACAAGCACAACAACGAGTTGTACCACAGCTTCAGGCCACTCACCACACCACAAACACTGAAGACTTCGGCGCTCGTCTACAGATCACACTTGGGTACGGACATAGTCTACCGCAAAAGCTATGCGACAGACGCCTCTTCACGCTTTGCCATGACCATGCGACCATACATTAGGACCACTACAGCAGCTCATCAGAAAAATCAACAACCACAACATCATCGCGAACAACAACAAGATCACCACAACAAGCCAACAGAAACGAATCGTAAGCTTCATCAGCCCGCTCATGCAGAACTACCTGATGAAGCTCACTCAAGAGGGAGTACTGTGGCGACACTGCATCGCCAGTCGCAACATCTAGGTGTGAAGACCAAGTTCCAGAAACTTGACTCCAAGTGTAATTCAACGGGTTGACTCCAACTGTACCCAAAAACGGAAACAATAATAACCCTAAATTCCAAACGTACACAAAATCCCAAAAGGGAACTTCCCAACATTCGATTAAATTCCTATCTGGCTTCCTCCAACGATTCGGGGAGTCTATCGTCTGGCGTCCAACAGATCACACGCAATTAACTTTCATTCCCTTAACCTTAATAAATGCTTTTGTATATACTTCTACTATCATTTAATCAGTTAATCATTTCTAATTATTTAATATAAATAGTCTTTCATTTTATTGCTTCATTTTGCTTTCCATCATCTTTTCTTTTCAGTGGTGTTCAGAAACTTCTTAGTTGGTATCAAGGAAATATTCCTATCAGAACGCGTCATTGGAATTTCTACTGCGAAGTTGCAAATATCGAACAAATTAGTTAGTGTCAAAATTATCTGAGACACCACAAACTAAGCATCCTAGAGAGGTAAAAAAGGATATTCGTGATCTAGGAAATGCACGCTTGGAATCGATGTATCGCATATGGCCTGATAAACCGAATTTAAACTTTAAACGCGATTGGCGGCCAAGCTAAGCATCCTAAAAGCCATCAAACTGTAATCCTTTTTTCTCTTTTTTTTTGAAAACTGAATATTTGTGATGTTCGGAGTGCCACCTTTCAATCCATGTATCGCACGATACGAAAACCAATTTTTTTAAATTGATATATTTTTCTCTTGATAGAAATGCGTTCTTTTTTGTTGATAAAACAATTTTTTTCTAAAAAAAAATTAGTTTTTGTCAAAAATATGTGTTTTTTTTGTTGCAAAAAAAATTAAATATAATTTTGGAAAAAGCAATTTGAAGTGGTTATTTATTAACAAAAACTCTTGTCTGAAAGAAATATATATTCGAATATTATGAGAAAGTACTACCTAATTCTAATTAACCGAAGTGTTCGGCGCTCGAATCCTATTGATATCCAGTTTTTTTTATGACAATGGACTTAATGCAATATGAATATTAACATAAAATACTTTTTTAGAATCTGTAAAATAAAGAGCTTTTGAGATTTAAATAATTTTAAGATATTTTTGTTGTACCCAAATTTGGTGAAAATTATTTGTAAGACTTGTACCGTATTTAATTAAATACACATGACTATAAAATATGCAGATTCATATAGATTTATTTCTGTTTTCGTGTATTTCTAATATTATTTTTTTATGAAATCCAATGAGTAAAATTTTACCAATCGCCACCGTCCAATGACATTCATTGAACGAACCCAAAATAATTATTATAACGTGAAAGCACGCGATGTAACAACACATTAAAATTTGGACATTCCACTCCTATATTATTAGGTGGCATAGTAGAAGAGTGTTTGGACGGTGATCGAAAGGACTTGAGTTCAAATACCGGAAAAACCATGTTAGTAAATTGAAATTTTTAAAAGTAAATTAAATTCTATACATTTCAGATAAGCAGGAAAAGCAATTCCCAAGTCCCAAATGTCGAGGAAAATGCAAATATTAATAAAATTAATAAAATAAATATATAGCAACCATTTTTAAAACTATTTTCAGTGGTTTGTATAAGGCCTTAATATAAGCTAATTGTTTTCAAATAGCCTGCAGCTGCAGGGTGCATAAGGCCTTATACAAGCTAATTGTTACTGTTATGTTTTAAATAAAAGAAAACCACCGACGACTTTTAAGATTTAAGAGTTTATTCGTTTAATTATGATGAGGATGACTGTACGACTGTACTCAGTTAACGCTAGATAACCACTCACCTAGATGGTATGATATTAGTTAACGGGTGAGAAGTGCAAGTCATGAATTTATATATTAGGTATATAGTAACGTTACATTTATGTACATAGGGTAATTAATGATCATTAATATCATTCTCCGTTTACACTTCTCATCCGAGCATTACATTATTAGATAATATACTACACTCTCCCCCCTTAGGTACTCTTACTTAATATACATATAATGTATGTTACAAAATTTCAAAAAATATAATATGACTTCATTATGAACATAATTGAAAACAATTCTGTACATACAGTTTAAAATTTGTAAGATTCTACTTTCTTAACATTACGTTTGCCTTTTCTCTGAGCTATAGGCAATGATTCCCTTCCAACTTCTTCTTTTATTGGATTGTTTACAATTTCTTCTTTTTTACAATTATCAGGTTTAAGATCGATCGGTTGTTTTTCCAAATGAGCATCAGCAGTATCAGGGAGATTCAACACGCTATCACCCCTTAAATTTGTAAAGCGAACATCAGAGCTAGAACATTTCTTCCTTAGTTGATTTTGGTGAACATATCTTATTTTCGAGTTCAATTCAATTAAATACGTTAAGCTACTTATTACTTTTTTTACAATTGCTGGTACCCATTTCACAATTTGTTTTAATTCCGATCTATACATTACTTCTTCGCCCACAGAATATTTCTTATAATTTACCTTTTCTTTAACAACTGGGATTTTTATTTTTATTTCATGGTTTAAATTACTATTACCACAGTGTAAATCTTTATCGAAATTTTTAATTTTTGGATTAATATAATCTAATTTATTTAAAGGCTTAAATGAAAAAATCAACTCTGAAGGTGTTTTACCGGTAACCGTACACGGAGTGTTGTTATACACCATCAAAAATTCAAATACAAAAGCGCTTAAGTCCGAACTGGATTGCTTTTCAAGCAACATTTTCTGTAAAGCAGATTTTGTAGTCTGAACACCACGTTCTGCCAACCCATTACTTTGACTATGATAGGGTGGTGTCGGTTTGTATTCTATCTTGTTGGCTAGGCAGTATTGTTTGAACAGATATGCGCTAAATGGGGGACCATTATCGGAGACTATGCACCGAGGGAACCCAAAAATTACAAAAACTTCCTTTAAAACCTTAAGTAATGACGTTAAGGTTGTTGTTGTCATTTCTTTTACAATAAAAAACTTACTAAACGCATCAACTATTATTAAACACGTTTTTCCTTTCAAATGAAAAAAATCAAGATGAATGCGAAAAAAAGCCTGCTTAACCGGAGGCCATATAGTGTCACATTTTTCTTTAGGTACATTTTGAGTTGCTTGACAAATGTTGCAATTTTTTACGAAGCTTTCGATTGCTTTATCTATACCCACCCACCAAACATATGACCTTGCAAGCATCTTCATTCGTACCATGCCAGTGTGGCACTCATGCAAGACATTTAACACTTTTAAACGTAAGCTTTCTGGAATCACCAGACGATGATGATAAAATACACACTCATCATCAGTGCATAAGGCATTTTTATTTAAAAAATATAATCGAAACTTTAAATCAACGTTTTTTGGCCATCCTGTACTCAGGAATTTAAAAACTGAGTACAAAATTTCGTCATTTTTAGTTTCTTTCCTAACTAAATCAAAATCGATTAACTGGTCTGATCCAAAAAAATTGATTGGAATGTGCTCTATTCCAGAATCAACGGGTATTGGATGTCTTGATAAAAAATCAACATGAGCCATCTTTGTACTTCTTTTATAAATAATCTGGTACTGATATTGAGATAAAACTATAGACCACCGCTGAAGTCTGGCAAAGGCTACAGCAGAGTTACTTTTTGTTGGACTAAATATCTCTTTTATGGCCATGTTATCAGTGCACAATGTAAACTGATGACCATATATAAAAGTGTGAAACTTATTTATGGCGAAAATAACAGCTAATCCTTCTCTGTGGAGTTGAGAATAATTTTTCTCAGAAGAGCTTAATGTGCATGAGGCATAAAACACGGGCTTCTCAGCTCCATTCAAAACATGTGCCAAAATCGCACCTACCCCTACTGGACTTGCGTCTGTCGAGAGAACTATCTCTTTCTGTGGGTCATATAACTCCAACACTTCAGCATTCACCAGCAATTGTTTACATTTCCTGAATGCTTCTTCACATTTTGATGACCAAACAAACGCTTCACCTTTCCTCTTTAAATTATTTAAAGCAAAGCACTCTGAGGAAATGTTAGGTAAGAACTGGTGATAAAAATTTAGCAATCCCAAAAACGATTCGAGCTGCTGTAAATTTTTCGGCGTAGGAGCCTCCAATATTGCCCTGACTTTTTCTTTTTGTGGGCTAAGGCCTCCTTCGGACAAGGTATGACCCAAGAAATCAACAGACGTTTTCAAAAACTTGCACTTTTGTAAATTAATTCGCACATTATGTTTCGACAACCGTCTTAGGACCTCAAACAATTGTTGTTTACATTCTATTAGATTGGCACCACCGATGATGATGTCATCAATGTAGCACAAGACTTTTTTAAGACCTAAAAGGATCCTGTCCATTACGGACTGAAATATACCTGGAGCGCTACTCACTCCAAAAACCATACGGTTAAAAACATATAGACCATTAAATGTGTTAATAACTAAAATCTTTCGAGACTCTTCATTGACTGAAAGTTGCATGTATGCACCTTTAAGGTCGATAACACAAAAATATGTGCATCCAGAAATCTGAGCAAAAATTTCTTGCAACTTTCTTAAGGGATAATACATTGTCTCTATGCACTTATTTATTGTGACCTTACAGTCCACACAAATCCGAATAGAATCATCCTTTTTTGGAACGATAACAATGGGACTAGCCCAACGACTGACACTAATTTTTTCTAAAATCCCTTCTTGAACCAACCGGTTCAACTCTTCATTGACCTTATCCCTCAATTTAAAGGGTACACTATACGGGGCATGAAATATTGGCACAACATCTGGCTTCAAAACAATATCAGCCTCAAACCCGACTATTGGCGAATTTAATGTGGTTTCAACTATATTTGGAAATCTACTTTTGATCTCACTTACGATTTCATCCTCTGTAATTACACTGAAAACATCCAGCTCGGCTCCAAACGAATTTCTCCAGCTCGGAAACATGGCATCAATCCATGGACGACCCATTAAACTTATTTTTGGACGACTGCCTTTGACTACTACGACTTCAAAATTAAAAACTTTACCGGCAAAACATACTTCACAGTCCATTGTTCCAAGCTCATCTAGTTCCCCACCTGTAACTGATACTAAATTAGACTTATTCCTAAAAATTTTACAATCCGAAAAACATAACTTATATTGATCCTCAGACATTACTGATGTAGTAGCACCAGTATCAATCTCCATTATAACTGGTTTTCCATTGATGACGACATCACATATTTCAGGTTGATTAATTGAATTCACGCTACTGATAACGTGGACAGTTGACTTCTTGTTGGGACACATACGTGCTATATGCCCTTTTCGGTTGCACACAAAGCATTCCCAGTTGATTGCAGGGCAATCTTTATGTGGCGACCTTCCGCAACGTTGGCATTGACTTTGACTCTGTTGACGACTTGATTTAGACTGATGATGATTTTGTGCACTTGAACGATAGTTGCTGGACTTCGAATTGTATGACGGCTTGGATAAGGCTTGCTTCTGGTTTTTTGACTGACCAGAAGAATACACAGCATTGGTGGCTCTTGACACTTGAACTGAGCTTGATGCTTTTTCGGACGACTCTATTGTGAGGGCTTTCTCACAATACTGGTCGAAGGTAAGATTTTCGTTCTACAGCAAGGCTTGTTGAATCTTTTCGTGTTTTAATCCAACAATGAAACGGTCGGACAGTTGTTCATCGAGGATTTTCATTTTATAGATTCCAATTTTAGAATCGACGGCATAGGACAATGACAGTGCCGGTAACGTTAGCGTTGATGTTGCCCTGGTTGTGGACGTGGTGGTTGTGGTGGTGGTGCTGGTGCTGGTGGTACTGACGGTGGCGGATGGCAATGGTTCTTTTATGATCGGCGCTGTGGTCGATGACATGAATGGTGTGTAAGTATCATGGGTGGACACGTGACTGACATCCATAAAATCTCCAAAACAGCAATCCTGAGCTGCTGCCTTTAACCTTAAAATATACTCGCTTATGGACTCCCCCTGCTGTTGGACGACATTATGGAACTTGAATCTTTCGGAGCGCTTATTCGGTTTTGGCGCGAACTGACTACGCAGCAAAGATATGTTCTGATAGAAAGATTTTTCACATGGTGACACTGGATAAGTCAACTTTGCGAGTAACTCGTACATGGCTTTACCCATAATTCCGATGAAAAGACTATTTTTATCGTTTTCTCCGATATTATTCAATGTAAAGAAATTGTTTAATCGATTTTCGTAGTCACGAAAACTGTCACCACGCTCATAAGGTTCCACATTACCAATCAATTTCATTTTAAAGCACACAGGAATTCAAAACCCTTTGAAAACAATTTACCTATGCTTTTTTTTTTTTATATTTTATTTCCTCGTCGCCAAAATGTTATGTTCTAAATAAAAGAAAACCACCGACGACTTTTAAGATTTAAGAGTTTATTCGTTTAATTATGATGAGGATGACTGTACGACTGTACTCAGTTAACGCTAGATAACCACTCACCTAGATGGTATGATATTAGTTAACGGGTGAGAAGTGCAAGTCATGAATTTATATATTAGGTATATAGTAACGTTACATTTATGTACATAGGGTAATTAATGATCATTAATATCATTCTCCGTTTACACTTCTCATCCGAGCATTACATTATTAGATAATATACTACAGTTACCATATAGCCCGCAGCTGCAGACGCAGGCTATACACAAGCTATTTGTTTCCATATAGCTTGTGACTTATGTTCATATGCAAGTAAATAGCTTGAAAAATGTGCGCCAAAATGACTTGCGTAAGGCCTCCTGTGGTTAATATACAAGCTAGGAAATAGCTTTTATATAGCCTACTACAGGCTAAAATGTTAGTTGGAATTAGTTAGTTGGACCATTGACGCACTTCATGGACAAAAAAGTGGACTACTGACAAGAGACTAAAACGATTGTACAGACGGTTTACTGCCACTCGTGATCTGGAGGTTAGGACACTGAAGTGGTCCATCAAATACATCAACCAATTGATAAAAGAAAATTATAGGTTGTCCATTAATTTGTTTTGGGACAATAAAATTCGGACCGTTAACTCTAGCGACCCGAGTATGTTCCTTAAAAATTAATAAGATATTCAGGAGAAAGTATCAAACTATCTTCCATGTCTTAAGCTACAGAGAACGACAGAGAACAGAGACGTACTTCTGACAGCAGGCATAGACCCGGATGATGCCGTCTTGAACGATGACCTTTTTATAATCGAAGATCCACAGGAGAAGGTAGACGGTGTCGAAGCTGCTTTCCAGCAAGTGTACAAGGTGAATGCTAGCACTCGCCCGAATCATGACCTGGAGAACAGAGCTCTGCTTCATCACTTATGGCTCCAGAACGATATAACCGAATGGCGATCTGAGAACCTTGGCTTTACTGGGTTTAATGATGAAGATTTGGCAACCGCCATAATCGCCGAGCGAAATGGGCCTAGTTCCATGTTATTTTCGAAGACTGAGCTCTAGCTCATCGTCGATTCATTAAAGAAAAAGAAGTCAGCAGGAGTCGATGGTTTATCCAACGTTGTACTACGGAATTTGCCTCAGACATTGACATTTATACCACACTGTTTAACAACGCGCTGAATAATGCATATTATCTAGTACGGTCAAATTCAGCCCTAAAAAGGGAAATGACAATTCCAATCCGGCGAATCTCCGGTCGATAAGTCTTCTCCCGAGTATCAGCAAAGTATTTGAAAAGATTATTAATAGGGCTCTGTTCAAGTGGGTGGAGGACAACAATTTCATACCGGATAATCAGTTCTGTTTTAAAGCGGGACATGACACAATTCATGCCGCGTCTAAACTGGTTTCTGATATCCAATGGAACAACACTTAAAAGCAGTGTACGGGTGCCTGTCTGGTTGACTTAGTGAAGACCTTCGAAACCGTATGGTTAGATAAACCTCTATTGTATATGCTTTGTGACATGCTAAATGGTAGAAAGTTTGTTGTCAAAAGTGGTGATGTAACTTCTACCTCAATGTTTATCATTAATAATGGTCTTCAGCAAGGATTGATTCTATTCAGCATTTACACCAGCGATCTGTTAGGTAGTCTTCTTCAGGCAATTGCGTACGCTGACGATCTAATTGCGTAGAGAACAGCTCATACTGCAACTGCTTCTCTTCGACAACTTAATGTTTTAGCACTTTAGAACCATTTAAAAAACAAAATATTGCGTGAAACATTCCCGCAAATTTTTAACTTAACAATAAATTTATTTAACATATTGTATTTGCATCCGCCAAAAAACTTTTCTTTCGAAAACGCTTTTATTATGCGTTAAGCTCATTGTTACATTTAACTTAAATGACTTAAGGTATAATTTCGTTTGAATTGCACAACCTTATGGTTTGATACTAAGTTATGCAATTAACGAAATAATTTCAAGTAAACTTCCGAAATTTAATTTTTTGCGACTAATTTTTCCTCGACTTACCTACAAAGCTATGTAATTAGTACAGATGATATATTGCGACCTAGCCTAATATTTTTTTTTTTAATTTTAAAAATATGCCCGTAAGTCCTAAGGTCTTTTAAATTCAACCTGAATTGCACGGCTCTAGTTTGGCACAGTGGATTTGAGAACCAGATATTGACTGTCTCATTTTAACACATGGGCGGCATCCAATTAAAATTGGAGGTGTATAAAAAAATGCGCCTAGCGTGGAGATCGGACCCACATGTCCTAGATAGCAATTAAGCACTTTATCCACTATGCCATTGCACCCATACAATTCATACATCTCGCATATGTTGATATACCTATAGTGAATACTTACTACCTGCAATGGAATGTTGCGTTAGAAAATCAATTTATAGGTTTTAAATACAAAGGCCCAGTTGTCTCTTAATATTACATTGCCGTTTTCTTAATATTACATCTCACCACAATAATGGTTTGAATATCAAGAAAAAAATCATTTTTTTTTAATTTAATATACCTATAAACTTTTCTTTTAAAAATTATTTTATTTCATTTTACCAATTAGTTAGTGTCAAAATTATCTGATACTACGTTTATACGGAGAATTGAATCAGTATTGAATCAGGATTTAGGTCTTTGTATACTTGAATCGGATTAAAATAGGATTACTCGATCCGATCCCACTAGAAGAGCTGAATCGAACTGAAAATGTATTTATATGCCTGAATCGAGGAATTGAAGAATCGAATTCACATCTGATCCTTAGTGTGTGTGTGCACCAATAGTGTTTTTTTGGGTTCAGTGGGTTTCCGTTTTCTTTGTATTTTTTTCTGTTACATGTTTTTGTTTATTCTGTAAGCTCAAATTGTCACTTCGATTCCATTTTAATTCAATCTTCCGATCCCTCGAGGCCATATACCTGAATCGAAATCTCAATTCGATTCGATTCCTCAATTCACTCATATAAACGGGGTATGAACACCACAAATTTTCAACCACGGTGGTGCCAAAAACAATTAACTACTTATAATTTATTAAGTCTGCTTCTACACTAGTGTAATTTTTATGTGGTTTTCCACTGGTAAAAGATATCAATTTTGCCAAGTTAAATCCTTCCGTTGGGCAAACAAAAATTTGTTTCGTATTCTGAATCAATTTTGCAGATCCATATTTTTCTTTACACTAGTACAATTTAATGTATTTACTTTGACAACTAGTAGTTTAATATACACGAGTACAATTCAATAACATATCGAAAACAAAATCAATTCAAATTGCTTTCCATCAAATTCTATATTTAGCAATGGAAATGGAAAGTAAAACTTACTTTTGTTCAAGTAAAACAGAATCATCTCTCCGCACTCCTTATTCTTTACTCAAACAGTAAGGTAAAGCACAACAAAGAAAGAGCGATAACTCAGTAATTTTATTTACCCCCGCCACCACCTTTCGAAAAATACTATTCCGCTGTGCAATACAATTCAAACATCCCGTAACTGGCTGAACAGAATGGACACGGGGTCGATCTCGTAGTACTTCAAAAACCAATCTGTCAAAGTTAGAATGCATAGAAACTCGATTGAGTGAATACAATGGAGCCGCGTGTGGAGACGCTAAACATTGTTTTGCATTCAATTCATGCATATGTAAAAGATTTGTGTATTCAGTAAAGTTTTTTTTGTTGTTGTCTATTCTCTACCTTTTTACTTGAGCTAAGCACATCATGCTTCTTAAATGACATGATGTACTTAGCTCAACAGACTGGTGACCGACTGCATTACGTTTCATGAGTGAAATCAATGATATTCTCTTCTATATGACCGCTGTCATATAGGATTTAAGGAAGGCATGTTTTCATTGAGGAGTGAATTTTCTACTGGGTTATTGTATTTGGAGCCGAAAGTTTCGGTGTAGTATGGGGGAGCCTTAATTGTTTCTCCTATACACAACTGGCAACTCCGCTTTGAAAGAAATTCAAAAATCATGTGATGAATGCTGTTTTGGTAAACTCTTTTACTCGCACTATTATTGCCAGAACTGATAAATAGAACCCTCTCTTTCTTCTTTTCAGTCTCCAAAATTAAATTTATCACTACACTAGCGCCGTCTACTATAGGTTTTATATACAATGCTTACGCTCATTAAGGCCGTGTGTGAATTGCGTTAAAATGTTGGTTAAATTTTCTACCAATTCACACACGGCCTAAATGTCAAAATCGAATTGAATGTTTTGTAAGCCATGTTTAAGAAATAAAATAATCACAAATGTGCGTTTGAAATTTTCCGTCTTACATATGACTATACTTACATAAAACTTCAGAATTGATAATTTAGTGTTAACTTGTTCTTAACTTTGGAGGAAGAGTAAAAACAAATACTCAAAACTGATAATTTTTTTGAAAGGAAACAATACAACAAGTACCACCATCCAGAATCTATCGTAGAAGCTGCCGACTGCTATTATTTAATAAAAATGTCAAATGCAATTGCAGTATGGCAATATTGTGCGATCAAGGATTTGTTTTTTTTTTTAGTTTTTTTTTCACGCATAACTTTTGCGAAAATTAAAGTGTTTTACCATTATTTTATGTCAAGTGAATGTATGTATTTATCAAATCATTTTACATAGATAGACCTGAACTTTCTATTGCTGTAAAAATTTTCCATATTGCCCAAATATAAGCAGCGGTGCGCAAGTCATTACAAAGCTCATATTTATTTGCAGTTTCCATTATACCAATAGCAGATGTTTCCATAACGTACTGTAAAGCATAATCTACAATTTCGGCTTCTGTATTACAATCTCGTAGTTCTTGTAGACCTTCGTTAGGCACAATTTTCTAGAAAAAAAATTAAATTAAATATTTGTTGGCCTTTCTTCTCGAATATTTAAGGTGTTTTTAAGGTTTATTACACGAAGTTTTCAATTTTGTTTAAAAACTTACAAGGCATTTTCCTCCTTGCTGCAAGGCTTGTGTTATGGAGCTGAGTATTTCATCAATCATCATTTGGTCTCGCTTACTACTGAGTTTTCCAAAGGATATATGGTTTATATTTTTCAAATATTCAAAATAAGATGCTTGAAAAGAAGTTAAAATACAAAATAATTAGTCTCAATTCATTTAAAATATATTTGAATTAAATTTATTAAAATAAATTTGATTTACTTATTCAAATTTTGTATATTTGTTTTAAATGAATATCGAGCAGACAATTATTCTAGTGTAATATTTTCTTGTATTGAATAAAATAAACTTTATTAAAGAAAAATTATAATAAGGAATAAAACAATACATTTAAAAGATATAGGAAAATACTAATTTAAAGAGTCTTTTCCTTTTCGACTTGTATTCAGCTTCATCATATATTATACATGAAATAATTTTGAATTAAAATTTCCCTACATAAAAAATAATTAAAGTTTAAAACAAAGACTTATATAAAATAAAAAATTGTCTTGGTTACATCTTATGTGCAACAGAATATTATTTTTCCTATTCTGTTAAGATGGTCTTTCTTTTTATTTATTTACATATTTATGTGCATCAATTAGAGATCGTTAAATAGTAGTTATAAATGTATTCGAAGAAAACGCAAACAATATTTACATATTAGGGGTATTCACGATCTGGTGTACCAAGTCTTGTAAAAGTGTAAAATTTTATTTTTTTACAACAAACTGTGAACACACCTTTACTAATCTGTAGCAACACTGAAGCAAATGTCAAAATCTGTTTCACATTTGTTCTGAAGAAGGCTTTAGTTTGTGTTAAAAAAATCTTACACCCTTGTATTTTTCTGTTACAATAGGGTTCGGGTATTATAAAAGTGTAAGATTTTGACATTCAGTATATTTTGTTGTTGTAGTGCAAAAAAATGCTACACTTTTACACTTTTACAATGATACAAGACCAGATACACCGGATCGTGAATACCCCTATTATTTTTGTTTTTGTGGACTGTGTGGATTAAAGCCAATTGAAATATTTTGTGACATATAGTCCAAAATGCGTTTCGGCCGAACACGATAGTTGGGCTCATCAGTTAGATGATATCGTACCTTTCTAAGACGCAATATTTTTGGTCGATGTCTACCGACTCTAATAGAATTTGCAGCATATATATACTGCAAATTATATTTTTCTAGGGGAATTTGGATAAATTCATGCACCTAGAAATATGTATTGATTTTATGCCCGTGGTCTGGCCAGTAATTATATTCGAAGAAAACGCAAACAATATTTACATATTATGTTTGTTTTTGTTTTTGTGGACTGTGTGGATTAAAGCCAATTGAAATATTAGTAGTAGTTATAAATGGGTATAACATTAGAAAATACATGTAATTGCTTATAAATAATTTAATTTATTAATTTGGGAAGTGAACTATTTATATAAAAAATCATATATAATTTGAAATAAGATTTGTTTCCTTTATTTTTCTTGGGTTGATAACGAAATCCCGCGAAACGAGATCCCGCTTAACAAAATCCTGCCCCACAAAATACCGTGTCAAATACTAAATGGACTAGATGTAATTTGAATCGAAACTCTTTCATAGTAATTGTGACTCGAATGCAATCAACAAAAACGAACATTGTACTGTTTTTTTCAATCCTCAAGTGACTACTCCGATCCCTAACTAATTTTTTATACTCCGATCCATAAATAATACTTTTTGTTTTAGGTCACTCGAAACGATGAAAATCATGCAAAACGAAGGAAAATTAAAATTAACCGTTGAATTATAAGTATAAGAGGAGGATTTATTTCAGAAAATCTTTCAGCCAGGAAAGGGCCAAGGTAAAGCTTACAACAACTTTGTGGTAGAACTGAGGAAGTCATGTGACATCAGTGAAGTCTACAACAAGATGTTAGTAATGAACCAGAAGGCATTCGGAACGCATACAGTAGAAGGATATCGTACATTGCCGTAACTGCCAACGCTAACTAACTGAGTAACTAACTGCCACCAATTGTATGCGTCAAGTATAAGGAGGACTACGAGCTCGGTCAATGTTAACGGAAGGAAAATACTGAATTGGATGCAAGGTGTGTCAGTTGCCAAAAAGAATGTCACCCAGCCAGCTTCAATTTTTGGCCAATTCTCAAAGACAGACTCACAGAAAGGAACAGGTTGATAGTTGAAAAGAAGGCCTCTCAAGATTTTGCCGCCAAATCAACATTATGTTTTAACGCGCCGTGCTGTCAGCTTTGCAAAAATAGCAAATGCGGACCAACACAGAAACCAGAAAAGAAAATAATAATCAACGACAGAAAACGACACCAGAAAAAGTGATCACACCCCGAACAACACCAAGGACATGGCTGGCTTCAAAACCTGCCTGAAAGACAATGGTGAGGTTCGTAGTGGGACGGTGACCTACGTCACCAACACCACCGAAACCTTCATCACAGGTCTCAACCAGCGAAGCGTCTGCAGTTACTACCTTACTATCCTACTATAACTTGGAATAACTGAAACCGTCACCATCATCAGTATGTTTACTTCAAGTGCCAATCCGGCATGAGAAATATTCCCAAAGACCTCCAAATTCTAAACGGTATAATCAGGAGAAGTACCTATGGACTCAATTAAATTTGAAGGTGAGACATGACTTATGGCTGGATACTACGATCTCACCCTGGGGCAACAACGACCAGCACTCCTTAGTGATTGTTTCACAACCTAGACCCACCTATCCCAAAACACCATCGACGCTTGATTTTTTTGTTTCTACCTCTAATTTCCCTTGTATACCCGGGGACACGCACCATGAAGCTATTCAGCTTAACATCAAATAACGATAACCCATATTACCGGCAACTGAAACAACAGAGGTCATAGAAACTATAGAAAATTGGATGTGGTTATATTCCACAGACAAATAGAAGCCACCATAGCACTGCCACCTCAAAATAGAAATCTGCTGAAAACAGAAATTGACGCAGCTATCAGACACTTGGAAACTGCCGTTACTAGTCCACTGGACATCCAAAACAGTCCAAATCATCAAAAGACAAATACCAGCATCTTCCTGATTATATCCAGCATCTCTACACTCACCGACAATAATGGAAAACGTCTTCAAACGATAAAACCTGGACCTGATGACTTTAAGAACATAAACAAACTGATTGGAAAAAAATCACCGATGCCAGAAACCATTAGCACCAACAATGGGGAAGTTACAACTACGCAGGAAAAAGCTGAAACAATTGCTGACTATTTTGAAGGAAAATTCACCCTCAATCCATCTACAGACCCAGCCTTCCTTGATGAAGTGAACTATTCCATCCAACTATCCATGGCAATTAACACTGAATGAGCAATATTCAGCGACTCCAATCCAGAAAGTGACCCAGTTGACTGCCCAAACCTGAGCACAACAGAAGAAGTAGTTGAAATAATCAGCAACTGCACACCAAAGAAGAAGTCAGAAGGACCAGATGGAATTCCCAACTTCATCATAAGGAGGATGGCGGAGACAGTTTTGATCCTTCTAACTATCATCCTAATAAATTGTGTCAACAACAACTACTTCCCTCAAAAATGTAAAACAGCTTTCAGAACTTCAAATTTTATTCAAATTGATATACCTAATTATTTTCAAAAATATAAAAAACGTTTTTTTTCCAAGACTTTCAAAAGGGAGAAATCCCAGCTGCAGTTTATCCATAAATTAAGTTTAGTATGCTGCTTTAATGCCTCTAGGACGCTTAGCTTAGGCGCAACTAGAGTTGAAAGAGAAAAATATTTTGATTTTGAAAAGTTATTGGTGAACCTATGGAAGGTATCTTTGAATATAAGAAAATGCCCCCTAAAACCCACTTACTACGCCAAATATATAGGATTTGGGTTGGGGTCCAGTTTGCGTGCAGGCAAAGTTTATTTTTTACATTATTTTGCACTTAAGGATACCTTGCATATGGGTTCACCAATAATTTTTTTAAATCAACATGTTTTTCTCTTTAAGCAGCTAAACTAAGCAGGTCAAACCGCTAACACTCTAGACTTGTTGCTTACCGCTGACCCTGATAAATATGTGTGTGTCATATCTGCAAATTTCTCAAGCCAGCACCTCCCAGTTAAAGAAAAGTCGCCTAAGAGCACCGTTTGGCAATATGAGAAAACCAACTGGGACGGTCTCAATAATTTCTTCAGGTACTTTATCTGGCAACTATGGTTCCTCGGTAGTGACGTAGACTCCAGCGCAGATATGATAACAAATTTAATTCTTAACGGAATGAGAAATTTTATCCCGAATAAGGTGAAATCTATCCACCCAAAATGCATGGTTTGATTCGAACTGTAAAGAGATTATTAGGGCTCGAAAAGTGATTTTCTTGAATTATAAAGCCAAACCCACTGAGGAAAACCGGAAAATATTTCATCAAGCTAGAAAGGCTTGTAACGTTCATATTCAGAGAACCAAATATTTGCATGACGAAAAATTAAGGCAAAAAATACTACAATGTCCCAAGCGTAGTAAGAATTTTTTGTCATTTTTAAAAAAAATATTCGAAATTCAAATTTGTCTTCGGTTCCAACAATCGTCCTCAAGGACACACCCTTTGTCAGTTCTCGTGAAAAAGCCAATTTGCTTGTAGCGGAGTTGGCTGTTAATTCGACGCTGCCAGAAAGTTTTATGACTCCTCCAGTACTTATGAGCGTAGACGTGCAGTTGCTAGAGTCCTCAAAGACCTTAATATACACAAATCCGCTAGCCCGGATAGTATCCCTCCCATCGTTCTGAAGAGGTGTTCTTCAACGCTGGGAAAACCACTGTGTAAGCTTTTTCATCTCTCCTATTTTACAGCTCTTTCCGAGTAGATGGAAAACAGCATTTTTCCAGCCTGTCCCTCACAAAGTTGAATCTTCATCACTCTCTAATTTCCGTCCAATTGCACTTACGTCCCTTCTTTCCAAGGTTATGGAAATGCTGATTTGGAAAAAGTAAAATTATTGCGCTTGATATTTCAAACGTATTTGATACTTTGGCATCAAGCTCTCTTATCGAAAATGCGTGCATTTGGTATCGATAATTATCTTCTTCGTTTTATTAGAAATTACCTTTCGGACCGTTTGTTACAAATTGTATTGGACGGTTTCAAGTCTGATATTCACAAAATAAATGCTAGTGCGCCCCAGGGATCCGTATTGTCTCCGACCTTTTTTCTCATTTGTATTAATGATCTCTTATCTGGAACTTCTAATCCACTAAATTGTTTTGCTGACGATAGTACTCTCAGCTTCTTATATTCGTTTTCAAATTCATTTCCTTGTTTTTCGGATGTGGAACTGCAACGGCAGCGTATGATAAGCTCATTAAATTCTGATCTCGACAGCATTATCCAATGGGGAATAAGAAACCGCGTAGATTTTAATGCTTCAAAAACTTACCCCTGTCTTCTGTCGTGAAAGCAGGACCCACCCCCCATGCCGTTATCCATGAGCGGCACTTGCATTAATGAAACCGATCGGATTTCAGTCCTCGGTATGTAAAACACAGACCACCTCTTGCGGAATGAGCCAACATAAACATAATATATAATTTTTTGTTTAAACTGATTCGGGGTCACATTGCTAGAGCGATGTCCTTAACCAGCAGCTTAATGTTCAGGGCTTATTACCCCACCAACGAATATCACGAGAGTGCGCGGTTAAGTGGCTACATCCCTCCCGAGGCATTCCTATATTTAGAAAATCGAGGGCTGATACAAAATGGAATGCAAAACTGTGGATAGGCGACTCCTGTATGGTCGAGACGTCATCGCCCAAGGTGGAGAAGAGCGCCTTCGGTTCAGTAGGACTGTGTCCGATCGGGACCGAAGTTATAGGGTAAAGCAAGAGAAACAGTTCTGGATATGATACCAAGTTTTTTTTTCTAGGTGAAACAAAAAATAAAATAATAAGAATTAAATTAAATAGTTTTTTAGGTCGAAAGAGATTGGAGCGTATTCATTGTTACTTTTAAAATGTGTCTAAGTTAAACCTAGGTTTAGTTGAATTCTCGGACATTGATTCTATTTTGTCAGTGTATCATTCCAAAATATTTGAAGCTATTTATGTACTATAACAAGTTAATAATCTTATAAAAAATATAAAACCAACAATTGGCAAAAAAGATCGGTCTGTATTGATTGATCTAAAATTGGCTTAAACTTGAGTTTAGTAAAACCTGGGTGTATCAACGACTATGAATATACCCTATTAGTTTTAATAGATATAGTTTAGTTTAGAGCGCCCGTAAAGGACCAGTAAATTAGTTGTAAGTTATTGATAACTAAGCTAGTTTTATGAAATTTTGTCTAGCTTTAAGATAGTTATAAGATAATAATAAATAAAAATGAATTAAAAAACCTGAAAACTATTTGATTTTATGTCTTCTATTATTGAGAAAATTGAAAATTACTAAAACTACTTTTTTCATGAGATTTTTTTTGTGCGTATTTACGGTGATATCAGGTTGAGTAGAGAGTACAATAACTACGGTGCCTCAAAATAAAAACGGATTTTCGTAGAGGTATTAAATACAATCATTTTTTCCTGCTGCCACCCCCTGCAACCCCCTTACTAAGCTATCTATATACTTTGGGGTAGCTGCGGATTAGGCATATGCAAGGTTTCTTTTGCATTGCAGAGTCTGGATTTAAAAGAAACTTTGAAATTATCCTCTATATCCAATGTCAACAGCTGTTTTCAAATATGTATACCTACATATACAACAAATCAAGAAATAAGAATCTCATAAGAAAGCAGTTTTGGTAATTTCCAATTTTAAACTAGATGGCATAAAACCAGTTCGATTACGAATTTATAAGGACATCTATTAATTAAAGCCAATTAGTAAGTACTTAATTTCCCTACTTGGAATAAAAAAAATATAAAAAAACATTAAACAGAATTTATTATAATTTTTTTGTGTAAAGGTATTGTTCTCAAAAAGTGTTAACGCAAATAACTACGTTGAAACAAATTATAAGAGGACAAGTTTCTGACTGGAGAAAACCTATAATTTTTTGTATTGTAGGTGTTGCCGTTTTTCTTAAATCTTTTTTTTTAACGTTAAGAGCTGATTTTTCAATCTCCAGATAAACATGCCAGAGAAATAAACTTACTTGACTGTTAAACAACCGGATAACAATATCGAATTTTTCAATCAAGAAAAAAAATCTATAGAATAATTTGATTTGAACGTCACTTTTATTTTGAGTATCGAACTTTTCATAGAAATTAATTTTTGCTTAACGTTTATTTCAAAGCAAACATTTTTCAATGTGTTTTTGACATCAAAAATAGCTATTTATTTTATTTCTCAGATAACTCCTTATTCCGTTCTAAAATGAGCAGATAACTTTATTCCTAGATTAAGTTGTATCTGACTTTTGAAAAACTGATTTTTCCTCTATCTGGAGAATATGTACTAACTGACTACTTAACTGACTATTAAAAAATTGGGCCTAAGTCATTTTTTTAGATTATTGCCCCTTCCGCCTAAAAGGGGGGGTGATAGACCCAATCAACCGGAGAAAACAATGATTGTAATAAAGCAGTCTACAAAAATCCGTTATTATGTTGAGGCACCACAAAAAAAATCTTATGAAAAAAGTAGTTTTAGTAATTTTAAGTTTTCTAAAAAAAAAACTAAAAGACATAAAATTATATAGTTTTCAGTTTTTGATTAAGAATTAATCAGAGCAATGAGTTTCTAAAAAAAAAATAGTATATTATTTTACAGTTTTGAAAAATTACACTTCAAACTTTTTTCATCTTTTTCTTCCCAAAGTTTGAGTTTAAACAAGTTTTTTTCAGATTTCACTTAATTTAAAAATTAACTAATACTAACACTTATTTGGAACTATTTGTTTTTTCCATTCTTAGTACTTTTTTTAATGAAATTTCCATTCCCGGAAATTGGAAGGGATATACCCCCTCCCATATTAAAAAATACTTGTAACTGTTCTAGAAGAATCCATTTTTATTTTTTGTCGCCTGTGATATCGTAATCTCTCCGTCCGATTTCATAAAAATAAACCAAAATCACATTTATATAAAATTTACTTAAATTTTATAAAACGTTTGAAGGGAAACTTATTATTTGTTTTTGTTTTTATTTCAACAATTTCAACAACCCTACTCTAGTAGATGTTGCTCCTGATCTTTAGATGAAGATAACTCATCTATTATTCTAAGAAGATAAATAGACAGATATTTTATTTCTAAAAAGAAAATCATGAAATTATTATTAGCTACATAAAAGCTCGAAGTTTTTGTACCTACCAAATTATAATTATTTGAATTTGCAACATAGAAATAAGAATGCATAGTAAATATGCAATTTTCCAATTTCGTGGCTGGATCTGATGATTTTATACCCAAAAGTATAATTTGATTTGCAAAAAGTTTAATTTGATTTGAAAAGGCTGTTATATTAATTTCTTTTTTCTGTACAGTACTTCCGCAAAATAAAAACTAATTGAGAACACTACACTTTTGAGAAACTTCAAAACACATATTTTAATCTGTCTCGAAAAAGAGATTCAATACGGATCTATTTATTAAAATTGGTTCTAATTTAATACTATGTTCCCACCGAAGCCAAATCTGAGATTTCAGCAAGAAGATTTCGAGATTTCAAATTGGTGTTCACACCGCCATATCAACGATTTCGTCTCTCAGAAGTACGAACAACAACCATTTTGTTTATCAAATCCATCAACCAAAGCCACGTTGTCAAATAAATATTAATACTCTCTCTTTTTATCTCCTTATCGTTAGAGTGAAAGATCGCAATTTGCACATAAAAAGATTTTCACCTAAGTATGGTGAAGTCTAAAATGGACCGCATCGGTACTGCGATTTCGTTGTGATTTCAACGAAATCTCGGATTTAAAAATCCGAAAACTATATGGAGAAATCCAAAGGTTTGGACTGAAAACTACGAAATCCGAGATTTCGCCTTGGTGGAAACATATTATAAAACGAATCTGATTTTCAGATAAAAATTGATGGCGGATCGACGGCAGATCCATGTTTTTATTGAAACGAAATCGACATTAGTTCTTGATCTAAACTTTGGTTTTTTTCTTAATAAATTCAAAAAATCCGTTTTTTTTTGTGGTTCGTTTATGGCAGTAGCGTAAATACAAAAATTCTATCCTTGCCAATAAATGTTGGCAAAATACTGTCAACAATGAAATCTGCCATTTATTGAATTCATGTAAATGAATGTCATTAAACATTTTTTTCTTCGATTATTTTGCCATTCTTTTGGCAAAAATACTGGCAACTTTGCCAATCGTGAAAATCTGGCATAAGACGAAACTTTTATGGGCGTTACACTGTCTTGGAAGTGGAGCTCAGTATCATGTAGTTGGTGATGAACAGGGTGTTTAAAAAAAAACCTAAAATAATACTCTGGAACGGATTGTAAAGGAAATCAAAATTAAATGACAGAGAAAAACAGTTATTTTACTTATACATACATACCTACATATGTACATATATGCATGTATTTATTTATTTATTTCATCAATCGATCCAAGATCTGCTGATTACAAAAATTAAAGTTATCATATGTAATGCCTATATTCTACATACAACAGGTACTCTTGTCATTTAAATACATTCATATTATATCACATAATCTTAAATTTTAACACGTAAACTTACAAAGCTTTTATATTAATTACATAAATAATTGTAGACATTTCTTTCTCAATAGCTCTCTATTCATTGATAGGACAGTTTCATTGCATACCAAATTAACAGTTTTAAGAGATCGCGTAATGGGTTCATTCAAACCATAATTCGTTCTATGAGGCAATAAAGAATAATGCACTTCTATTTCGAAGAACCCGGGTTGGGGTATAGAAAGAGATTAACGACAGCAATTCAGAACAAGATACACGATTATCCAACACATCTTTACCAAATAAAATACATTGCACATACCTACGACATTCAAGCGATTTTAAATCGATGAGTGAACATCTTGATTTATAATCATGCAATGGACCATTCCAATTGAACTTCCTCAAAGCATAATTGGTAAATATTTCTATTCTTAATATATTATTGTCATAAAAAGGTGACCATACAACACAACAGTATTCTAAAACGGGTAAAACTAAAGCCATAAGTAATGCCTTCAATGTATATGCATCTTTAAAGTCGTTCGAATTCCGTTTTAAAAAACCTAGCAAGGAGTTGCCCTTAGACACAACAAAATCAATGTGGGATCGAAAGTCAAACTTTGCATCAAAATGTACTCCGAGATCTTTAGTGGTATTAACTCTTTGCATGTTAACATTACAGAAATTGTAATCTTGAACATTAAGAGATGTTGATCTTGATGCACTAAAAATTTTGCACTTAGAAAAGTTCAGTTCTAGATGATAGTAATTGCACCATTCTAAAAAGTTGTTAATATTCAACTGCAAAAATGCACAGTCCACAGTCCACTGGTGAAGATGTTGCAAGAAATAATTTCACATCATCGGCGTACATTAGACACTTACAATAATTTAATACTGAGGGCATATCATTGGTGAATAATATAGAAAGGAGCGGGCCCAAATGACTCTATTGGGGAGGACCCGATACTGTATCTATAAAAACAGAAATGCATCCATCTGTTTTAACAACCTGCCTTTGGTTTCGGAATTTAACCATTTTATGAAAGCTATATTTATACCCGATCAAATGGCTTAACAAAATCGGTATAAAGGACATCTACTTGTTTTCCATTTTCTAAAGAATTTATTCAAAAATTTGTAAAGAGGCTTAAGGTCGTACAAGTCGACTTTCCTTTTACAAACCCATGTTGATAAGGGGACAAAAATTCCTTAACCGAAAAATAAAGACTTTGAGTTACTAATTTGTCAAAAAGCTTAGGAATAGCAGACAGCTTAGAAATAGGCCTGGACTTCTTAACTAAATGCTTAAGGCCTTTTATAAATTGGATCTATGAAGGATAGTTTCCACTTCAAGAAAAACACCAGTTGAAAGGGATTTGTTAAAGAAGTTGTCAAAACAGAGCAAAGGGAAGAGGAACATTTTGATAATAGAATAAGGGGAATTGAATCAAACCCAGCCTTTTTAGTTGTATCAATTTCAATTAAGCTTTTAAAAATGTCTTGTTCCATTAATTTACTTAGCGAAAAATCAAATAACGGAAAAATGTCAGGGTATAAACAATTGATATTATCAATTACATCACAATTATATGATTTCTGAAAATAATGAGCAAAAGGATCGCAAGAACATTGTATATCCGTGGATTTATTACTCTCATATTACATACATTGTGGAAAATGTAAACCCTTTCTTTTAGAGTTAAAAAATACCCAAAAGGATTTTGAATTCTTTTTTATATTGGCTTCGGTATAAAGCAAGTATTGTCGATCTAAGAAATTGTTTAGGAAATCGAATTCTTTCCTTAATTGAAAAAAAAAACTTTCACTGTCTTCAGGTAGGTTTGTCGATTTAAAGCGCTTAAATGCCTTATTTTGAGCATTCTGCAGATTTTGTATCCTTGGGTTGAACTAGGGAAGCTTAAAAGTTTTTATCCTAGTTAGTGTAGGTACAAAACGGTCTATACATTCAAATAAAATTATTTTAAATTTGGAAAACATATCTTCTAATGAATTGCCGCTTATAGAATCCTTCCAATTTACATTTTTATAAAAATTGTTAAGGCGATGAATTCTGCTTTTATGAAATTATAAGTTTTCCGATTTTGGTGTAAAAAATTCGCATACATATAAAATTCAAATGAAAAACATATAGCTTTATGATGAATGGAGTTATTTACCAAAGGAAAATCAGACATTACTAAAGAGTAATTTAAATCATTATTTATGAATACTAAGTCCAATGTTCTCCCTAGACTGTTCTTTACATTATTTATTTAAAATAGATCCATAGCGGAAAATGAATCAACGACTAACATTTCTTCATCTTTAATTATATTTAAAGGGATTAAAACATTATCATCTTCCATGTACTGCCAGTCTATATCACCTAAATCGAAATTACCAAGTATACATGGGAATGCTTGAGCATTCCAAATATGTTAATTTTATACATCTAATCCACTCATGGGACGAATATAACTTACAATAAAAAATAAATCTTTATCAGCAGAATCTTTGGAACTTACACTAACACAAATTTGTTCAATTTCATCTCCGTCATTTGATAATTTTCGTTGAGTGCTATTAAAAGTTGATCGGATAACTATCAAAACGCCGCCACTTCGAAGCCATCCAGTTGTAGTAGAAATATCTTTTCGATATACACTGAAAGAATAGGTTGAAAAGTTCCGATGACATAAAATTTGAATTAAGCCATGTTTAAACTAAAATAATGACATCAAACTCATGGAGCGAAGAAGATAAAAAAAGCTGATTTGTTTTAGTTCGCAGGCCACCAGCATTTTGAAAATAAAAGCGTACATAAGATAAATTCAACTTAGGATCTAAGGTTTTTATTATTTCATCTTTGTGTTGTAGTCCTTTTTTAGAAAATTACAAATTTCTTAATTTGCACATGAACAGGCCAAATTGATAGACCTAAAGCAGTATCAAAATAATTAGCAGGAATCCGTAACTTAAAATTGACGAAGCGAAGTGAAGAAGAGTCGGCTTTTTTTATGCAACCTCGTACAACGAAAGGAGTCCTTAGGGATATTTAATTTTCCCGAAGCATATTCCATTGCCTGATCTTCCGTCACATTGCTGTCCAAGCGAGAAAGATGCAAGAACCGTAGCCGAGGAACTGACTGTAGGGTAAGTTCACCTTCAACAACAGCAGCAGTACCAAATAATGTTTTATTGGAACGATGACCATTTGAGCTTTTCTGTTGGCTTAGATCTTTGATTATAGAACCTTTTCGGATCGAAGTCCCAGTATCAACATTGGCAACATCTGCATTGAGAACGGCATCATCACCAACAACCACCATACTCCCCATTAGCAACAACAAAAATCGTTACATTGGTTTCAGCAATCGAATTCGCATTAAGTAATAAACTTTCATCAGTTCTATCAGGACCAGCAGACGGATATGATAAACAAATGGAATCAGCAGGTGTCGCCGCATTTCGTTTCGAGGTGGATGCTTGCACATTTAAAGCTTTAGCAAAATCTTTACTCTGCATAGAAGAGTTAAAATTAACTGTTGCTTTTGTATATAGCTTTGTCGAGGAAACCGGTTTTTTCCCTTTCGTGGGATTTTTGATATTGTTATTGCTCGCACCAATGTTATATGATGGTGAAGGAGATGGCGTACGTTTAGGCGAGGACGAATTAAGAAAGCGAGGAGAAGAAGAAATGCTATTCTCTTTAGAGTTTTATTTGATTGTTGTTTTTGTTTTTGTTTTTCTTTTGATCAGTAGACAAAGGCACTGGTTTAACTATATTTATTTATTTATTTATTTATCATAAATCAGAGATAATATTCTCTTATAGACTTAGATATAATTATTATACATTAGTTTATTATTAAATAAATAACAAATTTTTAATTAAATAAACTTAACAATTACAATTGATTCGTTACTTCATTGTAAAATTATTCCGTTTAAAACATGTAATTTAAAAGTTTCTCTTGAACAGTTTCTAAAAATGTCCATTATATAACAAACAAAAAATTCATATAATATATTAGAATCCCGAACATTTCTTTGAGGAACTCAAAGTTTAATAAGATTTAATAAATGTGGGCATTTTATGTGATACGTTAAAATATCTCTGATAAACATAACAGAGAAGCAAGAACGTCGACTTTCCAGAGTTTTTCTACCAAATAATAAGCACCTTGTATTGTAAGTTGGCATGTCAATTCGCGAATTTAATTTATAGAACAAATATCTAGTAAAGCTTTTTTGAACTTTCTCAATTCTATTACAGGAGTTTCTGTAGAAAGGATTCCAAACTATACTCGAGTATTCCAAAACAGATCTTACTAGAGAGTTAAAAAGAGATTTGAGCGAATGAATATCTTTGAATTCTCTTGTGTTTCTCTTTAAGAAACCAAGCATCTGATTAGCCTTATTGACCATATAATCAATATGTGGCAGAAACGAGAGTTTTACATCTTAGATTATTCCTAGATCCTTCTTAAGATCAATGCGTTCTAAACATACATCATTTAGTTTATAATTGAACAGAATAGGCGTAGAGTGTCTGAAACAAGACAAAACTTGACATTTAGATACATTAAGATGAAGATCATTACTTTTACACCATTCAGTTAATCTAAGTAAATCTTCAAGAAGTAATTGACAATCTGATAAACACTTAATTTTACGATACAACCTTAGATCATCTGCAAATAAAAGACATGGGGAAGATATAAAAATTGAAGGTATGTCATTAATAAATAATAGAAATAATAAGGGACCCAAATGAATACCTTGAGGTACGCCAGATGAGACAAATATATTATCAGAACAGCAATCTTCAATTTTTACAATCTGAGTCCTATTAGAGATATAAGATTTTAACCAACTCAGTAACTTAGAATGAAATCCAAGCGGAGACAATTTGTGTAAAAGCACCCTATGATTCACACGATCAAATGCTTTTGCAAAATCTGTGAATATAACATCTGTTTGTATGTGATCTTCAAAATTATTTATGATGTAATTAGTCATCAACGATAAATTAGTAGCTGTTGATTTACCTGACACAAAACCATGTTGGTATTCCGATATATAATTTCTTAGTTGAAAAGATAACCTATTGCAAACAAGTTTTTCAAATAATTTAGGCATTGCAGAAAGTTTGCTAATAGGCCGGTAATTTCTAATATCTTGTTTTGATCCAGATTTGAATATAGGGGTTAAAAACGATATTTTCCAACAATCTAGAAATTTGCCCCCAGATAGTGATGCATTAAAGATGTCAGTAAGTGGTTTAGCCAGTGAAGTAGCACATTTAAGCAATATTAAAGGTGGAATACCATCAGGACCTTCATTTTTACTTGCATCAAGTTCAAGAAGTACTTCCTCTACTTCAGAGACATCCAAGATCATAGAGCCTATATCAAAAACCTTCGAAACAATTGGTAATTCGTGATTTGAAAAGCAGTCTAACGAGTAAACAGATTGAAAATATTTAGCAAATAGGTTGCATATTAAATGAATATCACTGGTTGTTGAATTTTGGAATTTCATACAGCTTGGATAACCAGTAGTTTTTCGCTTAGAATTGATAAAATTCCAAAAGCATTTACTATTATTCTTTATATTAAATTCGATCGTGAACATATACGAGTTATATAAAAATTTATTTAAGATATGAAATTCGCGTTGGACGACAATATAATTTTCTTTTAGTTCAGCGCTGTTATAATTTCTTTTATGCAATTTAAAAGCCTTATTTTTTTTATTTTTGAGATTTATTAATCTTTTGTTGAACCATACAGGATTTGAACTCGTTTTCAAGGTCTTACTTGGAACAAATCGATGTATTGCCTCTTTGATAGCTTTCATTAGATTTTCATTAGCGATTTCTAATTGTATATCGCTTTCGTATAAGAAAGAAGAAGCCCAAGGAAAATTAACAAAATAGTCATTCATTGCATCAAAGTTAGCTTTACTGAAGTTTGGAACAAAAGTATTATTAACATTATTTTTCTTAATAAAATCATAAAAATGAAAGTTACCTTCTAACGCAACATGGTGCATAGAATTATTGACAAGTGGCAAGTCAGATTTTTCAATGCAAATATCAAATTCTTTATCAACAAAAATCAAGTCAAGTAATCTCAAATTATCGTTAAAAAAAGTATTGATTTGAATTAAATTATATTGACTGTAAAAATCAATGATGTTTTCTTCAATTTCTGAATTAACATTGTATGGAATTAAATATTTATCATCGAAATCTAGAATCCAGTTAATGTTACCCTGATTGAAATCTCCTAAACATAAAACATGTTGTAAGTTATTAAGATTTTCCAAAATAATTTTACAATTTTTAAAATGCATATTGTACACCTCAAGAGAGCTATTTGGTGGAATATAACTTAATATAAGAAATAATTCAATATTATTATTAAAAGCAAGTGTTACAATTAATTGATCAATATCAAATTCATAGGTATTAATACTTGAAAATAAATCAACTTGTTTACATGATAAAGAAGAACGTACAGCAATCAAAACACCGCCTCCTCTTTCCATACCTGTTAATAAACTACATCTATCCTTTCTAAAAACTGTATAATTTCTAGAATCAAACAATTCAGATGTTAAATGATTATAAGTCAACCAAGTTTCTGTTAACAGTATTATATCATATTCACAAGATGCAAACATCAAATATAAATAGTCTAATTTAGTTCTTATACCTCCTACATTTTGATAATAAAAAGAAATTTTACTTGGAGATTGTATGCTATTTAAAGATGAATCAGCAATATAGTCTGGACATCTTGAATATATAGTTGAATTATCATATTCTGGATTGGTGATAACGCCAACTGAATTTAAGTTAGATCGTCCGATTGATGAACAAATTCGTTTTTTGGCTTGTTTAAAAATTGTTTAACTTTAACTGATCTAGGCCAAATAGTTGCGTCACTCAGTAATTGATCATAACAGTCTGCAGGAACACTCAATTTGAAATTAACAAATTTAATATCTGAAGCAGAAATGTCTTTTTTAATAAGCTTGTAGCACTTTAACTCATTTGCAGGAATATTTGTTTGAGCAGAGATATGGTTAACTAATTCGTCAGGAAGGGTTTTAGAATGGAACTTCGAAACATGTAGCCACTTTCTAGGTACTATAGCATTAAGAGAACTTGTACCTGTTCCAATAATCTCACGATGTTGTTGTTTTGTTTTTTTCCCATTAAACTTACAATTCGATTTTTTGTTTACGAAATTAATTGGGTTATTTACTTCCGCAAAAATAGGTACAGTGACAACGGCGGCGGCAGCAGCAGCAGCAGCAACAGCAGTGTCAGCAGTGTCGATGGTATCAACAACGATGACGTCATTTGATGCATTTGATGGTGTCATTGATTTTGTATCGTTATTATTATTATTGTTTTCGTCTTCTTCACATGGTTCTACGTTCAACCCAACAGAGCTACCATGTCTCGATGCAGTAGAAATGTCATCAACATTGTTGTTGCTTTCAATAACAATATGAGAGGGAGCTGCATTAGTGTTACAAACCGGTTTCTTAATTTCTTGTACTTTCTCTGTTTTATCTATACTTGTAGACATTAAAAGAAGGCACTCTGTTGGTAAGGGTGTAGAAGGGGTAGACACTGAGGTAAGAGCTAGACTAGTGATTAGCGTTTGAAGAGAACCGCTAGACGAAGGGTTAGACGGAGGTGGAAGTACATTAAGTTGTGAATTATTTAGGCCTATTCTGCCACATCTGTTATTCTGCTACGAATTTTCTGTTATGATGCATAACAGATCTCCACCATAAAAGATATTTTATAATTGGTATTCCGGAGTTCGATCTTTTATAAAAGTCTGTTATGGAACTTCGAAAAAGAAACTTTTATACGAACAGACCTAAAATCTGCTATCAAATTATCAGCTGTAGTAGGTAAATAAAAACTCTCGGCTGTAGGCACTGACTAATGAAAATATTAACCTGCGCAATTATCGTGTTTTGCTTCGCGTAGATAAATAATATTTAATTTTTGCAATTTGCCCATAACAGTTCCTGAATTTATTTTATCCAATATAAAAAGTTGTACAAAACGCACATCGGCAAGATAAGCGACTAATTTCTTATGTTTCATCCATCAAATGTGTTCTGTGCTTTAGTGTATTAAAATAATTTAGTTTTCAAATTATTTAAATATTTGAGTTTGTTATTATGCATTTTAATTATTTTTTGTTATATCTGTCTCCTTTTAAGAACAATTCATTCACGAAATAAAAGTTTTTACTACATATGTTGAAATCTTTTATGATAAAAGTAACCAAAATGTGTCTTTTATTCTGTTATGATTCATAAAAGATTCCATAACAGATTGTGGCATGCTGAATACCAAAAAAGCAGTTCGTAAAAGATTTGTTGAGAATTTCGAAGTTTTGACAGCTCATTAGCAGATTTCTTAACAGATTCCATAGCAGATTAAGCATGCAGAATACCAAAATTATAATTCATAAAAGATTTTTTGACAGTTTAAACTTTTGTATGAAAATTCATAACAGAATAGCAGAATAACAGAATAAAAGATCTCGCCGAATAGACCCAATTATTTTGCATCTTAGACGATGAAATTTTTTCCGTTTTGTTTTTCATTTGGTGATTAACCGCAGAACACTTTTTGGGTAATTTAACCGTGGGTTCAATGCACTTTTCTTTATTTTGGCTTCGCGTCATTACTCCCATGGTATTGTTGTTATTGTTAGAAAACAAATTGGGAAATTCAAGTCTAAGGCAATTCAAATTCAATGATATACCACTGATAAAGTTATCAATGTTTTTTATGTAGTTAGATAAACCAATAGTGGAACATATATCGCACTTTATAAAAAAGTTATTATTAGATTTAATGATATTATAATCAGTTTTTTTAATTTTCGCACATTTTAGGTGCATTAATGAATTGCAGAGTGCACACGAAACAGATTCGATAGGCTCCGCTTTATTGCAGATTTTACATATCATGATGATAGATGCAAAAGAAAGAAACGACCGTCGCGATTGAAAGCTAAACTGGAAGAGCGGGTTGTACGCACTGGTTTCACTAAATTTTCGAAATCAGATTTTTGCTCAGCGAAGAAGCGGTATAAGTCTTTAATAATTGGTATGCAACTTAAAAAATATGTTTTTGCATATACTACACTTACAAAAAACATTTTTATTAGATTTAAGCGTAAATCGGTCGGAATCACTAAGTTTTGTGCATTTAAAATGAAATCCGGACTGGCAAACTCCTCAAAAAATTAAATCATTTTTGGAAATTAGGAAATCACATTCAAAACATTGGATTTCCATAATAAGGAGAAAATAAAACTAACAAGAGAAAGTAAACTTATATAGAACAAGGTCTGTAATTCGAACTGTCTGTTACGAGAGCAAGACTGAAACTATTGTAAAGGAAGTCAAAATTAAATGACAGAGAAAAACAGTTATTTTACTTATAACGTGTGATTTTTTTGCTACTTGTTTTTTGACGTTTATATTTTTGACAGATCACACATGACAAATTCCACGAACATTTGACATTTCGATTCAGTATTGTTTGCCATTTCATCATGAATAGACTTACGCCTGAACAACGTTTGCAAATTATTGAAATTTATTATCAAAATTCGTGCTCTGTGAAAAATGTGTTTCGCAAGCTACGTCCGTTTCAGCGACGAGGCTCATTTTTGGCTAAATGGATACGTGAATAAGCAGAATTGCCGTATTTGGAGTGAAGAGCAGCCAGAGGCAATTCAGCAGCTACCAATGCATCCCGAAAAATGCACTGTTTGGTGCGGTTTATGGGCAGGCGGCATCATTGGGCCGTACTTCTTCAAGGACAATGAAGGCCGCAGGGTTACGGTCAATGGAGAAAGGTACCGTTCGATGATAACAGATTTTTTTTTGCCGAAAATGCAAGAATTGAACTCGGTCGACATGTGGTTCCAACAGGACGGTGCCACATGCCACACTGCACGCGAAACCATGCATCAATTGAGAGGCGAATTTGGTGAGCAGTTGATCTCACGTTTTGGCGCAGTCAATTGGCCACCAAGATCATGTGATTTGACCCCGTTAGACTATTTTTTGTGGGGCTATGTTAAGTCTATTGTCTATGGGGACAAGCCAAACACGATTGCTGCCTTGGAAGCCAACATTGAACGCGTCAATGGTGAGATTCCGGCCGAAATGTGTGAAAAAGTTTGCCAAAATTGGACCTTCAGAATGGACCACCTGAAGCGTAGCCGCGGGCAACATTTAAGTGAAATTATTTTTAAAAAGTAAATGGCAGAAATTGATTTATCGATCCAAATAAAAATTTCATTCACTTTTTACAAGTTTCTGTGTTTTTTGAATTTTCAAAAACCAAGCTCTTAAAAAATCACCGTTTACATACACAGTACATATATGCATGTACATACATAATATGCACATACATACATAGATACATAAATATTAAGTGTATTCATGCAACGGCGGAAACCCCAGATAAACCTCAGAAACCATATAATATTATCTCCACAGGAATGAACTCACAAAGTTTGTATGAGAAAAATCTTCTACAAATCAGATAAAATTATCTCACGAATTTGATGTAGAAAGCTTAGAAAAAAGCCTCATAAAGTTAGTTCAAATAACACTTGATTGTTTCCTACATTCACGCAAGTATATTTAAGGGGGCATTCATGCAACCGTCTGCGGAAAAATATATCTTTCTGCAAAGCAGAAAATTATCTTGTTGCATGAATACCCTTAATATTGTAGTTCAATTCAGCCTCTTGTGGACGTTTCCAAAAATTTGTCAAAATATATCTAACAATGACAAAATTGTCGTGACAATTAGTCATAGACTGACAATGACAAAATTGTAACGACAAAGTTGTCATTGTCTTTAACTGACAATTTTGTCATCTGTCAATACGATACGAAATGAAAACTTGTCAGATAAGTGCGACAAATTTTTAGAATTGTCCCTTGTCAATATGTTAATGAAATATGCCCAAGGCTCTATCTATGTGTCTATCGAAAGATGAACAGAACAGATTCTTGTGTTGGTTTTTATCAATGGTTCTATTGGAAGATGAACGGAAAAGTTACTTGTGTTCGTGTTTCAGCTTGTAGGCAAATGCGAATGACAGCAGAAGTTTCAGGTCCTTGCGTTATTTGTTTATGGTAGGTAGGTAAGTCCGGTATTACACAGCGCGTGTTTACCCCTGCGTGAAAGAAGTGCGAAAGAGAAAGGAAGAACGAAAAGATGAAACAGAAATAAATCTATCAGAACACGGGCGGGAAGGATTTTCCTTGCGTGTTTTTGACTTTTCTTTTTCTACTGTTTCTTTCTTTTCCGGATTTGCTTCTTTAAATTTTCGCTGTAAATGAGTGAAAACTAATCCAAATGACTGACGAATTTAAATGGAGGAAAAAAGACTTCTAAGCTTATTTTAAATTACCAAATATACCCCATTCTCTACAATCCTTGCCTTTGTCATCCGGAATACCTATATAAATAATTTTGCCTTCCATTTTTCTTTTAAAAATTGTTTTTTTGTTCAATACCTGCTCTGGGAATAGAAATAAAACGAAAGATAGCAGTCAAATAAACGCCCAGCACTGGAAATAAGAAAAAGACTGTCTCGCGCGTTACCGAATAGAAGTTCAAATAAAATAACCTAGCCTTGCGCGTTACAGTCACGCGCTGTGTAATATCTGACTAACTAAAAATTATTAATACTCATGTGTCGAAGCTCAAAAAACTATTTTTTATCAACCAAAATAGATATGCAGATAGATATAAATGCAAATATCTCTTGGCCTTTATTAATATATATTCTGAATAAATTTGAATTTACTTATGCTTTAATTCGTATGTAATAAATACCTGTCACCCCACCCGCATTGCAGAACAAATCTGGTATAATAAGAATATTGTTTTCTTTAAGAATTTTATCAGCTGCAGGTGTTGTTGGACCATTGGCACCTTCAGAAATAATCTTAGCCTGAACTTTATTTGCATTATCACTAGTTAAAACCTTTTGGGTTGCACACGGAAAGAATATATCACATTTTTCTAAAAGTAGATCTTTCGAAGTCTCTTTTGACTTTGGAAATCCTTTGATTGTATTGTTAAGTTCCTTATACTCTATCAACGCCTATACAATAAATTATTAATTTCTTAAATGAAGAAAAAAGGATTGACTATTTACTTTTATATCGATTCCTTTTCGATCGAACAACGAACAGTCGATTTCTTGTATGCCAATTACCTTGCACCCAGCTTCATAAACAAACTTGGCTGTATTGCTTCCTACATTTCCGAATCCCTGAACAATGGCTGTTTTGTCTTTCCACCCAGTTTTTAGATCGATTAATTTCATCCAATCTTTATCGTTTATGAACATATCTGTGGCCTTCCAAACACCTTTTCCAGTAGCCGATTCTCGACCACGAATACCTCCGTTATGGACTGGTTTACCAGTTACTATAGCCAGTGCATTTATGTCGGTATATCCGAATGTTTTTTG
Organism: Philhelius pedissequus; assembly: GCA_910595825.1. NCBI lineage: Eukaryota > Metazoa > Arthropoda > Insecta > Diptera > Syrphidae > Philhelius > Philhelius pedissequus. The sequence goes on from OU343161.1 coordinate 163,776,279, forward strand.
GTATTGATCTGCCACCCAAGACATTTCTCTTGCTGATGTACCATAATCAGGAGCGGGAACGTCTATACCTGGACCGATCATATGACGTTTCAGTAGTTCTGTGGTATATCGTCGAGTGATTCTTTGCAAATCATGGGCAGAATATTTTTTTGGATCTATCCGTACACCGCCCTTAGCACCGCCAAAAGGTATATTTACACAAGCTGTCTTGAATGTCATCAGATAGGACAAGGCTTTCACCTCATCTATATCTACGTCCATGGCATATCTAATTCCTAAAAACCAAAGATTTTTGTCTTTATATTAATAATGACTTTGATTTAAATAGGTATTATGTACCTCCTTTTAAAGGCAATCGGTGATAAGTATGATGTGCTCGATATCCAGTTATGATTTCATATTTTCCGTCAGTCCTTGTTATAGGAAAGCTTATTTGAAGGCAACAAGTTGCATTACCAATCATGTCTAGAATAACACCAACTCTGTTTTCCTTTTCTTCTGGCTTCATTTGGGGATATTTTCCAAGATAATCAATCATATCCTTTTCCATTATTTTCGCAGCACTATGAAAATAGTATTGGACCATTGCAGAGAATTCAGGATTATTAGATTCTGCAATATCTTCCAAATGCTTTGGTATCTTATGAGAAAGTCTACATGAAATTGAGTTAGGCTTCAGAACTTTTAAAAGTGAAAAAGCGCGAAACATTTTTGTATCTAATGTACGAGTTTTTGTATTATATGTTTTTTTCAGTTGTCAATGATGTTTTATTAATAGGAAAATTTGTCGATTTGATATTAATATCGAAACAAATTTGAATAATATTTATCCCACTTTACTTTGTTATTCCAAACGAGAAGTCAACAGGTAGTTAAGTAAAATCTTGAAAAAAAATTGAAGTTCATACCTATTAGTTTACTGCAAATAGTGTAGCTCTCTATGTTAGTTACCTTTATTAATGAATTATTTTTTGTAGCAATATTTAGATAATTTTATGAAGCAAATTAAGTTAAAGGACTGATGGTAAGTTAAATTGCTTAGTCTGTGATATATTTTTATGCGCAACACTTTATATTAAATTAAACTACACTAGATAAATGCGAATTTATAACAGAACAGATGTCCGCCATTAAAAGTGTAAGCTATTACTAAAATGCCCTTAAGATCCTGTGGATGACATGAACAATACTTTTATAAACTGAACTGTTATAAAGGGTTTTCCAATAAGAGGTGTTATTTTGATATTCAAAAAAAAGAAATGCGTTGTTGAAGCATGTATCGTTCCATTTTTATTAATAGCGTAGTTTCTACTTGTCAAATGTAAAAAAATGACAGCTTCAAAAGTGACAGCTACCGAAATAGCGGGCTATTCAAAATAACACCTCCTTATTGGAAAACCCTGGAAAACCCTTGGGTTTTCCAATAAGAGGTGTTATTTTGATATTCAAAAAAAAGAAATGCGTTGTTGAAGCGTGTATCGTTCCATTTTTATTAATAGCGTAGTTTCTACTTGTCAAATGTCAAAAAATGACAGCTTCAAAAGTGACAGCTACCGAATTAGCGGGCTATTCAAAATAACACCTCTTATTGGAAGACCCCTTATATGTATTGGCATGTATGGATTCACTTCCTATTAAAATACATTTCAATAATATAAAGACAAACTTTGGGTAACAAAATCCACGAAGCTTATTTTAGAAAGCAAACTACATACTGTACTTTGGTAAATTTATATGCGTCCATACCTTTTTTGAATTCAGTTTTTCACACTGCTGCATCATGCCGATTATACTCTGTTCAATTTATATTTTCAGTACAGGCCTTAAGCCTAGTACGCTGCTGATGCGAAACGAAAAATCCATACAAAAATGACACGACGAAATCATGAACGAAAAATTTCGCTCTACTTTTCGTTTTCCAATACGCTGCTGAACGACGAAATGTGTAATTTTAGTGTATAGCTGCTCTAGATTTCTTAGTACAATTCTCCACTCTTTTCGTTCTCAATTTAATTGACCTGCACATTAATTGCTTGCGAAATTTTGACATTTAAATTTTTTTATAAAAAAAAAGTCAAGCTCTTGTATTGTTTATTTGATTTTTCTTTGGTTTTGGGTTTTCTCTAGTGTCTGGTTTTTCTGTGCATTTTCTGTATTAAAGTATTCAAAATAAATTCAATTCTATATAATTTTTGAATCAAAACCAATTTCAAAATCGACTAAACTAAATCTGCAAAATGAAAATGGGAAGTTGGAAAGAAACACACGCTTCACATATCTTATCGCCGAACAAGATATAGCGGATCTTTATTTGGAGTGCTTGTTACAACCAACTAGCGACTTTTCTCTTACCTTGTGCTAGTGCTTAGATTAAAAATAACTTATGTTCTTTTAAAATTAATTTATTTTAAGTGACTACTAAATAAAAATATTATAAACCAGATTCAGTAGTTTGTTCTGCAATTAACTGTCCATGTCACGATTTTTAAAATACATTTGTTACTCCGACTTTTAAATTCTATGCGACCTTTGACACCATATAAATATAAAAATACACTTACCATTTCTAACGACATACTTTCAACACATAAATTAAGTCAATTGCCACAAAGAAAAAATCAAATCGACCGCCCGCTTCTGGCAGTACGAATATGAATTTCCGACCTGGTCGGGACAAGATGTATCCAGGCCGGAAGCCAAAGGTAAGCGGCATTCCGCTGCACCAACGACAATTAAGGAAATCATCTTTACCACAATAATGTTTGGTTGTAAAAAGGCCATCTTAAACGATACCCACCCCTATTTGGGAAGCCTGTTTCCGATCTCATAGATTGACGATTTTATACCATACCCCAGAACTTATTTCTCAAGTTCAGACAATCTGTTTAATGATTACTTCGTGAAAATCGGCACGGGATGGACATTGTTATTTAGTCTACAATTTCTGGTGATGACCTCGATAGTCCTTTGTTGTGGTGATATAAAGAAGATGATGACAAATCACTTACCTCGCATTGCCATCGCTACCTTCTTTTTCTTTTCTGGACGAAGTTTTTTAATGTAATTGAACCATCGTATGGCAGATGCACTGCTCCAAAAGCTATTCACTGTTCACTTTGAAATATATAATCTGAAAAATATAATCAGACTATATAATATAAATATAATGGACTATATCTTCGAACGGGTTGTCAAATAAATGCGAGCGATATCTTTTTAGAATCAGCACTTCATACTTGCAAAGGAAGCATCAAATTTTTCAAAGAAGTTGTATTAAAAAAAATAACTCCAGGAATACGCATACCTCATTCTAAATATGCGTATTTCAAGAGTGATTTTTTGCAATAAGCCTTCTACCTAAAAACTTTAATTGATGCTGATTTTGAGAGTATCAAGAGTAGATTACAAAAAGGTATCAACCAAGTTTTTAGGATAACCCGTTCCAAAGATGCACTCCAAAGTATTTTCAGATCATGTATTTCAAGGTGAACAGTGAATAGCTTTTGGACTATATCTTTGGAACGGGTTGTCCAATAAAGGCGAGCGATATCTTTTTAGAATCAAAACTTCATACTTTCAAAGGAAGCATTAACAAAACCAAAAGTAGTTTTGTCACCAAAATACTTTTAGATGTATTTTTTTTGTCACCAAATTTCCTTTATATATAATTTTTTTGCAATAATTCTTGGATTTGAAAATGGTATCCGGAATTAGTAAGAAACCACAAATTAGAACTCATAACCGTTTACACCATCCCAATGAAGCACGTATTTTTCGAATTATAGAGTGGTTTACCTCCCTATATCATTGATTTTCTTAAAATTTATAGAAATTTCATCAAATCGGCAGATAAACCAGTTAATAAGTCCCAAAGTGTTTGCTTAATTTCGATAATTTAAACGGTTCTGAGTTTTATTTTAAATCCTCTATGTGTAACAAGAACAATTTTTAAATCCAAGAATTATTTCAAAACAATCACATCTAAAAGTTATTTGGCGACAAAAAATTTTCCATCTAAAAATAATTTGGTGACAAAATTACTTTTTTTTACAACTTGTCAATTGTTTTTCACAGCTTACAGAACTCTCCGCAAATATTTTTCCGCTGTGGTTTTCGTTAGCATTTCGCTTTCCTAGTGGATACCACCGAAAAATTTCGTTTCGCATCAGCAGCGTACTAGGCTTTATAAAAAAAATTAAATGTCAAAATTTCGCAAGCAATTAATGTGCGTCAATTAAATTTAGAACGAAAGGAGTGGAGAATTGTACTAAGAAATCTACTACAGCTATCCACTAAAATTACACATTTCGTCGTTCAGCAGCGTACTGGAAAACGAAAAGTAGAACGAAATTTTTCGTTCATGATTTCGTCGTGTCATTTTTGTATGGGATTTTTCGTTTTGCATCAGCAGCGTACTATGCTTAACAAATAAAAGGATTCAAAAAGTTGTTTACGTTCTGGTGTGTCAATTTCTCGGCACAGTGGAACTTGCACTTAAATAAACAATTTTTTTTTCGTTTTAATTTCTTTTTTTGGTACTGTTTTTTCCTGCGAACTTGTGTATGCTTAACCAGCCTGATATTTCCTTTTTAAAATGTTCTTTTTCCAATTTTTTTCATTGCCTATACGATAACGAGTCTTATTATTCACAAGCGCACTTACCATTTCATTAGCTTCAAATTCATTGTCACATTCGGAGCGGATGCACAGCTTTTCTGCCTGACCAAGTCTTCTTTTACTCCTGCAGGAACAAATAAATAATCCTCAATGACAACGGCAACATTTTCTAAATTTATCATTTCTCCTTCCAAAGAAACTGCTAGAGCGAAGTCATCTGAATAAAGTTATTGAATAGGACATTTTAAATGAGTGTATATTTAATACAAAGCACCTTATTATTTTCTATTTACTTTAAAATAGAAATACTTACTTCTACTCAATAAAAGGTATGGATAGAAATTTGGAAAAATAATTGAAAATCACAGTTTGTGCTTTTAAGACGGAATTGTACAAAGATTTAATTTAAAATGTATTTCAGATAAAGGGCTACATAGGCTACATAGTTTTAACTACGAGAAACGTTTGAATATTTTGAAGCCACAAAGTTCTATCTACATCCTGTTGTGTAACAAAGTTCTATGTGCATTTTTTTTTTATTTCTAAGTACACTAGGTTCTATTTACCACTTAGAACTTTGTGAACTTAGTTTTTTAATAAATTGATGTACATAGAACTTTGTTTCCTGAATATTTATTGACTATATTGGAAACTAAAAGAGATATACAAATATGGATGAAACGAATCGAAAGAGCATACTCGATTTAGTATGACCACATATATAACTCATGTTTGGAAAAAAATGTCAATTAGAACCCAATTGTTCTAAAGTCGCGATAAATAAAAAAACTGCTATTTCCATTGACATACTAGATAGTATATCAATGGCTATTTCATTCTTTAGGTCGAACACCATTACTTAAATATCAAAATACAAGTCTTTAGAATTAGTAAGAACTAAATTGTTTTGAAATAAGACACATTTTTTATTCAGCAAGTTCTGAAATATTTGTTTTAATATTTTCATTCGTTAAACAGAAATACGCAGTTCCAGGACTCAAACAAAACATAAAAGACAAATATTTAGTTAAGCCCTTAATAAAAAAATTAAGAAAAAATTACTTAAATAAGCATGTTGCTTTATAAAATAAAACGAATCGATTTTATTTTCATTTCATTTGAAGTGAATGAAGATTTAGTTAAATTATCTTGATTTGTTAAAATTTTTATAAGAGATCTACCTTTCGCGTAATTTTGTGAATAATTTACATATACGTAAATTGCAGACAAATGTTGCTTAGGGATGGATGCAACTTCAATGTACAAGATTATATTCACTTATAAGAGGTATTTTAAAAACGAGCTATACGCACACAACATCAGATTGACAATATAAGGATAAATGACAATTAAAAACTAGGTAACTAAAAACTAGCATCAAATATAATTATCTCCTTCATTCGGTTATCAAGTCCTCGTGATGTCCATTACATGAATCTACTACTTCCACCGGCTCATTATCGCCCTCATCATTGTGCGGTGTGTTGTTTTCGATATTTTTTGCCAAATAAACTTGCACCAAATCCGAAGTAAACTGATCTATCAAAACTAAAGCTTCTTTCTCTGGCAGCTCAATAAGCGACGATGTTAAAAATTGACCAAATGCATAAAACTTTTCACTTTCCGGCGGTAGACTTATAACTGGTGTCTGGGGCTTTCTTTGGTAAATTGCTTGAGCATGTTTCGATGCGTATACTTGTCGTGGCAACCGTGATAGCCGTTGAGGATTTGGACCGTGTGAAGTGCGAGGTGCTAATAGGTTGGATGTATTGCGATAGTTTTTAGCTTGCGAAGGGTTGCCAAAACTACGAGAAAGATGGGCTTGATCTTTCCTACCATGCCTGTAAATAAAATTACATTTACAAGATAAATATTGGATATGAAAATTATATGAGATTTGTTTTAACAGTCATTTCAAACAATTTTAATACAAATAGATAAATGTGCAATAAAATACATATGTATGTACATATGCACATTGGAATACAATTAAGGTGCGTTCCCATACTCCCTAAAACTGCGAAAATTACGAATTTCTACGAAAAACAGTCAAATCCAGTTCCCGTACTCCAAATTTTCGTTGTTTTTCGCAGAAGAGAGCGCTCATGAGAGAATTAAATATTTCCCCAGGCTGCGAATTTTAGTCGAAGAAATTTCTTTGGACAAGATTATGCAGACTGTCAAATGGAAAAAAGAAAAAAAACAATACATAAGCTGTCTCTTGACTGTGTATCGTCACAAAAGTTGAACACACTTTTTATGCATGTTTTCTATGTAATGCAAGGTCGAGGTAATCTTCCAAACAGGGGAGGCCGTGGGGCGATAGTTGTGTGCTCGCCTGTCAAACTCGTGGTTGCAGGTTCGATTCCTGCCGTTGTCTATGTCTTCTTATATTCCATTAAAAACCAATTCTAAAAATTGTCATAAAATAAGTTGTTGCTTTGCTCATTACATGCTGTAAATATAACTTTCGGCAAATATCAAACCACGCGTCGCAGCATTCGCTGATAAATTTTTCCGTTGACTAATCTCGAATACAAATTAAATCTCTGACAAATTATGCGTTGCGGAAAATATTCTGTTCAGACGGTTACCTACCTAGGGCGTAATGTTATATTATCAATTATTACTCAAAGACAAAAAAAATTATTGTAGTAATGTATTATTTTGAAAAAATTGAACAATTTGGAAACTACTTTTTACGAAAAATTTGCTTCCAAGGATTGGACACTCGGTTAAAACGTCAAATAGGGAAAACGAATTAACGAAGTTTTTCATTTGTAACGTCGAATCCCAAACAACCAAACATTCGATTTTTTCTGAACACAATCGAATTATTTCTAAACAAAATCTATCAAAATATTATACATATATATATATATATACCTTGGGTTTTTAGCAAGAATTCATAGGCGCAAAATTTAAAACGATTTAGTAAAATGATAAAGCCACTTTTAGCAATTTATTAAGCTAAAAAGATGATTTAGCTAATTTTAAACGATTTTAACATTTTGCTAAAGTTGAAAATCCGCACAGCTCTTGTTGACACGAGCTGCGTAGGTGGTAAAATCATCCGCATGACTTTTAACAGTCTGTAAACATCTATATCGTGAATTGAATAAACTCTCAGCAGCTCCAAACATTGCTTTGAGGTTTTCGACCTTGTCTTTGAAATTTACATCTCGCGTGTTCTTTGGCAAAATGTTAGAAGCGTACTTCTGCTATCGGATTTAGCTTCCGTATTAGCAATGGTACTTTGAATGGATCGTCGAGATCTTTTCCATCAACGCTGAAAACATCTTCATAGCGGGAAAACCATGCCTCGAACGTGATTGTATGCTGTGGGCCATAGGAAAATTCAGAAATATTTCCTAAAGATTTCATGAGCAGTTCGGGTCTGGCAGAATGCGAACTAATGCTCTCCCTGTTGATCAATACCGCTTGCAACAATTTGGATTGCACGACTAGTAATTCTAGAATCTTTTGTTCATTTGACGTCGCCATTTTTGTTTTTTTTTTTCAATGTGGTACAAAAGAGAAAACAAATTTATTCACGCAAACCAATATATCCTTGTCGCCAAAATTTGTGGTGATCTTATTTAACAAATAAGAATCCGGATTTATATAATATATATCCTTTATTAAAATAACAATTAATTAATTTAAGAACAAAATAAGAGTAACACGTTTTTACAGACTGACTAAGTGAAAAGCCCAGAAGTTTCTACACCGGAAAAAGAAGTGCGTTGTCCCTCTAACTATCTTGTAGTTTTAGTCTTGATTTTGGCATGATTGTTCATCATCAGGGGTATCAGAGGTTGCGTATTTCCAGGGTTGTCAACAATACCTAAACATTGACGCTGTTTGGAAGGTAGGTAATCTAGTTATCCTATGCAGGTTTAAAGCCGATGTAAGTGAGATTACCTTGATTCTTAGTATAATGACTTCCTTATAAGTAAAATGCTAAGCCCTTAACAATATGTTGTTTAAAATTTTGCGCCATAGACTTTACATGCCCACTATTTTTTGCAAGTTCCTTACAACAAACAAAATAAATTACACAGGACCTACCTACAAATGCATATTTAAATTTATATTATGGATTTTAATCATGTAAGTTAGGAGAGTAATATGTAGGCACATATGTACACAGATGAAGCCTAGGTATGTAAGTATATACATTATACATATAATAATGCAAATGAAGGATGTAGGTGGGTAGGTATATAACTTTATAATTTATGTGCAATATGAATACATAAGGTTCATGCGATTTTTAAAGATACATATGTACGAGTACATACATATAAATATATGACGGCCTACCTACATTGTAGTATTCAATGACTTACGCAAAAATTCGTATAAAGGAAATATATTTATAACTAGCAGAAAGGCCCCGGCGCGTTGTCCGGGGACTCGAGGCAAGTCTTTTCATGCAATATCTTCCAAATGAAATAAAAAATTAAGAAAAATGATTTTTTATTTATTTAAACAGGATTAGTTTTCTTATTAAATTTAACAAAGAAGATTTATTATTTCTATTTTTTTACAATCGAACTATTCTTCATTTTGGGACTCTTCGATTTCCGGAGGTTGTTTTTTTACTTGCGATTATAGGAAAGAACACATCAAGGCAAGTTATGCGTGCGTCGAAAAAAAAGTTTTGAGATAACAATCAAACATGACATTACGATGATAGCGAAGACGAAAATACTTGGTCTTGTGTTTATGTTAGTATAGTCACTTACAGTCCAAATTGGTGGGCCGAATTCCTTCAAACTTGGTATAGAGTGTTTTTTGGTGAAATTGCAATTATGTTAAAGCTTATTTGTCTCGAAAATGGCTCTAAGGATTTTGATTTAAGAAAATCAGAGTATTTTTTTTTGTTCGGTATGAACTACTATATGGCTGGAAAACAAATTACCAACAATATCTAAGAGCGGTACCTTCCATAGGGACTATTTTTTTGCTTCTACTATCTGGAAAATGGCTTAGACAATTCTTTCGAAATTTTACACGTATTATATAGGATTAGCTCCCTCAATTTGTGATGTATACCAATATTTTTGTTAATTTTTCAAAGCATTTTTTTAATAATTTAAATTTTTCAAATAATAAGTATACGCATATGCTTAATTTTTAGAAACCTACACAGCCACACAGATTTTGATAATTTTATTCTCATAAAGTGAAATTCATCCTTATCAGTTTGTTTGCTAAGGCTAAACTCAGAAACCCTCACCTCCAATTTTAAAAATTCTTTTGGTTTTGAAAGGTTGTAGCTTGCAAGTGTCGGGTAAAATATTTTTTTTCAAAACTTAGCTGTTTGTAGGGTGCAATGGGCTAAACGCAAAGAAAACATTAGCTGTGAACGTCAACATTTCGGGACTGTGAAAGTTAACACATACAACTTGATTTTCCTTGCAAACTTAACATGTGCCAAGAAAAAGATTGCAGTTAAGTCTAAAATCCTACCAACTCCTTTAGCTGGCACATGAAAAGCTGGGAACCACCAAATTTTGTTTTACTTTCATGCATTTATCAACTAACGCGTAAAGATAGTATTAGACAGTCCTTGTAATGTGTCATTGCCGTGACACTCTGACGTAGTTGTCTGTCCTAAAAGTGTCACGTTGTGTGATCGTCATTGTTTTGCATGTCATTGCCGCGACACTGAGACACAAATATCACCGTGACACACTTTGACGTTCATTGTATTTGGGACAACAATGACAGACATGTGGCATTCGTGTGATAGTCATTGTAGCTAGCCATGACACGATTACATTTGTCACGGCAGTGACGGTGGTAGAACCTATTTTGTTGTGACGTCAGAGTGTCACGGCAATGACACATTACAAGGACCGTCTAATACTAGCTTAAGTATGAGCTTACACTTACAAGTTAGTTTTTACTTTCGCAAGAGTAGCCACTGGTGCTGGGAAATCCTTGCAGACGCAATCGCGGTTAATATAGGTTAATTTCAAAATTCTCAACAAACTATTTATTTATTTCATGTGCCAAACACGCACCCTTACGCAGAAATGCTAGGAATATTGCATGGATTCAACGGCGCGGCGCCTGTAACCGTGAAAATAAAAATTTTCGCGATTGTAAGTGTTTACTCACGAAACTAAATTTTCCTTGCAGGCTTAAATTGATAGTTCAGTGCGAAACCTTAGCAACTGTTGTTACCAGCGCATGCAAAGTTGGTGAACAAACAACTTTTGTTATACTTTCATATATGTTTCCAACCGACGCGTAAGTGTATGCTTTCACATGCAGGTTTTCCTTTCATTAAAATAGACACCGGCGACGGTGAATTCATGTGTACATGGATCCCGCATAAATTGCAGAAAAGGAACACGTCTAAATCTAATGCGAATTTCTTTCACCGATATCTTCGGATTTTTTCGTGCTGTTAGCGTGAAAGAAAAATGTCGGGTATTTAAAGGTTTAAAGTAAGATCGCACTAATGCGACATTTTCAGACACTATGCATAATTTTGTTCAAGCCCCACTTGAACGGCAGCTTTTTTATCTTCGCTATCATTGTAATGTCATGTTTGATTATTATCTAAAATTTATTTTTTTTTTTCAAAGAATGCATAACTTGCCTAACTATAATCGCAAGTAAAAAAACGAAAGCGAAGGGTCTCAAAATGAAGAATAGTTCATTAGTAAAAAAAAAATAGAAATAATAAATCTTTGTTAAATATAATAAGAAAATTTACATTTTTTTTAATTCATTTCATTTGGAAGATATTGCATGAAAAGATTTTTACCTTGGGTGTCCGGGCAACGGTGGACATTTTCTGCTAGTTTAATTATAAAAATAAAAGAAAATTTGTTTCTTAATTTTTCATTTCATTGGGAAGATATTGCATGAAAAGACATGGAAATTGTAAACAAAACAAAATATAAATTTGGAAATTGTATTTTAAAATCAGGATAAATTTAAGAGGTAAGTACAAAGATTTGTATACTAAACATATGAAATATAACTTATATATAACTAATACCCTATAAGTTGACCAAAGAGCAACGGAAGCAGATCCAGAAATTTTTACGGCGATTGAAAAGGTAAGTCGTCGATTAATCTGTCATATACAGACACACTGACATCGAAACAAAACTACACTTTTATTTATTAGTAGAGATAAGGTAGAAATAAATGAATAATGCACATACATAATTAAAGGTTCTCATATTGCTTAGTTGTTATAGTTTGAGGGAAAACAAAGATGCCATTTGAATTCCTGGACAAATATGAATTTATCAAAAATAAAATGCACGACCGGATCGCACGAACTTGCTCTTGTAGCTAACAACTTTAATGTAGCTAACCATTGAGGTTTAGTTAGTTAGGTGTAGTTATCCTATGCAGGTTTAAACCCTATGTAGGTAAGATTGACTTGATTCTTAGTATAATGAATTGTGGAATGGATGATTCAAGGAATCAGTCGTTATAGTTTGAGGGAAAACAAAGATGCCATTTGAATTCATGGATAAATAAGAATATATCAAAAAAAAATTCAAAAATCGTTGGAGCGGTTTTTTAATAAATAATTTTTTTATTTATAAAATTTTGAAAATATTTTTAGAAAAAAAATTGAAACGCCATTTGAAAGATAATATTTTTCAAGATATTATTAATATAAGAAGTTTTTTATATTATTTTAATAATACAAATTCTATATACTACTGAAATACATCAGCCAAGTAGAAGACTTAGCACTATAATATTTGAACTTGTTGAATTATTGATTAAAAATAGCTTTTAACGGCCTTTAGTCCAACAAAAATTTCCAATTTAATGATTAGGAATTCTAGTCTTGTTCGATATAGTTCACACTAGATGTTCTTCACGAAATCTATGTAAGATGAACTGAACTTGGCAAAAATTGCGTATTGACAAATGTCCTCACGAGTCAACTGATGAGTGCATGTGAGATCGCCAGGACGAAACGCCAATTTTTGTTGGACTAAAGGCCGTTAAAAGCTATTTTGAATCAATAATTCAAGAAGTCCAAATATTATAGTGCTAAGTCTTCTACTTGGCTGATGTATTTCAGTAGTATAGAGAATTTGTATTATTAAAAAAAAACTTCTTATATAAATAATGCCAGGCCACGGGCAAAAAAAAAATTTCCAATTTAATGATTAGGAATTCTAGTCTTGTTGGATATAGTTCACACTAGATGTTCTTCACGAAATCTATGTAAGATGAACTGAACTTTGCAAAAATTGCGTATTGACAAAGGTCCTCACTAGTCAACTGATGAGTCCATGTGAGATCGCCGGGACGAAACGCCAATTTTTGTCGGACTAAAGGCCGTTAAAAGCTATTTTAAATCGATATTATTAATATACATACATATAAAATTCAAATTTAAAAAAAATATGTGACTGGTTTTAGAAAAATCGATTTTTCAAAAAAAAAATATGTATTTATTTTTTAAAAATTGAAAAAACTTTTTTTTTTGAAAATTTGAGTAAGCAGTCTTATGAACAATTTTAGGGAGCATTTGTATAAAAAAAATACTTTAATCGGCTTATCCAATATTGAGGAAGTCGAAAATATGAAAAGTGGTTCTATGGGAAGTACCGTTAATAAGTACGCAAAACAAAAATGTTTATACTTAAAAGTGAACTGTACTAATCTAAGAACACACACATTTTTTTATAAAAATTCTTGGAGCCGTTTTCGAGAAATAATTTTTTTTCTCAACCATCTATTGCACAAGTAGCCATGGTTTTTAATTTTAAACGCCGACTACAAGGATTACCCAACTGCCATTAGAAAAGTACAATTCTTATTCTTTAGAAAAGTTCTTTTTGTATGTGTTTCCAATTTTTTATTTTTTATGTTTCTTTGCGCAATCGCCAAAAACCGTATTCAAAATTTAACAGTGCGCGCGTCGGAGTGCAGTGCAAAAACACAGAAATAAAAGTTTATTTATTATTAGTTGGAGAATAATTAAAAGGTTGTCATATTTTTTTTTTAGTAAGATTTAATATTTTTAAGTAAAATTTAATTGATAAATGTTCAATACCGGCTGTCGATTTCAAAACACGGGGCGTTTTTGGGAACATCCATATATGGCTCCTTATCCATTCACAAAAATGTGAATATTCGAAATTTTAGCTTATTTTGCAGTGAGAAAACGGAAAAAGATTTTGTGTTGATTTTGGTGATGAATATCAATGTTTTTTTTTTTAGTTTTTTTTTATAATGATGCGCGCACTAAAGGGTTTTTGACTACCCTTAAAATGTACAAGCACAGTGCGAGCATTACGAAAGAAGGGAAGGATGCAAGAGGAGATACCGATGCACATTGGTTTTAAATTTCTGAATATCAAAATGGGAGGGGAAAATAGAGTCGGGTAAAGTATTCCACATTCGCGTGGTACGGCTAAAGAAAGAAATTCTGTAGTTAACAATACGTCCGAATGGGCTCAAGGGTAAACTGATGCGCATTCCTAGAAGCGCGAGCATTACGGTTGAATAGTTTGAGGGGAGGAATGTTAAATGGAATATCAGAGTGAGGACGAAATATTTGAATTGGAGGATGAGCCGTATATAAGGATGGACTGTAGAGAACACCTGGAGGTGTCTGAAACCGATGAAAGCGAGTACGATTCTGATGATGAAAAACCATTTTAAGCTTTGATATTAAAAGATAAGAAGAAGCAAAATGAAACATAGAGGAACAAGTCTCGTTCAATACTCATTGACAGTGATTATCCCTTCTTAGGGACAAAAGAGCGAAATATACTCTCTAAAGACCCCCCTAACTTCTTTTCTTTTCGCTGGAGAACTGTTTGAAATGATTGTTAATGAATCCAATAGAAAAGCATTGCAAGATAATAAAACAATCCGGTCAACATTACCCGAAGTGAAATGGAACAATTTGTCGGTATATCCTTATTCACGTCCCTCGTCAAGTTTCCTTCTACTACACGGCATTTGTGCTCTCTCTCAATTAGGACAGCCTTTTGCTTACGAGACCATGCCATGTAGACGGAGGTAGGAAATATTTTTGTTATTTTGAAAAATGTGTAACTGCACAGCCGATTATTATATGCAAATATTATAAACTTTTAATAAAATTTGTTTAACCAATTTTTGTTTTGTTTTAGTATCTTAATTGAACAAAATGAAAGAGAAATGTGCGTGCATTAAAGGGTTAACGGTTTTTTAACATTTGTATGGGATTTACCGTTGTTTTTTATTTTAGAAAAATATTTTTTATTTTAACTATTCAAGATAATGTCAAAAAAACTAAACCAAATACGAAGTTTTGAAAAAATCTATTAAGTCGTTTTCGACTTTTTTGAGTTTTCAAAAAAAAAAAATTATTTCCAAAAAAAATTTTTTTGAAAAGTTTAAATTCTTTAGGAGCTTCTGCGTAAAAAATTAAAAAAAAATCAAATTAACCGTTTCCGAGAAAATCGAAAAGAAAAAAAAATGGTTCTACTAGAGGTACCAAAAATAACAATTTTTTTTCACAAAAAAATATATCAAAAGGTACCCTTTCCCTTCGTTAATGAACTTAATTTTTTTATGAAAATCGTTGGAACCGTTTTTGAGAAAAATAAGATTTTTGTTTTTGGCCAAAAAAATGTATGGGAGCTACTGTTATTTGTCGTCTAAAAAAAATGAAAAAACGTGTGAGCATATTACCGAAAAAACAATATGTACCAAGTTCGAATCAAATCCACAGAACCGTTTAGGCTGCAGAATCGAGGAGAGACAGACAGGCGGAATTGGGGGACCCACATTTTTGGTGTTCTCTATGATCGTGATGTCATGTTTGATTCTTAGAAAAACAAACATTTTTTTGCGAATACATAACTTGCCTTATAGTACCTATAACCGCAAGTAAAAATTCAAAAATCGTTGGAGCGGCTTTTTTAAAAATGAATGTTTTATGTATAAAATTTTAAAAATATTTTTAGAAAAAAATTTGAAACGCCATTTGGAAGATATTATTAGTATACATATAAAATTCAAATTTCTAAAAAAATAAATGGGTTTTTAAAAATCGATTTTTCAAAAAAAAACATGTACCTATTTCTTTTTAAAAATCGAAAAACTTTTTTTTTTTTAATTTGAGTATGCAGTTAATTATTAAAAGTGTTAATTTTTAGGGAGCATTTGCATACAAAAAATAATTTTAATTGGACCATACAATAGTGAAAAAGTCGAAAATATGAAAATTGGTTCTCTGGGAAGTACCGTTAATATGTACGCAAAATAAAATACTTTTATACTTAAAAGTGGATTGTACTGGAAATAGTTTTTCTTAACGGTTTTTTAACATTTGTATGGGAGATACCGTTGTTTTTTTATTTTAGGAAAATAGTTTATTTAACTATTCCAGATAAAGTCAAAAAAACTACCAAATACAAAGATTCGAAAAAAACTATTGAGTCGTTCTCGAAATTTTGAATTTTCAAAAAAAAATAATTTATAAAATAATTTCGAATTTTTTTTTGCTTTAAAGCTGGTTTTCAAAAAAATGGTTCTACTAGAGTTACCAAAAATAAACATTCGCGCCAAACTTTAAACAACCTATTGTTAAGGGCTTAGCATTTTACTAGTTAGCAATTTCCTAAGTATTTATTGATTTAAAAATTATTTCAAAATTTGTAAACCTTCTCTTAACTAATAAATTGCTATGTGGACTTTGGGAATTTTTAAAAAGTGATTCTCATCGGCTTTATTGGTTGTTATGATGATTAAATGAAAGCAGTTTTCATTTTATTTTCCCGCCGTTTTCTTCAGGGGTGTCTTTATTTACAAAATACAAAATTAAAAAGAGATATAATGTTTGAACATATGTATAGAAGTAAACGAACGAAATATGACACAGCGTTATATTTTAAGATTGTACTAAACTAAACAATAATTTGTTTAAAATATTTAAAAAAAAAACAGATTAAAAAACAGATTTTGAACACTTCTCATTTGAAGATTAGTCTATGTTTAATGATATTTACTGTCAGAAACTAAGGAACAGTAAGCGGCTGATATATTTTATGTATCTTGTTTGCGGTTCATATTATTTTTGTTGTTAATTATATGCCGTGTCTCTAGTGTGTAACGTTTAGATGTATGTTTTTCTGTTGCTACGATCTCCACTCCCTCGAATTTTGGTGTGAGACCGGTATCAATGCTGTGAGAAGCCAGTCTTCTCAGAACTTTTTAGGCGAATATCTGACTTGTGGTTCGCCATTCTTTGCCGAAGGAGTTGTTTGGTGGTGCCGATGTAGCAAAGATTGCAAGATTCATCCGTTTTCCCTTGGCAATTTATTTTGTAAACTACGTCTGAACGGCGATCTTTGTCGGTTTTCGTCTTCAGGTTGGTGAATAGGGATGCAACAGCCTGGTTTGACCTGTATGCCAAGTTGACTTCAGGGTTGTTTTGCGCGACCATTTCTTTGAAATTTTCGGAAAGTTTGGGCACATAAACGACATTCTTATAAACACATCTCCTCTCTTCCAACTTATTTTCTGAACGAACTTGTTGTCGGAAAGCTGTTACTCAACAAGCGGTTACTCAACGCAGAGACTTTGTTTATTAAGTAAGATGCAGTGTTCATCGATTGTGCAATGTGCTTGGCTTGATTAGATCGGAAATTGACAAGGAATCACAAAGCTCGTATGACAAAATAGGATGTAAGTTCCATCTCAAAGTTCTTGACCTGGAAATAACCGAAACCTTTCACAAAATAAAACAATCCAACAACACACTCAGAATGCTTAGTAAACGAATACAAAAAAATATAACATCACAAGAACACAAACAATTTATAAGTGTGTTCACGTACTTTGTGCACAAAAATGTGAAGACTGTCATTTTTGCAAGAGTGGGGGTAAAAATCTCTCAGAGCGCAACAAAGTTTCACAAAAGTACGGGAACGCTTTGAACAACAATTTATGTCATTTTTTTAACGTCAACGTAAAACTGTATTTTTAAAAAATGTTTATTAAAGATTTACGTGAAATTATTTCTTAAAATAACCAATTTGATATCACAAATTTCAATTTATTGCACGGATAAGCCCGACCAGACTATAAATTCCATTATTTTCAACTTTTGTAACGATACACTTGGCAACTGATAGCTCATGTATTGTTTTTCTTTTCTTTTTTCATTCATTTGACAGTCTGCATAATTTTGTGCAAGGAAATTTGTTGGACTAAAATTCGCAGCCTGGGGAAATATTTTACACTCTCATGAGCGCTCTCTTCTGTGAAAATCTATGAACATTTGGAGTACGGGAACAAGATTTGACTGTTTTTCGTAGAAATTCGTAGATTTTCACAGTTTTAGGGATGAATTTGTGAAATGGTTCCACACCAACAAGATAATCGATGACAGGGAAAAGGCAATAATGAATACCTACACAGCATAAATACCTGCAATATATGGTTTACCAAAGATTCACAAGCCAAACATGCCTCTCCGGCCGATAACATCATCGATGAAAGTTCTTTGTTACACGGTGTCTCCACCTTCTATATATTATAGTATACTATCTGTCATTTTGATAGAAAGAAGGAAAAATTGAATGCTAGAAAATTTGGCATTGGGCATTTCATAGCATACTATTTCAATTGCACAAATATCGCGAAGGAATACGTATCGGTGTGTTCCTGCTCTAGTAGCATTATATGACTTAAAAAACCTTCAACAAAAGTAATTAAACGAAAACCAAACAAGGAATCATAACAACACACACACGACAAACGTTCACCAGCCACAAACGCTAACCTCAAAGTGAAAATGGCAGCCAAATAGTATATTATCGATAGAATGATATGAGCTGTGCAATGTATAGTATGAAATTTTGTATACAATGCTATTTGTGGTCTTACAGTGTGTCACGAAAGAATCTCCTCACTCTGTAAAAAATTCGTTGGAATTTAAATCCAAGGCAAAAGATTTTGTACTTAACACACACGATATTTTGGTTTCTTATGACGCTGTTTCTCTTTTTATTAATGTTCCCGTTTATAAATGGGAAATTATAGCTGAAAATATCAAGCTGATCCAAAACAAATTTATCAAGTTATTAAATTTTAAAAGATAACAACTACCTGCAATTTAAGAACAATTTGTACAAACAAGTACACGGAATAACAATGGGAAATCTACTTTTACCGACTTGGTTTTAAATTTTTTACTCGAGGAATATTTTAAGCTAAGCTACAAACCTAAGTTTATAGCAAAATACGTCCATGATATCTTTGCGATTGTGGATAGAGAAGAAATTGATAGTCTTACAATGCCTTAACCAATTTAATGAAAAAAATACAATTCACAGTAGAGAGGAAAAAAACAGATCGATAACGTTCTTGGACGTTAAGGTTTATCACGAAAATGACCGACTTTCTTTCGATTGTACCAGAAAGTATGGCATCTGGGAGACTTGTCAATTTCCGATCTAATCGAGTCAAGTACATTCGTATGAACAATGCATCGAACTTAATAAACAAAGTCTTGGCGTTGAGTGACTGAAAATTCCACTCCGCTAACGAAGAAAAAGTTACGCAAATATTCCTAGACAACAGCTTTCCGACAGAAGTTATAAGGAACTTGATACTTCGTCAAAAACACCAAGTTCGTTAAGAAAATAAGTTGGAAGAGAGGAGATGTGTTTATAAAAGTGTGTGATGGGTGGTAATGGCGCAGTGGATAGGGTGCTTCATTGCTAACTTAGACGTGTGGGTTCGATCACCACGCTAAGCGCATTCTTTTATATACCTCCAATTTTAATTGGATGCCGCCCATGGGTTAAAATGAGACAGTCAATACCTAATTCTCAAATCCACTGAGCCAAACTAGTGCCGTGCAATTCAGGTTGCATTTAAAAGACCTTACGTCTTATAGGCATATAGTTAAATTCAAAAAAAAAAAAAAAAAAAAAAAACACCGGGAAGTCAACTTGGCGCCAAACCAGACTGTTGCATCTCTATTCACCAACCTGAAGACGAAACCCGACAAATATCGCCGGTTCAGACGTAGTTTACAAACTAAATTTCCAAGAAAACATGAAGAATCTTGCAATCTTTGCTACATCGGCACCACCAAACAACTCCTTCGGCAAAGAATGGCGAACCACAAGTCAGATATTCGCCTCAAATGTTCTGAAAAGACGGCCTGGCTTCTCACTGCGTTGATACCGGTCACACACCGGTGACACACCAAACTTCGGGGGAGTGGAGATCCTTGCAACAGAAAATCATACATGCAAACATTACACACTAGAGACAATGCGTATAATTAACAACAAAAATAATATGAACCGCAAACAAGACACACAAAATATATCGGCCGTTTACTGTTCCTTAATTTCTGGCAGTAAATATCATTAAACATAGACTAATCTTCAAATGCGAAGTGTTCAAAATCTGTTTTTTTTTAAATATTTTAAGCAAATTTTTTGCTAATTTTAAACCAGTATTATTTTCTTAACATTTTACTAAAGTTAAAATCACAAAATGGCTACATTATTTTTTTTAATATCGTACTAAATCCATATGCCACTTTGACATTTAAAAACGTCAAAAAGTTATGTTCGCTTTCTTTTTGGTACTATTTCAGGCGTGTTTAGTTGTAGTTTTTTAAGAAAATAGATTTAGTATGGTGCTAGTTAAAAAGTGCTTAAAAATAAGAAAATATTAGTAAAGTGCTTTAGTATTAGCAAACTGTTAAGTAGTATCATGCTAAGCCCTTAACATCAGGCTGTTTAAAATTTTGCGCTCTTATTTTTTAGTTTAGTACAATCTTAAAATTTAACGTTATGTAAGTCACATTTTGTTCGTTCACTTGTATATATATGTATATATGTCAAACATTATATCTCTTTTTAATTTTGTATTTTGTAAAAAAAGACACCCCTGAAGAAGACGGCAACCACCGTCGAAACGTTGGGAAAATAAAATGAAAATTGCTTTCATTTAATTATCATAACGACCAATAAAGCCGATGAGAATCACTGTTTAAAAATTCTCCAAAGTCCACATAAAAACCAACTTGGTCAAAACTTCTAAATTATTAATAAATTGTTAATTAAGCAGAAAGCAGAGCATTTGTAGGGTTTGAATTTGGATGATTTGTTTTGATGTATTGTCAATTAATTATATGTTGATGGAAACCCAACATATGCTCTAAATAAGTATTCGATGTTTATA
This sequence comes from Philhelius pedissequus, assembly GCA_910595825.1. NCBI lineage: Eukaryota > Metazoa > Arthropoda > Insecta > Diptera > Syrphidae > Philhelius > Philhelius pedissequus. Next base: position 163,797,105 of record OU343161.1, read on the forward strand.
TTTCCATCACTTTAATTGCTTTATTTACAAAAAACAAAAGACAAAAAATTTGTGCACCAGCAGGACTCGAACCTGGTCCGTCGGTGATAATATATTATCCATCAGTGATAATATACTATCAGATTCAATAATGGACTTAGCAAATTGCTAAAAGTTAAAGTAGTTAAAATCATTTAAAATTACCTAAATCGTCTTTTTAGCTTAGTAAATTGCAAAAAGTGGCTTTAAGATTTAACTAAATCGTTTAAAATTTAGCGCCATTTTTTCCACAAAAATATCCTTCATTAATGAACTGAAATGATGAAAATATAAACATCGAATGCTTATTTAGAACACATGTTAGGTTTCCATCAACATATAATTAATAGAGTTTTACCGAATAGTGGTTTTGGCCGGATAGCCTAATATTCGGCGGCCGGATATCTGCCCAAATGAAAAATTTAATAGTTTGTTGGTCTGATACTCAAATCAAACCGGTGCTTTTTTTCATTCTCATCCATGTCATTTCTTTACCTGGATGAAGATTTATTATTATTGAGAAGAAAAGTTTATTACTTTCTTGATTTTTAACAAATATTGCTAATAAGTACTAGTTTTATCGCAAATAATTGTTTGTTTTTATTGTTGGCAGAAGTGTTGTTGACATGGTATACCAAAACAAACTTAATCATTTATTATTTATTTAAAAACATCTTCGAGTTATTTTTGACTCGATGTTAGGTTTCATATATTGAAGAGCTTTTGATTTAAATGATGCTTATACATTAAAATCTAATTATTTCTAATCTTATGCAAGGTCGATTCTTGAATATTGCTGCGTAGTTTGAAATTCATATTACAATATTCTAAATTTTACATTCATCGAATGTAAAAAAAAAAACAAAAATTCACTAGGTTAGTAATAAAGTAAGATGCCAGCTTATTGGCATCCAGACATTATTGCAAGATGGTCGCTTTTACATTTGTTCATGACATTTTTTGTATCATATAGATTGTCCTGATCTGTTAGCTCTAATCGATCCATACGCCACTTCTCTTGCTCTCAGAACTCGAACCTTGTTTCATGCGATTGCTCATAGATTATAGTTATGTCTTCAATGAACCTATAACTTGCAGTGCCAGGGAAATCAATAAGGCTTCGAGGTACATAGATTTTAACTTTCATTTTAGTAGAAGTGCGTTTAAAATTATTCTAGGTTTATAGATTGTTTAACAAAATATTACTTATGAACTTATGTTAATTATTATTTATGGTATATTACGTTTTTTATTTTCTGTTTTAAATGTATTAGTAATTAGTCCAATGTGAGTATATAAACTCTAATTGATGAAAGTACATAAAATAAAAAAAAATAAAAGTACCTACAATTGAATGCAGAAAAACTAATTTTCATTCACCATAATTTGGCTTTAGTAAACGTACAATATTAAATTGCTAATAGCCCATATTTATTGTATGAAATAAAATCAATCAGATCATAAAACTTAATATTTTGTTATTTTATTTTACTGAAAAAACGTCTATCCGGACAGATTATTCGGCTCCGGCCGAATATTATAAAAGGAGCCGGATAGGCCGGATTTCACATCTCTAATAATTAATTTACAACGCATAAAAACAAATAATTGTGTTCATCAAAATTCAAAGCCTACAAATGCTTAGCTTTTTTGAAATAGTTATTAAATCAATAAGTACATACTTAGGAAATTGCTTACTAGTAAAATGCTAAGCCTTTAACAATTTTCGCCAATGTGTACCAAGTTTGAAGCAAATCGATCCAACCGTTTAGGCAGCATGCTCGATGACGGACAGACAGACAGACGGAATTGAGGGACCCACTTTTTTGGCGATCTCTATATGACCGTAATGTCATTTTTGATTGTTGGATTTTTTTTACGAATGCATAACTTGCCTTACGGTACCTATAATCGCAAGGGAAAATCGATCTGAAATCGATGTTTGGAAGTTTCGAAGTTATCGAAACTAAACTGCCGAATAAGAAAAAAAAACTTAAATCTGATTTTAAAATTGCAATTTCGGATGAATGTTTTCTTTTTTTTACTTTTTTAACTCGAATTTATCATATCGACCCCCATCAACTCTAAAAAAACTAACGAACAAAGTTATACGTTGAACGAGTACTATCTTTCTATCATTTTAAAACTAATTTTATAAATTTTACCCAAATTTATGTTGTAATTTAGTTTTCGATTTGACATTCAGAGTTAATTTCTCACTCCGAATTTTCAATGTTCAATCGAAATAAAAAAGTGATAACTTCGAATAGCCAATTTAATCCGACAAAAGCGGCGTTTAATATTACACTATTTAAAGTACGAACTCAAAGTTAAAAAAATGAAGCACAACACAAACAAATCACCAGAAGTTGAATTTAATGTCGTGTTCGAAGTGCAGTTAGTCCTTCCTGCTTCAGATATTCCACATTCCATAGAAATACAATATAAGATGTGAATAAGCGGGAACTCCAATCGTCCACTCGAAAACGACAATAAATATGTAAATTTTAATAACAATTTTTTCACTTTACTGAATGTTTAACTTTTGAATAGGTACTCATCTATGTACCATGTTGTAATCGGAATGTCCTTTTACATTATAAAATTATTAAAAAAACAAACATGTTTATATTTCATATAGAATCCATGACAAAGCAATTTGGCCAAATATATAATCGAAACATCACTCAACGTTTTAAACTCTGGCAGGCGACCATGTCCAGTTTTTTTTTTATTCTTAAAACTATACAGTTTCTGAGTTCCCCGTCCCCCAAAGGATATTTTCAGTTGTATCGAATGGGTTAATTAAAGCAGTTTTCTAAATAAACCTGCCTGTAATGTGAACTGTGGGATTTGTACTGTTTATTTAAAAAAAAAACTGTTCACCTTGGCGCCTGCGTAACTTTTCTGGCGACTGAACATACCCTACATATTTGTTGTTCAGTTTTCTCAATTTATAAACCATTGCATGTAATAACGTTTTTGCAATGGCCTTTCGGTTAAAAAGAGACTAATATTAATAAAAGACATACTACATTAACAACAATTGTTTTATCTTACCTATATTCAAAATCTCTCCCTCGGTCGGCATCTCTGAAATGCGAAAATTATAAAAAAAAAGCTACCAATAATATTCAGTACTATCACGAATTCCATCGTAATTAGATACTTGTTACGAAGTCCGAAAAAATCTATCACAGAATCCATCATAGTGGAAATGCATACATTGCCATTGCGAACGGATTCTGAGATAAACTTTTGTCGGGATTCGTACAATTTTCCCATTACGATGGAACTCGTGATAGGGGTGATTTGTTGAAGTAGGTATATTTCTTACGATCCATCTGTTTCTGGCTCACTTTTGACCACGTACTCACTCTCACTGTACTTTCGTTTGCAGCGCATTGTACGAAATGAGCGTCTGACTGGAATGTGCTCTGACAGAAATGCCAATTGTTCATACAATGGCCACTTAGATTCGGCAAATGTTTTGGGATTATCCATTTTAAGATTCTCCAATCTCTTCTTTTCGAGATGGTATTTATTTCGAATTTGAACCATTCGGTCTTTAACAATGCTAACTAAAGAAGGGTTCAATATTTTGTTTGCTGTTAAAGATACGATTCCAAAACAATTACCATCATATCCTAGACAGTGCGATAATTCCTCCCACAATTCATCATGATATGCTTTGTCTTTGAAATTAGGAGCATTTCGGTCATATAGATCCGGACGTTTTTCAAATTCTGAAATAAGATGTATATCAAAATCGTCAGTTAGTTCCACACGACGTGGACGTCCGCGTTTTCTTTTTATGGTCGCCAGATTGAGGAATGTTTAATGTCGCTAAAACTACAACTTCCAATGGAAAATACAAGTTACTCCAGACAGTAAAGTCTGTTAATTGATACTTTTTTAAGTTATTTGAAAATCTTGTTTAATAAACTTATAATTGATTTTAAGCTTTACAATATTTATTTTTCAAAGACGCTTTGCCTTTTCTTGAAGACGGGCATAATTGCACGTCATTTTGACAATAAAGCTGTCAATTATCACCCAATAAAAAAATTAAGGAATTAATATAATTTTACAACACTACATATTTTACGCTTTGTTGTTGTAATTTTTGATAACTCGTGTGATGTCACGCGAGATTTTAAATGAAAACAATATGAAAGCGATTTTGTTATTGAAATTGTAATTTTGTTTGGTGTAAAATAGCTGAAAAATGCTGTGTGCTGTTTGTAGGTGTAATAATAAAAACAATAAATTAAGAAAAGAAGATGTGTTATACAACAGTTTCCCAAAAGATCCTGAACTGCTGAAAATTTGGATTCATCTTTGTAAAAGAAAGGATGCATTTATGCAAAAACAGCTAGAATCTGTAGTCACCACTTTACCGCAGATGACTTTGAAACGACCCTTCAATTTGGATTGGCTAAGTGCATTTCAGTTGCTTTATAATAAATAAATTAAATATATATTCTATCTTCATAGGCTGCACGCGGTTAAAAACGCCCTCGCCTTAAACTTGGTTCCGTACCAACAGTATACAAAGCAACGGGAAACGCTTATTTATCTGAACGGTCAACTAGGGTTTTGTCCAGGGACAATAAAAAAAGAGCAAAAACCCTGTTAGACGCAAGCCAGTTTGTATTCAAATATGTGTTGTCGTACAGATTGAATCCAGGACGTATTAGCAAACACATTTGGTATGTTACGTGGCCTCCATTACCATCCTGATAGAGAAGAATTCCTCTTTAGATTAACATCCCACATTTTAGGACAGAACGAGGGTGTTATTTCGGACGCAGCAAATGAATGCTTTGACGATACCTACCCCAGAATTGGAAGCGCCATTGGCCGGTTTGCAGACATTACTTTTGCTTATACAAACAAATAATCTGAAATGTCTTTTCAGGTACTATATTTCAAAGCATTGCCCAACTAACAATTTAGCTTGCATTATGTACGATTTTGAGAATTTCGCAGGCATATAGCCATCTAATGCAAGCTATAGCAAGACAGCTTGTATATAGCCATCTTATACACGCTAATAGCTTGTATACAGCCATCTTATGCAAGCTAGGGAAGTTTGCTTGTATAAAGCCATCTTATACAAGCTCTAGCTTGTATATTGCCATCTTATGCAAGCTAAAGATGTGCATTTGTAGATAGCTTGCATATAGCCATCTTATACAAGCTATATCTTGTATATAGACATCTTATGCAAGCTCTAACACGTGCATTTGTAGGTAGCTTATATATAGCCATCTTATACAAACTATATCTTGTATGTAACCATCTTATGCAAGCTAGAGCACGTGCACTTGTATGGATTGTATGTTTTATATTGTTGTATGTAAATTTTTACATCATGGAAATTCCACCATTAGTTTTGAATAAGTATTTTATATTAATGTTCAAATCGACTTAACTTCATTGTTAAGAAAAATAATTTCCAAGTGAGCACAAAATCGAAAAATGTCGATCAAAAACCGAAATCACTTGAAATACAGAAATCGGATAATTTCCTTCAGCAAATTAACAACCGCAAAAGTTAAAGTATGGTTGATTTGTAGATAGCTTGTATACAGCAATCTTATACAAGCTATAGCTTGTATATAGCCATCTTCTGCTAGCTATAGCACGTGCATTTATAGCTAGCTTGTATATAGCCATCTTATACAAGTCATAGCTTGTATAAAAAAAATATCTTATGCAAGCTATAGGTAACTAGCTTGCATATAGCCATCTTATACAAGCTTAAGCTTGTATATAGCCATCTTATGCAAACTATAGCACGTACATTTGCAGGTAGCTTGTATATAGCCATCTTATGCAAGCACAGTGTTAATTTGTATGCCTTGTATATTGTAAATTAATTTTTATTCAATGGAAATTCTACCATTATTTTTGAATAAGTATTTGATATCACATTTTTTACTTGCGATTATAGGTATTGTAAGGCAAGTTATGTATTGGTAAAAATAAAAACAAATTCTAACAATCAAACATGACATTTAGATCATAAAAACACCAAATAGTGGGTCCCGCAATTCCGTCTGTCTGTCTGTCCTCGAGTCTTCAGCCTTAACGGTTCGATGGACTTACTTCAAACTTAGTACATATTGTTTTTCGGCAATATGACCACACGTTTTTTTCACTTTTTTTAAGGCGACAACTAACAGTATATCTCCCATACATTTCTTTTTTGGCCAAAAAATCAGTTTACTAATGAAGGGAAAGGTACCTTTTGATAATTTTTTTTTTCAAACAAAATTGTTATTTTGCTACATCCATTTATTTTGGTTATCGATTTTCTGGGAAACGGTTAATTTGATTTTTTGAACTTTTTTACGCAGAAGCTCCTACAAAGTTTAAACACTATTGTAAACCAAAATTTTTCAAAAAAAAAAAATTTTTTCTGGATTTTTTTCTTTGAAAACTCAAAATTTCAAAAGCGACTAGATTTTTTCGAAATTTCGTATTTGGAAGTTTTTGATATTATCCTAAATAGCTAAAAAATTATTTTCCTAAAACAAAAAACAACGTATCTCCCATACAAATTTAAAAAAAAAACCGACAAGAAAATATTTATTTCTCAAAAATGGCTCCAAGAATTTTTTTTAAAAATGTGTGTCTTCTTAAATAAGTACAGTCCACTTTTAAGTATACAAATATTTGTTTCGCATACTTATTAACGGTACCTCCCATAGAACCCCAAAATATGTAATTTAGACTTTCTCACTATTGGATGGCCCGAATAAAATTATTTTTTTATGCAAACGCTCCCTAAAAGTGTTAATAAAACTGCACACTCAAATTTTCCATAAAAAAAAAGTTTTTCGAATTTAAAAAAAAAAATGATTTTTTTTTGAAAATCGATTTTTCGAAAACCAGTCACTGAATTTTTTTAAATTTTAATTTTATATGTATATTAATATATCCTTCAAAATGGCGTCTCTATTTTTTTTCTAAAAATGTATATAAAATTTTATACATACAAAATTAATTTTAAAAAAAACCGCTCCAACGATTTTTGAATTTTTTTTATATATTCTTATCCAGGAATCCAAATGGTAGGCGTGTTTTTTCTAAGCCCCGGGGAAATTGGACGGAAAAAACGATGAGTAGGATTAACAATTTGCATACTAAATCCAACGACAACTAATCCCCGTGGGTGCTTAGCTTAAACCCAGAGAATTCTCGGGGCTAAGCTATTGGAGAGGATAAAAACTGTGCTACCAAAAACTTTTTCACAAAGTTAGAAACTTCAAAACTGACATTTTGATTTTTCAGATAATTATCAGTTTTGTTTGGTTTGATTGAGCATTTGGTCTAAGTGTGTCAGTTGTTTTCCTGACGGCCATGTCAACCTAACTTAATCTACTTTTTAATATAAATTCCGCAACACAACAAATCAATTTTAACATTTTTCGCTTTTGTATTGCCTCTATGGTTTTTCCACCTCGCCATGAGCACAACCTTCTACAGCGATTTTCATTTTTGCGTATATTTTTTTTATAGGTATATTAAGACTTGACTGTAAAATTATTATTAAATAAAAAAACATTTCCTGAAGTTGATATTCGCTCAATTAACAAGAATTGAATGAACAACAAAACAGAGGTTTCTCTGAGAAGATTGTCTCGGCAGCGTTTTGTACACGGGAGCAACCCAATACAGATTCTCTGCTACATCCTTGGCATACTTCAATCTTCTGGATCGTCGTCTGCTCTTGCTCAGACCTATATTCCTAATGACATAGGGACTGAGCGTCCCGCCCGAATAAGCAACTCGTCCACTAATATCATGTCAACAGTGACCGACGAATGGGGTAGTTTTCAAGTGTTTGTGAAAATTAAATGAAAAGAATATCACATCGGCTAAGAACAATTTCCAAAATACTTGATTTCAATTTTCAAATTACTTGATTCACATTTTTTTGTATAAATAATAATTAACTTGGTTCTTTTTATGTTATTTTAATAGAAACGTAGTTTAAATTCAATAAATATATCGAAATTACACAAAACAAATCAACCCGATGATTTTTAGAAGAATGAGGATGAGGCAAACAGTAATGTTTATTTTTTTCTTGCATTACAGCTGTTCTTCAAATGTCATTTTGAAAATTAATAAATAGTGCTACCAAGTATTTCACTAAGCGCCTTGGTCGTTTTTTTCAACCAATTCCCCCGGGGATTCCAAAAAAACGCACCTGAGGGTCAATTCCCGATCTGTGAAGATGTGAAGTGATAAATTTTATCACGCTTTCACGTCTAATTCGATTCTCGATTCGTGAAAAAGTGAAGTTAAATGCCAAACATTTTTCATATGATAATTTTTTTATCACAGTCAATTGTTTTGTGAAGAAAATGTTTCTAATCGAATATTAAGAAGAAAAACAGGATTTGGCACATGACAAGTAAGCAACCATTATATTTATACACAAATATATTTTGGTTATAAGTTATATTTGTGTGTATTCGAGTAAATAACGAAATTGTTAAATCAACAGATTCACAACAGCCGACGCGACGACGGTGCTCATTCCCGCGACAGATCGTTGGAAACTACCCATTGCAAAAAAATGCAGAGAACTTAACCATATTTAAATGGCACTTATAAGTTGAGTGTTTTTCAAGAATACTCTCAATTCGCGTATTAAATCCATGCATAAATGTTTTGGGAATCTATAAAGTTCAATAAAGTGCTCCTATTTGTAACTTCGAATAGATTCTGCCCATCTCGAAGGGAAAGCCTCAATATCCTCACATAAAAAAAAAAATAAATATTACTCAAAACAGAGATACTATTCAATATAATATAAAACCCACAATTCTTCAGTACGACGCCTTTTATTAATTTATTAAACGAATTATTATTCCGGACATTATTCTTAAGCAAATTTAGAAACTGAAATGAAATATTTACCTTTCCCAACAAAAAATCTAATCAGAAATGACAGAATTTATCATTTAGTACTTTTTAGTACAAATTTTATCACAATGAGTTCTAGAATCGCATTAGGCATGTGCGTGAAGTTGGAAAATGATAAACCTCTGTGAAAACTGAAATGATATTTTTTTTATCACTTCATAATTTCACAGATCGGGAATTGACCCCCTGGTATCTTTGTTTTCCCTCAAACTATACCAACTAAGCAATCAAAAAGATTTTATTATGAGTATCATTCATTTATTTTTACCTTATTACTTTATGTACTATGTAGGCCTCATACATTTATATACGAGTATATATACATCTGTAAAGATCACATAAATATTATGTAAATTGCAGCCAAATTATAAAGTTATATACATAAGCTACCACCCACCTACATCCATCACTTTTATATTTTGTGTCTATATTTACATACCTAGGTTCCATCTATGTATGTAGGTTCTTCTTCTTATTACCCTCCTACCTATAATTAATTAAACCCATAATTTAATCTAAATTTACATTATTTGTAGGTAGGCACCTATGTAACGATTTCTTTTATCATCCATTCGGAAATTCATTATACTAAGAATCAAAGTAATCTTACCTAGATCGGACTTAAACCTGCATAGGATAACTAGACTACCTACCTACTAAACAGCCTCAATCGTGCTACATTAAAGTTGTTAGGTGCAAGAGTCGTGCATTTTATTTTATTTAAATTCGATTTCCGTCTAAATTAAGCGCCGCCGTAGCCACTTAAAAATTGAATATTGGTGATGTTGGGAGTGACACCTTTATATCGATGTATCGAACGATACGAAAAACCAATTTGTCAAAATTGACATATTTTTCTCTTTAAACTCGAAAAAATGGGTTCTTTTTGTTAATAAAACATTTTTTTTCTAAAAAAAAATTTAGTTTTTCTTAAAAAGAATGTGTTTTCTTATAAAAAAAAGTGTTTTTTTTTGTCAAAAAAAAATTAAATATAATTTTGGAAAAAAATAATTTAAGTGGTTATTTATTATCCAAAACTATTTTCTGAAAGAAATATTCATTCTAATATTCTCAGAAAGTACTACCTAAATCTAACTAACCGAAGTGTTCGGCGTTCGAATCCTATTGACACACAAATTTTTTTATGACAACGGAGTTAATGCAACATGAATATTAACATAAGATACTTTTTGTTCGAAATTGTAAATGCAATTAAAATATAATAAAGAATAATAAAAATTTAAATAGTTTTAAGATATATAAGTTGTATGTACCTAAATCTGGTGAAAATTATTTGTAAAACTTGTTTTTACACACTGTACACATACCTTCCATATTTAATTAAATACACATGATATAAAATATACAGATTCCAATATTATTTTTTAAGAAATCCAAAGAATGTAGTTTTACCAATTGCAACCGCACAATGACATTCATTGGGCGAATGCAAAAAGAATATTATAACGTGAAAGCACTCATCAAAATTTGTACATTCCACTCGTATATCATTAGGTGGCTCGGAGAGCGCTTGGACGGCGATCGAAAGGTCCTGAGTTCAAATACCGAAAAAATCATGTAAGTTAATTGAAATTTTTAAGATTAAATTAAATTTTATACATTTCAGATAAGCAGGAAAAGCAGTTCCCTAAGTCCCAATGTGGATCAAAATGCAGATATTAATAAAATTAATAAAATTAAATATATAAGCAACCATTTTTTTAAACTATTTTCAGTGGTCTTATACATGCAAATTGTTTTCATATAGCTTGTAGAAGCAGGCCTTATGCAAGCTATTTGTTTCCATATAGCCTGCAGACACAGGCTATATAAAAGGTAATTATTTGCATATGGCTTGTGACGGATATTCATATGCAAGTAATAGCTTGCGGAATGTGCGCCAAAATGACTTGCATAAGGCCTTCTGTGGTTAATATAGAAGCTAGGAAATAACTTGTATATAGCCTACTACAAGCTAAAATGCTAGTTGGGTGCTTGGGAACCAGAAGAGGATAACACTGATGGCTACAAAGAATGATCAAGATTTGGCCATTTTAGAAAGCGATGGGCTAGAAAATATGGACGAACACATAAGCCATAAACTAAGAAAAAAAATTCCAGCCGAAGAAAATGTCGCATCGTATTCATAGGTGGACCACCTAAGTGACCACAGTTTGTTAAGGCCATCACCAAGGATATTTACTTGACGAACATGGACAAAATCTTCAAATCCTACAACGGATAAGATTTAGTAATTTGTCCAGGATACCAAACAATCTACTTGAGTTGGCCAAAGACATTGACTGCGATGTGAAAATATAAAAACAATTTTTCCGCGCGAGGATGTGTTTTAGAATAAGAACACTTAACAGAACAATTGTAGACTTATCCAAATGCAAAAAACAAAAATACAACAAAATTAAAACATAATTAAAACATTTTCCATTTATTTAATCTTCACACAAGAATCTTTTCTGTTCATTTTATTATAGACACGTAGACAACACAGCCCTAGTAATTTGCTTTTGTTTTGTTTTTCGATTTACCATCTATTCCTGGATAGAGTTTCAAAGGTACAAAAACAATAATCTAAAAATATTGGTTTTGGGGGGGAAACGTACGAAGGTTTCCGATCTTGGCTTATTTTTTTCCCAAAGCTATTCCACGATAGTTACGACTTCTGTCACATATGAGCCATACCAATAACGGAAATTTCGGTTTGCCAATAAGTCCCCTTTCACACAGGGAATCCAGTTGCTGGAGATTTTTTTGACGTTTTTTTTTTTAATTGTGGTTGTTAATAATGGTTTGCTAAATTAATATATTTAAAGGTCACGGAAAAACAATGAACCAGGAGAAAATTGATTTGTTGTGCGTTTCCCTTGCCATCCAAATCTTGGACCCAGCACATGATAGTGATGATTTGAAGATTATATTGGGATTATTGGAATGCACCGAAGCCTTATTGGTACAGTTGGACACATAAACCACTGACGGGATGATATGACTGATACCTGTGGTGCTGCCTGCTGCTGCTGCTGCTCGCTAATACAGGAACATCATTATAAACCAAATGTGATGAAGCCGCCAGCTGCGAGCTTAGTTGGTCCGTGCGTTTTTGTTGTCGATTTTCCATGTCTAGGGGCATAATTGTATGTATGAAATGTGTACCAACTCGTGATGGATTGAATTAAATGCCTTGCCTACAAGAATTAAAACTTGAAATTTTCTTTCACAATGAATTTATTTAAGTAGCTCACTTGGTTTGGTTAATGTAATAATATAATTGTAGGAAACAATTTCTCTTTAAAAAAATATGTTTGACATCTATCAGAGACAGAAGTCAAAATGGAAACCTAAGAAAATTTCAAAGCATAACGTGAAAAAAATTCTCTTCAAATCGTTGACCGGGGAGATTTTTTTCATTCCCCTTACTTCTTGCCCTTCTCACCCACAAACTCCCAGTTGCCGGCAACTCAGTTTCCTTGTGTGAAAGGGGTCTAAGCTATATACAAAAATTGATATTTTTGCATGTGGGTAGGATAAAGCTGATTTTGCATCTTTGGGTACACTTGTATACCAAATTTTACTATTGATGCATGGAGTCACGGCACCTGGCAGTCTGCGCGTGAACTTGCAATTGGAGATAGATTTTTTTCGATTTGGCGTTCAATGTATATCCCCTATGTATATTACCCCTATAACACGCCAGTATCGAAACACCTTACCGACAAAACAATCAGTTTATGTATTGACATTTACACAATTGTCAAAAACTAAAAAATAAAAAATTGTAGCGAAAGTGGACGATTATTTAAAAATGTTTCTGTCCTACAACTCATTGGATACTATTTTGAACAGATTTTCACGTTATTATCTTTAATCATTTCCAGCAGAATATTTACTTCTGGTTGAAACCAGATACATTTATCGTTTTCAGCCATCATGCATTCACTCTCTCAGTTCAAAACAATCAGCAACAGGTAAATTACAAAAACGAAACATCAAACCGCATCGGTAAACCATTCCAAACCTTTTTACATGCCACGTCGGCACACTATACCGGAACAATATTTATCGAAATACTGTGTTGGTATATTTCCTTTTCACACGACCATAAAACCTTATCGACACTATGTATAGTGTTTCGCGGCGTGTAAAAAGGCTATATTACCCCTATTACACGCCAGTATCGAAACACTTTACCGATAAATCAATCTGATTCTGTACGGGCATTTATACACCCAGTATGCCAGTACGGGGCTGTCAAAAATCAATTGTCAAACATTTCACAAAAAAAAAAATCACTTGAAGTGAAAATGGACGCGCGTGAAGACATTTTGGAAAAAATATTTTAGTGTTTTATGTATTTATAAAAGAAGAAAGAAATTGAGATATCGAAAAAGGCGATTTTTTTTTATAATTTCATTTTTATTTATTATTAACTTAAAACTAACTTTAAGCTACACAAAAATGTTTAAAACTAGCCTAATTATCAATAATTTACAGCTAATTGACTTTCCCTTTACGAGCGCTCTAAACTAAACTATATTTCTTAATACTAATGTCTTTCGACCTAAGAACTATTTTCATTAATTCTAATTATTTTATTTTTATTTAACCAAGAAAACTTTTTTAATAATAACTTAGTAACATGTGCTTTTTTTAATTTTTACTTATAGACTACGTAAAGCTAGATTAAAAATAATTAAATCTAGATACAACTAACTTATGCTAACTAAAAAAAACTTAAACTACTTAAGATAACTAGAAATACCTTAAACTACTTAAATCTACTTAAAAACTAGAACAGCCACAGCTACTTATGTTGTTTTTATATATCGTTTTGGCGATTATCGTTTTGAAAATTACGGAATGACCCTACAGTTTTTAATAGTAAAAGTCAGAAACTTTGTAGAAGAACAGCTTATAATTTATTAAAAAAATAGAGTTATCTAGATTTTAGAAATATAAACTACAAAAAAAAGAAAACAAAAGAATCAAAAGGATCGATTTGTCTTACGAATGAATTTAATTAATTAATATTGGAGAAGAAGTTGAAGTTAATTAGTGATGTTCGGAGAAAAAATTGTGAAGTGTCTTTATACCTATATAGTAGTTACCTAGGTAGGTACATACAAATATTTTTTTTCAGATTAAAATGCCTAGGTATGTAGGTATCTACATGCAGTGAGTAAAAATACATTCTTATAATAATAAAATGCGCCACTACTGGATCGTACAAACTGGATATTGTTGCTAACAACTTTAATGTAGGTAAGAATTGAAGCTGTTAGAAAGTACGTATTCTAGTTATCAATTGAATATTCAATTTGAATTAGCAAAATTATTAAACATTTTTGGAAGCATTTCCATTTAAAAAAAAATATTTTGATCGGTTCATTCCAAAATGATAAAGTATAAAATATGAAAAATGTTTCTATACCTACATACCTACATATTTGAAATTTTAAGTGCACATATTACATTATATATCAAGTCTTGAAATTGAATTGAAATGTAATGTAAGTAAATCGGAATGGAATACCTACATATAAAAATATTTTATGCATTTACAAACATTTAAAATTAAAATTTAAAAATGTTTCCATTATTTATTAATAAAAACATTTAATAGCAAACCATATATCTCTTTTTCCAGTAGGACAATTATATTTCACGTGTACCTACTGCAACCAGGTTTGGGTTTGACTTTAAAAACTATTCGGAAGATTGCCTATGAATATTTTTAACTTTTTTCAAAAATGCAAAAAAAAATTGTTTCATATTAAAAAAAGTAGAAAATAAGATAATCGAGAATTCCGAAAATCGTAAAAAAATGTTTCTATGGTTCTTTTTTGTATGCACTAGAACTTAGAGTTTGCCTGCGTAAGTTAATATTACCGTCATTATGAATAAGCAACGGAGAATTCAACTGAAGGCTAACGTATTTCTATTACTAATTTTCACACATTTATTTAAAAAAATCGAGTTGGATTTTCGACCAATGACTAAGAGAATAGTTCAGTAGAATATTCACTCCATGTGTCAAAATCAAACAATTCAAAAACGTTCGCTTTTCTTCTAACAATCGATTGGATTTTCATAATGATGAACAAAAGAAAACTATGTAAGTATGTGTCTACCAAGTTTGAAGAAAATCGCTTCATCTTCTATCATTGGAATGCTGAGTTTGATGAAAATCTTAAGATATACATTTTTTTTATTACATTACCCAAATGTATCGCAATTAAAAATAAAGAGATTTTTGTTTTATTTTGTTTGTTTTATTTGCCAATAAATTCTAATTTAATATTTTTTTACTTGTTTTGTCTTTATTTTAAACTATGTTCTAATATTTACGGAGTCTGCTCATAACAGCATAAGTCAATTTTTTTCGAAAATAATCCACCGTTTTTTAATCAGTTCATTAATAAAGGGAAAAGCTAGTTTTTAGTAATCTTTTTTCTTTGAAAAAAAAATGGTTATTTTTGGTACCTCTAATAAAAACATTTTTTTGGCTTTCGATTTTCTGTAAAACGGTTCATTTGGTTGTTTTCAAATTTTTCAAAATATTCAACCTTCCATGAAAATAGATTTAACACGAAAAGATGGTTTATCGTTTCCTATTTTAACGTTTCATTGTAACAATAGCATAATTATATATATATATATATATACTCGATTGACAGGCAGTTGTAATTTAAATAAAATGTTTTGTTTCATTGACCTCTTTTTTCTAACTCTCCAAGTGCTTGGAATGCTGTTCTACGGTACCTTTCGGAGGGCGGAATTGAAGAAAGGTTTCTTGGTTTTTATTTTGAAGTGAGTCTTGCCACACAAATGAGTTGACAAAGCATATTTTTTAATATTGTACTTGATATATTCTAGTGCAAGGACAAACTAATTGGCGAATCTTACGATGGTGCTGCAGCTATGTCTGGGGAAGTGGGTGGTGTTAAAAAGAAAGTGATTGGTGCTTGTGAAATAGCTAACTCACGTTTTAAATTTAGTTTAATTCCGAACACTTAAAAATATATCGGAATTAAAAGTTTTTCTTGGCAGTGTTAATATTATTGTCCATTTTTTTAACAAATCAACTAAATGTTCAAAACTTTTAAAGCAAATAGCCAACCGACGAAAGCCTGGGTTATCGGAAATTCGCTTGTATTATCATTCGCGGATAATAAACGCCATTTATTTAAATCCATTTTGGAAAGTATATGCGATTGCGCGGAAACACCACAAAACCGACGATTGCTCGAGATTGATTCCAAAACACGTTATAAACGAAAGAAGGACAACATTATATCCCAAACAAATACAAGATATAAAACTTTCACGAATTTATTTTTTTAGATTTACTTAATAAATCAAAATATGATAATTTCGAAGTTTCCAATCAAAATTAAAAAAATATCTTTTTTAATAAATTTTTGCCCTGGGTGTTGATTTTACAGCTTTGAAAAATGAACTTAAAGTTTTGTATACAACTTCTTCTCTTAGACAACTTGACGTTTTAGCACTTCATAACCATTTAGAAAACGAAATATTGCGCGATACATTCCCGCCAATTTTTAACTTAACAATAAATTTATTTAAGATATTGTATTTGCATACGCCAAAAATTTTCTTTCAAAACCGCTTTTATTATGCATTAAGCTCATTGTTACATTTAACTTAAATGAGTTAAGGTATAACAAAATTTGTTTAAATTGCTGAACTTTATGGTTTCACTTATGCATTGAACGAAATAATTTCAAGTAAGCTTCCGAAATTTAATTTACCGTACCTAGGTTCCATTTATGTATGTATGTACATAAAATATAGCTATTACCTTCCTAATAATTAAAAATAAATCCATTTAAATATACATTTATATGTAGGTACCATTCAATAATTTATTATTCTATTTGAACCTGCATCGGATATATCTACCTACTAACAGCGTCAATGTTCAGCTACATTACAGTTGTTAGCTACAAGAGCAAGTTCGGACGACCCAGTCCTGCATTTGATTTTAATTTGTCCATGCACATTTTTATCTTAATGTCAATTCTTATTCCTTGACTAAACCACCGTCTTCGATGGTTTAGCGAAGGACTAAGAAATTCTGTTGTATTATTAGCATTTTGCACACATTATATGGAATAAGTCCTCAACCTTAATTAATTTAGGTGTATAACTTAATTATTCATTCCTGTTTTTGTTTAATATACTGCATTTTAAAAACATGTTTTCTTTAAAAGTTTTTCTTTGTTTTTCTCCCTTTTATTCAATATTGCTATAAGAACAGAAATAAAACTACATCACCTCTTCTTTTCCTTCTTTTATTTCTCTGCCACGCTCTCAAACAAATAACAGCAAAGGCAAATTTCTCGACACAAGCGCCATCTGCACATGTGCGCTGAGGAACAGATTTTCATGTTCCATGGTAGTACTATATAAATATAAATACAATGGTAAATCTAAATGTATTATACCTACTTATATTCATATAAGGGGTTATCCAATAAGAGGTGTTATTTTGAATAGCCCGCTAATTCGGTAGCTGTCACTTTTGAAGCTGTCATTTTTTGACATTTGACAAGTAGAAACTACGCTATTAATTAAATGGAACGATACACGCTTCAACAACGCATTTCTTTTTTTTGAATATCAAAATAACACCTCTTATTGGAAAACCCTATATATTTAGGTACCCAGTAGGAAATTTCGACATCAGTGAATTTTGTTGGTGAATTCATCAATGGATTCATCGACTATTTCCATCGATAAGTAGTATGTTATGGTTTCATAAGAAAACGGTTGGGCATTTTTTCATCAGTTACCTAAATTCAAATGAATTGAATGCTTACAATTCACTACATTTTCAGTTACAAAATCATAAACGTTGATTTCAAGAGTAATGTATGGGTTCATGAGTTCGCAAATGATGTTTGCTTCTCTGCAGTGCGATGGTTGTTTTGTTTTCTTCCCGAGAATAAAATAAAATGCAAACAAAAAAGCCTTACAAAAAGAGGTTTAATCTGCCATGGGAAGAGTGACGAACTTTTTTTCTACCTACAACTAGAAATGCGCTCAGTGGTCAGTCTTCGCTGGTCATGACATGAGCTCGTGGGTTTTTTTAGAGAAAGTGAAAAAAAACATATATACCAGAAATTCCAGTTTTGTTCGCGATCATTATCATCATCATAGAGAAACTAAATGTGCAAGTTATACTAAAGCTTTGGACGAATGAAGGCCTTATAGATTACAACCAGATCAGACGAGGAGAAGAATTTCTTGCACCTTCGACGAAAGCCCAGACACTTTGCAGCATTTTTGGCGACATCGAATATGTGGTCGTTCCACAAGAGGTGGTGCACATACCAAGAACTGAAAGCTAATCAGTTTCTTCAATGTAAATGCCGCTCATGGATAGCGGCATGGGGGTGGGTTCTGCTTTAACGACATAAGACAAGACTGAGTTTTTGAAGCATGCTGTCAGAATTTAACGAGCTTATATATGCTGCCGTTGCAGTTGCACATCCGAAGAACAAGGAGGTGCATCTGAAAACGAATATGAAAAGCTGAGAGTACTACCGTCAGCAAAACAATTAAGTAGATTAGAAGGTCCAGATAAGAGATCATTAATAAAAATGAGAAAGAAGGTCGGAGACAATATGGAGCCCTGGGGCACACCAGCATTTATTTTGTGAATATCAGACTTGAAGCCGTCCAATACAACTTGTATTGAAGTGTCCGAAAGGGAATTTATAATCCAGCGAAGAAGAGATTTATCGATAGCAAATGCACGCATTTTCAATAAGAGAGCTTGATGCCAAACTCTATCAAATGCTTTTGAAATATCAAGCGCAAAAATCTTACTTTCACTAAAACTATGTAAAGATTTGTGCCACTGTTCGGTGAGATATACCATCAGATCACCAGTGGACCTATTGCTACGAAAGCCATACTGCCGGTCATTAAGGAGCTTTCGTTCTTCAAGATATTTCTTGAGCTGATAATTAATCAGCGTTTCCATGCCCTTGGAATGAAGTGCAATTGGACGGTAATTAGCGGGTAAAGAAGATTCGCCTTTTTAGGGACAGGCTTGGCAAATGCTATTATCCAACCGCTCGCAAAGAGACCAGTAGAGTAGGACAGATGGAAAAGCTACGCAGTGGGTTTGCCAGCGTTGAAGAACACCTCTTCAGAACGATGGGAGGGATACTATCCGGGCCACCGGATTTGTGTATATCAAGGTATTTGAGGACTCTAGCAACTGCGCGAGTGCGAAAGAAGATTCGTCCTATAAAATCGTTTACGCTCTCAAGTACAGGAGGAGTCATTACACTTTCTGGCAGCGTCGAATTTACAGCGAACTGCGCTGCAAGCAAATTGGCTTTTTCACGAGAGCTGACAAAAGGGGTGTCATTAAAGGCGAGCGTTGGAACCGAAGACGACGATGAATTCCGAATGTTTTTTACAAATGACCAAACATTTTTACTACCTTTGGGACTTTGTAGTATTGTTTGCCTTTATTTTTGGTCATGTAAAATTTGGTTCTCCGAATGTGAACGTTGAAAGTCTTTCTAGCTTGTTCAAACTTTTTCCGGTTCTCCTCAGTGGGGTTGGCTTTATATTTCCGGAAACTTACTTCTCTATCCTTATAAACCTTTTAACAGCTCGAATCAAATTATGCATTTTCTTTCGGTTTGATAGATTTCACCCTATTCGGGATAAAATTTCCCATTCCGTGAAGAATTAAATTTGTTATCATATTTACGCTGGAGTCTACGTCACTACCGAGGAAGCCTAGCGACCCGTTAAAGTTCCTGAAGAAATTATTGAGACCGTCCCAGCTGGCTTTCTCATATTGCCAAACGGTTCTCTTAGGTGGCTTTTCTTGAACTGAGATGTGTTGGCATGCGAAATTTGCAGATATGACACAATGGTCGGATGTGCATTAAGGCGATAATACATTTATCGTGTAGTTATCAGGGTCAGAGGTAAGAAACAAGTCTAGTGTTGGCGGTTTGACCTGCAACGTCAGGGATTCGCGTTGGCTCTTCAACAAGCTGAGTCAGTTGGTTTAACTCAGCAAAGACCTCGACATTCCTTCCTTCGGGAGTTGTCTGGCTCGAAAAATAGATCCAGCTAGAATTGTGAACATTGAAATCGCCCGTAATGACGATTTCAGTCTGAGGGTAATAAGAAACAATTCTTTGAATGGAGTCGGGCAGAGCATCAAATTCGTTAAAAGTTGAATTTCTGTCGAGATTTGGGCTCCGATAAATGAAACATGTGTATGATGCGCTTGTTTACCGAAAATTTTAACTACATGAAATTAAAATTTGTGTTTGAGCACAAACCATATTGTGGTTGAAGTTGGTACGCAACATCATTTCTTATGTACACGGCGAGTCCATTGTGGAAAAAGAATAATGGTACTAAGTTATACCCAAACAGATGAAATTCTGACTGATCAGAATTTTCACCAAATTTTTTTCTCATAAATTCAAATTTATCTATCAAATAAAATGGCGTACTTTTTTTGAGCTTAAATTAGTTTAAGTATTTATTTCAGAATTTTGAATTATTTTTTCTTTGATGAAGCCGATTTAATATTTTGTTTTTAAGTTTATATTATAATATTTAAGACTGTCATACCAATTTTTTTCAGAAAAAAATTAAAGATATTTTGTATATATAAAAAATTAAGTAAAAAACTGCTTTAAATATATATTTAGATTTTTAACAGAAATCTTTTGCATTCGATGTGATCGAACATAAGAGCAAGTTAGTGCGATCCAGTCGATCATTTTATTTGACTTGTACTTTTTTTATTGGCTTTTGAATATTGGATTTTTTTTATAAACACTGAATTTATTTAGCACTATGATCGGATTTTATTCGTATATGAATAATGAACGGTAGGAGTTAAGTATATTGATTATTGAGAATGGATTTATTTGGTAATTTTTTTTTATTACTTAGTTTTGAGTAGTAGGGGGCTTTTAATAAATATAACACCAAGACAGCACAACACGATATATTGTTTTCCGACTTTTGCTCGCGCACGATGTGCAACCGCTGCGATGATGGTCAGTAATTCAATATGCCCTCAATTTCTTGAAAAGTATCGAAAAATGCTTCCTTCGATAGCCGGAAATTTTTTTTTAACTAGAAACGGAGTAGAGCACGAACAAATTAATACATTTTCATCTTTTTTTTTTATATAATTTTGCACCCGCTCAAGGGATTATGAATACCCTTTATATGTTTTTAACACAGCGCGGGTATCCGGTGCAAGAAGAGAAGAAGGATATGAAAGATGTGTGGCGCGATGTATTGAGACGGTGGTAGTTGTCTCAGATTTTATCTCCAGGGATGGCTGCTGAACCAATGCGGGGAAAGTTACCGTGTCTTATTTATTTATGACTCTTATAATTCGCATTTTTTTATTTATTTCCTTGACATATAATTGAGTAGTTTCCTCAATCACATGTTGTTAGTGTTATGCCTGAACAGCATATAATGAGTAAACCAGCAACTCATTTTAGGACAATTTTTGGAATAGATTTTTAATGGAATATAAGAAAGCAAATACAACGGCAGGAATCGAACCTAAGACCACGAGGTTGACAGGCGAGCACATAACTATCGCGCCACGGCCACCCCAAAGAAAATCGATACCATTAGAATTATAGCGAGTTTCATTCAAGATAAGATTGGCTCTTTCTGTAAAAAGATTGGATCGTTTTGAATTTTTAGAGTTTCATTCCAACAAAAAGAGCAGATCTAGATCAAATCTTACCAAGAAAGATCTGTTCTCTGATGGGTTTTTCAGATTTGTTCTGAATGTACACATACATGTAAAAAGTCTTTTCTGTCAATAGTAAATATTTTGTTTTTAATTTGTTGTAAACTTTGAACTAGTGCTAAAAAAAACTTAAAAAATGGACAAATAATGGACCAAGATGTTAATAATTTTATAAATTTAGTTGAGTTTTTGATTGCTTCGTATTCGTATTCCTCGTTATATCATGATGAAGATGTTTTTTTTTTTCAGGAATGTGTGTGTCAGTCATTCACCAACAATACAATTAAATCTGGAAAAAAGTTTCATTGACAAGATCAAATCTCGGTTTTAAGAGATCTTTGAAATTTGAATGAAACTAGCTATTACATTTGACTTACATTCAACCGTCAAGCGGTTGATAGTTGCTCTTCACCACAAGGGTAATTGTGAAAAAGATCTTTGTTTGTAAGCACGTGCAACGGAGTGTATTTATAATAAATCAAAGAATAATAATTGTAACATATACATGCTATTTATCTTATATATTTATTTGTAACAAAGCTTTAAGAAAATATTATACAACTACACCAGTTGGCGGCTTAGCACCTAATATGTCGGAGAGCTTTTGCTGAAAGCCAGCGAGTATGTTAGAGTCTGCGATGCCACGTGCCTTGCACGACAGTTGAAGGGCATTCAAATATTGCATTTCACTGAATTGTGCTCCTTTTTCAATGATACTGGTTAATATGTCCTGTTGGGTATAATGTTTAATAAAACAATGTTTATAAATTGAAAATGTACATACATCTGGCTCCATGCAGAGAAGATCATAAAAATCCTTGGCTTGATCAAGAGCTACTTCTCTGGACGCAGTTATGTTGCTCAAAGTTTGCTGCAGTGCCAATGAGTTCCTGCACATTTGTTGGATGATAATTTGATCGATACTTTGTAAATAGTTGGAAGCTTGAATAAGAATTTTGGCTGCTAAATGTGCGAGCCCCTCAAAGATGTACTGTAATAAAACAATAGTTAAGTTAATTTATGATAGTAATGAGAATACAACGAAATCATAATGAAAATGTTCCTTTCACTTTTCATTTTGCATAACATAATACAGATTGAGAAGCGAAATTGATAAATTGAAATTGAATTTGACGTCGAGACTATTTTAACACATAATTAAAAAAATTAAATTTGAATTTGTTAGTTATTTTTCATTTCATTTTATTTATTAATTTGTTGCATAGTTTTAATTATTATTTATTTGTTTGCATATTATTATTTTTAGTAAGATACAATATTTTAAAAAGAAATGTAAAAACAATACAAACGCATGTACGTAGGTATTGCTTTTGTTCTTTTTTTGTGGACTCTGCTTTTAATTTTAATTTTCGTTTTTTTGTGACCGTTAGTCCAAATTATGCGTTTCGCCCAGGTACTACAGTTGGGCTCATCAGTTAGATGCTGTAGTACCCTTCTAGATTCGATTGTATAGATGGTGATGTAGCACTGTATGTCAAGGAGACGCTAAAAACCAAAGTAAAATTCACAACTCCACCCAATTGTTCCTTTCAATGTCTTTTTATTGAAATTACGAGTCACAATGACAAACTTCTATTAGGGGTAGTTTATAGACCCTATTTAAACATTGATATATCTCTTATTTACTCCTATTTAGAAGAAAATTGTATATTATTTCCAAACATTGTGATATGTGGTGATTTCAATTCCAATATTATTGTAGACAATAGTTTGACCGACAGAATGAAAACATTCAACCTTCGTCCTGTTAACGTTAACAATCCAACCCACTTCACGCAAAGTTCAAGCTCTCTACTCGATGATTTCTTTGTCACCGACACTCATAAAGTAATGTTATAAGACCAATGATCAGCACCAGGTTTCTCACGTCATGACCTAATACACCTGTTTGACTTTTCTCCGACTAGACTAACAATTACCTTCGAGTATCGAGGTTTTAAGAACCTTAATGTTGTATCCCTTGAGTCTAACATCAGATCAGTAAATTGGCAGGATGTGTACTACATGAGATCTCCAGATGAGCATGTTCAATTTATCCAAAACAGTGTTAATAGGTTATTTAATATTCACGTTCTACTGAAAACAAGAACTGTGAAGCATGGTGATAATCCTTGGTTTTCGCTGGAGATACGAAACTGCATTAAGGGAAAGAAATCACGTTTACACTAAATGGAAACATTTTAGGATAGCTGAAGATCGCTAACAATACCGGCAACTACGAAACAAATGTACCAGTCTTATAAATACAGCGAAAACTAAATGGTACTCAAATCATTTAAACTTGTCTCAAAATGGGCGCAAGCTTTGGAAGAATATACGTAGACTGGGAATTGAGAAACCAAGTCATGAAATTTTGGATGTTGATTGCAATGAATTAAACGATTTTTTTATAACTTCAGTGCCCCAACCTGCATTTAATAGGCCACTTCATATGCAAGTTGAGGAGTTGTCACCAATGAACGAAGACGTCTTCGATTTTTCAGGAATTACCCCGGAAGATGTTGTTGAAAGCTTGATTTCAGTTATATCAAATGCCATATACTTTGATAACGTACATCCTACCTTGTTTAAAGCTATAATACCACATATTTTGCCATTAGTTACCCACACTATAAACACAATTTTCACTAAAAGCATCTTTCCCTCACAGTGGAAATTTTCCAAAATAATTCCAATACCTAAAAACAAACAAAAAACAGAGTATCGCCCTATACACATCTTTTCTATCCTTCTTTCTCTTCTTCCACCGGATGCCCGCGCTGTGTTAAGAAAAAACATATAAAGGGTATTCATAATCCCTTGAGAGCGTGCAAAGTTATAAAAAAAAAAATATCAATTTTACCTTTTTTTTCAAAGGTAGTTGAAAAATGAATGCATAAACAGATTGTTCAATATTTTAGCACACATCATCAAAACAATATGGATTTCGGTCTCAACATAGTAGCACCATTGCGCTCCTTGATGTTATTGAGCATATTAGGAGAGCCTTAGATGAAGAAAAAGTCTCATTTTTGGTTCTTCTTGACTACTCGAAAGCCTTCGATACAATTGACCACAATATTATGTGCCAAAAACTGATAACTGACTTTGGATTTTCTACTCGAGCAGTTAGCCTCATATTCTTATACCTAACGGGAAGGAGTCAAGCGGTGGTCTCTGGAACGCAAGCTTCAGATTGCATTTGTATATAGCGGGGTGTTCCACAACGATCCATTCTAGGACCACTTTTATTCTCCTCCTATGTGAATAACATACCAAGTATTTTGAGGCATGGTAAAACAAGAATGTTTGCTGATGATATGCAGTATCTAGTCTGGTTCTAAATCCGCACAAGACTAAGTGCCTTGTTATCGCTAAGAAGACTTTAGACTTAAGTTATTTTCCAGTAACATACCTAAATAACATTCCAGTTGAGTATGTTAATGCAGCGAAAAATTTTGCCGTGTAGTTCAATCATAATCTAACATTGAACAACTATGTAAATGCTGTAGTAGGAAAAGCGTATGGTGCATTGAGAACACTATCTGCTGCAAGGAAGTTCACACCTATCGAAACTAAAAAAAATGCTGGTTAAAACACTGGTAGTGCCAATTTTAACGTATGGGTGTGAGATTTTTTGTAGTTTGGATGGTGCGTCCCAGAGAAAATTAAACGTTGTTTTTAACAATGCAGCTCGTTATGTTTTTGGACTTCGAAGGTTTGACCACATCTCGTACTATACGAAAAGTTTGTATGGACTTAGCCCTCCGAATATTTTAAAGTTTAAAACGATAACCATGTTTTTTAAGATTGTCCTTACTAAGCAACCACAAAATGGTTTATAACCATATAGAGTTTCTATCTTCTGACAGAACCCACCAAATCTCTATTTCAGGTTTCACTTGTCAGATTTCTGGGCGACAGTTTTAGGCTTAGTTATCTAAAAGATGTTTATCTTAATATTAAGTTCTTTTTAAACCAATAAATACTAAGGTCAAATCACATCTCCGGACCAAAGAGTGCCCCAAACAGTGACTTTTTGTGGATGTAATGGCCTCTCTTCAATTACTTGAGGATTCTCAGAACCCCAAATAGGACAATTGTGTTTATTAACATACCTACCGAGTGAGAAATGTGCTTCGTCGCTGAAGGAAATTTTGTTCGAAAAATATCCGTCTACCGCCAGTTGTTCAAGCGCCCATTCGACGTATCTACGACGTTGTTAATAGTCAGCTGGCATCAGTTGTTGTGTGAGCTGGACTTTGTATGGATGTAGGTGTAGATCAAAATGCAAAATACGACATAATGTTCCGTAAGATAGTCCTAATTCCTGAGAACAACGAGGAATACACACATACGAGTCTTCGACAACACTTTCATTTACAGCAGCGATATTTTCAGTGGGACGAGCGAAACGATACAATATTTGTAACCAATCCAGTCTCTTCAAATTTCTTCACAATTTTGCCAACTGCTTTCGTAGTTGGACGATTATGTAAAACATAATATCCTCTTAAAGCAGGATATGAGGTTGTGGCAGAATCACCGTTTTTGTAGTAGGTTTTAACAATTTTTATGCTTTGTGCATTAGTTAAGCGATCCATTTTCGTAAATGTCAGACTTTCAACTGGAAACAAAAAATTGATTTAACAACTTAGTTTGACAGATGTTGAATTCCAGCCCTATACTTTTGAAACCGCAAAATGGATAACCCTATATATAATATACATACCTTTCTATATAGCTACAGATAAATATTCTTTAATTACGATCCTCAATGACAATGTGTAAGAAAACATACACACAATAGGTCTTCAAAAGATCTCTACAACAAGCAACCAAAAAAACACACAAAACAAAAATTGAACCGCACAAGGCGCCACGCGCCCCGACAAAGAAAAACAAACCATTAAAAAGTTCGTAAGAAAATTCCCATGCCACAGTTCCCCTATACCTACTGAGGTTTTTTTTTTCAACAAATGCATACATATATAATTATACATATGAAGCGGCCACGGGGAGGGAAATACATTTTAGATTTTTTTTCATATTTAAACAAATTCAAAACAAAGAGAAAACAAAATTCAAAAGATGGATAAGAATAGTCTCAAACGGGTATACCTACCTACCTAACATTTTTTCACTAGTATTATTCACCTCTAAAATGCGTAGACGAAGTTAACGAAATACGAAATACCACGAAGTATTTTACTTTTTAGTACGATTCATTTTCTCTTGGAATAAAGAAAGTAATCAGTTTTTGTGATAGCTAATTCTCTAACAGTTTGTGTTTTTTTTAACTATGTATATGCATGTAAGACCAAAGGTCTTTTAAATGCAACCTAAATTGCACGGCATTAGTTAGAAAGGATAAAGATAGGAACGAATTTTTTTGCTGGCACAGTGGATTTGAGAATTAGGTATTCACTATCTCATTTTAACCCACGGGCGGCATCCAATTAAATTTCGAGGTATAGAAAAGAATTTTGCCTAGCGTGGGGATCGAGAATTGCTTTAGAACATTTAGATAAATGTCTTTCAAATTTGAAAATTCGTCAAAAAAATAACTTGGCATTAAATTGCAATTTTAAGTGAAAGTGAAGGTTACAATTCAAAGTGCTTGATCATTCACTCACTCGTCGCACCAGGTTATACACGGTGATGTTTCTGAGGAGGTCGACGCATCAGAAGACATTTGTGAGGATACAGCTTAGGAAGCGAATATGGATCTCAGAAAATGCATTTTCTATAAATTATAGAGTGTTGAAAGGTAGAAGCCGTTGAAAAAATAAAAGCCAAGGCTGTGGAGTTAAATGACCTGAATTTAATGGTGGATATTGACAATCAGATATCGCAGGGAAACTGCCTTTTTATCACAAATTTTGCAGTACTCAATCCCACATCAGCTTCAGAGCAAATAAAACTGCACAGAAAGATGCTTCGGGTTGGAAGCAGATACGAGATAAATGAAAATTTGTCTTTTGTGGAAGAAACCATCATTCAAAAAATGTATTTTCGCGACTTCATCCGGACCATGTATGCTGAATTTCTTACTCAAGAAAGCGTTGAACTAGCAGCCCCACATTCTGTACCCAATATTTAGAAGAGATTGTTGAAAAAATACCCGAAAAAAATAGTTATTATAAAGGGCAAGAACCGAAAAATAGTGAAACCATATGCGGGCGTTGCACTTGAAGATACCGATTTACGAAGTCTTGAAGACAAATCCAAAAAGCAGCACTTATCATATGGAGATCTTTTCTGGCAATCCAAAAAGTTGATTTGCAAGACAAAATTACTGTTTCCGATTTGATAAAAGCCGAGTGCAAAGTTCCCGACGTATTAATGGACTTTTACACCACAGTGCTGAGCGGAGGCGCATATCGTCAAAAAAAAAGTACAAATTGCCAGAGACTTGCTGATTCATTTTCGGAGGACGCTATCCAAGCCATTGGCAATGGAAATATAATGCCTTCAAAACACATAGTTTTAGAACTAGCATTGAAGGGCTTGACGAATAGCTTGAGGAATAAATTGTCAACTTTATCAGTAGTTATAACCATTGTTGTAGCTATTCAATACTAAAAGGATTAGAAACGGAAGCAACTTTTTCAGTCATCAATCAATCAGATATTTGCCCAAAGGACATCATTAGATCACCAGAAGAGTTAGGATTCAATAGCTTCGACTGATTTTTCGAAACAACTAATGGAAAGGATACTCTTCACGACACCGTTGGAATTATTTTCTAGAATTAGCATATTCAGACGATGTTTTCCTGTAGAGATTAATATTATAATTTTTAAATAAAACAAAATTAAAAAAGAAGGAAAACATATAACAAAATTGCGTTGTGAATTATTGATCTTTTGAGTAAAACGGTATGTGGGTCTTTGAGGTTAATGTGACCTGCAAGTCGAAGCTGCACTAGTGATGATAATGAATCAAGGAACAAACAGGTGAGCACCAGCGAGTATACTCAGGAAAGGTCTACGAATATAATAATTTAAAAAGATATATGATTTAATGTAGGGTAACTTTTCTGAGAAATTTATAACGAGAACAAAATAGAAAGTAAATAGAAACAGGATTAAAACGGACAGGAACCAAAGCAGCAAAAAAAATGTTAGGTATACAGGTATATCGGGTTGTGACTATTCGTATCCATGTTTCGAATTTTGTTTTCTATTTGTTTGGAATTTGTGTAAATATGAAAAACATCGAAAAAATTATTCCCCTCCCACATGCCCACTTCTTCATTTTATGTATATATATAATTTAAATTATATATTTATGCAATTGGGAAAGAAAGAAACCTCAGAAGAAAAAAGCCTTTAAAATACATTTTGTTTTAGAGATGCGTAAAATGGGTACTTTTACCCTCGAGACCCCCATTTTTTTCTTTTATTTTATTATTTGCTCTATGTTTGTATAAAATCTATAATTGCTTTATCAGATTAATGAAAATGTGTGTAGTTTTTGATATATAAAAAAAAATTTTAAGAGTGTTTTTCCCCTTTTGCCCATTTTTTAATGCAAAAGATGACTTTTTAAAGGGGGCGCTGTTTTCCCGTAATCTTTGTCCAATTATCTATAAAATTCAATCGCAACATATTTTTCCGCGTGGTTTTAAGCCCAAAAAAAAAAATAATTAAGTTACAATTCACTACGAGGGGAACCAACTTCCCTTAATTGTAAGCGTTACTTTCCACCACCCCCCGGTGTAAGCACTAGCTTTTTCATCGTCTTGAATGTTAAACAAACTAACATATGCAACTTGTTAAATGACTACGCATCGTTGACAAATTTACGTTTTTGTTTTGCAACTTCAAAAACTCACAGTAAATCAACCCACCACGGGTGATCCTGCAGCATTCGGTTTCCTATGTGTCAGACACCTAAATTACGCAAAAAAACATAAAATCCGAATACACAAATTTTATATTTTAGTGTCACCAGCTCCCGGGCTATTAATGGCCTTTTCGATTGGCAATTCGGAAGAACTCTCCGATCCAGAACACCAATAAAACAAACAAACTCATCCAATTTGATTCTGAAGGTTTTGTATCACTGTATGTATGTATGTGTATAATTTCACATGTTCATACATTTTTGAAATAAGTGATGTGTAAGAGAAGGTAGCACAAGTTTTTTTTTGCTCCGTAAAATTCTATATAGTCAATAAAAGTCATAGCTGGTTAAATAAATTACTCTTATGATATATTAAAGTATAAACAATATTCAATTAGGTAATATAAATTGAACAGTCGTTTTGTAAAGTGTTTTTTTGGTAATTATTGATTAAAACTGTCTAATAATAAATTAAGTGATCAACAAAAAAAATTGCGGTCTGCGGAAAAGCTCTTAAACTTCTCTCCCTCCGCTTTAAGTCCCCCCTCATCAGTATTGTCTACTCTGCTGTGGAACAAAATTGAATATCGTTTTGAAACTATGACCAAAACTCTTAAAACTCTTACTGACTCAATTGTCTCACAATTAAAAGAGGAAATTGATTCTTTGTGTGAAAGTCTGTCGTTACGGATTAACAATATTGAAGTGGAAGTCGATAAAAAGTTAAAAGCTCTTGAAAATTCTTTTAATGAAAGATTTACTTCTTTCAACCACGCTTTGTTTTCGCTGGGTAGTAGACTAGATGCATTAGATGAACAAGGAAGTAGATTGGACGGTCATAAAGAGGAACTCTCTCTCGTTAAACCCACCAGAACTCATAATCTCTTCGACTGGATCGTCAATATTGGGAACATTGTTGTCAGTTGTTATTTCATTATCTATCAACGTTGCAATTTCTGGTAGAATTTTGTAAACTAAACAAAAAAAATCGGCATATTAGAACCGTTGGTACAATATTTCCAACCCACTTGTATTATTTAAAACTCCTTTCAAATACCTATAGCCCTTTCCGTGTAAATTACTTATTGCGGTATCTTTGTGAAAAAATTGTCCTTTTTTTAAGTTTATCAAATGTATTCTTCAAATAACTAATTTATTCGGCTTTAATTTGATTTTTTTCCTACCAATTTTTTTTTTTTTTTAGAAATTATTGATCTTGAATAAAAAAGTCCCTTTTTGTCCGTTATCACTAATATCTCAGCAAATATTGATGTCAACAAAAATTTTCCGGCAGCTGAGTAAAATTCCTAAAAGATACTTTAATAGGATTTATTTTTTACCCTTCACCGTAATATTTACAAACAAATATTTACAAGGAATCCTTTCACTTATTTTGAAAAAAATTATAGGAATCTACTCAATTTTTTGCCAAGTGAAATTGAAATTAACTGCATAATTTATGTACCATCCAAATAAAATAATAATTACCTAGACACTGAATATAGTTATGAAATATGTATAGGCAACTCACTTTTTTTTTAAATTTCTGGCCCGATGACTTCTTATTGCTAGATTTTTTCTTACTACCCATCTTTTTTTTTTTTTTTTAATTTTCACTTATCTCTTATCAGATCACTTATCACTTTGTACCTATACTTTGAATGTATTATATTCTGAACTTGTCGTATATTTTCGCATTATCATACGATAAACCAAATACTTATATAAATAAAATGCACGACTGCATCGTACAAACTTGCCCTGTTAACTAACAATTTTAATGTAGCTAACCACTGACGCTGTTAGTAGTCAGGTAGCCAGTTATTCTATGCAGACTTAAAGCCGATGTAGGTAATAGTTATAAGCATATAACTTTATACTTTATGTGCAATACATACATAAGATTCATGTTATTTTTAAAGACATATATATGTATACATAAAATTATGAGGGGTTACATTGTATGTAGTATTCAGTGTCGTACGCAAAAATTTTTAAAAAGAGAAAAATAATAAGGTAGAAATAAATTGGATAATACACATAACTAAATGTTTTTACATTGCTTAGTGGTTAGTTTGAGGGAAAACAAAGATGTCATTTTAATTCCTGGATAAATATACAAATATACCCAAAAAAAAATTCAAATCGTTGGAACGGTTTTTAAAAAAATAATTTTGTATGTATAAAATTTTGAAAACAATTTTCAAAAAAAAATGAAACGCCATTTTAGAGATATTATTAATATACCTATTTAAAATTCAAATTCCATAAAAAAATCAGTGACTGGTTTTTGAAAAATCCAAAAACCTAGTTTTTGAAAATTTGGGTAGGCACTTTTATTAACACTTCTAGGGAGCATTAGTATAAAAAAAATAATTTTAATAGGTCCATCAATTAGTGAGAGAGTCGAAAATATGTAAATTCGTTCTATGGGAAGTACCGTTAATAAGTACGCAAAATGAAATATTTTTATACTTAAACGTGGACTGTACATTTCTAAAAACACACACATTTTTTTATAAAAATTCTTGAAGCCGTTTTCGAGAAATACATTTTTTTAACGTTTTTTTTTTAACATTTGTATGGGAGGTACCGTTGGTTTTCGTTTTAGGAATACAGTTTTTTAACTTTTGAAGATAACGTCAAAAAACTCCCAATTTCGAAGTTTCGAAGGAATCCATCAAATGGTTTTTTTTATTTCTTTACATTAGTGTTTAGACTTTATAGGGGAAAGTTCATACAAATAAAAAAAATCAAATCAACAATTTTTCAGAAAATCGAAAACCAAAAAAAAATGGTACTACTAGAGGTACAAAAACTGACAATTTGTTTCCAAAAAAAATTACCAAAACGTACCTTTTCCCTTCATTAATGAACTGATTTTTTTTTTAAATTGTTGGATCCGTTTTTGAGGAAAATAAGATTTTGTTTTTGGCCAAAAAAAATTGTATGGGAGCTACAGTTATTTGTCATCTTAAAAAAATGAAAAAAACCTGTGTGCATATGTATTACCGAAAAAACAATATGTACCAAGTTTGAAGCAAATCTATCCAACCGATTATGATGTAGACTCGAGGATAGACAGACATACTGACAGACCTATACTACCTATAATCACTTAAAAAATACCGCGATTCTTACCCAGGGGCTCAGAGAAAACTCACGCTTGCGGAATTGGGTCCCAGTAGGAAATTCACTCCTCAATGAAAAATGCCTTGGTGAAATCGTATCTGACAGCGGTCATATAGGAAAGATTGATTTCACTCATGAAACGGAATGTAGTCGGTCACCAAAGTAGCATATTGTGCTTAGCTCAAGCAAAAAGGTAGAGAATGGACAAGAACAAAAAAAACTTTACCTAATTTATATACAATCCTTTTTCATATGCATGAATTCAATGCAAAACCGGTCACGAAGATTTCCTCCATAAAAAGATTTTTGACTTGCTAAAAAAAAATAGATGATGCTAAAATGAAACAATTTTTTGGGGTTTTCCCCTCGTTCGGTTCGTGTCACTACCTACTGTTTTACTGTCTCATCTTAAAATTGTCTAAAAAAACCATCATAAAGAACACACTATCCAGTGTGTTATAGAGATGTGGGTATATTATGCGTTTAAGTGTTTTACTAGGCGTTTGAATTATTGCACCGCGTAACCTCCTAACACTCATATACTGCATAGTAGGTACTTTTCATCCTCATGGTATGTATCTACATCACTACTCATATATACAAATATCCGCATTTCATATTCGTCAATCGTCATACTTTGGTTTGTTTATCTTTCAACTTGCAACATTTTTTGTTTATATTCCAACTTTCAACAAAAAAATATTCGAAAAAAGCCATCTTGCGGTAAATATATGAAATAAAAACAGCCAGTAAAAATAAGTAACGACTTTTGTTAAATAAAAACTTATAAATTGTGCTGTTTTGCAATAATAAGTTACTTTTTGATAAACTTTGTTTCTACTGAAATTATTAAAATAAAACTATTTTTCCATTTGGGGAAAGTTTTGTTGCTTTTTTCATATAACCTTCGATTCAAAATTGCATTAGAAAATGAGCAATTTTAATGTTTTTCAAGGGATGATTATTCAAAAATAAAAATAGGGCCCAAACTTGAAAATCCACTCCAACTACCCCCTAATAATATTCATTAGCTGTAAAATGAGGTAAATATAATGTGTTTCCCTTCAATTGCTCACATTCTCTATAAGAAAAAAGCAGTTTTGGGACATTTTGCGAAATGTGTTATCGAAATATTAAAATTAGATAAGAAAAAATAAAAAAAAAGAAAGCTTAAATGTCATTCTATCATAAGCAATTAAGTTTTTTTTCCAATTGGTGTTGTATAGACTTCACAAACTTTGCAGAAAATTGAAAAATTTCTCGTTTTTCTCAATATTTTGGGTGGAGGCCTCTTAATCGCTATGGCTTCTGCATTTCCATCGATCTTACTCTAATTTACTTTTCAATTTTATCGTCGCGCCGATTCAACTTACCCTTGTTTTTCTGGGATGCAATGTTGAACTAAAAGCCTCATCCATTTCTGTTAGAATTTTTGTAAGTTTTTGAACTTGCCTGTCTGGTTCAAGAACATCATCTTTTGAAGTAGCATAATCTGGTTTGACTGTTGGTTTTGATCTCAAATAATGAAAGCATTGTACACGAACCTAAAATGAAATTTTAAGAAATAAATTATAAATTAACATATGTATGCAGTGAAATTTCAAACAAAATCTGACAAAATAAAAAGAAATAAAGCTGTTTCATGTTTTGGACGTTTCATAATATTTAATATTACACTTTTTAATTTTGAAAGCTGTAAACAGCGAACAATCTCCAAATGTTATACTTCATTCCGTTTTTGTTTTTAGTTACGTTATTTAGTTTTTTTTAAATGTTTATTTGGTAATCTGTACAAAGAATTTTTGGTTCACAAAAATTACGTTGGCTGCAATTAGTGCCAAAGAAGGAATAAGAAAAATATCATCCCCCTACCAAATTGACGTATTAAATACATTTGTATGTATGGACTGGTAGAATTCGCTTCACGGTGGTTCCAATTTAAATGTAATGCGTCACCACCTACAAATTCAGACAACGGAACTGCACAAAATTTGATTTTGTTCACTGTATAATGGACGTCGCTTCACTACATGACCTGGACCTACATTTTTGTGAACCCATTGTTTTTTTTTCGGGACATAGAAATGGCAAAATGTTAACTATTTGTTCCTTACTCCGCTTATTTTAAGTGAAGTCTGATGAGTGATTATTGAATTGAAAGCAAAACACGCTCAGAAAATAAATTTGTAAATTGACTTGAAGAATAAAACTCTATCTATCTACTCAGAAAATAAGTAGAAGCATGAAATATGAGGGGGAAATTAAGGGGAGTGAGCAATTTAAACTACGTGTAGTGAAATAAAAATTTAAAATAAAATAAACTAAAAATGTTTACTTTTAAGTCTGTGATGCTTTTTTTCCCAAAGGCTGAGGTGAGCTCGTTGGTGTCCAGGGTATTGCGAAGAAAGCACAATAAAACTCGGGTTTTAAGAAGGTTAGAACTCGGTTTAATTATCTTTTATTGCTTCCGATATTTTCTTTACAATTTTTCTTACAACCTCTTCCACTTACGATAAATAACACGGTATTTCAAATAATTGGCAGGCCCACGTTCTGCTCAGAAGGAGCAGACAGGGAATAGCGAATAGACACGCCCGCAACTTACTCAGAAGGAGCAAGAGGGGAAAATCGTTTAGGAATCTAGTTCCTGCCCAAGGCTAGGCCAAGGGAAAATCGGGTAAGCCCACAACTTACTCAGGAGCAGTAAGAGGGGAAGAACGGTTAGGAAGAATCTAATTTCTGCCCAAGGCTAGTCCAATGGAAAATCGGGTAAGCCCACATCTTACTCAGGAGCAGTAAGAGAGGAAGAGAGGTTAGGAATCTAATTCCTGCCCAAGGGTAGTCCAAGGGAAAATCGGGTAAGCCAACAACTTACTCAGGAGCAGTAAGAGGGCAAAACGGTTAGGAATCTAATTCCTGCCCAAGGCTAGTCCAAGGGAAAATCGGGTAAGCCCACAACCTGCTCAGGAGCAGTAAGAGGGGAAGAACGGTTAGGAATCTAATTCCTGCCCAAGGTCTAATCCAATGGAAAATCTTTCTTTAATAACCAAAAAGTCCGCCTTAAATGGCACACCAGTGTACCAATTAAAGTTATACGGAATTGATCGTCCAGTTGGCTGCCGCTCGAGATCAACGAGAAACTTATTCCTCACAAAACCAAAATCGCAATCAAGGCTTGCTGTGGAGTGTACAAGTTTCTTCTCCTTTCCGTTGTCGTTCATTACCTTTACTTGATATATTCGAGGCTTTGAGGCGGTGTAAACTGTAACAATGACTAACGCAAATGTTAGGTTGGTGTTCAGGTCGATTGATGTTGCTCGAGTGTTTTGCTGGTAAGGACGCATGACTAAGGGCCGGTCGTGGTCGTACCGTGTTGCTGTGTTATGGTTCCGTGTTGGTCGTATGGAATTGCTGTCGGCGGTCGTTCGGAAATGGAAATTGTAACGCTTCGTTACAAGTCATCAAAATTAATTTGATGAAGTCAGCAAAATAAGCCCGAAGATGGAACATTGATTCCGAAACGCGTAGCTTTAATATAACGAAGAGTAATGTTGTGAATAGATTACATCGACAATAATAAATCAAATTTAAAAGTTAACATTTTCAGTTTATTTTATTTTTAATTTTTATTTCAAAAGACTCACACAACATGGAGACTAAAACACAAAGAACTATGTGTAGTGTGCGTTCAAACCAAGAAATATTAAAAGGAAACAAACAAATCTCCAGCAATTTTGTTTCCTCGTGTGAATGGCATAGACGATTTTTAAAGCAATACAAACATTTCCTGAATAAAAAAGGAGTTTGGCCATAGTCTATGAACAAACCCATTCACTTATTATTTCCTTTCTATTTATGCAAAATGAATGTTCGAATTTAAAATTGAAAATGGAGGAAAAAGTAAACAAAAAATGGTTTTCAAACATTAATTAATATTAGTACGTTTTTGTACTTTCTATTTTATATATTTATGTAAAAGTATAATTATTGGTCATAATCTTGATATTTTCTTAATTATTCTTTGCACAAAACTCTTTCATTGCTTATGATAGCTGTGCAGGGGAACCATTCTTACAAAACTAAAAGAAAGGCAACGGCCGATGCGTTTTTTTTGGGAATTACTTACTGTACAATGGATAGATACCCAATAAAACACGGCTAATGTTTTTTTAAATGCACTTGGTGGAACTGGAAAAACATTTTTGATTTCATTACTTCTAGCGACCATACGATCAGTAGCGCAAATTTGATTGCCACTCGCTTCTTCTGGAATTGCAGCGACTTTATTGGAAGGTGGCCGAACTGTACATTCTGCACTTAAATTGCCATTGAACATGCATGATACTGAAACACCTACACATACAATTTCTAGAAATTCAGGCATAGCAAAAGTGTAGTATAATCGTTTGGGATGAATGAACGATGGCTCACAAAAAGTCTTTGGAAGCGTTAGATAGAACGTTGCAAGACTTACGTGGGAATCAACGGATTTTTGGTGGTGCATTGATATTGTTAGCAGGTGATTTTCGCCAAACATTGCCTGTTATTCCTCGATCTACATCAGCTGATGAATTGAATGCATGTTTGAAATCATCCTATTTGTGGAAGCATGTAAAAAAATTAACCCTAACTAAAAATGTTCGGGTTGAATTAGAAAATGATCAAACAGCAGCTGAATTTTCGAAACAGTTATTGGATATATGGAAATGGCAAATTACAAGTTGATAATTCAACTGGCTTAGTAACACTACCTACCAATTTTTGTCGAATGACTCAATCAAAACAAGAATTCATTGTTGTGTATTTCCAAATATAGCACAATTCAATAATCATGATTGGTTGAGTGAACGAGCAATTTTGGCAGGCAAAAATAAAGACGTAAATGATATCAATGCAGACATTGTGAATAAAATACCAACTCAATTTTTTGCATACAAGTCGATCGACACAGTTCTGAAACAAGATGATGTCGTGAATTATCCCACTGAATTTTTGAATTCTCTTGATTTGCCTGGTTTGCCACCGCATTATCTATCATTGAACGTTGGCGCGCCGATAATAATGGTACGCAATATTAATCAACCTCGGCTTTGAAATGGTACCAGACTTGCAGTAAAAAGGTTGATGAACAATGTGATCGAAGCAACAATTTTAAAAGGGAAATACAAAGGTGAAGTTGTCTTGATTCCGGGAATTCCAGTGATTCCAACCGATTTAACATTAACATTAACAACTGTATGTTGCATCTTCACGTGCAGGCAAACCGTCTGCCTTAATAATCTTAACCCATGGAAAAACGAGTTTATATAAAAAATTTCTTGCATTTTTTCTAAACAAAAATTTTAAATATTTATAAATACAAGCTTAAAAACAAAATTTCAGAAAAAATCTTTTGTTCCGAGCGTTAAACTTATCGAGTTGTAGAAGCTGAGTAAGGTCAAAGAGTCTCGAGAAAACCTCTCTAGATTAGTCCTGAAACCAAAGGGCGCTCAAATCTTCCCATAACCATTCCATTCCATGTGCCCCTCCTATCCTCTTCCCTCGTTGATACGATATATAGCTGTCCAACGACTCCCCTCAACGCACGCTTAAGCGATTAGCTATGTCCGGCGTTAATCTCCACAACCTTCAATTCTTCCTTAGCAGTACGGCGAAAAAGCTGTCTGTGAATACTAACCTTAGCCCTATCCTTCCGCACCCACTGTAATCTTCCTTATTGGGCTGGATATGAGGTGTTACACGACCGGTGCCGATGATCAGCCTGGTTGGGGGCCCAACTAAAAACTAGGCCAGTCGTTAACGGATTATCCGGATACCTGGCGACCTCCGGATTAACTAGCCTTATCTGTATATGCGAATCTCTGTACAGACGGACCACCCTTTTTTCGCTACTCGTGGGACTTAGATGAAAAACAAAAAAAGGAGGATAGATGAACCCGGTTCTTCTTCAAAACCGGCCGGCATCACGGCGCCAAGCTGTTTACCGTTTCTCCTGTGATTCGTGTCAGGAGGATGCTGTGGCATGTCGTGGTCATTGTGGGAAGGTAGAAATACCTATGTTCAGTAGTGGCGGGGTTGTGCATAATGATCCTTCCACTACTAAGTAGAGTAAACCTCTATAAGGCACGAGCCGAGTGGGGGCCTTCTACAGGGGTGCTAGGTTTGTGAATAATGATCCTTCCGTCTATGGAGAGGGCTCTCTCACGAGTGCGTCATGTTTACATTTAAGGCTGTCCGTATCAACCAAAATTCTTCCATCCATGGTGGATGAGGAATCCAGGTCATTCTCTACCGTGGTGGAGGCGGGTCTACCTAATTGTAGCCAAATTGTTGCAGTTAATCCGGATTAACTTCCAACACTCCATTAAGGTTTCGGCCTCCCTTCTTCTTCGACTGTCCAGGTACGGGGAAGATGTCATCCTGATCCAGGAACCTTGGATTGTAAAATTCATGGTTAGAGGACTCAGGACTCCTGGGTACAACGTACTGTACTCTTCAGACAAAGGTGAACCTAGATCTTCCATATTGGTTAAAAGTAGCATTAATGTATATTTACTCCCCGATTTCAGCGATAGAGATATCAAACTTCAAAGGGAACCTACTGCCTCGTTTCGGCATATCTGGACCATGACTACCTTGACCCCTACACAGTAATACACTAGAAGGGCTCATCGCGAATGCACATCGGCAAAAGATAAGCATTATCATTGGTAGTGATGCCAACGCTCATCACAGTGTGGGCAAATACTGAAATAAATAGATATAACTCTCGTCTCGGATTATATTCATCACATGATTTTGAATTGGAAAGTATCGAGAGAACACTCGTTCTCCGGTCATAGATATATTCAATTTTATCTCAAAGATGACACTCATGGCCGCTTGGAATTTCGAAATTACCGAAAAACCGATTGACCCAAATATAGGACAATACTTAAAGGTCTGCTAAAACCAGAACTATTAAATCCTCCTTCCAATATAGCTGAACTTGACGGTAAAGTTAAGAATCTAACTTCAGCCTTTAATAAAACCATAGCTATCTCTCTCCCGCTCACTCAAGTTAAAGGAAAAGGGAAGCCGGACTGGTGGGACTCAAGGCTCGAACCGCTCAGAAAAGAGTGCCGAAAGCGCTTTAATCGAGCTAAACAAAATAGCAAATTTGTTGACTGTGACTCATATAAATAAACCCCTAAACTTTATAAGGAAGCATTAAGGAAAACAAAGAGATATTCCTGGAGGTCCTTCTGTGGCAAAATAGACGAAACATCAGAAGAATCGAGGTTAAGAAAAATTCTCTCTACAAATCCATACATGCCCAGCAGCTTAAAAAATGCTAATGGCTCGTGGACCAACTCGTACGAAGAATCGCTAACAAGTCTAACTAACCACAAGTTCTAATTACTAGGGAAAAACTGATATGGGCACTTAATAGCTTCAAGCCTTTCAAGGCTGCAGGACTGGACTGCACAATTCCATCGGAGGAACTCAGATCTAATCGTACCAATTCTGATGAATCTGTTCCACAGCAGCTAAGCTCTGCTCCATATACCTCTTCTTTGGAGGGAAGTTAAGGTTGTATTCATACCCAAGGCGGGTAAATGCACCCAAGTTATCCCGACAGACCTCAGACCTATTAGTCTATCATCTTTTCTTCTAAAAACTCTTGAAAGATTGATTGATATCCAATTACGTAATAGGCGCTTTTAACAATGTCGACGTATCTGCAATCGCATCTGTACTGTCAAGTCTAAGAGTAGACGAATCGCTTGGTGAACTGATTAATCAAATGCTGACTAGCAGGGTTATCAATTCAAAACTGGGCGATTTCTCTGCAAGAAGATTTGTTAGTAGAGGTACGCCGCAAGGCGGTGTTCTATCTCCACTTCTCTGGAATCTGGTAGCAAATGAGCTGCTGATGGATCTGGAAGCGAAGAGCTACAGAGTGGTTGCTTATGCGACGATGTCGACATTGCCGTATCCGGAAAGTACCCTAACGTTCTAGAAGAACTCATACAAAACGCTTTAAATAAGCTAATAAACTGGGCAGAAAGGTGTGGCCTAGGAGTCAACCCTAAGAAAACTGAACTTGTCATATTTTCAAGGAAATGCAAAATTCCTCACGTAGATTCACCTACTATTAAAGGTATTCAACTAGCTTTCTTAGATGAAGCAAAATACTTGGGTCTTATTTTAGATAAAAAATTAAGTTGGAAACCTAGTGGTAACACTGGTTTTGTTAATGATTGACGTGCATTGTTGGCTGTCCGCAATTTTTTAATTAATTTCTGGTTTTATAATTCTGATAGTGTGAAAAAAAACGTAATATAGTAGAAAGAGTTAAAAAAGCCACAGTGGCGCTCTTCTCAAGCAAAAAAAGCTATAGGGAATAAATGGGGCCTTCAACCCCGTA
Organism: Philhelius pedissequus; assembly: GCA_910595825.1. NCBI lineage: Eukaryota > Metazoa > Arthropoda > Insecta > Diptera > Syrphidae > Philhelius > Philhelius pedissequus. The sequence goes on from OU343161.1 coordinate 163,838,270, forward strand.
TTACTCACTGGCTATATACTTCGGTAATCAGACCGATTTTTACCTACGGCGTAACAGTATGGTGGGCCGCTCTAGAAAAAGCTGCAAATCGTGACAAGCTGAGCAAAGACCAGCGATCAGCTTCAATGTGTATAAGCGGAGCATTAAGAACAGCACCGTCTGCTGCGCTAGATGTTCCACTCCATCTACTACCCCTCGATATTTTCAGCAAACAGACGGCAGCGAGCACAGCCGCCCGCCTTAAAGCTTCTTCACAATGGATCAAAAATGATATTGGCCATTCTATTTGTTTCGGATCACTTCCAAATTACATTGGTTACACCATCCCAAAAATAGAATTCGGCAAAAACTTCCAAGTCACTATTCCTTCAAGATCTGTGTGGGAGGACTTAAGTTTCTTGGAGGATAATGCTATCAATTTTTATACTGATGGATCAAAAACTAATCTAACATGGAGATGGCGCAGCAGTTCAATACTCACCTATGTTGGGTGCCAGGGCACAGGGATATTCCAGAGAATTACAAGGCCCATGAACTTGCCAAAAATGGAACGACACTAACTTTATTACCTGAAAAGGCAAATATAGGTATAACCATCGCTACATGTAAGTTAATGCTGAAACAAGATGCTTTAGAAAGGACAAACCAAAGATGGAAAAATACAACCACCTGTCTGACAACAAAACAGTTCTGGTCAAAACATGATCTGAAACGCTCCAAGTTTTTGATATCATTAGGCAGATTGCACAAAGCTCCGTAATTGGTGTCATAACCGGACACTGCCTCATAGACAAGCACGCATAGAGACTTGGCGTTTATTCAAACTATTTTTGCAGAAGCTGCATGGACGAGGAGGTGAAATCTGTTCCTCATCTTCCGTGCACATGTCCTGCTCTATCTCTAAAGACGTAAGCTCCATATTGAAGACTTTTTCTTCGATGATCTCAGCGATCTTAACAATATAGGCATCCACAGTCTCTTACGCTTCATTAGGAGCTCCAAATGGTTCAACGAATAGGAAGCTTATCTGAGGATTCATGTGGCATCACAATGGAACAACTCTGGTCTAAGTGTGTAAGCTGCAACCCTGATACCCACTTCAACCTAACCTTACCATCGTTATTTTTGAGACTAAGACAACGATTCAAAAATCTATTTTAGACAATCACCTAAAATACTTGGGTACCAAGTTTGAATAAAATCGGTCCAGCCGTTTAGGCTGTAGAACGTTCTACAGACCCACTTTTTTGGTGTACTCTATCAGCGTAATGTGAAGTTTAATTAAAATCTCGAGTTCGATTTTTTTCCAAATGCAAAACTGGTCATATAGTACTTATATCGCAAGCAAAAATAATCGGGTACGATTAAGGTGCGAAAGAAGTTGATCGCTTGTTGATTTTTTGTATCTTCTGTGTATTTGTGTGAAACCCGTTCAAAAGATACACTCAATTGATACAAAAATCGAATGAATAGTATAAATGCATGGCCTTATATGTCAAATCCAATCAATAAGTGACCAGCTTACAAACAGCTTGGTTTGCTTTCAAATCCACGAGCAGTGCATCTGCCATACATTAAAAAACTTCGTCCAGAAAAACAAAAAGAAGGTAGCGATGGCAATGCGAGGTAAGTGATTTGTCATCATCTTCTTTGTGTCACCACAACAAAGGACTATCGAAGTCATCACCAGAAATTGTAGACTAAATAACAACGTCCATTCCGAGCCCATGTTCACGAAGTAAACATTAAACAGATTTTCTGAACGGGGGAAATAAGTTCTGGGGTATGATATAAAATCGCCAATCAATGAGATCAGAAACAGGCTTCCCAGACAGAGAGCTATTTTGAGGTGGGTATCGTTTAAGATGGCCTTTTTGCAACCAAACATTATTGTGGTAACCAACTTCCCATTTTCATTTTGCAGATTTAGTTTAGTCGATTTGAAATTGGTTTTGATACAAAATTAGAATTGAATGTATTTTGAATAATTAAATACAGGAAATGCACAGAAAAACCAGACACTCGAGAAAACACAAAGCCAAAGAAAAATCAAATAAGCATTACAAGAGCTTGACTTTTTTTTTTATAAAAAAGATGAAATGTCAAATTTTCGCAAGCAATTAATGTGCAGGTCAATTAAATTGAGAACGAAAAGGGTGGAGAATTGTACTAAGAAATCTAGTACAGATATCCACTAAAACTACGCATTTCGTCGATCAGCAGCGTACTGGAAAACGAAAATTAGAACGAAATTTTTCGTTCATGATTTCGTCGTGTCATTTTTGTATGGGATTTTTCGTTTCGCATCAGCAGCGTACTAGGCTTAACCACGAACCAAAAATTATAGGGTGAACTATAGCCTAGATCAAAACAATTCGTAAAAAAAATCTTGCCATCCTTCATTATTTTATTTATCTCATTTTTTAGATGACGACGTTCAAGTTTTAATGCTCAAATTTGTTAATACGACATTTTTATATTTGATTCCAATCAACAAGGAGTAGACCACTCCGAAAATCCAATCGAAAACGGCATTAAAAAAGAAAATAATAATGCAGTGCGCATACACGAACACAACATCTATTTTTATTCCTGGTCATTGCCATCAAACGTATATTGCACTTTAAAGACTTTTTCACATGAGAGCGACCAACGACCGGCAAATAAACGAATACGTTCCATTTAAAACTATTTACCAACCTAAATTCTTTACAAATTCTATTATATTCGTGATGAATAGATGTGAACGAAATGTCAAAATGGACAAATATTGTTTAATTCGATGGTCGCTCTCACGTGCATAGTACTTTGCAATAGCCAACCAATTTGTTAAATGCACTCGCATTTCATTCATTACCATGAGAATCAACCTCATGTACTCCATAGAATAAGTTATAAAATTTTCAATGCCACTTTAAGCTTCGTATTACTTTGCTTTGGTCAAATGTAGCTATCTATTTGTTAAGGTTCAATGCACTACATGCCGTATAGTTTTTATGCCTGGACATATTTGTATACATTTGTGCATTGTAGAAGGGATATGGATATTCGTTCGATTCCGTTGTTCGTCCATAAGTTTCCCGCAAATTAGAACATAAAATATTGTATGTATGTTTAAATTATAATAAGTATAGGCTTAAGTTCTGTAAGTGTGTAAGAAAAATATTCTGTATAAATAGCCTAAGCTTTGTAAAACAAATTCAATTTCAACCAGATCGGCTCCTTAGCTATCATCAATATTCGGCTTGGGGAAGCCTTTATAATAGCCTACATAGTTTATGTAAGGAGGTAGATTCATACATTATCTTTTTATATTAATCTCAACACAATATTCTTTCATTAATACATTCAACTGCATTTACATTAGTTTTTAGTTCCACATTTAGTGCTGGCGCAACACCGTTAATCGAATGACAATATATATTTTATTTAAAATTTACTATGAGAATAAAATGTAATATCTTACCTCTAAATGAAGAACTAAAAGACATGTATTAGCCAACTCATCGAATTCTAGTGCTAAATTAGTCAGAACTTTTATGGTGCCTTCTTTTATTGTAGCTGCCGTATTTAGACCATTTATAATAGGACGCCTGAGTTCGTTTGCAAATTCAGATACACGGCTTGAAAACCATTCCATGCTTTCTTGCATTATTGCAAGCTCTTTAAGAACACCAATATCGGAGAGAATTTCTTGTTCGGTTATTCCACCCTCCCCCAGATTGCTAGTTAACATTTCAGCTTCACGCACATTACGTTGTTGTACTTGTATAGGGCTTTCTTCTTCAGACGGTTCAAACTGCCCTCGATGTAGTTTTTTAGCATGCTTTGCGCGATTACTTGAAGTCTTTAAATCAGTCCAATTCGGAAGCGTTCTATAATAACAGAAATACAGTTTTAACCAAATAATATGGAAAATAAAATAAATAAATCGACTTACTTTAAAAACCGGCTAATGTCTTCATCTTTCAACCAGGCTACGCTATAGATACGCTTATCTTCTGAGTCTGGTTGTAGGATACTACGGTAGGCAGCCTGACATGTCTCTCGATATGTCTTTAACAACGAACACACCATTTTTAAAAGCTCCTCGGAAAAGCATGGCAAATCTTGGATAAGGTTTTTGGTCTCAGCTATTCTACGTTCCACCATTACCGTAGATTGAAGAAGTGGACGAGGGATATTCAGTGATTTAACTTCTTCAGGAATAACAATCGCACGCCAAGCATCTTGATTCTTCGACAGCGATTCTATGGTTAAATGTAAATTTTTAAAGTGTCCCTTAGCGAGGAATGTTTCTTTAATGTAATTATCAATAAAATCATGAAGACTGCAAGGTTCTCTATACAATTAAGACAAATAAATTAATTATTAATCCTATACAACTGAAGATTACTAACCCTAATTTACATTTCATAAAAACTTCAATTTCTTGAATATATCCCATTAATGGTAGGTAAACTTTTGTAATGACAGTTTGATCTGGCTCACATATGAGAATTTTTTCACGCTTTTCTGCTCCATTAAACGGCCCCAGATTCTCATCGTTTGAAGTATTGGATAGATTTCGTCTGTGTCCCTTGAATGAACCAGTTTGTTGGTTTTGTGAAATGTGAGATGATTTGTCAAATTTAAAAAGAATCCTTTTGTTGCTAAGGATATGAAAAGAAAATAGATTTTAGATTAGATTTGATTTTATTGCATTTTTTTGATTTAATCGCATAGCTGTTTGCCAGATTGACAATTAAAATATGAAATACCGTATGTAATTTGTATAAAGCGTTCTTTAAATTTTAAGTTTTGTTTTTTTTTTTTAAAGCAATTTTAAAATAATATAACAGTTTATAACTCTATTTTTCGATTAATTATGAATATTTTGTTTTAAAAATCTCCATTTTGTTTTCTGTTTCTATAAAGCTAGTATTAGACGGTCCTTGTAATGTGTCATTGCCGTGACACTCTGACGTCACTATGACGTAGTTACCTGTCCTAAGAGTGTCACGTCGTGTGATCATCATTGTTTTGCATGTCATTGCCGTGTCAAACACAATGACACGCACTGTGACACGTCACTTTTGACGGCAGGAATTTCTGCCATGTCATTATTTGTCACGGTTGGGCATAGTTACATAGGTACCTACCTACAAATGTATAGTTAAATAGATTTTAATTATGTAAATTAGGAGGGTAATTTGTACCTACCTACATAGATGGAACCTAGGTATGTAAATATGGACATATATAATTAAAGTGAAGTATATAGTATAGGTGGGTAGGTAATTATATATATATGACGTTTGCGAATGTTATAGGTATAGTTTGAGGGGTAAAAATATGAAATTTGAATTCTTGGGCAAATACCGTACATTTTGTTCTGATTATATGATAGCTTGTACCGATTCTCAAAATTTTGTATCAAAATCGTTGGAGCCATTTTAGAAAAAAATAAGCTTTTCCTTAACAACCACACAATGACTCTATTGATCGACGCCGTGTGATCGTCACTGCTCAAAATGATAAATGTCATTGCGGCTTATAGCGAGTTTCATTTAAGAAAAGATCTGATCTTTCTGACAAAAGATTTCATCTTTTTGAATTTTTAGAGTTTCATTTCAACAAAAAGAGCAAATCTAGATCAGATCTCAACACGAAAGATCTCATCTTTGGTGGGCAGGCAGATTTGATCTGAATGCACGCATACATGTAAAACGTTTTTTCTGTCAAACATCAAATGGAAACTATTTTGTTATTAATTTATTGTGAAATTTTGCCAATCCCTGCTAAAAAAAGTTAATAATTTGAAATTTTATAAATTTAGTGGAGTTTTTTATTGCTTTGTCTTCATCTTCCTCATCATCTGATGATGAAGATGTTTTTTTTTTCAGAAATGTGTGTGTCAGTCATTCACCATTGGCCGCGTTCGGTGCGATGCCGATAGGCTAGCCAAGACACCTTAGTAGCGGGTTTGTTTTCGAACGATCCAGGTAGCTTTCTCTGTTAAGTCAGTTGTATTGCATACAAATCTGAAGTTTTGAATTAGCTGTTCCTCAAATTAATAATAATTTTTGGGTAGCTTGAGATTTGTGTTTGACAACATATGTTTAGTTCATCAGCTGGTTTATCCTTAGGCGTTACAACAATACAAAGCAATCCGGATTGCTTTAGGTATGCCACCGAACGCGGCCAATACTACAATTATTCATTTAAAAGATCAAATCTCCATTTTGACAGGAGTTCTTTGAAATTTAAATGAAACTCGCTATTAAATAAAAGACGTTTGAGTGGCTTTGTGTCAGCTGCTGTCAAATTGCCTAAAAAATAGCTTAAAACTTGAGCAGCGCCCCCTACCAAAGTTCTGCAATTAGATCCTATATTATTATTATTATTAAAATTTGTTAACTATAAATTAAAATCTATATGTTAATACATGTTGCTAAGAGACTTAGCTGCTGAGGCTTCTGACTCTTAAGAAGATCTAAGCTTGTGTATCTTTTTATTTAACAAAAGGATGTAAATAGTAAATAGTATAAATAGTGAAAATTAAATATTTATGTTTTAAAGTTGTTTAGGTTTTTAAAGTTTTAATAATTATATGATTAGATTTTAAAGTTATGTAGGTTTATAAAATTGTGTATTTTTCTGATGTTATTCGGATCGAAGTTTCCTAGGATCTGTGTGATTAATAGATTTGTATTGTATAAGCTGGTGTTAGAAGTCAAGTAATTGCATGTACCCATTCTTAGAATGTGATCAACTTCCAAAATTGCTTGGCAGCCTGTACAAGTTGGAGGGCTTTCTTTTTTTTAGAAGGTGTTGATATGTGAGAGCAGTGTGCCCTAGTCGTAGTCTTACCAAAGTGGTGTTCATCTGCCTTGAAGTTGAGGTTGGGTAGATTGGTTTAGATTTATCAATGTTGATGGAACTGTAGAAATGTTGGTAATTCTGCCAGTCATTTAGTCTATGTGCTTTGATTTTACGATTGACTTCACGTAATAAGTCACGTTTTGTCAGTGCAAGAACAGATTTCACAGGGGAGACATGAGCATTTGCTGCTGTATCAGCTTGTTCGTTACCAAAAATCCCGGCGTGACCGGGAACCCACATTAGTTTTAGTTTGTTGGCAGACTTAATGAGATGGTCTCTTATTTTGCTAATAAGGACGGTGCTATTGTTGGGATTTTGTATGGCATGTAGAACTGCCAAACGCACAAATCACAAAGTGGCCTTGTAGTAAGATCGCAATAGCTTCAGTGGTGAATACAGACACAGTATTGTCTAGAATTCCAATGGACAGAAGGGAACCATCTTCGTAAGTTGAAGCAAACGATGTGCTACATTGGGTTTTGGAACCGTCTGTGAAAATCATTTTCCAATTTTTGGAATTTTTGGGCATCAGTAGTATCTTTGAATAAAGATCGGTAGATGTATCAGTCATGTCCCTGATAAAAGAGGAATCTTCGATGCACCATGGTGGGCATCCTGGATAGTATTTTTCGGGTTTAATAACTGGAAGTTGCATAGATTTGGCAGCTGTTATAGCGGTAGATATGGCTGAAGGGATGCGTTTAAGATACTTTGATTTATCAAGTGTTTTGACGTCTTCATCAATAATTGAGCCTTGGTTGAAAACAAGTTTAACATAGAGTTTAGCTCTGATTTCAAGAATACGTTCTTCTACTAGGGTAAGTCCAGCTTCTGCCATTATGTTGCGTATTGGGGTGGTTGGGAAAGCATTTAAACTTCTGCGTGCAGCCTTGATGTAGTTTATTGTAGTTTTAGGAGAGTTTCCGTAGATTGATAAAGCATAATCTATCTTACTTAAGATTAAAGATCTTGTTATAATACATAAAGTATTTATTTGTGCAAATGATTTTTTACTGGATAGATAATTTACAATGTTGACCCTAGCAGCTAAGCCCTTTTTAAGTTGAGTACAGTGGTTTTGTTACATTTTCTATAATGATTTTATAAAAGTTAAAGGAAACTCCAGTACAAAATGTTTTACGACATATATGCAAAGTTTTGCATTTATCTACTGATAATTTAGCACCCGAAGTAACAGACCATGTTAAAATATCACCTAGAGCATTTGAAAAAAGAGCTTGATGTTCTGCGAGGTTATTGTGCTTACACATGATATATACGTCATCGGCGAAGATACAATGGTCTAGTTGCGAGTATTTGGCTATAATAGGACTGATGTGGTCGAAAGCAACCAGGAATAACACGACTGATAAAGGAGAACCTTGGGGGATACTGTTGTTAAGGGAATAAAATTCAGAAAAAACAATTGTTTGACCTGACGCAGATTTTTCTATTTGTCAAGAACGATTTGACGTTCTTGAAGATTTTGGGTCCGATACCCCAAGCTTTGATTTTTTCTAAAATTTGATGGATACCCATTCTATCAAAAGCCTTTTCGAAGTCAAGGGACAATATGGTAACGTGATTACGGGCCGATAAAGCTCTTGTGATATAGAAATCGATATGAAGTTAAACATCGTTGCAGCCTTTGTTTGCTTTGAAAGCGACTTGGTTCGCGCTTATCACATTTCTCGATTCTATAAACCACATAAGTCTTTTCGCAATTCCTTTTTCCATTACTTTGGAAGCGCACGAAATCAGTGATATTGGGCGATATCCCTTAATAATGTTATTTGGTTTGTTTGGCTTAAGGAGAGGCAGTATAGTTGCAAGCTTCCAATTTTGTGGAATAGTGCCTGTATCAAGTATGTTATTAAATAGTTTTATTAGCCTGTGTTTGGTTGGAATAGGAAGGTTTTTTAGCATCGGATATGATATGCGGTTTCTAGTTGGAGTTTTACCTTTTAGTTTAGACAAATAACTTTCGAGTTCTATTAACGAAATTGGAGCTTCAATACGGTTGGATTGGCGAAATAGAGGTGTCGGATTGATCGCAAAGTTTAAAGACGATAATTTTTGTATTTTGAACTCGTGAGAGAAGTTCTCGTCTTTGGAGAGGTTTGACCAATTACTAGCGAAATAATTGCTTATTTCGTAAGGATTTGTTATTTGCTGATCGTTAACTGCAATACACTTGATGGATTGTGGAGTAAACGTACCTGTAAGAAATCGAATATCTTGCCATATTTTGGATGGGGAAGAAGTGTGTTTGGTTGAAGCAGTAATTTCAACGAATTTATTAGCTTTACTGTTTTTTACTTCCCTTTGGAATTTTGCGTTTGATTTTTTGTATAAAATAAGGTTTTGCTGAGTAGGGTATTTTTTAAACGATTTCCAAGCCTTGTTTTTATCTTTCCGCAAGGAGCTGAGCTCTGAATTCCACCACGATACTGTGTGTTTTCCAGGTCTTGGTGTGGTATTGCGATGTTTGCAGCTAGTCGAATAGCTTTAGTAAGTCGAGCGGTTTCTTGATTAATGTTGAGAGAGGTACTTTTACATGATAAGTCATTTAAAATGTGCTTTTGAAAACTAGGCCAGTTAGGTAGATCAGTTTTAAATTTGGGGGTAAAACAAGATTTAGAAACAACTTGGTTAGATATTACGGTAGTGATGACCGGGAAATGAACACTGTTAAAGAGGTCTTTGGGTATATTTCCGGGGAGCAGGTGGTAATATCAATATACGTAAAGGATTGGTGCGTGGAAAAATGAGTAGGGGATCCATCATTAAGAATTATGAGGTTAGAATTATTTAAAAACCTTTCCCAGATTGCCCCTCTGGCATTAGTTTTGGGAGAGCCCCACAACACACTCCAGGAGTTAACGTCACCCGCTATTATGACTGGAGTATTTATTTGATGGAATATATTTTCGAAGTCGTTTGTAGAAAATGATTGATCAGGATGTATATATATGGACACCAAAGTAAATTTGGTTGAAAGTTGAACTTCGATTGCTAGAGTTAAGATGTGTGAGTTTATATGTCTTTGCTTGTGCGGAATGTCTTTCTTAATTAGTATAGCAATTCCTTGTTTGGCTGAGGTGTTGCTATCGAGGTTGTGAAAATAACCAGTATACGATTTTGGGGTGTATGGTTTAAAAAGATAGGGACAGTGTGTTTCCTGGAGAGAAATTACAGTTGGAGAAAATTCTTTTATAAGTATACTTAGCTCGTTGTAGTTATTTATAAAACCTTTCATATTCTATTGAAAGATTTGGAAGGATTCTTTTGGTAGGGGTGTTATTATCTTTGAAGATTTTTGTTTGTGTAGATTTGTGTTGTCACTGTTATATATCTATCTACTCAGAAAATAAGTAAAAGCATGAAATATAAAGGGGAAATGTAAGGTTAGTGAACAATTTAAACTACGTGTAGTGTGCTTTCAAACCAAGAAACATAAAACGAAAACAAACAAATCTCCAGCAATTTTGTTTCATAGTGTGAATGGCATAGACGATTTTTAAAGCAATACAAACATTTCCTTGTGTAAAAAGGGACTTTGGCCATAGTCTAGGAACAAACCCATTCACTTATTATTTCCTTTCTATTGATGCAAAATAAATGTTCGAATTTAAAATTGAAAATGGAGAAAAAAGGCAAACAAAAAATGGTTTTCAAACATTAATTAATATTAGTACGTTTTCCTACTTTCTATTTTATATATTTAAAAGTAAATTATATTTTCTTAATTATTTTTTGCACAAAACTCTTTCATTACTTGTGATAGCTGTGCAGGGGTACCATTCTTACAAAAACTAAAAGAAAGACTACGGTCGATGCGTTTTTTGGTAATTGCTTACTGTACAATGGATAGATTCACAATAAAAAACGGCTATTGTATGTAGTATTCAGTGACGTACACAAAAATTCGTAAAAAGCGAATAATAGTAAGGTACAAATAAATGAATAATATACATAATGAAATGTTTTTATATTGCTTAGTTGTTATAGTTTGAGGGAAAACAAAGATACCACTTGAATTCCTGGATAAATAAAAATATATCAAACAAAAATTTCTAAAATCGTTGGAGCGGTTTTTTAAAAAATAAATTTTTTATATATACAATTTTAAAAACATTTAAATATACACATATAAATTTCAAAATTCAGTGACTTGTTTTTGAAAAATGGATTTTTTTTTAATTCGAAATTTTTTTTTTTTGAAAATTTGGAAAGCCAAATATTGGTGGAAAGCTGGGGTTTATCATTACAAATAAAGTTTTAAAAATCCCCATCGATCATATGTGTGCTACAAAAGTTATTCCGGGCCAAAGGTCAAAATTTGAGGTTTTTGAATTTTCGAAAACGGTAAGTTTCTCAAAAAAACAAACAAACCAAAGTTGTAGATCTTAAAATTGTCTACAAAAATGGTCCTGATGATTTTTTACTAGCGATTATAGGTACTATAAGGCAAGTTATGCATTCGTAAAAAAATTCTAACAATCAAACATGACATTACGATCATAGAGAAGCCTAAAATGTGATCGCCAAAAAATGTCTGTCTGTCTGTCAGTCTCTCAGTCTGTATGTATAACGAGATACAGACTAAACGGCTTAAGCGATTACCTTCGAATTTGGTATGTGTGATTATTTTGGCATTCCTCAGAGGGGAAATTGAAATTTTATTTTTACGCCTAAAAATAATGGTACCTGTCATATGACCTTGAAGGAAAATCTTTTTTTTCTCTAAAACGGCTACAAAGATTTTGATAAAACATTTTATAGCTATCATTTGATATGAACTAAGTTTACAGGAAAAGTCTATTAACGGTACCTTTCATATAACGGTTTTTTTTATTTTTGGCTTTCTCAGTAACGGTACATTATATTTCTCTCACATTTTATATCTGAGAAGATCTAAGTAGCTAAATTAATTTTGCATATCAAAATTTTGAATAACTTTTTTTTTTTAAATTAAAATTAATCATTGAATTTTTTTTTTTGAAAAATCAATATTTTTAAAACTAATCAAAAAAATAATTTTAAATTTTATATTCACATGTACAGTAATAGTCTCTAAAAAATTGCATCCCAAAATTTCAAAAGAATTTTGTTTTGGAAAGACAAAAAATAAAAAAACAGGATTTCATCAAAACCCGTTCTACAATTTTCGAGATACTTTTTTATAAAAAATTCATTGATCCGTGGCATCTGAAGATGGTTTTGGCAGTTTAAATAAGTTAAACACGATTTTTTCCACCTATACACTGTGAAATTTGCCCAAGAGAGAACGCAATCTTTTTATTTTTTATTCAAGTTCTATTTATTTACTCGTAATACTGTAAGTATAAACCGATTCATTCAGGTCTAAGAATTTGCGACAACTGACATAATAGAATTCAAACAAGTAGTTATAATATCAAACAAAGAGTTATACATTATATAAGAATCGTGACAGAGATAGCTATATAATAAGAAACAATATGAAATGCTTTATGAGAAGGCATAGTATAAATATAATAATAAAAGTGTTACATAAGGCTAATTTTCAACATCCTCCGGCGGGCCAGCTGCTGAATTTCCAAAGGATATAATAATTGTATAGCCACCGCGCATTCTTTTACCGTCAGAAAAACGCACTTCGCATGCTCTCACCTTTCCATTTCGTCCGGGGTAACAGCATTCCACCATAGCCAGTATCCAGTGTATACGAGGGGTGCATTGTCATCTCCTGTGAATTTTTTTTGAAAAACTTTGTGTCGTGTGATGTGCCGAGAGTAGAAGTTGAAGATACTCAGTCTTCCATCTTTTCCATAGAAAAGCAGTGTACTGAACTCCAGATTTCCACCTTGCTTGTAAGTCTGCTGTACTGATTTGTTTATCTTTATGTGCTGAAATGTTCTCAGTATCGGTTATCATGGAACAACTGATAAGAAAACTCTCTGGTGTTAGCGGTGTCAAGTCCATCGGATCATCACTTACGTATGTTACTGGGTTATGGTCATGTTGATTATGTGTTCGGCCTCCGTGAGAATGGTTTGAAGCTGTTCGTTATTTCGTTATTTATGTGCCTGCCAAATTGTAGCTTTCAGGACGTTCTTCACACTTTTAACTGTGTTCTATAGCTGGTGTAGTGCCGTTGCATCAGTTTTCTGGTGAACCGTTGGCCTTCAGGCCTTTTCATAATTTTAGACAAAAAATCAGCATTAGCCTTTAGATTTCTAACATAAATTAGCGGTAATCCGGACTCAACATAAGTCGCATAGTTGGGAGTGTTCGTAGGTAGTCTTAATATTCTTTTAAAAAAATATCTTTGAACTGTTTCACACTCCTCCAACCATTGGTATCCTTACACTTCATTACCATAAGAAAAACAACTGTTTATCGTGGCTTCAAATACTTTGAATTTTGCAATAGGCTCTACATGGCTATTTGTAAAAAAATTTGTCCACATTGTATTTATTGCTGTTTTGGCAACAGCCAATTTTGCTTTTATATTAGCCGTGATGCTTAAATGAAATAACGAAGCCAAGATATTTGAACTCATTCTTTATTTGTAATGGTAAACCCCAGCTCTCCACCAATATTTGGCTTTCCCGGAATTTTTGTTATTTGACCACTATTTTTATGTCTAAAGTGACCGGACCATTTGGTGGAACAAAATATTCTGCAATAAGTATATAGAAGTATATAGACGCTATGTTATACAGAATAAGTTTTTGGTTACCAAAACATTGCGGACTTTGAATCACTGTAACGGTTCTTTTTCAAGCGAATTTTTAACCTTCTAAATTTAACACCAACATATGTGATAAACGTAGAATCGCCTTCCCTCAATTTCTTAAAAAAACGTTAATTTAAATGCTGACTACATGGTACATGGGTTTGATCTTTATCATAATACTACACCTCCACCTCAGTGACAGGGTAGATTTTATGATTGCATTGCGATGGTTATTGCCTCCTTTTATTTTAGTTCTCTGAATAGGCCTCAAACTTCGCTAAGTAGATTGATTTATAGGGAGCTCAACCACACCCTTTTTAAAATAATTATTTAAATAACAGGATTTCTGTAAATTAAATAAGTACCTTTTTTAAAACCAGAAGAGATATGTTAGATTTAAGCTTGGCGCTTGTCCATTTCTACAGCAACTCCGAAGGCTTGATTTTTTTAAAAGAACTTTCTCACTCATCAGGAAGTGAAACAGATATTAAACGGAGAGTGGGGCTGGATTGACCTATATAACTTTATTAATCATGACATAGGTTACCGCAACCGTTTCTATGACCAATTTTAAGACTTTAAATTCTTATAATGGTAACTCAGTATAATGTATTTATTTTTTTAGTATTTTATTTAGTATTTTATTTATGCATAACAAAGTATGCTTACATGTTAAGAATATACTTCTAATAAGTTAGTGCAAAGCTGCTAATTATAATTATTTATTGAAGAAAACTAATTTTGACTACAATTTAGGTCGAATCTTCATATAATAAAATTATCCTTAGGGTAAATTATTAAAAAATGATTACCACCTTAAAAAACAAATCAAATTGAAATAAAATATATCTTCAATTAAAACACACAAATGTTAAAAGGATATGTACTGTAAAATAAATAATGTACAAGAGTTATAAATACAAAAATTAAAAATAACAAAAATCAGGATTAATTTTGAAAATAATTTCGTAACTTTCTTCGAAACTGTGCTTCACCCCCTAATATCCTCAAGTGTCATGGAAGTGAATTCCACAGTCGGGTGACATTGACAAAAAACTGTCTCTGAGAAGTCAAGCAGGAGTATCGCGGTTGAATTAAGTTTAGCGATCTGTTGGAGGAACCGAACTGTATCCTGTGTAATACACTACAAGGTTGCCCAGTATGGATAATGTTTAATTGTAATAAAAGTGTTCGGAAGCGTATAAGGTGATCAAGTGAGATACCAACAAATGTAATTTTTTCATTGTATCATATATATATTATTAGTTATATTTTAAGCCAAATGGTATATATTATGTTCAACAAAACAAAATTAACTAATTGAATAAAATTCAGTTCTTGTTAGAAGGCGCTTAAAGCCTTTTCAAATTAAAAAAAAATGAATAATTTTTCTTTTTTAATTTTTAAAGTTTTAAATGAGTTTTAGGCGTATTTTGTGCATACATCACAGCAAGCCTAACATCCTACTGGGCTTCCAACTCATAATATACATCGTCAATCCTCACATATTTCATAATATTTCATTCTTACGAAGATATGTGACCTCCCCGGAGTTCTAACAAGAACTGAAAATAATTCCCAAAGTACTCCTGCAATATGTTTTATTTTAAACTTTCTTCTAAATTTTGAAAACAAGAAAATATTCATACCCAATTAATAAAATACAAAATAATAATAGTTGTTATACATTTTTTCCAATTCTGTGTTAATTTACAATTAATAATATCTTACCTACCTTTGACCTTTTCTCCTTACAAAATATGAATTCACATTTACTGATGATTCGTTAAAATTTGCTTGAGTAGCTTCGTCTGCAGATTCATTTTGAATGTCCAAGTAATCGGTTAGAAGTAATTGTAACTGTAATTTATTTAAAAATTTATAAAGGATATATTAAAAATTAAGATTTACTTACCACAGACTGCGCTTGAGCCCAAAAATCACTTAATTCATATGGACTGGCCACTATCGTGTATTTTTGTATGACACTAAGATAGTTTTTCAAAAGTAATGCGTGTGTCTTGGCTATTGCCTTGAACTGCTTGAATAATACTTCTAACAAAACTAAAAGTGGATATCGATCGGTGGGAACCAGGTTCAAGGCAATCATTTGATTAGTTGTATTACGTACAACGTCCAGCAGATGTGATTGGATTTGAACACGTATTTTTTCGATGGAATCCGGAACTCGATTTAACATGCCGAAACACTCAACTGTTATTGAAATAAAATAGGTCACGCTTAGATCAGCATCTATCAAATGTGTGTCATCTATTGTTTCGGATTTCTCAAAGTCAAAACCCTGTGCCATGTTGATTAAAGCCTTTCGGACTCGGGCATTCGCTTCCAATCTGTCGGTAGAGCGCCTTGCGAAATTTCTTGTAAAATTTGATGCACCATTTCCGGTTGAATTCTGTCTTTGAAAATTGGTAAGCACTTCACTGGACGAATGCTTGTATAACTGTTCGAAAATTTCTTCGTGGAGCTTATGATAGAGTTGATTTTTACGTGTTAACAAGTCATTTCGAAAATCCGACAAGCCTTCAACATCCTTCAAAGGTCCATCGCAAGTAGCGGATGCATCGCAAAGGGCTTTGGCTGCATGTAGATATTGTTTCTGTGCAGAATATGCTGTAGCTTTGTGAGGCACTTTTCGAAGCTCAGTTCTATTGCATTAAAAATGAGAAATTAAGTTTATTTTAATAAATATTGAGTGGTACAATTTGCTAGAGTATGTACAGTGTGTAGCACTAACATAATTGTAACCAAATAAATGGTAATAGACCATTAAGTATTTATTCACCCTTATTGCAATAGTCGTTCAACGCCATACCAAAAGACGACACCAGAATTTGCCATTGCGTATGGCGTTGAACGCCAACTGGTGTTTATGTGCATGTGGAATGTATTTATTTAGTTACGTTTGTCTTAAATTCGTATTGCGTTAGTCGCTTTTAAAGCAAAAACGCCTGTTAAAAAGCAAAATTTAGTCGTTCACAAAATTGCAAACGACAGAGCCAAATATAGTGGCACAATGTAATTTTGTTCGTTTGTTTTATTAATTATAGGTAACAAAAAAGTTTCTTAGGGTAAAAATAACAAATGAAAAACTTGCTCAGCTCATGGAAGCAAATTTAAAAAAAATAGACAAAAATTTTAGAGGATGTGTCGACAGAAGTCAACAAACAAAGTTGGAGTGGGAGCCCTTGGCTAAGGAATTAAATTGTTTTGGGCCACCAACACGAAATGAAAAAAAAATACTTTGCTGAAAGTAGGGAGTTTTGTTAAACGCTTGAAAATAAATACCTACTAGTGCTTGTGCTTAGGTTTAGCTTGACGCCAAATTTAAGGTTAAATAAAAGTTGATACTACTACCTAAACATCATTTAAACATTTTTTTAAACCTCTTCCACCTGTGGCTTTAATTTATTTTTATTAAGTCGGTATACACATTTTGTGAGCATAATAATTACTAATCACGTATTCGAATCCATCGTCTCTGCACAACTAAATGTTTGTTCTTCTTTCTTCCCCGTGCTCGTCATTGTCACTGCTACTTCATAAGAAATAGCTAGTCACACGTACCTACATTTTGTTCATTTTTTCAAACATTTGTATTGTGGTAAACAAAATTTCACAAAATAGTTAAGAACAAAGTTCCCGACAAACACTTAAAAAGGGATAATCCCATTTTCGGTTGACGAGCTAAACAAAAGTTTTTTACAAATTAAGTGTCGTGCGTGTAGAGGCTTATCAATGGATGAACCTTTCACCCTCGAAACTACATTGGCAGCAATCATGGCTTTATTACTACGGATGAAAGAGGACCTACCTGCTGAGCACATGCAAAAAATAAGCGGACTAATCCAAGCCACATCCGTTAATGAGCAGAAGGAAAACAAGAAGGAAATCATGGATGAAGATACGGTAACTCTTACCGGAGACGAAGTCATATCAACATCGGAAAGTGAAGCAAGTGTGGAAGAAGAAGCAACTACCAAGGGCAAGAGACAGAAGAAGACATCAAAGAAATCAAATAAAAAGCTCAAGGAGGAACATCATGCCTTCATCAAGTCAGCAACTCAATACCCACTCTGCCGTACCATTCAACCAGCTACACCCAATCAACAAGCAGCCGCCAATAGCACCTACAGTAACACCAGCAACATCAGTAAAGCTAGCAACTTCAGCATCTGACATCTACACCAAAACTATGATCCTCAACCAGAAAGGCCACTGGGAACGCCTCCAAAACACGGACATAGTGCAGTGCAGGAACTGCCAAAGATTTGGTCATGTGGCGACCAATTGTGGTATGAAATACATCTGTGTTAAGTGTAACGAAGACCACAACCCAGGAGAATGCAAGCGGAAGGAAAAGGACAAACGAGTTTATTGTGCCAACTGCAGAGTTTGGACATTCAGCAAACTACCTTGGATATCAGGTTCTCCTGAAGAAGAAGGAAGAAAAGAAAAAAGCAGAACCATAAAGAAAGCCCAGCAAGACTTCAAGGCCAAATCAGTCTGCACCTTTGCTCGTCCCACGTTAAGCTATGCAGCTCAAGCTAAGATGGGAAACCCAACACTCCAGCCTCAACAACTTCAAAGGCCTGCTCCAAAGCCACAACAACCAATAGCAGTATCTAGGAAACAAACGCTAGTAAGCTGAATCTGGATGAAGAAATGAGGGAGCACTTCGGGATCGATCTGACATCAGTAATGAAGAAAGCTCGCTCTGCAGTGCCCAGTAAATACTCTTCGCTGACAAAGGAAAAGAAGTCCGTGGCTTTGGCCACCTTCATATTTGAGCTATGCAGCGCGTAATGCGCATAAACCGGCTAAAGAGAACGACAATCTACCTCTTTATGAAGAAGTACTCACCGGACCTAGCCCTAACCAGTGAAACCAACGTCACCAAGCGAAACAATATTGACTTTAAAGGATACAACACATTCCCAACAGGCAAGGATAAAGACAAAAGGGGCACAGAACTGTTCGTTAAGATTAATATTAAAGCCTCTTAAGTCGTTATCCCCAGCCTCAGATCGTTCGAATCCACATCCGTCGTCATAGAAGTCGAAAATTACGCAGCACTAATTATCTGCAGCATATACAAATGCAGAGCAAGACAATCCGATATTAATCACGATCTTTCTATTTTCAGCGACATGGCCGCTCAGCACACCTATGGACTAATTGGAGGTGATTTTAATGCCCGACACCCAAGATGGTACGATACAACATCACCCGACGTAGGAAACTATCTGGTGAACTGGTTAGATGCAAATTTTGAGGACCATTCATTCCTAGTGGTTTCTAAACCAAGGCCGACATTGCCAAGAACACTGTCCTGGCTGGACTTCTTCCTGGTTTCGTCCAACTTTATCAACATCGTTCCTGAGTTTAAGATTTACTCATGCAGGAGACAGAGACCACGAACCAGTCGAAATCCACATCAATCTGGGTCAGTCGATTTTAACAGCACAGCCACAAAATGAACTATAACCGACTGGACATAGGGCGATTTCAAAGAAAAATCGAGGAAGCAATAATTATGTCTGATGCCAACAGAAACCTCTCTAACAGCGAAATCGAGAAAGCCATCGAAGCTATGGACGTCACAAATGCCAACGCTCTGGATAAGCAAAAGAGACCGAAGAACTCGCAGGACAGATACCAGCATCTCCCAGAAGGGATTATTCGACTTTACAATTATCGGCAGCGATTGAGAAAGCAACTACGAAGAATTCATCAAAGGGATTGGAACACGATTGGCAGCAACTATCAAATGTTGCAGTGAACTTCAATGTACGCAAGTTATGTTAAGAAATGCCCTTCAACATTTCAATAACAACCAGGTCCAAAAGAGGCTACAATCCATCAAGCTTGGGCCCGATGCGTTCAAGGAAATCAACAAAAGCACTGGAAAAATACAACAAATTTCAGAAATAATCAGCACCAGACAAGGGGATGTCATGACCACTGAGGACAAGGTGGAAGCATTTGCCCAATATTTTGAAGAAAATTTCGCGCCAAACCCGCCCAATGATCCTGCGTTATTACATGAAGTGGATTCAACAATAGAGCAGTTGCAGCAGACGAGCAATGAAATAACTACTTTTAGTGATGAAAATCCAACAAGTGATCCAGAGATGATCGGAAGCTTCACCAACCCCGAAGAAGCCGCCGAGCTAATCGTTTGTTAATGGACGACCCAAGAAAACTTCAGGACCAGACATGATTTCCAACTATATCATAAGGAAATTCCCCCATGTCATGATACTATTTCTCACGATCCTATTCAACAACTGCATCAACAACTGCTATTTTCCGAAATGATAGAAGACAGCGAAGATAGTGCCGATACCGAAGAAAGTAGATAGGGGTTGCGTATCAGGATATCGTCCCATATCTCTACTAAGCAACACGAGCAAAATTCTTGAGGCACTTATTCTTCGGAGGTTGAAGACATTCTGCACCGCTAACCGGATCATTCCGGATATGCAGTTCGGATTTCGGGAGCAACAGTCCACTCTTGAGATTCCAGAAGGATGTTGTTAATACCCTCAACAACTGCCAGGTTTCTATTGGCTGCTTCTTGGATATTAAGAAAGCATTCGACAGCATCTGGATACAGGGGCTTATACACAAACTAACCATTTTTAATTTTCCAAGTACACTAATTAAAATAATTTTTAGCTTTCTTAATTCCAGATCGTTCCTTGTCCAAATAGAAAACAGCAAGTCAACAACCAAAAGCATCAGAGCAGGAGTTGCCCAAGGATCGAAGCTAGGACCATACCTCTACAACATTTTCACATCGGATCAGCCCCAAACACACAATTCTATGAATTTGCTCTATGCAGACGACTCGATAACATATGCCAAATCTATGTATCCAGTTATTGCAGCCCGAAGAGTAGGAGAACATGTGAGACATGAGAACATGTGCGCCTGTGGGAATTCTACACAAAATGGGGCATCAAAGTCAACTCAGCCAAATACGAGCTGGTTTGCTTCAGAAGACCAGCGGGGCATCAGAACACGCCGTCAGCCACAAGTTGCCGAAGTATTATTATCAATCTGCCCGACGGGTCACAACTAAGATCCAAACCAACTGTGAAATATCTGGGTATCAATTTCGAAGAGAGGTTTCAACCCGCATGTGACAGCTACCCTAAAAAAGGCAAATTTCGCTTTTCACCGAATCCACCCCCTAATGTGGAAAAGGAATAGAGTCAGCCAGAAGACGAAAATGCTTATCTATAAGCAACTTCTCGGGCTCATTATCACATATTGTTTTCATGTATGGCTTCCTGTATCCAAAACCAGCATGAGAAGGCTTGGAATGTTTCAGAGGAAAATCCTCCGGATCTGCACGGGACTCCACTTTGACCAGCGACGACAAAAGCACTTCAGCAACAAACGACTTTTCGAGGCGTCCGGAAAAACACCCCTCGACAAGTACATGATCAGTGCTGCCAAAAGACTGACGAGCAACCTAATCAACCACCTAAACACCCTAGTGAATAGCATGACCAGCGAAGAGAGATACCCCGAGCCAAGATATCTGGATGTGACAGCGCTACTGGACGAAGGACTTATTTATATCAACGACGACGAAGCAATCCAATTCTACGACGATTCTGCGTCAAACTACCACCGTGACTAGATGCCACAATAACCCCCACATCACCAGAAAACAGCCGGGTTTGAACAACCCGAGATTATCCACACAGGTTTTAATAAGTAGTACAAGAAATTCAAGGACAATTGTTTTAATAATTTTAACAAAAAAATTAAAACAATGTATAATATTAGCGCCTTAAGTGCTAAAACAAATTAAAATATCAATGTAATATAAGTAATGTAAAATAGAATTAAGAGCCAACTGTATATATATCAGTTCAATAAACATTATTATTATTATACATTTCAAGTGCAATTAAAAGTTTTTTGTCAAAATATCAGCTGTTGTAGTGGATCTCATATGGAATCTAAGAATAGCGAAGAGACTGACGTTTAAGTTACGCAATACAGATTTAAAAGCGACACGACTACAAAAACGACAATTGTCGATGAACTGAAAAATCGCAAAAAGGGTGAATGTGTAAACACCTTTAGTTAATAATTATATGTGATGTCAGCTTAACTCACTCTGGCTCACTCGTTCTGGCATATAAGCGGAATACAAGTTATTCGCTTTAACTTTTAATTTTCTGTCATACACGAATGATTTTATATATGAGACCATTTCGGGACAGGTCTTTATTGTATATGTATATTCATGATTTTTTGTTTGAGTCGAAATGGTTTATTTTGAAGGATAGGATAAGATCCGATCATAACCTTGAACCCAAACTTTGAGAGAGATTTAGGAGGCTGATTTATGTTTTAATGCATTTTGCCAATCTGCATATTTTTTCTACTTGCGGTATTCTGTTTATTGTGAAGTATTTAGAGCCGATTACTTTTTTAAAAAGTTTGAGTCACTAAGCGTTACTAAACCAAGCCATGCAAGTGTTCACTGATATATGGTGGATAAGTACTCTACATTCCGTAATTAAATTATTATAAGCGGGGTGTGATTACATTTAAGGGATTTTGCATCTGCAACCTGATACACTTAATTAGGATTGTACATTTTTGAAATCTTACTTTTTAAGCTAGTTTTGTTTCTCTGCGGAAAAGGCACTTGTTTTGCAGTATTTGAATCCGAACGGTATTTTTTGAATGTTTTCGACAGGTTCTTATTTCGTATTTCGTAGTATAGCGAATTTTGTATTCCAACATGAAGCTATCGCTTTACAGGCAATGATTTTTATTTGGGGTACAGCTACATATATTGGCCACCGACCGCAGCGCTTCAGTAATAAATTAATTCATTTATATTAAGATTGTATTTTTTTAACTAAGGGCCTTTTTTTCAATATGTAATTAAAGTTTCAGTTAAGGGGTTATGACCCCTTGAGTGCGCGCAAAATAATATGAACATATATAAATTAAATAATTGTGTCCAAGTTTTAAGGTTAGAAAAAACTTTATTTAATTTTTTTTTTTCAATTATTAATAATTTCACAAACATACCATATTTCTTGTCAAAGAAATATTTTATTTGCTCTACCACTTTCTTAAAAATTCATTTTTGATTTTTCAATGATGTCAGCTGTTCATTGAAAACGCTTTCTATCATTGAAAAATCAAAAGTGAGTTTACAAGAAAGTGGTAGAGCAAATAAAATATTTTTTAAAACGACATCAGTTTTGCTTAAAAGCCTCCGAATTGATAGTCAAAGTTTTCAATGATGAGTTTCAATGAAAGCTATAACTGGCGCATTAACTGTAGTATTGGTGAATGACTGACACACATTTCTGAAAAAAAAAACATATCTTCATCATCAGATGACGAGGTAAACGAAGACGAAACAATCAAAAACTCCGCTAAATTTATAAAATGTAAATAAATTAACTTCTTCGTCCATTATTTATTTACTTTTTCTTATTTTTTAGCACGGATTGGCACTAGTTCACAACAAACTAATAAGAAAATATTTACCATTTGACTCTTTAAAGAAAAGACTTTTTTATATGTACATATATGTTGTTGTGGCCACCTTTTATCAATTTTGTTAAATAAAACTAACCGCTCCGTTCTAGTGCTCAACAATGTCTAACTTTTATTTAAATGATTCAGTCTAGAGATAAATTTTACAGTTTAAGTATACACAGTTTTGTAAGAGAAATGTTCTGAATAGAGAGTAAAAGAAAGCAAGTAGACAGGGATGTGTTAATATATAAACTCTTCAACACTCCCACTTTCATATATGTGTACATTATTCATAATTCAAAATAAAATATTAATTCCAAAAATTTAAATAAAACATAATTAATATGTATCTATAATTTAAGATTTTTGAAAGCCGAAAGCAAATTTAACTCACAATTTTTTTGTTTTAATTCAATGATATTCAGAAGATATCTAAGACGAAAAAATCCATCTTTGCTTAATGGTTTTGTAAATATATCGCTGAGTTGATTATCCGAATGCACATATTTCAAATCAAATAGAATTGGTTTTTAATGGAATATAAGAAGACATAGACAACGGCAGGAATCGATGGTGCGGTTGCCGATGAGGTTGGTGGTGAGACAAATGGTGAGGCAGGCGTTGAGGTTGCAAATGAAGTTGACTACCGGGAGCATGTTGACGATGATGATAATGTTTGTGAGTCTTCAGATGATCATTGTTACGTGACTCCCGAGAAACAAGCTGACACCATTGGGATAATGCTCAAAAATAGAAAAGCTTATCAAGATGCACCACTTACCACTGCAGGTAGTTTAAATTTTTCTTTAATAGAAAGCTTTGCTTTTGTTGCAGAAACAGATTCTCCGTCATGTTATGAGGATGCCATTTCGTGTCAGGATTCTGAATATTGGAAAGTAGCAATAGATGATGAAATATCTTCGTTAGCGAGAAACGACACCTTGTATTTAATGCCTCTTCCCAAAAGTCGATAGTTGGTGGACTCAAAATGGGTTTAACAGAAGAAGAACGCAACAGAAAATGAAGGGATGAGGTTCAAAGCTAGGCTTGTTGCTCCTGGTTTTAGCCAGCAATACGGGATCGATTATTTAGAGACGTTTAGTCCTGTTGCGAAGTTCTCTTCAGTAAGAGCCATTCTAAGTATTGCTGCAGCTGAAAATATGAACATCAGGCAGTTTGATGTGAAGACAGCATTTTTAAACGCGAAAATTGAAGAAGAAGTTTACATGGCGCAACCGAAAGGTTATGATGACAACAGTGGGAGAGTTTGTAGGCTAAAAAAGAGTTTGTACGGACTCAAACAATCATCTCGTTGTTGGAACCAGATGTTCACGAAGCTGTTAAAGAATTTTAATCTGAGGCCTACCGATGCTGATTCATGTATATTTGTTAGTCACCTCCATAAAAAGAAATTGTTTTTAGCAATTCATATTGACGATGGTCTTATGGCAGCCACGGACGAGAAGGATATCGAAACTCTGCGCAACTATTTAACAAGAAACTTCGAGATAAAAGCTTTTCCAGCTAAGCATTTCCTAGGCTGGAGATAAGGCGTTTTCAAGGTGGATCTATTCATTTAAGTCAGTCGCAGTATGCAGCGAGGGTGCTGCAAAAATTTAATATGTCGGAAGCGGCTGTGGTATCAACTCCGGCAGATCCAACGATACATTCAGCAGAATATACAGAAACTCTAAGATCGTTTTCCCGTTCCGTCAGGCTGTTGGAAGCCTGATGTATTTAATGGTGGCAACGCGTCCAGATCTATCGTTTGGAATCATGTCAACATGATTAAGAGGATTTTACGCTACCTGAAGGGGACTGCGGATCATGTTATATTTTTTGAAAATAAATTAAATTTTACATTAAATTGTTTCAGTGATGCTGATCATGCCGGGGATATAAGCACTAGGCCATCTACTAGTGGCTTGGTTATTCGTATGGGCTCGAATTGCACCACGTGGGCATCGCAGCGGCAAAAATGCGTTACCCTTTCTACAACAGAATCCGAATATGACGCAGCGGCAGAGGGAGTAAAAGAATTGGTCAGGGTTAAGCAACTACTCGGCGACTTACTTCCCAACCAGTACATCAAATCAATTTTATATGCTGACAACCAAGGTGCCATCCGATTGATACGAAATCCAGAGGACAAAGCACATAGACGTCTGGTTCCACTTCATACGTGACAAATATTCTGTTTTTTTTGTATAATCTACACGCGCTCAAGGGATTATACAACCCTTTAAATGTTTCGACACAGCGCGGGCGTGATGTTAAGGAAGAGAAAGAATGATATGAAGGATGTGTGGCGCGATGTTCTGAGACTGTAAGTGGTTCTTGTCTCAGATTTTATCTCCAGGGATGGCAGCTGAACTAATGCGGAGAAATTTCGCATTAATTTTTTTATTCTTAGTCATATTTTCTTGGTATACTAGTTTTACTCAATCACATGTTGTTAGTTCTATGCCTAAACAGCATGTAATGAGTAAACCAGCAACTCATTGTATGACATTTATTTTTAGAATTGGTTTTTAATGAAAAAATAAGGACATAGACTACGGCAGGGATCGAACCTGTGATCATAAGGTTGACAGGCGAACACACAACTATCGCGCCACGGCCACCCAATTTGATACGAATCTGATCTTCAGAAAATAATTGACACCGGATTGGCGGCAGATCGATATTTCTATCGAATCGAAATCGACATATGACAACCCACATGTACCAACATTAGCCGTGTTTTATTGGAAAGTTTATCCATCGTAAATTTATCCGTCGTAGCATTTTACATACAATAGCTGTGTTTTATTGGGAATTTATCCATTGTACCGTAAGTAATTCCAAAAGCTATTTTGTAAAAATAGTACCCCTGCACAGCAGTCACATGTAATGAAAGTCTTTTGCAAAGTAAAATTAAGAAAATAATAAAATTATGAACAATAATTAGCTTTTATTCATATAAAATAGAAAGTAGAAAAACGTACGAATATTTAATTTGTGTTTCAAACCTATTTCTTGTTTTCATTTTTTCTGCATTTGCAATTTTAAATACGAA
This sequence comes from Philhelius pedissequus, assembly GCA_910595825.1. Classification (NCBI taxonomy): domain Eukaryota; kingdom Metazoa; phylum Arthropoda; class Insecta; order Diptera; family Syrphidae; genus Philhelius; species Philhelius pedissequus. The sequence continues at coordinate 163,864,462 of OU343161.1, forward strand.
CATTCATTTTCCACCAATAGAAAGGAAATGATAAATGAATGGGTTTGTTCATAGATTCCTGGTCCAGTCCCTTTTTACACAATGCAATTTTTGTATTGCTTTAAAAATAGTCTATGACTTTCACACGAGGCAACAAAATTTCTGGAGATTTGTTTTTCAACGTTTCTTGGTTTGAACACACACTACATGTAGTTTAAATTGTTCACTACCCGTATATTTCCCCTTTATATTCCATGCTCTTAATTATTTTCTGAGTAGATCGATACCTAGAAGTTTATTGTTTAGGTCAACTTACAAATTTATTTTATGAGTATGTTTTGCTTTCAATTCCATATTCACTCATCAGAGATCAGACTGCACCTAACATACGCGGAGTAAAGAACAAATAGTTAACATTTGGTTTGCCATTCCTATGCACATGTACGCCCAGTCCATGTCCATGTAGTGAAGCGAATACCGTTCATGGCTAACGTTCATTAAACAGTAAAGAAAAGACACATTTTGTGCAGTTGAGTTGCCGCTTAGTGCGTTTAGGCTAGGCGCGCACTTGCAATTTTTCTGAAACGAAATAGTTTAATCACTAGTTGAACAATGATCGCGCACATAATCCACTTAAAAATCAATCAACGAGATAAACCAACACACAGACAACATTTTGATTTAATGTGCGCATTATAGTTCGGTGTGATATAAACTGAAGAACTTATTTGGGGCGATCGTTCGATTTATGCCAAAACACAAACTTTTAAGTTGCTCGAGTCGCAGGCTGAATAGTTTTTGCGTGTGCGCGCACTCTCATATAAGTCCACGGTGTTCACTTAAGCAACCAAAGTGTTGCAAAACTGAAAGTTGCATATGTGCGAGCCTAGCCTTATACCTCATAGAATTTTCTAGGAATAAATATTTTACGGCGCAGAGTCGAGCAGTTCCTCAATAGTGGAACTTAGGTGGAACTTAATGCGGTTTGCCTTCTCAAATTGCTTTTTTGTAGATCTAAATAAAAAGATAATTTTTTTCACCAAACTCTGTTTATTTATAACACAAAACGAATACTGGTCTTAGTTAGTCAAAAATAAAAGTAAAACGGAATTCATTCAATAGATATTTTTTTTTTTAAATGGAAATCAAAATTTGTTAAAATTGATTAATTGACATTAGGGGTATGCAAAATTTCAGATAAGGTGGAATTTTAGACGTACTCCAGAAAATAATTGAGCAAAGAATACAGTTTTTAATAGTAAAAGTCAGAAACTTTTCAGAAGAACAGCTTGTAATTCATTAAAAAATGGAGTTATCTAAGATTTTAGAAATGTAAGCTGGCCAACTTATCCACCGTAAGTTTATCCGTCGTATCATTTTACATACAATTAACTACGGTCGATAAAAAGCTAAAGTAGAAGCTACGGTGGATGGCTAGTTGACGTTTACTCGAGTCTTGAATTTGATTTTGTTAGTTTTGTTGGTACGATTGATAATTGGATTGAATCTCGATGGATTATTATAAGCTTTTTATTGCCTCTTATTATTGTAAATAAAATAATTATTATTTTATAAAATTATAAAAAATTAAATTACAAACCAAAAAAAAAAAGAATTGCATTTAAAATAAAATTACAAGATTAAATAAAATTTAAAAAAAATTAAAATTAAAGTTAAAAATTGAAAATGAAAAGAGATTTTCTCTCGAAATTAACTTCTGGCATAAGCGTCCCCCAAGGCGGTCCATACATCTCTATTTTTAGCGTCATTGTACCAATTTCCATTTATATGCAATAAATTGTCACTCCATCTTTTCTTGGGTTGTCCTGCTGGTCTCGTGTCTACTGGTTTCCATCTTGTAGTCTTGATATGTGCCCTGCCCAACTCCATTTCACTCTTTCTACCCTTTCTATTACGTCTATTATTCCAGTAGTCACCGGCGACGGTGAATTCATGCATGTATAAGCCCCGCATAAATTACAGAAAATAAATACGACTAATTTTGATTATATAATTTTTATAATCGAAATCTTCCGAATTTTACATGCCGGGGGACTGTTGGAGTGAAAGTGAAAATGTCGAGTCTTTAAACGTTTAAAGTAAGATCGCACTAATGCCAATGCGACACTTTCCGACACTATGCATAATTTTTTTCAAGCCACAAGCCATCATCGTAATGTCCAGTTTGATTATTATCTCATTTTTTTTTACAAAGAATGGATAATTTGTCTTATATTGCACTAACTATAATCATTATTGTTAAGTTATTGACCAATTGGTTGAATTATTATAGGTGTTCGAGATTTAAATATATCTCTTTCGGCTGTTTTGGTCGTAATGTTTTTTTAATGAAACAATTTCATTTCCTTTCCCGACGTTTCGACGGTGGTTGCCGTCTTCTTCAGGGGATCTTTTATTAACAAAAATAAAATCAACATATTATACACATTTCGTGTCAGATTTTGGCAAATTTACATTTTGTACGTATTACAGATAAACGTAAATAATACAATGAGAGACAAATATAAAACAATGTTAAAAACATTGCCAAAAACACAAAGCTCCTGTTGATAATCGGCAAAAAGAGAGAGGTATTTATAAGAGTATAGTTTATGTTCCCAAACTGTCAGAAAACTTGAAAGAGACGGTAAAAATCGCACCAATGACGTCAGTTTAGCGTATAAATCCAATAGGACGCTGGCACCTCTTTTCACAAACATGAAAACAAAAACGGAAAAGGATAAGTGCACAGACGTAGTCTATAAAATTAACTGTCGTGGCAATGCGGAAGAAAATTGCAATCTTTCCTATATCGTTACAACGAAACAACTTCTTCGTCAATGAATTTCCAATCACAAATCCGACATTAATTTAAAAAGCACTCGGAAGACAGCATTGGCCTTACACTCTATTCAGCGTGGACACAAACCAGATTTTGATTTGGTTTGTGATTGTATTATTTACGTTTATCTGTAATACGTACTAAATATAAGTTTGCCAAAATTTTACACTAAATGTTCTTATGTGTATAATATGTTCATTTTATTTTTGTTAATAAAAGATCCCCTGAAGAAGACGGCAAATACCGTCGGAAGGTCGGGAAAGGAAATGAAATTGTTGAAAGAGATATATTTAAATCTCGAACACCTATACTAACTATAATCGCAAGTTAAAAAACGAAAGCGAAGAGTCCCAAAATGAAGAATAGTTCGTTTGTAAAAAAATAAAATAATAAATCTTCTTTGTTAAATTTAATAAGAAAACTAATCCTGGTTAAATAAATGACAAAATAAACGAAAAATCCTTTTCCATACAACTTATTTTTCTTAATTTTTCACTTCACTTGGAAGATATTGTATGAAAAGACATTTGCCTCGGTTACCCGGGCAATGCCGAGGACTTTATGGCTAGTTTGGAAATATAATCCATAAAAACAGCGGAAGCAAACAAAACATAAATTTGGATATAAAATCCATTGAAACAGGAAAACGTAAACAAAACGAAATATAAATTTTGAAGAGGTAAGTGCAAAGATTTGCACATTAAACATATAAAATATAACTTATTGATAAAATTATCTAAATGAAAGTCCGTTATAACGAAAATAAAATAGAAATTTATTTATAAGCAAACGTTCCTTTTGTTTCAGGTTTTCTTTTTCACAATTATATTAATTATTTCCAAATTTATTATATAGTAACAAACTATGCTTAGATGTATATAATTTACAAATTATTATAAAGGTGTTTTATTGTTCGGTGATTTATCATGTTTTAACACTTCCTCCATAAACACCAAACAAAATAATTAAATGATTATAACTCGTCAATACCTATTTTCTTTCGTAACATCTGGAATTGAACTCGTTCATGAGGTTTTGTTAATAAATCGGCTAACTGTTCAGTACCGGCAATATGTTCCAATCTTATGTCCTTTTCAAGGAAACGCTCTCGAACATAAAAATGGCGAACTTCAATATGTTTTGTTCTTTTATGAAATTCTGGGTTCTTTCCTAGTTTTACAGCACTTGCATTGTCGACATATAATATAGGTGTTTGATCTGTATGTCCTGTAAGTTCTTGTAAAAGACGTTTAAGCCACATAGCTTCTTTAGCACCTTCACTTGCAGCCATAATTTCCGCTTCTGTCGTTGATAATGCTATGGTGCGTTGAAGTTGACTGGTCCATGATACAGGTCCACCAGCAAATAAGGAAATTATTCCAGTAGTTGACCGCCTAGTTTTAAGATCACCTGCATAATCAGCATCACTGTAAATTGACAGTTCTTGTTTGATTTTTCCTTGGTATCTTAAAGCTGATTTGATAGTACCACGAAGATAACGAAAAATACGTTTAACGTTATTCCAGTCGTTCGTAGTAGGATTTTCCATTTTTCTTGCTGCATAGTTGACTGCAAATGCAATATCTGGTCGTGTTGCTGTTGCCAAGTACATCAAACTCCCAACAGCTTCACGATAAGGAACTTGTTCTTTTATTTCCTCACATTTTAAACTTTCTTCCTCCTTAGTAGCTGGAGTCATTACTGGATTACATTCTCCCATATTGAAACGTTCCAATATCTTGTTGATATAGTTTTCTTGGCTTACCTTAATTATTGAGCCATCGTTTTCAATTTGTATTTTCATGCCGAGAAAACTGTTAAGAGATCCAATAGTAATCTTGAATTTAATTTGGAGAGCATGTATAAAATTTTTAATTTCTGCTTCGTCGTTGCCAAGAACCAGTCCATCGTCGACATAAATTGCTACATAAAGCACTTTTCCATTATTATTTCGATAAAATAGACATGGATCAGCTGTGCTATTCTTCAGTCCTTCTTTCTTCATAAAGTCCAGAAAACATTTATGCCAACAACGTGGAGCTTGTTTAAGTCCATATAAACTTCTTTTTAATCGACATACCCGGCTAGTTCCATCTTCAAATCCTTCAGGCTGTTCTAGGTATACCTCCTCCTCAAGAATACCGTATAAAAATGCTGTCTTAACATCAAATTGCTCAATTTTTAATCGCTTCGTTGCAGCTAAAGCTAAGAGCATACGAACAGTATCATATCGGGCTACAGGGCTAAATGTTTCATCATAATCGATACCTTTTTGTTGCACATACCCTTTTGCAACAAGTCGTGCTTTATATCGTCGGTATCCATCTTTCCCTGTATTCTTTATTCGGAAGACCCATCGATTTTGAACGACTTTTACATTTTTAGGTCGTTTCACAAGATCCCAAGTTTCATTTTCTTCCAGTGATGATAGCTCATCTTTCATCGCTGAAAGCCAATGCACACTGTCTGCTGATTTCAGGGCTTCACAGTATGACCTTGGTTCTTGCTTGGACTCACCTTCTGTTAACATTATATACTCTCCTCCTGTCATCCAACTTGGCTTCTTTCTGACTCTTGCTTTAATGTTGACTCTGTGTTCCACACTTTCTTTAATAGGACTATAAAATTCATCACTTGCTAAATTTTCTTCAGAATCAATAGTTTCTTCAGAATCTGCTACTTGATCAGCATCGGGAGTTCCTTCAACGTCGACAATTTCTTCAACATTGGCTTTACTCGTGATCAAAATATCGGCTTGTTTTTCTTTCTGCATTTCGTCTTCTATGATTTCATCTAGAATTGCACCTTGAGTTTTCGCATTGCAGACTACTTCTGGCTTAAAAATCACATCATGGCTGCAAACAATTTTCTTTAGTTTTGGAATCCAGACTCGATATCCGTCTTTTTCGTTTACGTAGCCAACCATCCTTCCATACATAGCCTTTTCATCAAACTTCTTGCGAAGTTCCTTTGGTATGTGTACATAACATCCAGTACCAAAGATGCGTAAATAACTTAGACTTCTTAGTTGTTTGCCATGCCATAATTCATAAGGAACCTTATTTTGAATTGGTGTTGTTCCTGTGCGGTTCAACACATATGCTGCTGTATTACATGCCTCGGCCCAAAGGTATTTTGGCAATTTACTGGAAACTCTCATACTTCTAGCTGCTTCCACAAGTGTTCGGTTTTCGCGTTCTGCAGCTCCATTCTGCTGTGGAGTATAAGGAGGTCCAATACATTGTTCTATCCCAAATTTTGACAGAACTGAGGCAACATCTTTATTGTCGAACTCTCTTCCGCTATCACATCTTAACCTTTTGACAATATGCCCAACGGTTCTCACTTCATTCAAGAAAGTTTCAAGAGATTTACATACCTCGCTTTTATGTTTCAAAAAGAAAAGCCTACGGAACTTGCTAAAGTCATCTTTAAAACAGACATAATATCGCGATCCTCCAACTGATGTTGTTTCAACAGGTCCAAGAACATCTGCGTGAATGAGTTCGCCAACCTTAACTGGTCGATCGCTTCTTGGCTTGAAAGGAAGTCGGTGCATTTTACCAGCAGCACATCCATCACAGAATTCTTCCCCGCTTTCAGAAACGGTAATGTTCATTTTGGTAAGAATTTTCTTGACATGTCGCTTATTCTGGTGGGCAAATCTTTCGTGGTATACTTGAAGGCTTTCTGATACCTTTGACATGTACACCTGCTCTTGAGGTTTAATTACTTGTATTTTCAGAACATACAACTCATTTTGGAGATACCCCTCTACTGCTACTTCACTATTTCGATGGTTTTGTATTGTAACAGTTTTGTCGTCCATTGCTGTTCGAAAACCATTTCGAGCTGCAGCTTTCACAGAAAATAATTGTGCACTTGCATCAGGGACGTACCATACATCCTTCAAAGTTGCTATTTCCCTAACACCTTTAATGCTCACCTGAATTCTAATGTTTCCTTGACCATACGCCTTCATTGTGACGTCCTGCTTTCCTAGGCAAATTATTTCTGGCACATCGAATGGCTTATATGTTTCGAAATCCGATTTGTTCGGCGTAATATGCCTGGAAGCCCCACTGTCACAATACCATTGATTTGGTCTTAATAAATTTTTCGTTATTGCATTCAAGGAGAATGCCAATAAAGCATTGTATTTTTGGTTTTTCTTGATGCCGCTATGTCCGGGTTTGTTCTGTGGACATTCAGCAGCCCAATGTCCAAGTTCCTTGCACTTGTTGCACGGAAATTTCAACTTCGCACGTTCTAATTTATCATTTGCTCTTTCTGGTTGCCTTTTCTTAAAATTTCCTTTTGCGACAAAAGCAGCGCTATCACTTGGATGTTTTATGTTCTGTACTTGTTTCGTTTCTCTTGTTTCGATGGCGCATAACTTCTCTATTAACAAGTTTAGAGTTTGCTTTTCTGCAGGAATCGTATCCCACAAATCTCTAAAATTATCAAATTCTTTACCAAGAGTTGACATAATTCTGCCGCCATTTAAAATCCGTTCAGAGAGGGTATTTTCGTTATGCTTGGATAGCTCTTCATTGAGATCTACAAATAGCTTTTGTAGTTTCGCGATGTGTGCGCTGATGTCTTCTTCTTCTTCTTTTCTGGCTTGAAAGAAACTGTCTATTAACATGTTGAGCCTTTGGATGCTGCTTCTTTCGAAACGAGCGCATAATTTATCCCAAATGTCCTTAGAATGCTCGCATGTTAAAACAAGTTCAGCGATTGGTGAGCTTAATGATGCAGCGATCAAGCCAGCAGCTTTTGCATCATCTTTCAGCCAATCGTTAAATTTCTTCTTTTCTTCAGCCGTTGATGTTGATATGATTAAGGGACAAACCATCTCTCCAGCAACGATTTTCTTGAGATCGTATGCACGAAAAAGCATACCCATTTGCCATTTCCATTTCGCCCAATCGCTAGGACCCTCAAGCTTATCCACAGAGACTTTAAATTCATTTGACGACATTTTCTTCTATTGCAGTTCACACGAGACTGGGCCCATAACCTGATAAAATTATCTAAATGAAAGTCCGTTATAACGAAAATAAAATAGAAATTTATTTATAAGCAAACGTTCCTTTTGTTTCAGGTTTTCTTTTTCACAATTATATTAATTATTTCCAAATTTATTATATAGTAACAAACTATGCTTAGATGTATATAATTTACAAATTATTATAAAGGTGTTTTATTGTTCGGTGATTTATCATGTTTTAACACTTATATATTAAATGTATTAGTCCATAACCTGACTAAAAACGATGTCGCAAAATTTTAAACGATTTAGTAATATGTAAAATCATTTTTAGTCTGATACTATGTTAAAAAGAGGTTTTGCTAATTTTAAACGAGTTTAGTATAGTATTATCTTCTTATCATTTTACTAAAGTTAAAACCGCCGAATGGCTACTTTAAATTTTTAGTACCGTACTAAATTCACATGTCATTCTGATAGTATATCGGCTTTGCACGCGGGAGGCCCAGGTTCGAGCCCTACTGGTGTCAATTTTTTTATTTTTTTTAAACAATGAAGTTAAAATGATGAAAATATAAACATCGAATACTTATTTAGAGCATATGTTGGGTTTCTATCATCATATTGTTATGGCTACCTGTAAAGGTATAGTTTATCTAATGATTAAGAGGGACCCATATCCGGAATTTTCCTGGCCAAATATTCGATGAACAGCTGTCATGCAACTTGCGAAATACAGCCAGGCGAAACGGTGTAATACCTATGTAATTATTCAAAGCTGGTCGCTGGGCTCCCATCCATATGCATCCATTGGAATAAAGTTGTGTGTGAGGGCTGGGTGTCGGTCCGAGAGAGCCACCCGTACCCGGCGGAGTAACAGGGCGCAAGAAAATTGGAAAATTCTCGGATGCAAGTGTCCTTCGGTCTTAAAGACTAAACTCTTTTGGTGGCATTCATGGGAGAAAGGTTTCACCATTTTCCAATTAAATTATAAAAAAAATGAAAACAATGAAACAAAGCTACGTGTGAGCCCGGCAAAATGTAAGTAGAAAATGGGAAATTCTGTCAAGAATTTTGACAGAAGAAATGTAAGTAGGTAGGGCAGGGTTGTTTTTTTTTGTTGGTGGGTATACTAGGAACGCCTGAAAGTATAATATAGACTTTCGGATAGGAAGCTTTACGTTGAGGTAGGCCCGGTTTTATGTAATTTGATTTGAATGTAGGTCAACCTAGTTCGTTGAACCAGAAACCTGCAAGAAATTTACTTTCGTAAAGGACCCGCAATGTGATCATGCGAGTCGAGTACGGTACAGGGTAGCGGTGTAGTTCTTTTGATGAATATTGCATTGCGAATCGAACCGTCATAGTGTTAAGGAGGAACACTTAGAGAAAGTGCTGCCGGTACATAAATAAGAAAATTAAAAATAAAGTAAGAAGTTTGCGATAACGCCCGTGTAGTTAAGTAAAGGCATTTATTGCCAAGTCCTAACATTTTTTTTTTTTTTGCGAAACTAGGATTTTATATAATTTATATTATGAATAATTCTACTGTGCGAAAGGGGTAAGATGAGATAATTGGTGATTTAAGGAATATGGTGTAAATCCATTTATATCTTGTTCAGGTGAATTTTTGGCTGTTACGTGCGGAGTTCGTAGTGGGAACATCGAGGTGAATGGTGTCTGAGCAGATTCAGGACATTTTGTTGGGTTAGCGACTATCAAGGTCGTATTTTGAAATCCTGCCTCCTAAGACGTGCCGGAAACTGGCAGCAAGGGTGCCGTCCGAGACTGGAAAGCCCGTGAATTACCCGGGCTACCAAGTAACCCCAAAGTGTTTTTTTTATAAGGGACTAAATAATTAAAAAAAAATACAACGAGGAAGTCGAAGAATCCCGTCTATCCCTATATTGAAATTCACCCCACGCACAGTGGGAAGTTATAATAACGTTCAAAAAAAAAAAAGCCAAAGAAGGGAACAGCTAAATTATTTTCGACCCGGTTATTTAAAGAAGATTGAAGTCGGCTATCCCAGAGGGTCCCATCTGAAAACACCGCAGCAGCGTAACCTGTGTTTAAGACTAGGATTTTTATTTTGTTTCTTTTGTATTACCGAATTGGCGTGATATATTTTAGAATTATTTGTTTTTTAAGTATACATATAAATATCTTTAGTGTGCTCAGATTGTGATAAATTTTATTCAAAAAAAAGGGGAATGAATTCGGCTCGCATAAAAAAATCGCAAATTACCCAGAAAAGAGGTGAAAAGGTTGATCGGTGCGTCACGTTATATTCCAACCCTTCGCCGCGTTAGCAGATTTGTTTAGAGGCGCGATTTGGCCTCCCCTTTTACAGCTACCGCCCACAAAGAGCTCTTCGTAGGTAGGCTACTCGCTTGTATAATTGTGAATGGATTCGCTTGATCTGCAGATCGGGCAGATCAAGCGAATTTTCAGATCTTATCGAATTTTCCTTATTTTAGAATGTAATAGTTATAAAATAGTTTTTTTATTTTTTTGAGTTTACTGGAGTTAATAAGAACTTAACACAAATTGTGATCTCCATCAAGTTAAGATTAGTGTATTAACTTCAGTATATTAGAGGTCTGCGGGTTGATTTGATACCATATTTTTTTTGCCAACTTAAAATTTATAACTTATCCCCATATTCTGAGTCATATATTTCTTTTTGGATTAATAAATAATATTGTAAACCACGCCAATGAATTGGAATGCTGTGTGTTTTACTGGGCTTACAGCAAGCTCAATGGCTTGCTTTCCTGCATATCATTCGATTCCAGGTTCCTTCTACAGCAAGCATACAATACCCTCGACCGATCCCCCAGCCCTTACCGTCCTGACCCTGTCCCTAATCCTCTCCTAATTGCCTCGTTTCAATATACTCAATTTACAACGCATAAACACAATAATTGTGTTCATAAAAATTCAAACCCTACAAATGCTTTGCTACCTGTTTAATAGCATTTTACTAGTTAATACAAAGGTTTAAAATTTATGAAAAGTTAGTAGACTGCTATGTATATAGTAAATTGGTAACTAGTATCGTGTTAATGCCTTAATAATAGGTTGTTTAACATTTTGCGCCAATGAAAACAGATCCATTAATTTCTATGCCGAACGAAATGGTAAGTCGACAGTTTGTCTGCCATATACAGACAAACTGACATCTAAACAAATGAAAAATTTTACATATTAGTAGAGAAGACATAGAGATATTGTACATAATTTATTATTATTAAGTTTTTTAAATTTTTTTTATAGAACTTTATAAATTTATTTTAACTCTTCCTAATTTATATATGTACCTACTTAAAGGTTTTCAATTCTAAAACGAATCTACAATTGTGGCGATTATTGTAAGTGATTTTTTCTTTTTTTAATATAGATAATGTAACTACTTACATTTGGTCCAACATTTCCAACACAAATTTATGTTGTACGGCATCAGTCCAAAGTTTTTTGAGTTCATCACGACGACACTGTAACAGTTGCTTACATGCTACAAGATTCTCTTTAACAGAGTGAATTTTTTCCCTACTGGCAGTTATTTCAGTCGAAACTTGACTAAAAAGGGGCAGTACCCGAGTCAAGTTTTTATCATGTTTCGAAACAAGTTCATTTAGACGTTGGTCGGACTTTTTGAACTCCTTTTCAATGCGTTGTTTTTCTTTTTGGCGCTCTTCGTTGGTTTCGCTGAAACCTAGTGATTTGATGACATTAACTAGAAAACCACAACCAGCCTATATAGAAACATTTTTTAATTAATATTTTACTTGATTTTAAATACAATAAAGTTCAGGACTGCAATAATTAAATAAATAATATTTACTTGTGAACTTATATATATATTATATATTATCTTGAGTTTCTAATTAAGTAATTTTTAGTTTTTTTCATTACATTCTTACAATATACATCCATACTTAATACAAAAAAAATTCCGACTTGCAAGGCTATACTTTTAGAATAAATTAGCGTTTGTTTGTTAACACAAGATTTAGTCTACACAATAAATCTAAAAGGTTAAATTCTAAGTTTTTAACAGTTGCATACAGTGGCATACTTTGATGTTTGGTTTGTTTGGCAACTTTTGGAATATATAAAAATACTCTTAAGCGCAAGTTTAAGAATTACCTCATCTTTTCCGTATTTAATGCCTCTCGGTGGCTTCGTTGGAGGTGGTGGTGTAGCCATCTTCTTGAATCCTAAGAAACTCAAAGCAAAAATTTAGACCGAAAAGCACAAATAATCCAATATGTTATTAGTTTATGTCAAAATAAAGGCGACCCAACATCTTTGCTGTCATACTAAATTCGCATCATAAATAAGTCATACCAGGATCGGAAACTTTAGTACGTTTCACGTATCAACCCACAAATTTATTCCTTTCTATTTTTGTTTTTGTAAATTTGACACATATTCATGAATACTTTGTATGCATGAATCAATTTTCTTTGATTCATGTTTTGTATATTTATATATAAGGGGTTTTCCAATAAGAGGTGCTATTTTGAATAGCCCGCTAATTCGGTAGTAACATTTGACAAGTAGAAACTACGCTATTAATAAAAATGGAACGATACACGCTTCAACAACGCATTTCTTTTTTTTGAATATCAAAATAACACCTCTTATTGGAAAACCCAAGGGTTTTCCAGGGTTTTCCAATAAGGAGGTGTTATTTTGAATAGCCCGCTATTTCGGTAGCTGTCACTTTTGAAGCTGTCACTTTTTGACATTTGACAAGTAGAAACTACGCTATTAATAAAAATGGAACGATACACGCTTCAACAACGCATTTCTTTTTTTTGAATATCAAAATAACACCTCTTATTGGAAAACCCAAGGGTTTTCCAGGGTTTTCCAATAAGGAGGTGTTATTTTGAATAGCCCGCTATTTCGGTAGCTGTCACTTTTGAAGCTGTCACTTTTTGACATTTGACAAGTAGAAACTACGCTATTAATAAAAATGGAACGATACACGCTTCAACAACGCATTTCTTTTTTTTGAATATCAAAATAACACCTCTTATTAGAAAACCCAAGGGTTTTCCAGGGTTTTCCAATAAGGAGGTGTTATTTTGAATAGCCCGCTATTTCGGTAGCTGTCACTTTTGAAGCTGTCACTTTTTGACATTTGACAAGTAGAAACTACGCTATTAATAAAAATGGAACGATACACGCTTCAACAACGCATTTCTTTTTTTTTTGAATATCAAAATAACACCTCTTATTGGAAAACCCTATATATAAAAATATAATAGGGGTATTTACGATCCGGTGCAACTGGTCGAGTATCATTGTAAAAAGGCAAAAGTGCAACTTTTTTTTGCACCACAACAACAACTTACACTGACTAAGATTTTACAACACTTTTGCACTTTTGCTATACCCTAACCCTTTGTATATATTACCCCGTTTATATGAGTGAATTGAGGAATCGAATCGAATCGAATTGAGATTTCGATTCAGGTATATGGCCTCGTGGGATCGGAAGATTGAATTAAAATGGAATCGAAGTGACAATTTGATTTTACAGAATAAACAACAAAAACATGCAACAGAAAAAAATAGAAGGAAACCGGATACCCACTGAACACAAAAAAACACTATTGGTGCACACACATACCAAGAATCAGATGTGAATTTGATTCTTCAATTCCTCGATTCAGGTATATAAGTACATTTTCAATTCGATTCAGCTCTTCTAGTGGGATCGGATCGAGTAATCCTATTTTAATCCGATTCAAGTATACAAAGACCTAAATCCTGATTCAATACCGATTCAATTCTCCATATAAACGTAGTATATAACCTATAGTAATATCATGAGGTACCTTTTATTTAGCCACAAATAAGTCCCCTTTCACACAGAAAAAACCAGTTGCTGGAGATTTTTTTGACGTTTTCCTTTAATTGCCTTGTAGCTTTCACATGAAGAAACTGGCACCGAGAAACTGAGGAGGAAACTGGGAAGATTTTGTTGGGCTAATTGGAATGCAAAGCAAAACGTCAAAAAAATCTCTTCAAATCGTTGACCGGGGAGATTTTTTTCATTCCCCTTACTTCTTGCCCATCTCGCCGAAACACTCCCAGTTGCCGGCAGCTCAGTTTTCTTGTGTGAAAGGGGAATAAGCCATAATAAGGATTGGAAACCTTCGTACGTTTCATCCCCCAAAACCCATTTGTTTACTTGTTGTATTTGTAGCTTTGAAACTCTATCCATGAATAGATGGGAAATCGAAAAGCAAAACAAAAACAAATTACTAGGGCTGTGTTGTCTATAGGAAGAGGAACAGAAAAGATTCTTGTGTGCGTTTCTATCAATGCGTCTATTGGAAGAGGAACAGAAAAGTTACTTGGGTGCGTGTGTCAGCTTGTAGGCAAATGTCAAATGAAAGCAGAGGTTTCCGGTCCTTACATTATTAGTTTATGGTTTCTACATTAAAATTGTTTGTCAGATTTGTCGCAACATTTTGAATATAAACACCATTTTAGAAAGAGCAGGGTATATTATATACATTACCTATATTAATAAAGGAGTAAGAGATATATATTTCTTTTTGTCATATCAAGGACAAAGAACAGATAAATTGCAAGTAAATAGAAAAATATTCAGTGCGTGTGTGTGAATTTTACATTTCGTTTCGTTTTGTTGTTATGTTTTGTTTTGATTTAATTTTGGCAATTTTTTTTTACATTTATTTTAAGTTTAAGTTCAAGGTGTTTCAAAGTCTTTCGATAAGAATAAGAAAAATAACATCTTAATAATAATGAAATAGTGAAAAATGTCCAGTTGAATATGGGCAGATTACATACCTACATATTTGTTTTGTGAATTTCAGTTTGTGCTGTAGGTAGTATTCTGTGTGAATTTCGTGGATAAAATTTAGATATAATTAAAACACCTACAATGCAATTCTATTTGCAAATGGACTTTTATTAATTTTAATGGCCTTTTCGATTGGCCGTCCAGAACTGTTCTGACCCCAACAAAATGACAGTTGTTACTCTAAACAGAACAGACAACGATTCTGAATTTCATTTCAGAATCGAAAACAGAATCACTAATACACTTACACAATTAAAATGTCAAAATAATCGGCTTGATTTGTTGTGTAATTTCGTTGTGTTTATTGAATTTAAACTCATTTTCTGGTAAAATAACATAAAAATTAGCAAGTAATAATTATTATTGATACAAGAAAATGTGTATCTAAATTGAAATCAAGTGTTTTGGAAATTCTTTTTAGCATGTGATTTTCTTTTAATTTAATTTTCACAATTACATTGATACATATAATTCATAATCAGTCAAATTGCTTACGGCTGTTTTATTGGGGGAACGTGTTCCGGACGGCCAATCGAAAAGGCCATAAGTGTTGTGAACATATTATAAAATCTGTGAAGTGTGTATAATTATATACATACTTACATACCTTCTTTGGTATCTTTATGTGGAGTGAACATTTATTTTTTTTTTCGTATTTAAAGTGCTTGTATTAAAAGTTTTTTTTTTTAAATAATAATAATAAGGAAAGGTGTGTGAATTTATTGGAAGTATAGCCTGTACAATTTAAAGTCAGCTGTTCTTTTTAATAAATACATATAGCCCTTTAAATTACATCAAACAGTATCTTATAATTTGTGTAGTATCTTAAAATATAACATTTGTGATAAGGGAATTACTAACAGCTGGACTCATGACTGCAGTGATTGTGATTTATCCTCCACACCAAGATAAATGACCACCAGCATCGTATTAATATGGTAATATATTTTTGTTTGTATATTTGTACATACATACCTATCTGTTTTACATTGTTTTCTCAAAAAGAATTTTTCTGTTTTTATGTCTATACCATATTAATATGCAATTATTTTATTTGAATTTCATGTAATAAAATGTTTGCTTCCTTATGTTGTTATGGACATGGTTGACATTTGTTTCATAAAAATTTATTTAAAACGATTTAATTTCCAAAAACGTGAATTTTATTTGCAAAAAGTTGAACTTGATTTGTAAAAACGTGAATTTAATTTGGAAGGGCTATATAAATCGACATTATATTTTTTTGATTGGCTAAAAATTTTCAAATAGTTTTTTTTTTTTTTGACAAAAGTGAAGTTTCTGATTAATGTTTTTCTTAATATGAAATTTGAAAAAAGATAAACATTTTTGAAAAAAATATTAAACATCAAAGATAAGCTAAGTTTTGTTACAGTACAAAAAATGTGACGCTAAAACTTCATTAAAAACCCATTTTCTATCGACTAAAAATAAAGGGATAGTACCAAATGTAAATATTTTCATTTGCTTAGTTGTTAAAGTTTGAGGGAAAACAAAGATGCCATTTGAATTCCTGGATAAATAAAAATATATAAAAAAATGTCAAAAATCGTTGAAGCGGTTTTTTTTAAATTAATTTTGTATGTATAAAATTTTAATAAACATTTTTAGAAATATAATTGTAACGACATTTTGAAGATATTATTAATATACATATAAAATTCAAATTTCAAAAAAAAATCACTGACTGGTTTTTTGAAAAATCGGTTTTTCAAAAAAAAAAAATGTATTTATTTTTTAAAGATCGAAAAACTCGTATTTGAAAATTTGAGTAAACAGTTTTATTAACACTTTTAGCAAGAATAATTTTAATCGGCCCATCGAATAGCGAGAAATTCGAAAATATTAAAGTGTGTTAATAAAAACTTAAAGTGGTTCTATGGGAAGTACTCTTAATAAGTACGAAAAATAAAATATTTTTATATTTGAAAGTGGACCATAAGAACACAAACATTTTTTTTATAAAAATTCTGGGAGCTGTTTTTAAAGTACCGTTGTTTTTTATTTTAGAAAAATAGTTTTTTTTTTAACTATTCAAGATAATGTCAGAAAACCATCAAATACCTACGTAGTTTCGAAAAAATCTATTGAGTCGTTTTCGAAATTTTGAGTTTTCAAAAAAAAAAATGATTTTCTAAAAAAAATTATTTGAAAAATTTTGGTTACAATAGTGTTCAACCTTTTTGGGAGCTTCTGCGTAAATATTTCAAAAAAAAATCAGATAA
Organism: Philhelius pedissequus; assembly: GCA_910595825.1. Classification (NCBI taxonomy): domain Eukaryota; kingdom Metazoa; phylum Arthropoda; class Insecta; order Diptera; family Syrphidae; genus Philhelius; species Philhelius pedissequus. Next base: position 163,881,369 of record OU343161.1, read on the forward strand.
ACCGTTTCCGAGAAAATCGAAAACCAAAAAAAAAAATGGTTCTACTAGAGGTACCAAAAATAACAATTTTTTTCCAAAAAAAAATTATCAAAAGGTACCATTTCCCTTCATTAATTAACTGTTTTTGTTTAATCAAAATCGTTGGAGCCGTTTTTGAGAAAAATAAGATTTTTGTTTTTGGCCAAAAAATGTATGGGAGCTACTGTTATTTGTCGTCTTTAAAAAAATGAAAAAAACGTGTAGGCTTATTACCGAAAAAATAATATGTATACCAAGTTTGAAGCAAATCCACCGAACCGGTTAGGCTGCAGACTCGAGGACAGACAGGCGGAATTGGGGGACTCACTTTTTTGGTGTTCGCTATGATCGTAATGTCATGATTGATTGTTAGAAAAAACATATGTATGTAACGTGCCTTAATACCCACCTACAATTGCAAGTAAAAATTATTTAAAAAATAACGCTCCAAGATTTTTGGAAATATTTGTATATAGTCATACCTGCTCTAAATAGGTATCAGAATTCAAATTTAGATTCGAAATATTATTATTATTATTATATGTATTATTATTAGAAATATACCTTCATACACAAAAATTCAAAAATGCAAAAATAGGTAGGTACATATGTACCTATATGCATAACTACAAAAAAATCTGAAGTAGAAAAAAATGTTTAACCAAAAATGTACGTATAGTATACCTAGTAGTACATACAGTTTCATCTTATAAAAAAATACTATCTAAAATAGTTCAGAAGTTAAAGGCTTTTGAAATTTTTCTCGATTTTCTGTTGACATTTTTTTTTATTCTTACCGACAACCATTTAATAATATTACAACCATACATACATCCCACATTTATATAGTTATATCTATAACGTTGCTGGATTTCGCACCAAAATTCAAAATTCTAATGATATTACCTACAAAAATATCAATGAATTCGTAGATATCTATACACCCAAACCAAATCCACATCTACAGAAAAACACTGTATTTCTATTTTCACGCTATTAAACAAAAAAATATTTTTTCATTCATAAGGAACTACACACCCAAACCAAATCCACGTATGTAGATACACCTACAAAAATTTATTTCTATGTTTCACATATATATTTAGGTATATGAATGCAATACAATACCAAAAAATACCGCTTTGTTTGCCTATAATGTTCTATTTTTTGTTCACTCGCACTCTTAAACATTTTCTATATAATGTTCCCATTCACGCAATTGTCAATTATTCCACCATATATTCACATACATGTTTCCCAATCTGAAAATTTCCTCAACATTAAACATTTTTTCCGCAACTTTTAGTGTTGAGAGAAATTTTTGGATACGGACACTAGGTGGCTAACATAAGTAGGCACCCCATGATATTACTATAGGTTATATATACAAAGGGCTCTTCTATGTAGATTGGTAGCGACTTGTAATTAATATCGTATTGTCCATATACGTTCCACGATGTTCGAAAATGGATTTATATTCAACAATAAAATTTGGAAGGTGCTTAAAGGGTTCTGGCTTTTGGTAACTTGTGGTTTGCGTCTATGGAGTTTGGCGTAGTTTGTTTTAAATAACAATAGTGACACAAAATATTTCGGAAATAAAAATAATTTTAGAATTACTTATCCGCTTCCTGGTATAAATCCGCTTACCGACAGTGGGCGAGACGCCGGATTTGATGGCCTTCTTGTCAGTCGCCGGGGTTTTACCTTGCGCAGCTTTTTTCTTTTTCGAACAAAAAAATGTAATGACAGCATCGACTTTCTCCTCGTCGATGTCCGCCAACCCTTCGTACAGAACCTTAAAAAAACGCAAGTTCTAAGTCGCGAAAAAAATAGACCGTCACTCTGGAATTTACCCCAAACCCTTTGCAAACAGTGCTGCAAAATTGTCCAACGATAAAAACCATTAACTCCTTCATACAAAAAAAAAGCCACTTCCTATCACCAACAAAATTAGAAAAAACGGTCACCAATTGTCGCAAAAATTAAACAGGATTTTTAATAATTTACCACTTTGTCAATTTTTTAATATTTTTTTCTTATTTAAATTTGCCGCCGACCGTGAACACCACTATTTTCGCTGGGAGCTAGGAAACCTTTGTTTCCCTTCTCGTATACATCTGGCCAACCAGCCTTATTTCGAAATTAATCGGAACAAATAAAACCACTATCCGTTATCAAGGATGGACTTTAAGGATACTGGCCCAATTATGGTTATTGATTGTTCTCGTCAAAATAAAGCAATTAAAATGGGTCATGTGGATGTAAAAATTGAACTTAAACCATTAGCCCCGATTCCCACTTTAACAACCATGTAATGTCTGATTCTGCATGATCGTATAATTAAATACACCCCATCGACTGGATAAGTTAAAAAACTTACTTTAATTGAATCATTTAAACTATATTTTTTCAAGAACAGATTAAGGTATGGATACCAGTTTTGTAGACTTTCAGTGTTTTAGAGGAATACACAATGAGTTTATCTTAAAGGAAATAGCGTTGTTTTTTTTAATGGATATCACCAACATTTCATACTTACTCCACCATTACACTTTAACTTTCTCTCACTACCCTTCCAAAGACAAGCTCATTGGTTGCAAGCGTATCATCATGGTTTTACCTGGGAAGTTAAGTCATTTCTCCGAAAGAAAATTAAAAATGTTGCTTACATTAAGGGCACAGAAAGAAACATTGGCTACAAAAACTAATTAATAACGAAAATGTAGAAGTCATCAACCTTCAAGATCTCAACTATAAGTGTCCTAATTTAAAAGAACTAAAAAGAATTTATCCAGATATAATTTATTTATTTATTGTACACTTATTACAAGTAAGCAAAACTTAATACTAATACATCATATTTAAAATAAATACAATTTAGTAAAAATACACGAGTGTAAGAAAAAAACTAAATTATAAAAAAAAAAAACTTATCCAAATAATAATAATACATTTTAATTATAATAGTACAACTAACAATACAAAAATTTGGGTGGGTGAGAAAGTTATTGGGGTGGGTTGGAGAGGAGAGAATTTCGGAGGACTGATTTAGATATATTAAAATCAAAAATATTTGAGGAGTTGTTGGAATTACGCAGCATACGATGCATAGGATTATAGTAGCTATAATTAGTACGGTGAAAAGGTTCGTCGGTTGGTATTAATGGGAATCAGACTTATTAGACCCGGACAGTCTATATTACCAGTTAGTATGTCGTGTATAAAAGCCACATCTGCGGCTTCACGCCGTTTTTCAAGCGACTGAAGGTCAATTAGCAGTAAGTGATTCGAATATGGAGAAAGTCGATAATTATCATCCCACGGAAGATTGCGCAGGGCAAAACGAACAAACCTACGCTGGACGGCTTCGATCCTTTTAATTTGGTTTATTTGATATGGTGACCAGACCTGAGACGCATATTCTAGGATGTGACGGACAAATGAAATGAAAAGAGATTTGGAAATGTACGGGTCAGAGAACTCTTTTGACCAGCGTTTTATAAAGCGTCGAATTAGCTTTATTAATAATGTTATCAATGTGGCATCGAAAGTTAAGCTCTTTATCACAGATTACTCCTAAATCATGACATGAAGTAACTACGGGTACAAGTTCGCCATTTATATGATATTTTCTGGGAGGAGAAGAGAGCCGTTTACGTGAAAACGTCAAGCTGTGGCATTTGCTGACATTGAGGTCAAGGAGGTTTTATATGGCACTATAGGAAAAATTTGTCAAGATTTTGTTGTAAGGAACAAATATCAGCGGCAGTACAAATGCGTTTAAATATTTTCATGTCATCGGCATATATTGATTAACCACAATCGAGAATTTGAACACTATCATTAATAGCTAAGGTGAATAGTAGTGGGCCAAGATGGCTGCCTTGTGGTACTCCTGAAGGTGCATTAAAAGGAATGGAACGATATGATCTAAAACGGATAACATAATTTCTATCAGTCAAATATGAATTCAACCACAAGATAAAAAGTGTAGGAAAGCCCATGGAATTTAATTTTAACATGATGATATTATGTGATATTTTGTGGAAGGCTTTGCTAAAGTGAGTAGCAATCACATCGACTTCATCCCCATCGACCATTGTGCATAGAACATTGGAAACAAATTCTACTAGGTTCATTGTTGTTGATCTACCCGATATAAAACCATGTTGTACTGGGGAAAGAATTGATTTGCAGTGGAAAGAGAGAGTTTCGTATATAATACTTTCAAATATTTTTGGAATGCATGATAGTTTAGCTATAGGGCCATAGTTCGACACATTATTTTTTGGTCCCTTTTTGTGGACAGGAACTATGTAAGAAACTTTCCATGACTGAGGAAAGGTGTTCTGCAGAATGGATAGTGTAAATAGGTCAATCAATGGCTGAATAAAGGCATTAATGCATTTTTTAGGATGATTGCCGGTACACCATCTGGTCCTGTGGAGAAGTCATCTTTGAGCTTTTCAATTTATCTCTTACCATAGCTGGAAGAATATTCGGTGCTGTAAATGTGGTTTGAGAAGAATTCTTTAAGTAGCGGAAATATTGGGTATCTGGTTCAATGTCGCAATCAGTAAAGGATTGTTTGAAAAAGTTTGCAAAGAAATTGGTTATCTCTGTTGGATCAGATGAAGATTTCCAATTATATGTTAGGGAGGATGGGTAGCCATCTGATTTTCTTTTAATATTAATAAATTCAAAGAAACATTTAGGATTCGATTTAATCGAAGATTGCATACGAGTAATGTAATCTTTGTACAGACGATCGCAAAGGAGTGAAAATTCTGTCGAAGCATCTGAGAAAGCTTGATGGTGGTAAGGAGATTTCGATTTTAAGTATTTCTGCCACAAATTATTTCTTCGGTTACGAAGAGATCGAAGTTTTTTGTTATACCAAGGTGGAGAAGAAGAAAAATTTGTACGTGACATAAAAGGAACAGTGTGCGCGAAACAGCTGAAAATTTCATCGTTAAAAGTCGTTACTGCGTCATCAATTGAAATATGAGTAAAGTTAAATCTGATTTTGCTGAGAAGCATGTTTAATTCTTGGAAGTTAGTTTTACGAAAGTTAAAAAAATATTCAGAAACAGTGGTAGCATAACATTTTTCATAAGAAAAAGAAATAAGGAGAGGAGGGTGAAAATGATCAAGATTAGAAAGAAGGTGATCACTTTCGATCACAATAGTGTTATCTGGGTCGGATGTGAAAATGAGGTCAAGTTGTCTGTTAAGATTATTTTTGACACCACTTACTTGAAAAAGATTTGAGTCTGCGATACAATCTAACACTAACATTTCTTTTTCCGACTTGGCATTGGTTGAATAGAAATAGTTGCCCTCGTCGGTGGGAGACCATTCGATGTGAGGTAGATTGAAATCGCCAATGCAGATGATATCGTCATTAGTGCTAGCAGCATCAAAAAGAAAATCAATTGCGTCAACTACTAGTTTATACGAGCTTAAGGGTTGAGATGGACGAATATAACAACACATGATAAATACATTCCGAGATGACAATTTTATTTTTACTATAATGTATTCAAAGTCTGTTGACTCAGAGGACTTAACAAATGTGGCATCAAAACAGTTATTGATGGCTAAAAGAACCATGACCAGAAGAGTCGTTGTTATCATTATTACCATCAGTTCGAAAAGTAACAAAATCTGAGGTGAATAATTCATTATTTAGAAAATCAGGAGTAAGATTGGTTTCAGTTAAAGCAAAAATGTCGTAAGGTAATTTTTGTGAGTTTAAGAAGATAGTAGATGTTTTTGTACGCAATCCTCTTACATTTTGGTAATATATTGTGAGACAAGTAGGAAGATTATTATTTAGTTGATTAGAAGAAACATGGTTAGACACGAAAAAAGTTAAGATTGACTTGATCGCGCAGAGGATAAGAGAATTTTCTAGAATTAACATATGAACCGAAGGCAGCCAGGTCGTCTGAAACCATTTGCTTAGTGAAGTTTAAGGCTTCATGAAAAGAGTTGTATATGTTTCGTAGAATGACGGGATTAGTAGGAAGACCTTCTTGGTGAATAGAATTCATAACGTTTGTTTTAGTCTTTCCCTCAAAACAGACAGACTCTGGCTTGTCATGAAGGTAAGCCAGGTAAAGCCGAACGTTATCATATATGCGACGGTCTCTAAGTCTTGACATAGTGTATCGGGCTTCAGTTGAATCCGAAGTTTTCATAGTTAATAACTTTGAAATGTTGGTATCATGGCAAAATATGTGCACTCCAGAATGTTTATCTCTTGAGCAGATATATTAATGAAGCTAAGCATGGTTATTAATATTTTCATATGAAACAAAACTTTTGCTTAATATTTAATTTTTTTTAAATTTAAATATTTAAATTGATAAGTGCGTGTGTATTATCCTTATTTTGATAATGGTGATGATAATGATGAGTTAATTTTTCTTTTGTGTCAATAAGGCAAAGAACTGTAAGCTACCTGATGCTCTCTGGTTCGTCGTATATTACTAGACTTTATGATTATACTTTCACATTCGTCTTGTATAGAAGACGAATTTAAAACTACTTCATTAATTGAATCAAAATTAATTTTTTGGGATGCTTCATAATTCAGGAAGATCCACTCAACTTTGCAGACAATGTGTTCTCTTTTATCGTTCGTACTGAATACGTTCTAAGAATAATTTTTAGTCCCACTACTTACAAATCCTGTAATGTATCTTCCTTGAGTTCGTTAGTCATATCACCGATAAAGTCTCCAGTAGGTGGGTCGAATTCTCCTTGACGACAAACATAAATAACGGAATCAGTGACGTAGTACAAAACTCTTGTAGTTTCTTCAAGTAGCTATATAATTTTAGACAAGCTTGAATTGTGGTATAGGCAGCAATACAAACATTAACCGTGGATAGAGTTTCAGCTGCTTCTTCTTTCAATGCCAAGCTTACGACAACAGTGTTTTCATTAAGAGATCATACAAATCTGAAGGATTATTTTTAAAATACAGGTTTTTTGTCGATTTGCTCTTTGACCAAATTTACCCCAAAAAGAATTTAGAATCAGTTTGGCAAGCGATGTTTTCCAGTATTATTTTTTATATCAGAATATTCCAGCTTAATATTTTCCTGCTTAAGAAAATCTGCAATATATATTTATATAGTTGTGCAATATATAGTTATTTCTTTTTATCTTCTTCAGATAAAGATACACTTGACCATCCTGAAGCTTTTTGGTTTATTTTAAGGAAAGTATTTGTCATTGAAGTAAATAGTTCTTCAAAACCTGTATTCAGGTTATATTGGATGACTTCGTATTTCCCAATTTCCATAATAGTTAGTAATTTATGACCCAATTCAGTAGCTTTCACCAATTCATCAATTACCCATGTTACTATTACTGCCCTTTCATCATCAGAATGCGTGCAAGTCTTTTCTTTACTTTTTTCATTGCTACATGTTCTACACAATAAAAACATCAATTTTTTGTTTTGTTTTTGGTAATAACAACCATGAAATTCAAAAAATTGTCTACTTTTTTCGCAGAAGCCTTCGACTTTAACTCCTTTAGTGATGGCTCCACGTCCTTTTGCAGCAAGCTTTATGCAGATTTTCATATTTTTCTCTTCTAAAATCAACCACATGATTGCTACTGTGGACAGATTATCGACGCACCTGTTAAGAGAAAAAACATTTGTTTTAATATTTATTTTAAATATATAGACATTGAAATATAAAATTTACCTATATCCATTTTCGGGGTACTAACCCAACAGTGTTGGGTTTTACAAAATTTCGTCTGTACACCAGATTACATGAAGACGCTATAGTTGTTGACTCCAGAAATGGTTCAATATTGCACTCGGCAAGAAAGAAATATCTGAACCTTAGACATGCCTCATTCATTAAATAAATTTATAATTTCTTATACAAGGGAATAGTGTGTAGCATTTAAATTAAATCTAATAGATATAATGCTACGTTTTATAAAATCAAATTTATTTGTATGTCTGGCTGAACTTAAAACAAAGCCTTTGAAGAGCTATGCTATCTCTTGGTGAAAACAAGTAATAAATACTCAGCTCTTTGTAGAGTGTGAAACAAAACTCTGCAAAACGCTGCTGAAATCCGTCTTCGGAGGCATGAAAATGTTATTATAATCTAAATACTGATTTCAAACTACCTCAAAAAAGGACATCTGATGATATCTCAATGGTATTTTTATGATATTTAATATTTAAAGGCCATGTCATTTAACCATTTTATCGGACGAAAACCAATAGGGCAAAATTTTAAACATTTAAACCCTACTCTAAATGAGTTTTTAAATGGGAGTCGACTCTAAAAATGAGTTTTAATAGGTAATAATAGGTAATAGGTTAAGTCATTTTTAGTATGATACTAGGCTAAAAAGTGAATTTTGCTAATTTTAAACCAGTTCAGTATCGTACTATATTCTTAAAATCACAAAATGGCTACTTTATTTTTTTAGTATCGTACCAAAGTCCAAATGCCACTTTGACATTTAGAAACGTCAAATAGTTATGTTCGCTTAATTTTTTGTACTAGTTTAGGCGTGTTTAGTTGTAGTTTATTAAAAAAAATAAATTCATTATGGTGCTAATTAAAAAGTGTTTAAAATTAGGAAAATATCAGTAAAGTGCTTTAGTATTAGCAAACTGTTAAGTAGTATCATACTAAGCCTTTAACATCAGACTGTTTAAAATTTTGCGCCATATACTTTAACGTTAAAAATTAAACAGAGCAAAACACTTCCTTATCTTTCTGAAACTAAACCTTTTCCAGTTGACGTTTGACATTTCATAACAAAAAGTGAACGAAAATGTTTTCTGAAGAATAAGATTATAATATTTTTCAAGATTTTGAGCTTTTTAGAAAGCCTAACATATATAAAGTTCGAGCAAACCCGTTCGAAGAACTTGATGATCTTGAATTTTATTCAAGATACGGATTTGAAAAAAAAACAACGGTCGATTTTTAATTGAAAATGTAGGCACGTGAAAGCCGATTGGTAAATTCCAATTGGTGAACAATTTGTTTCTTTATCTGAAAAGAATTATATATGAAAATCTTTTTCTGAAATTTTAAAAATCTTTCCTGAGCTTATATACATAAATGCATAAGTATATTTTTGGTGTTCTTGTGCTTATGTTTAATTTTCGTTCTATTCCATTATGTCAAAATAAGGTATGTCCAACATAAGTTTGATCAACGTAGCCCTAAAGATTGACTTTAATTAGAAGAGGATTGTTTGAAATTTTGCGCCAATATTTTTGTAAAAAATATTGAAATCGGACCAAAAAAAAATAAACAACTCCAAATTATGTGAGAAATTAGTCAGTTAACGATTTAATTACTTAACCAAATTTGCAAGGTTTACTGATTTTTTAAAATTTTATTGCTAGATTCCTCAAATTTTAAAAATTTTCTTGAAACTTGACCAGTAGCAAACCAATGAAGTAATTCAGTGGACCTATCAAATTTTAATAATTAAGTTTATCATAACAGATTTCTTCCATAATTTAAAGTTTTTCGATAGATATATTTAAATATTTGAAACTTTTATAAATATAGGACTAGGTATACGATTAGATTTAGACCAAATAATTTTTTCACGACTATCTTGTTCTTACACACATGTTTTTATATTATAGAAGAATCTGTTTTTTTTTTAACATTTATGTTTTGGAGCTGGATAAATTTTAATAGAAGAAATTATGAATTAAGATGGTATTACAAATTGCCTACAATGTCTACATTGTCGACAAATTTATGTCGACATTTGAAAATTTTCTACATCGAATTTTCTACTATTGCATTTGCTTAAGTATACATACTTTATATTTTAAGCTCTTAAGTTTATTACACCAAATCGTTCACAGTTAGGTACATTTCACTATACTCTGTCCCAGAAAAATAGTCAGTGCAGGAAAGATAGAACGTTTGCCTCTCATTCTCCCTACAGTGGATTGCATAAATCTGTCACTCAATAAAGCTCTCACAGGGTTTTCGTGGTGTGTATGTTAAACGGGCCCAAATATGAAAGAATAGAATGTAGGGTTACCGCTCTTTTTATCGATAGAATTTTTTATTTAATCGTTTTGCTTATAAAAATTAAAACAAATTTATATTTTCCACACCACCATGAGGTAAGATAAAAGGTCCGTTTTTGAAGGGTATCCCCAGTAGGCCGAATCCGTTTTAAATAAAAAAACAAGCAACAAAATATTCATTTTCAGATTTGTTTTTCTTTGGTCGTGAGTTTTGGCCTTTGGAACTGTTTTCGTTAAGAAGTCTGTAAACTGTTCGTTTACCTACGGGAAAAATATCAGATACTTGCTTCACAGCTTCTGTCTTATTTTGCAAATCTTTATGATTTTTTTTTGTCGCTGTTTCTTTTTTTTCGGAACCTTAATATTTTCGAATCCTCGAAGCCATTTTGAACTAATTGTACAAAACTCTAAGCAAAAAACAAACCTCTTTAAAAGTACACGAGTTTAAAATACAAATTGCACAAAACTTTAAAATAAATACACCTTTTAAACATACACTTTACAAAAGAAAACTTTACTTCACATTAATTAACCGTGCGCTATGAAAATCTACTCAAAAAATGTTCTTATTCAAAGGAAAGAGCTTAATATTTTGTTCCTGCATTTTAACGTGTCTTCCACACATTAGAAGAAGTGCAAAAAATGAAAACACTCCAAGATAACACTCATCATTCAAAACTTTTTTTAATGCTCTCAAATCAAAAGCACCTCAACAGAAACCCAAGGAAAAAAACGGATCGAGTTAAGAATTGGACACGTGTGTCAAGTAAGCATTACACTTTCTGAAATTAAATACTTTGAATACCCAATTAATTGTAGCTTTTTAGTAGTAAATTTGTTGTTTAAGAAAAAAATTTGTAGCTCTATTGTTTTCTAAGAAAGCGGCGTGTAGTGCTAACTTAATATCAAGTTAGCACTACACTTTGCAAAATAAAATAAAATTAATACGCAATTAATTAAAGCTATTTATTAGTCAATTAGTTGTGGAAAGAAAAAAATTCCAAAAAATACATATCATATGTTAGAAAAAAGGTGTGTAGTGCTAACTTCATATCAAGTTAGCACTACACTTTGTGAAATAAAATAAAATTATTTTTTTAATGGCTGAATTCAAAATGTTAAGTTAGCACTACACACCCTGAGAATTTTCGAAAGCTAATTAAAACAAATTTTGGAATTTTTTTTCTTTCCACAACAAATTTACTACTAAAAAGTGTATTCAAAGGCGCAAAATTTTAAATAACCTATTATTAAGGCCTTAACACGATACTAGTTAGCAATTTACTATATACATAGTAGTCTACTAACTTTTTATAAATTTTAAAACTTTTGTTAACTAGTAAAATGCTAATTAAGCAGATAGCAAAGCATTTGTAGGGTTTGAATTTTGAGGAACACAATTATTGCGTTTATGCGTTGTAAATTGATTATATGTTGATAGAAACCCAACATGTGCTCTAAATAAGTAATCGATGTTTATATTTTCATTATTTTAACTTCATTATTTGCAAAAATAAAAAAAAAATGACACAAGAAGGACTGCAACCTGGGTTTCTCGCGTGCAAAGCCGATATACTATCAGAATGGCATGTGGATTTAGTACGATACTAAAAATTTAAAGTAGCCATTCGGTGGTTTTAACTTTAGTAAAATGTTAAGACGATAATACAATACTGAACTCGTTTAAAATTAGCAAAATCCTCTTTTTAACCTAGTATCATACTAAAAATGATTTAACATATTACTAAATCGTTTAAAATTTTGCGCCAAAGTATTTAATTTCAGAAAGTGTAATGCTTACTTGACACACGTGAAATGGACACGGGTAACTCAATATTTAATGGGGGTTGAATGGCAGCAGCAGCCACAGGTCACAGCAAAAGCAATTCAGTCGACAGTCGACACTCAGATGTACGGATGGCGGTTATTCAAAAAATAAGCGGTTTTCGGTTTTTCCGGTTATTTTCCCTCCCGATTTAACCTGACGGTTTTAACCGGGCAAAAATCGTTTTTTTTTTTTAATAACCGGTTTTCGGTTTTATACATAGAAATTGTTAGTTTTTTTATTATTTGCTTTAAAAAACGATCACGTCAAATAAAATATATCTACATACGACCAGGTACATATGTAGATAAGCTTTTTTCCGAAAGAAAATCCTTTTTTTTTCGAAAAAAACTACACTCCGTCAAATACTTCCATGCAAACGAAAATGCAGGTGCAATTTTCAGTTATTAACTTTATTTTAAATAATAAATTGTGTTCAATAGGAAATTAAACATACTCGTACACCGGCGGCATGTCTAATTGAAGGAAAGCCAAAATGATAGGATGGAAACATTTTCAAAAGTCATCTACCATAAAATAGTGTAGGTTTCGACATCAAATAACGCAATTTTTCGAAAGTGTGTGTGTAGTTCAAAATGATTTCACAGTCCTACCACTTCAGTTAATTTCTCTATAAAAGAAAAGTTGGTAGTAGTGAATAAAGTTGCAGGTTGCAAATGCATGCCTTATGAGCAACGACAACATTTTTGCAAGACATTTTATATTTCTGAGGTGATAAAAGTGTCAATGTAAATAACCGTTTTTTTCACCCGGTTAATGGATTTCAAAAAAAAATCACCGGTTTTTACAGAGAGAAAAACAAAATAACAGGTTTCGGTTTTAACCGGACGGTTTTTCCCATCCCTACTCAGATGTGCGCTGAGTAGGACGTTGGGTCTGCGTCCGATGCAATGAAATTTTTTTTTTCATTATTTTATATATTTACGGGCGGCAAACACTTTTTATGGGGAAGTTCTTTCAATTTAGTATGATTTAAGAATATGACACGCTATTGATTTTGAAATGGCTTTCCTTTCCCATAAGACGTGTACTGCCTATTTTTCTGTGACAGTTACTATAATTATTTTTATTTAAAATACAAATAGCAAACACACGAGTATAATTATATACCTAGTTTAGTTACATGATATGTTGCATAAGATATTAGCCGTGTTTTATTATCGCCAATAACGCAAAAATCATTTTTATTAGACATTTTAAGATTAAATAATTAAATTTCGAAATACAGTTGCTCGTAAACTAAACGATTACGAACATTCTAATAACTTGAATAAATATTTTTGTTGGCATGGTGAATGAATGAAGAAGTGTATACCTATTTAGGAATCGACATTTTGAAAAGTGAAAAATGCGTTTAAAAAAAGACCAAACACTTAGAATGTTAACACTAATGTCGTTTTTATTTGGCAATCCTTAAGGATTCTCGACTTTTCTGAAAGTGTTCACTTGGGAAAAAATGACAGTTCTAATATCAAAGAAGATAATTTAGCTTCTGGATTTGAAATCAGAATCGGAACCAGAAGCACTCACGGATTCATATACTTGAACGTCAAACTTGGCTGTTGTCATTTATTTTATCATAATTGTGCAACAATAATTTTTTTTTAATTTGAATATTTCCACGTAGACAATTACTTTCACACATACAATCTCAATAAAATTCAGAATCGTCAAAATCACAAACAAGTGTTCAGTTGGGATTCCGGATCGGAGAGGAATTCCGGATTGCCAAATAAAAACGCTATAAAACAAAAGCTAACACATTTGACAAAAAAAATTAAAATATTAGTCAGCATTACGTCTTATGAAAATAAATGTGGTGTTTCAAAAGGGACAATATGCAATATAAGGCGCAGTTCCTAAAAAAAATGTTTGAAAGTATGGGATAAACTGTCTGGACCAGGTAAGATGTGTACCTGGTTACTTAACTAACGTACACAAAAATTCCAAATTATGGGAAACCCTCTAAAAAAAAACAATCGTACAATTGAGCAATTTGCGGCCATCCAAGGTGGTGCATTAAATGCTAGTTGTGGATGGTTCCAAACCTGGAAAAAATAAAATGCACGACTGGATCGCACGTACTTGCTCCTATGTTCGATCACATTATATGTAAAAGATTCTTAATAAAACGGCTAAATATATTTTTAAAGCTTTTTTCTTAATTTTTTATATATAAAAATTCTTAAACTTTTCTTTAAAAAAAATTGGTATGAACATTTTAAATATAAAATAATATAAATTCAAAAACAAAATTTCAAAAAAAATTGTCCACCCGTTTTCGAAATATTGAATTTTCAAAAATCCAAAAAAACTATTTTTCGAAAATTTTGAAATGCAATACTATTTAGAATTTCAATGTGCTCCTGTACATATTTCTTTATCGAAATCGGTTAAGCCGTTTATGAGAGAGTCGAAAATCAATAAAATGATTGTATGGCAGGTACCGTTAATAAAAAATATTTTAAAAACTTTTTTGGCCGAAATGTACACCATACCCAAAGTAGTACACACACCAATTTTTTATCAAAATCGTTAGAGCCGTTTGTGAGATAAATAAGATGGTAAAAAAAATTGTATGGCAAGACAACGATTCAAAAATCTATTTTGGAAAATCACCTAAACCGCCTAAGTACTAAGTTTGAACCAACTGGGTTCAGGCTGTAGATCGTTCTACAGACAGACAGAGAGACAGTCAGGCGAAATTTCGGGACCTACTTATTTTGTGTTCTCTATGATAGTTATGTCATGTTTGATTGTTAGAAAAAAAAATGTTTACGAATACATAACTTGTCTTATAGTACCTATAATCGCAAGTAAAAAGATTTGGTACATATGTGTTTTTCGACCGTAATGGAGAAAAATTAGCAGATTTAGAACGTAAATGAAACCGCATTCTTTTGAAAGATGTTACATTACTATTGGGATTTGGATGCAATGCCACAGGTTGATATACAATCGTTCTGTTCCATTGATTGAAAAGTCAAAATATCCACGTTGTTTCAAAAAATGTTAAATGAATACCAGTCTAGTACAATGCCATGATGACAAAATATATTTTCAAAGAGTAGTTCTTTAACAGTTTTGTGCTCAAGTTAGGAAAAATTGCACAAAACAAATTCTATCACCTAAGGCACTGTTGATTATCGATAATAATTCTTCGCATCCAACAAAAGAAGAATTAATGAAAATAGAAACATATACACAATGTTATTGACAACAAGTGTTACAGCTTTGATACAACCCATGATTCAAAATGTAATAATAATAACAAGGCTGCAATGAACATGAAAACATTGTTTTTGCACAGAAAATATTCACTTAACGTCAAGGTGTCCTCTCATATTCTTGATAAGTGTTAGAGCCTAATCTTAATGATGACGTTGATGGATTCTCAAATGAAGACGACGATGTGGCGTTGTTCATTCTCAGAGAACGCTGGAGAAATAATCAGGAAAGTGACCAAATTGAATCATTACAATGTTTGCTGGAAAGAGTAGATAACCAGGTAAATTTCCTAACTCTTGTTTTTGAACAGTAATTTGTGCCACTCTCACAGAAGAGGATTTAAATGAGTGGTTACTTGATGAAAATGTTTCCGATTTAGTAGAAGACATTGATGATGTACAAGTCGTACAAAATGTTGTGACTGACAAGAATGCAATTGAAACCTTTAATAAAGCTATCGATTGTCTACTTAAAACCAAAAAATTTTCAGAACTTACAATTATCCAGAATCTTTGAGAATCTCGTTTTTAAAATATACTGCTCAAATCTAAGCAGAATAAAATAACGAAATTTTCCCAAGTCGGCTAAAAACTTCTCATTTCAAATTATTTATTCATAATATCATTATTTGTGTGTTTTAAAATCATTAAAATGAATAATAAAAACAAAACAATTTTTTATCTTGATCCAGGAACTGGAACAACCCTTTAGTTTGAACACTGAGGTATCGTACGTGTTCAAGTTAACGAGCGTCCACTGTACCTATTGCGTGTACAAAGTCACCATTTTAGTTAATCTTAATCGTTATTTCTTGGTATAGACACCTAACGTACTTATAGGTATGTACGACCAAAAATGTTTACTACCTTTGGGGCATTGTAGAATTGTTTGCCTTAATTTTTAGCCATGCAAACATTTGGTTCTCTGAATGTGAACTTTGCAAGTCGTAGCTTGATGCAACTTAAGATAGATATTTTATTTTACATAGATTACAATATTTTAATAATACTCAGCTTGCTCAGAGATTTGATATTTGAATATATCTTACAACTGTAAAATAGTTTAAAAATTTTTTTTACATAATTTTTGAATCTACGGATGACATTCGAAGGAAAACTATGATTAAAAACCTTCATTTAATTGCCAAAACTTATATTATCTATTTTCGTTTAATTCAAGAGCTATTTAGATATAGGTAGACACCTGGTCCTTTTATTCATTAATAATTCCATTCTTAATTTTGCTGACAATATGGAGAATCCACTTAACCTTTAGACACATTGTACATAACACACCCTCAAGCCACAACGAAAAATATTAAACACTTGTTCAATGCAACAAACTTCATCCCAAATGCCAAACAAAAAACAACCAACTAGGGAGGTACCTATAATAATTCACAATTGAAAAATGGAATGAAAGTCATAATCACCACACCGATTGATACGGATGACACTTCCCAAGGATTGCGGAAGTTGTGATTCCGATGTACAACACAACACAGCGCATCAACTCCACATTACACGCCGCGCCGCCCGCTATTTCAAAGACTTAGAACAGGTTCGATTCAGAAACAAGAAACAATACATACCTAATACCTACACTGCATATTTCGTCCTTTCTGACTGCTCTGCCTCGCTAACTGGAAGCATAAACTAATAACTTAGTATGGCTTATTTGCGACTGGTCGATGGAAGGTAGGAAACAGAAACAGATTGCGTCGAAAAGAAATTCTCTCACTTAGACGCTCCCAGCACACAGCCTCACGCGTTACGCCTCACCTCACTGAGGGTGCTCATCTCATTCTCTCACTCACTGCCTTTTTTACTATCGGTTCGGTATAGCGTTACCGCCAAGAAAAAAATTATCATGCCACATTTAAAAAAGTGTCATAAACGTGGCATTTCCGAGCCATTTGAAAAAATCACAATTGCTTCTTTAAACAATAACTTCACTTCAATATTATTACGACGTTAAAGTATAATCTGTGGGTAATACATCTAATAGAAAAATGAAAAAAAAAATACAAAAGAAGATAACATTCCTCTATAAGTGAATGTGATGCTTGAAAACAAGAGTTTTTGTTAATTTCTTCACTGCCTATGCTTACTTTAACAGGACTCTTAGTTAGATATTCAAAATAAAATAAAATGCACGAATGGATTTCACGTACTTACTCTTATGTTCGATCCCATCGTAGGCACAAGATTCTTAGTACAAACGGCTAAATATCTTTAAAGTCGTGTTTTAGATAATTTTTTTACATATACAAAATTTGTTTTTTAGAGCCGTTCCCGAGATAATTAAGATTGTAGAAAAAATTGTGTGGCAAGTATCGTTATTTTTGGGGCTTAAAAACGATTCAAATATCTTTCTGAAACAATTACCTAAAACGCCTAAATAACAAGTTTGAAGAAAATCGTTTCAGCCGTTTAGGTTGTAGATCATTGCACAGACAGACTGACAGTCAGACAGACGGAATTGCGCGACCCATTTTTTGGTATTATCTATCATCGTAATATAAAGTTGGATTAAAATCTCGAGTTCGATTTTTTTCCAAATACAAAACTCTTAGACAATCGTGCGACGTCGGCAACGCAGGTTCGGTATCGATGTTGAGGGTCTTGCTGTTGGTTGGCGTCAGTTCCGACAAAACGAAGTGAAGTTGCCGTACTGCGCCGGTACTGAAATCTAAAAGAAAAAGATTGAAGAGACAAGAGCAGATTCATTCGAAAAGTAATCGAAGACGAGCCCGGTTCGCGTGGCGGAATTTTTGACGTCAGTATTAAAATAGAACCATTTCTGTATCTCACTCCTTAAAAAAGGCCAGACTTTTTTTTAATTAAAAGGTTCACCGTGAAGGTCTTATTTTTTACAGTTGTTTACTCAATCCTACATATCTTATTATTAAAATTAAATAAAAAGAAGTGCAGCTTGTTGTATGTTGTATCATAGGTTTGCCGTCGAATATTAAGGTATATGCCGGTAAAATTAATACGCAAAATATGTACCTATAGAGCTTTCACTGTATTGAGTAATCCTGTGTAGTTGTTTATATCGATTTTTATGTGACAGAGTTTGAGTGTACGGCTAAAGTCCTTCCAAACCATAGGCACTGACTACAACGACCTTTTGTGAGGGGGTAGTGCCGTCAATTCCACCAAACTTGGAAGTCAAAAATCAAATAAGGAAGAGCAACCATTTCTGTGGCTGCTAATCTAATATATATATATATACCGCCAAATATCCGAATCAATAGATAGGATGTAGTATAAAGATGTCTTCTGGAAGAAATGGTGGCGAAGAACCGGTAAGGATGGTATGTACCTTACCTACCTAACGTTTTCGGCTCAGTTTTTTTTCTCCGCAACACTACCCACCTGTGATATGTATTAAAAGTGGTTTTAGTACTTTTTTTTATAATGGCAGTGGGTGTATTTTAAGTACGAAAACTATAACTTCGCTGTTCAAATTTAAAAAGAGATTTAAGAAAAAAGCATGGACATGCTTCAGATGCAGTGTTACTATAATAACTAATGTAGTGCGGTGCTATAATAATAACAATAATAATTGACGGGAGTGTTCTACCTAAATGTATACGAAATCCGATGAAATCTCTTGTAAGGGATTGGTCGCATAAAATGATTTGTGTCTGATGCTTTTGTTAGTGTCTGCTTAACAGTACAGTAAATTGTTAATTTGCCATAATCAATACTGCTGTTGATGCACAATCATGCGATGTTAATCCCTAGTTGATGGAATATAAATATTTTTGCCGATTCATTTTGAATCCACTATCAAGGTGATGTGAAAAAATCAAAGCACTTACTTATATACCATAAGTAGACTATGCATACATAGGTATGTATATATTGAATTATTTAGTGGTGAAGTGTTAAATGTATTATACCTACCTAGTTTGTTTAAGTGAACAAAAGGAAATACCATTTTAAATTCTTGAGCATATGTTCAGTAATAGATATTCCTGGATAAATACAGTGAATTAATACATCATTTGTATCTACATATTATTTTGTTGGTAAGTGCACATTTTGTAATTCCTAAATGAAAACAAAATTATGACATACAAACGTGATAAATAGTGTGTTGATAATGAAAATCAAAGAGTCTTGTTTGATATTTAATTAAATTATCATAGTAAGATTTTTTTAACACAAACTTAAGCCTTCTTCAGAACAAATGTGAAACAGATTTTGACATTTGCTTCAGTGTTGCTACAGATTAGTAAAGGTGTGTTCAGAGTCTGTTGTAAAAAAAAATAAAATTTTACACTTTTACAAGACTTGGTACACCAGATCGTGAATACCCCTATTATAAATAAAATATTGTTGTCTACCTACAATTCGAGTTGATTTATTTGCAGAAACGTTCTTAAAAATAATCTATCTGAAATGGAGTTGAATTTATTTAAAAAATTATTTTTCATGAAATTGAGATGATTCGGAGACGGAAAATGATTTATGAATTAAATTTAACACCGAAATGTTTTTTTTTTTAACAACAACGATTGGTTTTGATAGTTCTCACAAATCTGTTCTAACGTGAACTACCTAAAAAGCAAGTGCAGGAAATCCTGTTCTAAAGTGTTCCCAACTGTTCCAAACAGACTCATTGAACACCAAACCAGAACACTTTAGAACAGAAAATTGCTCTTTGAACAGCAAGATCCTGTAGTTTTTTGTTCTAAAGTGTTCTAATCTTTTCCGAACAGTCTCATTGAACACACATAATATACAGTGTGCGTTATGCCTGTTGGTAGATTTTTTTAATAGTAAGTAATTTGTAATTAGTTCATTTATTGCTTTTTTCTGGATACTTATGCATGAACCAATAGTTTTAATGAATTTAAAAGCTATGACATTCCCAGTTATGTTGGTAGATTTATTTTTCCAATTTGCTTCTACAATGAATTACGGTGAATTAAATAGGTAGAAATATAGAATTGATATTAATAATACAATTCTATATCATAGTAGAAGACTTAGCATTATATTTAATTGGACTTGTTGAATTATTGATTCAAAATAGCTTTAACGGCCTTTAGTCCACAAAATTTTCTATTCGTCCCGGTGATCTCACATGGACTCATCAGTTCGCTAGTGAGGGCCTTACCAATACGCACTTTTTGCTATGTTCAAAAAAACCATGTAAGATGAACTGAACTTAACAAAAAGTGCGTATTGGCAAGGCCCTAACCAGCCAACTGATGAGTCCTTGTGAGATCACCGGAACGAAACGCAAATTTTGTGGACTAAAAGCCGTTAAAGCTAAATAATTATATATAAATATAATGGTTCGTGGACCAAAGGTCGTTAAAATCTATTTTGAATCAATAATTCAACAAGTCCGGTTAAAAATAATACAAAACATATTCCTACTTAACTATGCTTGGTATGGACAAAATCTTACAATTTTAATCAATTAGGCAATTTAATCGCGAAACTTTATAGCGTAGTAATTATTTGAAAAAAAAATATTTGACATCTTATAGACCGCAAATATCGTTAAACAAAAGTAAAAACCAAAAATAAATTGAAAACTACAACTTTTATCTTTAAATGTTTTCTTTCTTTTTATTAACTTTTATTTATTTTACGCGAATGCATTTCGGTTTCAAGCAGCGGAACCTTTGGTGACCTTTTCGTAATTGTCGCCCGCTAATGATGGATAAGGTGACCTTTTCGTAATTGTCGCTGATGATGGTTCCGCTGTTTGAAGCCGAAATGCATTCGTGTAAAATAAATAAAAGTTAATAAAAATAAAGAAACAAAATTAAAGATAAAAGTTGTACCAAGTTTTCAATTCTGTTTTGGTTTTTATTTTTGTTTAACAATATTTGCAGTCTATAAGGTGTCAAAAAGTTTTTTTTTTAAATAATTGTTGGACATAGTTCACATTGGTTTTTTTTGTCAAAAAATCCATATGTAAGATGAACTGAACCTAAAATAAGAGCGTATTGGTAGGGCCCTCACTAGCCAACTGATGAATCCAAGTGAGTTCGCAGGGGCGAAACGCAAACTTTGTGGACTAAATGCCGTTAAAAATTATTTTGCTTTAAATGTTTTTTTTTTATCAAAAATGTTTGCTTTAATGTTTCTATATGTATAAATATAGAGATAAGCACCTACGTGCACTTAATAGGGTTTCTTATAACCGCCTAACCCGCATAAGTGCCTATTAAAGTGGGGCATTTAGTGCGAGGCACTTATCCGGGTTTTACTGTAGAGCCATTTTTTTGTCCTATAGTCCTGGGGTCAATTCTCTATTTCTTTTCTATTTCTCATTTTTCTTTCACAACTTCACAGACTGGCAGGTGCGTTACTATATCATTTATAAAGAATGAAAACAGAAGGGCACTTAGCAGACATACTTGCTACACACTTGAAAAAATCGTTTAAATGGCTCAAAATCGGGAGAAAAAGACACACAGATTTGACCAAAAGGATTTACCAAGAAACAACAATGCTTACAAGGAACTTTGTAGAAAAAAGCCAAGATTTTACTCAAAAAATAATTCATGAACTTTCACGTACAAATGATTCAAAAGCCTATTGGAAACTTATACGATTGGTAAATGGAACCAAGTGCATAAAAGGTATATATATTGAAACAAATTCCTTAGAAATACATTTCAAAACGCTGCTTTACATAAACTATAATATGACGTCACACCATTTTGCCTTTCCGTTAACATATGAAGAATCTCTAGATGGAGAAATTAATGTACAAGAAATTAAAATGACTATTAGAAAAGCCAAAAACAATAAAGCCCCAGGCGAAGATAGGATATCTTTTGAATTTTTCAAAAATGCCCCCATTAACTTTGTAGAAAATCTAAAGGAAGGTTTTAATAATATTTTTGATTCAGGAAGAGTTCCGGACAGCTTTTTAAGGAATATAATCTTCCCCTATTCAAAAAAGACTTGACGTAAATGACCAGACGAATATCATTCCAAAACACACTCCTCAAATTATTCACCGCCATCCTATTAGCTCGCTTGACAACTTGAGTAGATTCAAATGGACTTTTAAGCGAATACCAACCGGGATTTAGAGCCAACTACTCAACGGTAGATAACATTTTTGTTTTCACAAATAGGTCATATCTTCAAAAAGGAAAAAATATGTGCATTTTTTATTGAATTTCGTGCAGCATTTGACTCAGTGGATAGAAGAGCTCTCTTTCTAAAACTAAGTTACAAAGGAATATCATACAAAATGTTAAGGGTTTTGGAGAGTATGTACATGAATAACCACTCAGTAGTTTGGGATGGAAACTCAATGTCATAATGGCTTGGATATTCTTCAGGAGTTAAGCAGGGTTGCCAGCTCAGTCCCCTTTTATTTTGTATTTTTTTGGATGATCTGTTCACGAGCCTACCAGGTGGTTTAGATTTCAATAAGTCAACTATTAAAGGCCAATTATTTGCAGCAGATGACATAGTGCTACTTGCGGAAACACCAAATATGTTGCAGTTAATGATCGATAGACTTGAAGAGTACTGAAAGCAGTGGAATCTAGCTGTGAATACACTGAAAAGTCAAAAATCATGGTGCTCCGTAACAACACTGCCAAATTTACAATGCAAGAAAAGTGGAATCTAGGGTCAGACCAGATAGAAGTAGTTAAAGATTACAGATATCTAGGAGTCACACTTGCACCCAAGCTTTCATTTAACGTTCACCTTCAAAACAAACTAAAAGAATCGAAGAAAGCTCTTAGTTACTCGTGGAAAACATTTCTTAGTAGGAAAGATATCCCGATTAGTTCCAAATATAAACTTTTTGAAGCCACTGCCAGGTCTGTCATGTGCTATGCGTGTCAGGTATGGGGGTATGAAGAATATGAAGAAGTAGAGAAATTACAAAGATTCTTTCTGAAACATATCTTTAGATTACCAACAAACACACCCACGTACATGCTTCATATCGAAACAGGTCTTCCGCTGCTTTGGTTATTTACTCTAAGGCTCCATTTCAAGTACATTCTAAGAATAATCGAACTTCCAGATCACCGTCTTCCAAAAATGTTCCTTCAACTGCTAATCGCAAAAAGAGCTAATTTTGTGCAAAAATGGCAACAAATTGCTGAAGAACTTGGAATTAAAGTTTCAATAAGATGGGAAGATAGATTTAGTTGGAAAGCATCTTTTGACTTCATTCTAAAGAAGCTGGATGACAGCATACATCGTGGATTTATGGAAAAATCTACAAGTTCTGCAACCCGATTCATCTACAAACAACTTAATCTGTGTTTAAACGAAAACAACTATTTCAATGAAAAAAAAAAATGTTGATCAAATAGGTCTCTTAATTTTAGACCTTAGAGAGAAGATAATAAGCTGCTCTTTGTGCAATCTAAGAGAAAAAGAAGATATGATTCATTTTCTGGGAAAATGCCCTATTCTCCAAGCGACGAGAAGATTCTACTTCAGAAAATCAACTCTCTCATTTGAAGAAGTAATTCAAATACTAAACGGATCTAATTGGACCTTACTCTACAGGTATATAACCGACGCCTTAGCATATACTCGTAGAAACCAATACATCGTAAATTAATTAATTCACTAAAAACTGTTCTACTCACTAATTAATGAAATACAAAAAAATTGTTTTTTTGTTAACGTATCACTACAATTGCAGATTATCATAGTTTTATTAGAATCATAATCAGAATCAAAATTTTATAAGTTTAAATCATTAAAATTGTCAATCCTGGCTGACGGCTTTTGCCATTGCTGTATAGAATTTGTAAAAATTGTAATTCGAAGAAAATTTAATGATAAAAATAAAATTCATTACTAATAAAAATAATAATACTAATAATATCATTTGTTGGGTATTTCTTTTAAGGAAAAATTACTATTTGACCAAGTTTTTGATTTAGTTCGGTTCATTAATTAATTGCGACATTAAATTAGCAAATATTTTGTTTGTTCATGAAAATAAAAATAAAATGGAGATGGTTACGTGTATATAAATATAATATTCAAAATAGTGCGGTGCAATTTGAGGTGATATTATTATTTGTATGCTGTGTTTATTTACATTTAAAATGGCTTCAAGTTCTTCGAAGGACACAAGTTCATTATTATACCTTAGATTTACGTTTTTTTTCTGTGGTTTATTTTCACGTTAAAATAGATTAGACCTTCTGGGGAACTCTTAAAAAAACGCGCCTACTATCTTACTTCTTGGTGGTGTGGATAGATTTATTTTTATTTGGATTTAGTTTAATGTATTATAGATATAGCTTACGATTTACATGTTTCTGTTCATGAATTCTAAATTATCAATTGGTAACCCTACCGACATTTGTGAGAGAATTATTCCAATTTATAATGCTCACTACGGCAACCATGGGAAATGGAAAAGCTTTATAGAAATAGAGATAGCTTATTGAAATCCATAATAGTTAGGGTGAAAGGCAAATATCATATCTTCCCTGTATTGAAAATATAAATTGAACAGAGTATAGTCCGTTTTTATTAGCAGCTACGATCCCAAAACATCTAGAACTATGCAAACTACAATATGGTGATGAACAATATATGTGATAAACTTTAAAAGTCATTTTATGCTGACAATCTTATTATCAGAAAAAACAATTTAAAAGACGCAAAGAAGATGAATTTGCTCTAACGACATCATAAAAGCAGCGAATTTCCATCTACGGAAGTGGAATTCTAATGATGCTACACTCTTCTCGTAAATACTTCACGAGCGATGAAATAGCATTAAAGCAAAAAGTTCTTGGTCTCGACTGGTAGACAACAAGCGACGATATTGGCTAAGAGGAACAAAGAGGAAAGTCATGAAGGTAGTGGCGAAAATTTACGACCGGTTAGGAATCTTAGGACCCTACACAGTAAGAGTAAAGATTCTTTTGCAGGGAATTTGGAAGGCTAGTTAAGATTGGGATCAGGTATTAAGCAATGAGATAGTGAGCGAATTCCAACAATGGCAAAAAGAATTACCAATTCTATCTGAGTTTACTTTGAAGCGATGTCTCCCATTATTCAGAGAATATAACAGCGAATTGCACATATTCGCAGACGCTAGCCCAAAGCCTATGGAGAAGTTGCGTATGTGAGACAGATTCTACGGGACGGAGCTATACCAGTCAATTTAATATGCTTAAAAAATCGAGTGAGCCCTCTAAACAAATCAACGACGGAAAAGGAATTAACTCTTCCTAAATTAGAGTTAACAGCGGCATTTATAGCGACAAGACTTAAGTTAGTCTTAACTAAATCACTCGACTTCGAAATAAATTCGTCGAATCTTCGGACTGACTCTACCATTGCTTTAAATTGGATCAGCGGCCAAGGAAAACAAATAAGGCCATTTGTAAAAGCAAGGGTAAGTGAAATCAACAACTGTACAAATGTCTATGACTGAAAACATTGTGATTGTAAAACCAACCCAGCGGATATACTTACCAAATGTGTAAGGGCGAAGGTGCTATTACACTCAATTAAGTGGAAACAAGGACCATCCTGATTACGAGAAGACCATCGTTTCACAGCAGAGAGCGATATAAAATATGTGATCAATTTAATAGCGCCCCAGAAAGAATACAACGACAATGAGCCTACTCAGATTAAACAGTCAATATTGGACATTGAGAACTTCAGTAAAATCAAAAAACGCTTACGTGTTACATCATGTGTTTTTCGTTTTTTAAAAGCTATGAAATAAAAACCAGTGCAAGCAGTAAGCAATATCTGAATATAAAGCCAATAGAAGAAGTTGAAGAACTTACATCATTAGCTATCGCGAAGCAGAACGTTATTGGGTCAGTTATACCCAAAAGAGCTACTATGGTAGAGAAATTGAAGCACTAAAAAATAACAAAGAGATTCCGTCAAACTCAAAAATGATTTCATTGAATCCCGTACTTAAAGACAGTTTTTTGAGTCTGAGCGGACGTCTACTTGAATTTGCATATGGTAATCTTTGTAATCCTATTATATTAACAAAGCAATCTCATTTCAGGCGATTGCTTGTCCTTGAAGAACATCAAGCCACTTTACATGGTGGTAGCAGCATGGTTCTTTGGCATGTTCGAAAAAAGTACTGGATTGTGCGAGGTCGGCAACTAATCAAAAAAGTACTTCAGCGTTCTGTTATATGCAAGCGGCTACATGCAAAGCGGCATCTGAGCCATGGACAGCACTTCCAATGAAAAGGGTAGTTACGAGCAGACCTTTCGAAACGACCGGCTTAGATTGTTTGGTTCCACTATATGATAAAACAAAAACCGGAAACGAAATTGGTAAGGAAAAAGTTTCTGTTATGTGGTCTACCTGCGCCGCGATTCGAGCAAACCATCTTTAACTTGTGGGCGATATGACGGTCAAAAGCTGCACTAACGCATTAACACGACTCATAACGAGGCGTGGGGTGCCAGCTACTATAATGTCCGATAATGCCAAAACCTTCAAGCGGACAGACCTCGAATTAAGAAAATTAGAAGAACTCTTGAAGAGAAGCGAAGTGAAACAACTAGCTGCAAAGCAAGACATTACTTGGAAACTTATACCGGAACGAGAAGCATGGTGAGGAGGCTTCTGGGAGCGCCTCATCAAAAGTGTTAAAAACGGTTTAAAAGGAGCCATCGGAAAAGCGTGTCTGACTTTTGACGATTTGATAACATTGCCAACAGAGGTCGAAAGTGTTACAAATTCGAGACCATTAACGTATACTACGAATAATCATAATGTTTGATGACTTTGAATGCCCAACAACAACTTGAGTGTGCTACCACTAAGTTTTTTTTTATTTTCTCCTTACTCGTTTATAAGCCAACATTTTTTGTTGTTCATATAAGGAGGGCGATTTTTTATGTGAAAGATTTTGACACTGGTCATTTTTATTTGTATTATATTCAGTTTTTGTATGATTACATACTTGCTTTTTAAAGCCATTTTTCGTATCATTTGATGACTTTGAATGCCCAACAACAACTTGAGTGTGCTACCACCAAGTTTTTTCTCAACTAATTTGGCTGGAATTATAGCTATTTCACGACTTGCCAAGGTCGATCATCAGACTCCTTTGCTCTAGTGGTGCTGGTCTACTTTTTCATATTAATTGAAAAACTTCTTATGCCTTCATCGTGTATTGAACCATGACCAGCCGCTTAGTAGCCAATGCACTTCGCATCACGCCACCGAGCCCACATGATCAGATCCAACCTAATGCAGGTTTTTTCTGTTTATCAATTATTGTGTGGCTAATAAAAGCGCTAGTCGTTTCAATACAATTGATAAACAGAAAAAACCTGCATTAGGTTGAATCTGATCATGTGGGCTCGGTGGCGTGATGCGAAGTGCATTGGCTACTAAGCGGCCGGTCATGGTTCAATACACGATGAAGGCATAAGAAGTTTTTCAATTAAAAAGAAAAATTAGACCAGCACCACTAGAGCACAGGAGTCTGATGATCGACCTTGGCGCTCTTAGCAATAAGAGTACGAACTCCAAAAAGTTATGAAATAACTTTTTATTATTTTGCTTTTTTGTTTTCAATAGAAAATTTCTTTCAGTAATTTTAATAAAATTTATTTTCTTTGTGAAATCACTTTTCTTTTATTTTGCGCAATAGAAAATTTCTTTTAATATTTTTAATTTTTATCATTTGTTTTCTGATAATTTAACTTAAATTGCTTCAAACAAAAAATTCGTATGTTATTCTTCTAGTAAATAATGTTTTTAAATTATTCAATAACTTACAATAATATCATGAATTGTTGATTCATAGTTGCGAATTTTTATTCTTTCTGGTGGTTCTATTCCTAATCCAAGCGGCTGCAGTTGACTGCTCCTTTTTGTCCTTGGTTATCGGAATATCGGCTTACTAGAAGGCCTCTTTTCTTGGATTTGATTTTATCAAAGCACAAACTAAACGCGTATGATTTAAGCACAGGAATTAAATGTCACGTAATTTAATGGCAATGGATAGCACACATTAAACGCGTATAGTTCGAAGTCACACAGGTTGGGCGCCAGTTAATGAAACACCAATTTCTTTAAGAAAAAAAAAATTCCCGGAGCATTTTGCTCCGACCTTTATTACTTCAGATATTCTTAATAACTAACTTAAAATAAATGTTACAAAAATATTGTTCCTGGTTGCTAAATGCAACCTTGCATTATTGTTTATTTTATTTTCTCCAACGCAACTTTGCATTCCCACAGTTGTTTTGTTTCTTATTAATCCAGACGCATAGTCAGCGTTTCTTTGGGGTCAACGTAGCTCGCGTTCGTGTTAACGTATATATTCGAGGACTATTCTACGATTTTTTTTGTTGAACTGTGCAAGAACTCTTTCGTAGAAGTCAGGCCTACTTTTAATATTAAGCAGAAGTTATTTTTCTATAGACATAAGTGCTAAATCAGAAAGCCTATTTTCCGCTTGAGAATTTTTAAATACATGTGGATTCGCATTAGAACTGAAAAAGGTCGTTTGAAGGAAGTAACAGTTATCGGAAGTTTTAAAAATAAACTACTCACGTAATATTGCGTTTTTTAAATAGTTATGTCGGACGGAAGAAGTTGTATACAAAACTTTAAGTTCACTTTTCAAAGCTGTAAAATCAAAAAATCCAGGGAAAAAATTTAATAAAAAGATATTTTTTCATCTGGATTGTAAACTTCGAAATTATCAAATTTTTATATATTAAGTATGTAGGTAAATCTAAAAAAAATAAATTCGGGAAAGTTTTATGTCTTGTATTTATTTCGGATAAAATATTGTTTTTTATTTCTATAAAAAGACGTTTATATCGTATTTTGGAATCAATTTCAAGTAATCTTCGTTTTTGTGGTTGTTCCGGGCAATCGTTTATGCTTTCAAAAATGCATTTAAATTTATTAAGAATGTCAGAGCTAAACCAAGAATCAAAACTTTCGATTTTTGCAAATTCATCGGGGGAAATTTTTCACTCATCACTATTCTGCTATTCATTCGAAGTGAATCTTGTATACATTGGTAAAGTCGATAATATTGTGCGGTAATCAGGTCCAACAAGTTAGCAGAGCAAGTTGAGTAAAACACATTTTTTGTGATGCCATAATTAGATGCTAATTAAGTAGTAAGTACCCAAAAATATTTTTTTTTTTGATTCGTAGAGCACTTTAATATCACCTAAAGATTATACAAAACCAAATTTTCTTTCTCAAAGTTTTAAGCATTTTAGGTAATTGCTCTGCTAACTTGAAATCAAGATGGCAGAACATTAATTTTCTCCATTTTATTTTTGGGTTCTTAATTAGCACTTAATTAGCATCTAATTATGGCACCACAAAATATGTGTTCTGCTCAACTTGCTCTGCTAACTTTATGGACCCAAAAAATCCGATGCAAGCTAACCGTACTAAAGAATGTCGTCCTACTTCATTTAAGCATAGGTACCTACTGAAAAAGTATTTTGGGTGGTTGGGATTGATTTCCAATCTATAATAATAATAACCCACTTACATATGTATATATGTAGTTACGTCCATAAGGCCCAGTTATATCTACAAATATTTAAATACAATTGGAAATAAGCCTTCATCTTTTCTAGTACCGAAATTTCAACCCGTTCGTTCATCTTTGGCAGAAAAAAATTGCATCTTTCCGAACTGTTCATCTTATAGAACCGTGCATATTTCCGAGATTGAAGGTATGTAGGTACTGTATTTCCATAAAATGATTATTATTTCTTTGTCAAAACCTCTGGAAAAATGAGCTGCTGTTAAGCGTGCGTATCTGGTTGTGCTAATTAACATATAAATGAACAATTTCTTATTATAAATTTATGCTGAGCTTAAATTATGCGGTTCAAATGAGCCAGGTAAATGCTAATTATAAACATCTTACAAAGTCCTGCATAACGAACAAAAGAAAGCAAAAACAAATGCTAAAATAAAAAAAATCAAATGCTGCAAAGAATCCTGGTAGAAAAAAAGAAATATCTTCATGTTTATATAGCCCTCCTCATTTTTTGCTGCCTTGTTCTGAAAGGCGCATAAAGACAATCCTCGTTTGTTGTATTTATACAATTATGTGACTGCAGTTGAAGCCCAGACTCAGACTGCCTTTCTGTCAGTCGCTCACTCGTTATTTGAAAAACCCTTGTGCGCGACATAACGGAAACATTGAGTGTTTTGTAAGCCGCTTTTGAATGAATCGCTTAATCCACTTGCACTGCATTATGTTTAGGGTTGACACTTTATTATGCTCATATTTACGAAGAAAAAAAAAAATAAAATAACTCCACACAAAAAGATAAGAAGTAGAAGTTTACTACATATAAAACATGGATGAGAAACTATGTACATATAGGTATTGTTTACTAGCATTTAGAAATAAAAATGACTTGTTTTTAACTGTTATATCCGTTTCTTTATAACGTTTTTCATTGTCATAATTATATAGATAGGCAGTTTAGACAGAGTGTGCGGAAAGTAAGCACTGATTAACGTATTGTATATTTATTTAAAATATTAAATCGAAATATGGAAATATTTAGCATTTACACTTCAAAATAAGTAAATATAGTGGTCTCCGTTTAACTGCATTCCGCTTAACTGAAAAAAATCGGTTATCTGGAAAGAGAAATTCATAACGGATCCTTTTCAAGAAGTTTTTATACAAACTACTTCGAAACTCTGCTTAAGTGAAAACTCCTTTTAATTCAAACAAATATTCACGGCTAAAATTAATATTTAATCATTTTAATTCAAACAAACATTCACGACTAAAATAATTTTTTACCTATTCAATTTCGCATAATTGCAACTTTTATCTACTGAACGCTTCCACCAAATTTTCAATCGAACAAACCTTTCAATTTGAAATATCAAAATGTTTTTCTTTCATAGCGGGCGTTCACTAATTTATTTTGAGCAATCTGGAGCAGAAAGTTTTCTGTTGTTGTTTCGCGTGCAAAAGCACATCTAATGAAAAAATCAACTGTTCTCATGAAAGCTATCTTAAGTTATCCTAAAAATCTTGGAATAACTCGCTATCCGAGAACAAATGTGCAGATCATTTGACTGCAAAATTCATTTGGTATGTGTTTTGTTCTGATTTTTTGACTGCTCATCTGATTCGTTTACAAATATACTCGGATAGTTAAGTATCCGAGATATCTAATAAGTGAGTGAATGTCCCCATTCTTGTTATTTCTGTATTCTCTACCGGTTGTTGATCTTACATTTTTATTTAGTTTTTGGCTTATCCTCAAAAAATTTCCGCAGAAAACGTATGGATGACGCAATATTGTTGACAATAAATTCATTTTACAATTGCATGAAAATAAATCAAGCAATAAATGCACAAATTTATCAAAAATCATCAAGCGAAAAGAAGTCATCCGAAATATAGCTGCACATACCCAAAACATGGTCAGAAAAAGGTGATCAAAAAATGTCAGGAGATAAGAAGAAAGAAGACGATCAGGAAAAAGTATTTCTTTTTCAGAGTTGGCATTTAAGAGAAGTAAAAGAAATAAAGCTCATCATCTGAGACTTCCCAAATTAAATATGGAAGATTGAAGTCACCTACAATTATTACGAGTATATCAGCCGTGTTCTTTTGGTTCAAGTTTTAGTTTGTTCATTTTTAGGCAATTTGACAGCAGCTGACACAAAGCCACTCAAACATCTTTTATTAATTTGATCTGGCAGTTTCGAGTAAGCTAACTTTAACTTTTACTGAAAGTGGAAGAGCACGCCCTACCTATGCTTATTAATATGATTTATAAAGCAACATAAATAAATAACGGGTACTTTCAGCCTAGTTCGTTGCTTTAGTAACTTTTATTTCATGTACGTAAATAGTTGTGCAATAATTTTTTTTAATAAAAGAACACATATAGAAACAAAAATTATTGATTTTAAACTGTTTTCAGCTAACCTATCCGAATCGTTCACAAATATATTCGAATTGATTGGTTTCCGATATAACTTATCTAATAAATGGATGAACGTCCCCATTGACAGAGGAGAAGACCTCTACGAACAAGGACTTCGAGATTCAACAAAGTCATCGGAACCACCAACTAAACAACATAATATCATTCGATACTCGAATAAATGTCAAATCTACCCAAAGCAGACTTCTGTTTTTACTTTTATCGAAAGCAGGTCCTTGTTATGCAATCGTCGAAAAAAAAAGTTTTGAGATAACAATCAAACATGACATTATGATGACAGCGAAGACGAAAAAAGATGGTCTAAAAATTCTGTCCGTCAATTGTATTGTCCTTTTTTTTAAATATCGCTGCTTTTCTTTTTCTTTCTGTTTTTGACATTTGTTAGGGTCTTCTCGAATCTTTCGACGACGTTCACGTTCCTTTTCCGCATGAACTTTTTTCATTTGGGGCCATAATGTTGATGAACTTAAACACTAATTGAAAATAAAAAAGTGAAAATATTTAAGAAATTCAAGTTATTTTGATCGAATATTACATTTCCGTGTGCAATCTGTCATTACCATGTATGTCACGGGAAACACGGAAATGACGACGAAAGGTATTTTTTCAAAATAAAACCTTACTATATTAAATATTTTGTTTGAAACTCATTTTGTAATTGAGTTCGTAAAAAAAGACATGCATTAAAAAACATTTTCGAATTAATTATTATATTATAATAATAAAAAACACTTACCACGGTAATGACAAATTTGGGGAACGAAAACTCGAAACACTTACGCCACATGAAAGCTACTTCAATACTGATATTTTTTTGTGCGTATTGCAACATGTTCTGAAAGCAACCAACGTGTCCCGTTATTGATGTGATCTGAGCAACTTATTCTGCGGCCGTTAATTCAAATATCTCAAAGATTTGTTTTTGTCATGGAAATGACAATTTTGCATGGGACACTCACTTAAATACCTTTAACTTTTTTTTTATAACTCTAAAAATAAATTAACTGGGCATAAGTCGCCATTGTTCTTTCTTCTTCAAAGCTATATTAAATCAATATTCAAACCTATTTGCATCTTCAAAATAAAATGCATTGTATGAGCGAAGGTACCACTTGGGACATGCCATGGTAATGACATTTTTGGTGCTTAAGTTAAAATTTTTGAACAAAATCAAACATTTATTTTTATTTTGTTATAAGCCCAGGTTAAAATAGTTTTGGCAATACATTTTCTGAGATTTAAGCTTCTGACCGCAGAATATTAATATTTTGAAATATTGACCCATATAATGAGTTTGTTGTACTTCAAATACTTGTATAAATTAACAAACATAGGTAATAGAAAAGTTAAATTAGTGAGAAATGCCGAGTTTGTCAGATTCAAAGATGCAAACTTTTTTAATGGGCGTTGTAATGACTCCATTTTGGGTCTTAATATCTACAATGCGGACTCTTTTATCGCAACCAAGATAGACCTTCGTGATACGGCCAAGTCGACATTCGTTTGGAGGGAGGTTTTAGTTCCTTACTATAACTAAATAGTTCAATTGTATATCTCTTTTAGGATATTTCCACGATATTTAGGTCTCTTAAATATTCTTTCTTCCACCTGCGACAAGATTCATGATACAAAATTTTTACTTTCTCGAATCGTTTTACATTGGTCAAGGAAATTTCGTCATAAGCAGGTTCTAAGGGTAATAGTAATGGACCACCACAGATAAAATGTCCAGGAGTCAGATGTGGAATATCTGTGTTATTTTCACAGATTGGAGAAATCGGCCTAGAATTAAGACAGGCTTCAATTTTAGCCAGAAGAGTGGAAAACTCTTCGAACGTGAATTTAGAAGTTCCAGCTACTTTTCTAAAATGAAGCCTCCCAGATACCTCCCATGTGTGGGACACCGGGTGGAATGAATTTCCAATCGAGTTTGCGGCTTGGAAACTTGTAGATACTTCAAGAGGAACTGATTTAAAACAAAAATTAAAGTCATATGATATTATTTTGCTGGTTCCAACAAAATTAGTGTCGTTATCAGAAAAAAATGGTTTTCGGCATGCCACGACGAGATATGAATCTATTGAGAGCACCTAAAAAGGTTTCGGTACTTAGATCACTAGCGACCTCTAAATGAATGGCCTTTGTTCCGAAACATACGAAGAGACAAAAATATATCCTTTTGTTATGCGACAGTTTCTACCAGAAAAAGTTTAAATTAAAGGAGGCTTTACATGGATCTGCATCTGTAGACTTGGAGAAAAGTAGAGCGGGACCATAATTTAAAACAAACATAAAAGTAAGACAGGGTACACACTAATAACTTACTCGAACTCTGCTATAACTTTCTAGACACATCTCACAATCACATGTTCTTAGCGTTCAGGTATGTAGTTTTGAGAAGATAATTTTTACCAATTTCATTGGTTTTAAGCAAACTGAGGTGAATTGGTAAAAAAACACTTGAAAATTCGTTATCTGAACGGGACAAATTATGGTGCAGATGAAAATGCTATAATGAAGATGAACATGTTCATCTTCACTATAATCTGCAATCTATAGATTTATACTTCCTATAATCTTCATACATGAAGATGATCTCAATTTTGGTCTTCGCTCTCTATCGCACAAGTATGATTTTTTTATTTTGTTTCCTCTTTTTTTGCAGATGTCGATGCAGATGAAGATGAAGATACATGTTAAGCAACCTTAAGTATGGACCGGCAAAATACAGACCAGTAAGGGGTGAAGAATTCATTGTTCGTTCTATAGGCAAGGCGACCATTATCTGTGTTTGTAGTTTCTGTCTGTGAATTTTGCAGGTCTTACAGAAATTAATCGATTTTTTAACAAGTTGTTTAATTCTTGGTATCCAAAATTCGCACTGCAACATTCGTATTACTAGTTGGTTTCCACCCTGCATTGTGATATTATGCAAAAAGTTACCAAAAAGTTTGTTGATTCGAGCTTCATATGGGAGCAAGATCGGATAGTTTTCATTATAAGGAAGGTTTCAACTGGAAAGCCGTCCATTAGATCGTATGCGGTGATCTTCGTCTAGAAAAGGATTTAATTTAAGAAGGGAACTTGTGGTCGCGATAGGATCTTTTCTAAGAAGACTATGATACTCTGATTGAAAATGCAGAATTTGAGTTAAACGAACTAGTATTTTTTTTAAGTTAGTTTCAACGTGAGTTAAGGTTGTAGATGAATAACGTTTATGGTATACAATTTTGTGACGTGTATGCGTGTGATGAAAAAAGCGAAAAATATAACTGAGTACTCTTAATAATCTTGGCCAAGGTGAGCACCTATTGACAATTTCTTCCACATTCGGAACACATATCGAATTGTAAGTTTTTAATGGTAACTCATCCTCGCCTGCAGTTTTTAAAAGAGACTGTGGCCAGAGAGATTGAAGCTGGAAAAGCCATTTTGGTCCATGCCACCAAAGTGAACTTGCTTTCAGTTCTATTGGTGAAATTTCTCGCGTGGCTAAATCAGTAGGATTTTCTTGAGACCGCACATGTCTCCATTTTATGTTAGGAAGATCAGTTTGAATTTTAGAGACGCGATTGGCTACAAAAGTCTTCCAGGTACAGGCTGGTTTGTCTAACCATGCCAAAACTATAGAGCTATCCGTTCAGAGATATAAGTCCTCTGTATTTAATCTTAATTGAGTTATAACATTTGAGAAAAGTTTAACCAAAAGAACAGCACCACAAAGTTCAAGCCTTGGCAGTGAAACCTGTAAAAGGAGCTACTTTGCTCTTACAACAAATAAGATTTGAGGACAAACTATTGTTGTCTCTCATAAATAACATAAATAAAATGTGGCTGCATATGCATGCTCAGATGCGTCGCAGAATCCATGAATTTGGATTCGATTCCATGGGCAATATTATGAATGAATGATAAAGAAGTGAGAAAGGTTTGCCAGCGGTGACACGTTAGGGGCTGAATCTCTTGGTCCCAAGATGTACAAGGCTTGCTGCATTATGATTTGTGCAGTAATAGCGACGGGCACTAGCCATCCAGCAGGGTCCAATAATTGGGCTATAACTGGAAGAACAGATCTTTTGGTAAGATCATTGTTGAGGGCTATATCTTTAAAAGCTAAATGAAAAGCATCGATTTGAGCATTCTATTGAATGCCAAGTGTCTTAGAAACACTTTTGTCCTCTAGCTCTAAGATATCTTGATTTAAAAGATGATCAGGAGGGAGAGTCTCAATTAGCTCGCGACAGTTTGATATCCATTTTCTCAGTGAAAATCCAGCAGAATTCAGAGCTTTGATTAATTCTTTTTGGGGTTTCAAAGCTGATTCAAGATCATGAGCCCCCGATGAAATATCGCCAACATTAAAATCTTGTTTTAAAACTTGAGAAGCAACAGGGTAAATATTTCGTATGTCTTCAGAAAGCTGTTTCAAAGTTCGAATAAATAAAAATGGGGCGCAATTGACACCAAAACTAACGATTTTCAGTTCGTATGTTTTAGCGCTATGATCGGATTTTGACGGATTACGAAACCAAATCCTTTGGTACGGAAAGTAATCGGAATGAACTCGTATCTATCGATACATTTGCTCAACATCCGCATTGTAAACATAACGATAAGGACGCCAGTTTAAAATTAAAATTGGTAAATCTGATTGTAGAACTGAGCCAAGATACAATACATCATTTAGACTCATACCGTTGCTTGATTTATTCAAAGCATTAAAAACAACTCGAATTTTCGTTGTCACACTGTCTGACTTAATAACCGGATGTTGGGGTAAATAGAATTAACCTACTCGATTGTCCTTCACGATTTCAAAAGCTGGAATAATTTTGATATGATTAAGATCAGAATATTCAGATAAAACTTGATTGTATTTGTCGTACAAATCGGAAGTTTTTTCTAAAGATATTTCCATTCTATAAAACTGCTTTAACGCAATATCTCTGGAAAAGCCAAGATCTGGATTCGCGTTTTTGAAAGGAAAGCGAACTGTGTATCGTCCGTTTTCTAAAAGTAGTAGTGGAGTTAAGATTTCTTCCTCAGAGAGTTGGTTTGGCTCAGAAATATCATCCATTTCCCAAGATTTTGCGATTTGTTGATCAAGTGAAATTTCATTGAAATATGAAACAAAAGTTGAATAAGATCGAGTAGTGCTTTGAAGAGGGCCTGATAATACCCACCCAAAAATGGTATTTTGAGCCATCAATGATCCAAAAACGTTAGGTTTCAACCCCTCTGTATCGATTGAAGGATTAATATCCATGCCGATAATAAGATCAGTGGTTGAGACTTCCATAAAAAAATGGGTCGGCTGGTTGAAATTCCAAACCATAGAAACATTTTTCGGGGTTTAAATTGGCAGATGGCATGTTACCTGTTAAATTCTTCAAAATTAAAGCATTTGCGAATCATGTAAGTTCGGAGTTATATTATGAACCTAGACAAAGGTTACATATTTTGGAGGACGTAGCAGTTACTACTGAGCTTATGCCTAAAATTTGTGCATAAACGGATGTTGTTTTAGATGTAATTTCTTTTGAATGTCTTCAGAAATAAAGGTTGCTTCCGATCCCGTGTCTAAGAACGCTCTTAGGGTAAATGTACTTCTCATATGATACTAACGCGGTTGCAAGAAAAATTGCTTAATTACTTTTCAAATGATACGACTGAATGTTATCTGGGTTTTAGTGTTCAATGGACTGTTTAAAATTATTTGAAAATGTAGGTTGAGCTTGGAGAGTCGTTTGAGTTAAGTTGGATAATAGAAAAACATCGAAGAAGATTGATTGGGTTGATATGAAGATTTCGGTGGATTTTGAGAATCGGTGATGGCTGAAAGATGAAGCATGGTATGATGCTTTTCTTTAGAGTTGCGTACTTTTGCATTTTGGTTTCAAATGTGATGATTATAAACAATTGTTACAATATTTCAAAGAATTAACTTTGGCAATCGTATCAGAAATTGACAAATAAGAGTTGTGGGTTTTCTTTAAGTGGTTTGAGTCTTTACTTTAATACTTGTAGCATCTTTTGGTGTTGATTGACATTTCATGCCAGAAACTATTTCTAACACCCTATAACAGTTGGTTAGAAAAATCCAATGCGGACCAAGATGGAATATCTCTCGGATTGGTTAGAGATTGCTCCCATAGAGAAAGAGTTTTTTCAGGAAGTTTATTTGAACACAAATAAACTAAAATAGGGTCCCACGATTTGGTATGAATTGAATGAGCTTTTAGAATTGAAATACTGTCATTGATTTCTCGTTGCAAATTTCGAGTTCCTCTCCCTGATTATAAAGCGAAGCTTGACATATTAAAAAAATTCTTCCGTTGTATATTCACAATAATTTTCAGTAAAGGCTTTCCACGCAAAATCGAAACTATCTGCAGTGAGTGGAAATTTAGATACGATATTATATGCGTCACCTTTTGTTTTTGATTGCAAATGATATAATTTTTGAACATGCATATAGTTTAGGATGATTAATTTAGACCGCCGGAAATATCGCGAAATGATGGCCAGGTCAAATAATCACCATAAAATATGTCAGTGTCACAAGCCGGAGCTTTAATATTGGAATATTTCGATGGTTGAACACAATCAACTTGATTCGTTTTAACAAATGTATTCCCTTACTCATTAATTAAATTAAATTTTTAGTTGATTCTAAAATGTCCGCTTAGCAACGAATATACGTGTTGCTTGAAATAAGATATTTTATCTTTATCGCTTCAAAAACTCTCTTCGGAAAGATCACCATTTCCGTGCGTTAATAAACAATTTGAATAACATTGCTTGGTTTCAAGCCAAAGGTCTTTAATTTCTATTTTAAAAGCTTCTAATTTAGTTGGGGTTTGATCAACCAAAGGAATTTCTTGAAAATTTGACTAAAATTCGACAATGTGATCGGGAGCAAGAATTAATTTCTTGAGCTTTGACATTTTAATTAATTTAGAAAAATCGTTAAAAGAGAACAGAACAACTGTTACAATAAGAAGCCCTCCCAGAAAAACGGTATATTTTAAATATTTTCAAATAACTTTGATTTATTTTTATTTTTTATTAAAAAAAATCTTCAATCACTTCCACGAGTGATAACTTTCTTTTCATTTGTTAAAAGGAAATTTGTATTTGGAGTACCCTGTATATATTTACATACATATATGACTTTAAAAATATATACGAGTATATTTCTTTTTTTCAAAATCTACTTAGTGTTAAAATATTTGTTTCAATTTGGATTTGATGAATTTAATATATTAAATTAGGTATTTAAACTATATTGCCCCATTTTAAAAAATAACGAACCCACCTGATACATAATTGGAATGAATTATGTTTTATGATGACTGATGACGATGGGATGTAGCAATGACGTGATGAATGTTACTCTGATGAGTTGATGGAATGGGTAGGTTATCTGGAATGTTCTGTCGTTGGTTTAGTATATATTAATATATATGTGCATTATTGAATTCGGAAAAAAATCCCTCAGGTGAAATAGGTTCTTAGGTTGTGGCGATAAATGTGCATGAGTGTTTGTGTTGCCTGGGGCTTGACGTTCTCGGACGGTGGAGTAGAAAATCTTCAAAGCGACTTAAATTTGTCAGGCATAAAATAGCCAAGCCTCTGAACCCTTTTTTGTATTTATTGCAGGCACAGCTAGACAAATGAAATAACGAAGCAAAGCGAAGCGATGAAACGACGACATACGTTGTCTTTGTAGTTTTTCGAGCAAGATATAGAGATCTTGCCCTCGAGCAATGGAAGCGCTGCGAAGAAACGACGACACACCCGTTGATTGTAGTTTGTCGAGCAAGATATAGCGATCTTGGCCTCGAGCAAAGAATCGCAGCGAAGAAACGACGACACACACGTTGTCTGTAGTTTGTCGAGCAAAATATAGATCTTGGCCACGAGCAATGGAAGCGCAGCGAAGAAACGACGATATACCCATTGTCTGTAGTTTGTCGAGCAAGATATGGAGATCTTGGGCTCGAGCAATGGAAGCGCGGCGAAGAAACGACGACACTTGTTGTCCTTGTACTTTATCGAGAAAGATATAGAGGAAGCGCAGCAAAGAAACGAAGACACCCACGTTGTCTGTAGTTTGTCGAGCAAGATATAGATATCTTGGCCTCGAGCCATGGCAGCGCTGCGAAGAAACAACGACACACGTTGTCTTTGTTCTTTGTCGAGCAAAATATATGTAGATATCTTGGCCTCGAGCAATCCTTATCTGGATTTTAATTGTTTAAATGTTTTATTAAAAAATCCGGTTCGTTTGTACCAATGAAAAGAACTACGCTAATTAAACGAATTGAAAATGACTTTTTTGGATAAATAAAAAATAACTTGGCAGTAAAAGCAATGCTCGTCGTATCTCGGGAGAAGAAGAAAATTAACACGTTTTTACGCTACAATGGTTTATTAAAAAAGAAGAAAAAGAATTGCGACATGGCAGTAGAGTGGTGAGTTCTGGATGAAAAAAGTAAGAGTACTGGGAAAATAGCGACATCTAGATGAGATAATAATTATTAAATATTAACGAGTACATATTTTCATTTAAGTTAGAGATGTGCGAAAAATATTGGTTTTATCTGAACAAAGGGATTAATAAAGGAGTCCTTCCATAATTTTGAAAAAATGGCTTGAGAGAATGAAAGACGAAATAGAGTTGAAAGGGGCTCATAAAAAAAAGATAGCACATTTTTTTTAGTAAAATGGCAAGCAAACCTAAGGCTCCGGGGAGAAATCGTCTTTTAGGAAACTTATCTTTATGGCCACAATATCAACAGTGTGGAAGGTGCGGGGGTATCTTTTAAGAAATTAAAAAAATCATTGTATGGTTCTTGAGGATTATCACTGTACGATTGACTACAAAATGAGGCTAAAGGGTTTGTGATTATTTTGGGGTCGGCAGATG
Organism: Philhelius pedissequus; assembly: GCA_910595825.1. NCBI lineage: Eukaryota > Metazoa > Arthropoda > Insecta > Diptera > Syrphidae > Philhelius > Philhelius pedissequus. The sequence continues at coordinate 163,922,401 of OU343161.1, forward strand.
TCGGGTCCAGAAATTTAAGAGCTAAGGAAAATCCTTCGGATTTACGTTTAATATTAATAAATTTGTAGAAGCGTGTGGGATTCGAAATCATGCTATTTTGCATTCTGACAATGTATTATTTGTAGAGGAGCTGACTGTTGACTTTGTTGGTAGTTGGAGAAGTCAAGACCAGCATGAAGGTGTCGTTGTGGAACTAGAAAACAGCCATTCATATTTAGAGGGAACCTCTATCTTGAAACTTGAAAAAGAAAGTTTGTTGCATACACCCAGCGTAATACCAAACTTCTGGAGAAACTTCTTCTGAATCCATGTGGCACCTGCTTTCTTAGGGGTGCCTTATATGGAAAAGGGGGTTGATTCGGACTTTGCATTGATTTTTTCAGTCTGTTGTTCCACTCGGTGAGAGTCCATATCATCCCAAGCCGATAAATAATTTTTTCATCTGTATTTGGGGAAACGATGGGGATAAACTGGGGTAATGTGGAAGGCGAAGTGGACCTGCCCGAACCAAGGCGATGGATAATTTGTTCATCTGCATTTGCAGAAATTTTGGAAATAGATGGAGAGGGGGACTTCTCCGAAACTTCAGTCAGTTCTTCAAGGATAGATGTAATGTAGATGGAAGTGGTAGGTCGAAATTGATCCGGTAGTTCATCAATTTTGCATGAGACAGCTTTAATTTCTTCAGCTGTTCTACCAATAGATATGCGTGTTGCAGATTTTAGATGCAATATCGATAAATAATGGAGACACTTGACGAGATGCATATGATTCAAGGCGAAAGGAAGTTTGAAAGAGATAATCAAGGTCAGTGCGGATAGAGGAAATATTTTTATTTAAACACATGCAGGAATTAGACTCGGGTACAGAAGCAATAGTAGATTTTATAACATGTTTTAAGTCGTCAAAAGCACTAGAATTTTGTTCGAGGGGACGATCATTAGTCAGAGATGCGATTTCTTTGACGGCCGAAGTTTGCCTCTCGAGGCAAGGTTTGCTGTAACTTTCGACAGTATTAATTAAGATTTCGATATTCTTTGAAAACTCGTCAAGGTTATTCAAATAGACTGTGGCGTGTTTATGGAAGGCATTGTTATCATGAGAGATTTAGTTTATAGATTCACTTAGGCACTTAACCGCGAGCAACACGTTGGATAGATATATGGGGATGGATCTTTTGCTTAAAACGGTGCAAATTGGCTGTTACGATTTTCCGCACATGCCAATGCAAACCACTCGACCAATTTTGCCGGAACACTTCGAAAAATCGAAGAAGCAGTTATCAATTGTCAATGATTAAAGTGGTCAGTTGTGAATGGGGGTCAGATTTTTATTTTTATTCATTTATTTATTTTTTTAAGAAAAGAGATCACGATGGGAATGCAAGACTAAGCAAAAAAAAACACTTATTCATTTTTGTTAAGGCACAGAGTATGTTTGCATGGGAAAAGTGCAAGGGTAAGCAAAGTGTAAGTGGGACGCGTTGAGTCAATTATTGGCAATATTTAAATTATTAATTAATTGGAGCGCTTAAAAAACGATTGAGTGAAGAATAAAATAATCGTGGAAAGAAAAAGAAAAGCGAATGCACTCGACGAGTACTAACCACGTTTTTGGCGAGGTGCTCATTCTCTTCCATGAGCTCGTTCATATCTGAATTTGGGTTGTTATTTTTTTAAAAAAGAATTTTAAATTATAGAAACTGAAACAAGTTCAAAAAATTTTACTTTACATTTTACTCCGGTCGTCAACAAACTTTTCGATGACAGATTTCGACGTTCTTGCGGGCGTTTTTTTGTATGGAAACGAATAACGGAATAAAAAAATAATAGTGAAATCAATGCAGATTCAAAGGCTTCAGTTAATCCAGATGCTACTAATAACAAATCACTACAAATTAAACTTCTAGATCTCGATAACTCCTCCGGTCCCTCCAACGCCAGCTTACCTGGTGCACAACATTGTATGCCATCATTATGTGCTTCTTCTGGTAATTCTAACAACAATTCATCAGCAGCGCAACATTGCACACGACCATCATCTGCGGTAGATTTATCGAATTTCAACAATTCCGCCAACGACATCTCATTACATGCTGAACTGAATGACTCTGTCGCAAATGCCAGCATTAACTCGTCTTCCATGAAAATTTATTTTGAAACTAGATGCGCTATGGACGCCCTTTGAATGGGAAAAAAACTCCATCTTCTGGAATTGAAAAACTCAAATATGAATTCCTCATCTTTGTTTTTCCCGAAAGGAGCCTCAAAAATAGCCAACAGTACTTGGGTAAAAAGTTTCCTTAAGAAGATATTCGGTATACCCAACGTACGTATTCAAAAACCTAGATCTTTCAAAATTGAGATGCCGTGTAAATTCGCCCTTACATTCCCAGCTCATGCCGACCAGAAATTTTTGAGAAATGTCACTCGTTGTCACACTGTAATTTTCACACATTCAGGAATTCTTGCCTATAACGGGTCACCAAACAACCTTTCCCTTCCCTCAAATCCGTCTTCAAAAATAACTTACAGTTTTTGCAACATTAAGGTGAGTGTCTCAAGAGGTTGAATACACCGATCTGCAAATTATGCAAAAATTATGGACATGAGGCTGTAAACTGCAATAAATGGGCCACCAATAATAGCCAAAATACCTACAGGGGGAACCCACAAAATTTCAACAGGGGAAACTCCCAAAATGTCGACAAAAATAGTTAGGTACCCATCGAGCGATAGGAGAAACCCCCAAGGTAATAACTATTACTAAAACATAAATAGAAGTGACCCATACTACGGTAGAGGCAACCTCCAAAATAATTATGGTAGGGAAAGACTCAATGCACACCAACCCCAAAGGAACCAAGAACCTAGCAGATCTAATCCATTTAGGAACGAGAATTCAAACTCACAGATAAAACCTAGCACAAATATTCCATTTGCAATCGATATGTGATTGGTGTGGCAGAAATAAGCACACCATTAATGAATGTTAATTTAAGAACCGGTAGGAGAGGTCACAGTCGGGAAACTCCCAGTAGTCGAACGAACGCTCCCAGGTTCGATTTTAAATAATATTAAGGAAACGCTAGGGCAAACACAAAATAAGCACCAAGTGCAAAATGAAACTGATCATGTCCAGGACTCAGACTTACTTAAATTAAACAAAAAGATAAAATTACCTTCAATAAATATAGGGAAACATAACACAACTCGTTTATTAGTAGACTCCGGTTCAGAGGTTAATCTAGTAAAAAAATTCATTAGAGAAGAGCTTATATAAACGATAACAAGAAGTTAACCATTAATACACCTTGTTCCTTCGGTTATATATTAGGAGAGTGCATAGGGACAATTGAAATACCCACACGTCCTGCTTGTGAGTTTCAAGTTATAGAAAATGACCTAGCCAACCCTGGTGATGGAATTTTAGGGTACAATTTCATGGGTAAATACTGTAATGTAGATGGCCCCAACAAATTATTAACGCTTTCACAAATACATGAAAATAACACAGGTATTCAGGTAGAAAAGGTATACAGTATTCCCTTAATAGAATCCGAGGTAACCGAAGAACAAGGGTTGTCCATTTCGCACAATGGAAGTTGTTTCACGAGGGCTCACTCGCAAGTGAATAACTCAAACACAACACAACAAACAACTCAAAATAGCCGCAATTATCACAAATTGGTAGAAACTACACTAAGTTTTGAAGAAAAGGCACTGAAAGATAAATGTATTTTGTCGCGCAAAATGCGACCGGCCTAGAAAAAATATCTGAAAGTGCAGTATCGAAAAATTTAGTGTTTTTAGGTTCTTTGAACACAACCGAGACTTTGCCATCACCAATTTATTAAGATCCACATCGAAAAGTGGAACATAGAAAAATTGTGCAACAAAACGTTGTGACTGAAGAAAATTTTGAGCTGAAAAAATTACCAGTATATCATGGTAATAATAAGCACAAAAAAAACAAAATCTCAGACGAAGAAACGGCTAAAGCCAGTAGTAAACCTCTCTGTACCTCAGAAAATGGTTATGATTTCTCAAAATTAGAGAATATTAATGATTATAACTTCTCCCATTTAGAAACTAATAATAGTAATAACTTATACCAATTAGAAAGACAGATTAAAGAAATAATGAATATAAATATATCTTTGAATGAAAATAATGATCATAAATATCAAAAAATACATACTGCAGTCGCAGAAAATACGGTAAGCAAAACAAATAACCGAACAGTATTGCACCCTGCAGACGAAACAATTGGTTCTCACCACCAAACACAAGAAAATATAGGGAAAGACAAACTATTAAATATAAACTTATCACAGAATCACAAAGAATAAATACAAAAATGTATAAAGCAATAATCACATTACTATATACATTGATACATACAATCATATTAATTAGTAAATTGCACCAAGTTAGGATAGATAAACAAAGTCTTACACTAGAACAATCAGATACATTAAAAACAGAAAAGTTAGTTGAAGATTGTTTCACGGAATTTGAAGACTTAACAGATAAATTCATATTTGTTATTAATAATTTCCATTATAAATACGACGAAACTGATATATCTTTGAAATAGGGTACAGAGATAAATAATTATAAAAGTAAGGATAATAAAATGAAATTAATTTTTAACCATATAAAAGACAATACTTTATTTCAAATAGACCCAGGTTAACATTATATAGAATCGCAGTAGAACAAAGATTAGGTTAGGGCATACACTAATTAATAAAATAAACTTAAGCGAACATACAAGCTTTTAAAGAGATTTTTATAATGTTGAGAATTTTAAAAGGAATAATTAAAATACTAAATTCATAAAAGAAAATTATTAAAGTTTTTTTCTTTCCTTCTCCTTTCTGTAGAGGGAGATAAAAGAATAAAAATATTTAAATAAAAAATAAAGATGGAGAAAAAGAGCCCCAATTTTAAAAATTAAAAAAAATGAAGATGGGGAAATAGAGATCCCCAACTTTAAAAATTAATAAATAAAAGAGGACATTAAGTCCCAAATTTAAATTTAACATAATAGAAGAGGACATTAAGCCCAAATGTAAATTTAACAAAAAATAAAAGAGGGAGATAGAGCCCCAAATTTACATTTAACAATAGCGAGAAGAGGGAGATAAAGCGCCCCAAATTTAAATTTAACGATAAAGAGATTAACAGCCCCAAATCGAATAAAAAAAAATGAAAAAAAGGGAGATGAAGAGTCCAACATTAAAAAAGTTACTAAAGTATCCTCTTTTAGTAACTTTTTTAAATTTGGACTCTTCATCTCAAGCCCCAAAACACAAAATTAAGCCGATAAACAATACATATGTACACAGAAACCCAATATTAAACTAATACACGATACATACACCAATAATTAACACGAAACACACATACATACAAAACACATGTCATTTGCTAAATCAGACAACTTCACAAGACACACCAGGGATACACAACCCCACCATCTAGTCAAACTATGAAGCAGGCCTAGCAAGTTAATTTTTTCGAAGCTAACTATAACTTTAAGTGCAAATATGACCACAGAACAGAAAGAGCAAACTACAGATTACCGGCTACAACAAATCTACAACCCAAAAAACTAACATGTCCCAAGTCAACCGCCAAAAATCGATTTCGTTGCTTACATATATCATCGGTTATTTTAGATTTCAATACTATTTTTACAACTTTTCCTATATATATATTTATATTTTCTTTGTATTTTGGTACTCGTTTCTAGCTTTCGTTATTGTTTCTATTCCAAGTTCAAACTTTCTTTAAAAAAGCTAAAATTGATATTTCAATACTTTTAACAATGTCAAATTAATGCTATATTTGTGTTAAGAAATTCCATTTGGGTACTAGTTTCTCATCGAATGATAATTGATTTATCATTTCGGTAATGGCTGTTTTATAAAAGTTAAGGCAATTCGTCGACACATCTGTTTTATCAACAGGGTTTAGTTAAAATCATCACTATCTTATGCAAGGAATATTCTGCTCAAATCTGCGGGTGTATAGGTCGTGTCTTCATCCAAATCTCTAAAGATGACAAGTTGTTCATGCCATTGAAGTTAAAATAAAGCAGCTCAAATTAAACTTTAACAAAATTAACTTTTCTGAACAATACAAAATTCGTTGATGAGTCATACAGGGGAAACCACGTTAACAAAAAAAAAAACGCACATTAAAGTCTACATTCACGGTGTGATGCGCAAAACGGTTTTATATGGATAAAAAGGATAAACAGTTATTCATTAAATTCAAAATGGCGACTAAAGCTCTAGAAGTATTTTCCCGAAAATCGATATTTAGACTACTTATGATTCCCCAACAAACTATAAGAGAACATTGTTCGAAATAATATTTCTATGATCCCCGAAGGGGGTCATAAGCCCCAAAACTGTTTTTCATTAATATTGTCTTTATTTTTTTTTGTCAGAATTTAAAAAGGGCGAACTTATTGGCCAAAATAAAATATTCATTAAATTCAAGTTGTGCAGCCTTTTTTGACAGCCCGACTGGACTACTAATAATATCATTGATTGAAGAAAAATTTCCTTACTTACTAAGGTGTTCCAATAACTCAACAGCAATGTTATGTTCCACATAATTTTCTTTCTGCAATATTTGTCTTGTTTTATTTTATTTTTTTTTTTTTCTCAAAAAAGTTTTTACTGAAGGTGTTGTTTTTATTGATTCTAAATTCAATAAATGCTTGGGGCCATTGGCATGCGGCACACTTTCAATTTTACCATATTATAAAGATGTTCCACATGCTTTGCAGAAAGCTTTGAAATCGTCATTTCCAACTGGTCTAAACCACGCAGTCATTTTTGGATCATGTTGCCACCTCATCTGAAACGTTACTTGCTTCCATTTTCTTCAAACATTTTACTTAAAAATAATCAAAGACTTCATAAATAAATTAAAATCTCTACTAATATAAATAGTTATAAAAGTGTAATTTTGTTTCGATGTCAGTTTGTCTGTATATGACAGATAAGCTGACGACTTACCATTTGACACGTCATAAAAATGGTTGTATCATCTTCTGTTGTCCTTTGGCCAACTTATATGCTATTAAATTTGATATATAAGTTATGTTTAATGTGCCTAATACATAAATATTTGCACTTGCATCTTAAATTTATACTGATTTTGAAATAGAATTTCCAAATTTAAATTTTGTTTTGTTTACGTTTTGCTGTATCCCTTGATTTTATATCCAAATTGGTTTTTGTTTTGGTTACTTCCGCTGTTGTTATGGATTTTATTTCCAAACTAGCAAAAATTCCCCAGTGTTGCCGGGGCACCCGAGGCAAAAGTCTTTGAATGCAATATCTATAATATAATATATAATTTGTAAGGAAAATGATTTATCATTTATTTTGTCGTTTATTTAACCAGGATTAGTTTTCTTATTAAATTTAACAAAGAAAATTTATTATTTGTATTTTTCTTTACAAACGAACTATTCTTCATTTTTTGAGACCCTTCGCTTTCGTTTTTTTACATGCGATTATAGTTAAAACAATATAAGGCAAGTTATGCATTCTTTGAAAAACTTTGAGATAATAATCAAACATGACATTACGATGATAGCGAAGACGAAAAAGGCTGCCATTCAAGTGCGGCTTGAAAAAATTAAGCATAGTGTCGGAGAGCGTCGCATTAGTGCGGTCTTACTTTAAACGTTTAAAGACCCGACATTTTGAGTTTCACGCTAACAGGGCCTCAGCATGAAAAATTCCGAAGATTTCGATGAAAGAAATTCGACATTAGACGTGTTCCTTTTCTGTAATTTATGCGGGTCTTATACAAAACACATTAGTTTTGGCCATAACTTCAAATCTAGGCATCGGACGCAAACAGATTTCTTATATGCACTCTCCAAACATGTCCTAAGATCTCGTGAAAATTTCATTCAAATCGATCAAGCCGAAAAAAAGAAGATGCGCACAAACATAATTTGAATTGTTCTTTATATATAAGATTGAAGAATTTTTGTTTATAAAAAAATCAAGTAAAAAACGATTTTAAAAATATATATATCTAGCTGTCTTACTGAGAATCTTGTGCATACGATATGATCGAACATAAGAGCAAGTACGTGCGACCCAGTCGTACATTCTATTCTATTTGTAGTTGCGTATCATGTTTGCATTAATTTATGTAATTTAAACTATTTTATTTCCATTTTTTCTCCTTTGAACGTAACTACTAAAAATTAAGTTTTATTTTGTAAATCCAATCACACCAAAAACATAAATGTTTAAAAAGTAGCCAAGTTCTTCTATATACAAAACCTTTGCGTAACAAGTCGGCCGTGAAAAGTAGTGAGATCTAAAAGTAAGGCAACTTCTAAGTTTATTAATGTTAAACATCAAAGATTTTAAGTAGAGTAATATAGAAGAACCACAAAATGAAACGCGTGAAAAATTTCATAATTTCAACTTTATCTTTGTATACACCTGAAAGCTGACTGCTCTAACAAACATAATCCTGCATCAATCGGTAGTACTCTAAATATATTTCATATTAATTCTGTGAAAATGGGTGTATATCGCTATCCTATCGCTCTACCAAATTTCGTCATTCTACTACAATCAGTAGTTCTCTACATAGTTGATGTCAATTCTATACAAATGGGCGGGTGCCACGGCCTTGAATGTAAAATCACAAATTTTAAAATTTTGCCTTTACCTGCACTTTAATCCATATCGCTCTACCAAGTTTCATTATTCCACGACAATCAGAAGTGCTCCTCATAATTTATATCACTTCTTTTCAAATATGAGGGTACCACGCCCCTGAATGTAAAATCTCAAATTTTAAAACGTTGCCTTTGCTTGCACTTAAAGCCTTACCGCTGTACCAAATCTCATTGTTTCTCGGCGGTGAAAAGTGCTCCAAAGAATTTATATCAATTCTATGAAAATGGGTTGATAACACGCCCCTTGAATAAAAAATCTTAAATTTAAAATTTTTCCTTTAACCTGCGCTTTAAGCCCTACCGCTGTATAAAATTTCATTAATCTATGACAGTCTGAAATGCTTCAAATAATTTATATCAATTCCATGAAAATGGGCGGGTACCACGCCCCCTGAATAGAAAATCTAGAATTTTTCATTGTTTCCTTTGTAAACACCACAAGGCCTACCGTTGTGTGAAATTACAAGATTCTACGATGTCGGGAAGTTCTCCATAGTTATGATGATCTGTCAGTGAGTGAGTGAGTCAATCAGTCAGTTACGGTTTTTACGATTTTTGCAGTCTTTTATCTCCGGAACTACTAATGTTAAAGAATTGAAAATTAGTGAGTTACCTAAGACTCGTTAGCTTATCAAATGCTGAGAGTTTGAGAGTTTCTGACTTTATTGGTATTGAAGTTAGAGGGGTCGAAAATCGCCTGAGTTTGTTCCTGTAAAAAGGGTGTATTGCCAGAACTTGTCTGGGCACTACCGTTCCCTTTGATCGATTCATATATTATTTTGTTTGTAAAGCCAGAAATACCTTATATTATTCTTACTTGCGATGGTAAGTTTTAGATTCATATAAAATCGAACTCGAGATTTTCATCAAACTTGATATTACAATTATATTATTTATTATTGATTTATTGATGTTCTTATTAGAACTTTTAACAATTATATAAAATTTGTGTATAAATGTACCTTTAAGCATGGCCACGGCATCTGCCGCATTACAATTATAGCGAAGACGAAAAAAATGGGTCCCACAATTCTGCCTGAATGTCTGTCAGTCTGTTAGTATGTCAGTCTGGAATTCTTTTTTATTTATTTTATTTATTTATTTAATACGTTAAATGCGAACGTTACAATTATGTCAGTTTGTCAGTATGTTTGATGATTATCGCGAAGGCGAACACAGTGGTCTCTGTCAGTCTGTTTGATTATGACATTTAAGACGAAAACAGTGGGTATCTGTCTGTCTGTCAGTCTCTTAGTCTGTCCGCAAGTCTACTGCCTATACGGTTGGATGGATTTTCTTGAAACTTGGTACACAATGTTTGTTCGGTAATTTGCCGACATATTTAAAAAAAAAATTTTAAACCAAAAATAACGGTAACTCTCATACATTTTATTACCCAAAAAGTTAAATCTTATTTTGCTCAAAAATGGCTTCAACGCTTCTTATAAAAAAAATCAGTTAATTAACAAATGGAAAATGTAAATGACGCTGTCTTTTAATCGTAATATATTTTTACGCCAAAGGAAATTATTCTTTTAGCTCTTATTAGGTGCAAAATATATAATATATGATGGTATGCTTTTTTTTAGTAAATTTCTTTAAATTTGGTTTATATTTTTTTAAACTTACAAACTAGCAATAAAAAATATAAAGTACCTACATTCGTACATATCATTTTTTGCATTGAGTCCGCAAATAAACATAAACGAATCAAATCCTTAAAGATCTTCATTTCATTTATTAATTTCATTAATTAGAATGTTAGTTAACATACAACAGGTAGAATCTTGAATTTAAGTGCAGAAGCAACTGCCTATTCAGCTTAAATATAAATTAAATAGGTTGACAAAAGGATATAATTTTTAATATTTGTATTTGGGAAAGTTTATGTTTATGTAAAAACCCATTAACATTTTTTTTGGTAAAAATGCTCTATGAACTTCGCGAACGGATTTAGTTTTTTCAAAGTCAATTTCCACAATTTGGAAGCGTTGTTCCGGCGTTAAACGATTCATGATGAATTACCAAATCTTACTAAATACAAATGTCAACAGAGTTTGACTCTCAACTTTCAAACCATAGACATCAATCATCGAAACTTCTTATGCAGCTAAAAAAAAAACACCCTCTATAAGACGCTTATTAAGCTCAACTCAATTCTTGAACACAATAAATGAAAAGAAAAAGCTACCAAAAGAATAATATTTACATAACAAATAAAACTTTATTCCTAAATATACTAGCACTTTCTGAATACTCAGGCTCAACCAAAGACAGAATATGTATTATCCTCTTTTTCATTATTCATCGAACACTGGAATTCTCACGCTGGCTGAGAATAAATGAAACATTGGGTATAGCATATATACCTATAGCAAATATATATTGGAATCAAATAAATTTTCCTGAATTGATTTATAACTGAAAATTGTTCGTTTTATGGATTAATTTAAGGGTAAATGTATTGGAATTTGTAAAACATATTGCTTCCTTTAATTATATTAATAATAAAGGTAGCTAAGCTACATATTTCAAATGGAAATAACATTAGTTGTTGTAATGAGTTTAACTTCAGTTTAATGAAGTAAGATATTTGGCTTAGTTAACTTAATTAAAAGAAACAACGATTTACGATAATAGATGTGTATCAGTCGAAAATAATTAAAACCGAACAAGAACTAATAATTTGAAAATTAGTCCCCTTTCACACAGGTAAACCAGTTGCTTGACATTTTTTTGACGTTTTCCATTAATTGCCTTGTAGCTTTCACACGAAGAAATTGACTAGGAAACTGAGTTTCCCGTTTTTTTTCAATTGCTCTTGATTTGACATTCGCTTTTTGTAAACAAACAATTTGCTTCGCGGCTGGAAAATTGTACACAATTTTGAGTTATAAATTAACCGCAGCTTTGTTTAGAAAAATAAATTAAAAATAAGGAAACCTGGTGTGATTTTATAGGTAAATGTTGTTTTTTTTATTGTGGTTGTTAATAATGGTTTGCTAAATTAATATATTAAAAGGTCACGGAAAAACAATGAACCAGGAGAAAATTGATTTGTGTGCAGATTTGTTGTGCGTTTCTCTTGCCATCCAAATCTTGGACCCAACACATGATAGTGATGATGTGAAGATTATATTGGGCTTATTGGAATGCACCGAAGCTTTATTGGTACAGTTGGACACATAAACCACTGACAGGATGATATGACTGATACCTGTGGTGCTGCCTGCTGCTGCTGCTGCTCGCTAATACAGGAACGTCATTATAAACCAAATGTGATGATGAAGCCACAAGCTGAGAGCTTGTTTGGTTCGTACGTTTTTGTTGTCGATCTTCCATGTCTAGGCGCATAATTGTATGTATGAAATGTGTACCATCTCGTGATTTATTGAATTAATTAAAAGAATTAAAACTTAAAATTTTCTTTCACAATGAATTTATTTAAGTAGCTCACTTGGTTTGGTTAATGTAATAATATAATTTTTAGAAACAATTTCTCTTTAAAAAAAATGTGTTTGACATCTATCAGAGACAGAAGTCAAAATGGCAACCTAAGAAAATTTCAAAGCATAACGTCAAAAAAAATCTCTTCAAATCGTTGACCGGGGAGATTTTTTTCATTCCCCTTACTTCTTGCCCTTCTCGCCAACAAACTCCCAGTTGCTGGCAACTCAGTTTCCTTGTGTGAAAGGGGTCTTATTATATGGATAAAAACCTATCGCTGGATTTTCTCAGAAATTAAATAGTGCACACTAAATAATTCTGGGTATGTGCATACCTATTTATAGCAAAGATAATCAATTTCTCGCTTAACGTACTAAAAATTAAGTACTCTACGAAAGCAACATGTGAAATTTGATCAAGTTCATGGAACATAATCCAGCACAAAGATACTTCAACATTTATTCATCTTTTCTCTCCTTCTGGTTTTTCACAATGTCATTTCATGATGACTAGTTCTATTGTGGCAGTCGGAACACACATATTGATTTGAACAGAATAGCCCAATCTTAAACAGATATACCTACCCCAAACCCCACCGCCTACACACATCCTGTTTTTCCGTTAAAAGTATAATATCATCTTGATATTTACTTACTGGCATGGGTGTTTGTATGTGTGTACATTAACGTTTACACATATAATTTTCCTTGCGCATAGTCAGTCGAAATTCGTTCCATTTAAAATGTGCATCGTCTATGTATAATAGAAATAAGTGAAATTTTAGGGTGTTTCTATGGCAACATTAACCCGATGGAATATTCAACGAAAACTATGTACGTAACAACAAGAAAAAACAACTAACAATAAATTCTTGGTCGATTTGGTATGTATGGGTCTTTTTCTTTCACAAGCACTACCATATACCTATATACCCGTCAGTAGCCATTACTGCTTTCTACAAAACTGTCTATCGAAAGAAAGGTCCTTTTGTCGCACTCAAAAATTAATGGAACGGAAAGTGTGTAGATTAATCACAATAAGATCAACATCCTTTTTTAACTTGTCTTGCACTCTGCAGCGCCCCTCCATCGCAAACACACAAACTTTATCTGTATCTTCACCATATTTTTTTTTCTTGTACCTACTCTTATCCTGAATTTTTATTTTCAAATATTTTTTTTCTCTTGTTTAGTTACAAGAAATCACTTCGCTTTAATTCTTGCTACTATTATCAAACTTGAGTAGCACCCACCCACAATCCATGTGCAATATGTGCATTCTATCGCCTTAATGAGTATTAAAAGCATTAGCATAGCATAGAAACTGTGTCAGCTTTTCTTTTTCAGTTTGTGTAAATCTGACACAGTAAAATGTATGCATTGCAGTTGGGGAGTATGCTTTCACACTCTTATTGCTTTATGTGTTTTATATCACTTCACCTTATCTTCTTAAAATATTCTTCTTTCAAACTCTGTCCAAATCATGTTTCCACTTCCACACTTTATTTCTTATTGCAATTGCAGGAAATACTGATTTTCTCCGAAAAAAAACTAAGCAATATATTATAAAATCCCTTAGATATTCTTTTATTGGTTTTGCTATTGAACATTTCGGTGTTATTATAGTTATACAAGTATAAGTAATAATCATATTAAGGGTATTCATGCAACGGCGGAAAACCCGGATAAACCAGATAATTTTATCTCTGCAGAAATGAACTGAAGTTTGCATGGGAAATACAAATATTTTGCAAATCAGATAAATATATCTCACGAATTTGATCTAGAAAGGGTAGAAATAAACCTCATAAAGTTAGTTTAACGAACAGCTGATTATTTCCCACATTTACGAAATTATTTTAAAGGGGGTATTAATACAAACATCTAGCAGAAAGTTACATCTTTCTACAAAGTGGAAAAATATCTCGTTGCATGAATACCCTTATTAAAGTTAAGTTTCTTTTGCGGCGTTGGAGGTAACAAAATGTCTATGGAGCTGCCAAACTGACCGACATATGACACGGGCCCACACGACACTCTGTCTAAAAAGTGTATTCACAATATTGTTAATATTGTCCTTTCTGTCCATGGTTTTCTCTGTTGTATTAATGTGTGCAATGTTCAGAAATGTGAAAGAATGCAGTCTTTTTAATATTGCAGTCAACTGAATGGAAAGACTTTTTTTAAAGTCATTTGATTTAACCTCTGAAGTAGTAAAATGTATTTAAATCAAAAGAATTTATTATTTTTGGACTGCTTGCAGTTTTTGAAGTCTTTCAAAAGTCTCTTCAATTCTTTGCAGTTTTAAAGTCTTTTGATTGCATTCAATGTATTGAAGTCTTTTTACTACTTTGAAGTCTTATTACTGCTGAAAGACTTTTTAAACGTAAATACACAAATAAAATATTTTTTTTCATGATATTTCTTTTTCATTATAAATTTTGAACGTTGACATTATGTGTGAAACACTACATCATTTAAATGACCACTACGCGAATTGTTGCAAGCATCGATTCTTTTGGGGTAATTTTCGACCACTTTTTGACACATATTGGGCGATATCTCAGCCATAATTTGACGAATGTTGGTTTTCAAGTGCTCAAGAGTTAAAGGTTTATCTGCATAAACACGGTCTTTCGCGTAGCCCCACAAAAAAAGTTCAGGGGTGTCAAAACGCATGATCTTGGTGGCCAGTTGATATCGCCACGACGAGAAATTACGCGGCCATAAAATGTCTTGCAATAAAGCCATATTGGCTCGAGTTGTGTGGGATGTGGAACCATCTTGTTGAAACCACATATTCTCCAAGTCGTATTCTTCAATAGCAGGCAAAAAAAAGTCGGTTATCATATGACCATAACGCTCCGAATTGACGGTGACAGACGTTCCATCGTCGTTTTCGAAGAAGTAAGGTCCAATCACACCTTCAGGATTCTCAAAACCCCAAATACGACAATTTTGTTTATTAACATACCCACCGAGTGAGAAATATGCTTCGTCGCTGAAGAAAATTTTGTTCGAAAAAGCGACGTCCACCGCCTGTTGTTCAAGCACCCATTCGACGTATCTACGACGTTGTGAATGGTCAGCTGGCTTCAGTTGTTGTGTGAGCTGGACTTTATATGGATGTAGGTGTAGATCCAAATGCAAAATACGCCACAATGTGCTGTAAGACAGTCGTAATTCCTGAGAATGGCGAGGAATCGACACATTCGGGTCTTCGGCAACACTTTCACTTACAGCAGCGATATTTTCAGTGGCACGAGCGAAACGATGATGCACAGGCCTTACAATATCTGTAGCCAATCCAGTCTCTTCAAATTTCTTCACAATTTTGCCAATTGCTTGCGTAGTTGGACGATTATGTGAACCATAATCACCTCGTAAAGCGCGATATGTGGGTGTGGCAGAATCACCATTTTTGTAGTAGGTTTTAACAACTTTTATGCGTTGTGCTATAGTTAAGCGATCCATTTTCGTAAATGTCAGACTTTCAACTGAAAAAAAAAATTGGTTTAACAACTTAGTTTGAGCAATTTTGCTTAGAGGTAATTTGACCAGGATTTTCCAAATCTACATATGCTGGAACAAATTTATGTAATTTTTCAAAGTCAAATTTTAAGAAAGCCTCGATAGCAGGCAAACGATCTTCGCTTTTAAATTGATATCGTTGTTGTAAGTAAATGATTAGTTCATCGCTAACATTTTCACGGAACTCATCGGTTGTAATCTATTTTGCGAACTGACATTGACCGTATTTCCTTATTCAATTCAATATTATGCAGAAACTTATTACTACAAAATCTCTGCATTATTTGTTATTTTTTTGTATTTCTCTTACAAAATGCCGTTTAAATTTTGTAAAGCAATACTCGCTTAACCCATTTTTAAGCTACCTGACTTTTTCCCAGAATTCGCATATGCCCATTTTATTGTAAAGATTATTATTTGAAAATCTAAGCAATTTCCATTGCTTACTACATCTTCAGGATCGCCCTCAACCAAGTATAGAAAACCATCACTCAACGTCAAAATTGAAACTTCGACAGGATGCTTTTAGATGTTATTATAGACAAATTTCTTAAATGAATGTTATTGACATCAAATCTTAGTAGCAGTTGTTTTAAAAGTTCTAAATAAAAATGCAAAGCGTTTCTTTTAATTTAATTTTTGTTGAAATTTATGAGGTTCGATTTTTTAAGAAATTCCCCAGCTTTGTTTCTAATGAAAACATCGTCAACGGATAAATAATTTACTCTCCAAGAAAGATTGGAGCTCCCTTCTTCTGTGAGGATTTTCGTGACATTGTCGAGGTTTTTAAGTCACCATATTCACAAAGATTTAATAATGCAAATATCTTATTACTTACCTAACCATTTTGTATGATTATTTTTTAACAAGAACCAACAAGCGAAGTAGACGGAGACACTTAAGGCATGGTCAAACAGAGCGCGGGCTGGCGGTGCGGTCAAACATTTTTCCCGTCGCGTTCTTTATTATGTCTAGAATCATACCACTTTTTTCAAACACAAAGCGTGCAATGTGGAGCGGGCAAAATTCGAGTTGTAATTTTTTACAAAGACCACGACGGTAATTGTATACTAAATGTGTAACGTCGAAAAATTGATTGATTTGGTGCCTGAAAAACCAGTACACGGAATGCAAGGACATTAAAAGGAGCGTACGAAAGCTTCAGAGACAATTTCTAGTCTATATTTTTTTAGCTCGAAAAAACTGTCTATCGGTCTTTCTGTCTGTACAACGATCTACAGCCTAAACGGCTTAACCGATTTTCTTCAAACTTGGTATTTAGGCGTTTTAGGTGATTGTCTAAAATAGATTTTTGAGTCGTTTTTTTAGGCCCAAAACTAACGGTACCCGCCATACAATTTTCCTTGCCATCTTAATTATCTCGAAAACGGCTCTACCGATTTTGATAAAAAAAAGTGTGCACTATATTAGATATAGTCTACATTTTGGAGGAATTTTTTTAGAAATTATGGCGCAAAATCTTAAACAACCTATTATTAAGGCCTTAGCACGATATTAGTTAGGAATTTACTATATACATAGTAGTATATTAACTTTTCATACATTTTAAACCTTTTGTTAACTAGTAAAATGCTAATTAAGCGGATAGCAATGCCTTTGTAGGGTTTGAATGTTTATGAACACAATTATTGTGTTTATGCGTTGTAAATTGATTATATGTTGATATAAACCCAACATGTGCTCTAAATAAGCATTCGATGTTTATACGAGTATTTTCATCATCTTCATTATTTACAAAAATAAAAAAAATGACACCAGCAGGACTCGAAGCTGGGCCTCCCGCGTGCAAAGCCGATATACTATCAGAATGGCATGTGGATTTAGTACGATACTAAAAATTTAAAGTAGCCATTCGGTGATTTTAACTTTAGTGCATTCCACATTCGTGTTGTACGGCTAAATAAAGAATCTCTGTACTTGACAGTACGACCGAATTTGGGCTCAAGGGTAAACTAATGAGCATTCCTAGAAGCAAGTGTATTACGGTTAAATATTTTAAGGGGAGGAATGCAATTGGTTTTTTCGCTAGAACATTGTTTATACAAATAGCGATAAAATATCGAAATACATGAAACATTTCGACGGTGTTCGAGAGATGTAAATGTTTCCATTACTGTTCTATCGCCTATCATTTGTAGAGCTCTATTTTGGATTCTATCTAAAAGATTCAACTGAGTTTTGGGAGCTCCTGCCCAAATGTGTGAGTTACACTCGAGCTTTGGACGAATGAAGGCCTTATAGATTATTGCCAGTTCAGACGGGGAGAAAAATTTTTTGCATCAACGAAGGAAACCCAAACACTTTGCAGGGTTTTTCGCGACATCGAATATGTGGTCATTCTACAAGAGGTGGTCTGTGACGCACAAACCAAGAACTGAAAGCTGATCGGTTTCTTCTATGCAATTGCCGCTCATGGATAGCGGCATGGAGGATCGGTTCTGCCTTGACGACAGAAGACAGCACTGAGTTTTTGAAGCATTAAATTCTACGCGGTTTCTTATTCCCCATTGCTGCCGTTGCAGGTCCACATCCGAAGAACACGGAGGTGAATCTGAAAACGAATATGAAAAGTTGAGGGTACTATCGTCAGCAAAACAATTAAGTGGAATAGAAGTTTAAGATAAGAGATCATTAATAAAAATGAGAAAAAGGGTCAGAGACAATACGGAGCCCTGGGCACACAGCATTTACTTTTTGAATATCAGACTTGAAACCACCCAATACAACTTGTATTAAAAAAGTGTTTGATGCCAAACTCTATCAAATGCTTTTGAAATATGAAGCGCAATAATCTTACTTTCTCCAAAATGATATAAATATGTATGCCATGGTTAGGTGAGATATACCATCAGATCACCAGTGGACCTCTTGCTACGAAAGCCATACTGCCGATCATTAAGGAGCTTGCGTTCTTCAAGATATTTTCTAAGCTGATAGTTAGTCAGCGTTTCCATGAGCTTGGAAAGAGGGGATGTAAGTGCAATTGGACGGTAATTAGAGGGTGAAGAAGATTCGCCTTTTTTAGGTACAGGCTGACAAATTCTGTTTTCCATCTAATCGGAAATAGACCAGTAGAGTGGGACAGTTTGGAAAAGCGTACGCAGTTGTTTTGCCAGCGTTGAAGAACACCTCTTCAGAACGATGGGAGGGTTACTATCCAGCCAGCGGATTTGTGTATATCAAGGTATTTGAGGACTGTAGTACCTTTCGGACATTGAGTATTTTTTGCCTTAATTTTTGGTCATGCAAAAATTTGGTTCTACGAATGTGAACGTTGCAGGTCTTTCTAGCTTGCTGAAACTTTTTCCGGTTTTCCTCAGTGGGGTTGGCTTTATAATTCCGGAAACTTACTTCTCTAGCCCTAATAACCTCTTTAAAGCTCGAATCAAACCATGCATTTTCTTTCGGTTTCATAGGTTTTGCCCATTCGGGATAAAATTTCTCATAGCCAAACTGTTCTCTTAGATGATTTTTCTTTAACCGTGTGTTTTTGGCATGAGAAATTTGCAGATATGACACAATGGCCTGATGTTCCTAGTGGCGACAATATACACTTACCGTGTATTTATCAGGGTCAGAATTAACAAGTCTAGAGTGTTAGCGGTTTCACCTGCAACGTCTGGGATTCGAGTCGGCTCATCAAGTCAGTTAATTTAACTCAGCAAAGACCTCAACATACCTTCCTTCGGGTGTCGTCTGGCTCGAAAAGCGAAGCCCGCTAGAATTGTGTACATTAAAATCGCCCGTAATGACGATTTCAGTGCGAGGATAAAGGGCAACAATTCTTTGAATGAAGTCGGACAGAGCATTTTCAATTAATTCGTTAAAAGTTGAATTTCTGTCAAAATTTAGCTCCGATAAATAAGACATGTGTGAATCATGTACTTGTTTACCGTGAATTTTAACCACATGAAATTAAAATTTGTGTTTGTGCACAAACCATATTGTGTTTGAAGTTGGTACGCAACGTCATTTCTAATGTATACGGTGACACCATAGTGGTGAAAGAGTAGTGGTAATAAGTTGTACCCAAATAATTTAAATTCCGACGGATCAGAACTTTCACCTATTTGGGTTTCACTTAATGCCAAACCAGCTGGCATGTATTTTGCAGCGTGAACGTATGCGGAACAGACATTTTTCCTAAGCCCACGAATGTTAGAATAATCCACTCTAAATTTTCCAACCATTTAAATATTAAAAAAAAAAAACTAGTAAAACGCAAGCCGTACAATTTTCTAAAATAAATGATTACTTACTTGGAAAAAGTTTAATTTGATTTGCAAAAAGTTTAATTTGATTTGCACAAAGTTAAATTTGATTTGAAAAGACTGTAATATTAATTTATTTTTTCTGTACACGGCCACAAAATAAAAATTAATTGACAACACAACAATTGAGAAACTTTAAAACAAATATTTTAGTGTATGTACGAATCTGTGTACAAATCCAATTTGAATCCGTCTCCAGAAAGAGATTCAATACTGATCTGTTTTTCCAGAAAAAAATTGGTTTTAATTTGAAACGAATCTGATTTTCAGAAAAAAATTGACGGCGGATCGAAAACAGATCGATGTTGTTATTGAAACGAAATCGACATTAGTTCTTGATTCCATTTTTATTTCTAGCCTTGTGTGTTAAGCTTTAGTTTTTTTTCCTTGGTAATTTAAAAAAAAATACCGTTATTTTGGTTCGTATATGGTAGTAAAGTTAAAAAATTATTTCTGCCATTATTTTGCCATTCTTTTGGCAGAAATACTGGCAAGTTTGACATTCGTATAAATCCGGCAATAAGCTTGTGGTGTCATCTCAGGTTTTCTGTATAATATTTATCAGGAGAATGGTATATTCTACCAGTCAAATTTTATTTTAAAAGAGCGTAACAGAGAAAGATAAATGAATAGAATATTTTCTTTTTCAGATTCATTACGAAATGTTGAACGAAATAATCCAGCGCTGTAAAGCAACAAAAAGAAGCATTGCAAATGCAGATACGAGATGACAATAAAGTCAGAATCGAATTTAGCGCACTTTGTGGCGATTTGCATTGAGAAACGATTAAAATTATTGCCATTTTTGTCTTTTGCTTTCGGTTTTTCATTACATGGCAGAATTTTTGAGGTTGAGTGTAAACTGGGTTAGAATATGTGTTAAAATTCAATTTAAAAATTTTTCAATTCAATTTAAGTTTATTGGACTGAGTATTTATAGTATTTTTACATTGGTTATACAAGAAGATTAATAAAGTAATTGAGAATATAATATAAAGTCAAATGAAATTATTCGTTTCAATGAAAATATGCAATAAATATACATTAAACAATATCATTTTTGTTTGTTTATTTCGGTCGTTTTACTTTGTCCAATGAAAATATGTAGTCAAGCCGTGTTGAATAGCTCCTCTAAAAACGTCGATTTCGGTGTTCATACGATGGGACCAATAACATAACTCCCGGAGCCAACAAGACTTCTTTTAAAATGCTGAAAAATCTAAAAGTTGAAGTAATGTTGAGACTAGTAAGGTTGTAAATACAATATTATATTTTAAAGGAATTCGAAAGAAATTTATTCACACGAATGGAAAAAAGCTCGTTTAATCCCAGTTCCTAAGCCTAAGGCGCTGGTTATAGCTGTCATTAAAACTCATCATTGAAAACTTTGACTATCAATTCTGGCGCACTTAACAAATAAAGCTGATGTCGTTTTGGTACCAAAATGAAAGTAATAAGATATATAATATTTTTTGTCAAAGTTTTTTATTTCCACTACCACTTTTCTGTAAATTCACTTCTGATTCTTCAATGATGGAAAGCGTTTCCAATGATCATTTTTAATGATCATTGAAAAATCAAAAGTGAATTTACAACAAAGCGGTAGAGCAAATAAAACAATTTTTTGACAAAAATATTATATATCTTATTACCAAAACGACATCAATTATATTTGTTTAAGGCCTCAGAATTGATAGTCAACGTTTTCAATGATGAGTTTCAATGAAAGCTACAACTGGCGCCTAATAGGAACCAAAACTCTTGAACAGCCAGCTTCCAATATCCCTTCTCTCAATATTGTCCGAATAAGTACTGTATATAACGAAAAACGGCATTCTCTTTTGTAAATAAAATATATACATACCTACCTATATGTATGTATACGCGAAATTTGATTCCTATCCAAACGATTGGTCTTTTGCCTTATGTTTCTCTTTGCCTTCCGCAGGGATTTTAGAAGCATTATTTCTGCAAATTATCATCATCTTCATACCTCATCAGATGCGAAAAGTAGAGTACCTACGATTATGTGCTCAGATTCCAATAGTGAAGTGGTTGGACACACATGCCGTATACAAAAGCTGGTTTCTGTTTTTTGTATTCGATCGCATTTTATTGAAGAACAGGGTTAATTTTTTCCTGATTTAACAGCAGGTGCAAGCTCCAACGAAAATTTACCTGATTTACTCAAAGCCACCACCTGTCGTTTTTATTGTATTTTATTTTGACAACATATACACATGTTTGTTCTTGTAACTGTGTTTTTGGATATTATTTATCCAATTCAGGTATTCAGGTAGATAAATATCGATTGGGGTGGAAAAGGAATACCTACACATATACACTTTAATAAGTTATTTCCATGTTTTGTTTTCCATGATTTAAAATTTTTAAAAAAATCTTGTGTGAAAATAATAGAACATCATCCATGTCTTCGATAATTAATTTGTTTCATATGTTAAACGAGTTCTGTAAGATATTATAATTGATTAAGGTAGGTAATACATTTTAATTTTATTTTTATTTAAGTAGCTATTTAGCAATTATTGAGTTCGTGTAAACAATTGAATTGAAAAATAGGGCAAACAGAAGATACATATATCCATTCACTCTTATTACGATAGGCGTTTCAACAAATGTCATTTTCAAATATTTGTACCTATTAATAGTATTTTTCTAATTAAATTAATTTTGTTAGTGTCTTTTCTTCTCTGTTTTTTTATTATTTGCATTACGTTCGCGTTTTTTATAAAGAAGTGTAGCGATTCTATTCATTTTGCTGCTTTTAAAAACTTAATCGGCAGAAATTCAATATGAATTTAAAACTAATGACAACTGAATTTAAAATTATTTTTTAAAATTTCTTTTGTTGATCGTGAACAAGCTGTGCTTAAGTATCGTTATACCGAAAATAAGACTCAGTTTGATAGATTTCACCTTATTGGGACATATAAACTACAGTTTAATACAATTTTGGCTCAATAAATACAGACCAATTTTACTCACAAATTGTTGGTTTTATATTGTTATAAGATTATTAACTTGTTTTACTGCCCAAATAGTTCCAAATATTTTGGAACGACAAACTTAAAAAATATAATCAAGGTCTGAAAAGTGAAAATGCAACTAAACATAGGTTTAACTTAGACGCAGTTCAAAAATGACTATAAATACATTCGTACATACCAATGTATGTACATGCAAAGGCAAATTATTAGAATATGCTAAGGTTTTATCAGAGGTCGTTAGAATTCTATATACTCGTACTCGTACTCGTACCTACCTATTTGTTATTATTGAATTAGAATGGTTGCTAAGAGATCGATACGTATATGTAGATATCCAAAAATCTAGCAACAGTGGATAGATCTAAAATAAATCTGATCTGTTCTGTTTTCGCGTTCTTTTCACGCAAAATTATCGATTTTTCTTATCGGGAATAAAAATCACCGGCTGGCAATGGCACAGTGGATATAGTGCTTGACTGCTTACTTATACGGGTTGGTCCGATCCCAACGCTAGGCAGCATTCTTTTCTTTAAAGGTACCTCTAATTTTAATTCGATGCCGCCCGTTAGTTAAAATGAGATAGTAAGTACCTAATTCTCAAATCCACTGTGCCAAAAAAAAAATTCTTTCCTATCTTTCTATTCCTTCTAACTAGTGCCGTGTAATTCAGGTTGCATTTAAAAGACCTAAGGTCTTACAGGCATATATTATGTTCGATTACATCGTATACAAAGATTATTAGTAGAAAAGGTTAAATGTATTATTAAAGTTGTTTTTACTTAGTTTGTATATACACAAAAAAAATATGGTAGGTATGGCAATTTTAAATATTTAATAATATAAACGTAAACACATTAAAATCGTCCATCCGTTTTCGAAATATTGAATTTTCACTTTCACCTATTTACTTTTATTTTACTTTTCAAAATGTTGGTATGCAGTATCATTGAGAATTTAACGGGCCTCCCTTATAAAGATTTGATCGAAGTCCATTGAGCCGTTAATGAGAACGGCAGGTACCGTTAATAAATTTTAATTAAAAATTTTGATTAACCAAAATGTAGAATATACCTACGTATGTATATTACGTGCACGGAATTTTTTAAATCAAAATCCTTAGAGCCGTTTTCGAGTTAATTAATATTTACCATTTGCCACGGTAACCACAAAAATCAGTCTTTCATTTGTGCGAATCCTTTTTCATTCCTTGCCGTTTCATGTTCTTCCTACAGTTGTGTTTCTGTCGATATACTGAGACTGAGAGAGAAGTATAAGAATGACAGTCAGGTAACAACAAACGATATTTTTGCATACAGTAGTGGGCCTGCTCAACAACGAAACGTAGGAGCGTGGGTGACGCTTGGTCTCCGTCAATGATATTACTCGTTATAGGTGGTCTTATTTGTAAAAGATGGAACGTTGAAAGCGGTAAAAGCCCAACGTCGTAGAGTAGAATCGCGGAAAACGGTATATATATGTCAACATATCTTCGAATTGTGTAAGAATTTAACCGGTTTTCCATCAAGTTTGTATAATAGGTATTTTTTCCAATTTGTATTTACTGTCTTTTCAGTAATTAATTAGGAAATATACATAGATGGCTGAATGCAGTCCGTGATTTGCCGCCAACTAGAAGTCAGCCAGATTACTGAGAGTTCAATTACGATTTGCAGGAAGCTGGACCATTAAAGTGCGAGTAGGAGAGGCCGATGGATTTCAACTGCGCTAGCTCCCTCGCACCAAAATGCTGATGGTTGCTGAACGATCATACGCCCGAAATCCAACGTCACTTATTCGTCGAAAGCACTGGGTTTTTGGAAATAAAGTAGAGTCCGTCCAGGCAAGGAAAAGGCCGGGAAACACTTCTTTACGACATAATCGAAGACAAGTGTCTTAAGAGATAGAAGGGAAAGTGAGGGAATGAAAATAAATTTAATTGAAGAAGATTTACCGAAAAAAGAGTTAATAAAAGAAAGTGGGAAAATTTATTGATCACAACAAAAAAAAAAGAAATTGATAAAATCTATAGGAAAATTTGGTGGGAAATTTCGAGCGGAGGAAATTGGTTCTGTTAGAGGAAATGTTGGCAAAGAAAAATAAAATATAAGTATATAGTAGCGTTTTATTGGGCTAAATTTTTTTTCAAATTGTGCTTTCGCATTTATCGAAGTTTAAAATCGTTTTCTAGTGAGTTAATAAATTGTTCGATAACCGTATGGCTTTTGTTTTGTACAAGGTTTCCGAAATTGCGGTACGCGACCCGTTTTGTAACTCCGTTTTTTTTTTATTCGTTCAGGCATTAGTGGCCCATCTTATTAACTTTGAAGGCTCCTTTGTATTTCTTACTTTTGTAAAAATAGATTGCTAGATAGATATGTAGATATTTTATTTTACATAGATTAATTTTTTACAATATTTTTGTAATACACAGCTGTTCAGAGATTTGATATTTAACTTATATCTTACAACTGTAAAATTGTTTAAACATTTTTAAGATAATTTTGAATCTAGGATGACATTCAAATGAAAAATGTGATTAAAACCTTCATTACTTGTTTTTTTATTTTAGAATTTTGTATAAACAAAAAGAAAGGAAAAAGTGACGATGTAAAAAAACAAAAACTGAACAACTGAATTTAATTTAATAAATAATTGACACAATAACTGAATATTGCAAACAAGAATTGTATATGCATACACATATAAAATAATAATCAAACATATAAATAAATACAAATATATTAAATAACTTATCAACAAATAAGTAGGTAAATTATTAAACAAACAATTAGCTAGGTAAGGTAATAAATAAATAAATCAATAAATAATAAATAACAATAAAATAATAAATAAATACAAAAATTAATAATCAAATATACATTAACCTAATTAAATAATTGCACAATTAAGAAAAATAAATAATAAATCAATATATAAATAGACAATTCACCAAATAAATATGTAAATAAACATACAAATACAAAAAAAGAACGGCTTTATTTATTAATTAACTTTTGTATTAATATTTACATTGTGGACATCTCTGCATCTTAAATTAAATCTTTGGTTTAGAATTTAAATTTTTCTTGCAACTTTATGTACACCGATAAGTTCATGTGGAAAAAAAGCAAACCGTACTGACAAGCATACACGATCATGGCTTAAAAAATTACTTTACAGATTATAATCTTATTAAATTTACTCAGGTTTGATTTCCTAAAAATAAAAGGGTAGATCATTTCACTGGCAACGCTTATTTTGTTTAGAGTATTAGTGATATGGTCACGGAAAGTTTACGTCTTGTCTATATATACACCTAGGTATTTAACAGAATTAACCCATGGGACCTCAAAAAATTATTTATTTTAAGCTGACCAAGTGGTAAGGCACATGCTTTCCTTTATATACTAAACATACGGCCTGTTTTTTTTCAGCGTTAAGGTTTACGTTTCACAGTATGAAATAATCATAAATTTTGTTTAATGCATGTTATAAATCGTTCTCGATTTCATGCCCATAACTAATTGAGCTATAAATAGCTGTATCATCTGCGAACATTCCTCTTTCACAGTTCCATATTTCTGGAAAATCAGAAACGTATACGTTATGTACAATAATGGAGCCAATACTGATCCTTGGGGTACGCCCGATGTTATATTTTTTAAGTTTGATTGTGTTACTCAAATACACTTCCGAGAAAGCTTATAAATAATACTGCCATCCCCATGCCATATGCTATCAAAAGCTTTTTCAACATCCAGAAGGGCAAGGCCTTAGATTAACCAGAATAAGATTGGAAACTTTCGTACGTTTCACCCCCCAAAATCCATTTGTTTACATTGTTGTATTTGTAAAATTGACTTTCTATCCATGAATACATGTGAAATCCAAAAACAAAATGAGCGGGTGAGCTTGTTTTGTTTCGACAGTTCTATTTTTTTTATAGAAATGCCGTGGTGAGATATTTTTAGTATTTATATCATAAACTAATAACGTAAAGACCCGAAACCTCTGCTTTCATTTGACATTTGCCTACAAGCTGAAACACGCACACAAGTAACTTTTCTGTTCCTCTTCCAATAGACACATTGATAAAAACGCACACAAGAATCTTTTCTGTTCCCTTCCTATAGACCCATAGACAACACAGCCCTAGTAATTTGCTTTTGTTTAGTTTTTCGATTTCCCATCTATTCATGGATAGAGTTTCAAAGCTACAAATGCAACAATGTAATCAAATGGGTTTTGGGGGGTGAAACGTACGAAAGTGTCCAATCTTATTATGGCTTATTTGTGATTTATACTCGTATTTTTATTTTATATTTTTGATTGATGTATGGATTGATGGAACCGTGATGCTAATAACATTAGAGTTTAGTTTTTTTGAACAATGATTTAGTTTAGACTGCTGAAACAGTGCTGAAATCGGCACATTGCATTGGCTAATTGCACCAAGTTTGTCATCAGCCATTTTCGTTGAAAATGGGATCGATGGCCCATTCCTTGTCGGCTGCTTTGTGGAATGCTTTTGCCCAGCGCACCTTACGTGGATTCTTCCTCCTTTTGTATTTTTATTTTGGTGGGGGCAAAAGCCCCCATTTATTTGGCTTAATACAAGCTATTTTCTTAATCTAACTTAAAAACTAAGAAACTTAATAGCTAAGTTTAAAATTAACTGGTAGGGAGGCTTAGGAGACGAAGCTTTAGGCAGGGAGTACTGATGCTAAAGTCAAAACAAGAAGCGTTAGAATTGACGCTTCTCAGCATTCGGGAGATGGGTTCGTTGGAGCCATAAGAGGTTCGATGGGTGGGAAGATAGAATAGACGAGGATTACGAGTGTTACGAGGGTTAGTATTTAGAAAGATGGAATTAATAAGGGCTGTGCAATCAATGGAACCAGAAAACATTCGGTGAATGAAAAGAATGTCAAATATTTCTATTCGATCTTTCAGCGAATTCAGATTGAGAAGTTTGATTCTGTCTTGATAAGGAGGTAATATTAAATGATTATTCCAATTAAGACCTCGAAGAGCAAATCGAACGAAGCGGCGTTGTATGCTCTCAATTCTGGCAATGTGCACTTGTTGGTAAGGCGACCAGACTTGACAAGCGTATTCAAGAAGCGGACGAACAAATGATATGTAAAGGGATCGGGTAACGTAGGGGTCAGCAAATTTCTTGGACCAACGTTTCACAAAGCCAAGTGCTGAATTTGCCTTAAGGATTATATCGTCGATATGTTTGAGAAAATTCAGCTCATTATCGCAAATAATCCCAAGGTCACGGATCACCTGAACGGGGGGAATGGTTTGACTGTGTAGAAGATAGAGACGGGGAGGATATTTGATGCGTTTACGTGAGAAGGTAATTGATTGGCACTTGGAAATATTAAGCTCCAAGCAGTTTTTGGGGCACCATATTGAAAAATTGTCGATATCCTCTTGGAGGTGGGAAGAGTCTTCAGGAGAAGAAATTACCTTGTAAAACTTAGTATCGTGTGCGTAGAGTGAAAGGGAGGAATGTTTGACTATCATTTCAATGTCATTGATGCTTAGAATAAAGAGGAGAGGGCCTAGATGGCTGCCTTGGGGGGCACCGGATGTAGCTAAAAAACGGCTTGATAAGACGGATCTGAACCGAACGCTGTAAAAACGGTTTTCTAAATAAGAAGACATCCATCTCAACAGAACCGGTTCAAAGCCGAGGGTGGAAAGTTTAAAAAGAATAAGTTTGTATGAGATTTTATCGAAAGCTTTACTAAAATCTGTTGAAATAACATCGACCTCTTTTCCATTCTCCAAGGCTGAGAGGGAAAATGAAACAAAGTCAACGAGGTTTGTTGTTGTTGACCTGCATTTGAGGAACCCGTGTAGTTTAGCGATGGGACGATAGTTTTTCACGACACACTTAGGACCTTTTTTGTGAATAGGGGTTATAAACGCCGTTTTCCATACTTGAGGGAAATGTCCTTGTGATATGGACAAACTGAAGATTTTGGAGAGGGGAAAAGAAAGAGTGGAGGAGCATTTCTTTAGAAGTATGGCAGGGATACCATCGGGGCCAGGAATATACTCATCATTTAAATGATTTAACTTTTCTTCAATATGATAGGTTTCAAAAAAACGCGGGAGGAATGGACTAAAAGAGAAATGCGGTAAAAACGAGAAATAAGCAGTGTCTGGAACAAAAGAATCGACCGTGAAGGATTGTTTGAAGTAACTTGCGAAATAATTTGCTATAGGGAGCGCTTCAGATGAAGTTTCATTATTGAAAGAAAAGGAGGATGGGTATCCGTCAGATTTTCTCTTGTGGTTGACAAATTGATAAAAAGACTTAGGGTCATTAATAATGTTAGATTGCATTTCGATTAAATAGCGTTGGTAAAGGGTGTTGAAAAGCTCGCGGAAGTGTAGATAAGAACCAAGGTAAGATGAATAGTTGGAAGGAGATCGAGTGCGAAGGTAGATTGCCCACAATTTGTTTCTTTTATTTCTTAGAGTACGGAGCCTGTGATTATACCAAGGTGGAGAAGTGGAAGAAGTTTTACGTCTAGAAAGGGGAGGCCTTATATAAGAATAAATTTTACTTGAACAAAAGTAATACGTTTCTCACATACGTATTTTTCAGTGAATTTTATTAAAAATTAAATAAAAGACGACCTTCTTATTTTTTTTTTATTGTTTTCTGTCTTCACTTTTTGACATCTAGAAAACTCACCTCGGAAAAATTAATAGATATAATTTTTAGGAAGTGTCCAAAACTTTATTAGGTGTACACTTTGTATTGATATTGCATTTTATTTATGTCGTTTTCCATTTGTCAGTAGGGATTTTGATCCGAAAATGAGAATTTTCTTGGCGAAAACAACGCAATTTTTTTTTGATTGTATGTGTGTGCAAGTATTTTGAAGAATAATCAAAAGCTTTTCACTTTTTAGCAAATTTAGCTTTATAGGCTTTTCACACCAAACCAAAAACGGGTTTTCGTTTGACATTTCGATTATTTTGTCACCACAGACAATAACCATCCTACATGTGTTCGACAGGTTTTATTTAAGACTTGTAGCTTATCAAAACTTGTGGTTTATCAAAAATGTATGGGAAAACTTGTGTTTTCGCTTTAAGTTTTCAGCCAAAACCAATAATTTCGCGAAACCGTGTTTTGGATTTGGTGTGAAAAGGCTATTACTTTGGTGTGTGTGTACAAGAGCGTACGGGCCATACAGATGGACAAAATCAGTGGAAAGTTTCATGTCATGTCGTTGATTGGACATGGATTTCTTGACTTCCAATAGATTTTTTCATGGCAAAAGTAAATAACTTAATTTGTATTCGTTTCTAAGAATTAAAACAAAAAACATTAAAGCCAATAATAAATAATCAATCCCGAACTGTTTTGTTTTTAATTTAAAATATTTTACTCTGTGGGCAGATTGTTGTCGTTTTTTACGACATTTTTACTTTTAACCGAATTACATATATATATGTAGCGTTGGCACAGAAGTTTTCACTTTGCGTGCTTCTTCAAGTATTAAAATAATCGCAAATCTATGAACAGACGCAGTTCACGTTCGACAAAAGGAGCTGTACAAGACATTTTAAAGATTTTATCGTTTACCAATCGAAGACTTCTTCAGAAGAAGAAGTTAATCTAAATGAAACCATAAAACCTGATGACCGGAGGAGTAAATCTTTGGCAGAAGGTCTAACAAAGCGATTGGCTGCATTGGAAAAAACGTTCAACGAAACTAAGGCGCAGTTAATAGAGAGTGAACAGAGGTGTAGGAATCTACAGCGTCAACTTGAGTCTCGTCATGACATCATGGAATTGGTTCATCCGAACAGCACTGCGCCTGTCAATCAAACTACATCAGCTTCGAATGTGCCAACTGCAAATAGTTCATCTCAATCACACGGGCTCAAATACACTTTGCCAATGCAGTCAGTCGTAATGCCGTCAACTCCTTTGCCCAACAATAGCGCAATGGAAACTTCTATGCTGTGTTCTACGGCATCCCAAGGTGTTCCATTGATAACAATCGCGGGTGGTTCACAAGGGGGATATGCCTTGGCCTCTACCACACAATGACCAATGACGATAAATAAAGCGTCACAAAATATATATGCTTGCATGCCTGCAACCTCAGTGAGTCAAGCGACAAATGCTGCCATGGGCCCACAACCACATTTGAACAACTGGATGGTGTCATCAAGTGGGTATCCCAACAATGTCCGCCATCAAGACAGCCAAAGGAAAGTCTAGGATCTACCAGAGCTTAGTGGGCATCCGAAGGAATGACCGGACTTCAAATCAACCTTTAATGAGTAGTTGCGTATGGATATATCAACTTAGAAAACACCACTCATCTTCACAAATGCCTCAAGGGGGAAGCGAGGAGCGTAGTAGAATCTGTCTTGATTCACTCCAGCAATATTCCACATGCTATTGAACAATTATCGTTTATGTTTGGGCGACCGGAACACTAAGTACGAATCCAAATACTGAAAATAATATCACTACCCATCATAAATGAATCAGAAATTCAACACCTAATGCTGTTTGCTATAAAGATCCAAAAGTTAGTTGCTTTCTTGAAGTGTGCAGGGGCAAACCAGTTTTAGCAATCTCACTCTTCTGGAAGAGTTGGTGCAGAATCTTCCTCTCAGTAAAAGACTAGAGTGGGCACGATATTCTTCAGCCGCTGGACCATATCCGATTTTTGAGCTTTTAGGGCAGTAGGAAAATGAAAATGCCACGCTGGTGGCAAGAATTATTACAAGAATTGGCAAGAATTGTTACTACGAGCACAGACGTTTCAGATTCATCGACTCTTCTTAAGGCAGGAAAGAACATGCCGCTGTTACATATTGCTTTTAACGATAACTGTCCAAAATGTAAATCAAATAATCGCCTAGTGGAATGCTCGCAGTTCAGAAATATGTCCACTGACGAAAAATAGGATGTGGCAAAGCAAAATAAATTGTTTTTCTCGTGTCTCCGCCTTGGACACTCCAATGTCGAAACAGGAAGAAGTTTTAATGACTTAATGACTTAATGACTGCCAACGCTTACATCACCGCATGTTACACGATTGATTGAGGGCAGAAACAAGTACTATGGACAACTCGTCAAGTGAGATGGGGCCAACGACTCTCAAGAAAGCAATTGAAGAAATTAAAGAATTTGTCAGTTGCTACAAGTCTAATGAATCAGTCTCTTTAGAATCGTTCCAATAAGACTTCATATTCCAAAAGGTGAGGTCGAAACATATACTTTACTGGATGAGGGCTCATCCGTTACGTTGTTGGAGGAGAACTTTGCGATGGAATTGGGCGCTATTGGTTCAGCACTCACTGACGTTGCATTGGATCGGAAATCAAACTACATACGAGCGATCCTATCTGGTTGATATTAAGATCAGTGCGTTGAACAACAAAATTCGTAAATATCAACTGAAACATGCTCGAACCATAAAGAAGTTGTCTTTGCCAACTCAGACACTTCAACTTAAATAATTACAAGCCAAGTATAAACATCTATGCAATCTGCCAGTGTATGACTACGTCAGAGCGATACCACGAGTGCTGATTGGAATCAATAATTGTTATTTGGGAGTTCCACACAGAACTGTCAGCCTACAGGAAGGACCAGTAGCTGCAAAGACTAAGATGTGGGTTGTATTTGGACCGACAGAAGATTACTCCACTGAAGGAAATTGAGTATTCCATATTACTCATAACAGTCTTAAGAGTGTACATGACCTTGTTGAAGAGCAATTTAAAGTGGACTAATATGGAACAAAACGACCTGAAAATCTGGTTGAGTCAACTGATATTGTAGGAGCTCGTGGGATCCTTGACTCTACTACACTCCGAATTGATTCCAATCGTTTTGAAACTGGCCTATTGTGGATTGACGATACGGTGGTGTTGTCAAATAGTTATTCAATGGCCCTTCGACGACTGGATTCAAGTATTGCACTCGCAAAAAATTTGTATCCCAATGGATATTTTTTCTATTCAATAATTTTCAATATTAAGTTCTTGCATCAAATTATGAACAAACTTAAACTTGAAGTATTGCACTCGCAAAAAATTTGTATCCCAATGGATATTTTTTCCATTAAATAATTTTCAATATTGGGTTCTTGCATCAAATTATGAACAAATTCTGCAGAAGTTTGTAGTAATTAAATGGAGGGGGGCAATATCTTTAGTGGCATTTTCCGTCTCAGACATGTCATCATCAACTTCACCGGTGTCACATCGAACTTGCAAGGGATCCAAGTAATTGCTACTGGACGAATCACCTTTCTTAGACATTGTTGATTTGTTTTCGTTTTTGTGCACTTTCGCGAGGGAAAATCTAAGATCATCGTTGCTTTGACTGCTTAATAGCTTCGCAATTATTTTGGATCCGTTCGACTCGTTACAGGTTACAGGAAGGACAAGAAAAAAACACATCTTACTCTGCTAAGAACGCAACGTAAACTAATTTTTGAAAAGATCCCTACCATTAAAATGAAAAAGTAGACTAGCACCACTACTAGAGTAAAGGAATCTGATGATCGACCTCGGCAAGTCGTGAAATGCTATAACTCCAGCCAAAAAACAACTTTGTGGTAGAACACTCAAGTTGTTGCTGGGCATTCAAAGTCATTAGGTGAGACATAAGTCCCAAAAATTAATTTGGGACATATATCCCACCTCGGTAGGACATAAGTCCCAACTTTTGTTTGTTATTGATGGGGCAAAAGTGTCAAATTGTAGAAGATATAAATATGGCCATATGACGCATTGTGAAATCTTTATTCAAAGTTTCAGCTCGTAATAGGTAGATACAGTATTTGCCTCAAGGTATGTATACCTACGATGAACATGCTAGCCGAACAAGCTCGGTTGCGTTAGTCCAGCGTTTCCCAAAGTGTGCTCCGCGGAAAAATTAAAAAAAAAATTAAATTAATAGACAATTTATTTATTGTAAATGACATCCCATAGGTTAACTGCGAGGATGTGTGCACAGACGGAGCCAATGCCATGACTGGCAAAATGTCCGGTGTAGTATCCAGAATAAAACAAAATCTGAAAGAATGTAGTAGTAGCCATTGCGTTCTATATCGCAATGCCACTGCAATCAAAAAAATGCCACTCTCCTTAAAAGAGGTCTTAGATGACAGAGTGAAAGTAATCAACTTCACTTTAAATCACGGCCTTAGAATACAAAGCTATTCAAAGTATTGTACGTTGACATGGGTAGTCTACATATGTCTTTACTCCTTCACGCAGAAGTATGGTGGTTTTCTCGCGGTAAAGGGCTTTGCACATAAGTGCGACCAACGACCGACGAATAAACGAATAAATTCCATTTAGAACAATTTACCAACTTAAATTCTTCACAAACTCTTAACAAAATTGTAGAAATATAATTTATATTAATGTTCAGATACAAAAATTTACTTTTAAATTCCCAAAATAAGATAAATTTAAGAAAACAATATTGGTCGTCGAGAATTGTGCCTGATTGTTACGAACAGTCAAACTCTATTCGCGATCCACATACCATCCACACTTAAACGAATAATTTTCTTGTCGCGTCTAACCTCAAAATCAGACTTTCAACTTATATTCGTGACAAATAGAATCAAAGGCATGTGAACGAAATTTCAAAATGGACGATATTCGTTAATTCGTTGGTCACTCTTATGTGCATAATACTTAAGACCCAGACGCGGCTTTTCGAAATGAGGGCTGAAGTCAGAACGGCATTTTAACGGCATTTTTGATTTGGGCGACAGGTTGTGTTATGAGGTTTAGCGCGTCTAGCCGATGTACTTAAATTAATAAATGATTAAGTGTATCACTTCAGGGAATCCAATAACTGTTTTCGATGCCAGTGATAAGCTAGAAGCATTTAAAAATGAAATCAATTTTTATGGGTTGCAGACCCATACTCTGCCGCGTTGGAAAAGTCAGTTTCTCTGTCATCATTGCAGTTTGAGTGCTTGATTGATTTTGAGACGAAGAAGTCTTAATCAGAATTCTGGTGTATGTTGAAGGACGAATTCAAAATTTTGACTGATAAATCCAAAATAATTCTTCTGCCGTTTGCAACAACATACATGTATGAATCAGGATTCTCCGCCTATGTTGGAACCAAAACAAAATATAAAACCCCTCTCGGTGCAACCAGATACGCCATCATTATGCAGAACAAAACGGGCACATTATTCTCACTAAGAAACTTTCTGAGCTATTTATTGAAGCATAATTACCTATGTTCACATTATATATTTTGAAATAGTATTAACTTTTTAATTCTCTTAAATAAACATTGTTTTTGTTTTTTCGTTAAAGTTACATATATAAAAAAAAAACATTTAATGCATGTTCTGCGTTAGTCCATACACGCCGAGCACATTTGACGAACATTCATTTTGTGCTGATTGTTTAGAGTGTTAACATGCGTGATGATTTACAAACTTTATTTTTGTAGTTTGCACTTTTTGAATCCCATATAAATTCTTCGATTTGCTCGCGAACATGGTATGACCATACACCACGAAAATCGAAATCAACGAAGACGACAAAATCAAAATTTTTCGCATACAGCGAGTGGCTAGCGAACCAGCCCAGACAAAAGAAAAAACAGAGAGAACGCTTGCATTTTTTGGTCGATGATTGCCGACTCTTATAAAATTTAGAGCAGTTACACACTGCAAATTATATGTTTTAGGGGAATTTGGTTAAATTTGTGCACCTAAATGTATTTTATGCCCGTGGTCTGGCCAGTAATACTAATACGTTTTCTTCAATAGTATTACTGGACAGACCACGGACATTACAAATATTTAGGTGCGCGAATTTTACCAAATGTTTGTAAAAAATATAATTTGCAGTTTGTAAAGCTGTACATTTTATAAGCGTCGGTAATCAAAAAAAATTGCGTCTTAGAAGGGTACGAACTGATGAGACAAACTATCGTGACCGGGCGAAACGCATTTTGGACTACAGGTCATAAAAATCTTCAATTTGGCCTTAATCGTACACAGTCCCCAAAATCAAAAAAAAAAATAAACAAAAATAATATTAACTAATTGTTTGCGTTTTCTTCAATAGTTTGTGCAAAACAAGCAAACAAAACATGTCAAATAGGACATAAGTCCAAAATTCTTTTTTCTTGGGCTTATGTCCTATCAAAGTAAGACAAAATTCCAAAATTCTATTTTGGACTTATGTCCCGCGGAGTTAAGTCCCTGCATCGAACTTTTATTCGCCCTATTGGTTATCTTCTTTGCCAGCTTCTGATAGTTCGGCTAAGTAGTCTTTATTTGTCATAAAAAAGAAACTAGAACCAACGTTGCCGAAGTGGCACGATCGTTGCCATTTTGACAAGAAAAAATTCTCGTGGCACGGTTTTTTTATTTTTCCGAATTTTACGTTAATAATTTAGGCTCAGTGTAAACACACTGTTAGATTTCATCAAAAGATCTGGATACGTCCTTTCAATTCATTAATGGAATATAACTAGACGCATTCATTCTAAGTCCATACATGAATTCATTTGTTTCTTTGAAATTAATCCTTATACTTATTTCAAAAATAATACAAATTTATTCTTTCTTTTCTGTCCGTTAACTGTTTCCCAGTTTTTTATTCGGCTTGTCATTCTCTAAACGGTTTAGTCCTATTTTTTTTCTTGCTGCAACGGATTAGATTACATTCTTACCCAAAGAGACAAATTAAACGTTTCATTTTCAAGCGAGACCCCAAAAATAAATTTAACTTTCACAAAATTTTACTTAAAAATTCTTTAAAAGAAGATTATGTTTACTCTTTAAAACAAGATGATATCTGCTATGAAGCCCAAAACTGTAAGCAAATATGTAATATTGATTTAGAAATCTATGGAAGAACTAGAATTAGGTTTAATTACTGATGAAAAATTCAATGTCTTCAAAAATTGTCGATTTTGATAATAATTATTGACCCTGTCTCCCTAAATCAAAATTCAAGCACAAACATTATTTGTTCATACTTAACAATTCTTGTTTCAAAATTTTCTTTTTGAGTACGAAAAGCTTGTTCTTTTTACCGAATTGAGAAACATTTTTGAAATCGGGCTAGCTGAAAATGTTTTTCTAGACGATTCAAAAACATTTTGGATTAAGTTACATATATAAGCTAAGAAACCAAATTGACGAACGAATGTTCGTTAATATTACAAAATGTATGTTGACCTTCCTTAGTTTGGCTCATGGAAACGCGTCGGCCGAACGAGTTTTTTCTAGTCTGAATAACATTATGAAATCATTTAATAAAAATAGACTGTCATTATAAAACATTAAATGCAATTATGGAATATAATGAAATTAAGCCAAATAATTGCAAAAATTTCAAACCTGCAAATTTAATTATTTAAATTTTATTTATTTATTTTGTATTGTTTAATTAACAACTTCCTATTTAGAAGATAATCTATGGATTCAGTAATCATTATATAAAAAATAATGGCGCAAAATTTTAAACGCTTTAGTAATATGTTAAATCATTTTTAGTATAATACTAGGTTTAAAAGAGCATTTTGCTAATTTTAAACGAGTTTAGTGTACATTTTTTTGTAAATATTCATTATTTGATTAAAATATAAACATCGAATACTTATTTAGAGCACACGTTGGGTTTTCATCAACATATAATTAATTTACAAAGCATAAACACAATAATTGTATTTACCAAAATTAATAATGGTTAATAAACATTTTGCTAGTTTTAAAATTTATGAAAAGTTTGTAGACTACTATGTATATATTAATTTGTTAACTATTAAGGCTTAATGCCTTAATAATAGGTTGTTTAAAATTTTGCGCCATTAGTTTTAGTTATTTGTTTAATTATTTTTAGTATTATAAAATACATGTGATCTTTTTTAATATTTGTAATACCTGTAAATAAGAAATTAAGTAAATAGATTTTTTTTATTATGACACGCTCCTTTGGAAAAGTGGCATGATATTTTTTTATTTTTGCGGCAACGCTGACTAGAACATCTTGTGCCGGTTAGTCGTGTTTCCTTTTTTTCATTATTTCGGAAAAATATATCTGCATATATATAATATAATGAATTTGGATAATTTGATAAATTATTAAGTTTCGGTTCGCGGAATAAAAGAGTAACACATTTTTGCTTCCAAAAATTGTATGGAAGGTACCGTCAGTTTTACACTTAAAAAAAGATTAGAAAAAAAATCGATCCAATCATCTAAGAAGCTTAAGTACCAAGCTTGAAGAAAATCGCTTCAGCGGCTTAGACTGTAGACGAACGGAATTGCTGGACCCACTTTTTTCTTCTTCTCTATCATCGTTATGTCATGTTTAATTAAAATTTCGAGTTCGATTTTTATTCCAAATACAAAACATGGCCTATATTATGTAAATATGAGGAAAGATTAAAATCGAAAATGTTTGATTTCCTTTATTTTTGTGTTGCAAATCACTATAAAATTGTTTAAAAATAATCTCTTCATTAGTTCAAAAGTCATTACTTGTTTTATGTTCGCAATTCATTAAAATTGCTAGAAGTTTAATATTATTTTTTGTCAAAACCTATTGTATTGAAATTTAATTCCAAATGGTAACTAGATAGATAATCATTAAAACTGTCAATCTGGCTGACGGCTTTTGCCATTGCTAAATAGCAATTGTACACATTTTAATTGTAATCTTAATTTAAAGATAATAAAATTTAGTCTATTCTAACTTACCCTATAGTACCTATATCACAAAAAAATATATACGTACACACGCATACAATTTAAAAAAATGGCGGTCTTGGGAAATCCACAAACTCGGATAAAGATCTCTATGTCTACTATTACACGATAAAACTAGATGCACGCGACTTTTCGAACAACGTAAGTGCCAGAGAGAACAGAAATTCGAAAGGGTGAGATGAAAAACAACCGAATTCATAAAACCAATTTGTAGTGTCCGACCAAATGTCGATTTCTGGCTGAAGCCGAATATTCGGCTAGACAACAACCTTTCGCCGAAGCCTTAATTACTTATAAGTTTTTCCGTTTAGGATTGCCTAAAAGTGAATTTTTTTTTAAATTTTCCAATAAAAATCTAACGGGATAAATTAACTTTTCAGAAATAAAATCAAATTAAATTAGTTTCATTTTTCATATTTTATTGAAGAACATAATGTATATGTTCAAAGCAAAACAAGAAATAGCTCAAAAGTAACAAAAAAAAAACGAAAAAAGAAGTACATAACTAAACATAATGAAACAATAATAAAAAACATTTATGCAATCAATAATCAAAATTAAAGAGTCTGATGGTGTAAGCTAAAAATAATAAACTGTTTCCCTTGACAAAAGTGTAGGTAAATATATAGATATTGTTTGTCATTAAGAAAATCACAGATACATTTTTTTTTAATTTTTTTGTACATGTACATATTTACCCTCGATCCTTATAAGTCGGCGGGACCAGACGGGATTATACCTGGCGAACTCCAGATAACCTCAATTATAATCATATCTATCCTGGAGGTTATTCTAAATGGGTCCCTTGACCTAACTTACATTCCCTTACTCTGGAGAGAGGTTAAGGTCATCTTCATTCCCAAAGTAGGTAAAAGTACCCATGTAAATCCGAAGGACCTCAGACCGATTTGTTTATCTTTATTCCTTTAAAAAGCTCTAGAAAGACTGATCGAAATTTATTTACGCAGTACAATAAACCCCAATCTCATTTCTACTGCTCAACACGCATATTGTAAGGTAAAATCGGTTGAAACGGCCTTACACACGCTGGTACAAAATAAAGAATATTCATTGCACCATAAAAACTACACTCTGGTACCATTCCCAGATATTAAGGGTGCTTTCAACAACGTTAGTAAGGTGCCAATAATCACAGCGCTGAGAAACCTTAAGATATCCGACTCATTGACGGAGCTGATTAGTCTCATGTTAGGCATCAGAGTAATAAACTCAACCCTAGGGGACTACTCAGAAAGAAGGTATGTCAGCAGAGGGACTCCACAAGGCGGTGTTTTATCCCAACTTCTATAGAACACAGTGGTAAACGAAATGCTGATTAACATGGAAGCAGAGGGATATAAGGTAATAGCATATGCCGATGATGTTGCCATTGTTGTAACAGGTTAGCACGCTCCAACTCTAGTAGACTTAATGCAAAATGCTCTCAATCGACTAAAAATATGGGCAAGCAAATGTTGTCTGAATATTAACCCAACCAAGACAGAACTTGTCCTCTTATCTAGGAAATATAAAATTCCCCAACTTATACCGCCATCAATAAATGGTACGCCACCGACTTTCTCAGACGAAGCCAAATATCTAGGTCTCATACTAGATAAAAAGCTAAGTTGGAAATCCAATATACAAGAATGAGTAAGAAGAGCAACAGTTGCACACTTCTCTTGCAAAAAAGCCATTGGAAATAAATGGTTGAATTGAAGTCTTAAAGTATATGGGGGTAATTAGAACAGTCAGTCATCTGTTAATGTTGTTTACCTACAATTCTAGTTCGTTTATTTTTGCAGAAACATTCTTGAAAAAAATTGATATGGAGTTGAATTTATTTAAACAAATATTTTTCATGAAATTGAGATGATTCCGACACGAAAAATGATTTATCAACTAAATCTAACACCAATATGTTTTCAATGTCATCAATTGGTTTTGACAGTTCTCACAAATCTATTCTTAGCTGTTCTACCTAAACAGTAAATTCAGAAAATCCTGTTCTAAAGTATTCCAAACTGGCTCATTGAACACCAAACCAGAACAGTTAAGAACAGAAAATTTCTCTTTGAACAGCAAAATCCAGCTTTTTTCTGTTCTAAGGTGTTTTAATCTGTTCCGAACATTCTCATTGAACACACATATTGTTAGTTGATGCTTTTATCTATTTTTTTGTATATTTCATTTAATGAAATTCTTTTATTTTATATATTGATTTATTTTTTATTAATATTGTGTTTATTTATTCTTATTATTCCTTAAGTTTTTAGGCGTGATAAATAAAACTAAAAATTACATATGTAATCTTCGGAATTTTGTTACTTTTTTGTTTGTGGCACCCAGTGGCCTAAAATGACACTTTCTCTTGTCCGAATTGGCACTTACAAAAGGTTGTTTCCGACAACGCTGCATGGCAGAACAGTTTAACATTCACCTGATTTGGGTGCCGGGACATAGTGATGTTTTGGGAAACTGCAAAGCCGACGAACTCACCAGAAAAGGAACCCAAAAACCTATTCTACCGAAAATGGAAGAAATCGGTATGCCTATCGCTATAAGCAAACTATTGTTGCATCAAAACTCCATAAAACAAATAAATTTTAGATGGTCAAACATCACTACGTGCTTGGCCACCACACAAATCTGGCCAGTAATATACCCAAGACGCTCAAAATGTTTACTCTCTTTGAGCAGGAAACAGCTTGGCTCCATAATAGGTGTTGTAACTGGACACTGTTTAATTGGTAGACACGCCAAAAGACTTGGCGTTTTCTCCAATAACTTTTGCAGAAGCTGCATGGACGAGGAGGAAGAAGAGACTATCTCACATCTTCTCTGTTCATGTCCTGCTCTCTCCCAAGGACGAAGTTTACACCTGGGGGAATACTTTTTCGATGACACCAGTGATCTTAGACACATTGAGTTTCACCGACTTCACCGCTTCATTCGAGGCTCCAACTGGTTTGATTAAAGAGTAAATTTCTCTTCATGTGGTATCACAATGGTCTAAGGTCTAAATTTGTCAGCTGTTTTCCTGGCGACCACTTCAATCTAACCTAACCTAACCATATTTACCTACCCTATCAAAAAGTTTATTTTCATTTGAAAAGGTGGGTAGGTAATGGTAGTGCAACTTTTTCTGTGTACATAACTTTATACGCTCCAGCTTAATATTTCTTAACCATAAACTCGATGAACACGTTACTTCCACATACACTTATTATACATATACATAGGCAACCATAATGTTTCATGTTATTTAAAAAAAAACGTATAAATAATTACTTGCAACTCTGTACATTAAAAGTTACGTTCTAGTTATTCACTGGCTCAAGGAAATGCCACCAACGACATTGAGCTTACTTAATCCCCAGCTTCTTCAGCTGCTTCAAGAGTATAATAGTTGGAAATATACCTACAAATTTGTATTACAGTATATATATTATATACCTAAAAAAGTAATGTAGGAAGTTACATTTTTTTCTTTCTCTTTTGTATAGTTGATTGAATGTTTTTATGACCTGTAGTCCAAAATGCGTTTCGCCCAGCTACTACTGTTGGGCTCATCAGTTAGATGCTGTAGTACCTTTCTAAGACCCATTATTTTTTGATCGATGTTTACCGACTTTAATAAAATTTACAGCGATTATTCAATTCAAATTATATTTTTTTAGGGGGATTTGGTTAAATTCATGCACCTAGAAGTATGTAAATTTTATTAAAGTCAGTAAACATCGGTCAAATAATAATGAGTCTTAGACAGGTACTACAGCATCTAACTGATGAGCCAAACTGTAGTACCTGGGCGAAAGGCATTTTGGATTACAGGTCATAAAAACATTCAATTGGCCTTAAGTCCAAACAGTCCACTAAAACAAAAACAAAAATAATATAAACATATTGTTTGCGTTTTCTTCAATTTATATAGTTGAATTAAGTTAAATAGTAATATTTTTTTTTCCATGAACATCCGCCAATGCAAACGACTAAACCAATGTATTAAACTTCATACACATGCTGAGAATTATCCCCTACCTATACGATGATAATTTAAATGTGTAAGGTTTTGATACTTTATGGATGGATTGCAGAAAGTTTTTTGTTTACCAAACATTCATCGCATGACTTGTGTTTCAACCAAGAGAGAAAAAAAAACATAAAGGCTACACATTTCAGTAGAAAGCAAATGACATTTCCTAGTCATAAACAAATACCTACTTATGTTGTGATTGTGTTATGCCGACCATATTTTCGCCCTCCGTTTCGCTAATATTTTTAAACTTCATAAGGGGCAAAAGTTGGATATTTATTTTGAAAAAAAATTATAAATAACCTAATAGACCTAATACTGTTTATTGTAAAGTTACATTTAATTATTTTTTTCATTTATATTATTCATTGAGTACCGATTAGCATACCACCGGATGCACATCGTGTGAAGGAGTGCGCGCAAGTCCAAAAAAAAATATTGCCAGTGGCTTGTGTTGTGATTATTTGTACATACAATCAACATAAAAAAAATAAACCAAAAACAATTAGCCGCAACAAAACAACAACGCACCAGCACAATGAGTGGTAAACTTTCCTTTCACTTTTCCTTGTAACTTCTCGCAATCATATTAACTTGATCATTTT
This sequence comes from Philhelius pedissequus, assembly GCA_910595825.1. Lineage (NCBI taxonomy): Eukaryota > Metazoa > Arthropoda > Insecta > Diptera > Syrphidae > Philhelius > Philhelius pedissequus. Next base: position 163,965,825 of record OU343161.1, read on the forward strand.
AGGTACTGTTTGAAGCTTAATACACAGTGCATAGACTGATTATGTTAATGTGACGTTAGATGGATTACTGTATGTTTTTTCTATTTAACCACTGGCGGATCGAAGCAAATTGTCAATAAGGCATAACACTAGTGACAATTTGTTATTGTAATGTTCAAATTGGAATTTAGACGAAACATTCATTGTAGTTAATCGTCTGACTTATGTTTTATTTGTTTTTATATTTTTGAATGGTTGGTGTATTTAGGGTCGATACCAATATTCGTGGGCTTAGAAAAAAATTTTGTGCTGTGTATGTCCACACTGCTAAAAACAGGCCAGCTATTTTGGCACTCAGTGAGACCCAAATAGGTGAAAATTCTGATTCTTGGGAATTTCATCTGTTTGGGTATACCTTAGTGCCATTATTCTTTTCCCACCATGGTCTCGCCGTATGCATAAGAAATGATATTGCGTACCAACTTCAACGACAATATGGTCTGTGCTCAAACACAAATTTTAACTTCATGTGGTTAAAACTCACGGTAAATAAGCACATCATACACACTTGTTTTATTTATCGAAGCCCAAATTTGGACAGAGAATCAACTTTTAACGAATTTGATGCTCTGTCCGACTCCATTCAAAGAATTGTTTTCCATTCGTCATTACGGGCGATTTCAATGTACACAATTTTAGCTGGCTCCGCTTTTAGAGCCAGACAACACCCGACGGAAGGTATGTTGAGGTCTTTGCTGAGTTAAACGAACTGTGCTGCAAGCAAATTGGCTTTTTACGAGAACTGAGAAAAGGGGTTTCATTAAAGACAAGCGTTGGAACCGAAGACTAAGTTGAATTTCGAATGTTTTTTACAAATGACCAAAAATTCTGACCACCTTTGGGACATTGTAGTATTTTTTGCCTTAATTTTTGGTTATGCAAAAATTTGGGTCTACGAATGTTGACGTTGCAAGTCTTTCTAGCTTGTTGATAATTTTTCCGGTTTTCCTCAGTATGGTTGGCTATAAAATTGCGGAATCTTACTTCTCTAACCCTAATAACCGGTTTACAGCTCGAATCAAACCATGCATTTTCTTTCGGTTTGATAGATTTTACCCTATTCGGGATGAAATTTCTCATTCCGAGAATAATTAAATTTGTTATCATATCTGCACAGGGGTCTGTATCACTACCATGGAAGCATAGTGTCCAGTTAAAGTTCTGAAGAAATTATTGAGACCGTCCCAGTTGGCATTCTCATATCGCCAAACGGTTCTCATAGGTGATTTTTCTTTTACTGAGTTTTGTTGGCATGAGAAATTTGCAGATATGACAGAATGGTCTGGGATTCGAGGTGGCTCGTCAATAAGCTGAGTCAGTTGGCTTAACTCAACAAAGACCTCAACATACCTTCCTTCGGGTGTTGTCTGGCTCGAAAAGCGGAGCCAGCTAGAATTGTGTACATTGAAATCGCCCGTAACGACGATTTCAGTGCGAGGATAATGGGAAACAATTCTTTGAATGGAGTTAAGTGACCGTAAGTTTCACTCCAAAAATGAAAGCGTAGTCACCCAAATTCTAGCTAACAATGGCTACCCCTATGAGCTTATAAGAAGTTTAATACAACGCTACACAAATAGTGTTAACCCTGAAAGTCCATCGATAATTGGAACAGATTGCGTTTATAAAAGCATAGTTTATATTCCAACACTGTCTACAAATTTCAAACAAGTGGTTGCCGACCGTTGCAAAAATGTGAAACTAGCTTTCACGTCACATTGCACACTTGCAACACTGTACACAAAACTAAAGTCTAAAACAAAAAAAGAAAACAAAACCGACGTTGTGTACAAAATCAACTGCAAGGGCAAAGATGATGAAAATTGCCACCTTTGCTATGTAGGCACAACAAAGCAGTTCCTGCGACAGAGAATAGCTGGTCATAAATCGGACATCAATAGTAAAAGCTCCGCTAAGACGGCACTGGCGAACCATTATGTCCAAACCAACCATCAACCAGATTTTGAGGAAGTAGAAATTCTACAAACGGAAAGACATTTTGCCAAAAGGTACACTCTGGAAACTCTACACATCCTCAGAAACAACAATAATATGAACAGAAAACAAGACACTCAAAACATCTCCGCAGTCTACTGCTCTCTTGTAACGGCCAAGAAATTTTAAATTTTGAGTTAAAATTAAAACAAGACTGATCTTCACATTAGAAGTGCAATTTTCTTAAATCTTTTAAAAAATTTTAAATTTAAAAATCAATTAACAACAAAGTTTTTTAAAGTTTAATTCAAAACTAGACAAATAATTTATTTTATTATTTTTATGTAAGTTCTTTGAAGTTTTGTTTTTTCTTTGTAAACAAATTTGTTAAACTGTGTTTGTGATTTATTGTTTCAATAAAGGATCCCCTGAAGAAGGCAGCAACCCCTGTCGAAACGTCGGGAAAAGTAAATGAAACCAAATTAGTTTCATTACACATCAAGTGACCAAAATAGCCGAAGAGGAACCAGATTCTTCAACAAAACAATATATTTGAACTTGGTCAAACATAAATAATTCAAGTAGATTAAATTCCGACGGATCAGAACTTTCACATATTTGAGTTTCACTCAATGCCAAAACAGCTGGCCTGTATTTTACAGTATGCGGAACAGAAATTTTTCCTAAGCCCACGAATGTTAGAATAGTCCACTCTAAATTCTCCAACCATCTAAAATATTAAATATCTAGCTAAAACGCATCCGGACAATTTTCTAAAATGAATGATTAAACTAGTTCCGAATTTGTACTTTTCAATAACAATTTGTCACTAGTTTTATGCCTTAGTGACAGAATTGTAGTAAGTCGCCCCTGGTTAACTAGTAAAAATTAGACAGTTATCCATCCGACGCTACACTAGCTTAATCGGTGCATGCACTGTGTGTGATCTCCACCCAATACCCACAGCGATCAAGCTAGTGCAACTGTGTTATGATTAGGGGATAGGAAAGAAATGGTCTTACTCTTATGCACTGTGCTGTTGACTTTTCCGTTTAGTTGAATTGTATGTATTTTGTATGTGTGCTATTGGATATGTTTAATTATGCACAATCACTGGATTATTAATACTGCGGTGGCCGCGGCGCGATATTTTTTTTGTTTAATTTAGTTGCTTTTTAATTGATTGATAGTTGACGAGCCGACACTCTAGACTTGTTTTTTCACCTCTGACTCTAATAAATACACTGCAAGTGTATTACCGTCTCTAGGCGCATCGGACCATTGTGCCATATTCGCAAATTTCTCATGCCAACACCTCCCAGTTAAAGAAAAGTCATCTAAGAGAACCGTTTGGCAATATGAGAAAGCCAACTGGGGCGGTCTCAATAATTTCTTGGGGAACATTAACTGGTCACTATGCTTCATCGGTAGCGACATAGACTCCAGTGCAGATATGATAACAAATTTAATCCCTAATAGGGTGAAATCTATCAAACTGAAAGAAAATGCATGGTTTGATTCGAACTGTAAAGAGGTTATTAGGGTTAGAGAAGTAAGTTTCAGGAATAATAAAGCCAGCCCCACTGAGGAAAACCGGAGAAAGTTTCAAGAAGCTAGAAAGGCTTGCAACGTTCACATTCGAAGAATCAAATTTTTGCAAGACCAAAAATTAAGTGAAAAAATACTACAATGTCCCAAAGGTAGTAAGAATTTTTGGTCATTTATAAAAAACGTTCGAAATTCTACTTCGTCTTCGGTTCCAACGATCGTCTTTAATGACACCCCTTTTGTCAGTTCTCGTGAAAAGCCAATTTGCTTGCAGCGTAGTTCGCTGTTAATTCGACGCTACCAGAAAGTGTTATTTCAATTTCAATTCAATTTCAATTTCAATCTTTATTCTGAAGAGTCACATTTGGTTGATTACAAAAAAGTATCTGCGAAGCCTATAAGGGCTTTTCTGCAGAAGGTTATTTACATAGTTATTTAATTACAATAATTCTTGAATTTTCAATAAGTTAAAATTTAACATGGTTTGAAATAATTTTTTTTTTTTTTTTTTTTTTTTTTTTTGGAATATGTTAAATTTACAAGTTGTTTAATAGATGTTCTCTAAGACGTTTCTTCCTTAGTCTTTTATAATTTATATTAAGTAGTTCTCTTGGCATCTTGTTGAAAATATGTGGAATGATCACTGATAATTGTTGTTTTCCATACGAGTTTTTAAAAAGTGTTGTTTGTAGAAATCCGTGAGCTCTTTTCCTGGTGTTGTATTGGTGATCGATAGGTTGCTTGTATTGCTGGTCGTTGTAATACTCTTCTAGAATATTGAGTTCAAATAATTGGTTTATGTTCAATAGTCCAAGTGTTTTGTATGCATTTTGTGTATTCGTATCTTGTTCTCTGTTTGTTTTATTTTTGCTGTTTATTAAAATTTTTACGATTCGATTTTGTAGGCGCTGTAGTTCAATAAAGTAACTTTTGGTAGTGTTTCCCCACGCTAGTATTCCGTATCTCAGAGAGGATTCCACCAGTGAATAGTAAACTTGCTTCAATACATTATAATTCGTATGCATACTCAAGTGATAGATTGCATATACTGCTTTTATAAGTTTTTTACCAAGTTGTGCTATATGTACATCCCATTTAAAGTAACAGTCAAGTTCTACACCCAGATATTTAAAATGTGTCGCGTTTTCAATGAAATTGTTACAATTATCACCTGAATCAAGACTTTCTTGGTGTGCGTTTTGATGAATACACTCTGTATCATGGATCTTTATATTTATTCGTGTTTTTAATATGTGTGAGTTTCTGATATGCATAAGTTTGGTTTTTTTTACATTTATTATTAGTCCAAAGTCATGGCACCATCTTATTACTGAGTTAAATTCGTCTTGCATTATGTTTGTTGCTGTTTCCAGTTGTCTGTGGCTAACTATTATTGCTGTGTCATCAGCGTATGCAAAACCTATACTATTCTTCAAGACATTAAATAGTTGGTTCGCATATATGATGTATAGGAGAGGACCTAAAATGGAACCCTGTGGAACTCCGAATTGAAGACCTTTTTCTTCACTTAGTGAATCGCCAATTTTCACTCGCATTTTTCTATTTGACATATAACTTTTAAACCAGTTCAAGTTAACATCTCGAATACCAATTTTTTCCATCATTTCCAGAAGTTTTTCATGTCTCAGCGTATCAAAAGCCTTTTTAAAATCTATGAAAATCACTAGATTGTGATTATTTTTGTTCAGATTGTTGTTTATTACATTAGCGAATTCTGCTAGAAGCTTGCTTGTATTTTTGTTTTTGGTAAATCCATATTGATTTTTATTTATTATGTTATATTTTTCAATATAGCTCTGTAGTCGATGCGCCATTATCTGTTCTAATACTTTATCCATTATAGGTAGAATAGAAATGGGTCTATAGTTCAATATATCGGTTTTTACATCTGCTTTATATATAGGTCGTACTATAGCAACCTTAAGTTCATCTGGAACATAGGCCTCTTCAAAGCTCAAGTTGACTATACGTTCTATTATTGGCGTCAAAGTGTGAGCATTCAATTGAATATCTTTTGCTCTAAATCCATCTGAACCTGGAGACTTGTTTATATTTAATTTTATTAAAGCTCTTTTGATTTCTTCTATTGTGGTTGGTGATATGTAGATTGATTGTCTCGAGCTTGCTATCTCAGTGTGGTACGATTTTATATTGCAAGTGTGCACAACAGTTTCAACTTCGTTTATAAAGCTTGAAGCAAACCTGTTCGCAAGTTGTTCTGAATTGACTTCTCTACCAAAATTTCTTTCGATCACTCCATCTAAGTTCATTCTCTTCCTTCCAAGTATATCATTTATTAAACTCCAAGTTTTTTTCGGATCAAGGCGATACTCTGAAAATTTTTCTCGGTAAAATGTCATTTTGGTTTTTTCAATTTTTTTGTTGACGAAGTTTCTGTAATTTTTGTATTCGGTTTCGTATCTGATGCATCGTTTATTGTTTTTCCATCGTTTATATAGAATATCTCTTTGTTTGCATATCTGTCGAATTTCGAAGTCCACCCATAAATTTGTATCATTCCGCTTTCTTGTTTTTTGTTTCTGTATTGATCTCGTGTATATTGTTTTTAATGCGTGGTCAAATTCTTCATAGAGCCTTTTCGCTGTGGTAAATTGTTCAATAACATTGTTCCAATTTGTATTTTGAATTAAAGCGTTCAAAATAGTTTGGTTTATATAGTAACCTTGTTTTTGAGTATCTATGTTATCTATCACACTCCTTGAAATCCCATAGAACAATGTGTAATGATCTGATACATCGGTTTCAATGACAGAAGCATACAATTTTTCGTTCTCCATTCGAACAAGACAATGGTCTATCCTTGTTTTACTTCCTTTTTTTAAATCTACTCTTGTATATGCTTTAATTACATTTGATAGACCTTTTGAAGCAAACATACTACAATAGTTTTTCACCAGATTATTGTTGCGTTTGTTTAGATCTATGTTCATATCACCTATTACAATAAGTTTACTTTTTATGTTGATTTTATTAATTTGCTCTTCTAGTTCATCTATGAAGCTTGATATGCTGAATCCAGGTGGGCGATATAGTGCTATAATTGTGAATTTATCTCCATTGTTTTCAATTTCCACTTGAATATTTTCATAGAATTTCGTTTTTAAATTTGTTCTTTCGATGGATAACTGGTTTCTTATGAAAACCGCAATTCCGCCACCTCTTAATACTGGTCTATTTAAGAACTCTGCTGTAAATCCATTTATTTGATAAAAACTGTTTTCAAATTCATTTATATTAATCTCTACTAAAATGATAATTTGTATGTTATTAATTATGCCATGTAAGTTTGTCATAAATAGATTCCAATTTTTTCTAACAGATCTAATATTAAGATGACTCCTCTCGTACTTGAGAGCGTAAACGATTATAATAGGACGAATATTTTTGCGCACTCCTGCAGTTGCTAGAGTTCTCAGAGACCTTGATATACATAAATCCGCTGGCCCGGATAGTATCCCTCCCATCGTTCTGAAGAGGTGTTCCTCAACGCTGGCAAAACCACTGCATGAGCTTTTCCATCTGTCCTATTCTACAGGTCTCTTTCCGAGTGGATGGAAAACAGAATTTGTCCAGCCTGTCCCTAAAAAAGGCGAATCTTCCTCACCCTCTTATTACCGTCCAATTGCACTTACGTCCCTTTTTCCAAGGTCATGGAGACGCTGATTAACTATAAGCTTAAGAAATATCTTGAAGAACGAAAGTTCCTTAATGACCGGCAGTATGGCTTTCGTAGCAATATGTCCACAGGTGATCTGATGGTATATATCGCCGAACAGTGACACAAATCTTTACATCGTTTTGGAGAAAGTAAAATTATTGCGCTTGAAATTTCAAAAGCATTTGATAGAGTTTGGCATAAAGCTCTATTATCGAAAATGCGTGCATTTGCTATCGATGAATCTCTTCTTCGTTGGATTAGAAATTACCTTTCGGACCACACAATGCAAGTTGTATTGGACGGTTTCAAGTCTGATATCCACAAAATAAATGGTGGTGTGCCCCATGCTCCGTATTGTCTCCGACTATCTTTCTCATTTTTATTAATGATCTCTTATCTGGAAATTCTAATCCACTTAATTGTTTTGCTGACGATAGTACTCTTAGCTTTTCATATTCGTTTTCAGATGCGCCTCCTTGTTCTTCGGATGTGCAACTGCAACGGCAGAAGCTCATTAAACTCTGATGTTGACAGCATTGTCCAAGGGGGAATAAAAAAACGTGTAGAATTTAATGCTTCAAAAACTCAGTGCTGTCTTCTGTCGTTAAAGCAGAACCCACCCCCCATGCCACTATCCATGAGCAGCACTTGCATTGGAGAAACCGATCAGCTATCAGTCCTTGGCATGTGCATCACAGACCACCTTTTGTGGAATGCCCACATCGTTATTTTATCGCTATTTTTATAAACAGTGTCCTAACGAAGTAGCCGGTTGCATTCCTTCCCTTAAACTGTTTCACCGTAATACTCGCGCTTCTAGGAATGCTCATCAGTTTACCCTTGATCCCAACTTCAGACGTACAGTTAAGTACAGGGATTCTTGCTGTAGACGTACAACACGAATGTGGAATAAATTACCCGATTCTATGTTCCCCTCCCATTTTGATATTCAGAAATTTAAAACCAAAGTGCATCGGTATCTCCTTTTTCATCCTTTCCTACTTTCCTAACGCTCGTAATGTGCTTGGACATATTAAGGGTAATCAAAACCCCTTTAGTGCGCGCATCATTATAAAAAAAATTAATTTAATAAATAAATAATTTAATAAATAGAGTTTTTTGACCACTTTTAAACAAAATATTACAAACACAATTACAATAAAATGCACGACTGTATCGCACGTACTTGCTTCTATGTTCGATCACATCACAATCACATCATAAGCACAAGATTCTTAGTAGCAACGGCAAAACATATTTTAAGGTGGTTTTTTACTTAATTTTTTTAAATATTTTTTCTAAACAAAAAATCTTGGCATAATAATATGTGTATTTAACAATAAAAATGGTTCACCCGTTTTCATAATATTTAGTTTTAAAAAAATCCAAACATTTTTCGAAAATTTTGGTATGCAGTATTATTGAGAGTGGACATGCTACATAAAAATTTGCAGCCGTTTATGAGAAGGCGAAGATAAAAAAATGGTTGTATGACAGGTAGCGTTGGTTGGTGGACAATTTTTTTTTTGAAATAAAACTTTTATGGAGCTGGGGTTGAAAATTTCCCACAACATTGCACTTTTCTAAGGTTTTCTTTGTTGTATGTATTAATGTGTGATGTTTAAGTCGATAGGCTCGTTGCCAGTGATTCAGTGTATCTACTTCGTAGATTTAGCGCTTGTGCCGACCCACAGACAGCTTGTAATGTCCACAGATGAGCCATATGGGAAATTTTGACAGTTTTTTTTGGTTTGTCCATAAGTTAGTACCGTTATAAAACTGATATTTTTGCATATGTGTGTAGTTTCACTTACACCACATATTGTCGTTGGATTTAAAATATATTCATGCAGAGAAAGCTAAATTTACAAATACTACATCGTAAACAAAAGGGTTTCGAAGGGTGAAACGTACGAAAGTTTCCCATCTTGGTATTTGTCATCTGTGCTGGTAACCCTTCTTTGTTTAGGTACTTTTCTTAATACGTATAAGGAACTGATACTGAACGCAGAGCGATTTTGCAGAATATTGTAAATCAGAATTTCGAAGGAGTTTTTCGACATTTTGTAAATTGTTCTGCAGCACAAAATTCGACGAACGAGAACGATTACTGCCGAAGGTTATTTCGCGAGCCTAAATAAATATAAAACCTTATTCTTTATTCATATAAATACAGATTTAGATTAAATTAGATAAGATTTGTATTATTTAATTTTTTAAAGATTAGTTACATACAATTAAACGAAGTATACAAACAATCATTTAAGCGTGGCTTTGCCGTCTGCCAGATTGACTATCCAATTTATAAATCTTAAATTTGTTTTTAAATTATTGGTATATGTTTGTTTTTTCATTGTTCTAATCTATCATTTCTATTCATTTCTACGCTTAACAAAATTGGACATCAAAACTGTTAAATTATTTCTTCAAATTATTTATCAACATCATGACGCTTTTTTCCTTTTTTAAATTACATCGTAAATCATCGAGACGCCCTTTACATCCTTTCAATATCAAACAATTTCTGAACTCCTACACAGGCTCACACTCATACTTCGACACCAAGTCAAATTATATTCATAGTTACATACATTTTCTAAAAAAAATGTTTGACCTTAAGCACTAGGGAGTATAAAAAGTGTGGAGTATAGTTCCGGGATTTGGAGAACGTAGGTGATATAGCCTTAAAGTTTATTGATAATTGTTAGCTTTTGTTAACACTCATATTTTGTTATCCATATTATAAATTATAGTTATCCATATAATGCACATATAACGCATCTTTCTTTTTGTATATACCACCAAAGATTGCACTACCCTTGTACAATAAAGATTGAATTCTTTGTATTACCAATCACTGCCAAACAGATCGCAGAGGGAACTGCTAGAGATGAGTTACTGAGTAAATTGTAGAAAGATATTCAAACTTCAGGCTCCATGTATGATTTGGCATTACCAAAATGAATTTTCTATACAGAGTGGTTGTAAAATGGGAGGCTTGCGGGTTGTTTTCGAAACTAGGTTTCAAAAACAAATTCTTGAAGATTTACACTCATCACATTTTGATGTAACCGGAATGAGAGAGCTAGCACGTAATTTTTGTGGGTGGAAACAAATTGAACACCAAATTAAAGAGTTTGCAAAAAATTGTTCGACCTGTTGTAAACATCAAAATAACCCACCTTAAGTAGAGAACCATCCATCATTGGTGTTATCCATCAAATCCTTGGGACCGGCGCATTTGAATTTTGCAGGTCTTTTTATGGGAGTATACTTTTTTACTTTTTGTTGATGCTTTTTCCAAATGGCCTAAAGTACATATTTTGAAAAATATATCTACCGATACAACCATTCTAATTTTAAGAAAAGTCCTTGGTACTTTTGGGCTACCAAAAGTTATCTGTACTGACAATGGCAATGAGCTAACTAATACAGGGTCCGCCAAATAACTTTTTTTTTTTGAAAATGGGCGCAAAACATCGAGTGTAGCTTCGGCTGTGTGGTACGTAGCGCCGTCCTGTTGAAACCAAATATTGCCAATATCCTCCTCTTCAATTTTTGTGAACAAAAATTCGTTCAACATGGCCCGATAACGATCGCCATTGACTGTAACGGACACTCCTTGCTCATTTTCGAATTATGCTTCGGGACCAAAATCCGCACCAAACAGTGACTCGTTTTGAGTGTATCGGCTTTTCAATGTATGCGTGCGGGTTTTCTGTGCCCCAAATGTGACAATTTTGCTTGTTTACATACCCGCCAAGATCAAAATGAGCTTTATCTGAAAAGATGATTTTTTTTTCAAAATCGGCATCTTCTCTAAGTCGATCGCAGGCCCACTTAGCGAGCGTTGTTCAAGCGTATACACAACAATTTTCGTTCAGCGGAAGGATAAAACTAATTATCTGTCAAATCAGACATGAGCTAAGTGTTACCATTCACGAAATAAGCACTAGTTGAAAAAAAACGTTAGATGGCGGACCCGTTATAAAATTTAAACGTTTTGCGATTCAAATAATAATGTTCACAAACCATCAGCAATGTATCATCCTGCCACAAATGGCCAGGCAGAGCGTTATGTACAAACTATAAAAAAAAAACAAAGTTCGTAATCTCAAAAACAAAAAAGAAGAGTTAGAAATTAAATTAAATATTTTTTTGTTCCAATATAGAAGTATGCCACAACCCTTTACAAAAAAAAAATCACCAGCTGAGGTATTAGTTAACTACCCTGTTCGAAATAAGTTTTCCTTATTAGTAAAGATAATGTTCAACCATTCAATGAAGATAAGGATATTAGAATTTTTCAAAGCAAAATGGAACTTTGGAGAAATGGAAATAAAAAAGGGTTATTGCATTATAATTTAAAACTCGATAATGATAAAAAGGCGCTCAGGCACGTCGATCAAATCAAAAATGCAGACAGCCATTGCTCGGATATTAATTCTCATTTCCCGAGCGAAAGTTCGATGGAGCACCAACAACTTACGGTAGTTGTAAATCAAAAAATTGATAAAGTAATGAAAGAAAAACAATCAGATCCTGGTCAAACGTTAATTAAACGTTATTTTATGCTCAATTAAAATAATTCCATTTTTATAATGACAAAATTGTTTGCTTTAAAGAGAAACTATTTTTATAGCCTTACACCCAAATTAATCAACATGGACTAGGGAATATTAAGGACTTATTCCGAGGACTAAGTGCAAAATACTATTAATAAAACACAATTTCTGGTAGTTGACGTTTACCAACTAGTCCTTCGCTAGACCATCGAAGACGGTGGACTAAGAATTGACATTTGAGAACAAATCTTACAGATACATAGAATAAAAAGAGCTAGAGTTGATACTTATTTTAGTAGATTTTGTTCATTTTTTTATTAATAGAAAATTTTAGTCCATGGTCTAACACTTATTCCATGGTTTTGCAAGTTCATGGACTAAAGGTGGACCAAGCGTTTTTTTATTAATAGGGCTGTTAAAGTTTATTGATATCTGTTAGCTTTTGGTAACTATTATATTTTGTTATGAATATATCTTAATCATAGTTATCCATATAATGCATGGGAATCATTGTTATATTTTAAGATGGACGCACATCCTTCTTATTGTATAGACCACCGAAGAGTGCACTCCCTTGTACAATAAAGATTACTATTTAAGTTATTACAGTAGGAAATACCAGGAAAACTTTCTGAAAATACAGTAGATCCAGCCAGTCCCCGTGAACTCCCATTGAGCTTAGTTCTCCTCACTCTTCTTTTTGTATTTTCTAATTTATTATGCTCCAAACCTGTTTTATGGCCGTCTTGCAGGCAATAGTTTCGAATACTCTTCAAATTAGGGGGTCTCGTGAGTCGCACCACCTAACCTCTCACTTGAATAATCTTCAGTAAGCCTATTTTGTGTTATGTTACCTGCTAACACCTCAACAAAAATCCTCATCTAAACGGCAATTGACCAATTATCCGGAAGGAATAACTTTTTGAAAACGGGCATAATAAATCCAGTCCCCCTTTTTGTAGACAAAAACATGTTTGAATCATTAGATTCTGTTTTGTGTGCGCTTTTCGAACGAAGAGCGACATTAAATCCATCGGTATACCAACACTGAGAAATTCACCTGGAATCAATTAATTGAATTAGAAAACTCAGACACGTTCTGTTGGATTCCAGTAAACTGAACCTATTTGAATGCGGTCGGTGGGTGGTAACTACAATTCTATTGATTAAAAGTTTTTTTTTTGTAATTTCTATTAATCATTGAATGAACTTAGCAGCAAACACTACTACAAGTAAATAAATTCCAGTGTTTGTATAGAATCTATTCATTTGTTTTTTTTTTTTCACGACTACAATTGAATAAATTCCTTCCAAAATGTATGACTTGTATTGCATACTTTTACCAACAGTTTAGTATGCGATCTAGTTAGGATAAAAAATATACTATTCTAAAATTTGCATTTAACACACATTTGTAAAATGGTTGGCCACTAGGTACCTATACATTTTTTTGTATACCTATCAGAGGTGATTAAACTTTTTTAGAAATTATTTTTTCACGCATTTTACATTAAAAAACAAATTTTATTTTTACAAAAAAGTGCAACTGTTAATAAGTTTTTCTCCCAACTACGTCTTGGCCAAATATTGTAGAAAATTGCAACAAAGAAAATCTATGCAATTTATTAACTTGTAGTCGTGGTACCTAAAAATCGATTTTTCAAAAAAAAAATGCTTGTTTATTTTTTAAAAATCGAAAAACTTTTTTTTTTTTAAACTTTCGTATGCAGTTATAAACAATTTTAGGGAGCATTTGTGTAAAAAAAAATATTTTAATCGGTTTATCCAATGTTGAGAAAGTCGAAAATATGGAAAGTGGTTCTATGGGAAGTACCGTTAATAAGTGCGCAAAAAAGATATTTCTTATACTTGAAAGTGAACTGTACTAATTTAAGAACACATTTTTTATAAAAATTCTTGGAGCCGTTTTCAAGAAATAAATTTTTTTCTTAACGGTTTTTTTAACATTTGTATGGGAGGTACCGTTTATTTTTATTTTAGAAAAATAGTTTTTTTTTAACTATTCAAGATAATGTTAAAAAACCATCAAATACGAAGTGTCGAAAAAATCTATTGAGTCATTTTCGAAATTTTTAATTTTCAAAAAAAAAAATAATTTCCAAAAAAAAAATTTGTTTGAAAAATTTTGGCTTACAAAAGTGTTTAAACTTTCTAGGAGCTTCTGCGTAAAAAAATTTGAAAAAAAAAATCAAAACCAAAAAAAAATGGTTCTACCAGAGGTACCAAAAATGACAATTGTTTTTCCAAAAAAAAATTAATAAAAGGTACCCTTTATGGGAGCTGCTGTTATTTGTCGTCTTAAAAAAAATGAAAAAAAACGTGTGGGCATATTACCAAGTTCGAAGTAAATCCACCGAACCATTAAGGCCGCAGAATCGAGGACAGACAGACAGACTGAATGGGGGACCCACTTTTTTGTGTTGATCGTAATGTCATATTTGATTGTTAGAAAACATTTTTTGTACGAATACATAATTTTGCCTTATAGTACCTATAATCGAAAGCAAAAAAATCAGTTATGAATATGTTGGAAAAATGAACATTTTGGTTTTTTTGAAAAAATGGTTATTTTTGGATCATTCGATTTTTTTAATTTATTATGCAGATGCTTAAGTTTAAGCGAAATTAAATCAACATTTTTCAAATTGTTTTTTTTTAACTAAGAAAAAACTGTTTTTTGAAATCTCAAAATTTCGAAAACGACTCAATGGATTGTTTTGAAACTTCGTATTTAGTAGTTTTTTGACATTATCTTAAATAATTAAAAAAAATATATATTCCTAAAATAAAAAACAACGGTACCTCCCATACAAATGTTAAAAAAATCCGTTCAAAAAAATGTATTTCTCGGAAACGGAGCCAAGAATTAAAAGAAAAAATGTTTGTTCTTAAATTAGTACAGTCCACTTTAAAGTAAAGAACAATTTTATTATTCGTACTTCTTAACTGTAATTCACATAGAATCACTGCATATTTTCGACTTTCTCACTATTGGATGAACCGATTAAAACAATTTGTTTTTATGAAAATGCCCCTAAAGGTGTTACTAAATCGTCATACTCAAATTTTCCAAAAAAAGTTTTTCGATTTTTAAAAAATAAATTAATTTTTTTTAAAAACCGATTTTTCAAAAACCAGATTTGTTTTGAAATTTGAATTTTATAAGAACATATGTATACTAATAATAACTTCAAAATGGCGTTTCAAGTTTTTTTTCTAAAAATGTTTCTTAGATGTTATACAAACATTTTTTTTAAACCGCTCCAAGATTTTAGATTTTTTTTACATATTCTTATTTATCCAGGATTTAAATGGCGTCTCTGATTTCCCTCAAACTATAACAATTATGCAATATAAAAACATTTAATTATGTGTACTATCCATTTATTTCTACCTTATTATTTCCTTTTTACGAATTTTTGCGTACGTCACCGAATACTGCATACCATGTAGGCCCTCATACATATATATATATGTACATCAGTATCCCTTAAAAGCAAAGGTTCTCTCAAGAAATATATGAGAATGATCAAGTCGAAAAATTAACTCACTATATAATAAACCTTCGGCCAAAACGTCAGCCTATTTTGGCCGAAGCACGAGGATTAACAGATTGTAGTTTTTTTTTTAGCCGAATGTAGCCGAAGTCGAAATATTATTGAAAGTTTTGGTGAATTCAATAAATGGTTTTACTAATCGTTACATTTAACTATAGAGTAAGTTTTGCATTTGAAAAAAAAACACGAAATCGAGATTTTAATCAAAGTTGACATTACGATGATGGAGAACAACAAAAAAGTGAATCCCGCAATTCCGTCTGCCAGTCTGTCTGTTGTACAAACAGACAGTCTGACTATCTGTCTGTCTGTGCAACGCTCTGCAGCCTAAACGGCTGAAGCGATTTTGTTCAAACTTGGTATGGTCTGCAATTTGGTAAACATTTTATTATATAAGTATACCATTTTTTTTTTGATTTTCGACTTTCTCATAAGCGACATGATTTCAATCAAAATGTTTACCTAGGAGGTCCCTTAAATTATAAATAATACTGCATATACAAATTTTCGAAAAATATATTTTATTAATTTAGTTTTTAGCCTTATATTATATTAAAATTTTAAATATTTAAAATTGTCTTACCAATTTCTTTTTTAGAAAAAAATTAAACTAATTTTGTATATACAAAATTAAGTAAAAAACGACTTACAAAATATAATTAGATTCTAAATTAAATTCTTTTGTATACGATTTGATCTAACATAAGAGCAAGTACGTGCGACCCAGTCGTGTATTTTATTTATCAAAGACCTTAGAGCTGTGTCTGAGAAAAAAGATCTTTTTTAGCCGTTTTTTAACATTTGTTTAGGAGGTACTCTTGTTTTAGGAAAATTTCAAATTCAAGAGAAGTCAAAAAAATTACTAAATACAACATATCGATTAAGCCGTTTTCAAAATATGGAGTTTTCAAAAAAGAAACTTTTTTTTTTAATATCAATATCAAAATAATTTTTGTTTGCAATATTTACTGTTTGAACTTTTTCTACATACAAACATTCAAAAGAAATCAAATGAACCGTTGTGCAGAAAATCGAGAACCAAAAAATGGTGCTACAAAAGGTTCCAAAAATAACCATTGTTTCAAAAAAAATACTGAAATATAACTTTTCCCTTTATTAATTAACCGAATTTCTTTAAAAAATGGCTGGAGCCGTTCTTGGAGAAAAATAAGATTTACCTCTTTGGCCAAAAAATGTATGGCAAATACTGTAGCTATTCTTGGTCTTCAAAAAATGAAAAAAAAACCCGTAGGTAAATTACCCAAAAAAAAGTTTCAAAAAAATCCATCTACCCGTTTTGGCTGTAGACTCGCGGTCAAACAGAGAAACAGAATTGTTACACCAACTTTTTTCATCTTCGCTATCATTGTAATGTCAAGTTTGATTAAAATCTTGATTGCTATTTTTTTACGAATCCAAAACTTACCATATAGTATCTACATATATATCGCAAGTAAGAAGAATAATATTGAATAATTGCATTCAACTGGAAATAATTTTCATTTCGAAGTTAAAAGTTGAAAAGAGGGAGAACATGAAGTAAAATAGCGGTATGGTAGTCGTTCTCGTTGGTTGAACTGAGTTATTAACTCAACTGCTATATAGATCCTTAAACTTTTTCCATTGAGAACAAACTATTATCTATATCAGATTACGACAACAAAACTCAAACATATTTTCTGAATGCCTTTGCGCATCGAATATGGAACATCGATGACTGACTTGGCAAGGAGTTCATAATTGCCCGCAGACATGTCCTTTCTGTTGGTTTTGTGCGACGCAAGAATCAATGTGCAAATATAAAAAGAGGAAGAGCAGACATAATAACACAAATTTAAATGATTTATCCAAGTTAATTCGTATTTGCGATATAGGTACTATAGGGCGAGTTTTGCATTTGTGAAAAAATCGAACTCGAGATTTTGATCAAACTTGGCATTAGGATGATTGAGAATACCAAAATAGTGGGTCCCGCAATTCCGTCTGTCCTTCTATCTGTTTCACTGTAGATCGGTCTTCAGCCTAAGCGGCTGAAGCGATTTTCTTCAAACTTGCCTTTTAGGAAATTGTCTGAAATAGATTTTTGAATCGTTCTTTTAGCCCCAAAAATAACGGTACTCGCTATAAAATTGTATCTACCATCTTAATAATCTCGAAAACGGCTCTAACGATTTTGATAAAAATTAATGTGTGCACTCCTTTTGGCGTCTACATTCTGGTCAAATAATTTTGTTTACATATTTTGTTATTAACGGTACCTTTTTGGATTTTCGACTTTATCACAAACGGCTGTACGGTTTTTGATAAACATTCTTATAAAGTAGGTCCTTCGAATTATAAAAAAATACTGCATACCAAAATGTTCGAAAAATATGTGTTTGGAGTTTTGAAAAAAAAAATATTTTATTGTTTTTTGAAAATTCTATATTTCGAAAACGGTTGGGTGATTTTTTTTGAAGTTTACATTATTAATTTAATATTTTTTATTAAGTTTATATTATTATATATTTAAAATTGCCATCCCAATTTTTTTTACAAGAAAATTAAAGAAATTTTGTATAAACAAATTAATTAAAAAACGACTTTAAAAATATATGTAGCCGTTTCTATTAAGAATGTTTTGCATACGATGTGATCGAACATAAGAGCAAGTACGCGCCATCCAGTCGTGCATTTTATTTTTCTTAGTTTGCGTTCTATTTTTACTGTAGTTTTTTAGCCTAAAGCTCTTGCAGTGATGTATTGACTTAGACATACAACTTTCCAGTCAATATATCGTCAACGTATCGTTATTTTCGTAGCACAAATTTATGTCAAAGATAGAATATCTTTCATCTTATCTGAAGTATTAATTCTCTGAGAATTTTATTTTGGTTGATTAAACTATAGATTGTATGAAATTTATTTTGAAGAATTATTAATTTACTAAATGATAAATTGCTGCTTTAAATAGTTGAACAAAATTCTTAAAGTTTTATTTTCACGCGAGTAGTTTTATTATGTGATTATTTTATTTTTTTTTTTTAAATCAACATATACATAAAGAAACTACGAGTAATAATCTGTTGATTGAGTGAAAAGGCTTTGATATTCATCTGTTCCGCTCGCTCATTCCCGCAATTCTGTTATAAAGGTTATTTTTAAAATCAATTTTTACTTTATTTTTTATACACAAAGTTTCTTTAATTTTTTTCTAAAAAAAATTGGTTGACAATCTTAAATATTTAATAATATAAACTTAAAAACAAAAAATTAAATACAAAAACAAAATAATTCAAAATTCAAAAGTACGCCATTTTATTTCTTGGATAAATTTGAATTTATGAGAAAAAAAAAATTTTAATCTGTATAGCGGTTTTTGATAAAAAAAGTTTTTTTTCAAACTTTTTGAAAAAAATTTAAAAAAAATTCAA